>CM041543.1:13867000-16267000 GCA_023238725.1 Scortum barcoo
CATGTTTTTTCAGGTTCATTGCACATCTTTTCTGTAGAGTTAAAAAAGGAGCTGTTACGTCCCAATGGGTGCCAGGGAGTAACAATTGATGTTAGGTGGGCTGATGGAAGAGTGAGAGACGATTGTTGCAACAGTGATCCAAGTTTATTGACAATACAACAGAAAAAGAAGGGCAATGAATGGAAAACAAGCTTGCCACAAAAAGGCAGAGGCCGCACTATCAGGACAAGGGAACAAAGGACAAACAAAACTTAACAAAACTAACACCAGCTAATTCAAAAGAAAAACTACCTTCCAGATAAACTAAAGGGGCTCCCAACCGCCACCCACCCTCCTTTTTAAGGCCCAAAAGGAGAAAACCTCAAACATGTACAAGAAACACTCACAGCAGCACACACCACATGGTCGGCTGTCCAAAGGCAGAGGGAGCCTCAAGCTTCCTCACTGCACTTTTATTCAGGGGGAGGAGCTGGGCAGAGTGAGTACACCTGTGCTCAGTCAATCACAGGCGTCAGCAACTCTAAAGAAAGAGAGGGAGGAGGGGACATCACACACAGGCACAAAATGTAAAATGTACCCTACGTAACACGTAACAGGAGCTAAAGACAAGCCACGACAGCACCTAATGTATCTAATTTTGGGAAAAGAGTAACAGAACGATTACATCTGTTAGGATAGGTGCAGGGCGGAGGGCAGTTAGGGACCCAGGAATGCAGACGAGGCAGGCAGAGTAGATGTAGTGACTCTTTATTTCAGGAACACGGTGAACAGGAACAAATGGGCAGGAATAAGGCGAGCAGGAACACAGGACGGGTGGTAATACAGACGACTCAACAAAGAACAAAGGAAACAGACTGGTATATATGCACAGTGAGGGACAGGGAAGTGAAAACAGGTGAGGAGACTAACAGGGGACAAGGTGAAACAAATAAGGGAGGAGCAGAGTAATCAGGCAGGAAAACACAAGAACAGGAAGTTAAGTGCAGACATGTGAGGAAAGTAGGGAATACAAAATAAAACAGGAAGTGAGCAAAACTGGAGATGAGCAAAAACTGACACAGGACACAGGGAACGACAGACAAGGAGGACACAAGGAACACAAAAAAACACACACACACAGAATACACTGAACACCATAACCACAAGACAGGATAACACTAAGGAACACCAGGCCGAGAAAACACAAGGGGTACAAGAAACACAGGGTAAAAGGCAGATGAAACAAAACAAGAAATACTGTAAACCATAACAACATTGAGGTATTTGTGCTCGGAGGACTCCCTGTCAGCCTCCCTCAGTCTTGCTTCGGGGCTAGCCTCGATCTCCTCCTCCTCTTCCTCCGGGTATGAAGCCTCACTGGTGTGGTTGGCAGTTTCCCGTAGGCGAAGAGGTGGTCTCCTACAGGGTGTCCCAGTGGCAGAGATGGGGAGCTTTGACAGGTTGGTCAGGGTGGAGTCGGTGAAACTCCTTGATGAGACCTGTGTCGAGAATGTGACGTGCAGGAACCCATGATCTATCTTCAGGGTCGTACCCCTCCCAGTCAACAAGATACTGGACTCCCCTTCCTCGGCGTTGGGAGTGGAAGAGGCGGTTAATGGAGTAAGCAGGACCTCCATCAATGATGCGGGGCGTGGCGGCGGGGGGGGGAGTGGGAGGACAGAGAGAACTCTTGCAGACCGGTTTGATCCTGGAGACATGGAAGGTGGGATGGACGCGCATGGATCGAGGGGAGTTTGAGTCTGATGGCGACAGGATTAATGATTCTTTGAATTTCAAAAGGATCAATAAACTTAGGTGTCAGCTTTTTTGACTCTACTCGTAGAGGTAGGTCCTGTGTGGAGAGCCACACCCTTTGGCCGACCAGGTAAGTGGGAGCTTGAGAGCAACGGTGGTTGGCAGCCTCTGTGTACCGGTCAGAGGAGCGGAGGAGAGGCAGCTCTAGCTTGAGTCCATGTCCGGTGACAGTGACGAAGTCCAGAGAGACGTGAGACCAGGGACGACGGGGCACAGACAGGGGCTGCAGGAGACCAGCAGGAGCATGGTGGGAGGACTTGTGACGGTTCTGCAGATAGGACAGGACAGGCCTTGACAAAGCCCCGGGTATCCTCATTCACCGTGGCCCACCAGAATCTTTGCCGCTCGCACTACACATCAATAGTTCTCTGAATCCCAGGGTGGCAGGTGAGACGGGAACTGTGGGCCCACTGAAGGACGTCAGACCGCAGAGACGGAGGAACAAAGAGTCGATTCTGGGGACAAGCGCTGGGCCCAGGTTGACCCTCCTGTGCGGCCTTGACCCTCTCTTCTATTTCCCATGTAAGAGGGGCGACGAGATGAGAGGAGGAGATGATGGTGTCTGGACATGGAGCAACATCTTTGTCCCTTTGAAACTGGCGGGACAATGCGTCAGACTTGACATTGCGGGATCCAGGCCGGTAAGAGAGGGTGAAATTAAATCTGGTGAGGAACAACGACCACCGGGCCTGGCGAGAGTTCAGTCTCTTGGTGGATCGAATATATTGCAGGTTCTTGTGGTCGGTCCACACCAGAAAAGGCTGCTTGGACCCCTCCAGCCAATGGCGCCACTCCTCCAACGCCAGCTTGACAGCCAGGAGTTCTTGGTTACCAATGTCATAATTTCTTTCCGCCGGCGAGAGTCTCCTGGAGAAGAAAGCGCAGGGATGCAGCTTCTGGTCCTCCAGCGACCGCTGTGAAAGCACTGCCCCCACTCCCACGTCAGATGCATCCACCTCCAACACAAATTGCCTCTCTGGATCTGGCATGATAAGAATGGGGGCCGACGTGAAACGTGTGGGGCGTCGAATGCCTCATTGGCAGCCACAGACCACTGAAAAGTTGCTTTGGAGGATGTCAAAGCAGTGAGAGGCACAGTGCTGTAGCCGCGGATAAACCTGTAGAAGTTGGCGAACCCCAAGAACCGCTGCAACTGTTTACGAGAGCTGGGTGTGGGCCAGGATGCGACAGCAGACACCTTGGCAGGATCCATCTGCAGGCTCCCAGGTCCCACAATGAAGCCGAGAAAAGAGACAGATGAGGCGTGGAACTCACACTTCTCAGCCTTGACAAAGAGTGAGTTTTCCAAAAGACGCTGGAGAACAGGCTTGCACATGGTGGACATGCTCTTCCTTGTTCCTTGAGAAGATAAAGATGTCATCCAGATACACAAACACAAACTTGTTTAAGCATGTCCCGGAGTACGTCGTTCACCAGAGCCTGAACACTGCTGGGGCATTGGTGAGGCTGAATGGCATAACCAGATATTCATAGTGTCCGGTGGGAGTGTTAAAAGCCGTCTTCCACTCGTCCCCTTCTCGGATGCGAACCAGGTGACAGGCGTTGCGCAGATCCAGTTTAGTGAACACAGTGGCCCCATCAAGGAGTTCAAATGCAGAGGAGATGAGGGGAAGTGGGTAACGGTTTTTTAATGGTGATGTCATTCAGGCCGCGGTAATCTATGCAGGGGCGAAGATTTTTATTTTTCTTTTCCACAAAGAGAAACCCTGCCCCCGCTGGTGATGATGATGGCCGGATGATGCCAGCTGCCAGAGAGTCATTGATGTAGGCCTCCATGGCCTCTCTTTCAAGGGCCGACAGGGAGTACAGGCGGCCTCAGGGGGGGGGGGGGGGAGGAGGCTGAGGAACAACAGCTTGATGGAGACAAACCTGATGGCAGGAAGGTCCCCAACCCAGGATGGCCCCCGTCAACCAGTCCACATGTGGATTATGTCTCCGAACCCAGGGGTACCCCAGGATTAGGGCTAGATGAAGGGAATGCAAGATGTAGAACTGGATGGTCTCGTGGTGGTTTGCAGATAGCAGCATGTGAACGGGCTCTGTCTGGTGGGTGACCGTCCCCAGTAGATGTCCATCAAGAGCGCTGGCAGAGATGGGGGTGAAACTGGTGTGACCAATCTGCATGGGCTCTGGCTCCCTCGTCTCCCTCTCTGACAGAAATGTAAAAAGTAATCATTTAGACATAACCTACATCACACTTAAGGTACTCATATACCCATATTTGGACAAACGCACAGGAGTACACGATACATTTTGCGTAATGATGTACTCACACATATGCGGAAGTACGGCAGTAAAGATGTTAATTCTATGATATCCGCACTCAGAATGGCGTCTTTGAAAGTACGTAAACTTTGCAGATGTTAACCAGAAATTAATATGTACAACTAATGAGTATGATGTGGAATAGCCACTTTGTGATTGACTTTTTCAGTTAGCATGAGCATAGCTTGTAGGAGAAATTCACCTTAACTTACAGTCTAGTTCAGTCAGTGAGTTCTTGTTACACTGGAATAGTTTGTTATTGTTATATGAAAAACATTTGATACACTTTTCACAGTGTATTTGTATGATATTACAGATTTCTGTCGAGTTGGATGCTAACGCTGAGGTGAGTTTCGTATCTGCTAAACAGTACACACACACACACACACAAATATTTTTCCCCCCCATTTTCCAAAAGCAGCCGACCCATTTTTGATCTACTTTTGAGTATACAGAACAACCATTAATTTAGTTTTCTATTAATTTAACAACTCTAACAATCTGCTGTTAAAGTGTTATAGTTTCTATTCAACTATTTATATTATTTATATTGCAGATTTCTATCAAGTTGGCTGAGAACACTGATGGGTGGACATGTGTAATCAACAGTACCCATGGAGCTATACCTCCATTCAAGGTGAGTTTTATACCTGCTATTAAGTACACAAACATTCACACACATATTTTTTCCTCATTTTCTAAGAGCAGTCGACCCGTTTTTGATCTACATTTGAGTATACAGAACAACCATTCATTTAGTTTTCCATTAATTTAACAACTCTAACAATCTGCTGTTAAAATGTTATAGTTTATATTCGACTATTTATATTATTTATATTGCAGATTTCTATCAAGTTGGCTGAGAACACTGATGGGTGGACATGTGTGATCAACAGTACCCATGGAGCTATGCCTCCATTCAAGGTGAGTTTTATACCTGCTATTAAGTACACAAACATTCACACACATATTTTTTATCCATTTTCTAAGAGCAGTTGACCCATTTTTGATCTATGTTTCAGTATTCAGAGCAACCATTCATTTAGTTTTCTGCTGATTTAATAATTTCCTGTTGAAGTATTGAAGTTTGGTACCTTCATATGGACATAATATAAGTCATTTAATTTTCATTATACATTTTTGATGCAGACTCCCATCCAGTGTGTGGGCGATACAGGTGGAATTTCTGTGGGCATCAGTGACAGTGAAACAATAACAACAATAATGTAATATATTATTTTTATATCTTTATGTGTTTTTTACTCCTTAAAGAACCAAGGTACCAACCCGAAGACTGGTTCTGTTGGAGGCCCTCAAAGGTTAGTCTCATTGTCAAATGAACTGCATTTTGCACATGCAATGCATGAGCATTTCACTTTGGCCAATTCTTGGCCAGGTAAAATGGCTGGATCTTCTTCTGAACAGTGGTTGTAAAAGGTTTATAGGACCCTGTCCATCCATTGCATTTACATGCATGGTAATAAGTGTGTTCTTTCTAGTGTTCTTTCTCCATTTTTGAAATTCCTGTGGCCTGTGTACAGTTTAATCTGACTTTTATTTAGATTTTCTGCATGCTGTGTAACACTATACCCTAACACTAAGACAGTCATAGAGAGAAAAGGATGCAGTGCAATGTTTCTATGGTTGTACAACTGAAACTGAGTTTGGAAGGGAAATAGTGGCAGTCACGCAAGCTGAGAGTGGAGCCACACAGTTTTTTGACCTCTTTGGAAATGGACTATTTTTTGTACCAGGTTATTATGTGTTGAAGTAAACAGTTAAACGCCATTGAGTGGGCTTGTGGATCTTTTTTTGGACGTGAGTTATGACGGGGGGAATCAATAGAGCGTCAAGCTAAGGCTTCATTCAGTGGAAACCTACAGTTACACTTTGCCTGTCTCCCTGTTTGGCTGCAGCTCCCCCAGTTGTGAAGATGTTGAGGACATGGAGTGGGAATCTTCAGGAACCGGGTAGTACCCACCCAGGCAGGTAAAAGTGACTGAATCTAAATGAATTTAAATCAGAAAGCATGTGTTATTGTGTTCTAAACTGGTTGTAAAAGGTTTGTAGGACCGTGTCCATCCAATATATTTATATGCATGATAATAATTATTTTTTAATTACATTAAGAATTTTGATGCAACACGGTGGCTGTGTTATTTTACCTGAATTAATAATTAAATTGCATTAGATGCAATTTAATTAGCTGAACTGTATTGCTTCTCCATTCCATTAATGTGGCATGTTTACACCTTAATCTGACTTTTAATTAGATTTCACGCATGCTGTAACAGTCACAGAGAGAAAAGGATGCAAAGCAATGTTTCTGATTGTACAACTGACAAAGTTCACAATTAAGTCAGCAAAACAACAGTAAAACAAATTATGTCAGCTCAAATTTTGGAAAATATAGTTACTGTGAACTGGATTACTTAAATTAATACTCTTGCCATAATCAGCTTTTCCACAGTAATTACGTGGATGAATGTAAAGATGCAGAAACAATGTATTCAACCAAACATGAAACACTATTGCCGGGTGATTTTCACCCGAAGCAAACGTATTTATGTGATTTTCATTATGTTCATTATGTTCTCTAGCTTACACAGTGCCTTCACCAGGAAAGTCTCAAATGCCTCAGGAATGGGTCGACCAAAAAACAAGTTTCAAGCTTCATTATTTTTTTTAAAGATTTTTCATTCTCAAATTCCTAATTTTGCATTAATTTTAGAGCATTTTTGTGTGGTGCATTTTTGTGATTTTGTTAGACATGTAACAGTTAAAATATAAATAAAAGAACACTGCTATAATTTGTCATGTATTGTCATATTTTGATATATTTTGATGACAAGTACTTTTTATTAGGCATATTAAATCAGGTAAAAATTACCCGGCGTTAGTGATGGTGTTACGAATTTGAGCGATAGTGTTCTAGGGTTAATCCAAGTCTGATTATTCACTTTCTTGCAGAGAGTTAGATGGGAACATTGATTAGACTCTATCTGTCCTGTAAATAAAAATCCTCCGCCAGGAGAATAGAGACGTTTTGCTGTGTCTCAATTTGCGCACTTCAGTGAGAACACTTTTATGTCATAAACTGCACACACTGTGAACTTAACAGCATAATGCGTGAATCTCTACAGTGTAGTGTCATCTCAAATTGAACTCAGCCACTGTTTTGACCTTTTCTTTATCATCTTTTTAATCGTGAATTGCTATGTGGTGGCGCATATCGCCAGCAGGTCCCTCTCATCCAACCTGTTGGTTGGAGGATGTGTTCACTAGTACTTCAGTATTATAATAAAAGTATACATTACAAATCCGCAAGCAGCACTGAGCATGCTGTCTTTACTGAAGGCCGGCTGACACGTCCCCACCACAACCAAGAAAGCAGCAATAAAAGCCCACAGTGCAGCAAGTTTCTTAATCTTAGGAACGTCAGAACAAACTTTCAAATTAGGTTTTGTAGAATTACTTGAGTAAAGATTCAGCAACTGGGTTGCTTATTTGTTTCTATGGACTGTTAAGGTGAAATAAATGAATTATGTAGCCTATTATAACCACTGCAGCCTCGGACCCATTTTCTGCTATGTAGACAAGAATGGCGACCATTGAGGGTGAGAAGTGTCCAGTGTTGAACCTTTCAATTGTTATGAGTACACCATCCAGGTACTCCAAGTGCACAGTGAAAGCATTAATGCACATGATAGCAAGTGTAAGTACAGAAGTAGCATCACAAATTGAGACACAGCATTTATCTGATTTCTAGGTATTCCAGGAGTACGGATAACCATATAAAGCAAAAATGCTATTTGATATTCACTGGGAACTATTTGAACATTCTCCAAAGATTTTATGCTCTTGTTATGCTGAGCATGGCTCAGTGTCTCTTTCTGTTGTTGGTGACCCTGTTTTAATCTGTTTATTAGGATGAGGACCATCGTTGGAGACTTAATTAAAAAAAAACCTTTTGTCATTGTTTTTACTGAATACAAACACAAAGTTTTATATATTATATCTTGTTTAGAGCATCTGCTTAGAACAGGCTATCATACAAAAGATATAAAACAATGGTTTGCAACCTGTTTGACCACTTCAGTTGATAGACTGTACTTGCAGAGTGAATTCCTAAAGGCCTGAAGAGGTATAACTATTTATTATTTTGAATCAATTCATCACTTCATAACTTCTGTAAACACCAATGACTGGAAACAAGGCTATATATAATATATTGTATATTGTAGGCTATGATTAAGTTGTGGTTATAATGACAATTACTGTTTGTGAAAATGGTCTTATGAAATTGATTAAAAGATTTTGTCATTATGGGAACTATAAGAACTTGTGTTTTAGGAGATTCATACTCAGGACTAACAATCGGGATATTTAATCTGCAGCAGAAGCAGAAAATTTTTCAATACTGATATGAAGATTTGTCTCTTCTGAATCCCTGAACTCCCTGAAATGTGTGAAGATGCATTCAGCACTTGTTTGCTGAAGTACCCATTAAACAATGTGTGAGCTGCTCATGCAAAGCATGAATGTGAAATGACATCAGGCACATTGATCTGTTTGTGTTGAAATCTTTGTTGCACTTTGGAGATCAATTCAGTTATGTCTCACATAATTGAACTGATCTTCAGAAGGTATAAGGTGATTATGGTAAACTAAAACTAGATTTGGATATATACTGAAATATTAGAAAAGATAAAATCAATATCAAAAAGAATTTTATTACTAAACTTAAACACTTAAATAAAATAAAAACGACTTGAGACAGCAGTGGCATTGAATAGAGCTGCGTCAATCTCAGTACTCGCTGTCATTCATTTCACAAGGCTGAGGCAGAAATTAAGGTCTCACAAAGTGACTTTTAAGACATTAAAGCTGAAGCCAGAGGGACCCAGAAGAGAGTGGAGGTTGAAAATTTGAAAAAATGCAACTTCCAGGTCCCTGCTCCTCTGTCCTCGCTACACACTGCAGAGCGGCGTGATCAAATTCTTTCTTTATTGCTTTACTTTTGTTTACTTGTCTTAGTCATGTAAGCTGTTGCTGGAAAAGGATGGGCAGTTTTTCTTGGCAGTTTGTCCATCTCTGAAGCTCCTGAGTCTGCCTCCTGAGTCAGATACTCCTCCTGATTGGTTGTTCTAATTCAGCAATGGTAGATTTTTGCAAATGGCAATACCCCTATTGCCAGCAGGTGGAGACAGAGGAGCCTGATTTTTGACAGATTACCTCTCTCATGTACTATCAAAGTTTCAGCATATATAATGAAAAGTATTTTCATATTGCTACTGACTTAGCTTCAAGGCAGGTATTTAAAGCAGGCAGACGCAAGATAAGGCAATAAGGCATGCTTAACGTTCTCATGATGTCTAATAGAAGATGGTGTCTGGGTGCATTATGGGAATTATAGGACCCAGGGTTTTTGAAGATTGATCCGTACTCATGACTAAAAATCAGAATGAATTTGTACTTGTATTTGAGTAGGAAATTCTACTGTCTTTCCTCTACTGCTATTAGGTAAAGTTTTACCTGTGATGCCCCAGCAGCTGTACCAGTTGTTGAGCGGCACCATAGATAATATTTTTATGGTGACATCTATAGGCAATTAAACAAAAGTGCACTTTATATGTAGTCCAATGCACATCTAATTGCCTCTGTCTGCATGAATCTATTAGACTATCCATCAGGAAGACCTTTCTCTAGAGCCCTCTAAGAACAACATGGGGGCAAAGACCATCTTTTTAAACTGGACATAAGAGTTACATGTGGTGTTGCTTGGCCATGTGACCTCCTCAAAAATGAGGATGAGGTACAGTGTGTGTAACGTGTTGTAGCTAAAAACAAATCCCGATTGGTTTACACAGCCTATTTCATTATCATTATTATCATTATTGTTAGTAGTAGTAGTACACATTTCCTGTGCTGTAGGAAAGGATCTGATATAAAAAAAGAAGACAGTTGAGTAATATGAGGGTTCAAGTTCTGTTCTCTGTATTTTGTGGAAGTCATTAAAGGCATAACAAGTAATATTAATTTTTTAGTTGTAACCATGCCTGCCACAAGAGCTCGCTTTTGTAAGAGAATGGCCTAATTAAATATGTCACACCAAAAATAACCTAGTAATGGACAGTGCCAGAAAAAGTGTGACAGTGATCCTTTGGCAGTAATGAATGTTTAGAGAATTAAATAGTATTGGTATTATTGTGGTGAATGTGAGTGGTTGTCTGTCTTTCTATGTGAGCCCTGTGACTGACTGGCGTCCAGTTCAGGGTGTACCCCGCCTCTCGGATGGATGGATGGTATTATTGTGAATTCTGGGATACACTCCTGTACAAAATGCTTGACTTGAACAAGTGCTTGTATGCTACTGGGGAGTGTACAGAGACATTTGGCAGTCCAAAGATGTTTTTTATTTGATTGAAATCTTTCTGAGTCTCTAAGAATTAAGTTATGACCAAGCAATTTTTAAGAGGGCTGTGCTCCAGAAAAGAGCACCCCATAATGCACCTCAGGAGTACAGGAAGGACAAGGCCACACCTGTTTACGTTCTTCTGTAAGTGGGACTGCCTTGTATGAATATGGCACTTAGAAAAGCATGCAGGCACAGAGACACATTTCATTACCACTTCACTAATAACCCACCCCAACAGAGAGAGATTCTAAGAGCAACATTCAGGAAATTACAAATGCTCATCTACAAAATAATCATTAGTGATTACTTTGGTGTCTCTACAGTTGGGGTACCTACCCTTGATTACAAGTTTGTTCATACCCCTTCACTCTGTTTCCACGTTGTGTGATAATCTGTCTATGAGCCTGATCACCTGACTATCTGTGTAAGAACTGATACTAGGAGCTGGAATCAAGGTAAGATGAATCTAATATCTTATTTCAGCAAGTTTGAGTCTAGCTAATGAATTTTATGGTGGAAGATAAACTATATATACATTTATTGTTTATTTTTGTTGTAGATATGAAATATACAGTCTGGATCAATGATTTGTCATGACTAATCTCGTATGGTAAGTGGATATTGGTGGTGATTACATGAATTCACTTGTTGACGACAGCCTGATGTGCCTGGCTATGCCCTATCTGTCATGTTGCTGATTCCACTGGCCCTTTACTCACTTTTGACCTGTTTCCTCGGGCCTACACAGCCTATCCTGTTATGACCTCTCCGTTCCTATTATAACTTATCCGAAGAAAGTCCTTCCTCCTTATCCAACATTATTCCAGAATTTTTAAACAAATGTTTTTGTCATTTAACATTTTTGGATGTTTTCTCTGTCTAAAATTGATGATTAATTGTTAAACATAACTTGTTAAAATGCTTTATGACCAAAATATTCAATATGGGATTCACTATTTTTTTGCCTCAGGAGGCAGGAAGTTCCACGTGATTTGCATCGGAAGGATAAGGTGGAGCTGGAATGACCCTTTTTCAAAGCATTTCCTGTTTAATTTATATAAGGAGGAACATTTTAAACGTCCGTTGTTTTCTCTAAGAGACGATGGACTAACACAGATCAAGGAAAAGTTTGAATAATCCCTATTCTGTACAAGAAGCTCAAAAGGAGAGGTATGTTTTTAAAGTTTTTTGAGCATCTTTGTAGTAGGATTAAAAAAGGAGCGAAAGCCAAGGCACAGCAGCATGAGAAGTTATAACAACTTCATGTACCTAATTTGGGAACTAAGTATTAGTATGAGTTAGTATTGTTATTTTTTTTACCGTGAGGTATTTCTGTATTTATGAATTGAGATAAGATACAAGTACATGATCTAAATTCTTCTTCTTACAAATAGCTGCTTTGGTGGACCAATAGTCTGTAATAAGTTATAAGTTTTCCACCTCAGCATGTGTCACAAATCAGTAACTAAATTATTATGCCTTCTTTTATGTAGTTTGTAATATGTAAACAGTTAAACCTTGCCTTTGCTGTGTAAAGCACTTAGTAACCTGTCTTTGAAAGGTGCTTAAGATAAAGAATAACGGTAATATCAAGAAATGTCTGTATTATGTCTAATACATAAAACAGGACAACCTGAAAAATAAGTTGATTCTTGCAACAAAAATTGACCCAAATGTAAAGTTGTGATCATTTAGACATAATCTAGATCACATAGAGGGTTTTAGGTAACTAATCAATTTCAACACCAGTTTCACTTACCCGACATTAACAGTACTGGAGATTATGTTACAGAATAGTATAATTAGTTTTACATACTTATACGAGTACATGAATTCAGCTTTGCATGAACGATGCCACACAAATAAAGTTATAGACAAAGTAATGACAAGATCCGTAGTACGTAAAGACGAGATCTGTAGTTCGTAAAGACGAGATCTGTAGTTCGTAAAGACGAGATCCGTACTACGTAATGACGAGATCCGTACAAGTATTGTGCACCACCACCGACAGAAGAAAATGCCGCTGTATATAATACTCTCGGAGGTAAATGACCATAACAGATTTTAAACAAAAATTAACAAACATATATTGAATATAAAGGAAAATAGTAAAGCTTGTTATTGCCTTTGTCGGCAGCTGAAATGCTTCTGTTTGTATTTTGATGGGACTTGGTGTCATGGACGAATCAGCTCGGTGTGTCTTTGACCTTGGCATCCTATCATAGCTAGCATTAGCATACCTCGTACGAGAAAGTCACAACAATTTAAAGTCTTGTTCAGTCAGTCTGTTCTTAGGAAAATCTGGGAAAGCTGTAATGTAGTAAATATATGATAAAATCAAGTTTCACTTTGCATTCTTTATGATATTGCAGGGTGTTGTCAAGGTCTTTGCTGAGGAATGGACATTTACGACCAACTGTAAATGTGGAGTTACCCTTAGAGGTACCTGTCCATTCCAGGTCAGTTTTTTACTTGCTATTTAAAAAACTAAATTAATCAGTTAAAATTCCAAATGACACTAAAATGTTGTCTGTAGTAATGTAATATATCGTTTCTATATCATGTGTTTTGTGTTTCTCACATGGCCAGGGTACCAACACAGGGACTGCTTCGGATGGAGGCCCTCAAAGGTTAATATAGTTTTACTGACAGATACACTACACTTTGTATGTGCAATGCATGAACATTTGACTTTTTTATTTATTTATTTATTTTTTTAAACCTTTTTTTTTTTTTTTTTTTACCAATATCTGTCTTGCTACCTGTTGTGGTTATTGTAGGAGCCTAAATGCATATTGACGTTTAAATGGTTGGCATGTAGTAGTTTGGTTTTAGGTTTAAAACAACAGTAAAGGTAATATTTACAGTTGATATTAGTGCCATAAGTTAATTGTTTAATTAATTGCACTTAAAAATTGTGGATGGTTCAAAATACATAAAATCTCAGTTTTATATATTAGTAAACTTTGGGAATAAGTTGCTGTAACTGCTGCTTCCAGTTAACGGGGCTCATTTTTAATTATGGTGTTCTACTCTCGTGAGAAGAGAGTTTGGAAGGGAAATAGTGGCAGTCATGCAAGCTGAGAGTGGAGCCACACAGTTTTTTGACCTCTTTGGAAATGGACTATTTTTTGTAACACGTTATTTTGTGTTGAAGTAAACAGTTAAACGCCATTGAGTGGGCTTGTGGATCTTTTTTGGACATGAGATATGACGGGGGGAATCAATAGAGTGTCAAGCTAAGGCTTCATTCAGTGGAAACCTAGTTACACTTTGCTTGTCTCCCTGTTTGGCTGCAGCTCCCCTGGTTGTGAAGATGAGGACATGGAGTGGGAATCTTCAGAAACAATGAGTACCCTCCCAGGCAGGTAAAAGTGACTGAATCTAAATGAATTTAAATCAGAAAGCATGTGTTACTGTCTTCTAAACAGTGGATGTGAAAGTTTTCTAGGACCGTGTCCATCCAATGCATTTATATGCATGATAATGATTATTTTTTAATTACATTAAGAATTTTGATGCAACACGGTGGCTGTGTTATTTTACATGAATTAATAATTAAATTGCATTAGATGCAAGATGTATTGCTTCTCCATTCCATTAATTTGGCATGTTTACACCTTAATCTGACTTTTAATTAGATTTCATGCATGCTGTAACAGTCACAGAGAGAAAATGATGCAAAACAATCTTGAATCTGATTGTACAACTGACACTTAAAATTCACAATTAAGTCAGCAGATCAACAGTAAAACAAATGATGTCAGCTCAGGCTTTTGGAAAATGTAGTTACTATGAACTATATGAATTACTTAAATTATTAAATTATTACTGTTAACTGCCATATGTTAAGTTTAGCTTTTCCAAACTAATTATGTGGATGGATGTAAAAATGCTAAAACACTGAACTCAACCAAAAACAACACACTCAAAGAATAAATCATAAACAGTGCAGTAATGAGAAAATGGGCTAATAAAAAGATGTACATCATGACGCTGTACATCAGTGCTTCTATCACAAACCAACTGAGGCTCATTACTTTGTGAATGACTTACCTATGGCAGATACTGTGTTGTTCTTGCAGCCCAGTGGCGCCATCTACCGCCACAACACAGGAGGTCCCAATGGAGGTAGACTAGTGGGCGTACAGACACCTTCATTCTGGTAAGGTATTTCAGCTCTATCTCAGGATGATGAACTATGGTGATTTAAGATTTAAGCTTTATTATTATTATATGCACAGTGATTGCATGGAGTAGTAGCTGGCAATGAAATTCTTGAGGCTCTTAGTCAAGAGTGTTAATTTTTTTGCTTAGAGGAGTCTCGTCTTCAGATTGCCAGGAAATCAAGAGGGGAATCCAGGAAATCACTAAGAACTAAGAAACAGTCCTGCGCATTCCTCCATCATACATCCATGAAACCACAGCTTGCTACACTTTTCTTGTAGAATAAAAAAAATCAACATATAACATTAGATTATTTTATCATTTTACAACTGGTCGTGAGATTTTGTTACCTCAGACACAACCAGGCAAATTGTTTTCCCGTTTCCATCTTTATACTGCTGCTATCTGTAGCATTATTTTAGACAGAAAATTGGATAACTCTGTGATAAAGTCAATAATTCTTTTTGCTGCTGGTTAATATTAAGCTTTTCTTAATCTGTTTATTATTAGGGGGAAGAGGATCTCTGTGAAGCTCACCGCTTTTTGTGTACTGTACTGGGAAAACTGTGTTTTGACTGAACTCCTACATATACATATCACAATGTTGTCATTAAGGTACCTGTAGTGTCGTCATGTCCCGCTCCTTTCAATAAAGTAAATGTCTATTTATAACTGGATCTAATTGCTGCATGACTCTCAGACTTAATTTTATTGTACACCAATAATCATTGTTCACACTTTACTATGTCTCTCCTCATTGAACCATCACTACACAGTAACAACTGTCCTAAAGTCCACTCTTTCAGTAGTCATATAAACATTGAATAAAATGGTTATAACAAGATATAATTATAGGTAATTGTATGTAACTTGTGAGGAGAAAAAAAAAGTTTATTCATATATTTATTAAATATAACTCCTGTGAACACTTTGACATGGGCATACTAATGAATGATGAGTAGCAATAGTAGTAAATTTAAGGACTTAATTATTGATAAATACAGTAGATTTATGAATAATCTAAAACTGTATTATTGTGTGTTATAAACCATTTATTAAATGTTTGTGTACTGCTTATAAATGCTAAACTTGGGGACTCGGGTACCACTACCACACAAGTCACGTCAAAAGTATAAAAAGTGATTATTTTGACTCGTGGCCTTTGACTCAACTGATGGCTCAACCTGCGCAGATAAAACTTTTTAAAAAAGGGGGTTTTGGTGTAATGTGAAAACATATATATTTTGTATTATCATCATTATTGGGATTATAAGCCTTTGAAAACAGTTACAATGTCTAACAGTAGATGGTGTCCAGCTGCATTATGGTTATTGTAGGACCCAGGATTTTGAGGACTGAACTGAACTAAAATTCAGGATACCTCTGCTACTGCTGGTTTGATTTAGAATCTTTAAAAAAAAAAAAAAAAAATCCATGTCTTCTGAACCCCTTAACTTTATGACGGTACCAGAGTAAACTGCTGAAATATTATTAAACTATGTGAGATAGCTGATCACACAAATCAATAATGTGAGTGACATTGTGCGGATGACTGTCTTGAAATCTTTGTTGTACTTTGGAGGTCAATTCAATGTTTCACTGCTCTAAAAGTCAATGATGTTGAATTGATGTTGAAGATTTCAAATAAAACTAGATTTGGACATTTACTGGAACCATGAAAACAAGAACAACAATAAACTGAACAGTGCAACCCAAATAAAATAAAACAACTTGAAACAGCAGTTGCATAGAATAGAGCTGTGTGAATCTCAACCCACTGTTATTCATTTCACGAGGCTCAGGTAAGAATTAAGGCCTCATAAAGTGACTTTACAGACAGGGAGGAAGGTGGCTACAAGCTACAGTGCCTTCCTGCTTAACACTTGATCACGTTATTTCTTTAAAAAGATATAATTACTGTATCAACACTGGAAACATAAGACTCCATTGTACAAAAACATAAACTGTACCCCTTGTCCACAGCAATTGCTGTAACAAAAATATACATTCAAGCCTCCCAACAAAGACATACTTAACAGAAACAAAGCGCTTTGTTCATTGTGAGACATACTCTCTTACAAGAACATAAGAGACAAAGAAAAATAAAAATGACATGAAACTCAGTAGCTGCAATAGCAATCGAGGTGTGAGGCACATCTGCGGGAGCTGTAGCTGGTTGGTGGCGGGATGTTGACATTTAAACTTTTGCGATCAGTAGTTACTTTTCAGCAGGATCAACGGTGGCGGCGCCCCTGACTGCGTCTGTTATGAAGAGGAACCTGCGACAGAAACATCAGATTAGCAGAGCTGCTGAGCTTAAATCTTAAGATACAGATTTTTTAGATTTAGATTTTTTCTGGTAGTATGAACATTCATGCTGAAAGGAAGAAACATGCCAGTGGGGGTTATATCTTAACATGAGGAAAGAAAATTACTTTATATTTCAAAAGTAATCGATTTTAGCTCTTGGAAAATTATTCATTGCTCACAAACAATACGAGGACCCTGAAACTGAAGTGGCTAAATGAAATTGAGCCATCATTACTTTTATTAGTTGCACTTGCACTTTTTCTGCTTTGGCAAGTCACAATGTCTTCAGTGATAAGTGTCAATGGGCATTTTAACTGTGAAGCACTGAAACTATTAATTAATAAACTATTAATTTATAAAATGATCATATAAGCTGTGTGAGTCTGGGACGTGTCTATGGGAACAAACCTTGGGTGTTTCTGGACTGCTGAACGGTGAGAGCTCTAGTGAATTCTCTTTGTCGGAGGAATTGTTATGGCGATACTGGGCAAACTTTCTCTTTAGTGCTTCAGCAATAAGAGCCGCTGGGTCATTAAGCAATGCTGCGCCGCCTTTACTGCGTCTCCTTCTGACTGGAGTTCCCCCAGGTGATCTACAGAGAAAAGAAGTGAAAATGCTTTGTCTGCTGTTTTATGGAATAAAATACAGAAAAGTATATAAAATTCAAATGAGAGGGTAAAAAACACGTAGAAAATACCTTAGTCACATTTAGGTTATTAATATGGACATTAAGTCTATCCTAATGCCTACCTCTCTACCGAACGCAATTTAACTTGATTTAAGTCCTTGAGAACGTCCAGCATGGATGGGATCCCTTTAACTTCTGAACCACTGCTAAGGCCCGAGTCTTTGTCCTTCTTGCGCTGGCGAATCAGCTCTAAAACAGATGATGTCTCGGTGGAAGAGCCAAGGCAGGGGGAGGAGGAGGAGGAGGTGGAGGTGGAGGAGCAGCACAGCGAGGCGTAGAGGTAAGAGCTGGCGGAGGGGGAGGAGACATCAAAGAGGTGTCTGGTGCATTCTGGGAGCTTGTCAGGCCTGAGCTGGGAAAAATGTCAGGCCTGAAAAAATGTTGAAAGAGCACAAAATTATTACATTTGAGTTGAAAAAAAATCACGCGCGGAACACGTTTTTTTGTGTTTTGTGAAAAGAACCCGAGAGAATGTGAATGTGAAACCTGAGGCAGGAGCGGCGGTGACAATCATGGCTATCTGGGCCCGTAGTTTGAGCAGCTCACTCTCCAGCGCTGTGATCTTCTTCAGAGCGTCTGGATTGGTTGTCTGTCTAACAGATCTGCCTCCTCTCTGGGCTTGATTCGGCGCCCGTCCCAGGAATGTCAGCGTATCGTGATTTACAGTACTTTGCTTCTTTGGAGGTAAATGATTCCTGTGGACATCATACATTAGTTTGATGGTGGTGGTGTTTTTTTTTTTAAACCTTTATTGATCCCACTTTACTGCCACCCCTAGGTTTCCAAGATGCTGTAGATAATTAAAAGGTACATTTTGCTTTTACTTTATGACCAAGTATTTGTGTACAATTTAAAAAAAAAGTGCAGTTTTTCTCTTTAATCCACAAAAACTACTAAGCTTTTCTGTAGAGACATCAGTGTTCTCCTGCTCAGATAAGCTGCCTATCTACATTACACGTTCGCATGAACAACTTATACCTGCCTACAGAAAGCAAGCTTTTCTGCTTGCTTGAGAAATGTACAAACACAGTATGTATTTCACGTACCAATGCCATAAACATCTGCACAACAGCTAGAGTTGGGCAGTTCATAGGGGGCACTTAGCAGGTACAATAACAACTTCTAATTTACAGTAACCACAGACAAAGTATATATTAGCACTTTGGCTAGCCATATAAAGTACAGACACAAGCATTAACTGGCAGAAACACTTACTGGGTTCTCTATTGCCTTGCTGTTCCTCTGGGTAGAGATTATTTCACACTCCATTACTCCCTCTGTGCCCTTTTTTGCATCAGAATCCGACAAAAACTGTCTCAGGTCAAACGCAAATCTTTCTGCTGTTTACCACAACTCTTTATTGTCTCAGTTAGCAGTAATACTGAGCAGCCAGAGTGGCGCCCTGAGCTTCTCCCTATTTTTGTTCCAGTGCTACAGTGGACTCCTACAAGACTCATAACATTTTAGAAATATACTATCCATTATTTTTCTCTTCTTTTGAACAAAATATTGTGTCTGGTAAACATACAGTAATTGTTTCTTTCTCCAGTTATTGTCCACTGGGAAACATCACCTTGTGCGTGTTCTTGTTGTGTTCTTACCTGGTCCTGGCAAAGCTTTCGCCCTCGTCCTCAAACACCCACAGGACGTCAGCGAATGAGGGGATGGCGGGTGCCTCCACAGCAACGTCGTCATAACCGCGGGGCCTACAGGTGAGCATTGGGATCTAAACATGGAAACAGAGGAGTTACACACTGAAACAGACACAGAAGTTATGAATAATTATGACATAACTCTATCCTCTATTAACTGTTGGCTTGGATGTGGTCAAAATGTGAACATGAGTCTGAGGAAGAATGACTAACAAGTGAATATCTGATGTGTCATGTTAAAACAAATACAGTTAATAAGTTGTAATATTTGGATCTAGAAATGTGTACTTTAGCTCAGTTTAGGATACAGTATTGGGTATGTTTATGAAATATAAAGTAAAGTAAGTATAAAGTAAAATAGTTCCAATTGATTTTGTTAGATATATATTCATGACATGTCTGCGTACATTCTATCATTTTAGCTGAAGCAGTCATCACTGTCATAATAATGTCAACTGATTTTGATTGAAAACTTCAGTCTTCAGTTACTTCAGTACTTCAGTACAGTAAATACAAGTAATACAGTACCTGGAAATGGACACGTGGTGTAGGTGCCAGTGGGAGGTTGGTCCCGATCATCCGCACAATGCTGCGATATTGACCACACAGCTGACTGTCCCACACAGGAACCAGCTACTACATGAGCGAGATGACACACACACACACACACACACACACACAAAAGAACTATTTAACTTTTACAAAACCATAAATACTACTAATTAGATGATATTAAACTACTAACTTGATATTCTTGAATCCCAATTTGAAAATCAATACCATAATTCTAACAGAGGTGTGTGTGTGTGTGTGTGTGTGTGTGTGTACTCACCATATCTGGAGACACTCCAAAGTACTCCAGGACGATGCGCATAGCACATCCAGAACATCCTCTACTAAAGACATTGAAAGGACGTTTTCATGCACTGGCTTGATGACTGCAAAGCTCGTCTTTCTGCTGACTGACTTTATAGGGACTTTATAGGCCGACACAGGATGCCACTTGTCACATACTTTACACCTGAAACAAAACGAAACATACAACATGACAACCATAAAAGAGAAGAACTGAAAGTCAGTGCCTAAATCTCTGAAGACCACAAATCAGTCTATGGCCTTATTTATGGACTGGATTTATGGACATAAATTCTAACATTCAACATCCATAATCTTTAAAACTACTGCAAGAATAAGACCTCTATATCCCAGCAAGACTTAAAGGCATTCGCTTTTATCTTTAGTACGCTGTAATGGCGACTTTACATCTGCAGTTGAGTCAGAAAGCTGCCGCTAGAGTTCTCACCCAGGATAAGAAAGCAGACCACATTAGGCTGTGTCAAATAATACTTATATTATATATATAAATAAATAAAATTGAAAATAGGCAAATAAACTTGCCTTGCCAATAAACTGAAGAGGCCTGCTCTATACTGAAACTGGTTTAATAAATTATCTAACTGGCAGGAGAAAGCCACTGTTAAGTTTGTGATGATGTGCAGCTAAATGTGTGAACTTAGATGGGTCAGGGTGGCAGAGAAGAAAACAGCAACGGTGGTTTCACTCATGAAGCCCAAATAAAACTCTTTTTGGGAGGTCAAACAGAAGAAGTCGCACGAGCCTCCAGAGTCCATTAACAGTTATTGATCCAACTGTCAAAGTGTCATCTGGTAGCATCACTGAGGAGGAGAGGAGGAGGAGGATGGACAAGACAAGCACAAGGAGGAGAGGAGGAGAGGAGGAGAAAAAGAGGAGGAAGGAAAAAGGAGGAGGAGGAGGAGGAGGAGGAGAGAAGAAGAGAGAAGAGCAGAGGAAGAGAGGAAGAAGAAGGAAGAGAATGAAGAAGAGGAAGAGGAGGAGGGGAGGATGAACAAGAGAGCACAAGGAGGAGGAGGAGGAAGGGGAAGAAGGAGGATGAAGGATGAAGAAGATGAAGAAGGAGGATGAAGATGAAGAAGGAGGATGAGGATGAAGAAGGAGGATGAGGATGAAGGAGGATGAGGATGAAGGAGGATGAGGATGAAGAAGAGGAGGAGGATGAGGATGAAGAAGGAGAGGAGGAGGATGAAGAAGAGAAGGAGGATGAAGAAGGAGGATGAAGATGAAGAAGGAGGATGAAGATGAAGAAGGAGGATGAAGAAGGAGGAGGATGAAGAAGGAGGATGAAGATGAAGAGGAGGAGGATGAAGAAGGAGGAGGATGAAGAAGAAGAGGAGGATGAAGAAGGAGGATGAAGAAGGATGAAGAAGGAGGATGAAGATGAAGAAGGAGGAGGATGAAGAAGGAGGAGGAAGATGAAGAAGGAGGATGAAGATGAAGAAGGAGGAGGAGGAGGATGAAGAAGGAGGATGAAGAAGGAGGATGAAGAAGGAGGATGAAGAAGGAGGATGAATATGAAGGAGGAGGATGAATATGAAGAAGGAGGAGGATGAAGAAGGAGGATGAAGATGAAGAAGGAGGATGAGGATGAAGAAGGAGGATGAGGATGAAGAAGGAGAGGAGGAGGGCAGCTGTCTCCGTCTGCACCATGCTGACTCGACAGTGGGTCGGCACAAACTAAAGGTTGATGGAGGATGATAGTTTGAAGTTTTAAACTAAAGCCAGAGAGACCCCCCTCCCTTCCCCCCTGCAGGAGCCGCAGTGTCCTCCTGTAAAGCTGCGTGGCTCATCAAAAACTCAAATGCGCGACTGCGGGAAACGTGCGGGACGAGCGAAAACAAGCGAGTACTCACCGCGGACTCGTCTTCTTCTCTGAACGAGCGTCAGCAGCAGCAACAACAAACCTCCATAATAACCACTAATAAAAACTGCAAGTTTTATTTTTTTTAAACAAAAAAGGCAACAACAACTCGCCGCAACTCCTCTTCGACCTCAGGCTGCGAGTCTCAACTCAAATAAAGCCACAGCAGCAAACCCTCATCTGATTGGCTGAGGAGGCGGGAAGCAGCAAGAGTAGCCAATAGGAGCGGACGACTGTGCAGCGTAGGCAACGGCTGTTCGACCAATAGCGTGTCACGAAAATTCCAAGCACCAAATTTGTATTTTCGTGCACGAGCTACTTCTGCTTTTGGGTAAGAAAAAATGATTTTTTAAAAAAATGTTATTTCACTTTCAGAGCATTTATATTATTACTAGTTGCGTCATTTACACGATTTTATGTTCCAACGGAGCTACAAAGCAAATTAAAGTGTGTTTTGTGACGTTGAGTAGCTCCCACGCGAGCAGCTAACGTTAGCTCCTGTAGTTAGCCGCAGCTGACAGGCAGGACGACTTTAATCAGCTTTTTTATAAACTAACTTCACCCAGAAATGATCCCGGGATAAAGACTTATGACCCTCACAGTACCTAAAAACAACCCAGTTATATAAAAGTGTGCTTTGTTATGTATGAAACGTACTCAACGTTTTCACAACCAGAGTTGGAAAAGAAGTCAGTGGGAAGAAGATGAACTACAGCAGAGAGAAAGAAAAAATTAGTTTCATTAACTAAAACTGCTCAGAAAAACGGTTAAAAATACTTGGTCTAAAAAAACAATAATCACTAATCTATGACAGATTGACACCCAATGTATTTAAGGTTTAGTTTTAAAAATTCAGATTCAAAATTTTAAAGAGTAGAGACAAATATTTTTTCACAGGTGCAGCTATAGTCCAGCTTATCTGAGACCTGAACCTGTCCTAAACTAGAGGGAAGGGTGGCAATGATTGTAAAATAGAATAAAAACATACATATATACATATACATACATATATATATATATGTGTGTCATGCGTGTGTGTATGTGTGTGTATATGTTTATCTTCATTTGTTTGCAGTTTCAGTAGTTAACCTATATGAAAAGAGGTATAAAAACAAAAGGTAATATACCTACGTGCACTCTCTGATTCAGGTAAAGCTGACAAAGATGATGGACGCGTTGTCGGTGGTGAGTCAGTTGCGGGACCTGGCTTCGGAGCCACAGAACCGAGCGGTGATAGTCCAGGACCAGGGCTGTCTCCCCGGGCTGGTTCTCTTCCTGGACCACCAGAACCCAGATGTACTATTTGCAACTCTTCAGGTGGGTGACAGCAGCTGCACTGGTGCGGTGGTTTGCTCTACATCATATTGCAATTATTTTCCCATTTAAATTAGTTTTAGTAATATAACCTCATGACACTAGAATAATAGCAGAGATTTATACACTTATAAAAGTTGGTTAATAATTCAGATCAGCGTGTGTAATAGGTAAGTTGCTGTAACGTCGTTGTATTTTACCTGCGTGTATTTTAATCCCTCTTCTGTCTACCTTTGTCCTCAGACCTTGCGCTACTTGGCTGAGTTGTCCCCAAACATCCCCACCATGAAGAATGAACTGGGTATGATGGTGAGCTTGGAGAATCTAATTCTGAGGTGAGGGAATATTTTTGCATGTTGATGTGCGGTCTTGGAAAAGACTAATAGTTTTAAGTTTATATCATATAAAAGGTGATCAGTCACCCTAAAACAGAGAATTAAATATGTCCTGATAATCAGACTGAAGTACCATTTTTGTTTCACTTTTGATTCGAATTGTTGAACAAGCAGTCAGACGGTGGCAGTGTGGAACCAGGATGAATTAAATCTAACATTTCTCCATGTAGGGAGGGCCTGTCTTTTGACATCACAGCCTTGGCCCAGGAGGTGTTTGACATCTTGAATGCACCTGCTAATCCTGTGCCACGATCACCTGAGAGGGAGAAGAGAAAGAAACCCCAGTTCTTTATCAACTCCTCCAACAAGAAGGCCAAGTCTGTCACTCTGCACATCCAGGGACTGGACAGCACTGTGAGTAGGCTGACTGACACACACTTACATACAGACACTCTTATGTCTGACAGTGGTGATTGTTATTGCCAGCAGCTTAACAAATACAGTCTCCCTCTCTCATGAAGGACCAGCGGGGCTTGTGCGAGGAGGCTCTTCTGAAGGTCAAAGGAGTCATCAGCTTCACCTTCCAGATGGCTTCCAAGAGATGCACCGTCCGCATCCGTTCAGACCTGTCCACTGAGGTAATACAAATACACAAGAACATAAAGACAAACATTTACTATGAGTGTCTCTTCAACATTTGTATTCTTGCATTTACAAAGCTTATGATACACATGGAGTAAGAAAACATACATACTTTTAAACTGATACATAATAATTCCCTGTTGTTTCTTAATTTTCAGAGTCTGGCTTCAGCCATCGCTGCCACTAAGGTGTTGTCAGCCCAACAGGTGGTGAAGAATGAGACAGGGGAAGAGGTGAGTAGTGTTCATGGTGCACACATATTGACATTAAACTATATGAATATCTGTGGGAGAATAAACAAAAAAAATAGTTATGAGACTCTCAACTTTTTTTTTTTTCTTTCAGATTTTCATTCCTCTGAACTCATCTGGAGTGGAGGTGCAGCAGAACGCAGCCCTACCAGACTACCTCCCAGAAGAGGAGAGCCCAGAGAGCGAGGTCAACCGAGCGATTTCTCGCACCACAGCAAAGGAAGATTCTAACGGAAGCTGGCTAAATGCTGCCGCCAGTTTTCTCACCAAAACATTCTACTGGTGAAACTTTGGTTTGATTCCTTGACACCCGGTGAATCAAAGACTGCTACTACTGTTTGTCACTGGAGTGAATGTTATTGGATGTGAGCACACCACAGGCCAGCACCACAACTTTTTGTGTATGATCTGAACTTCACCAACTTGCCGTCAGTTCAACACGTGCAAAAGTATTTCTCATTTACTTTACTCAGCTTTCTCAGTTGAATGGAGGCACACATAGGTGGAAAAATAAGTTTGATTTCTGAACTTACGTGAAAGCTGTTTTCTGTCCAGTATTCTCATTTAGGTGTAAATATTTTCTGTCAAACTGTCCATTCTCTCTACATGTAAAAAGATTTTTGCTACTTTTCTATACAGTCTGGAAAGTATTTTTATGTCTTTAGTAGTTTTATTGGTTGATCCTAAAATAAATCTACAAAAAGTTACATTTCCAGTGTACACTTTTTCTTCTTCCCTGTCTCTTCTGTATTTTGGATTAAAAAAAAAAAAGGACAAAATCATTTTAATACATCAGTAAAAAGGTAATCAATTCAAAAAGTTTTATTTACCTGCCAAACAGTACGGCTGCAACAGTTGTACAGTGGTTCAAAGATCTCATCCCACAGCCCTCCCTAAGTAAATGGCTTGTTAGTTTTCAAAGCCTTATGGTCAGTCTTAGTAAAATATATTGACTTTTAAACATAATTTACAGGATATCTAAGTATAACGTACTTAACAAATGATTTCGCTTCAGTTAAAGCATTTCATTTACAAGCCAAGTCAAGTTACCATGGTGATAACAATGTGCTATGTGATACCAGCAGCGTCACATAACCAAAGACAGGTAATCTCTCTCAAGTTTCCTTCCATTTTGATGGTACTGCAAGATTTGAACAAAGAGGAAACTTAGTGCAAAGTTTTCATAAATGCTAAGAGAGCAGCATAACTGGGAGTTGGGTGAAAAAGATGGAAGTGAATGTCAGAGGTGTAATGGTTCCAGTGTTTTACTTGAATCCTCTTTTTGTAGGAAAAGTTGCTTTTTAGCTCTTGTATGATGATATAACAGACAAATAGACAACATTTCATCATCTTTCAGACTTTTAACATAAATAAAGAAAAAAGGAAGCCACTGGAGATTTCAGGCATGTGACCAGAATGCCAAAGCTCAAACTGGGAATGCATATATATCTTCATTTCAGTGAGAATAAGCACGGACATGTCACCGCATTCTCTCTACGTCACGGTAAGGCAAAGGAACATCAACATTAGCAGCATTTCTTCTTAAATCCTTCATCTAAAAGATCAAAATGAATCAGATTATTTCAGAATTAACATCTCCAATAAATAATTTTAATCCATTTCTGCTCAGCCAAAACAAAAGTGGGATCCAACACGAGGTGGCTAAGCTACAGCTGAGTCCTCTAACACTGCTTGATGGTTGAGTTAGTGCAATGGGACTCAGGATGCAGCATTCAAGGGGAAAACAAATTATAGGAAAGGGGCAGAATTTTTTTTTCTCAATTGAACAGAAATTGAAAACAGGATGAGGACAAAACAAAGAATCACATTTTATCTGTACAGCAATTAAATAAAACTAAACAAAAAAAATCAGTAGTTTACACTAATTCTCAGTTGTCTGAGAAACAGTATTTTGATTTTGCCATTATTTAACTTAAACTCCATGTTGCTGCAACACCCCTGCCTCACCCCCATAATAACCTCTAGTTTTAAAACACTGTAGACACAGCAAAAAATATATTACATGACATGACACTTTCCTGTAGTCTTAATACAACTTCATGCACTTACATCATTTCTATGTCGCATCTCTTCTGTAACATTTCTTTTGAAATGTTGAAATGCGAGAACTTCAAGGCTCCGGTTAAAGAGAGCAAACGCGATATCGAAACCTCAAAATTCAGAGCCTGTTGTGCGAGTTCCAGTTATGACATCACATTACTGATTACAGAGTGTTCTATAGCAACAAAAGGAAAAAAAAAACTCTTCAAGTATCACGTCTGAAGACTTTACAGCTGATCTCAGTTTACATTATTATTAGTCTCATTCACACACACACACACACACTTCACAAGAGATTCACAAGCTGATTTAAGGACATTTGCTTCAGAGTTAGGGGGCATTCGGGGCTCTACACACAACATTATGACCGAGTGTTATTGAGACGGAGAGGCGATCGGCTCCCCAGAGAGTTTGCTGAGGGACAGGATAACTTCTCTCTGGAGATGCTTTAGGAAGATCTTTGGAGATGCCGTCTTTGGAAAGTGGCTGAAGGTGCTCTACTGTTGCGGGAGGGTGAAAAAAGTAAACCTCTGGGAGGGTCTGGCCGTGGTGCTGCGAGCCCTTCCTTTGATTCAGTCCAGCAGCTCTGTGCTACCTCTTTCTGACCGTCGCACTTCCTGTCTCTCTGGGTGTGGAATCATCTCGGCCTGATGGGGCATCAGGCAACGTCTAAAAACCCCAAAAAAGATCAGAGAAAAGAAAGAAAAAGGTCAGTGACTGTGAGTACTACTACATGCGCTGCTATATGACGGACAACTAATTTAGACTAATGAGGAATTTGTTCTGTATTTTTTACAGTAAAGAAAGTGATACTAGTATTTTTGAAAATATGTATACACTAGTACACTTACATTAATCAATAACAACTCTTATAGTCTGAGTGGTATTTTAAGTTGCTCTGGACAGGAACATCTGCCAGAACTCATAAATGTAAATTTAAATGTAAATTGTGCCAACTGCCAACTTCAGCCAACGACAATTGTACAGAGTTTGAGGCTCAGAGGTAGAGGAAAAGATGGATGAAGAGCAGAAGGAGACGGGGATTAAATAAGAGCAAGACTGCACACTATGATAAAACAGGTGCACAAGTGATACATTTGCTGAATAAACTCAAATAAAGCAGCGGTGCAAACACCAAGTTTGTGCCTCTGTGTATCTCACCAATAGTAGAACCTTTCTATTGCTTTCAATATACAAAAGTTAAGGATAAAAAGGTATAACAACAGTTCAAATCAATGTAGCAGAGGCCAAGGTATCCTAATTTGCTCATGGAAAGAAAAAACAAACAAACAGTTGAATCCTACATTTCCCATAATGCACATCAATGGCATAAGACCCTCCATGCCTGGTAGATGCCCATGTTACAAGTTTGTCATGCACATTTTCTGGTACAGAAATCTCCCTCCACATCCCCTAGCGGTGTGTTGCTGCATCAACTTTATTGGATTATTATGTAAGCTGATCCCAACAAAAGGTAAACACAAGAAAATGAAATGCAGAAAGGATGCTTACTGACCTGGTCCCTGCTGGGCTGATATATCTTCTATTCCGCTCAGAGGCTTGAGGAGACCGTTCTCCCTGAAGGCTACGACAGGAGCTCTCTCGTCCTCCTGCTGCTGCTGCTCCTCTCCCTCGGGAGGAGACAACCTGGAATGTGAAGGCAGTACTATCACCTCTTCAAACTCCCCGTTCTCCCTGTAAAACCAGACAGAGAGGATGGAAATTTAAAATTGTTATCCTTATTACAGTCATGGATATCATCAGTGTGACAGCTGACATGATGTTTACCTCTGGTCTGGATGGCTCAGTGTGGTGGTGTTGGGGTTTGGGCTGGGGTCGGGTTGCTGACCATTGCTGTTACTACTGTGTGTGGGTGACACAGTCACTGCAGATGGACTAGGAGCAGCAGGGGTCACTGATGGTGAGATAAAAGTGACAGCAGTCATAAAAGCATCATGGGAACAGCTGCAGTGGATGTATATGAAAGATAACAATTTTATTCCTGAAAATTCCATACCTGTATTGTCTCCATTCCTGTTAGGAATTACTTTCTAGGGATGGGAAAAAATAAAAAGAGAATGAACATTGAGGAACAACTAAGATTCTTCATTGTTTGGTCATACACTTGTTAGACTTGTTTAGTCTCTTTAGCCGTTACCTTCTCTGCTGTGTCTGAGCGCCTTGTTCTCTTCATGATCTCCTCCAGACGCTGGGGGAACAAAAAAAAGATGTTTTACATCCACCGTACATGATTAATATTATGAAATAATACAAGCATGTGAACAGCCGTCACCTTTTTTCTCTCCAGACGTTCAGCCTCCTCTTTCTGGAAGTGTTTCTCTCTCTCCTGCCTCAGTCGCTCTGCTTCTTCTCTCTGTCGATTCTCTTCTTCTTCTTTCTAAACACACAGTTTTATTTCATGTGAGATTGACACATTTCTTGGGTGGGTCCACTAATGACCCTTTTCCACTAGTACCTACTCGGCTCGCCTCGCACTCGCCTTCGCTTCGGTTTGTACATGGCGTTTCCATTACGTGTTAGTACCTGGTACCAGGTACTAACACGCGTAAATACTCTCAGCCCGGGGTTCCAAGCGAGCTGAGTCGAGCCGAAAATGTGACGTCAGCAGACGGAAAGCCACTGATTGGCCAGGGCCTGACGTCACCAGATGCGTCGTCGGGAGAGCGACTCGTTCATAAGAGTCAACCGCGCCATTTTTAAAATGCGATAACGACGAACACGATCAGAGATGGCTGCACAGAAATCAACCCCGCAGAGCAACAACGACGAGGTGCAGACATTTCTTTGTCTGGTGGCCTCCATTGCTCCGTAGTCGTTTCGTGTTTGTGTCGCATAACAAATGACGTCGCTGGAGTTCTCTGGCCGCGTTGCCACGACGACCCCACCCATGCTGAGGTGGTACTCTATTGTAATGGAAAACGACCAAAACTGAGTCGAAGTCGAGTCGAGGCGAGCCGAGTAGGTACTAGTGGAAAAGGGCCATTTGTCCACTCATATACTTTCTCTGACCTGTTTCTGGAGTCTCTCTGCCTCCTCTCTCTCTTTCTGAAGTCTCTCTTCCTCCTGCTTTCTCTCCTCCTCCTCCTTCCTTCTCCTCTCCTCCGCCTGACGCTGAGCCTCCTCCTCTCTCTTTGCTCGCTCCTCAGCCTTTCTCCGAGCCATCTCCTCCCTCGCTAACCTGTACACACAGACAAAGGAGTCACAGTCAACAATGCTGATAAACACACATTTGGTATTATCTGTCTCCTCACACCCATCACACACATATTTACCTCGCCTGCTCCTCCTGTAGCTTGCGCTCCTCTTCCTCCCTCTCCCTCTGCTCGCGGGCCAGCCGACGGTTCTCAGCCAGGATACGGCTGGCCTCCCCTGGATCTGTGGTGCCTGCTGAAGGCTTGTGGGCTGGAGGACTGCTTACATTCTCTGCAGCACCATAAAAGACATTTGATCAGCGTGTCTTATAATCTAACTAATGACAAAACTGCATGATAACGTGAGTGTTCAGGAGTGCTAACTGACCACTGGCTGCTGCTGGTGGTGTCTGCTCACTGCTGCTCTTGTTCTGGCCCAGCGGCTGAGGTCGAGGCTGAGGAGGACTGAGGACCTGCTCTTCCTCCTCCTCCTCTTCTTCTTTCTCCTCTCCTTGGGCCTTGGTGGGTTGGGGGCTCTCAGCTGTGACTCTGAATGGACGAAGGTTTCCAGGGTCCTCTGCCCCCGGAGACTTAAGCAGCTTGGGGGTCGGGGGGCGCCCTGCTGATTTTTGTGGAGGCCTGTGTGCAGGGGGAAGTATCAGCATTTGGGTACAAAATACTGTTAAAAACCAGAGCAAATCTGATTCCACAAGTTATCAGTGTTTAGATATTTGAATTGTTTTCATTACAGATATTTACCAGCCATCTTACCTTCATTCAAAAGTTTTAAAACAAGCATGGCATGAAAAAAAATCCCTCACAGTAAATCTACAAGAAACCTCACCAAGTCGTAATACCCTCTTCCTGCTCCCAACAATCCACACAGGTGTGTTCTCTTACCTGCCAGGAGAGGGTGCTGTCACTTTGCTGTTCTTCTTGCCTGGAGCAGAGGAGTACTTGTTGGGGGGCAAAGTCAGAATGGGAGCCAAAGGGAGAGACAGGTTGCTCCACGACTTCCTGACATTGTCACGGTCTTTCTGCTGCTGGTGCACGAGATGGAGGGAAACACGGAGAATTATTATAATGATTTTTTTGACTAACTAATCAGGACCCAGGTAAGCCAGCAGCAGAAATGTTTCTTTTGGGATATAATAACATAATAGGTCTTCAAAGAAATATGTCCTGAGGGACACACAGAGTAATCAGGTTGTGCAGAAGGTGCCCAGACTCAGGTGCCCTACTGACATCAGCAGATGATGATCAGTAACAGGATTAGACTCAGACAGCCTGCTTTTGGCCATGCATAACCTCTGGCACAAAGCCCATGGCACCAAAATAAAATACACTTATATATATATATTTTAAAAATCGACATCATTTTTCACTCACAAGGCATTTTTCATCGTGTTTGTGTAAAGTAAAATGTATTGTAGTCTGGTGTGCAGAGTATCCTCCCTCACATGATCCCTGATCTACAATATAAAGTATGGAAACATTATGGCACACAAGTGGTGTAACTGGTATGTCACTAGTTTTCAGGATTGTGCCTAGATTATCAATGTGTTTATGTGCACGTATGGTCTGTGCATGTGTCTCTGGGTCACTGTGTGGAATATAAAAGTACACAAGATGCCTTCTAAGACCTTAATGGCATAAGCTGTGACACAGCAACAGACAGATGGACAGTGGGGACAGTGGGTACAGTGGTGTGTGTGTGTGTGTGTGTGTGTGTGTGTGTGAGGGAGCCAAGCTACACAGTTACTCTGATATATTGTGTCTGCACCACCGGCAGGAGACAGTGAATCTTTCAACATCAAGATCCGAAATATTAAAGCAAAGAGATTCAGGTAGATTAATGTATACAAAATACAATGTACAAATACGCACACAAGCCCCTCTTTTGAACACACTACATTTGCAGTTGTCTTTTGTATTTAGAACAGACATTCTCTAGATGTTGAATCAAACACGGGTGCAGGATGATGACGTGACCCACTGGTGTGATGCCGGTGGTCCTCCTGCGGGCTGTCTTCGAGGAGGATGAAGCCGTCTCCCTGCTGAGGCTCCGCTCGTGGCTGCGGCAGTGAGGAAGCGGCTGGGCCTGCAGGGCCTTGAATGACATGGAGCCCATGGGGTGGCAGGAAACTGAGCGAGGACACACAGGCATGGCTACGGTGATGTACGAGGTGAGAGTTCAGGAGTGTTTTGGGAGAAGGTGCGGATCAAGTAAGCGTGAGGATTTATGGTAGCGCAAGCAAGGGTTTGATAAACAAAAGTACGGAGCAAGAGATCGGGAAGGAGAAGACGTAAAAAGAAGGATGTCAGATAAATTAATACGCAGAAGTTTGGGAGGATGGAGAGGAATGGAGAGATGTTTGGTGGAAATAGAGAAGAAGAAGAGAGAGAAGGCATTAGTGCTACTGATTGGCAACACAACTACTAACATACTGCAACAATCACCTGGGAATTGTCAAAGGAATTAATGTTACGGTTGTGTGAGAAGAAATTAGTAGGACTGATTGGCCAAGTTAGAGACAAAAAAATGTGACATTTAAAACTGCAATGCAATTTGCATTTACCTTTTGCTCTATTGCAGTTTAGGGCATCTAGATAGGAGTTGGTTGGCAAACCAAACCCTGCTCTAACAAGTCCCAGTGTTGGAAGCATCTCTACTTTATAACACTGTCACCTAGTCAGAATAAACTCTTAATCGTGGATGCATTACACCCGACACCACACAGAGGAGAAGTGAGCATGCAGAAAAATACACACAACACACGCAAGGAGAGCATTTTCACACACTGCGGACACGGCTGAATGTATAAAAGTGTGTAAAACAAAATACAAAAAACAGTGTGTTGTGTGTGTGAGTCAGTACGAGTGGGTTCTTGTGTATATGAGCGTGAGAGAGAGTGTTCAAAAGGAAGAAAGCGGAAAAAACATTTTTTTAAGTAACAGAAACAGTCTGAAATGCATGGGGGCTGTTTAGCTACAACAAGATGTTGTAAAACATCAGGAAAAGTAGTTCACAGTAGTCACAGTTCACAACACTTCAACAAATAATACAAACACTTTAGTCAAACCAAAAACATGAATTGGCTTTTTGCTGCAGACTATATGGGCTCTCTGTGTGTAACATCTACTTTAATACTTTGTATTTCTAATAACTCATATTATCTAAGTCATGTTTGAGCATAAGGCTAAAAAAACATCATCTAATCATCTAAAGCCACTGTTGCCATGGCAGCAACAGAGCCAATGATATCAATGGGGGAATACTTCCTGAACAGCTTATACCTGTGTGCGTGTGTGTGTGTGTGAGCTTTGAGTGCCTGATACAGGCTGGTGAAGGAAGTTGCAGATGGTGTAATGCTTTAAGTCTGACCAAATCTGATTAACATCCAAAACTGTTCTGTTCAAGAGACCAAAATATAAACTGCATAAAAGCTTCGATCATATTGAGCCATGATTCCCAGTTTTTGTATACAGTTGTAAACGTCCCCCCTCACTCGCTCCTGACCATCGTGAGGGGGGGGGTGTGTATTACCTGTTTGCTCCCCAGACAGACTCATGGCACTGCGGCTACGAGCCAAGTAGGAGTGTGTTGGCTGCTGCAGGCGGTTCACCACATTGCTCTCCCATGGCGTCAGTGGAAGACGACGATGCAGGCCTGAACACACACACACACACACATAACATTTAAGGTTTGATAACAACTAAAACTATTAACCGCCCACTGATTAGCTTAAACAATCAGTCAAAGCAGATTAGAAATGATGTATAATTACAGTATTTGTTCCATTCCTTCCCTTGCACTGACCAGCAGTGTAGGTGAGAGCTAAAGTGGTAACCATGCACAGGCCGCTGCGTTACACCTACACCTGCATGCACCATTTTGTTAATTATGAGAAGAAGTAAACAGCTTGGAGTGAAGCACAAACCAAGAGCAAACACAGGGAGGCAAGCATTCAAATAAACATAGAAGAACAAAGGCCATATTGCACCTGCATTTTATGTTCTTAATCAAACTTTTTTCATTAATTAACCTGGCAAATAATTCAGTAAATGCTTAGTAAACACTTTATGCAAGTAAATTAAAATATTATGGCTGGGTGGGTTTGATGTGTAGCTCATTAACCAGTGATGGATAATGCAGAAATTAATTCATCTTCCTGATAACCCGATTTGCCACTTCAGAGACAAAAGGACAGGCCAAACATGTAGCACTGCTCACTCTGGTAATGAAGCAGAGTACAAGGGTGCAGGTTTCAGAGTGAGGGGCAAAGATACAACCGGGCTAGAAACTGTGCAAAGGAATCAGAGTCTCTAATCTACACCACTTTGTATTCAAGCAGTGAGCTGTTTCAGAGCTCGTGTTACACTCATTAAACGTGTGCCGTTTCCAACAGTGTCCATTTGAGTGTGCAGAGTTTCTCTTGGCAGCATAAAACGCATAAAACACACGATTATTTTTATGTCTATAATTACGTGTATGTCCGATTGTTGATTGTGGGTGTTGATTTTTCAGCTGGGATAAAAACAGCATAGAGTGTTCCCACAAAAACAAAAAGATTATCCTACAGAGGATTAGAGAAAGGGGTCACGCTAGAGGGGGGAGAAAAAAAATCTTGATCCCTCTGATGAAACACAGAGAAGTGCAAACACACACATATACTGTACAGTACATGCCATTAGCCGAGCGTGGACACTGGATTTGATTATCATACAGTAAATATTGAAGATCACATCATTCTATAAGGCTCGATTCGATTATCTTTCTCAAAGTTACATCGATACATTTACAGACAAGAAAAGGAGGTTGGTAAAGCTACAATCTCAATTTAAGACAGACATTACACAGGGTATTCACAATTTCTCTCTCTTTGTAATTCTTCAACAGTTTCTAGCCCATGATATTTTTGCTTTGCAACATGCTGTATAACATACAACATTAGAAACCAAACTGCAAAAATCCCCAGAAAACACCTGTGTTTTTGTGCTGGGTGGTCTTTCCTGGGTGTAGGCGGGGTTTGGACTGAGATTTGCTAATGACAGGAGTGGAGGTTGTTCTCATCCGTAATCCTGTCAGCAACATATGAATGTCAAAACAATAAATGAGCTAATCTTAAATTAGGAACTGGAAGATATATACTCAAAGAAATAATTTGACATTCTGAGAGTTATTCTTATTCACTTTCTTGCAGAGAGTTAGATAAGAAGATCACTAAAGTATTTGTCTGGAGAATATGAATTTATGGCCACCAGCCTATTAGCCTAGCTGAGCATACAGACACAGCTGACATGGTTCTGTCCAAAGGTAACAAAATACACCTACCAGTACCTCTAAAAATAATTACGAATTATGTTACATCTTGTTTGTTGAATCTGTGCAAAAGCTTATGTAAAAATGTGGTTGTGGTTTAAGGGAGGTCATGTGCTGGACAACATCTTGTCTTTCATAAAACCACAACTTATCAATGATAAGTTTCTTCTACAGGTTAAAGAAACTGTTTATAACGTGTTAATTAGTGAGCTTTAGAGGTTCTGGTAGGCTGCTGTTACCGTCATACAGACATGGGAGTGATGCCGATTCTTTCATCTCATTCTTGGCAAGAAAGCAAATGAGTGTATTCCCATGATGTTGAACTATTCTTTTAATGTATAACTGTTTTTTGTCTACCCGAATGTAACTGTACCTCCAAATCTCATTTAGTGCTAAAAGAAAACAACACTGAGTTAGACTATCACAAGAATCTAGCTTACAGCAAACACAAATGACATAAGATGCAGCCGGAGGCAGACCATCACAAAGTGGAATCTGTATAACTGAATAACTATGGCGTTCACCTCGGTCTGGTGAGTGGAGGAGTGTGGCAGAGGAGGATGAGAGACGCTTGGTAATAACAGGGTCTGTGTGTTTGGATAAATTCATCGTGGACACTGACCGCCTGTCAGCATCTAGAAACAAAGAAGAAACACGATAAAAGCAAATGACAGATATGTTGAATAGCTGGACATGAAAGACAGAGGATCGGGGGGAAGAGAGAGAAAGCTGGAACCAACAATCTCTGTTTGAAGGAGTACTCTAGTCTATTTTTGTTAAATCAGGTTAGACATGGAAAACTACCAACATGTTGCTAAGGGGAAAAAATATTAGAAAATAAATTAGTGCTAAATGGGTCTTATGTCATCTAATAATGAAGCTAAAATGGTTTGGATGAATGATCCTGTGCCTTGGGCTATAAGTTGAAGTCACAAACTGGATTTCTACGTGCAACACTAATCATGCCATTCACACAGGCCTACATTTACACTAATGCCAGTGAGCTAAAACAGTGCTGTACAGTTACAGTGCTAGAGCCAGCGGTCTAACACTGGCCGGCTAACTGACACGGTGCTATAATATTCACATTGGGAGGTCATTCCGTATCTGCGGTAGAGACTGAAAGCACTCTGCATGTGCTCCAGTCCAGCAAGGTCGAGTGGATAGAGGAAAGCCGACTCGACAAAACCTGGACCAGGACGGGAAAGGACAATGGCAGAGAAAACAAAGAGCAGAGAGGATACAGAGGGAGATCCGAGAGCGAGGGCAGGAGAGGGAGGTTTGAGAATAAGAGAGAGAGGGAGAGGCAGAGCAGGGTGTGAGTCAGCAGTAACAACAGAGGGCAGGGGATCTGAAAAGTTCAAATACAAACATGGCAGAACAATACTGACACGCAGAGGCAGGCAGACATATTTGCACAAGAGACACACTGTCAGACGTCAGGGAGATGAGATATCAGAAGTATTCGATAAACCTGGACGCACTGACGCTTTCAGTGGCTCAACAATATGAAGAAATCTTGTCAAATCATATGGGAGACTGTAGGGCAAGACAGTGTGTCTCAACATACTGTAACCACTGTGGGAGAGAGTTGCTGCAGGCACTGTGTGTTAAGGGTGTGATGTGTGAAAGTACCGGCTGGTGTGCTGGGAGTATTTGTGCTCAGTGTCCCTCCCCAAGACCATCGGTTGGGCTTCTGTCTGGTTTTCTGGGTTCTCTCCAATGTCCGACGTATCACTGCCTCATGACGGGCCTTCAGCCACAAAACACAACAGCGATAACATCGTCACATAATGAGCACTAAAAAAAGAACAAAACAATCTCAAAACAAACAGCGGCCAAACATGCAAAAGCTGCTGCGAGAATGAGAAAATCTTTTGTTCCGTGTCATGTTTAGTCTACGGCCAAGAAGTGTGCTTTGAGCACACCGGTTATGCAAGTACCTGGCAGATAAAATCGAAATTGTGATTATACAAACATGCTCAAAATGAAAGCAAAACCACTCTTGAGAATTAGGGGTACCCAGAAGTGGCATGTGGTCCATTTACCTTCCTGAAATATTCCCAAAATACATACATACAACAGCTAGTCTGGTGGGGAGTGTTGACCTAGTGGTTATGACAGATGTGGCCACATCACCAGTTCAGTTCCGACCAGGGGCCTTTTTTGCATTTCATATCATTGACTCTCCCTTTGCCGCATTTTCTGCCAGTATGTCTACTGTCTCTATTGGATAAAAAGTGCAAATAAAAAAGAACTGCATAAACTGCATTTATAAATGTAAGAATAATGTTGTCACTGTATCTTAAAAAAAGACTGCGCGCATGTATGAGGCCATGGGCCTAACCACAGCGGACCCTGGTTCGATTCCCTACCTCAGGGGCCCATTTGCTGCATGTCTTCCCCCCTCTCTCTCCCATCTTTCCTGTCTCTCTTCAGCTGTCTTACAATAAAAGGCTAGAAAAGCCCAAAATATAATAATAAAAAATGGCTGTCCTATGTACAATAAAGGTTAGAAAAGCCCAAAATAATAATAATAAAAAATGGCAGTATTGCCTTTATCTGACTGCACACAGCAGACAGATTGTGATCTCATGGTAGGCCACAGAGACCCAACCTTTTAATGATTTTTTACCCACTAAGAACACATGATGCAGCATCATAAACAGGTGCTGCTTCAGAATCATGCTGCCAATCTCTGACTCATCCATGTCCTGAACATTTAAACAAATCCATAACTTAATAAGAGCCCGACATCAAACTAACGACTTAACAGGAAAACTGCAACTCATTTAACAAGAGATTACACATTTGTACTGATGGCATCAAAAACAACTCAAAATAAAAACAAAACTCTATTCTGTCGTTACCAACTTTTCACTTAAAATATGAACTATGTTCTCTTTTAATATCTTGGTGGTGGGTTTTGCAGATATTTTCTCATCAGTAAAGCAACAGTGAAATTTAATGTGAAGTAAGTACTGCAAGTTTTGGGGTGAATATGCTTGACTGACAGAGGTGTCAGCCTATCAAATTCAACCATGATGGTTGCCATGGGCTCTTCTTACTTCTTCTCCAAGTTAAGACTTAAATGTTATAGCTTCATTAAGTTCTGAAATCAAACCAAAACCAAAGGTTCCTGTCAGAGACCTACGGGTGACATCAAAGCACCATCAGACACTGCATCCATGTGTCCCTAAAGTCAATGACATGGTGTTTGTGTAAAAACTGAAAGTAAGTGCAGATAGGTGGAGGCAATAAAGTTCAAACTCCAAATGCCTAAACAAGGACAGGACATGGAGCCTGTAAATGGTTCACTAAAAACAGATATTTATTAGCCTGTTCATGAGGATGAGCATGATGTTGCACTCTGGTCTTAGAGTGAGGGTGTACGTGTGTGTGTGTGTGTGAAAAGATCATAATGCACAGGTTTGTTTAATGCCACGTGTCAGACCTTGTCTTCCTCCATTTTCTGTCGTCGCTTCTCTTCCACGGCGGCTCGTCTCTTGTCCTCCTTTATCCTCTGCTCCTCCAGCTTTCTCCTCCTCTCAGCCAGGTGCTTCTCATAGTGCTGCCGGGCTCGCTCCTCACGCTCCTGCCACTGGGCCTCCTTGGCAGCTGTGCAGAGGGCACACACATACACACAGTTAGTACTGATTTGATGTGCATGCATTAGTGTGTTCACATGTGCTAACGTGCCGAGGAAAAATAAAGGAAAACAGAAGAGTGTACATGCGCAAACACCCGCCACATGGACACACACACATAGGCTTAAAGCAGCAGTGTGATAGGTCAGCTGTAGATCATGTGACTAGGCTTTAGCTCTCAACACAAAGCAAATCCCTCAGCCCCTCAGCGGTATGACCACTATACACTTGAACACAAACGCACTTTTGCGATGAAAACATACAAACACAAGGCGGGACTTCCTCAAACCCGTTTGTTGTGGTATGTCACTCACGCTCATTAAAACACAAACACACAACACACACACACACAAACAGCAGGCTCCCTAAACTTTGTCCCATGGCCTGACCCATTATCTAACATTGGTGCCATGGCAACGTGGGGTGCCTGGCTTCGGCCTAGACTTTATGTAACAACAGAGAAACAGGCACTTCACCACAGCTACCAACCAAGTTCAGTCATGATATGTTGCGGGAGAGACAAAGAGGAAAGTGAGGGATGTCTTTACAGCTTTCAACATAAGTCTACTCTCTGTCTGTCTCTCACTCTCTCACACACACACACACACACACACACATACACACACACACACAGTTAAAGATTACACACCATTCTGTTTCTCACGCTCCCCGCGGCGCTCACGGGCTAACCTCTGTCTTTCCTCAATCTTGTTGAACAGCAACGAGTCTGAAAAAGAAGAAACGGCACAACCAATCCTGCGTTACGTCTTTTTGTAATTGTTTCAGCACGAGAGAAATATTTCCCTTAATGCCGGAGTGACTCACCTGTTTTTGTGGCAGCATTGTTGGGGCTGTTGCTGATGGTGGTGCGAGTCAGGGTGGGAGTGGTGTTGGGCGTGGGGGTCAGGGTGGGAGTGTGGAGGTAGGTCTGTCCGGATCCCGAGGAGCCGGGACGGGTGGCGGAAGACGGTCTGCCATCCTCTGATTTATACTGGGAGTAAGACGCTGGAAAGAAAGACAAACCAAACAAGCGTGAATAAGAGCAAGGTTGTGAAAAAGAGGCTGGGGGATAGACAAAGCGAACTGTGCATTAGGGTCCATGACTAAGTTTTAACAACTTCTCATGCAAAAGAAATCTGCATAATTACCCACAGCCGTGACAAAAGTTTTACAAATGAGTAAAAACAGTAAAAGTTTAGCAGCATCTCTACCACCACGAGGAGCATCAGGGAAAGGCACTGCAAACTACTTTTTAAACACACAATTATTGGAATTTGCTTAATTCTTGAAAGCTTTATGAACCAGTGATGCACTTTCAGATCAGCTGAGTTTCCTCACCTTGTACACCCACAAAAAATGTAGCAGCCTATTTCCGAACACAATAAATAAAACACCATGAGAGTCAATACAGTCAAGTGGGTAACAACATGATAGACTACCAGAAGACACTACATAATTAGTACCTCCCATTATTATTATTAATACATTTTTTATTAATTTCTCATGTTAAGAAAGTATTTCTTCAACACTATGACTTTGACTCTCCAATATAGCGTGGTTTGCAGTTTGTGTTGTAACCCATGCAAAGGAGTCATCAGGGTAATGATTACACACATAGTAAGGTCTAAAAATAGAATATGTGTGTGCATGATGTCAGAAAAACTTAAAGTTAGATGTGATTGAAAAAAACGTCTCAAGAATACATGACTTTACAAATGTGAAGTAAACCATCTACAAACTGACCGTCTTCATGTGCTGCATTCTCAAGCTCTGTTTTTGGCAACATTTACGGCATCTGCGATGCAGCCCAACAGGAAACAAATGACAGGTAAAATGAGAGAAAATATGTTTCCTGTATTCTCAGACATTCCCGGTGTGTTGCAGCGCTCCCACTCAGCTCAGAGCGAGGCTATTGATTAATGGTACTATCAGGCTCAGCGTGACTCAGCACTTTCAGCCTCCTGGACACAGACACAGAACTTAACACCGAGTCTGACGCAGAAACAGATGAGCCTGTCCCAAATGTTTGGAAATGATAACATGTAAACGCCTTCTTGCTCTGGGGTAAATATATATATGACATTAAGTGAAAGAATTGGATGCTGTATGGAGAAATACAGTGGGAGTGCAAAGTCAGTGATCAACACCTCCTTTGTGTGAGAAAGTGAGAGTCAAGTCTCCACAGAGACAAATCTGTCCCAGAAAGCTGAAGACGAAATTAAATCAGTCCCCCTGACCCAGACGAAACTGCCAAACTACGCGCCCTATTCTACATTTTTCTGCGTGGTTTCTTTATCTCTTCCCTTCAGTGACATGTTAGCACAGTGGGGTAATTAATGAGGCCTATGGCAGTGAGGAGCAAAGTACAAGTTTCATATTCACAGCTACAAGTGGACTCTCTCACACCCTGATGAAGAAGCTCAAGTCTAACAATCTCAACTTCAACTGCATTTTTCCTTTTCTGCATACTTAAATGATACCACTGACTTCCCCCTCTGTTGAATTTTGTATGATCAGAGTAGTCTGTGTGATATTTATGCTATTAGGATAATGATGTGGCAAAGGAGGCAAAAAGGACTAAGGACCTCTGCACTGAATCAGATGTGTTATACTGTAAAACTACATGCTGTGTGTGCTGTTCACCAACAATACCTGAACTAAAATGACATTTCAAGAAACACAAAAACCTAAGATTGACCAGACATTTGTGCTCCTCTTCCTAAATAAAATAAAATGGTATGTTTGATGAAACAGTCTTAACTCAAAATACACCTGCTACTGAGCTGAGCTCAGCTGTTGAGTTTACTGGATCTTTGAAACTAACAAAAGGTTAAAAAAAAAAAAAAAGACAAAGCACTCATTTCTACACTACGTGGTTTATCATGCAGCATTTCACAGCAATGTTATAAATCTAAATCTCCAATGCTGTCTCCACCCTGACACATCAAGATATTTTACGGTAATTAACAAAAGGACGTGCTGGATAAAGATGCGAGGTCATAGCTGCAGTGGTATTGGCTTTCATGGTGTATGGGACATCTACAGAGGTGTACACTGTTACACAAGTGTTAACAGGTCTTCCCTGCCTCAGGTGCACCAGCCTTAAAACTGGTTTCATAATAGCTATTGTTACAACAGGAAGGGCTGGGCTGGGCCAGGTTACAATAATGTCTAGTCAATGTATTCCTTCCCCTAAAATCATTTTCTCTAGACAAAAGATTGGCTCACTGAGAGAAGCATATTGTGCGGCAGTCAAATACTATACTGGAAATTTGTGAATGGCTTTTAGGAGAGCACCGTGACAATGGAAACAGGATTTAATGAAAATTTGCATGTAATATGTCTTTCATCAAGCAACTTCTATGACCAAAATTTGTATCATAAAGACACATTTTGGTGCAAAATAAGGAGAAGCAGTGACTTCTAGTGACTGATGAAGTGGACCTTCTGACAAGCTGAGTGGGCCACTACAAAATAAGCCAGTGGTGACAGGCTAAGGGCAAGAGCACTTTCCTCAATCTGACAGCTTGAACTGGAACACTTCACTGAAAAGACCTGGGAACGCCGTGAACCACACAAATAAGGAACATTTCCCTTATTTGAGAAGTCTGGCACGGAAACACAAAGACGCAAAAGAAGCTACAGAGACAAGTGGAGTCAGGTAGTGCAGAAGAAAATCCTGCTCCACTTTAAATTAATTCATAACATAGATCGCTATTATTATAATGGTTGCATGCCGGCACCTTCTCAGGCATTGGAATTATCAATGATTGATCAATAAACTGTACTCTATATACCCACTTCCACAGTAACTGACTGTAAATGATTCTTGTGGGAGATTTGGATCTCTGCAGCAGGAAGTAGTAATGTGATACATCAAGCAAAACTGAGCCCAGTAGGTGTGCAAGATACAGTGTGGCCTATATTCATGTTACTTTAAAATTACTATAAAATTTTACATAAATTTTAAAGATGTTGCCTTATACAAGTACCTGCACATATGACATGATATACTCTGTACATCCCAGTTAGATGGAAGAAAACAAGGACTGATGCAGTATCACCTTGACTGAACTTAAGAAGAAGTATATGGGTGTGGCTTTGCATACCCCAGTTTACCAGAGTCTACCTGAAAAACCAGAGAGAGATGAGCTGCAGCAGAGGTCAGCTGAGGTCAAAGAGCATCCGTGGCTCAGAGTTGCAAATGAAGCCGTGTGCAGATCAGGGCAGCATAGGGTTTCAGTCGGGCTATGAAGTTAACCTAAAGAGCGAGCGGCTTATAAGAAATAAAGCCTTATGAAGAGAGAGACTGGATGAGGTATACAGGGATCAATGCTTTGAATACAGGATTAGACTAGGATTGATCTAACAGTAGTGGTTAATGAAACTCCATCCAGGATCCATGTATTCACAGTTCAGACAGTATTCAGTGAATCACTAAACTAAATTTTTCTACCTCATCTCCAATTCATCTGCCTTCGCATCTCTTCCTACAACATGTTTTTGCACAGGCAAAATGGCGGATTTAGGAGAAACTAAGTGCAGCATTTTGCTTCAATCGGTTCACTGTTGAAAGGTTGTCTGGCTCCACTATACCAACACATACAATACGTGAAAATGTCATGTGCCGGACTTATTTCTAAAGCACTTGCTATCTCCTGCTGCAGCTCGCAGCCTCGTCCATCTGGTGTAGAGGTCATTAAACAAACAAACCTCAAACAGCAGCGAGCATATTTGCTTGTGCACACTCAACAGCCATTTGACGGCCTTTGCAAACACACTAAAGACAATTTTATTTGAGAACAGTGCTAGCTCCCACTAATAAATGTCCACCAGCGAACACCCCTGATGACCTTTTGCCAACACTTACACATGAATTTCAGCCATCTTTTACAAACCACTCGAAACTACACCATGTTAAGAGAGGGTACATCGAAAATGAAACTGTCCTGTTACTAACAAACCACACTGCACTTGTGTTCATGTCCTACCCTGCACCTCATTCAATCTGTGAGAAAGTCCCGGGATCAAATCACATCTTTACCTGGATTTTGTTTCATGATTTCAGGGGTGTCAATCCCAAGACGGGACCTGTTTAACCCCTGGCTGGCGTCCCACTCCGGCTAGTCAGATTGGAGGGCCAGAATAAACGTCCCTACTTCCTGAAAACATCCTACACAGCCGAAGATAAGCTTGAATCCAAAGTCCATGGTGAGGGGGGGTTGAGGGGGGGGGCAAAAGATGAAAGCAAAAAGAAAAAAAAAAAATCCAAAGGGAAGCAGTCAAAACTCTGCTTTTCAGAGTAAAGGGGGGAGCAGGACAGGAAAAAGAGAGAGGGGTCAGCTTTGGTCGGTGTCACTGTCGTTGAGAGCCGACTGAGTGTGAGACAGGTTGTGGCGACTCTCCAACCCCCATCCTTTTGTCCAAAACTGTGCGTGTTTATGCTTGTGTGTGTAAAAGAGACAGAGAGTGAGACATAGTGAGAGTGTGACTGTTTAATCTGCCCGTCCCTCCCCTTGTGCTGGTGCATGCGTGTGCGCGCTCAAACACACTCCCCACCCCCAATCTATCTGCATTCATTGGCAGTCAGATTAAATGGTCAGAGTTAGCGATTAATGCTGCACTGTCCGGGCCAGTGGGTAGCAGGCGAGCACGCTGTGTGGCTCCCGCCTCCCCTGCAGCCTGAGAGGATTAGCTGCTGCTAATGCTAAGCTAAATGCTAAGCTCCGGCCAACAGAGAGGCAAAGGGGGCAGGGGGTAGGAGTCTTCCTTTCTAGCCCTGGGACAGGCAGTCAGGCGTGGATAAATGATGCCTGGGAAGAGGGAGCTCCTGAATTTGTTGCACATGGCAAGTACAAGTTTCAGCTCAGAGGATAGGAGGCATGTCTGGAGTCATTATGTCATCCAGTATTAAAGATGTTAATGTTAATAAAATCTTTGTTTAGTGACTTTGTATTGATATTAATTTAGAGTCTGCATCAAAGCTGAGATGAGATGACAAAGTCAGAGATTACGGATCACTAAAAAACATATTTCCTTCACTCACATTCAAACCACTATTTATATTTCATCCACCCAAACAGACAAGATGTATGTTTGTTGACTAAGCATATTATTCCATGTAAAACACTGTTGAAATAAAGACAGTATCACAGCCCAACTGTCATTTGAAAATAACGAAAAGCATCAAGCAAGTTTGCAGATACCTGATACTATGAGATCATGCTCGTTCCAGGGCTCGTTCCTCCCTTCTCTTCTCTATTATTTATGGTTTCAGTAGGCTGCACATGTGTGCTCACCCCATGAGAAAATTGCAAAACCCTTAGTATGAGAGCCTTGTCTTTCACAGAAAGGAAATGCAATTATTTAGAAATCAGATACAACTCGTATGTTGATGATGTTATATAGCTGGTGCAGACACAAAAATTAAGTTCCATGGAGTCAGGTTAGCTTAGAGCTGTGTAAGACAGTAAAAAGTAAATAAGGTAAAAGTCATATAAACGTAATGTCACATCAATATCTGATCACTTCTTGTGTCCCCAAGACAAGAACAAACCTTTCCTCAGTCAATCAGCTACACCAATTAAACCTTTTGACAACAACTGAACCGACAGGGAAACTTTTTAAAACTAAGTTGATGGGAGAATGAATGGGCAAAAAATACATTAATAATGTTCCTACAGTAAACAGGTAACAGTGTTACTGCAAACGCCTCCAAGCACTGTTGACTTTACTACATTACTACATCGTCTTTTGTTTTAAGATTCAGAAGGACACTGAAACACCCTAATTTAAGTTTTAATTTACGCCCCACATTTACCCAAACTATGAATTACTTTTACTTTTTCCACTGCACTTCATTAAATACAAATTCTTCAGACCTTAATCCCAAGTCAGACAGAAATGGGTTAGTGAAACCACCTGTCCCTGGAAACTTAACACAACAGCAGCCCTCGCCAACACTTAATGCAAAGGTATGGAGTGAATTAATTAATAATTAAATGAAGCAGTAAATAAATATACAACAAGAGCATGTCTTGGATTCTGGAATAAACCCAGGACCGTAAGAGAAGATCAGTTTAAAGTTTGCCCATTTATCCCATTTATACCTGCAGACACGAGCTGTCCTGTTAACTGATCGCTCTGCTTACTGATGCATTACATTCACAGACACATGTGAAGTGGACTGTACCTTCACTCTCATCTGCTGCCCTTGTCTTGCCCTGATCTTGCCTTGTCAGCTGGTTTACACATACATACACTATGCTTTCTCATCAGACTTGTCAGCTACCCGTCTCCAGATGGTAGCTGACAAGTGGGTTAAGAGGACTTTTTCTCTGCATGAGCAAACAGTACAAACATCCACACACAAAATCATCTACTACAAAGTGTGTGTATTCATCATTAACATCCTTACATGTACACTTGTCTTTAATGTGCAACCTTTTTTTTCAAATTGTCTGTCACTCTCCAGAGACTGGTTAAACATGTCTCTGGCCCAGTAGCCTCTTTGTCCCAGATATTGATGCCTTCACTCACTCTCTCTCTCTCTCTCTCACACACACACACACACACACACACACACTCATAATTTAATACTTTAAATACAACTCAAACAGCACAAAGTACCAGGGTGTGCAAATTTGCTGTGCTCTCCACTTTACATCCCATCAGCTTCCCTCTATCCTTTCCCTCCATACCTCTTTTCTTCCTCCTGCAAGCATCTCTCCGTCTCTGCCCCTCCTCTTCCTCAGTGATGGTGAAGAGTGCTGGGATGGCTGAACGGCTGCCTCCCCTCCTCAGCTTCTGCTTGCCCTGTGAGCACCCACCTCCACCTCCTCCGAGTCCTCGTCCTTTACTATCTGGCATTGCCCGCCCTGTTGCTAACTCTTGAGCCCCCGGCTAGCTCACCCAGCCCCTGCCCATCCCACCCTGCAGCGCTAAGCAGGAGGGGGGCAGGTCGGTGGTGGGCGCCAGAGGAGGGTGATGGACAGGGGGTCACCCCTAAAAGGCTTCTTATCAGTGGGGACGTAGGTTGCTAACAGCTAATACTTAAAGCTAATTCCTCTGGCTGCACATTGGTGCTCTATGTTTGACACAGCAGGAAGAAGCGAGAGAAGAGGAGGACAGAACAAAAAGAGCAGGAGAGAGGAAGAAAGTGAAATATGGTAGTAAAAAAGAAAGAGTTAAAGAAGAGTAGTAAGTGTAGAGAGAGAGAGAGAAACAGAGCAGCTCACTGTGCCATGCCCACACTGCCTACGATGGCACAGCCAGGCATGGAGACAGAGTGAAAAGAGACAGAGAGTGCGACAGAGTCGGAGGATGAGCTCTTGTAGTCTGGCTTAGAAAAGAAGACTTAATCCACAAGACTGGCTCGGTGGAGGGCTGGAAAAAAAATGCACTTCTCTCCCTTCGACTCCCTCACTCAAGTGATGCTGCTGCTGCTGCTGTCACTACTGTTGCTGCAAACCCCCCTTTACCCTCCTCGCCTCTCTCTTGCCAGGCCTATTCTGGTAAGGCAAACTTGTCAGAAGAATCACATCACATAGGCACTGGCTGTACAGCACACACACACACACACACACACTCTGGCCCACAGCTAAACAGGGAACAGAGGGCAGCAGGGCCGTTAAAATATTCAGTGCGAGTCCAGCGGTGGAAGGTGAGCCAGTACCGGTAAAGGGTTTCCCTGACAACAGCAGCACATGGGCCAATGACGCAGTGGGAGAAAGCAGAGGATGGGCGCACTTTAATGTAATGTACACACACACACAACTGGGGATGCGCGCCTATGCACACACCAAACCAAACAATGCAGCACTGGAGCTGCCTCTGTGGGCGGGGTGTGTTGATAGAGCACATGGTATATGTCCCCACCCCATTCTCCACTTAAAGAGCCATCAGCTATTTGACATACCGTGGCTGTACAGCAAATATGGAAATATTTTCTTTCCTCTCCTCCTGTCTCTTAACAGCAACAATATGCAGTGCATCAATACTTATATATGAATAGTATTATTGCACTGCAGTAACAAGTAAACAAAGTAAAGCGATGAAGAAGCGATGAGCATCTGAGCCGAGCAGGGCAGGTGCCGTGAAAGGGAGAGAGAAATAATGGAGCAATAAAGTTATTATGGTTATTGCAGGCCACATTATCGGAGGCCTGTTCAATAATAGTGCAAACATGAGCCTCAACAACCATGTGTCTGTGTGCACCTATCTCACATCTACCAAAGCAAATACACACAGAGATTAAACATCAGAATGACAGTTTGAAACCTCTCTGCTGCGGCTCAAAACAGCAAGGCGACAATTAAAGACAAAACTGCTGATGGACTCACTGGCTGTTGCAATAGTATTTGCTAAAAAAAAAAACAAAAAAAATGAGTTCATAATTCCTTCAAATATGTATCACATACAGGACTTCAGACTTGCTGTCTCATCTCCTTAGGGGGCTTGTGCGGTACAAACACACGTATTCATGAAAAAGCAATCCGATCTTTGTCGCTGCAGGGTAGAGTAATGCTGTAATCCTACGCTCAGACTTAAACCGGAGAGGCGAGGCCACACACCCGTTTCACACCTACTGAATGTGCCTACAGGAGAGACTTGGACCCGGAACAGATGAAATATTTTTACTGTTGTATAAACAGATAAGCTTACTGTCATTTTGACTCTAAAGATAAACAGCTATTTTAGTTGATATCCACTCGTCAAATTAAAGGGATAATCATCTTTCATGTCAATGCACAGAGGCTGTGAATATAGTTCTAAATATGGTAATTTAATACATCAACTGGAATACATCATTTGATTTGTCTGCAAAAACGTTACGGGAAAGCTTTTGTCATTCAATTCTACCACTGCTGTTCAGAAAGAAACCTCCACACAAGAAAATCCTACAGCGTACATGATGTGGATAAGATGACCATGCAGAGGGAACAATCCAGATTAGTAAATAAGATCATCATGGCAGTACTGTAGGTGAAGAGGGGCCACAGCGAACACTGTCCTTCTTGCCAATCAGGGCACAAGTGGACAGTAGTACAGGCCTCAGTGCAGAGCAAAACTCAAGAGCTCAGGCAACTCGACGGTAGGCCTAACACACTGACAAGATGAATCAAGGTGTGTAAAAGCTGTTTATCATGAAAACAAGGGCTGAAAAAAAAGAATATTGTGCTTGAAGAGAAGAGTAAAGAGGAAAACTGCAACATTTTCACACCAGGTGTCAGTAGGAAATTCATTCGTCAGCTGATATAGAGAGAGATATTCAAATCGGTTTTGCCACAGAGTCAGCAAAGAGATGAGAAGCATTTTTGTGCAGGCATATTCTGCGGCAACTATTGGACTGGAAAATGGGAGGTTTAAGAAAACATCTGATGTTCCCGTAGGTCAGTGATCAAGACAGAGTGAGTTTTACTGTTGTGGTCAAAGGTGCAGTGGTGCAATGGATTGTGTATCTTAAAGCTCACAGCAGCATGGGAATAGAAGATAAATAATGCATATGGAAGAAAGTTCTTTATAAATACTAAAGTCACAGCAGAACTGAAAGCTTGAAAGCATCATTTTATAGAAAATGGAGGCCCAGAGTTTGCAGAAGGATCCTATAAGACTTAAGCAGGCCTTCATTGGAAAACTGGAAGAAGGTGACGATGGAAACACGCAAACACACAAGAGAGGAGAAAAAATAGTGACTAGAGAGCAAAGCAGGGTAATGTTAACATACTGGGTGTTATATTTGTTTTAAATGGTCGTTTAATAAACTAGACATGCACACTCATCTGAAAATGACTCCCTGACAAACCACATAAACTAGTCGTGCCTTTGTGAGCTCACTTGTCCTAATTAGACTAACCAAACACGTCATGCTAGAGAGTTTTAACAACCAGTTCTGACTACCACCAAGCCCACAGCAAAAAAACAAATATGTCAAACGCATTAAATTACACATGAAACAAAACAGAAAAATATATTAAATTTGCAACTTGTACATAAATAACAGAGAAAATAGTGCCAGTTTTGTGGATTTATTTATTATATACCAGCATTATAATGTTTTCTCAGCCCCCACCAACAGATAAATATCAGCTCTGGGGGCTAATTCAGGAAATAAACACACCCAATCACTGATGTCCCAGCAGGTGTGTTGCCATTAAGAGTTAATAGTAAACACCTGTTGCGTCATTATTTATAGAGACGTGGCCAATCAAATGGTTTAATATGCAAATATTCTTCCATTGGTTTCATTCAGATAATTGTACAGAGAACATTTATTTCCCTTTATGATTGAGTGTTTAATTTAAACAAACAAACAAACAAACAAACTGTGCTTAATAGTTTTGTTTCTTTGATTTTGGCGACACCACTGGCGGTAAATGTCCATTGCTTTAATACTTTACCCTGAACTGCAAATTACTGTCATCATTATTATTATTATAATTATTATTATTATTATTATTAGACTGACAGCAGCTCACAAACTGCCCAATACACACTATTATTTTACCTATTTTACAGTCTGTTTTTTTATATTTTAAAATAAATAGAGATCAAATAAAAGTGTAAAAGAAAGGAAATGCAGAAAAACTGCATTATTGTAGTGAAGTAGTCAAGTTCAGTCTTGACTTTCATGTAATAATAATAACAAGAGAAGAAGAAGAAGAAACGACGAGGCCATTATTAAGACTTTGGTTTACCAATACAAACAGGACAGGGTAACAAAAATAAATCATAAAAAATGTCCAAAGGCAGCTGAAATAGGACATGTTGGACACGCTATGAGGCTCGTTTATTCCCATTAATTCACCTGTCGCTTCCACAGGTTGACTACATGTCAGCAACAGGTGTCTCCCCGCATCAAGGAGCCGCTCAAAATGTCTCTCCGCGACGATAACCGAGCTCAAAGTGGACATGACGGTGAAGTTTAAAGAGCAGGTCGTGTTTTAATAAACGCTTTTAAAAACCGGTCGGGTGAGTCGGTCGGTGCTTAATCCGTCTCCCGTGACCCGACCGGCGCTGCCTGCTCGCGTCCTGCCCGCAATTCAGCGCCCAAAACACGGACAAAGCCAGCCAGTCAGCCGCCGCTCGCTACTTTATTAAAAACAGCTCGTCTGAAGTTTACAGGAGCGTTAAAAAGTTTGTTCCGGTAAAGTTTTCCGTCGGCGGTAACTCACCTTGGGACTCGGGAGGAGATGCGTCGCTGCCATCCTGGTCCGCCATTTCTCCTGACGTCAGCTGAGAGGGATCAGCGGCAGGAGCCGGACGGAGCCGCCGGAGAGGAGCTCACAGAGGCCGGGCACCCTCCCACGGACAGGTGGGGGAGGACACCACACACACACACACAGGTGCCTCAGAGCTGGAGTAATCTCAGGAGTGTGTCATAATGACATGCTAAGGGGGAGGATAAACTTTTCACACACGTTTTATTATGTTTGGGCCCTTAAATGCACCTTCTACACCTCACCTGTCACCCTGCAGGATTTATATTCTTGCCTGCCTCAGCTACAAAAAAATTGGTTCATCTAGACTAATGATACTAATATTGAGTGGAAAAGTGTTTGAGATGGGCCAAAGTGCACAAGTGAACCTCCATGGTTTCAGGTCTGCCTGAAGTATTATGCTGACATCTGCTGGAAGTGTGGGTACATCAAAACAGTGAAATCATTTGGTCTTTTGACAGGTAACCTTGTGTATGTGCATGTTCAGTGTAATGAGTTGAAAAGAAGCGCCTCCTCTTTGCACATCATACATGTGTACTTCACACATGACAAAAACGCATGGCACCCACAAAAAGGAAAGTATGAGAACAGTATAGGGAGAAACTAAAATATGTTAATTATTATTGGCATGAACTTAGACTGACAGAAAAGGTGCTTGTAATACCTTTTTATTCCGATGATTGAGACCAAAAACAAATGTGGTTGTTGTTGCAAACCACCTTAATTTAAAAAAAAAAGGTGGCGCTGATGGTCTACGCCGTGGTTTAACCACTCTCCAACGTGTAAAAGGTGGCATGACCAAAGGGAGGGGGGGCAACAATCTCCCAGTAACACCAGACACTCCACTCAGGTTCTGGGGCCTCATTTATAAACGCTGCATACTCACAAATGCATTCGCCAAGTTCTACACAAACTTTGTGATTTATAAAACACAAACTTGATTATGTTCACACAGACGCCGCTTTTCGATGCTTCAGTCAGTCGGGCAGATCCGAGTGTGTAGTTTCATATATTGTTATCATACAGGACTGTTGTGCTCCATAATGTGACTTTCCCCTGACGCTGGTGGTCGTGTTGGGCTCTGAGCCGACCCCGTCCCATCTGAGCCAAATGCTGCTGCCGTGAGCCAGCGCTGGATGTGATGCATCACTTAAAATAAAAATAAAAACATGAGCTGTTGTTTCATTGTATGTCATGCATGCAACACATTTTTAATTTTCCTTAAATTCCGTGATAACTTCGTTGATGGAGTCGATTGTGTCCCTTTGCATCAGTGAGGACGCTCAGCTGCTGCAGCACCAAAAACCTCACTGAACACTCAGAGACTAAAACTGTTTTTATGAATGAAGTCTCCCCTTTTTTTTAACATACGTGTAGTAAGAACTTGAATGCATTTGATTTCCTCATTTTAAACAAATCACATAAACTACCAGAGTCATCTGTGCCTCTGTGTCCCCTCCATCTCTGTCACCACTCCATTTCAGAGGGACTCCCCAGTAATCCCTGCCAGCTTTTTATAAAGGGGGGTTGAGCTCCGGTGTCCTCTGACCCCCGCCCGTCCACTTTGATGTGGAACTACTTCTTCTTTATTTCAGCCAATCTTCAGAGGCAGCAGCATGAACAGCGTCCTCCACATGCTGCCACTCTGAGAGCCTTTTTGGCATTTAAAATGTTACTTTATGTCCGTCAACAAAGTTATTTTTCTGGTGTCGACCTCCCATATAGGATCTTCTATTTCACACTACTTGAATTTTCTTATTTTATCCTTTCTGTCGGTGTTGCCATGGTCACCATCATGCAGTCAGGTGGAATGAATATTAATTATGGGCGTTTCATTGACTATATTTATTGTTTTTCCTGTTTTTCACATCATGTCTGTATTTTGGCTTTATATGTGATTATAGACTGGATCTGCTGTGTAAGTGTAAAAACTGAGCCCAAACAGCAAGTTTGCATTACTGAGTGTGTCTGAGTGCACTGTTTGATGTGTGTGTAAATGAGGCTGTGACAAACAATGAAATTCATAGCACCTGTTATCCCTGGTAGCACTTAGAAATCGAAATCGTTAATAGAATAGAAATCATTATTGTAGGTGTGGTTCTAAAGAAAGGAGAAATAAAAAGGGCACTACAGTGTGTACTGGATAACTAAAATGACCCTGTAATGTGTATAAACACGGCAAATAAAGTTCAACAACGTCTCCGTGGATTGCAGGTGAGAAGTGAGAAACAAAACTGAAGTTTGCCTGAAGACCAATGCGAGCCGTGTGCAGAGCAATGAGTTAAGCATCATTGTCCATTCGCTGTTGATTTCTTGAGCCTTTGGCATAGAAAGGAGTTTTTTATATTTTCCATTTTTAGATTCCACTTCTTTGGTTTTCCTGTTATGCCTGTGAACTCATAAATAAAGTTTCATTATGTGAAAATGTATGAAATTTAAATTGAGTTACTTCAGTTGTTTTTCATCAGCATGGTAAATATTACAGGTTTTGAACACTGGTTTTCACCACAAGTTACACCATTTTAGATGTAGAGTATTTGCACATTGACATGAAGTAATCAAGACAATAACAGGATGATCCTTTAATATATTACACAGATCCAGAAACGTCTCACTTAATGTAATGTAATGACATTAGGAACCAAGCGTGGTGAGACTGTATTATGCTAGAGTAGATACTATGATCACACTTTGACAGATGAAAAATTGAAGGAAAAATCAAGGGTCTGAGGAAGGTTTGGCCAAGATGTGCCAAGATTGCCATAACAGCGTCAATGCTTGCTGACCTTGATTCTCCAAGTCTCTGATCACCATTCTTCCAAAAGATATTCTCTCATTTGGTGTTTTGATGATGGAGCTGACCAAATGCACTTTACTTTGGCTCACTGTTAGGCAGACAGACAGGTACATGAAAAGAGTCCAGGTGTGGGGACATCTGGTGGAGAGATGAAGAATGGCAACAAGGTATGGGAAATGAGAAACAAGGCTGGAGATGAGGGACAGGAGTGCGGGCCCTGACACACAGTCAGGAAATGAGCAGGAAAGCAGATCCATCACACCCTGGTCATAACCTGTTCAAACTCCCTCTTCTAGTAGAAGATGCTACAGAGCTTTGTACGCCGAAACATCCAGTTTCTTTCCACAGGCTGAAGAACCATTAACACCAGTCACAGAGTGTCAGGAACAATCCTTCTGATAACAAACCTGGCACAGAAATTCAAATCATGTCTTGGAAAGGATGTTTGTGGTGTTGTATAAAAAACTTAAACTCTGTGTTAATGATGAGAGCAGCTGCTGTGATTGTCATTCTTGAAGCTTCACTTAACTCTACATGCAGCTGTCGGCAATATTTCATCAAAATAAATCAAACTGGGAATGACTGGTTTATTGGATTATTAAGTTTGGATTTTACTTTATGTTGCTGCTGACTGTATGTGAGTGAAAGGGTGATGTCACTGATGATGTCACCAGATCTCTCTCAATAAGTGTTATCAAGTCTACAGTCAGGGTTTTTCTTTTCTTTTCTTTTCTTTTTTTTTTTCTTTTCTTTCTTCATCTAAAAAAAATCTGCTTTGACAGAAGAATGACAATCTCAGCGGCTCCTCCCACGCTCACGTCTAGTGCTGTCTGCATTTGGGTCCTGCTCTCCTGCAAAGGTAACAGTCTGGACACATACTAGTCGTGAATGAAAGGCAGGTTGGCACCATTGATGTCCTGACTGTCCATTGCAGTCTGTTCCTAGAGTGTTGTTCAATTTGTTCAGCTGCTGAGAAGAAGCTCTTGCTTTACTTTCCTTTTGCAACATCTGCTCCATCGACTCATCAGGGCTTCTTATATTCCCCGAGCATACGCACATTGCCAGACTATGCAAGCCTCACTTGAATTAGCCTTGATTAGATGAGGCTGGATTGTGTTAGCAGAATAACTTAATTGGGAGTTGGGAGTCAGCCTGGCTTTCTTTAGCTATGTTGATGGAATAACCCTAGGACTCTGAAACTGAAGCAGCTGTGGTATTATTTACATCTTTGCTTTTCCTACTTTGACCTTGACCTTGACCTGTGTGAAATAACCTCCCTGAAAAAGGCCTGTTATAATGGTGCATATCGTCATGTCCTAACAGGTGCAACAGCTGTCAATCTTGCGCTATTTAATCAGGAAACTATGAACTACTGTCATGTTTCTAGACCACATCTGTTCAGCTGACATCTTAATCTTTCAGTTTGCTTCAAAGATTAAAAAAATGTTTTAGATCCTGGACAGCAAATGTGGAACATATTCATAGTAATAGAGGTTTCGAACTGGAAACCCAAAAAATCAGAAACCATTAATGTTGAAAATATTGCTGTTATCTCATATGACCAGCAGAGGGAGCCACCTTCTTACATTAATAATGTTTAACTCTTCAAAACTACACTCAGTCTCTTTATGGGTATTCAATACGTTTCTTATTTGGTATCATTGATTCATCAATAATATGTTTAAATCACAAGAATCTGCTAATTGCAGAACGATTACAAGATAATGTCTTGTTTAATGCGACATCATTAGCTTTGATGTATCCATTATGTCACATTGCCCCAAATTTATTAATCTCTGTTTGCAATAAATGTCAATGAATAACACAGTTCATTGAAATGCATAATGGGCTTTTCACCTTAAAGTCACCCTTTAACAAAGAAACGTTTCAATTAGATGAGATGAGAAGTGAGGCAAAAATTAAACACGCCACTGTTATTTCAACCAACCCGGTGATATTTGAGCAAGGATTTACTGTTCCTCACTAAATGTATGCTAATCTCTGCTCATATCGCTGCTATTTGCCAGACTGTGGAAGGCTTACCCCCCTCTGGACCCCCAGTAAAATGGCTACTGATTGGTGCACAGAAAGCTGCGACCATGGCAACCAGCTGTTTGGTAATTCCTCTGATGGAGGCGGTGGAGGGAGGCAATATTGGCCTGTAGGTGTATATACTTCCAGACATCTGGGCATCTCTGGGGTGTCTGACAGGGTAGGAGATGGAAAGGATGGGAAAATCTTTATTTCTTCACTCTGCTTGTTTAAGGTTTAACCCCAGCCTCACATCCCCCCTACTTTTTTCAGAGAAGACTCCTGCAGACAAAGCCAGCCCCTGCTCCTCATCCTCAGTGTTTTAGTGTTTGTGCTTGATGTCTGTTTTTCATTTTCACTCGCTGCTCGAAGCTGCTTGTGTCAAGCCGAGAAGGTCAGTCATGAGGTGCAGAGTTAAGTCAGTAGGTTGTGGTTATTCCCGGGGTTGCGTTCAGGGTTGTGTGTGCGTCTGACTGTGTGTTGGCATGTTCTTGATGAAAGCTTCCCTGAACTGTCTGTAATTGGTTCCCAAGGGAGAAGGAGCTTGAGATTCTCTCTACACAAGAACAAATCCACAGCATGACAAGAACATACATTCTGAGACTCTGCGTGGCGTAGAGCATTTACCTGCTGAACTGAAGCAAGAGATTTTGTGTGTTTGCTTGACCTAAATGTTCACAAGATTTGAAGGGAATGAATGTCAGACATTTCCACTTTGCGATGCTAATGCTTTGTTGATTAATGCTCAGGGCTCTTCGTGGGAGATCAGCTGAGGCTGGGGGTGCGCTGCTGAGGAATAAGCAGATTGAGGAACTGATTGATTTTGAGGACAAGCGTCCTCTTTGCTCGTTACTCTTTCATTTGGATTATTTGCATGCCTATGTGTTTGTGTGTTTGCGTGTGCTGGCACAGGACGCTGAACATAGGCCAGCGATCGTCAGATAAGTTTCTAGATTAAGCGGGGCTGTTTAACAAGCAGGATTGACAATTCAGGGACAAACTGCATCTTTTTATAGCTAGAGGGATCTGGCATTAAAGACCCTTAATCTTACAGTAAATCTGTCTATATAACATTAAATGTCCATTGCTAGATAACCAGAAATCAAAATATTTTTGGCAGTTTTATTCAAGAGTTTAACATTTAAAAACTCAAGACAGTCTGCTTCATGAAAAGAGTGTGGTTGTGGTTTGGTCAAAGTTTCAGTCAACTGAGCAAACAACTCAATTTTGAATTTTAAGAAAATCCTAAATTTTGATTGGTGCACAGAAGTAGTGGCATTTTTCTTTCAACCGAGCCTCACCCACTTTAAAACCAGTGGGACAAGCACAGACAAAAACACAAATAAGGAAATCTCTATGGTGAAGTAACCAAAATTGTTCCTGCTTTGGTGGAAAACATTGCACTTTAATGTTGGACTATATTTGTCTTTGTAAGAAGCAGATTGAGAGAACTTGTTTTTAGAGCCTTTCAAAGCCTCTGACAGCGATAACCTTTAAATCAAGCTGCTTCGAATTTGTGGAGAAAGTGAAAAGATGAAAAATTACTAAAATCCTTATTGTTGCCACCATTAGAAATGAATAAAATGAAAGACACATTTTTTGTCAAAGTGAGCATGTCACATCTTTGAGTTTTGATTGTCCTGCTGTCGAGTGTCCATTTGTGTGCACCAGGTCATATATCGGGTTCTGTAATGCATCTGCAACTGCAGTATTTCTGACAGCAACGGGAGGCAGAGCTGCAGCTAATTACGTGGCGCTGAACGAGTGTAGAAAATCTCGTTGATAATGAGGGAAACAATGCAAAGGCTGCAAAAATGGATTTCAAACCAGCTTGAAGAGGCATGCCGTCGATGATGGTAACACATCGCCACCTCCAAAACACTTGTCTCATCAACAGAAAATAAATGAAAGGAGATGTCAGTCTGGTGGTAATATCACGCTAGCATCAAATATTCACAGCTCATCTGCACATTTTCACGACTCCAGTAATCTTTTTCCTGCATATGTTTGATTTTTTTGTAATCGCATGTAATGTGGTAATTAATAATGAAGCGCATTACTTAACATATTTAACTGATGTCATCTTGCAACCCACATACTGAAAGCAGATGATTAACTTTTAAGTGTTGTGGCCACGATTGCACCAACCAGAGGATTTAGTGTGGGCTGGGCTCCTTCTTCACTTGTGTTCCTTTTTTTATCTCATCACTTTTCCTTTAAGACTGACTCCATCTCTCCCTCTTTGTGTCTGACTCTACTTCTGTTTCTGTCGCGCCGTCTCTTTATCCTCATTTTACCTTTTAAGCAGCAGACAGACAGAACCATCTCTCCATAGCAACAAATCACTGTGTCATTGAGACCAGTTCCTCGGTTGTTGTTCGTACACGTGTAAGAGCACTAAGCATGTCTGTGTTGTTTTGGTGGCGTAATGAGCCTCTTTAATTATCTCCGTCTCTTCATAATTCACCAGAAACAGATGGCAAAATGGAGAATGATCTGAACTCACCCCCTGCAGACAGATAGATCCCCCACTAGGACCCCCTTCCCTCTCACCAATGTTGCCTAAATAGACTTGCCCTGCCTCGAGCACACACATACACACTACATGCCATATCTACGTATGACATCCTGTACTCACCACTCTCATCCCTCTGGGTATGCACAGAACGGACCAATCGCAACAAAGAAAACAAACCTCAAAAACAAGTAGTTCATACCCAAACAGGCCAGCAGACATATGGCTGTGTGACCCGAGTAAATAGTGCTATTAATTCTAAATCCCTGCTATTAATCCCTCGAGTGGTCACAGTGGTATTGTCTACGCAATGTTTACCGACTCACATCCAGGAATTTATTGTGTTTGGTAGGCTTACAGCTGAACTACAAAGCATTATATACACAGCATCTAGGCTCTATGGATCCCCTCTGTTGTCATCCACATCTGCCCTAATGATTTAGGATAACATAATATACACTAATGAGCACTGATGGTGTCAGTAGTAATGTTTGACTTCTAATAACCATGGTATTATTAATGTACAACTATAGTCTTTAATAATCCCTCAAAGGAGCATAGTATGTCTTTTTTTTCCCTAGAAAATGCTTAATAGCTATGGATGATGATGTTTAATTTATTCTTTACATCAATACAATTTTGATACACTTGTAATTAAGTTGATCGTTTTCATTTTACGCTATGCCATGCTTCTACTTCACTATATTTCAGAGTGAAATATTGTACGTTTTGCTCATACCCTTCAGACGCACAGATCAGATCAGGTACATCAGCCCTTTTTCTGGAGAATAAATACTTTTACTTTCATACTAGTATAGTAAAATAGACTTTGTTAATATACGTCCACAAAAACAGAATTTTAAAGGACTTTTACTGATAGTCTTCTACATTGCTATACTGTCACTTTTACTTTTATAAATGATCTAAATACACCTCTTCCTTTTTCCAACCCCTCATCTACTACTACTGATGGCTGTAGTTATTGAGGTAAATATTAGTGTAAAAGCTTGATTTTACTAAAACTGCAGACTACAGACTGCAGGACTGGAACAATTCCCACTTATTCAGCCAAATCTGCTTCGCATGTTCGCCTCCAGCTGCAGTAATAGTAGTAGAAATGGTCAATGTTGGCAACAAAGTCTGTGTGATGTTGTACACGCCTACATCCTTTTTATGCTTGAAGTGTAAGAGTTGTAACATTCATGTCTGGAGTGCTGCAAAATTGAATGGGCTCAGTGTAGTGAAATTAAGTAGATTTCCCACGAGATACACTGCAGGTTTTTGCCACACACACATATGCAGACTGTGCAAGTGGAAATTGTGCATGTGTATTATATAGTATTTATGGAGTCAGGAAAGAGGTTGTTCCCAGGGATTTGGTTGTACTTAAAGTTGAAGCAGAATAAAATATTCAGTAAAGGTCCAAAACACATAATCTTGTTGGAAATTACTCAATTTGTGGTAACTACTTCCTCTGGCTCTCTTTACAGTGCACTTTATTTGTTTTAAGAAATGTTCCTGTCATAGTAGATCACTTGCAGATAACGATTAGGACATGTCCTCCTTACCCACAATGCAGCGAGTCCAGAGTGCAGAGTATTACAGCTCCGTGTCATGGAGATGACAGAAGAAAGCATCAGCCCCTTCCTCTGTCTCTCCATCTGGGTAATAAGTGATGTTGTATGGCTGAATTGCCTGTCATCTGAATGAATGAGCAGGCGTGACACTTCGCCCAAGGATTTGTCTGATGATCCAGTTGGGTTCCACAGCAGTGGAGACGAGATGGGATCTATCTCCCAGATGAAGATAGCCAAGAGGGTGGAGGGGGTGGGGGACGCCTCTGGTGTCACCCTATCTCCCATCTCTCTCTTTAACGCCCAGGTCATACACAGTATCTGTCTCTTTCTTTTCTCAATCTGTTCCCCATCTCTCTCTCTCTTTCTGTGTCTCTGAAGTATTGGCATGATGGATCGCTTCATCCGCAAGGGAGAGGGGGGAAAAACATTGTGAAGAAGAGAGTAAGGGGGGTGGAGAGGGACATATAGGCTAAAGAGTGGGAATGGCTAAATGAAGAGGGGGGGGATGGGAAGAAATGAAATATACAGTAGGGTCTGCTGGGCTATTTCACATTAGGAGCTATGATGTATTGCCTATTGTGTTCCTTGAAAATTTACGGAGCCTTCAACAATATAAAGTGAACAGCTCATAAAAATGGCACTCTCCTTGCTCTTGCCAGTCTTGTTTCATTTCATACATCCATATAATTTCCTCTCTTCTGTCAAACAACTGTCTCCATTCACATCAGTTTTAATATTCGGAAACACCATGACCGACAGTGACTCGAGGACAGCGCTGGTGTGAGATTTGCTGGTGTGCAGCCAGCTGACTGAACCAGGCAGGCAGGCTGTCGGGGAAGGGATGGAGGAGTGGGATGGGGGGCTCCTGTCCTTAACTATTCTCCTCACATTCACCTTGCAGTCCCAATTATTCAAGGCAGCGTGCACGAGCACTCCCTGCCAACCAGCCCCAGCTGTGAAAAGTGGGTCATGGAATTTAAAGGCACACGCAGCCTTGTTGCACCGCACAGTCGCGCTGGCACTGCTTTGGCTTGCAGCAGCAGTGTGTGTGTGTGTGTGTGTGTGTGTCCATGTGTCTATGTGTGTGTGCAGTTCTATGTCCTGCAGTGAAATCCACAAGGCTGTTTGGGAATGTGTGTCAGTGAATCAGAAGACATTCATTATCACGTTCTGCGCGGGAATAAAAGCTGTGGCACGATCACCAACTGCGTGTCTCTCTCGCTGTCTGTCTCCCCCGTAAACTGGCCTATATTCACATGACTCCCCTTTAGAAATAAAAACATGTGAGCTTTGGTTGGCGGCGAGGTTGACTTGATCCCTCACAGATCATGCAACTTTAAGTTTCATTGTGGACATTCTTTCTTCGCACCTTCACAGTGGCCTTTTTTTAAATCTGTCTCAGACATCAGCAAACACTTTCTACCTAGCAACCATGTACAGTAGGACAGTAGGCTAGTCCATATGGGGCTAGACGTGCCGCAGAGAAAGGCAACTCATGCGCACACTGAGCAATAATGTCATACCCCGATGAGCTCTTTACAGAATCAGGGAGCGCACATAAATTGCCGCCACATTGTGTGGCACTGAGGGGGAACACGTTGGCAACCACGATGCTCTCATATGCCCCGTGTGCAAAAATACAAGCATGTGAAAGCGCACACACACTCACACATTCACAAATCTCAGCAGACATGTGTAGACAAGTGTATAGTGGTCCACACAAATGCAGCTATAAAGATACAAACATAGCTTAGTTTAGCATAAAGCCTGGAGGCAGAGGCAGATAGATGTCATTTTTACACTTAAACATACAAGATATTAAGTGTTATTATAAGTGAGCTTTGGAGATGCTGGCAGGTGGACTGAGTTACTTTGGGACAGAGCCATGGCAGCTGCTTCACCCTGTTGTCAGCCTTGCTACAGGCTCAGCTAACCGGCTGCTGGCTGTAACTGTGCTGGAGATGCTGTTTACCGGACAGACATGAGAATGGTATTACTCTTCTTATCTAACCCTCTGCAAGTAAGCACATAAATATCCATAAAAGATAAAAAAAAAACACACAAGGAAGACATCAGTTTGAACAGTACAGAGTCCTTCTGCATTTTTATTATCAGCAAAAACAAACCACACACCACATTACATTTTGAAAACAAGAACGCTTATTGTGGATGTACAGAAAAACAAAACTGCAGCTGAAAAACTGAATATTTGAGTCTTAATAATAATAATAATTTTTATAATAATAAAGGTATAAAAAGGAAAGTGTCCTGTTTTGTGAAATAAAAACCTTTGGGTCAACAAAATGTTCCCCACGACATGCCACTTTAAAAATACATGCAAACGTAAAGCTTTCTAGTATGGGCACTCTCAAAATACTCTCCACACGGAATCCCATAAATTATAAAATATCAGCCTATTGCCCCTGAACTGTTTCTTGACAGAAAGTCCTACAGTATGGAATACCCTAACGTGAATCCTGGGTGTATCTCAGTTGCCTATAATAGCATCCTCTTCAAGTTCTCCTTCCAATCCATTGATCCAGAAAACACACAATCTTTTTCAAACAAATCAACCATTGCTAGCTGAGTGTGGCTGACACCCATCCGGCCCAGTCCAAACTGAGGAAAGGGACTTCGAAGAGGACACCAACTGAGACTGCGTGCACCCCATCGATAAAGACAAACGCACTTCTTGCAGACACATTTCTCCGGCATCGGTCGACAGTGAAAATTCTTCTCATACAACCAAAACCTGGGAAGAACATCAAAAACAGCACCATTTTTAAAATTTTTCCTGGATTCTCTCCAACGTGACAGTCACGTTGTTTCAACACAAAAAAAAAAAGTTCTACAAAGTCAGACATGGTAACTAAGTCATAAAAGTATTTTTTGCTTGATTATAATTCATAATATCTATACTCTTATCAGCGTTTTTTTTTTCTCAGTTGTTAGCATGCAAGACGGGTGCTTTCCAAGTGTTATGTTAAAATCAAACATTGCCCTGCTTTTGTCTTTGGCAGCTGAGGGAATATATCGCATGGCAGGTTTAGGTCTGCTCCATTCCGCTTGGTTGACGATTGACTGCTCGGAAGTGAAACTGGGCCCAACCCCTTAACAAGAGTCATGATTGTACCAGAGCTTTTTCTTGAGCGTGTTGGTGCACAGAAGGTCTTTAACTACAATAAATATCTTAAATCCATCTCTTAAACCTGGAATTATGCAATAACAACATATTTTCTGCAACCTGGAAAAAGTCGGAAACACCTTTAAAATTCTGCGCCTGCCATGAAGATGTTCCGCAAACTTAAACAGTTTCTGTGGAAATGCTGTGTCACGCTAATGCCTCCATGACGTGTGACATTTAACATGTAATACTCCCAGTTTTGGCACACCTTCCCTCACAGGACCGGACAGGTTTACCTGTCAAAGTTTCAAGTTGTCCTCGGGTTCTGACTCAACCGTGTTTGCCTTTCAGGTTGTCAGTAGTTAAGGTTCAGTGCTGAGGAAAAAGGTGAACTGATCCTGAATATCCTTGAAGGCAACATCAACCACTATTAGAGAGGCAGGTTAGCAGAGTTAAGTGAACCGGGGTGTGAGAAACGGCTTACAATGTTTGGGCGTTGTGCTTAAACCTAAACTGATATGTATTCTGATGAGGCAGAGCAATGAACAACTCCATGTGGTTACATGGTAAGTGAAAGGCTGCCAATCATACAGGTCTTGCAGTCTCATACAGAAAACTGCAGAACCCATCATGCCTTGCTGTGGTGAAAACCGCACTAGAAAAGTGGGTTAAAAAAAAAAAAAAAAAAGCAAAAGTCTTCACGCTATTTTAGCTTCATTTGCTAAAATGTCCCCACTCTTCCCAGAGTTCACGAATCACAAAAGGACAGAACTGATGTACTAACGCCTTGTGCTTAAAATAAAACTACAGAGCTCCCTTACAAGCACTGACGGAGTAAGGATAAGGAGGTCGACTTTAAAAGGAGGACGAAAACCGTTTAAGACCACATTTCAATCACATGAACAATAAATGGCAACATACAGTACATTATTATTTTTTTTTTAAAAAAAGAAGTAACAGCAAAACACCTCAGTAAAAAAATGACAAAATCATGAAGCACTGTGTTTACGTAGTGCTACAGCTAAATTTCACACCTACTGCAGTAAAAACATTATTCACCACCTCCCTTTTATGAGACTTATCTTCGTTTGTAGTCTGTATGGCTGTCGGGATTACGGCGTCGCCTTGTACCATGGCTCTGAATTGTGGAACTGGGTGGTGTTCATGTTGAAGCACAGTTGCAGTTCTGGCATGTTCAAGGGCTTGATTTCTATCATTTTATTATTATTATTATTATTATTGTGGCTGTATGCTATCGAACCAAGCTGTCTCTGTTTTGCTTAAGTACCTTTCAACAGTCAAAATATTATAATACACCTTGTTATTCTAAGTGATTGTGGAATGAATGACTAGTGCTATATGCATATGGAGTTTGTGGTGCAGGTTTAGAGGTTGCAGAATAGTTACTAATGCTGTTATGTTTAGGTAAGTTTATTCTTTGTGATGGCGGTCCATGTTGAGTGAATTAAGTAGGTGGAGCTGAGATGACGCAGTGGTTGATGGTTGACATGACAGCCATTATAGGCCCTTCTTAGTTGGCGCGCTGAGTTTTCTCATTCCCCTTATCCTGCCCAGCAACTCACGGACAAAGTCCTGAAAGAAGAGCAGAGAGGAGAGAGAGTTAGACAGATACATAGATTATTAAATACCAATACTGATGAGGAGCACCATAAATAATAAGTAGATGACAGTAAATGGGTAATATGCCAAGCTGCTTTTTTTCCAAGATTGATACCCCTCTCACGTCTTCACCCTTCTCAGACCCCATCTTATTTTTGTCACACTTTTTTTATTTCAACAGATTAAACTAAACCTAACATGTTAATAAGTGAGTTTTAGGTGGATTTTGTTACCTTAAGACAAAACCAGGGTAGCAGTTTCCCAGTGTTTCCAGTCTTTATGCTGAATTAAGCTGACCAGCAGCTGGTTCTAGAGAGTGGTATCGATTCTCAGCAAGAAAGTGAATAAATGATAAGTCTATTTCCCAAAATGTAGAAAAAGCCCAGTCGCAGTTTTTTTATGGTCTAATATTAGCATCTAATGCAGCATTACAAAATGTGACTATCGGCTTTTGACGGTGATAGACAACCAGATTAATTGGATTAGAGGGTTTTTTTGTGCCACGGGTAAGGGAAGAGGATATTGAGCAAAGCTGACTCGAAAAATATCTTGATTTCTGCTGAATGCATGAAAGGAAAAAACAGCCAGAAGTAATACTGCAGGGATGGAAAGCAAACACAAAAAAAACAAACCCCAATTTATTGCCCTTTAAGTGACAATGATGAAATGCAGGATTAGGAATGATACTGAGTCAGTAAGGAGGGAGGACAAAAAGATCCCACATATTGGGTTTAAACCTGAGGTAGTGTGACTGCAGTGAAGAAAATGTCTGAATATAAGCTCCCTTATTATACTGGGGGTGACACCGCTCATGACCTAATTATTAATGCCATCCCCTCCTCTATCTCCCTCTGTACATCTTCTCCTCCTCTCTCCCCTATACTCTTGCCCGTCCTCCTCCCTCTAGCTGTCTTTTCATATATTCCCTTTTCATCCCTCTCTTCCTGTCTCGATGTGATTGCTTCTATCCCTCACTTCCTTCCCTTCACCATATTTTTCCATGTACTTTTTTCTATTGGTGCCGTCATCCGTCCTTTCATCCTCCCTCCATCACTCCCTGCCTTTGTCGCGTTCATCTTTTCTCTCCATTGCTTCTGTCTTTCACTGTTTATCCCCTGGCTGATACCTCCTTTGTGGGATTGTGTTCAAAATGGCATCTGTGCTACTTCACTCTCAAGGGATTACAGTGTGTTTGTGTGTAGGTGTGACACGTATTGGCGGCTGTCAACCTGGCTGTACACTTCTGTAGCTCTGGATACCAGTGACCTTGTAGTTGTTGTTAGAGGCTGACTTAATGCCACCAACACACACACACACACACACACACTTACACATGACAGATGGGGAGTCTGGGCCGTATGTAGGGGTAATGTGATTGGTCTGCGGCACCTTTAATCACCAAAATAGCTTAACCCTGCCTCTCCTCACCCACACTGACCCTAATCAAATCCCTTAACTAGTAAACAAAGTCATTATGTGTGTACAAATTGTTGTTTAGCCATCAGTGTCATTCATTCTTTTTGTGCTTAGCTTCTCGTCCTTTTAACCCTTTGTCGTATTTAGGTCAGATGTGGATGTGTGTGAGTGTCACGAGTTATAAATATATATTATACAAGTTATTAATTAAACTTAACCTCATACACACACACACACATTTGGGATTTGGGACGTGATGCTTCATCATGCTTCATACAGCGCTCTACGCGCCGCTCTATACACTGCAAATCGAACAGCGCACGCCAGCATCAAGCAGCTAATTGACAGCGCGCCAGCATAAGCAGCTTGATATTGCAGATTATTGTATGTCCAGATGACAGACACTCTAAACACACTCACCTCTGTCGGTTTGTAGCAGTCTGTTAACGATTCCTGTATTTAAAAAAAAAAAAAAAAAAGGAAAATAGAGTGAGTTGCTGAGGGATAAGACGTCATCTGGCGTCAGGCGGCATCTGTCTGAATGCACCTTTATTATCACTTGCTCTACCCACAGCTGAAGGGAACAACACGATTCAGGCATTTTGTGTGGAGGTCGATAAAAGTCATTCTGGAAATTGTGGAAATCACTGACTGAAGTATGTGCAGGGAGGGAAAGTGGGTACCTATGCGTTGATCCAGGTACAGTATATTCCAGTGGGGTTTGTTAAAAATAGATGTGTAGGTGCAGAGTCAGACACACATTCACAGTCACAGGGGTGTACCTGCAGTTTGCTGGCTCTCTCGTCATCACTGGTGACCTCCAACAGGTCATCTATGTCTATCTCTACCTCTGGCATCTCCTCCTCCTGAAACACAGAAACACATTCTTGGTTAGTGAGCTGCTAAAATAAAGACATGTTGAGAAGACAATGAGATGCAAATCAGCAAGAAGAGAGGAGGTATACAGGAAATGAAAAAATAAAACTGAAGAATATTTGTGTTTTATGTTGTTCACAAAACATCCTTTTTCTTTTTTAAGACCCTAACCCTTCACCAAAACCAACCCCAATTACTTTCACTCACTTATAGTTCCCTCATTTCAGCACATCTGTATTCAAAACATTGTTTCCACGTCTCTGCACTCGGAGTTCTAAACAGCCCGGACATATATTTGCCTATTAGGAGCAGACATCGTATGGAAATGTCATCGTGCTAGTCTGCGTTTGCAGGGCTGGGCCGTTTAGTGGCTCTGTGGTTAGAGGCTGTATTCTGCTCAGCACCACTTCAAAGGTCCTGAGTTCCTCTGGTTCATTTTATTTCACCACAAGGCTTGTGCAAAAGAGGCACACAGGGAGGATCAACCCTTCCCTCCCAGCTACCGCATGATGTATATTCCAAACTCTCCCTTCTGGGAATTAAATCCAGAGAAACCATGTGCAAGTGCCGCTTCTTCGTCCTCTACTGAGCTGAACAGCCCACTAACAACATACTGCATGATAGCAGCAAAATGGACTCTACCGCTGCTATCCCACCCCAGTATCACTTAGAAATACGTCTCTATTGGATGATTCACGTCCAGTGTCCACTTTCATTGTCAACGCAGGAAGGTGGAAAGTGAGGATGTGGAAGTCGGGTAATGTTCATATAACATGTGACTTTCATGGAGAAGACCGCAGTGTGCACCCGGCTGCAGACCTGCAATTATGTTTGCCTTTTTATTAACTGTAACCATCCATCCATCCATCCATTTTCATCCGCTTGGTCCGGGACCGGGTCGCGGAGGCAGCAGTCTGAGCAGAGATGCCCAGACTTCCCTCACCCCAGACACTTCCTCCAGCTCTTCCGGGGGATCCCGAAAGGCGTTCCCAGGCCAGCCGAGAGACATAGTCTCTCCAGCGTGTCCTGGGTCTTCCACGGGGCCTTCTCCCGGTGGGACACGCCTGGAACACCTCCCTAGGGAGGCGTCCAGGGGGCATCCGAAATAGATGCCCAAGCCACCTCAGCTGACTCCTCTCGATGCGAAGGAGCAGCGGCTCTACTCCGAGCTCCTCCCGAGTGACTGAGCTTCTCACCCTATCTCTAAGGGAGCGCCCAGCCACCCTGCGGAGGAAACTCATTTCGGCCGCTTGTATCCGCGATCTTGTCCTTTTGGTCATTACCCAAAGTTCATGACCATAGGTGAGGGTGGGAGCGTAGATTGACCGGTAAATCGAGAGCCTTTCGACTCAGCTCCTTCTTCACCACGACGGTCCGGTACACCGACCGCATAACTGCGGACGCTGCACCAATCCGCCTGTCAATCTCACGCTCCATCTTTCCCTCACTCGTGAACAAGACCCCGAGATACTTGAACTCCTCCACTTGAGGCAGGACCTCTCCACTCACCTGGAGAGGGCACGCCACCCCTTTTCCGGTCGAGAACCATGGCCTCGGATTTGGAGGTGCTGATTCTCATCCCAGCCGCTTCACACTCGGCTGCAAACCGCTCCAGCACATGCTGAAGGTCCTGGCTTGAAGAAGCCAACAGGACAACATCATCTGCAAAAAGCAGAGATGAAATCCTGTGGTTCCCAAACCGGACTCCCTCCGGCCCCTGGCTACGCCTAGAAATCCTGTCCATAAAGATTATGAACAGGACCGGTGACAAAGGGCAGCCCTGCCGGAGTCCAACATGCACTGGGAACAGGTCTGACTTACTGCCGGCAATGCGAACCAAGCTCCTGCTCCGGTCGTACAGAGACCGAACAGCCCTTAGCAAAGGCCCCCGGACCCCATACTCAGCGGAGCACTCCCCACAGAATACCACGAGGGACACGGTCGAATGCCTTCTCCAGATCCACAAAGCACATGTGGACTGGTTGGGCAAACTCCCATAAACCCTCAAGCACCCTGTGGAGGGTATAGAGCTGGTCCACTGTTCCACGACCAGGACGAAAACCGCATTGTTCCTCCTGAATCCAAGGGTCGACTATAGGCCGAATTCTCCTCTCCAGTACCCTGGCGTAGACCTTCCCGGGGAGGCTGAGAAGTGTGATCCCTCTGTAGTTGGAACACACTCTCCGGTCCCCCTTTTTAAAAAGAGGGACCACCACCCCAGTTTGCCACTCCAGAGGTACTGTCCCCAACCTCCATGCAATGTTGCAGAGGCGTGTCAGCCAAGACAGCCCCACAACATCCAGAGACTTGAGGTACTCAGGGCGGAGATCTCATCCACCCCCAGGCGCCTTGCCACCAAGGAGCTTGCAAACTACCTCAGTGACTTCGGCTCGGGTGATGGACGAGTCCACCTCAGAGTCCCCAGCCTCCTGCTTCCTCACTGGAAGGCAAGTCGGTGGGATTGAGGAGATCCTCGAAGTATTTCTTCCACCGTCCGACAATGTCCTCAGTTGAGGTCAACAGCTCCCCACCCGCACTGTAAACAGTGTTGGCAGAGTACTGCTTCCCCCTTCTGAGGTGCCGGACGGTTTGCCAGAATCTCTTCGAGGCCGACCGATAGTCCTCCTCCATGGCCTCATCCGAACTCCTCCCAGACCCGAGTTTTTGCCTCCAGGACCGCCCGGGCTGCGGCTTGCTTGGCCTGCCGGTACCTGTCAACTGCGTCCAGGAGTCCCACAGGCCAACATGGTCCGATAGGACTCCTTCTTCAGCCTGACGGCATCCCTTACTTCCGGTGTCCACCACCGGGTTCGGGGGATTGCCACCACGACAGGCACCAGAGACCTTGCGTCCACAACTTCGAACTGCCAGCGTCGACAATGGAGGCAGAGAACATGGTCCACTCGGACTCAATGTCCCCAGCCTCCCTCGGAATCTGTGAGAAGCTCTTCCGGAGGTGGGAGTTGAAGACCTCCCTGACAGAGGGCTCGGCCAGACGTTCCCAACAGACCCTCACAATACGCGTTTGGGTCTGCCAGGTCTGTCCAACTTCCTCCTCTGCCAGCGGATCCAACTCACCACCAGGTGGTGATCGGTTGACAGCTCAGCCCCTCTCTTTACCCGAGTGTCCAAGACATACGGCCGGAGATCAGATGAAACGACAACAAAGTCGATCATCGACCTCCGGCCTAGGGTGTCCTGGTGCCACGTGCACTGATGGACACCCTTATGCTTGAACATGGTGTTCGTTATGGACAAACTGTGACTAGCACAGAAGTCCAATAACAGAACACCGCTTCGGGTTCAGATCGGGGAGGCCGTTCCTCCCGATCACGCCCCTCCAGGTATCACTGTCGCTACCCACATGAGCGTTGAAGTCCCCCAGTAGAACAATGGAGTCCCCAGCGGAGCACTATCAAGTACCCCTCCCAGGGACTCCAAGAAGGCCAGGTACTCTGTACTGCTGTTCGGCCCGTAGGGCACAAACAACAGCAAGAGACCTATCCCCAACCCGAAGGCGCAGGGAAGCGACCCTCTCGTTCACCGGGGTGAACTCCAACACGTGGCGGCTGAGCTGGGGAGCTATAAGCAAGCCCACACCAGCTCGCCGCCGCTCACCCTGGGCAACTCCAGAGTAGTGGAGGGTCCAGCCCCTCTCAAGGAGCTGGGTTCCAGAGCCCAAGCTATGCGCCGTGGAGGTGAGCCCGACTATCTCTAGCCGGTACCTCTCAACCTCCCGCACGAGCTCAGGCTCCTTCCCCCCCAGCGAGGTGACATTCCATGTCCCTATTGCCAGAGTTTTGGTCCAGGGATTGGGTCGTCGAGGCCCCCTGCCACGACTGCTACCCAAACCACATTGCACCGGCCCCTCATGGACCTTCCTGCGGGTGGTGAGCCTACTGGAAGGCGGGCCCACGTCCGCCATTTCGGGCTGAGCCCGGCCGGGACCCGGCCACCAGGCGCTCGCCTGCGAGCCCCAACCCCAGGCCTGGCTCCAGGGTGGGGCCCCGGTAACGCCAATCCGGGCGACGTAACGGTCCTTGATATTCTTCTTTTCATGATGGGCTTGTGAACCGCTCTTAGTCTGGCCCGTCACCTAGGACCTGTTTGCCATGGGAGACCCTACCAGGGGCGTAATGCCCCCGACAACATAGCTCCTAGGATCATTCGGGCACACAAACCCCTCCACCACAGTAAGGTGGCGGTTCAAGGAGGGGTAACTGTAACCAGTCTTTCCTTAATGAAGTGTTTTAGTTGCCTGACCCAAACCATAGTTTATTTGCCACAATCAATATCTTCCACGAGCAAAAGAAGGCAAAAATGTTGGTAAAAAGGCAAACATTGATAGTGAATGTGTTCTGAGGTTCTGCAGAATATTAATGCTCCTTGCCGGCTATTCAGCATCTCCTTCTTTTGTATCCCAACTTCTATCATCTTCCATCAGTTCAGTCAGGTTCCATTAAAGCTCCATTTAGTATAAATTTAGCTATCTGTTGCGTTCGGTGGCTTTCAGTTTATTGTTTAGGGCATTTGCTTGAATTACAATGGCTCTCACCAATCCTTGACACTATATAGAAAAAGGCTGTGTGGCATGTTTGTATTTCACAACAACTGTCTGAACAAGCTGCTTTTAGCCAAAACACCAAAATAGAGGAGTTCTATTTTAGATTTAACACGTTTGCTGGGCAAAGAATGAGACTTGCAGATTACCCTGTTTGATGCTTTTGTTCCCTTTACTGAGGTGCTACAATAATAAAACTTCCAGTTTCCATGCTGTGTATGTGTGTATGTGCGTGTGTGTGTGTTTAAGCCTCTCAGAGAACTCCTGGATGCTTTTGCCTGGAGTGTGCACTGGTATTCAGACACAGGAACAGGGAAGATGATTTGATTTTAGCTCTCAACATTAAAGCTCAGTCACTGCGATTTCATTTTTTGTGTGGGTGGGTTGATGTGCGCAGAACAGAATTAGCTCACAATTATACCATTTTGAAAATTACAATAGCAAATGTAAGACAAGAGAGAGGTGTGGTACATTAGGTGCTCTATGTTTAACTGTGAGGATGAATGTAATAACAGCAGGAATGCACATGTTCCAGGTAAGCAATAGACACGGAGACCTAACCTCATCACTGTAGTTTACAGTCAAAAATTCCACTTGACATCGGTAACACTCATACCGACTTACACAGATCTCATTTGCATTTGCTCACACACACACACACACACACACACACACAAGGCCACCCCACCTTCATCCTTATTCCTGAGCCGTTAAGAGGCATTTACACACCCAGCATCTTAAGCATCTCAGTCTCTCTAAAGACGAACGTCCCCTTCAGCCTTTTTCTCTGAAATCTCTCTCCTCGTCTTAGTTAGAGGGTCTCGCTCTGAAAGCCCCCCACCCCCTTCACTTCTGTCTCTTGTTAAGGAAACAGAAAAGAAAGGTGGAGATAAATGAGGGAACGTGGCAGAACATATCAAAGCCTGTCATTTATAAGTACAGAATAAGTACACTGTGGAGCCAGAGGACTGAGGTTATTTAGAAATGCTAAACATCACAAGAGAGACAAGTTATTTCATACTGAGAAGTAGAGCGATAACTGGATGGACCGACAAGAGGGAAAAGATTATGATGATGCTGGCGCCACTAGAAATATCTCAGATTAGTTTGTATGACAGTTCCTACTTGATCAAAAATACCATCAATGCATCTCTTATACCATGATTTTTATTTGCCACATAAACACAACATTGACAAATGGGTCAAAGCCAGTGACTGCTAGCTCGTGATGGAACCTGTTTTATATATTTGGAGAATCGATTTAGATGCTCAAACGTCTAAATAAATAAGAAAGTAGCTTTATCCAATCATTATGGACACATAAAGTAACATCAGATAAACTAGCCCTGCTAAAAGGTAAGTAGCCTAACTGCCGTCTCTGTAGCCCTTGACTGCAGCTAACTTTAAAACGCATATAAAATGTATGGAAATAAAGATTCATTTATTAAACTGGCTCATTATTATAAACTGGCTTTAGATTTGTCCAATGTGCAGTATCTGCTTTGCTTTAGGTTTTATGTAAATGTATGTATGGTTCACATAATAATCCTGAAAATGGATAAAACAACAACCTATAACAGCTTGTATATCAGAGCCTCAAAAGCCTCCTCTGCTTCATTATTTCTGTGGTTACTGCTCCGTTGTGAGTCAGTATAGGTCGTGGAAATCCCCCACCATTAGGGTGGTGGCTTATTCGAAAAACTCAAAATGGTCCAGCAACACTATTTTTAAATTAGGTCCCAAAACACTGACTGACTCAGGCTGCACAGGTTTCATGCCCTGAGGACAGATGAATCCCATCAAGGATCCAAACTAGAATTTCAAGAATTAATCTCGGAGGATGGCTGCTCCTTCTTGAAAGGTCAACTTGTTCACACTTGACAGCAGCTACCTGGCCTCCATCATGAATGCCAAAAAGAGAGATGAGAGGTATTAAAAAAAAAAAAAAAAAAAAAAAAACTGTGGTCAGTATGACGTGTGTGTGTGTGTGTGATTATTCCACTTGTCAGCAGGCAGTCCATCACCCTGTGTCACTGTGATTGGTGATGACTAGAGCAAGCATGGCCTGTGTGTGTGAAGCATGACTGCAGGCCAACGGGCAACGACGTGCAGATCTTCACACACACAAACACATGCGTGTGCACAAAAATGTTTGCGGCCATCAATCTTCTGCAGAGAATCGCTCACCACAGGGGTTTGCCTCTCTGCGAGAAAGTACCCAAGTGTGTTAAATACACTGCATGCAATGACAAGAATGGAAACACGCGTACACACTCACACACTTAACATGCAGATAAACACTGAACTTGCTGTTGTCCTGCCTGTGATCGAGAACCTAAAATAGTTGAGGTCACACCCACTACCCCAGGGGAAAATAATTTTCCATCTTGCCAGCAGAGGAAGGGTGACAAAATGACAGCGCACACAGCCACGAGACAGAAAGTGGCAGGCAAGCCACACACATACACACACACACTGGAATACATTCAAAATGATGTAGAAATAAGATCTAGGTCTGTGCTGATTTTGGATAAATGGATAAAGGCACCAAGCTCATCTTGAACATGCATCTTTTATGGGAGAAATATCTAAGTATTCCTTAGATAGGAGAAGTTTTTGTTGTTTCTTTAATATGATCCCAGGTGGCAGGAAAAACACAAACAGAAACTAGACAGAAATGAAGAAAAAAAATGTGTATACATATACTGGCTATATATATATGTATATATGTACACTGGCTGTCATTTACAATCTACAGATTTTTCCTGTGTTCTATGTGTGTATGATATTGACATGCCACACACTACAAATAAAATATACTTTATAATATTAGCCTGCAGATGAAGAAATATACTAACTGAGTGTGGTGTTTGACTCTTGGCCCAGAGTATATTGCATGATGTAAATTAGTAAAAAAAAAAAAAAAAAAACTGAAAAATTTGTGGAAATGGATTATGTTTTCTTCAACTTCAATAACATCAATCTCTCGATGCATACCATATTATTATTTGCATGATGGAAAACTGATCTCTTGTTCAGAAATGTGCTAAAATAGTGCAGTGGCAGCATCAGCGTATAGTTTACAATGGGCACATAGTGTGAAATTGGGCAGGAATAAGAATTTGTGCGACAGTATTTATCAGAGGGGAATAGAAGCAGCACTTATTACTGACGAGGGCAAATTTGTGTGTTTGCATATGCAGAAGAAAGACGCAGTGATGAAAACATGCAAAATAGATTTAGTGTGTGGAGGGTAGTGTGTGCAAGAGAGATAACAAGGAGCAAAGTGTTTGTTGGAATGAAGGCGACTTTGAGTCGACAGTGTACGAGAGAAGGCGAGCGAAAGAGAGTTAGAGAGAGAGACACGGAGAACAAGACAGCACAGCCAGTGTGTGTGGTTGTTGTGTGCAGAGAAAGTGTGCGCATGTGTGTCAGACTTGTTTTCACCGACAGCCAAAGCAGCCAGCAGCGTTTTCAGTCTGGTTTGTCTGCGATGAGGTGAATCAAAGCTAATGTAAGCAGCCCGACCCTGTGACTCACCACAAACTCTATACAGACTCTATTCAAACACTCTCCGCGAACAAAGAGTCAAACTCCCTGTGACAGGGAATCACTTCACTTGGCCAAGTGATTCATGATTAGTCCTATTCAAGGCCTGCTTATATGAACTTGAACTACCAGTTGTATTGAACAGACTTCCTGAAGAGATAATTGCAATAAAGTCCTTTCGCAAAGGCCAATTATGGAAAGAGATAATTATGTTACATTCGATATACCTTTAGTTGGTACCTGTTCAATAGCTCATTAACGCAAACATCTAATCAGCCAATCACGCAGCAGCTACTCAATGCATTTAGGTGTGTAAACATGGTCAAGATGATCTGCTGAAGTGCAAACCAAGCACTAGAAAAGGCAGGAAAGGCGAGTGACTTTGAACGTGGCATAGTTGTTGGTGCCAGATGAGCCTACTGATCTGGGATTTTTACAAACAACCATCTTTTTTTGAGGTTTATAGAGAATGGTATATAAAAAGAAAATGTCCAGTGAGAGGCACTTCTTTGGGTGAAAGTGCCTTACTGATGGCGGAGGTCAGAATTGCCCAACTGGTTCGAGCTGAACCCTGGTAACTAAAATAAACAAAAAACAAACAACCAAGGCATGCAGAAGAGCATAATAGGCATGCCAAACCCTCAGTTTCTGCTGTGACATTCAGTTGGCACGGTCAGAATTTGGTGTAAACAACAACAAAGCATGAATCCATCCTGCCTTGTGTCAGTGGTTCAGGCAGGTGGAGGTCGTGTAATGGTCAGTCAGCAGTCTACCTGAGTGTTGTTGTTGACCGTGTCCATCCTTTTATCACTACAGTGTATTGTCTATACAAGATCACATTGTAATAATCGCTTACTTATCTGGCAGTAAACATGCTAGCTTTTTGACATCTATCATACCATATAAAATCATTAGTTGGTTTGAAGACTGTTAAGAAAAGAGAAATTATACCACTGATTATGTTAGCGCTAACTAAATGTTGAGAGGACGTGTAACCTTAACTTTAGCAGATGATCGTTAGTTAACACCGAAGAGTTTGAAGAAAGTCAACTGGACTTGTTTGAAGTCCTCGAAGACGTTTCACCTCTCATCAAAGATTCTTCTTCAGGTCTGTTCTGTCGTTAGTTGATAGTTACTAATTATAGATCACAGATCGAGTCGGGCAGGTGTATGGGCAGGACCTCGATAACACGGCTCCTTCCTCGATTACTGCAACACAGACTCTGGGTCCAAATGACGTCACCAGCGTAAAATGATGGCGCCTGTATCTGGGATATTTTGGTTTAATTTTTGTACAGTGGGAGGAAGTGGAGAGACGTCATCCATCTTTATATACAGTCAGTGGCCGGGACAATCACGGCAACTGTCACGTACGGATGCTGAAAATGGAAGCTTGAGGTCGACACCGCCATCCATCAGTTGTCATTTTCTCTCCTCTGTGTGTGTGTGTGGTTTGAGCATGTGTGGGTGATAGAGATGGTGTGGTTATGTTCCAGTGGTGCAAGGAGCACAGAAACATTCGATTTCTACCTGCAATGGTTTATTGAAACTGAGTGTACTACAGAATGTGGCTGACATTGACAGATCTCCCACATAACTTGGATGTTATTGTGTGCGCATGCACACACACAAACATAGATTTGGTTTCAAAGAGAAGTTCACACACAGCTCTGTTTGGAAGTGATAAAGATTAAAGATAAAAAAGAAAAGACAACAGAGACTGGGTATTGGCAGAGAAAGATATGACAGAGGGAAGGAAGGTAAATTTTAATAGTAACATGATGCTAAAATGTTCAATGATATTGTAAACAAGGAAAAGTCATTAAAGAGCAGGGAGCAAAGGAGAAAAAAGAAAGCAAAGGTTTTAATGAAAACAAACAATGAAATAACAAGGGATGTTTGTAAAATTAGAGGCTGTGAGAGTAACAGAAGTAAAAAAAGACTACAGAAAAAAAATGAAAAGAAATGAAGAGCAGTATGTATGAGAGTAGTAATTAGAATACATAAGGAGGAAATGAGATACAAGGAGATGGGAGCGCACAGATAAGTGGGTCACTGTCATGATGAGGCAGAGGGGAAGGAAGAGGAGGATTGTGCAACACAGTAAAACCTCACAGCTCAGCTTTCTTCCTCTCGCTGCACTGCCATGCTGTGTCACATCAAAGCGAGGAGGAGCTCAAGGTGGGATGAATTCATCTTGTGAGACTGTGCGAGATGAGGGAGGGAGAGAAGCTACTGCACACCAAAGCACACCAAAGGAGGGTGACGATGTGATGGGTAAAAATGGCAGAGGAGCCCCGAGGATTGGGGTGAACAAGAGGGTGAAGGCAGAAGAAGGTGCACGAGAGAAGCAGGAGAAATGATAAAGGGAAGGCAGAGTTTGCCAGTTGAAGGTTTCAAAGAGCACAGAAAAACAAAAAATAATCCATTAACATGAAGCAAAAATACTTCTGCAGAAATGGCAGCGGGTGCATTGCTAGAATTAAGCATCTTCCCCCTCCTCCCCCTTGGTGCACCTCCCTCTTCCCCCTCCAGCGAGGCAATTTGCTGAAACTATACAGCACGGATGATGTGACTTCGCTGGATAAAGTTAGCTTCTGCAGCAAAAGCTCTTTCCCACGCTGATTCAGCTGTACTCTAGAGGGCATTGTATATCAGAGAGGGGAGGTGGTAGGAAAAGATGGGTGGGAAGAGGAATTAATCCTCACAGGAGAATTTCAGTCAGAAATAACAATGAGTCTGCATACTGAATTTTGGTAGCTAATTATGATGCAAATGTCTTCATTATTCATTCACCGCTCATTGCGGTCGTTGCTTCTGCACCAGAGGTTTGTTGTAACCCTGATGTCATTTTCCTTCATGACTTTGATCAACAAGCTCACAGGTTGACAAGTTGTTGGTATCCATCCATGTCCACGTCTTGCTCTATTTTCATGCCAAGTGTACCCTCAGTATTGCTTCCACATTTCTAAATTTCTTTCTAAATTTGGACCAAGAAATCAAAAGCTTTCAGTCCTGTCTACATCTCCACAATTTCATATATTGCATTTATGCAATGTATGCTTCCACAGAAGTGCTTGCTGGATGTTCAAATAGCTTCAGAAACCTCCCTTGCCTTTTATGACATCTCTGTAAAGTTTTGAACTTCTCTCTCAAGCTCTCTTTTTTTCCATTTGTTTTGAACAATTTTCACCGACATTTTGAGGAAGTGCACGTTTGCTATTGCCAACCTACGGACTAACTTCAGTAGTACATGTGTAGGTTCCAAAGCTATATCGTAACCCCTCGACACACAATTATACATCCCCCTACACAGATGGTGATCCTTCTACTGATCACATCACAGTTAGCTAGAAGGACAACATTGTCTGCAAAGAGCAGAGATGTTGTCTGCACCTAAACTGTCCCAGACCTCAGATGCAGCTCGATGCATAAACAGCAGATCTGACAAGAGATTTCTTAATCTGGATCTCATATCCACCTTGAGCAATTCTTTCTTAGTGCTATGTGTACACAATATAATGGATTACAGCAGCACACTTACAGCATCTGACCTACAAATGTTGTGTTATACTATTGCTATGCAGGGTCAGAATCCTTGAAATCCTCTCTTACCCCCTTGGCTGCAATCCTGATTTAAAGCTCAGAAAAAGTATTGTTGTTGATTCAACCATGAAACTGTCAGCATCTGTCTTGGGACTCCATTTCACAGTTTTGTGATTTGGGGTTGCATGATTCATTTTTACTGTATTCACCAGGCAGACAGTCTCTCCCCGGGGCTAATGTATTGACAGCTGGAGCCCATTCGGACCTCTGCTCTCAGTGCAAAGCAAGGCCTCCAGCTAAACTTGACTTAAAACGTCAATAGCGCCCGGGCCATAAGCAGCCAGCCAGTCAAATTAATGGATTTATTCAAATTCAGGCACAATTAGAGACCCCTTTGTTGTGAAGACATAGAGGAGAAACCCTTTTGTTGTTTTGATAAATCCACTAAAACACATCTTATCAAAAATAAGTTATTTTTTTACACATTTAACAGATAAGAATACTTGCTTACTGATTGCTGTCATATATGCAGTCATTCAGCACACGCAAGGTGGACATACAAGTAAACTACACACCCCAAATGAACACACCCGACTGACTTTGAAAGTCAAAACAATAATCTTCCTTCTCTCCATCTTCCCCTCAGCTCCTTCTCTCCCGGTCTCCCTCTAACAGATATGTGTGAGCGACGGCAGCGTTTTGCATCTTTTCACAGTGCCAGCCATAGAGAGTGAGTCAGTGTTAGTACACAGCCAGTTTATAAATTGTGTCAGCCCCCTGACAATGAAACCAGTGATTAACTGGATCATCTTGGGATGGGAGGAGATGTCATAGGAAGACAAGAAAGTCAGTGTGCGAGTGTGAAAAGTAAACATCTCTTCCTTCCACAGCCCCAGAAGTGAGCAGTTTGCATCTGGTTCTCTGTATATTATATCAATCTTTAATCACTCGGCAGCTGAAACAAATCTAATATGTGAAAGAAACATTAATTCACACTGGTCGTCCAGGTTGAAATAACAAAATGATTCAAATGGAAAGCATGTCACTTGACTATAATCGCCAATTGCCCTCTCCAGTTGAAGACCTTTTTCGTTTTTCTTTTGTGCCTTATGTCTTGGGACATAAGGCACAAGACCTATAATTCAACTTAATAACCTGCAGACTGCAGACATTTTGTCCTTCCTAGATCTTTTTATTTTTTACTCCATCCATCTTCCATCTTTATTTTCCCCTCTATGCTGCAGGCAGGCCTATATGCCTCCCTGGAGTTGGTAGGAACATCCAAACCATCATGACGGTATTATAGTACAGTTAAGCCCATAAACATAGCGTACAGGGTGAGTAGAGTGGGGAAACTGCAAAAGACAGGGAGGGGAAGGAACAGGAAGGAATTGATAGCAAGATAGCAAGAACAGCTTGCTTATATGATTTTAACATTTTATCATCATTATTTTTGTTTTTGATGATTCATTTCTATCCTTTTGATTCTGGTTGATCACTCATGAGTCACAAGTTGATTGGATTTTATTACATTTAGGAGTAATGGTATATTTTACTGTGGTTTCGCATATCACTCTTTGATGAGGTTATCTCATTATCGATGTAGCAGTTAAACATTTCCTGCGCTCTGAAGGCAGGTGTGATTAACGGTGTCAAGACTGTGTGCAGACATAAAATGGCTAATCTGCATGTATGTAAAGCCACGGGGATAACAGCGGATCAGAACGCTCAAGGGAAAAATCATAGAGAGGATGAGGCGGAGGAGGATGGGAAAAAAAAAAAACAGGTAGGTGGGTGTCCCGGTGGGGAGTATATGAGAGAGCGAGGATGAAAAGCACAGCGAATGACAGCAGGATGAAGCATGTAGAGAGATGACAGAAAGGGGAGTAAACACATTGTGACCTTTGCACCCGGTTTTGCTTTTGAGATAGATATTTGACGGCTTTCTCCTTCGTGTGTGTTTATAACTGTTTCAACAGCTGGTGGCTATCTGCTGCGCTAAAAGGCCTCCTTGTCAACACCCCTGATTTGTTTAGCAGCGGATGCATGTGTCTGCAGGTGCCACACGAAATGTGTCAACACGTGCTCGGACACAGATGCTAAGCAAGCGTCTATTTTCGTCCATGCAGTTTAAGTGGCAGGGAGATAAATGACTGCCTTCCTAACCACAGACAACAAACACAACAATGACCTTCCCAGCCAGATCCATAAACACATCAGGGTCACCCATTAAAACAAACATCCAATTGACTGGCAAAATCTCCAAATGCGTGGATCTGTCAGCCTGGCTGTAATAATTAAATGAATGGCGGCCATTCTGTGTCCAAGTTTATAATCCCCACATGTGTCTCTCTTACACTTTTTTGGTTTAATTCCCACAATCTCTCGCTGCTCTTTCCCCTCGCTCCCTTTTTGCACATCAGATTTGGTCTGCAATGGACCCAGAGCTATAACAGGACGCAGCCACTTTCAAAATAATGAGGTAATCAAGTTTTGCCCACTTCCTGCCATCAGTCAAAGTGAGATGTGATCAATTGATCACTGAGTTGAATCGCATCCATCATCTGTCAGAGGTGATGGATGTGCTATTTGATGGGCTAATAAAGACGGAAAAATGAAGACACCACTTACATACGAGTACATTCAGTATGTGTCTATTCAGTATATCCAGTGACATTAATAGTAACACAATGCTTTGTGTGTCAATATGTGTGTGTTTATCCCTAGAAGGCTATTCCTAAACCTATTGAGCGCCACTAATGACTTGGTTTGAATTGCACAGTTTACGCCTCCTCTGCTATCCTGCTTGGTTCACATGATACCTGGCCGATCTCCTTCCCGGCAAAAAAAAAAAAAAAAAAAGAGGCGACCAAAGCCAAATGTTATTGACAAGGTCAGAGGAAAAACAAGGTGGAGGAGGGGACGATAAGGCAGACAGAAAGAAATAGAGATGTTCTTTTTTTTTTTTCCTCCACCCAGAAGTCTGTGTTGATGTCGGCAAGAAAACCCAGATTCCTTTGTCCATGGCACACGCATACACAAACACACACAAACACTGCCTTGAGACAACCCTCCTACGCAAAACGGTGTGGAAATGAACCAACTCTGCGTATTGTGGTGATGATTATCCAGAGAGAAAGAGAGCAGCAGACAGACAAGTTAGTATCAGCCATGAGAAGATGCTCCGTCTCCTAGTTCCCTCTGCTCCATTTGCTGTAAATATGTACACTGACCTGTGCATGTGTGTGTGTGTGTGTGTGTTACAGTTCAGCATAAGGGCTCATGCTCATCCATTCATGGAAGAGCACCCATGACCTCTCACCACCCCAAATCTGCCAAAGAGCAGCGGAATATCATCAACCCAAAAAAAAAAAAAGCATGTAGGACCTATTACACATATCCATACAAATCCATAGACACAGACAAACACACACACGGCCTGAGGGCAGAGCACTGTATGTCGGCAGTGTCTCTGCTTGTGCACATGAATAAGCCTCATTGAGTAGACTCTGTTGACGCTGAGCCATGAAAAAGTAGGGCATTGCTGGGTCTCTCTCCCCTCATTCTGCTGCATGGACCCCAACAACACACACATTAAACTGCAGAGTCTGCAAGCCTGCAGCAGATTTAGCACTCTGTCAGTCTCTGACGCTCTGTTATCCTCTCTCTCTCTCTCTCTCTCTCACTCTCACACACACTAAGTAACAGCCTTTTCTCATCAACCTGCATTGTCTGTGTTGAGGTGCTTTCAGATGGACTCATCGCCGCTCTGACACATTGTGCCTCTTAATCACCCAGACTTGACCTCAGCACTAATCTGCACTCCAGCACAGTCTGGTCCAGTCTCTCACAGTGGGCTACTGAATGAGAGAGTGGGTGTGTTTTATTTATTTATCTGCAGACATGTACAAAAAAAAAATGGAGAAATGTGGATTATGCTGCAGCTAAGTTTATGACATGAGGACTAGAAGCATGAATATTTAAAAAAAATTGATCTTCATAGTGAAAGAGTAAGATCAAAATGATGTCACTTTTTTATTTGGTTCCAGCTTCCCAAATGTGACCATTTTCTGTTTTTTCTATGAGTAAATAAAAAAAATCAAAAGTAAGTAAAGAAGTAATCAAATATCTTTTGCTTATGGACTGTTGGTTGGACAATCAGAAGACATCCCTTTGCACCTTATGAAATGAATTAGACCTAGTGACTAATCAATTACATGAGAAAATAACCTGCCCTAATGAAGATGTAGGTGGATTTACACTTTTACATCAGTGATGAATAAATAACAAAACCTCTATTTAAACAGTTATTCTGCTTAATATTGCACAGAACATAATGACTGTGAAGGAGTCGGAGGGAGAAAACGCTGCAACACCTTATTTATAATGTAACGCGAGTGTGAGCACCGGCTCTGTCAGGCAGCTATGTAGCAGAAAGTGACAGGAGGAGAGTAAGATGCTGTAGTCGAGGCCTCCACTGTATTAAGAGCTGTTCTGGGAGCACTTGGGTACTTGGCTTCGCTCTCCACTTCTCTCTCTCTCTCTCCATCACCCGTCCTCTCTGTGCTCTCCTCTTTCTCCTCTCTGTCCTTTTGAACACCAAAAATGAACAGAGGCAACATATCCCAAGAGAGCAGAGGGGAATCCATCTCTGACAGAGAGAGAGAGAGAGAGAGAGACTCCAGGCAAATTAAAACCAATGTGGGACAAAGACATTTGACTCAGACACAGGCGGCGGAGGAAAAAGTACCATTGTGATTTAAAAAAAAAAAAAAATGATGATGTTTGTAAGTGAAAGTCAAGGTTAAAGAAATAGCTTGACATTCAGTTTGGGGAATTTCGCTCTCTCACTTCCTTGCAGAGATGTAAAGATTGATACCACTCTCATGTTTGTGCGCTGAATATGAACCTTCACTTTGTTAGCTTAGCTTAGCATAAAGACTGGAAACAAGGGCAAACAGCTAGCCTGGCTCTGGCTCAGCACGAAATCCTCCTTAAAACCAGATATTATTTTGTATGAATTAAACAAACAAGTGTGTTAATTAGTGAGCTTTAGAGGTGCCAGTAGGCTGATTACCTTTTTACCCTGTTGCCGGTTTTTATGCTAAGCTAAGCTAACATTCTCCAAGATGAAGCATAAAACTGACCCCACAGACATGAGGATGGTATCAGTCTTCTCTTCTCAACTTTCAGCAAGAAATAAAAGTATTTTCCAAAATGTCAAACAGTTCCCTTCTATGATTGTGAGATATATAGTTATATATATATAGTTGTTTTTAGACTTGATGCCATTGTGTGAGGATACTTTAGGTCTTTGCTTGTCCTGGTTCAACCTACGACCTAAGACATTTTTTGGACAAGAGAAATTCACCCCTTCATATTAACACACTCTGTGATGTTCTCTAGTATCAGATTTTCTTATGAAACCGATACAGAGGCTGACCTTTAGTCAGTCAGTCAGTCAGTCTCAGCCAAATCTGCAGTTCCTCCCTCTCTCACCCTCCATCACGCACACAGAGTCAACACAAAGTATACACACCTGTGTCCATCTTAGGTCTGAACATGGAGGTGTTAACAGGCATGAAAGGGAGTGTAACTTCCTGTTGACAGTCACGTGACCAAGCCTTGTAAAGCAGCTGGGTCCACCTGCTCAAACACTGCCATCATCTGTCTATTCGCGGATGAACGGACAGATGAAAGCGAGCCCCCTAACAATGCACCAAAGTGACAACGTGTCAGAGCAACGACTGGTACTGGATTCATTACCTCCTGTCCTCTGAAATCCTGCCATGTCTTTCTGCCACCACTCCAGTCAGCACCGTGCTCATTCCAGCAGCCGGCGTGATATCAGACTGGCAACAACACCAGAGAGCCGGGGGATTATCATGTGATATTATCCCATTTGCTGTGCGAAAGACATAATATGAGGAGGTGTCATGCAGCTGGGAATATCTGCAATGAAATCCAGAGATGCCATCGTTAAAGGGGAAAGGGACGTCTGCAGGCGAGAGAGTGAAGTCTTTTTTCTTTTTTAACAGAAATGCAGCAGTTGTGAAATAAAGGTTGGACCTGTACGTCCAGAAATAGAAACACTCAAATTCCTGAAGTGTTTTTGACTATTTAGCTAAATTTGCATTTGCATTAAACAAATCACAGGCCGGCATCCACTGGGGGAGCCAGGCAAATGCTGCATGACCAGGATGTGACTCTCTGAGATGAACCGGTGCACCCCAACCCTCATCAAAAATCATCAAACAGATCAGTCGAATCGCGCTTGGGAGCATCGTGCGGCTTGCAGATCAAGCGCACCTGCTGACAGCACAACTGACACTCAGCCAGGAGCTCAGCCGGCTTTGAAGTGTAAACCAGTCCTCTCTCAGACCAGCCACCAGCTCTTTTCAGCTCGAGCGAGAACCACGGCAGGACTGCAAAGGGAGGTGGAGGCTTGCAAACAAGACAACAGCCGTAAAGAGACGGCAGATTAGGGTTAAATGGCTCCAAAAGGATTCGCTTTTTGGTGACGTTTTTGTAGTTGGAAGCAATTCAGAGCCACAGGAATTCATAATGGCTTTGCACACACACACACAGAGAGTCTATTTGCCTCCAGTATGGGGAGGAAATATTTGCATTGCAATGTTCTGTCAGCAGAGGGACAAACAGAGACAGACCATAATGTTTTGATGTTGACATTCTGTGTCCTGCTGTGATTTGTGTTTCCCTTCTGCACATGCGCACACACTGCAGTCAGTCTCAGTAACTAACAGTCAGAGACGCAGCACATAGCATAAATGAATAACCACACACACACACGCACACATACACACAGTCACATGTACATCTTCATCTTTAAATAAAACAGCACCCCCTCCACAGCAGAGTCTGACAGGTTCGCGTGCGCAGGCACGTGTGGATGCACGCTCACACAGCCTCTTCCATCTCTGATTGGCTGAGTCTGAGGTGACAGACACAGTGTGTGTGTGTGTGTGTGTGTGTGTGTGTGTGTGTGTGTTTGTGCAGGACCCTCTGTTGCAGGGAAGGGGGTCAGAGCCAGATGAGGCGATTGGCTGGCGAGAAGACTAGCACAGCATCGGCACATCCTTAACCCACTGCCTTCTTTCCTCCCTCCCTTCAGTCTACCCCCCCACACACACACACACACACACACACAGGGCTCTGGCAGCATACTGTAGATGAAAGCAGGGCACACACAATATGCAATATTGGAATGTATGTGTATGTGTAATATGCACTTACACTTCAATCTTTTTTCTACCCTCTCTCTCTCACTCCAGGCACCCCCCCCATCCCTTTAAATGTTAAAGAATGCGACTTGTGGACGTGAGAGTGCAAAAATAATTGGGCTGTCAATACCGCCTGGTGACAGATCTTCCCTCGAAAGGTTTAAAAGGTCAGAAATTTGCCACAGAGACGCAAGAGGAACTCTTTTAACGCCCACAGCCACTGAAACACTCTCACGTCCTATTTTAAGGTGCATTTTGCAGACTGAGAGATGGATAGCAGGAACGAGGGATGCAGTGATAAACACGCTGCAGAGGGAAGTTTCTGAATGTGCAGGTTGAATATAATGGGAAAAAAATGGGCACAATCCATAAAGACCGAGGAGACCGAGACGTCAGTGCGTAAAAGGCGCAACCGTGCGGTTTCTCTCCCTCTCCCCCCTTCTCATCCTCGACTTGACTGAACCATACCCCTCTCTCTCTCTCTCTCTCTCTCTCTCTGTGCTCTCCACCTCAAAGACAGAGAGGAGGCAATACATCGTGTCAAAGTCAAAGTGTCCGGCAGTTCAGCAAAAGACCCACATTATTAAAGGAGACAGATTTGCGTCCCTGAGACAACACCCCCCCACCCCCCCCAACCTGCTATTCTCAGCCACTAGAGGACAAAGAGACACCGGCAGGGCTTAAGACAATGACTGTTAGGTGGAGGGTGTTTGAGTGTGAGTCTGTGAATACCCGCGCATTGCTCTGATGCAGAGACAGGAGGATGGAGCGTCTGAAATGCGCGCAGATGATCCAAATAACGCAAAGAGAGGCAACCCGGCAGCTTAAATGAAACCAAGTGAGTCTAAATGAGACGTGAGGTGTAAAGCCACCGGCCTCCCCGTGTGTCACACTCGTCACTGTCCACCTGTCTCTCCTGCACTCACCTCGCAGTCGTACAACTCGCTGAGCTGCTCGATGATCCACTCTTCCAGGACGAGTCTCTTCCGCAGCTCTTTCCTGTCGTACTTGACCGTCACTTTGCCCTGCTTCTTCTGCACCGGGTCGTCGCCGGCGATGGGGCCGGACCCCACGCAGCCCACCCCGGTGGCGGACTGGAAGAAGACGCGGCTGCCGGCGGTGGGCAGCGGGGCGCTGGTCTCGGTGCTGGCGGCCGACATTTGCGGGACGTGAGGTGAGCTGCTCCTGCACGGGCGAAAAAAAAATGTGTGAATGAGTGGGACGAGAGGGAAGGGTGCCTGCGGGGCTGAGAGGGGGGCTGAGCGCGGCACGGCAGACAGGAGGATGGTGAGGAGCTTTTAAACAGCTGCTATTTAAAGCGCAGCGCCGGAGACAGCCGAGGAGGCGGAGCGAGCGCGCTGCAAGAAGTGAGCATCCCCGGTGCTTAAAACCAAAACCTGCTCACCTTGGGCAGTAAACACCTCCTTCTGTGGAGTGGTGTGAAAGGACGGGTTTCCACTAATGTGCATCATGACGGGATTTTCAAGTAGTAATTAGAAAACATGACAGGAATCTAATTTGGCTAAAATGGAGTACTGAGGGAACTTGTGTGAGCATTTTGATTAAAACACTTGAAATAACTCTTAAAGATGCACAGATCAGAATCGACGGTCTGTTTGAGCAAGTAGGATTTTAAAGAGTGATTCGTGATTTTAAAAAAAAAAATATTTGCGATGGTGCGTATTTTTTTGCAGCGTGGCAACCAAATTCCCTCAATGGTGCTCGTGTGCGCACCGGGGCGCACCGGAGAGAGAGAGAGACTCAGCTGAGGGGACTTTCCCACCTTCAGTCGCAGCTCTTCTGCCACCTTGCGTTGTTGTCTGCTTTATTTCCTCCAACATACCTACTGAGCATTTCATGCTTGCGGATGTGTAGAAAAGGCCTGCCTGCACACGCACACCTGACACCGGGCAGGATGTTCTCAAATGAGCGCAGTCGTGCAGCCAAAGAGTCCTGTGCGCCACCTGTTGGTCACCACGTCTGTCAGCATGAGATTGATCACATGGGCACAGCATTTACATCCAGCTGGTCGTTTCACTGTACATACACTACCCGTCAAAAGTTTGGACACACCTTCTCATTTAATGGTTTTTCTTTTTTTTTTTTTTTTTTATTATTTTCGACATCAGAACTATGAAAGAACACACATGGGATTATATAGTAAAGGAAAAAGTGTTAAACAAACCTGAATATGTTTTATATTTTAGATTCTTTCAAAGTAGCCACCTTTTGATTTGATGACAGCTTTGCACACTCTCTGGCTTTCTCTCAGTCAGCTTCATGAGGTGGTCACCTGGAATGGTTTTCAGTTAACAGGTGTGTCTTTCCAAGGGTTCATTTGTGGAATTTCTTGCCTTCTTAATGTGTCTGAGACTGTCAAATCCAAAGGTGACTACTCTGAAAAATCTAAAATCTAAAACATATTCTGGTTTGTTTAACACTTTTTTCTTTACTACATAATTCCATATGTGTTCTGTTTATAGTTTTGATGTCTTCAGTATTAATCCTACAATGTCAAAAATAATAAAGAAAATAAAGAAAAACCATTGAATGAGAAGATGTGTCCAAACTTTTGACTGGTAGTGTATTGCAAAACTTTATGCTGCTGCAGTAAACGCTGCCCTTTGGTATCTGATCCCTCTCATCCTCCAGCAGAGAGACTGCACAGTGTTCAAAAGTCCAACCTTCTGCAACTGCCCCATATATGGGTCACATAGCTCCTCACTTAATGCTAAACTAAAGCTTCTTCCATTAACATAATAAAGGTAGTACAGCATGCAACAGTGTGTCCACCAAAGTCAGGCACTGAGGAGCTGCAGCCACTTGAAGTGTGGTGTTGTTTTTTCTGAGGGGACACTTCTCCCTGACTCAGCCTGTAGTCCCTCCCCACAAAAAGGCACTGTTTCATAACTGCAGGGCTGCAAGCGCCAAGAGCTGAGTCCTCTCCCCGGCAGCCATGGCTCTCCTGTCCGTCCTCACTCCCGTGCTGGCCGTGATCCTGTGCCTGGTGCTGGGCTTCGTGCTGGTGAAGTCCCGGGAGACCACACCGACCCCCTCGGGAAAAGCCAAAGGAGCGTCAGAGGCGGACTTCAGACCATGGGTGGACCAGGACCTACAGGACGACACAGAAATCACAGTGAGAGACGGTGAGAGCTGAGCACAAACTCTTTTTCTTAGTTTTCTTGAGTTGTTTTCCCTCAGAGAAACCACCCCCAACTCCAAGTGTGTGTGTGTGTGTGTGTGTGTGTCTGTGAATCTTGAGTGTGTAAATATTTTCCCGTCAAAGAGAAGAGACGCGCGCACACCTCTCGGGGGCGCGCACAACCTTCTACAGCACTTTATTGATCTCTGTTAATTGTTTTTACAAACTGTGATCATCCTCATCTGGGTTGATCAATAATAATAAATTGTCTGTAGTCTGTATGAACATTGTAGACACAGATAATTATGCCATTTATAGAAGACTGCACAAAAGTTATTATTAGTAGTATTATTAGCAATATGTAACTTTATTTTCTATGTTTACCTGGTTGCCATTAGTATTCCATTATTATTATTATTATTATTATTATTATTATTATTATTATTATTATTATTATTATTATTATTATAAGATATTATCAGTGGTGGAAAGTCTTTAGACACTTGTTCTGCTACTTTAGCCTTTCACTCCACTATTTTTCAGAGGTAAATACTGCACATTTTACTTCAATATATTTATTTTATTATTGCTACTTTGCAGACTTAGATTAACAATACAAAATCTAACTGTCAGATAAATTGTAATAGTAAAAGTAAGTTCACATGCTACCCTGTAGTATGAAGTACTTTAAATGATCCCCACCTTTACCAGCTGCAACATAAACATATATTAAAATAAAATAGGCTATCGTGCAAAATGACTTCCTTTACTTTTGGTTCTTCAATCATAACTTAACTGTGTACTTTTAAACCTAATTTAAGTGAGATTGTGAACTAAGACTTCACTTGGAAAAGAATATTTCTACACTGTGGTATTTTAACTTTTACTGAAGTGAAATACCTCAGCAATTCCTTATAATGACATCTGGTGGTGCAGGAAAAATGTAGTGAAGCTGACTTTTGTGGTTTGCCATGCACTTGATGGGTAGTTAAAGTTTAAAGTTTATTTAAACAGTGCACACAATGTGCTTGCTTCATTAAAGGTGACTCCTCATACCAACCCAAGTGTGCTGACTTTGCTGTACTGTAACAATACTGAATTGTCCTACCAGAAGCTGCTCACTGGTTCTGCTCTTTGTTTTTCTGTCATCCCTTTAGAGGATGGTGACTGGGTGGACAGCCATGAGGAAGACCTTGAACATGTCCCCTACTCACCATCACGTTACTCTGAGGAGACAATGCTGCAGAGATCCAAGGATATGTACACTCTGTTGAACCAGCGGAGGTCTGTCCGATTCATCAGCCCCGAGCCGGTCCCCAGGGAAGTCATCGATAACGTCATCCGCACTGCAGGCAAGTTCAGATATAAAGAGGACAAGTGGCTGTGTACTGTGGTGCTCTTGTCTTTTTATCTGCTCCATCTACTCACCCCTCCACCTCCTTCTTTCTCCTGGACAGGTACAGCTCCCAGCGGAGCGCACACAGAGCCCTGGACGTTCGTTGTGGTGTCGGACCCAAAGATGAAGCACCAGATCAGACAGATTGTGGAAGAAGAGGAGGAGGTCAACTACCGTCAGAGGATGGGCGACAAGTGGGTCAATGATCTGGCCAAATTCAAGTGAGCACCCGTAGTTACTCCACAACTTCAAATTCCCATTTAATCCCAGATTTAAGCCCATCAGTCATTATTAGCCTTTATGGATTTACATTTTCTAATTTCACATGTCTCTTCCCCTCCCTCAAAACTGTCCTCCTCTTGCAGGACAAACTGGATTAAGGAGTACTTGGATGTTGCTCCATACCTGGTCCTCATCTTCAAACAGACCTACGGGATTCTACCAAACGGCAAAAAGAAGACACATTACTACAATGAAATCAGTGTCTCTATATCCTGTGGTATCCTGTTGGCTGCTCTACAGGTAAAGAATAACATCATTGTTTCAATTAAAGATTAGTCAATCTCTGTCCTCTTGATTATAGATGCCATTTAAAGTTGGAGGGTTTGAAGATGCACCTAATGAAGGATCAACTAAAATACTTTTCCTCTTATGAAAGTCTTATGTCTGTTCTTTCTGTCCATTTGCCAATCAGAACGCGGGCCTTGTTACCGTGACATCGACGCCCCTGAACTGCGGCCCCCAGCTCAGGCTCCTCCTCAAACGTCCGGCCAATGAGAAGCTGCTGATGTTGCTTCCCGTCGGCTATCCTGCTTCTGACGCCACAGTGCCTGACTTGAAGCGAAAGCCTCTGGAAGATATCATGGTGCACATATGACCAAATCAATCTGCAGAGAAAATAAAAGGCAAAATATTTCTACTTCTATACGTCATCATATATGCCTGCAGCTAATAAACAATCACCTAAACATATCACTAAATCGTTTTTGTTTTTATGTGTGTAATTAATCAGAAAGACCAAAAATAGATTACATCAGTCTCTTCATAGACTGACAAGTATAGTTTGATGTGACGGTACTTTTATTTTGAAGTCAAAATAACCCTTCTGTGTAATTCTGCTATATCTGGTGGACATTTAATGACTGCGACAATAAATGGTCAATAATGTGCAAACATCAAATATTAAATAATATAGGGAATTACTTTTTTGTTTGTTTTATCATAGGAACATGTTTTTACAGTCCCTTTATGGTCTTACTCTTGATTTTCTTATCACACCAATGAGCTTAATAGAAACAGATGGATAAATGTTGTACCTCATCATAAGGGCTAAGATCTCACTGACATTGCTATATAATGGCCACTGGTACAAATGTCAAATCGATCAAAAAACCACAGTGTGCAGACATTTGAAGGTCAACTGCACTGACTAACAAAAACAGAGAAGCTCTTACCAAACAGGTGAGATCTGAATGATTTCTGGGACTGCTGCCAAGAATAAAATACAAGCCGTTTTTCGTTTCTTTTCTTTGGGATTGTTTGGGTAGTTTGTTTTTGTAAGTACAGCTAGCTAGTTTTTTTTTCTTTTCTGAAGCAACATCAATTATTATGACCATAAAATAATTTAAAGATATGCACAAAGTTGCTGCATGTTCTCAGACACCTCACAATAGTTGCCTGATGAGAGAGGGTGGTATGTTAGGGTTTTTACTTCCAGCATACATTCTTCATACAAATTCATACAAATACATATTTCTTCATACAAATACAAATACAAAGATTACAATGTCATAATTATGTTGTATAGAAGCCCATTTCTACTAATATGATGACAAAAAAGGTCACGCACTGTAAGTCATTATAATGAGAAACATTCTTGAAATTAAGTCAGCTTCTCAACATTTTGAGAGGTTTGTCATTATAATGACTTAAGGGATCTTTTTTCTTCATATTGGTGGGAATTGGCTTCTATTATACTGCAAAATCACACCACCCCTTTATATCCCCCAAAGAACATAAGTGTGGTATTTAACCCGAACATGTTTCAAATTTTAATGCTCTTTATTGCCATGTGTGTAGCAGGTGACTCTTACTGAAGTCACAAGTTACTCTCTGGCTTGATGGTGGGATGATGGAAATAATACTGATGAAATGATGATAAAAGTAAGAGCAGCATGTTAAAGAGAAAAAAATATTCATAAGGGCACATAGGTTATGCCTTTACGGAAAAAAAAATAAGGTCAAAATGAAAGAAGCCTTAACAGCCCAAGAGACACCTCAAGCTCAATGCAGCTCCACAGTCCTCCAGTTCATAACTGTCACCTCTAGGGGTCAGCAGCGCCCCGCGACGTGCGCACAATGTCCCGCAGAAGAAGAAGAGGGGCCACATTGCGCAGGCGTACACCACGTACACCGATGATCGGAGCCTGCTTCGGCCGTGTGCTAGCTGGCCAGCTAACGGGCTGTCAGGTCGCACACATTTGGGTCCTGAAGGGGTAAGAAGCGCCGCGGTGGAGAGGAAGAAGAAGAAGAAGAAGAAGACGGAGGGCGACGACCCAAGCGCCGCTACGAAATGGCCGGGCAACAGTTCCAGTACGACGACAGCGGCAACACCTTTTTCTATTTCCTGACGTCCTTCGTGGGGCTCATTGTGATCCCGGCCACATATTACCTCTGGCCCCGGGATCAGAATGCTGGTAAGGCCCGATGTCTGGCTCGGAGCTCGCTAACTAGATAACCCAGCAGCTGAGCAGCCCTGAGCCGGTGGGGGTGCCCGGCCTGGTGCCACTTTGCCCCCCCCCCCCCCGGGCTGAGTGACTGGCCACCTAAAATGCAGGTGTTATTTGTGCAGCCCAAACCTGGCTCGGCTCGGCTCGGCTCTGCTCTCGTCTCTGTCACAGCTTAGTTACAAGTCGGCCAACCTCGACAGCTTGACCAAATTACCACCTCGTTTGCTGCTCCATCTGTCTGAGCTCCACACATGCAGCCAAGTGTCGCCCACCTCAGTGCGTAAAGATGAGGCAAAGCGCTGGATGGTGAACCCAAAAGCTCTCAGCGTCACTCCAGCCTCTTTTTTTATTGACCTTTTCTTCAGATATCCTTATCTGTGCCACGGCTATCTGTTTGTCAACAGCAGAGCATATCTAACACAGGTTATTATGTAAGATGCAACCTTTACTCAGCAGGTGTGCTGGGGAGAGCTGAGTGATTGTTGATAATCAGGAGAAAAGGGAAAATGGCAGCATGGAAGTTCAATCTTTTGCATTTCAGTGAAGTAATACACATTTCTGAACAGGATGAAGGAAGTAAACTCATGCTGACAAATGAATAATGTGTGGAAATATCACTACCCCCTGATTTAGACTGTTGGCTTCAAGCAGCTGTAATCCTGCCTACATTAAACTGGGATTATCAGTATCTATTGTTACTGTTCTGATGTGACTAATGTGCTCGTAATCTCTCTCTCTCTCTCTTTCTTTATGTCCTTTTTTCATCTTTCCCAGAACAACTGCGTCTGAAGAGCCTGAGGAGGGTTCATGGCAGGTGCCTTTGGTACCGGCTCCGGCTGATGAAGTCGCAGCAGAGCATCGTACCAACACTAAAGTGAGTCTGGGTGGGCTTTTGTGGTGGGAATAAACATGGTGTCAGAAAGAGGGGGCGAATGCTTATCAACATGCTGCGCGAAGGTGATGCCGGTGCCTCCATTTTTCCAAGAATCCCCCCCCCCCCTCACCTTTAGCAGCTGGTGACGCCTCTGAAAGCTGATCACATAAAAAAGACAACTCGAGTTGATTGCACTTCTGAATTATTCACCATTTGTCTTTATTTAGGGAACCGTGTTACACCTAATCCTGAAGCGTGGCCTCGGTTACGTCACTCTCTCGAAAATGTCTTGACTTATGATTGAGTGCTTGGCTGTGTAATAACAGGTTTGCTCCACATTCCTTTTGTTGACAAATGTGTCATCGCATCTGTTGTTTTGGGCGTGACTTTCCTGAGCTATTCGCATTGAGACAGCTCAGTCATTCTCCCACCACTGAAGCTGTTTCTGATAGCTCCACTGTGGTAGGTCCACTGTGTGTGTGTGTGCGCGCGTGTGTGTTTCCAGCTGGACAGAGATGTTGTCACCGTTGTGCGAAGGCGAGGCAAAGGCCACGCTGTCCACTCGAGCTTACGTGCATGCGTGGAAGTGCTTGATTTGGCTAATATGTTGGCGAAGGTTTGACTCATGTTGTTTTCATGTATAAACCTCGAGGTCGCGTGTGCTGCCTGTGTAAACATTGTGTTGCACTGTTTAACGTTTCCTCTTAACACCACTCTGTTTTCTCAGTGTTTATTCACTCTGTGAGTGTGTGGGTTAATGGAAAGAAAGATGGGTGTTTAAGATAACGTTCGGCATCTTCACTCTGCCTGTCTTTTCTCTCTCGCACACTTTCACCCGTCACGGTGTTTCTGTGTGATCATCTCCTCTTTGTTCTGCCTCTGCCGTCTCATCTGTCTTCTCTTCGCACTTCCACTTTCCACTCCCATCAATAGGTCCTTCATCCTGTTTTTACTCAGAAAAATTCATAAATTCTTTATTTGCATGGTTGCATTTGAGAGTCAAGCCGGTGGAGACATCCAGCATATTCATTAAGTTGAACTAATCAAAATGGTTGTCGCAGCTTTTCTCTCATAATCTCGGGGTCTGTTTCCTCTTCACCAACTGTATCATATCTGTGGTGTATATTATAGGAATCCAGCATGTATTTTTCTGGTTGAGCCACTCGGACAACTCAGGCTAGTGAGCGGTTGTCATGGCAACAGATGCTGCAGCGCAGGCCACAGGGTTTTGCCATTGTCATGGAAACAAGTTCAACTTCCATGCATAAATACCAAACAAAAACAATGTCAGCGCCTCTCTCCCTCTGCTTGTGTGCAGTAGGTTAAGATCAGGCTTTCTGTCGTCTTTTAAATGACCTCCTATTGCTTTGTGTGCCGAAAGCTCGTTTGCATTGCAGATTGTGCCTGCAGAATATCTTAACTCCAAATAGTCTCAAACAGCCACAGCGTGAATGTCTTCGTTAAAATAAGAGGCAGGCCTGATGTTGTCTCCAGAGAACGCAGATGTTTGTGTGTGACTTTGTTTTTTCTTTCTTCCCTCTGTTTGTGCATTGCCATTTTCAGGAAAGCAGCCTTGTTATTTGGCTGGGCTGTGTTCCTGCTGCTAGCCTACAAGGTGTCCAAGCTGGACAGAGAATACCAGGAGTATAATCCATATGAAGTCCTCAACTTGGACCCGGTAAGCACACACAAAACAAAGTCTGCTATATTCCACAGAGCCTCTGAAGTCCTTAAAGACACTATTCTTGTGTTTACCATACACTATCTTGTGTTTACCATACAATTTACATAATTAGGTGTAAAATAAACAAAAAAGAATATAACCTTTCAGGACTTTTAAAGCTCCATAGTCTCTCTATTTTTGCTTGTTCCTCACTATATATGTAGTGCAGTAAGGAGTTGCTGTTAATATATTTCTGTCTCCAGGGTGCATCACTGTCAGAAATCAAGAAGCAATACCGTGTACTGTCACTCAAGTTCCACCCTGACAAAGGTGGTGATGAGGCCACATTCATGAGAATTGCCAAAGCCTATGCTGCGTAAGTGTCATTCAGGTCTCGACTATAAGCCAGCCGGCACGACTACGTCTGCATCTGCATAATCGATGAATGGGTGATTGAGTCTGGGACGATCGGCTCATCTACTTGCTTGTCTCTTTCCGCAGTCTGACCAATGAACAGTCGCGACAGAACTGGGAAATATACGGTAACCCGGATGGTCCAGGAGGTGAGTGAAGCTTCCTCGTGCACGTGCGTTTTCATGCGCGCTGGCACGCCGTCTGTGCTCCGTGCCGGTGACTCAGCCTCTTGTAGTCGTGAATGTGTTAAACAATGGAAGATAAAACACGGCAGCCCATTCACTCCAGTGAGAGCTGACACCCAGAGCCTACGATGAAGAAGTGTCGCCCGATTTCGCTCACACTTCTGCTGTGGGTGTTGATAATGCATGTTCAAAAATATGCATGCTCCAAAAATAAAACATTTATACAGATCTTGGTTTGGCTTCTAAAAACTAATCGTATGATTTCAATTTTAGTAATGAAAAGAGAGCTCACTGAACATTTTAAAGATGATCATCATGGTTTAAAATATGTTTGGTTTTTTTGTCATTTTGATCCATTTCCTTTTATGTCTCTCTCTACAGCAACCAGCTTTGGTATTGCCTTGCCTGCCTGGATTGTTGACCAGAAGAACTCAATGCTGGTATGTATTTTTATTGACTATGTCAATGTAGTTTTAAATGATAAATGTACCATGGTCTGCTGGAAGTGTATCTTGTTTGACTTAACGGTGTCTCTATTTGGTTTTTGCTTTCCTCTGTAGGTGCTGCTGGTATATGGACTAGCCTTTATGGTCATCCTTCCTGTTGTTGTGGTAAGTTTCCTCCTCTCTGGGATTTAAAAACCAACAGACTGTAAAACAGCTGCCCTCTTGGATTTCTCACTTTTTCCTCTCTGTTCCTTTTTGCTCTTCTGTCTAAATCGTAGGGAACATGGTGGTACCGCTCCATCCGATACAGCGGAGACCAGATCCTCATCAACACCACCCAGCTCTTCATGCATTTCATGTACAAGACGCCCAACATGAACATGAAACGTGAGTTTCCCACGCTGCGGTGTCGACCATAATTTACAAAGAAGACACTGACCAGATACAACCACAATTAAGATGTAACAAGTAAAACAGTGTGTGTCCATGTGGTGGATATTATTCTCTTAACTTCTCATTCTAACTTTATGTCTTAATATTTTAAGTGTAATAATTAATACAACACTTCCTGGCGTATATTTTTATTATAATAAAAAATTAAACAAGCTTCATTTCCACCAAACAAAACAGGTTTGTGAATCGTCAGTTCCTCATCATTTTTTACTCTGATTTTCACTATTTCTCCTCTCCAGGGTTAGCCATGGTGTTGACAGCAGCATTTGAGTTTGACCCTCGGAGCAATAAAGAAGCCACCATAAGACCAACAGACAACATCGAAGTGCCACAGGTAATAACAAACACCAACAGTGTGTTCGTGTACACGTACGTAGGAGCAACGTCATCGGAAAGAATGCTTGCAAACGTGTGCGTCTGTGTCTAAAATTCAAAGGAAAACACTTGAAGAAGGGCAGGTTGATCTCAAGTGTGTCGTAAACAACGTCTCCTGTCTTGTCTTGCAGCTGATCCGTGAGTTGGGAAATATCAACGTGAAGAAGAAGGAGCCTCCATTCTGCTATCCTTACAGTTTAAAGGCCAGGGTCTTAGTGCTCGCTCACCTGGCACGCATGGACGTGTCAGAGGAGTTGGAGGAAGGTAAGGCACTAAAATTTGAAGTAACTGGCATCATACTTTACTGATTTGTAGAAATATCACAAAAATGTTGTTATGCTATCCAATGGTTCCCAAAGCTGCTTTACATGGGCTGATAAATTTCTTCCCAAAATGCAAATAGTCCAAATCACCTGCTTGCCCTCACAGCTGTTAAAACACTGCTTATATAGCTCTGTGTCTGCCTTCTTCAAAGCAGCACAAGTAGTTAAGAACTGGATCTTTTAGAGTTCCAAACATGAGGATTAAAACAGCTGCACAGGCTGTTTGGAGAGACCTTGTGAAGTCACAAGATTTCTTTTTGAATACACAACTCTACCCTGTTTGTATGCTTCCACTCCTACACAGACACCATGCTACATGCTCAACTAGGACAAGTTGTTTTATGACCTTTTCTTCCCCTCCGCCTCTTTGTGAACAGTAAAAACAGATTCTTGGTGAACTGTGTTATTTTGGAGAAAGTTGAGTTTAATGCTGTCTTGTTAAATATTTCCTTTATGAAACAATATGAAATGTGTGGAAGGTCGGAAACATGTTAACGAGTGTGTTTCTGTTCCAGATCAGAGATTTGTGGTGAGGAAAAGTCCAGCTCTCCTCCAGGAGATGATCAACGTGGGCTGTCAGCTTACCATGATGGCCAACAGCAGAGGAGGTACACACACACATACACACACAAGTCCAATTGAATGTGAGCAGGAGTCACTTTTGAATAAAATTCTCAGAAGCCCCAATCTACATAACAACATCTTTGATCATTTTACCTTTTAGTAAGTAATGTATATATGTGTGTGTGTGTGTGTCTGGGTGTGTGCGCGCTGGTTTGCATACCTCTAGGTTTCCATGCTCCTCGACTGGGGACCATAGAGAACTGCATGAAGCTGACCCAAATGATAGTGCAGGGTCTGCAGGAGTCAAAGTCACCACTGTTGCAGCTGCCCCACTTTGAGGAGGAGCACCTGCGCTACTGCATCTCTAAGAAGGTAACTGCAGACATACTTACTACTTACATACTTTAGAGAAAAAAAAACAAAGAAGGGTTTTGTCGAGCACTGGATCAGTGGATCATGTGTCCTCTTCTCTCTAGTATAAAGTTCGGAGCCTCCAGGACCTGGTGAGTCTGAAGGACTCCGACAGACGTAGCATGCTGCGTTTCTTGGGGGAGGAGAAGTACGATGAGGTTATGGCTGTGCTGGGCAGCTTCCCTCACATCACCATGGATACCAAACTGCAGGGTCAGTCTTAAACCACACACATACAAAAACACTTTGTTTGGCCACCAGCCGACCTGTGACAAGTCTTCGCTCTAAAACATCGCCACCAGCGGTCGATCAGATGATTCCATCTTATTTCCATCTAGCATTTGCCATTTTAGCTGAAGTTACTTCACATGAATATAATTTTTGGCAGTGCAGATAGGCTGCTAACTATGGAGCACAGTAGAGTTTGACGATAAACTATGAACTGTAAAGTGTACTTTACCTAAACTACTAATCAATTAGATTTAAAATAATTACCACAAATGCATTTTCTGTACTTGCCTTCATCTTCTGGATTTTGAAAATTCCTTTTCTTTCTCTACCTGCATCTTTGCAGTCCTTGATGATGAAGACAGCAATAACATCACAGCAGGCTCTATCGTCACAGTAACTGTCACCTTAACCAGAAAAAGGATGGCGGTAAGGATTTATTCCATTTGGTTAAACACCAACATAACTTTACACAATAGTGAGTTGTTTTGCGAAGCAAATGGATTTTTTGTTTTTAATGTTGCTGCCTTGGAGTCGCACCTCCTTCAATGACCACTAGAGTGTACTGTTGACTGTATTCATTGTTGGCAACTGTCTCTGTTTACCATGTGTGAAGGAGGTGTTTGAAAAGGAGCAGGAGTCAACGCCGTGTATAGCAGAGGAGGCTGCCACTACAGAGGAAACGGTAAGAAAGAGGATGTCAACTCTCATATTTAGCCATGGTTTAAAGTTAAATTTTTAAAGAAATCATGTCATGTTTACCTTGCTGCATTTTGGCTCTGTGTCTGCAAAACAGGGAGACTCGAGTAAAACCAAAACAAAAGTGTGGCAGAACAAGAGTAAAGGGGCTAAGAAGACAGCCAAGTCCAAGAAGAAAAAATTAACCAAGAAGAAGGCCACTCCAGCGCCTGTTAAAACCAAGCAGGCCAACGGCAACGTGGCAGGAAATGTACGCGTCGTAACCGCAATTCAATTTTTATACACTCACATTACTTACATTTTTATCAAAGTATGTTGCATGCATAAAAAAAAAATCTCGCCACTTATGTTGATGTCACAGGAAGTCGTAGTAGCAGCAACAGCGAAGGAGGAGGAAGACGAGGCCTCGGATAAGGGCAGCGAGTCAGACGAGGGCGAAGCCAACAAGGACTCTCCCAGCGAGAGAGACGAAGACAGCGACAAACAGAGCGACACGGAGGTGGATGAGATGGTCGGCGACGACGAGGAGGTCAGAGGACTTTATGAAAATATCATTCGGTGTTGTGTCATGTTGTGTTGTGCGCTTCTGTTCTAACAAATGGTAGCCTATTGAAGACTATTGAGAAACTCTGTCCTGTCTTCACCTAACCCAATCCTCCACTCTCCGGCCGACAGGAGTGGGAGGCGTTGCAGCAGAGCATCCAGCGGCGGGAGCGGGCCCTGCTGGAGACCAAGTCGAAGGTGACGCACCCCGTCTACAGCCTCTACTTCCCCGAGGAGAAGCAGGAGTGGTGGTGGCTCTACATTGCAGACCGCCGAGACCAGACCCTCGTCTCCATGCCCTACCACGTCTGCACACTAAAAGATACAGAAGAGGTGAGTGTGTGTGGACAGATATACCCAGTGACTTTTCAGTATGACTCTTGTCAACTTTTTGTTTTTTTAACTTTTAGTATAAAAATATGGCATAAAATTTACAAAAATCCTTGCCTGAGATCCCCAAGTGAGTTTACTTCTGTTGCTTTAACAAACAGACCAAAACCAAAATATATTAAATTCACATGGATATTAAACTTATAAGAAAAGAAAAACTTCACATTTGAGAAGCTGGTACCAGCAGAAAGCATTTTCCCTCGATAAATCAGGTTAATTAAGTATTGAAATTATTTGTTTAATTCATTTTTCTTCTCACCACTAATCCAGTTTTTTCGTGTAAACAGACTGCATTATAAAGGCTGCTCTGTGTGTACGTTTGTGTGTAAGTGTGTGTTCTATTAAAATGCCTTCAGGGTATATTGTGGCTTATGCTATAATCCGTCTGGAGTAGAAAGGTCTTAATAAGTCAATGTGTGTGTGTGTGTGTGTGTGTTCAACGTTTCTTGTTTCCTGCGCACTGTAGCCCCTTTCGCACATCCTGTTGCCTGGCAACCCTTTGCACTTCCTCAGGGAAGTGTGTGCGCGTGCATGCGCGTTTTTATTTTGTACAATTTGCACCTCTGATCCCGGTGTTCTCCAGCAACAATATGGACTGACAGCGAGGTAGAAGCTTAATGAGGTCTGTGTAAGTCTGCGTGACCCGCCGTCCCCGCTCTGAAGGAATGTAGTGGCAAGAGGTGACCCGCCCATGCGTGACGGTTCACTGTCGAGCAATCAATTAGCCTGTCACTTCAACAGTTCCTCCTGTTGTTTTCTGTTGTGCGATCGCGTGTACGCTGCGTGTTTGACAGGCGTGTTTCTTTTTTAGGGGGCGGCAGAGGGGCCGCTGTCATCAACAAGGCAGGGCAGTGAATTGCCGGCGTGTTCGCGGCTCATTCTCCGCTCACGCTGCATAATAATTAGCCTCATTATGCTGATAATTAGATGTTTGCCATATGTAATTGCACGACATAGTAATCACAGCCTGAGGTAGCGCTGGTCTAATATTTACAGTTGGACCTCGTCGTCGTGCGGCGGGTCATTTGTGATTACCTACCGCACTGCGTCCCTCTGGAGCTACGTGATTGTGCGCCATCATTAACAGGATTATCTTTTTAAGTGTGTTTTATTCAGCAATATTCAGAGTGTTTGTCATCAGGTGTGCCTCATTCTGGTTCTCCTATTTGTGTTTTTGATTAAAAAAAAAATGAAGACAGTCATCTTGCTGCTTGATATGGTGGCAATTATATTTCGACATCAGCATTTTACAGTCCATGTTTTATGGTTACAAGACACTTCAAGCAATCGCAACCTGTGAGTGCTCCTGTAACTGGATTTGACAGCCGTCTTTTTTTGTTGTTTTGTTCGTCAGGTGGAGCTGAAGTTTCCTGCCCCCTCCAAAACGGGCAACTACCAATATTCTGTCATCCTTCGTTCTGATTCCTACATGGGACTGGACCAGATCAAACCACTCAAGGTAACAAAGCTGTGTCTGTTTGTGTGTTTGTGTGTGTACGTGTAAGTGATTGCTCTCTGGCTGCCACTGACCAAAACAGTTCGCAGAGCTGAGACAACCCGTCCTCCGGCCACGGCCAAAACTTCTCTGCAGCTCGCCGAACAATGGTGTTAATTGCTGCTGAGAGGTGCTGGAAATAAGGGGATCTGTTATGAGCCATTCAAATCGTCAGGCAATAAAACCAGATTTTGTTATGGCAGAAAACTGTTTGTTATACATATCACACATAGTTCTTAAGTACGATTGGCTTAAATTAAAAAAAGAAAAGTAAAAAAACAGCCTTCCCTGATCCATGATGGTAGATATGTGATTTTAACATAAATTCAAAGAGCAAACTACTGTTAAATTCATTATAAAATCATTATGTATTTATGCAGATCATTTTGGTAACCACGGTAACCATTGATTTGCAAGGATTTTCTGATAAATCAAGAAACAAGTTAAAGGAGAGGTTGCACTGTTTTTCTTTTGGTTCCTTTCATGAAGCAAACGAACTGAGCTAAAGGCGTTCGCTAAAATCTACGAAGGCTGCCTGGTCGGTGACTAAAGAGATTGTGTGCCACTGTCAAAGGACACAAACAACGATGTGTGTGTGCGCGTTAAACCAAATAAATCTTGTGTTTTTTTTTCAGCTGGAGGTCCACGAGGCCAAGGCCATGCTGGACAACCACCCACAGTGGGACATCCCCGACACAGAGGAGGAGGACGAGGAGCAGGAGGACAGCGACGGCATCGAGGAGAGTGAAGACGACGACGAGGACAACGACTGAATGCGGATACACGCGCACACGCACATACACGCTCAGCCTCCCCCCGCCTCCTTTCCCCATAGACTGGCCACACACCCAGTCCCGACCCCCACAACAGTACTCGAGCAGCAAAACTGTGCCCGCCACACACGCAGAAACACACACACAGAATCACCAGGGACAGTTTATACACATAGAGCCCTCCTCCTCCTCCTCCATTTTATCTTTACAATGACACGGACTGTGACCCCCGCGCCTCCATTTCCTCTTTTCTACAGAGACTTGTTCGTTCACTTTCCGTTGCCGGCGGAAGAGAATTCTGTGAATACTTACCCAGGCCAGTGTGTGAGAGTGGATGTGCATGTGAGTGTGTGTGTATCACAGTATGAGCAAATGGTGTGTGTGTTTGTAAACCTCGTGTGTGTTTGTACAGGTATGGAAGACTGACACACTTTGGACTGGAGGACCTATTGTCTGGGCTCTTTTCTTCTTTTCTTGAGGGGGAGAGGGGGAAGTATAACAGCTAACTCTGTTTGCAAAATTAACAAAAAAAAAAAACACTTGACTTCTGTGTGGAAATCACTCTCGCTCCTAATTTTAAAATCACACGCCACCAATGTTTTCCACACCAATGATACTTTCTATTGTACACTTAAAACTGCAGAAGTGTGAGCTTTAGCCCTGTTCGTCTGGGGATCGCATCAGAGTCAACCATTGGGACGTTTGCTCCTTTCAGCGCACGAGAGGTGCAGTTGAGTCTCGTCAGTTTGGGTTTGTTTTTTTTGTTTTTCTTTTTTTAAATATATTTTTCGCTGTCACACCAGCCAGTCACTCGTATATAGTTGTACTCACTGTATGTTGGAGGAGATGTCTGCAGATGATCTGTGGTCAGTTCTGTTAACGATGCCTATTCTGCCCCCCCGTGATCCACGTCAAACTGTATTTTTCTGAAAGAGACAACTGTTGGTTGAAAGCAGGTGGATCTTGAGATGATTTACGACCTCAAGTATACTGGAGGAAAATGACAGAACTTGCAGTGTTAAGATTTGTTTGACTTATGAGTACTTTTCTTGTCCATATACTACACAAAGGTTGTGAGTTTTCAGTCTTTTTAAGGGGATACTGATACTGATATATATATATGTAGTGACTTCCTTTCTCTACATCCTTTTTTTTTTTATTTTACAATTGTAGCACATTCCAGTGTATACCCATTGTCCAAAAAGGCCTTATGAATACAACTGAAGTACCACAACATACAAGTCTGTGGGTGCTATGCACCAGGGGTTCTTGGGAGAGCAGGAAAAAAGAAAAAACTTGTTTCTTTTTGTGTTTGTAAAAATCTACATATGTCTTTCTTTTTGTTTCAGTTTATAGTTAGTCGTCATAATAACATAGCTATTCCTAGTCCTGGAATACATATCACGGATCTTGCTATAAGAAGCACGGTTTTGTCCGCTGAAAGAGGATTAGCAGTTGTGCGTGACATGTGACTGGCCCGATGTTAAAGGGGTTGGAGTGTGAGCTCCCTGACACACAGCGCTCATGATCTGAAAAGTGTTTCGAACAACAAAAAAAAATTGTCGAACATGACTTTGTAGTGTGAGACTAAGCGAATTCTGTCCAGCACTTTTTCTCTTTAGTCATTAAAGCAGAACATGCTTAGTTTTGTAACTGCCATTTCAGACGGAGAGTTTTTGTGTTTTCACCAAATCTCCTGGAATTTGTTTTTGTTATTTTTCTGCTTGACAAATGCAGAGCAGTTCTGGCTAACCAAGAGGACCCTCTTATTCATATAATTTGTTTTTTTTTTTATCTCTGTTAAGCAGTAGTTTAAAACGTGTCTTTGTCTTGTTTTGTCCCATTCTAACCTTGGTTTTTTACATCTGTTAGACTCATGAGTGCAAAAGAAAAAGAAGAAGAGAGCTTCCTCATGTAGCTCTGTGGGCTCTCACTGTACGTCGACGACTTCGTAGTTTTTAAGAGAAACGTCTGATCTTTCACCGTGAACATCCATGCTTAACAGTTAATTTTTTTTTTAATAATATATACTGGTGTGGGAGAGATAAAGGTATGAATCTCTGTGGGCATGCTCTCCCGACACCACAAACACACAAACTCACATGCGCGCACTCTAACTTCCTGTAATTGTGTTCAAGGCAGGTGTATGCTAACAGGTAATATTGTACTCTGAGTATTTATCGCTCTGCAATAGAATGTAGCATCAGTGATTTTACGCTGTGTGGAAAAAAAAACTGCAGTGAGGTTAAATACGACACCATCTCTCCCATGACAGACCTCGTCCAGGCGACTGGCCGGCAGGCCGCCTCAGTTTGGACAAACTACCCAATGACTATCTATCTGCCACTTTTGTTTACAAAGGAACTGTCATTGTAAATGGAAAAATATATTATTTGTATTTAAAATCATTTCAAATAAAAACTTTTAAATGAGATGGTGTCATTTTTATTCCCCCTTGTTCAGTAGTAGTTACAGGCCTTTAATATTCCTGAAATGTGAAACTTGGGCATGTTAGATCCCAGAGAGGACATGTGTGAAGCTGTTTTCTTGTAGTCATGAAGTAAAATCCCTGTTTAAAGATGCTCTTTGGAAAAAAAAAAAATCAGGCCATTGACCTGTTGAAAGAAAGCATTTTGGATTCGTTCACTTCCAAATGGACAGCTGTGGAGTAGATATGCTGACACTGATACATACCAGAAAAAACAGCTTTACTGCACTTCAGTTCATCTCAAACCTTTCAGAAAAATCAACCCAGGTGTCTCCTGCATCGTTACCTAATTGTACACCCCTTGTAGATATTATCATAATAATGATAGTAAGGTCATTGTTCTTACAGAGTGTATGTTCCTGCAGGTGGTAAGTGGTGACCAAACGGCAGTGTGGGAATTCCCTGTCAGTAGGTTTTTTGCAAATTTGGGGTCAGTTTCTTGAGATAACACAAAGATTAGGCAAATATCCTTCCTGGACACCATAATACCTCTCCCATGTGTGCTAAATGCATGAGTGACTTCAGACTAATGGAGCGAAAAGATCTGTGATATATATGCAGACACAGGTAAGTATGTTAACATCTTGGGAACACAGTAAATGTCAATATAGAAAAGGGAATATAGATTTTTTTGGCAGCTCTCTGGAGTAAGTATTTTGTGTGTAATCAAAAGGGGGCTGAACCTCTCCAGTCTGAGTGCTCCTGGTTTATTCACGGTCCTTGCTCTCCCTCTCTGCCTGCTGATCCAGCGCAGGTGGATGAGACGCAGCTTTGACACCCGGATAGGAAGATCAGCATCACCGACAGCAGCCAGCCAGCCGCCCATCACCGACCCTGTCACACACACACACCTTGCACCCACACCTTGCAAAAAAAAAAAACTTGCTCTTGAGGATATTGCCAAAAATCTCGTCAGGAAGGTCAAACTGCGGCTCCCTCCTCCTCCTCCTCCTCTCCTGCAGCCTCTTCACGATCCAGCCCTGCGGTGCTGGTGCAGACTGACAGACTGCTGCAGGGAGGGAGGGGGGACAGACTCAGGACTCCCCCCTCTCCACCACCTCCTCCTCCTCCTCCTCCTCCCGGTGTGTCCGCCCCGCGCTCCGGCTCCGTGTCCGCCGGCTGTGGAGAGCAGGACCTCCGCCGCTGAGCCACCGAGAGAGGTAACACACACACACACACACACACACACACACACACAGAGGCACCAACTTAAAGGCGTTCCCCTCATCCCGGCAGTGTGTTTGATATCACTGCGCACATAATGTGACATGATGAGTATACAGGAGTGTGTCTAACCTGCAACAAGGTCACCACAAACTGCTGTAAGTCTCCATCAGGGGACACCATGTGTGAGTGTGTCTGTGTGTGTGATCTGTTATTGTCACGGTGGAGCACTGATTAATTATTCAGAACAAAATAATGCACTATTTTCTCATCAAAAACAGCAGATTGCAACGGACTGGATGTCATTCACGAATTATTATTATTATTTATTTGTATGTTTTTAGTGTGTTGTTAAGACTGTGGACCAAAGACCTTTGACCTCCCCTCTCTTCTCCTCTGAGGTCTGATGGGCTGACTTTGAATATACTGACAATTAACAGTTAACCCCCCCACACACCCTCCCCCCACCCAATCTGAGTTAAAGTACTAATTATTATTATTATTATTATTGTTATTATTATTATTATTATTATTATTATTATTTCTGCAGGATTGTGCTGTTGGTGTTGTAATTGCTTAGGTAGAAATAATAATAATAATAATTATGAAATATTCTGTGTGTTCTGCAAATAATGATTATTTTCATTATGGATTAATCTGCTGACTATTTAGTTTGGCTTCTAAAAATTCAGAAATTTGTGATAAATGCTGTCACATAAATGCACCTTCACGGTGCGTGTTTTGTTTTGTTCAACCAACAGTCCAAACATCAAATTACTTTTTTTAAATGAATTAAAAAAAGATGCAGTTTTTGAAGCTGGGACCATGAAATGTTTTTTCTCTCAAAAATGATTATCAAAATGGTTGCAGATTCATTTTCTGTGAGTGGAAAGGAATAATTTCAGATCTACCTGTACATTTTCTTGTTTTGTGCACAAAAATCTTAATTTGAAAAGTAATTAGTAACTTAAAAGTATAATGAGTAAAATCTTCTTGAAAAAGCAATATATAGAGTAATACAAAAATAATCCCTCTCAGTCATCACTTATCACCCCCTAGAAGTGTGTGGTAGTGTCTATATCTGCAGAGGGGACGTTTCTGACCATTAACCTCTGGGCAGTAGTGTGTTTAGCCTCCAGCCAATAGCAGCAGCCAACAACAGAAAAATCTCACCTTTCATACCTTTAAATTATCAAATAAATGGAGTTTAATAACAGGTAAAATATTTGAGACGCACAGTCAAGGTGTAGAAATATGAAGAAGCATGAGGAGAAAACGAAGTACAAGCACCTCAAATTTCTAATTAGTTTGAGTATTTTTTGCTGCTGATTTTCCCCACAAAGAAATAGTCCATACAGATCCTGGATCCAAAATGCTGTCTGCAGATATGTCGTTGACCAAGTTTATAATCCATCATGTCAGTTACCAACTCGAGTCCTCTCTGAGGCGCCGCACGTGTCTGCATAAGTCAAAGTAACTCATTTCAGGTCTTATTCCAGAAAGTTCCCCCCTAAATAAATCTATTAAATTCATTACTTATTCGTGATAGATTACTGTGCGGCTGTGGAATGAGAAGAATTGCAGAGTAGCCTTCAGTCTTTGCTCTGACGGTTACAACCACAGGGACATTCCTCAGTTTGTTTTGATCCTCTCTCCCCTTGTAAGGCAATGTTTGAGAAAGCTTTTTAATAAAGAAAAGATAGTCAGCACAGAATGGCAGAGGGAACTGGTTAGAGCGGTGGCACGTTATCGGTGCTCTCACAGTGGCTGTATAAAACTAAGCGAAGAGGCTTTTACGCCTAACGCACAGACATGGCGATGTCGTTCAGCTGGAGGTCAGCGCTCAAAGTGAGAAAGAAGCAGCTCGAGATTCAACTTTTGACCCCCAAATGCACGGTGGCCTCCGGGAGCTTGAAGCGCAGCAGCTTTAAAAAACACATGCAAATAGACTCAGCTCATTCAAATTAAGAAAAGTTCCTTCTTTAAGCTGACAACAAACATACAGCATTTAGAAAACACGCTGCAAATACGGAAAACTGAAATGTTTCCAGAGGCTTGGACACGCTTCAAGTACCTCACAACCTCAGTGCTGGTCATCCTCACAGCGGTGGCGGTGGGGGACAATATACAAGTAAAAACATCTCCCCCTTAAAAAAATGTGATAAAATTTGACTTTTTAAACATCTAAGCTGAGGTTTTCTCATTATCATTACACTACTTGGCATACTTTGCTGTGGGCTTTACCTCAGGATATTTCTGCTTTAATAATACTTATATGATTATTATGCAGGCTCCTGAGACAGCATTAAAATTCCACTTTTTTTCGCTCACCAAGGTCCTGCAAGGTGGCAGAGTAGTACAGCCACAACATACACATGAATAATAAAAAATATAATAAATTTACTGTCTGCAGCTTCTCAAATGGGAGCATTTTTCTGTTTTATTTTTATTTTTTCGGTCAACTACAACTATAAATTTAATATCTTTGGGTTTTGAACTGATGATCAGACAAAACAAATGTATCATCTTAAGCCCTGGGAAATTGATTAATCGAGAAAATAATCAGTAGAGTGATCGACAGAGGAATGCAGATGCCAGGTCTGAGCTCTGTTAACTTATATATTCCAATTTATGATTCAAACAAGGCTCATATCGGCTCGTAGACAAGCGAAAATGTAGACCTGAATGCGTTACTGTGGCGCATATTATATGTTGGCAGTAATTCTATCAGTCTATTAAATCTATTATTTACAAATCCGACATGATCATCACCTGCTTTGCACAAAATAAACAGTTGTCAGGCTTCAAAAGGACTGCTTGAGCATTTCTCAAAAGATTTCTCACCTTTATGTGAGAAACATTTACGCAAGTTCACAGTCACTCTTGTGCTCTTTAGTCTGATCTGACCTGTATTTACAGATCAAATGTGTTAGACGAGCAGAGCTGCTGAGCGTCTGCAGCGGTTTTAACCTCTGAAGAGGGTGACGATGATCAGCCGAGAGCAGAAGAGAAGCCGTAAGAGTTTCTCTCAATCCACTCGGGCCCTTTCTCCTTCCCTACTTGTGTCTTCAACAGCTTATGGGAATGAACAGCAGCTGCTTGAGTGTGTGTGTGTGTGTATATGTGTGTGTTCATGTTTGATTTTTGTTAAAGAAATCTCTCCAGCAGCTACACTCCTGGCGGGGCTCCAAGCCACAAGTGTTTTGGTAGAGTGGCGAGATAAAGTAGTTTTCTACTCTCACGGGATGTAGAGCCTTTAGATAGAGACAGAAGCATTCCCTCGTGTGTGTGTGTGTATGTGTGTGTGTGTGTGTGTGCTGGCTGGGTTGCACTCTGTTTCATCAAATCTAACTTTTTTCATTCTGGTTGTTTCACGGTGCTGCAGATAGCAGCTGTATGTGTGTGTGTGTGTGAAGAACCATCCTCTTTCATGTTTTTTTTTAAGGATCTCTGTTTGATGTTGAGTTTTTATTTGGTGTAAAGTGAAATATTGGGGTCCAGGGCAGATTTTTCCATTTCCAACCTGATCGAAGCTGACAGTTCAGCCCTGAAAAATGTTTTATCTGCCCCTTTAAAGTCCTGTTTTCCACTACACATTCTTTTCTCATATTTCTCCTTTGATTTTCACTGATTTGCACTTTTTGCAAGCAAACAAAGAAAAACTCTGCAATGGATGGAAAGATTTTTTGTGTGTTGTTTTTGACCATTTCTTCCATTCATCTCCATCCATTGTCACCTCTCCACATCGCTTAAATTTCTCTCATTGTGCTTTTCCCCCCCTTTTTAGCCACATTAGTGGTATGTCCCACACTGAAATGTCTCAACAACATTCAATGAATCCTTATCCTTTATGTTCCTTTGGCTTTTCATCGTCCGTAGTTTTTAAATTGTTGGATGGATTGCAATGAAATTAAGTTCAACACAGATATTAATGCCCAGAGGATGAATCTTGATGGCTTTAGTGATCCCTGATTTTGCAGTGAAATATCTCAACATCCACCACATGGATTTGTCCAAAATTTTGTGCAGGCCTTTATGTTTCCCAGATGATGAATCTACTGAGTTCAGTGATCCACTTACTTTTCCTCTAGTGCTCTATTAAAGGAAAAATTTCAATTTGACTTTGGTTTATAAATAAATACCTGTTAAAATACTGGCATTCCCATACTTTATTTGCAGCTAATTAGCAAATGTGGGCACACCAAACTATGATGGTTAGCATTGCTGATGTTAGACTTCAGCTCAAAGCACTGCTGTGCCTGAAGGAAGTTCAGCCTCACAAAGCTGCCAACGTGCCTGTCGGCTTGTTTTTTTTTTTTTTATGTCTAATTTGCATCGACATTAGCATAGTGTAACGCACACTCCATGACATAAAAATACAGCGCATGTGATATAAGTAAAACACTGCTTGAATGCACATGTTAAGATATTTAGAAAAACCTTTCTTTCTACAGTGAGTTTATTTCTATAACACAGTTATTTCAAAATATCTGATCATGTTTTAAATTTTGTTTAAAATGAATTTATCAAAATCAATTAAAATTGATTTTGTTAAAAATTATTGATATTTTATGGCACTCTGGCACTTCCATCCCTTTCAAATTTAGTTTCTGCTATATATTTTCCTCATTCAGTAAATCTTTTGAATGAAAAAGTCTGTGTTTACACCACAGTCTGTATATACTTGATCCAATTTTTCCTGATGACATAGGACTCAGATTGTCTAATGGTGCAACCCAAAATCAAATCTCTAAATTGTAAAAAATAAATATATAAGTATAAAATTGCACACATTATTCGCCCTAAGCCTAGTAGTAAATAAAGCCCTGTGTAAACTCTCAGCAGTAATTACTGCAGGACTAACAAGCACCAAAGAGAAAATTGGATCTGCTTGCAGAATAGGGTAATAGGGTGTTAATGTGAACATTTCCATCAGCTCTAACAAGTTTCACAGCTTCCCTCTTTTGCCTCTTGACTCGCCTTTGTTCCATCCAATACGGAGGAGACTGAAAGCTTAGTTAGTTAAAGTTAATCAGTAAATCCAGCACCCTGGAGGCCAAATTGCATTCACTTTACAGTACAATAGACACATTGTTCCCCATACTTTTATCATTAGCAAAAGCCATATTCTCCCATTAGCCACCAGTTTATTTCCTTGACCTCTGAGCACATACTGGTAATTACACAACCGCCTCCCCCAGTGTCTTTTTTTCCTCTTTTTTCCCCCAGCTCCCCCTTTCCATCTCCATTTTTCCTTCAGTCTGCCTGCTTTTTGCCAATTGAAAGGTCTGAAATTAATTTGTAGAGCACACGATTAATGTTGGGAAATGAAATATTGGAGCACTTTATCATGAGCAAAGGGTGATGAGTAGAATCCAGATTGATTAAAAAATTAACTGTTAATACATCCACATGACAAAAGGCCTGTGGACCGACATGCCAACATGCTATTTACGTCACAGATTAATAATCTGATGGATGTTGTTGTTTTGATTGCTTTCTTTCTGTCTCTCCAGTGTGATGTATCTCGCCTCCACCTGGCTGGCTGCGAGGGCATGAGACTGCGAGGAGGACGGGATTTCAACCCTGACTCCCACCTGGAACTGGCCCCTCCCCCTCGCCCTGTCTCCTGGTTACCCGGCGTCCTCAGCAAAGGTGTACGCCTTCGTCTGCGCTTGGACCGCCGTGACGACCGGGGGAGGGGCTGCTGGCAGCTGGTGGACTTGGAAGCGGAGTCAGAGCCAGTTGGGCGGAGGCTGAGGAGCCGGGCCCCTGACACCTGCACACAAAGTAAGAGTTGATTCCCATCACTTTAACTTAGATTACGTTTGACATCAGTGGTGAGAGAAGTGTCCTTTACTTAAAGTCATAATCTCAAAAGATTTGCAATTTCTTTGTCTTTCATGGCAACTATGGTACTTGCAGGAGTATTTAAGTGTCCGTAGTCATCATCTTTTCTTTGCTTGCTCGACCATAGTAATTGTTCAATAACAAAACTTGCAGAGACTGGAAAAAAACAAGATGCCTCTTCACACAAAGGTGAGCTGAAGAGCGCATCTGTTCAGTCGTCATTGTGTGTCCTCATTTTGTGATGGATAGTGACTTCAGTCATTTATGTAAATAAAAATCTTCAAGATGATATATTTACATGAAAGTAGCAATACCACAATGTAAAAATAATCTGTTACAGGCGAAATTCCTGCATTCAAGATGTAGGTAAAAGTTATTCCTAAAATATACTCATTATGGTTGCAGAATTTGTTACTGTTACTGGTTCATTTGAAACAAAGCATCATATTTATGAGCTCTTAGTACATGTTGTATATAAAATAATAATCTGTACATAAGCACAGCTGTGAAATACACAGATAAAATGCAAATACTTCATCATCGAACTTAAAATACACTACTTGAATAAATTTACTTGGTTACGTTCCACCACTGTTTAACATCATCAGGGGAAATAGAGAATGTAGATGTGGAGAAACTGAAGTCAAATGTGTGTGTGTGTGTGTGTGAGAATGAGTGTGACAACAGAGCATTTAAGGACTCCTGGATGTGATTCATAACAATCTTTGCCTCTGACCCACAGCTGATGAAAAGAGCAATACTCCTTCACCTTCCCTGTCTTTTGGAGTATGCTGTGTTATGAAGGGGCTCGGTGGAGATAAGGAGGGCAGTGTGTGTGTGTGTGTGTGTGAGATAGAGAGAGAGAAAGAGTGTGAAAGCGCCTATTTAATACACACATTGTTGTTTATGCGTTTATTTATTCCCACCTTATCACATGACTCTGGCGCAGGATCCGATTTCACTGTCTGTTACCATGGCGACGCCCTGCCTGAGCTGTAAATAAATTCAGGGGGTTTGTTATATTGTTACATTGATTAGAAAACTCACACACACAAGCACACACACTAATCCATCCTACCACCGGGTGTGTGTGTACAGTCTTTAGTTAAAATGCAGTTATTTTATGCATGCATTTGGAGTGGAGTGTGTTTAGACTGTTTAGTTTGTGTGTGTGTGTGTGTGTGTGTGTGTGTGGTGTGCTATTTGGCGAAGCATCAGCATAACTCAGTTCATTGCACCCCCCCCCGCCACCTCTGCATAAGTGAAAACAGATACAAATCTCCATCCCCTGAAGCTGGTGATTAAGTTATGCTAATCATTGCTGATTATTGCTGCATTACTGTGGCCATAACGGTGGGCTCCAGCAGCTTTCCACATGCCTTCCTGTTTTTTCATTCAGCTTCCAAAAGGAGACAATGTCCCTGCGTCGGAAAATAAAAAAAATGCGCGTAGGGGTTCACTGATCGCTTAAATTGCTTAATTAGGCATAAACAAATTAGGCCTGGGTCCCGGATGTATTGTGTGTGTTAGGGCGCGGTGCAGTGGTGCAAATCTTTCCCCTTGCCCGTGTTGTCTCATATTGTCAGCTGGTTTTAATGGGCACCCCCCCCCCCTCATATCCAGTTCATTTTAAGTAAAAGATGATTATCTGCTCTCTCCCAGTCTGTCTCTGTCTGTAATGTGATGCGCCCTAATGGGACAGGACTGATTGAGGAGGGACATCAGGATTAATCTCACTGTGTAATTACTTTTATGATTTATGGTTCCCTTCCTTCACACACACACACACACACACACACACATGGGGCGTCCAACCATCACGTTCAGTGCAAGATGAAGTGTGTGAATGCGTGCCAGCACTCAGTATCATGGCCCTTATTGTCGTGACCTTGCTGTTTATAGTCCCATTTTTTTTATCATCGTGTGTGGGCCTGCAGTGATGAAACATGGGCCTCGCTCACTGTCACACTTGGCCTTAAAACAGCCCACGAGCCACCGCTTTACGCCTGACAAATCTCTTTACACGCTGGCAGAGGCCGTTTGATCCTCCCTGTGAAAGGTTAACCTGATTTTGATTGAGTGTTAAAACCAACCACTGTGGCTTCTTTGACGGCTCAGCATAGCATATCTAATCAATATGTGGTGGTGGTGGTGGTGGTTGAGTTGTACTCCCCACTTAGAACAAATAAGCACTCTGGAGCCCTCTTTTTCTTTTAATACCTGCACCTCAGTGGGTAAAACGAGCACAACCTTGCCTTTGGCTGGTCTCTTTTCTTTTCCGTGTGTAGATTTTTTTTATTATAGACAAAAACAAAAGCAGCTCACATGAGCTGACACAAAGGCAGAGAGGGCCTATAAATAAAAAGGAAGGCACTGACAGCAATATGATCTTTTATCACAAATAAAAGCAGCAGAGTAATCCTGAAGGGCCGCTGCTGGAACCTTTTTGATGTTTACAGAAAAAAATTGATCTCTTTACCTGAAAACCAGTACGAATGAGAAAAGTTCCAGCATTCAAGAGCAAATCAAAAGATTTCAGATTTTTTGGTACTTTTTTTTAGGTGTGGGGGGCTGTGCTTCCTGTGCAGAAGTCTGCATTATTTCAGAAATAATCTGAGGACAGATTACAGTTTGTAACTTGAACGCTTGCAGCACAAAACACCGCACAGCTTGAATCCCTTGTGACCCGCTCTAAGCCTTTTTTTTTTTTTTGAAGAGAGAAAAGAAAAACCCTGAGCTGCGGCAACTGTAATTACATTACAGTCCCACACACACACACACACACACACACACACACACATACACACACGCGTCGTTTTGAGCTCAGCAGGTCTGCTGGCTGCTGCGGGATGTTAGAGGCGTGTTGCTATGATTTCGACTGAAAGGGGACACAGAGGAAGAAGGGGGTTAGGGTAGGAGGGAAGGGGAGGAGAGGAGAGGAGGGGGTTGTTTCGGAGGAAGGTGGTTGGAGATTGAGGAAGAGAGAGAGAGAGAGAGAGAGAGAGACGAGATAGCAGAGACGCAGAGTTGCCGGTGTCTTGACAGAGGCAGACTGCTGGGAGAGCCGTCAGGGGAATATCCACAAACCTGCTGCTGAAGCGAGGCATCACACACACAGCGATTACTAGGCGGCCGTGTGCATGGTAGGCGATGCTCAGAATGATAATTTGGTGCAATTTTTTCGAAGCTTCTCTTCGATTTTGGTGTGAGAGGAAGAGGATGGAGAGCATCATGCATATTCAAGTCTGGTCTCTGTTCCTGTTTTTTTCCTCTTTCTGCCGTCAGAGGATTTTGAATCTGTGGAAGTCACAGCAGTTTTGTGTGCTGTTTAGCAATTATATAGCAAGAATGAGGGTGTATGTGGATTTGTGTGCATTTAGTCGAACATCAGCCTCGGTAAGGGCGCAGACCTGAGCTGCAGATTCAGAGGCCAGGTCAGGTGAGTGAGCCTGCGTTGTGTGAATGAAATGATTGAGCAACGACTGAGGGGAGGACGCACCGTGAAAGTCGTGGCCATGTGGGTAAATGGTACCAAGACACTTTACACTACTGCTGTGAGTACGCGTGAGTGAATGTGCACTTGATTCATTGTTTGATCATGTGGGTGTTGTGGGTCTGTGCTTTGCTTTCACTTCCCCTCTCTCTCTCTCTGTCTCTCTCTCTCTCTTTTGTGTGTGTGTGTGTGTGTGTGTGCGTGTGGCTTTGTCTGTCTGTGCAGTAATGATATTTATTACAATCTTTGCAGTTGAAGAGGGGGAGGGGTGTGATGGAGTACAAAGCTCTGTGTGGCTGTGTTTCTACTATTTTCTATAGTTTCTCGGTGTGTGTGTCTGTGTGTGTCTGTGTGTGCGCGTGTGCATGGAGGGGGTAGTCTCACGTATATGTCTAGGTTTCCGCTCCAGTTTGAAGGCAGTGGTGCGTGTAGTTGAAAGCTGCCATTTCCTGTTACCTTGAAATTACATTTAATCATCAAACCTCTGTCTCTCTCAGGTCTGATGACTACCTTGTCTGCTGCCTCAGAGATGCAGACTCCGGCTCTCGGCCCCCAGTTCATCGCGGGGCCCCAGGGTAAGGTGCCTGGCAGGAAGAGAGGACGGCCTCCCATCCGAAAGCTGGAGTTCCAGAGTCATTACATTGAGCCTATGTCGCCTCTCAAGGTCCCGAAGAAGAGAGGCAGGAAACCGGGCTTTAAGGTCAGCCACTCATCATTTTGCTTTAATGAGAATTCTTTGCCTCAGTGAGATAAACCACACATTGTGCTAACTGTGCACTTTGTTTTCTTGTGAACAAATGCCATGGTCACTAAAAGGCGTGTTATGTTTCCCTGCAGCTGAGACACAAACGCGTTTACTTCCTCTTAAAATGGTTCCAGCTGCATTTTTTGAATATATTCAAATTACATAGCAGTTCTATTCTTGCGTGCCATGAGAGCAGACAAACAAGGGGGGCAAATGAATATATTGCTCCATCGTGCCTCTAGTGGTCAAAAACTCAACAAAGCACCTTTAACTACTGGTATGTTAGCGGTATTGACATTGCTACTTGTGAAAATGTTAATATTGATGTAATTTTTTTTTTGTTTTGTTATCTATCACTACTAGTATTGGTATGGGTATTAGTATGGTTGTGGTGCTAATATGTGTGGTGGTAACACTGTTAGAAATTAATTTGGTTTTAGTAGTGCCAGTGGCTTCTCAGTGACCTACATTTGGCTTTGATCCCCTGACTTTTCATGTAGACCACCAACTGGTCAAAACACCCCCGTTTTCTAACACTAAATTGGATGAAGAATTGATTTAGAATATTTTTAATTCAAATCACCAAATTCCTCAGAATAAGTAGCTGTCAAATGAGCAGTATTTGCTACTACTGCACACTGTAGCGCCACCTGTTGGCTGAACATAACGTTGGCTGAACATGTTTTGCCTAACTAGTCATTCGTATCCAAGAATTTTGATCTTTCCAGTAGTTTACTTTTTGGATGTGTGATGAGAATTACAGTCATATTGGGCAGCCTAAATCCTTTCTTTACAATTTTCTTTAAAAAATGCCTGTTGTTTTTGTAGCTGAAGCCCAGGATGGTGATGTCCCCGCTGGCTAACTCTCCTCCCAGCAGCACACCAGAGCCTGAGATGGGCTCCCTCCCACAGGACGCTGCTATCGTCCCCCACTCTGCCACACCACAAGTCCTCACAGGTAACACCACACGCAGACACACACAGCACTCTCCACCTTTACATGCTTTTCCATCCAGTGACAGGGTCATAAAAAATAACGGGTCTGCACAGAGTTAAATCCTAACCAGGAAATGTAATGGTAAAGAAACAGGAGGGACTCGGCATTAGAGGAGAGGTTGATTCATGTTACAGAGTTCTGTTTAAAGCTTTGATACCTGGAGTCATTCAGCATGAAAAAGGTCCTAATATTTTTACACTTATTATACACACACACAGCTTGACTTGAGGGTGTTGTATGAAATGGGTCCTCCCTTCCTCTCTTTTGTTTTTGCGTCTTCTCTTTTTTTTTTGTTACTCTACAATGAAAATACACACTTCTGTCAGTGTAGTGTCTTTCTTCTTTGTTCTCTGAATACACACGACCCGTTCTCTGTGACGCCATACTGTTTTGTTTAGATGTAAAACATTACACTCTTGCGCATGTTGAATCAAAAACAGCACCAGTGTCTGTGGGTTTCTTTTGTATGTTTACATATTTAAAAAAGAGAAATGCACGTCTTCAGATGTATCTTCTTTCTTCTTCGCTCAGCTTTCCTTCCCTGCTTGGGATCTGGAGAAAATCAGACATTTTAAATCTATCACTAAAAGAAAATACATTTCATACAGCCAACCTTTCTGTCTCCCTTCCATTTTTTTCCTCTCCCTTTCCTCTCAATAAGCAAATATTTAAATATTGTCTTTAGTGTATTTGAAGTGGGAATGGGAATCTCATGTGTCAAGGACCAGCGCTTTGCTCTTTGTTCTTGCAAATCTTGAAAAGTGTTTGATGTCAGACTGCAGACATACAGAAATGAAGCGCTTGGACACACACACACACACACGCACACACTACAAACCAGTGTGCTCCCTGTGGTGCCACCCAAACACATATGTAAATAATTTCTCTCATGAAATGGAGAAGCATTTCAAAAATAGTCCTTGTGTTTGAGCTACAGTGTAAGCTGTGTACAATCCCTTTCTAATACTGATAACTGTGTTATATCGTGTTATTTTTCCACATTAGTTTATTAAAAAAGATTATTTTTTCTTCATTTATAGGATTTACATAGTTTATTCAGAAATATTTTATATGTTAGGATATAAAAAAATCTGAAAAATGTATTAAAATAAAAGCATTTACTGTACATGAAGGCAGTTCTGTACCGTGTGTGTCAATCTATAAGCCTTCAAACTCACAGGAGCAGATCTTATCACATAATTGATTTTTCGGAATACAATCCAGCTCGTTTGACCTTTGTGTAAGCACAAAGCAGGGGTAATTCAGAATCATCTCGGTGGACTATTTCAGTCTCATAAATCTGTCATCAGGTAAATCCATAACTGCCCAGCTCTGGCATAACCAGCAGGCATCTACATTATTGACAAGCTGAAAAACGCTAGGCACAAAGGGAGCAGATTTAGAGGAATTACTGACTACCTTTCAGCCGTTTCACATTCAAACTGTTACAGGCTGATGGGGCTTTGACACAGCTTACCTATGTGTTCATCTGACTCACAAGGACATGAAAATTGTAACTGCTGTCTAATACAGTAGCACATAAGTCTGCAGAGGTTATACTGGCCTGGAAGCAAAGTAAAATATTTATCTTAAAGGAGATATTAGACTCCTCAAAAATGTCTGATGGATATCTGTTGTAGAAAAGCATTTTTCTTAGTCATTTTATTTTTAAATGTTATATAGATGTCCGAGTTGCTACCTCTTCTAGACGGGTTTATTTGTCACGATATCACTTCCTGTCCCTCCTCCTCCAGCAGAGACGCCAATGCCTGATGACTTCTTGTGTGACCCACCAGTGGACTCCAAGCGCTACGCTGTGGATCCCAGCGACTCGGCCTTCAATGTCATGACATCACAGTACCCACCAAAGCACTCCTATGGTTACCGTGGCAGCAGCTGCTCTACTCCGGTGGGCTTGTGCAGACAGGCGTCGAGTCCAGCAAGCTTCCAGGATGGAAACAGGAATGGTGAGGTTGTGTTTTATAGGCAGGTTTGTGGTGGTGTCTGAAGTTGCACCCATCATTTGTACTGGCCCACTGACATTGGTGACGTCACGTAATTTCCATCATAGCCCTGCACAACTTAAACTGGAGCCAATCAGTCAACAATTAAGGTGGGAACTAGCATATTGGTTTATCTTACTTAACACTGCTTAAAGATAAAGTGGACTTTAGTTACATCTAACAATTATGAAATTAGATAGAAATTTCCCTTTATTTGTATGGGTAGCATACAGCCCCGCTAATGCCGCCCAAACTGAGTGTGACTGGAGACTCTGCTGGTTGCTTAGCAAACCCACAGTAATGAGAAGACGCCACAAAAGTCAATGCACCCAACCAAGAAGTCCCTCATGGAACCTGCTCCTGTAAAATCTCAAATTGTCGTTTTTCCACTTCTTGTTTTGTACTAATTAAATAAACCACATCAAATGTCTTAATTAGTGAGCTTTAGAGGTATTGGCAGGCATGTTTTTTTTGCCTTCAGTCAAAGCTAAGTTAGCAATCTCCTGGCTGTAGCTTCATATTTAACGGAAAGATGTGCGAGAATGGAAAGTCAGTAAGTGTATCTCCCAAAATGTTTAACTGTTCCACAAAAAAGTAAAAAAATATCTACTGTCAGAGTTTTGTTTATGTTTATGTTTATTTGAATCCCCATTAATGTGAAGCATTTCATGGTCTTCACTCCACCTTTTCTCCCGTGTTCCCTAGGTTACAGTCCGATGCCAGACACTGGGGAGTGCAAGCGTCCTGCTGGGAAGGACCCATCCAGCTGGGGTGTGGAGGAGGTGGTTTGGTTCATCAAAGATGCTGACCCACAAGCCCTGGGACCCCACGCTGACGCATTCAGGAAGCATGTGAGTCCAGACTGCTTTATACTGTAGCTCATGGCCATCGACTGATACTGTAATACTAAACTGAACAGAGCTGAGTTAGACATTGAAACTCTGTCATGAGACAACTGTAGCTGCATTTATCCATCACCCAATTCCCCATGGTCCTGAAGAAAAATGAGCCCCTATGAAAACTAAATGAAGACTATTGCAGCATTTTTAAAGCATAGTGAGGTCTGGCCCCATGCTATATTATAAACCTTTTAAGTGTCCATAAACCACTGGGTTGCCTCTGATCCTCAGGCAGGACTGTGGGTTAATATTTAAAGTGACTGAGCTTTTGATATCATAGCTACAAGGCCCTTAAACAGCCTCAGCGCAGGCTAGAGGGGCTTCAACTTTATTATATACAGTATATAAAACTTAGATTAGCCTCTTCTGTTATTTTTATGATGTTTTACACTTTAATAAACTTTTTGTTTGTGATTATTTTAATTAGTTATTTATTCTTATTGTTGTAAGGGTTGAATTATTGTAATCATCAAGTAAACTACAAAAATGAAAAAAATGTGGATTCCATGAGTTACGCATCTCTGTGATGTGTTTCAGGAGATAGATGGAGACGCTCTGCTCCTGCTGAAAAGTGAGATGATGATGAAGTATCTGGGACTCAAGCTGGGACCTGCGCTCAAACTGTGTTACCACATTGACAGGCTTAAGCAGAATCGGTTGTGATCTGCTGCCGAGGAGCCAAACCCTCCACCCGATCACATCTCACTAAAACTCTCTAACGCTCTCCCGACCATCAGCAATATGTCTTGAAGGCCTTTGGATCCAGCACTTGGCGGCTTTGTACGGCGTCTGCACCCGATTTTGTAGACAAAAGGGACATGGTGACTGTACATACTAAGACTATTTACAGCTTTACAGCAACTATTTAATTTCCGTCATTGTTTAATGGGTATCCGTATGGCTTTAGAGTGTACATACTTCGTCTCTGCGCTGATGGCAGCTACTGTATATCCAAACCTGCACTGAACTTCACTCTGCAGTCTGCAACTCACTGTGTCAACACCTCTGAAGGCCTACAGAGACAGGGTGCTAAAGAAACTCATATGGTGCTTTACTTTGATAAACTATAACCAACTAACTAACAAATATCTCAAACTTCTCAGCAAGATCTAATCTTTTTGCTTTAACCAGTAGATGCTGTGAGTAGTTCTTTTTGTCATCAGTTACCAAAGCAATTGTCCTCTGACATAAATTGAGTAAATCCAAATTAAGAAAAATATAAGTGGAATGTGCTTTTATTGAAGTATTACAATACAAAAAATGCTTTAGAAACTTTGTTGATATGTAACAAAGTGATTTGCTAACATGAACATCTTGACCACAAACCACAGCAGAGTGCAACAGTGCAGACATAAGATGTTAGCGCCAATCAGACGTGCAAATTATCACACAGCGCTCATAATGACAGGAAGGAAAGGAGACATAGGCAAGAGTCCGGGGCTTTTTCACCATGCTCTCATGAATTGTATGCCATGTTACACTCTAGGCTTTTGTTTTACTTCAGGTTGCAAAGAGAGAAAGCAACTTGTAGCAAACTTGGTGCTCACTGAAAGCATTACTGCCACTACAACCACAACACTTTAACAATCGAACCACTGTCCTCACACACATCATCACTATCTCTTCCAGATAAAGTTACAGTTTACATTTTTCTCATGCAGTACCTCTCCAGTCACGTTGAACCTAAATGCCTCTGAGCCATGTTTTGTTCTACCTAATGATGAAGCAGTATTTCATCTTCAAGCTGTAAAAAGTCACGAGCTATTACATGAAATGTCCTAAGCATTAATAACTTTTTTTTTGCAGCTACCAAAACAACTGTGTCATGTAAAATTGTACAAATAACAACTTGTAAACACGTTAATGATCAATCACATGCAGTATACGACACAGTGCTTTTTTTGGAACTGACTGTACAGTACTTGTTACTTCCTTTTAATATTTTGTGTTTTGTGTTTTGCTTAACTTTGCTAAAGTCAGTGTGCCTCAGACTTATTTGAGTACAGCATGTATGTCGATGTATGAATTCTGTATTTCATGACATGTCTTCAGCCTTGGTTAGCAATGGGCTGGTTTAAACTTTTTGTTTTTTTTTATCACATTTTATTTCCAATTCCAACTCCATTTTCCAATCTGATAAATTGATTTTAGTGATTTGCAAGAAATTAGGCAGTTGTGTTGCACATGAGCTTTTTCCCCAAACTAGAATTTTCCAAATGTTTTCCACAAATGTTTATCATGCCTGTGAGCCATATTTAATCAATTCTGACTCCCCGATGACCTTCCTTTTCTTTTTGGTATAATGTTTTTTAAAGCATACTTTTTCCAGACAAAATAAAACTTCTTGTTCAATTCATTAAGTTCTTCTTCTTCTTTTTCTTCTTCTTCTTGTTATTATCAGCATTAGTAGTAGTAGTAGCAGTACTTACAGTAGCAGTGGAATGTAACTAGGTACATGTACTCAAGTACTGTCAACTAACTACAGCAATAAAATTCTGCCTAAAAATGAATGCATGAGTAGTAAGAATACTAATATTATTACTATATATATTAATAGTATGTTTAGTATATCATTAAAAATAAATTACGCACTAACTGGGCCATTTCTCACTCTCTGAATACTTTGACTATTAATACTGACATACTTTAACTTAAATAACATTCTCAATGCAGGACCTTTACATGCAACAGAGTATTTTTAAAGTGTGTTAGTAGTAATTTTACCAAGGTAAAAAATGTGAATACTGCCTCCATCTCTGGTACTTTGCAGTTACTTAGTAGCAGCAGAAGTTGTATTATATATGGATTTTGATTTTTAAAGTATTTATTTTCTATTCATTTGTTTTTTTCCGTTCTAAAATAAAAAGTTAAATTTAAAACGTTTTTTTTTTTTTAAAGTACATTTTATTCTTTTCTTACACTGGACACGAACACGAGGCAGTTTTCGGACTTTTATTTTGGAGAGCGCGAGATTAACGCCGCCGAGATATCGCGAGAACTCAAACGAGTCACTTCCGGCTCCGAGTGCGCCGGCGACCGTCATGCGGCTTTCACAAACGTGAGCATCTGTCAGCCAGAGGTGAACATGGCTGAGGTCTCCGAGAGGACGCTGCAGGTCGCCGTCGTGGTGTCTTTCGCCGCCGGCTTCCTGGCGGGCTGGCAGGCCAACAGGATGAGGAGGAAGTTCCTGGACTGGAGGAAGAAGAGGCTGCAGGAGAAACTGATGGAAACTCAGAAGAAGCTGGACCTGGCCTGAAGGTTGGAGACAGACTGTAGCTCAGGCCTGGGATTATTTAACTGGAGTTCTTCAGATTTAGTTTGGATATTGGACTCACCTGAATGCAAATTTAGATCTGACTGCTGTTTCTCAGCTGTATAAGTAGGTTAAATAATGTAAAACAGTATGTAGCTATTCTTATCCATGAAGGGTGACATGCTGACTATTTTATACTTCCACCTGTAATTGCACTAATATGTACACAACAGTGTCTTAATTTTGTATTGCTTTTCTTTATTTCCAGGTTTGGGGCTGTCTGGTTAAATCCTGATGAAGCTGCTGGATTCTGCAGGTCTGTCACTGTGGAGGACTTCAAGACGACCTACCTGTGCTCTGCTCCACCCGTGTTATCCCACCACACCTTTTCTAGAGAAATCAAGGCCGAACTTGATATTTACTGTGCTCTGTGGGATTAAAATCACAACCCACACACACACACACACACACACACACTGCAGCTTCTCGTCTGCCCTCGGACACTTAACGTGGAAGAAGTTGAAGATCTCTTTCGTTGTCTGTTCCAGCATGTCTCACTTTCTACGTGTTTCATATCCGGCCAAATAAATTATTGTGTTTTTCATATTTCTCTTACTATTTCCTGTTTGTTCATTTGGCCGTTTTTCTGCCTGTTGTCGCTGGGGGTGGTTGGTAAATCACCTAAATGTCTTAAATGTCTTGACAGAGCAGCTCTTGGGGCGTTCCTGGTACATACCCGTGCACACACCCAGTGAGTGTGTCACAGGGAATGTGAGGCATTTCATAGTTTGTGCTGCATAAAAACAGTCCATTTACTGTCAACCTATCTTGCAATTTGTCCTGATTGTAAGACGTGACTGGGTGCCTGAACCAGACTGACTCCCAGTTTAATTTTAGTATTAATATCAAAAGTTGTATTTACTGTCAGACCATCCAGATTTTCTCTTAGCTGTGGCGCCATCTGCTGGATTACACTGACAGTCACACCTTGTATAGCAAAGTTATTGCCACACTGAAAATTACACTAACAGAAGATTCATAGTATTTTTTTTGTGATTTAAAAGAAATCTTTAATCTACAAATGAGAGTGGCTGCACTGTATCTCTGAAATAAAGAAATCTCCAACATATGATGCATCGTCATCCAAATAAATTCTACTTCTACTGATGTGGACACTGTGAGACACTGTTGCTAATTATTTTGTCAAAGGATGAACTTTGACTTTGAAGCTGATGTATGGTTTAGTTGTATAAAGCTGCCCTTACATTTCTATAATGCAGATGTTCATTCACACAGCTTTGCACCTACACTACCCGTCTACAGGTGGTGCTAGTGCACTTTAATATTTCATCCACCCAAAACAAGTTCTTGCGTACAGCACTCAAGTCACTGGCTCTGAAAGTAGATCTTGTGAGCAGATCCCTCTTTTTCATCATCAGCAGCCGAGCAGACCTATTACCACCTCTCAGCAGGCTTTAGACAAGACCTTAAGAAGTCCCTTTCCCTGTCACACTCCATCAGCGGCTTGATGAGAAAGGAGGTGGAAAGGATACTGGTTCATGACAGATAAATAAAAAAAAATCATTACTGAGCTTCTTGCCCAGGAATATAGAATTTGCATGTCGACATATTTATAGAAATGAGTGCAGAACAGCCACATGCCGGAGTAGCTGTCAGTGCTCAAACTCTACAATTTTTTTTTTTTAAAGACATGAGTCAGTACTTTATATAACTGAGTGGTTACAATAACAGGAAAAAAAATTAAAAGGCAACTTTTAATGGCGTCCTTTAATCGCATTAAACTGAAATCTAATTTCAGATCGCTCTACACTAGTAGTTGCAGTTTGGGTCATATTTTATTAAGTTAATGGGAAGGTATTACATTAACTTGCCTGAATTTCTCATTAGAAAACTGACTGCTCATGTATTGCATGCACTCGGATGCCTGATGTCAACGCTTTTTGTGTAAACTCCCTTTTTTGACATTTTTACCTGGCCTGAACATGAAAAGCTACTCATGTGTTAATCTTATACAAGAGAACATAAGTTGCACTCATACAATTGCCTACATGCTGCGTCATGGGACTGATCAGAAACAGCTTAAAAAGCACCAATAAAGAGATCTAATCAGAAAAACACAAAATATACACAACTAGATCAAATTCTACTGTTTGTGGCTGCATTTTTTTAATCTAGCCTCATGACACATGCGTAATAGTGACAAAAAAGAGAACTTTCTCAAGCGTTTTTTGCTTTCATTGACTTTCTTTTTAAATTCACTTGAATGGCCTAGCCTAGTTTTTAAGGAGAAAATAAGAGGGATGACAGACAGCTTAGCGGGAATTAAAAAGTGCGAGAGTGGGTTGACAAATGGAGATGAAAATGAGTGTCATGGGAGGAGAAGTGTGTAGCTGTTTGTGTTTTGGATGGGTATTCTGGAGAGGGTGTTATTGTCCCTCAATGTCTAATGCTGTGGCTAAATTGTGATGAATAGCTTGCCGGAATGTGGTGGGTGTGTGCGCGCAGACGGGCGACTGTCTATTCCCTGTTTATTTTGTAACAAGCTGTGCGTGATTGTGTGCAACAGCAGTGCTGGCGCGTGCAGCGGAGAAGTATTTTCAAAGTAGAAGAGAGGGACAGTGACTGGAGGAGATAATGTGCAAGGGAGGCAAAAAGAGGGACGGCAACAGACGGGAGGAAAAACAGACGGGGGGGAGTTCACATTGACTGCTATGATTGATCAGATTTTCCTAATTGGCACGTAGACCTGAGAGCCTATGTCCTTCGCCTATATTGAGTGTGCTCAGTGAGTGTCATGTTTAATAAGCTTCCTGACTGGCTCTCTGGCTGTGTGATTGTACCCTCTGGCTATAGGGTGACTGCAAAACAGGGAGGGGAGAGGAGAGAGGAGAGGAGAGCGAGAGAGGAGAGATTATAGAGGGGAAAAGAGAGACTAGATTTAGGGTTAGATTTAGGTAACCCTAACCCTAATGGTGTAAAATACTGGGGAAGTGGAAAAATAGCAAAAGGCCCCTGCTTCTTATGTTGCTTTTAGAGCAGCTCCACTACGATCCTATGGCTATGCTAATGTGCTGCGAGACTGAAGTGATGGCTTTATGGATGCCAAAGACGTTGGCATCCATAAAGCCATACACCGCTATCATGGACCCTTTGATGCACCTACAAGGCCATATGTTTACAGCACTAAGAAATGGAGGCAAATAGCCATTTTTTGCAGCACAAGGTAGGAAAGTAGGAAAAGCACAGGTGTTACCATTGTTATTTTTTTGCATAAATACAGAGTAAGTATTTAAGGTGCATCATGTGATTGGGCATTATCAATCTACTTGACGTGGGCAACTTTAACCACAGGTGTGTACCCCAGCATGCATTTCCTTTTCTGTCTCCATCACCAGCAGCCATGACTGTTTCTCATTATTTGAGTCAACTGAGCAGCAAGTTTCGCTCCTGCACGTCATTGCCTCTTTTTCAGCACTTTGTCATAAGTTTTGAGGAGAAATTTCATATTTAAAGAAAATGACTTTTTTTTTTCTGTCATGATTTTTCATATTTTTCGCAAAGTATGAGTAAAAAAGAAAAAATAACAGAAACATTTTGGTTTAAATGGTTTTCCATGTGTTGTACAAAAAGACCCAAAATGAATGCAGTAAGCGGACTACTTGGTTACTACAGGTTAATTATTTAAGCATAATTTTTACAGGAATGATTCTGTCCCAAACTTTTTCATCAATATAATTTGTATTTAAAATAAAGACAGGATCCCTGCCCTATATCAAGAACAACCCCCTAAATGTTTTATGTGAAATATTCCCTCCTACTGTCAACGTGCACCTACACAGGAGAGAGTTGAGTGTGCATTTATGTGTAATGGTGCTGAAAAACATACCTCTTTCTAATGCCTTTCATACTCTACTCTACTACCAATATAAATATTGTATGAGTACACACAAGCGTGGACACACACTCACACACCTGAGGCTTTATCGAGCTTCAATCCAATACACCTCACAGACCAGTGAGTGTTTACATGTTTATGGATGACTGGGACCATGTCTCGGATAAGCACAGAGACTGTGGATGGGTGTAATATGCTGCAAAGACTTTCATTTAAATGGTGATGTGATTATGTCTCGCTTTATTTGATCGAGGCTTATTTTGTAACATCCTTTCAAGGAGGCTTTTACGTAACAGGGAAGAGCAGAAACACCTCCGTCCTGTTTGACAGGAGAGAAATTACAGCATGCAGAGAGATTTCATCAACAACATATCAGTCCTGCAATGCCTGAAAAGAAGTGTTTCAGCCAGACAAAGTAATCAATCTCTGATATAATTATTCAAAGTAGACCACAAGTAGAACAAGTGTTTTTTTCCCTTTGTTTCACATTTGATGAAAAAGTTTCAGAGCAACTTTCTAATAATACAGTCTTTATAGAGGCCTTACAAGCTGTGACTAATGTCTTTTTTAATAGTCAGTGAATAATTTAGTAATGCATTACATTGCATTCATTTGGCACACGCTTTTGTCCTGAGTGATTTAACATTTTCCTCACCTACATACATTGAGAGCAATCTGTAATTCAGTGCTTTGCTAAACACTCTTTGACACAGGGATCAGCTGTGCCTGTGCACCCATGCTTTATAGATCAATAATTAATAGTATCATTTGGTTTGTGACAAATCTGACTGCTGTGTAGAATAGCACTTGTTTTATCTCACCATGCAACCCACAGGTTGTTCTTACTGATAGTTTATTGCTGATTTATAGAGCCTCAATAAATGTTTTATTATCTGTTAATATGGACATTAGTTACACCTAAAGTAATGCTTATTAGATAGTGGGACAACCTTGTAAAGTTTAAAAGGTGTGTTCAGAGAGAAAGTGAAGCAAACTCTGGCCTCAAATCATTTGCACAAATTTTACAGCAGGACCATTTTTTGTTAATTAACCCCAAACAACCACTGTATTGTAAAAACCTGTACTGTGTGTTTATGAACCAGATTTTGCATGTTTTTTTTGCTCAAGCTGAAACATTTTGAATACATGTGTACAGGTCTTTGTTTCTACCAAACACTACCATGTACTTGGATTTGCATTTTTTCAGTTTTTGCTGAAAACAGCTGCAGTAAACAAAGCTGATGAGAGCGGTGCGAGTGAAGTTGTGGGCTGTAAAACTTTCCACACAACATCTAGTCATTTAACCCGCTGTTCACCTAAAAATATTGATTTGTGCAGTTTCAAGTCTCCAAGTCATGATTGAGGAACATGAAGTAATCCTCATAAATAGTGTTCATGGAGCAGTTCAATTATTCTGATCAAGTTTGATTCAGCCGGTTTCCCGCCCACATGATGATTCACACCAAAGTTATTTTGCTCCAATGAGTACAACCTGCTGTTTTGAGAGTGTGTTCAGTGGTGTAATGGGAAGAGTGTAGCGCTGGTAGCACTGCAGGGTTAGAGCATCCTTTCCCACTGGGAGCGCCCATGCTAAATGGATGCACTCAAGATGCCCGGGATAAAAGCACCAAATGAGTGACAGATGTGGCATTAAGCTCTATACAGTATTGGTACAGGCTGTCCTCCCCTTTCACATCCTCTCATCTCTCTGTTTTTAGTTGTGAGTATACTTGAACAATCTGGACACACACAAAGTGATGTTTGTTGTTTACGCCCTTTATGTAGTTATGAGGTAAAAACACTTTGAGAGCCACATGCTTTTACTGTTCTTTAAAGCAGAACCGCCGCCGCTGCCTCAAAAAGTGTTTTACACAGCAGGTTTCTGAATGTTATCCCACATGCACACTGTTCTTAAACATTTAGTCCACAGATGCCGAAAGTCTTTTCTTTATTGTTCCATTAAATATATGTTATGATCTTAAAAGGGGGTTTAGACAAAAAAAAAACTGTATGATGCATATTATGTCAATGTCATCAATTGTCCTGGGCTTGCAATATGAGTAGTCTGTTAGCTTAGACAAAGCCTATATGTTTTCCATTAACTGCTGTATTCCTACACACAGACTGTGAAACGCAGACTACATATTTGAAGTTTAAACAAAAAGTCTATGAATTCTTGAGAAAGATTGAAGATGCGCTTGAAGGACACAGTGTTTTGAAATTCACTTCAGAAGCGCAATGTAAATACAAACTGACAGAAAGACCAAGTTTTATTCACTTGGGGCCCGCTTCTGAAAGCACAAGAATGAGAGAAAGGAGAATGAGAAAAACATGACGAAAGGTCTGTGGCTGAGCTAGCGGCCCCCCGAGAGGCTGCGATGCTTGTTTCACATCATACAATAAAACTGCTGGATGGATAAAGAAAAATGGAGACACATTTTCTATCCTTAAAACCTTACCACTAGGGGCAAAAATCTAACATTTGGCCTGAGGGTGGTGCCACGAAATATTTTATTATCCATATCCTACAGTGAGGTGTTTGGAATCACAGATATCTGCATGCCATTCCTCCATTTTTTTCTTGGGTTATGGTTAGTAGTGGTGGTCATAATGTAAGGTACTCATGTTGCGTAGTGGTTGGATTTACTGTAAGTCGTATGCAAACATAAACTGACCATTAGCTACGATACAAAACGTGAACTGCATAGCTGTTAAGAATCAAACTCATAGTGCTGCAGAGAGATAGTCCTCAGCGATGTCAGGCCACCGTCTGTTTTATTCATTTATGGAATAGTCTGCAAAATTGTGACACAGTCCTGTTTGTGGCTATACGTGCAAATCTGATATGAGGACAGGCTGACAATCGCAGTCACTGTCCTTAAATAAGCACAGCTGGCCAGAGACAGAAACAATCTGAGCGAGGTGTCCAAGTTTGGTTTAATTTAGATTAATGTAGTTGGATCTAAGCGCCTAGTCACTCCCAAAGGAAAATCCATCACATTTAGTGTATTCAATATTCACTGTATGTCACGTTACACATTTTCGCACACTTGGCAATTACTCCTGTTTGAGAAAGCTACCTGAAAAATTAACCTTTTAATGTGAGAAGGTGCCCCTGTGTGTGAAAGCTTCACTTCTGTTTCCCCTCATAAACATGCCACACACACCTCGGCAAGAGCAATAAGTGCACACAAAGTCGGCTCATCGGTGGAAACTGCTTATTCCAGCTGATGGAGTGTATAATTCCAACATTGGAATAATAATGATGGCATTGTAATTCAGATGGATAGAGTAGAAATTAGATTCTGGGGCTTTTTGCATATTGTCATTATTGAGTTCTGCACCATTCTCTTCGTGAAAGTGAAATGAATTGAGAGATGGGATGAGTTTACATGTCTGACTTGCTGAAGCGAGCCACAAGTCTCACCTTGCAGCAATTTGTGAGTCTAAAGTGAATCTAAAGTGCATCTTAATTATGTCCCAAAATACACACGCATGGATTTTTTGTACAGACACAAAAAACCCCGCCGTTCGTATGCAACCTGAAAGTAAATGGCTGCAATCACATTAAACACCCAAGCAATTACAGTATGAACAAACAGCATCTTTATACAGCATTCCTCATAATGCCACTTCACGGAGTGTCCTAATTGTGCACCGTTTGCTGCAGAAAATAATCTATGTCACTCTCGCTTTGCTTCACACAGGCACCCAAACAGCTAATCAAAGCGCTGAATTTGCCTTTCTCTCCCGCACTCAGAACTGTCAAGTGTCTTTGAATGAATACTGAGCATCTTTAGTGTCATCTATGGCCTTATAAGCAAGGACTTAAGATGTTCCTTCTTCGCTTTCACTTTCTTTCACTCCATGGCCTGTGGCGAGGGTTTAGCTAAAAGAGAATTTCCCAGCGCGGATCAATAAAGCATTTGTGTTATGATTATTATTACTTAAGGGAGTCAGCTGCCTTTTTTTTATTTTTATAGAGGGAGAGGGAAGAAGACCTAGGAGAAAATGCCCCTGTCAATATGTGATCTCAGCCTTACAGGGACAGAAAGGCTTCTTGTGATTTAAGTATTTATTAACCATGACACCATTCTCAAGCCACATATAACGTCTAAGAGCTCCGGGCTACATATCACTGCACCCCTAAACTTTATAAGACTTGAGATCTTCATAAAGAGTTATATCTCCTCTCATGGATGGAGGAGAAGTGTCCACGCTTAAGCTGAAACTCTCTCATAAACCCATGTCACCGTTAGTATTGCACTGTTTAAAGGATTTGTCGTCTACTGTCATGTATTGGCAAAAATGTCAGGGGAGTTAAGTATTTTTCTACTATTTACAAAGGGTTTCTTATGTCGCTACAAAAATGCATCACACACTGAGCAATAAATTGAAACAAGATGTACGGACATTGTTTGACACAGCATGCAAACGCTCCAGCAGACCTTACGCTATTAAGAATGAATTGTCCGTGGCTTTAAGTTTGGACCTGCACACGAAACGAATGAGCTGATAGCAAGATTAGTTTCATTCTTGAAAATATCCATCTTTTTTAAGATGCAAAGGTATTATTGGACATTGACAAATATTATGAGCTAAAAACACAAGTAAAAGTATGGCTCCAGTGTTAGAATTATGCTGGATCCTTTAACATGAACTCAGTTACCTACTGCTGTTATCCCCTGTACAAGCCTGAATGCGATACATTGTGTGGCCCAACACTGGTCGATAACTGAATTGCAATGTTAACTCTTGTACTGTGGACTAGCACATGTCTCCAATGCTCATCCGTGCCTCCCGCTTAGCAAATGTTATGATGAGATGTTCTGATCTTTTCAGTACACCCCTTTGGGATTGCCGTCTTTGAAAAGTTATTTTGCTGCTTATAGCACCTCTGTCGTTCATTTTTCTAGCCTATAAGATCACACTGCTTCTGTTCACTATGCTATAGAAACTGTATAAAAGAAATGTCCACACTTTTCAGTAAATACTTGGTAATAACATCTAGTTATGACTGGTAATAGTTTTTGAATTTTCAGTAGCTGTGCACCAAACAAAATACAAAACTTGGGATGCACAATATCACCAAAGCTCTCTGTTCTCTGTGATTTCAGTTCTTCTATTTACCCTCCACAGCTCATTGTCTTGTTTTGTATTGCCACTTGTTTTTGCCACTGTTTAGCTGGGTTGGTGGTGCATACAGAAGGGGAAAATAGAATTAATGAGCCTATGGGTAAATAAATGGATTTTGGCATTCAGCTCCTTGTTTTTTTCCTGCTCCCTGTTTCACCACAGTCCTGACACTTTAATCAGTTCTTCATTTAATGATTTAATCAACCTTTAAAAAGGTATTTTTCCTTCCTAGACCGCTTCACTTGGTGATCCTTCAGATGGTCCTGATCATAATAAAATAGAGCACTCTCAGTTCTGCTTAAGATGAAATGAAATGAAATCCTTACAAAAGCATTTTGTATCCCCCCGTGTGGTTACCTGGTCCAACGATCAAGCATGACAGTGATTCCATATTTCAAGCAATTTGCACTGTAAAGCTAAAACAATCTCAACTTGGACCTCAAGGGCAGCCCATTTTAGGGAGATAAAAGATTAATCATAATCAGCGCTGCATATTTATCCTCAAAGTTGACAAGAGTTGCAGTTTAATCAATCATGCAATCACACTCAGACATCACCGTGTTTGCCGGAGGGATGAACACACATGGGCTTTTTTGTAACAAATGCACAAAGCAGAACCCTCTACGGCGCTTTGCTAAATGCCTGGTAGTTGCCATCACTGCTCTGCCTCTGGATGAGGGACACTGAAGCTAAAAGTTGATAATGCTTCCCTGCAGTGTCAGAGAGCAATGCTGAAACCCACTCAGCTGTAGCCGGCCTTATTGTCGTCTTTCATCTTCTGTCCCTCTTCCCTTTACCTTTGATCTTACATTTCTGACTTTCCCAATCCGGCTCCGATGCAGCACTTAGACCTGTAGACAAAGACAGGGAAAGAGAAAGTGTTGGGCTTTTAGTAAAAAATTGTAGGCACGTGTGCACGGGCGTGTGCACGGGTACTGTACACACATGGTCCATATCATCTGCAGAACATCTGCTTGCCATCAAATGTGGCATCAAAGGCTGCTTGTTACTTGGATTGCATTAGTTTCCCGATGTTTCAGCTTTGATATGGCACAGCATTACTCCGGTGAATGACACATCCTCCTGCTGCACTGCCTGAAAGTCTGCGAGCCTCAGTCCTTCATGTCCCAACAATGCAAGTGTCTTTCTGGCTGTCTGGATAATCGAATGAAGACAGATGATACGCCGGAGCTCCTGCAAACATCGCCTCTCACAACAAAAACTCCCCAAAGTTGAGCGCTGTATCGCCGCACTTAATATTGCAGGCTATTACAGTTTGTCCTGATTTTCGTAAGAGAGTAGGTGAGTTTAGGCGTGCTTATCAATACTGTCACTTGAGCAACAGACATTTTGTTTGTCTCCTCACTCAAGCAGCTTAAAGGTGTTGGTGTGAGATAAGTGGAGCTGGATCTCCTTTTTTCCCCCTTCTTCTTCAGGGATTATGGCATCATGTCTCTTTATGTTGAGCACATCAGTAATCTGTAGCCGTCCTCTCTTAGTCACCATTATCTAAATTAGTTTGGTGGCTCTATATTTTATATGAAATTTGCAACTGATACCACTTTCATTATGTTGAATGGCAGCACGGGCCCATTAGAGTCTGATAAGTCTTTCATAATTTATATGCACATGGGTAATATACAGATGCAGGCTCACAGACTCATGCGCAACTGTGTATTAGTGTGTGTGTGTGTGTGCGTGTGGTGTATATTTTTATTTAACTTTGTGTTTTTAGAGTCTCAGAAAAGCGTAATGCTCTGGTAATTCAAAAAAAGTGTTATTCTCCAAGGAAGAAAAATGTGTCTCCAAATGGTGCTGTTTTAACATTATGATCAAAGAGGTGAAGACTGAGGAGTCTCAATTTCCCCTGAGGCTGAATCAAGTTAAATACACGCTAGAGCTGACTTGAGGCGACTCTGATATCTTTGGATATTTCCCTTGATTGAAATCTGTTTTAACATCCTTAATTTTGATAAGTGTGCTATAACTTTAATGGTACAAACTTGAGAGCCTCTAATTCACACACTCCTGGTCTCCATCATATATTTCCACATATACCATAGTCCTGCACATTAATTTATGTGATGCAATCAATATGAGAGCCAGCTGACTGATATTTGAGTTTTAAGGCCTCCAGTAAAAATTTTATTGAAACTGAGTTAAATTCTTTGCCACAGCAACTTTTCTGTTATGACAAGATAGTTTGAAAGCTCGGAAAAACATCTTGGGTGTGAGTTAACTTTTTTTTTTTTCTTGTTGGACAGAAGTGATGGTGCGTTAAGGTTTCTGTCCTAAAAGCACACCAGGAGATCCTACCAAGTTAAGAAATATGCTTGTCTTTGCTTTTCTGTCATTCACAAGCTTAAATGAGGAAATAGATATCACTCCCTTCTCTGTATGCTAAATGTGAAACTGCAGCCTGAAGATGATTAGCTTTGCTTAGCATTAAGACTGGTAACAGGGGGGAACAGCTTGCTTGGTATTCTCCAAAGGTTAAAAAATATACCAACATGCACCTCTAAGCTCACTAATCAATGCATTGTACTGTATCTTGTTAAATTTGTATTGTGGAAAAAAAACGTTGTGGTTTTTGGGGAAAAGCGTTATGTGCTGCAGAAATGTCTCCTAAAACTCGCAAATGAACGTTTTTGCACTGTTGGTCCCCTTGTCTCGAAGTCAGTGGGTCAACCAAATCTTAAGATATTTTCATGTTTTGTTCTGTGACATGAAACACATCAGTATTTTTTATTTAACCAAATTTTGAAACCTTTATGTTTCTTTAAAAAGGTGGTTCCTAACAAGTGTCTTAATGAGATTATATGAGACAATAGAGGTTTGAACTAATGAATTCCATCATGAACAGCTAGATTAATTCACACTTTTGTAGAGGAGGTAAGTATGCAAAATTAAATTACAACAGTGAAGTCATCAGGTTTTTGTTGAAGGAACCAGGGCGATGCTAACTTGCGGGTTGGCCTTCAAAAATATGTCATCCCTGAAGCACTACATTGGCCAGGTGCAGTAAATAAACATCTCATTTTCACTCTTAAACCACCTTGAGCTAACGGCTGGCTTCATATTTACCAAACAGACAAGAAAGTGGTGTCGATCTATCATCTTATTCTTGACAGGAAAGTGAATAAGCATCACTATGTCTGCCGTTAAATTAGAAGAAAAGACTATCTGTTCATTTACTCTATAAGACAAGGGTTTGTTTATCCTGCTCACCTCACATTTTCTCAGCTGTTGGTTTATCAATTTGCACGACTGTGATATTTGCAACTTAATCCGTTTAAACCATAATTGGCTTGTTTTTGTCTTTTCTCGCGCTGGTTGTTTATATTGATTTGTTCCCTGGGTCGGTGGACAACTTATTGAGAAAGCTAATTGCAAATAGCATCACGAAGGGGAACTGTCATATTGTGGGTACCACACCCATATTCACACTGACTCTTCAAATACCAGTGCCCATCGGGATTTCACTGAAGACAGTACAGTGTGGAGTTATGCATGGTAATTACATGGCTCGGCATGCCCCTTATAATAATGTTCAGACTGAAATTAGCACTGCATTAAAAAATCCAACCTCCTCGTTCATTTCAATGAGACCTCTGCATCGGCAGTGCAGAAGCACCAGCGCAGACGGCATCTGGTAAAGCCTTGCATTGGCAGATCAAATGCATTCAAGCGTGCATACTGGTAAATTACTTTAGGTTATTGGCATAATATTTTTTTTTCTTGAGATTGTTGAGAATGAAAATAAAACAAATGTAGCCATAGTAACTTTGGAGAGTTGTAAAGTCTTATTATAAACGACTGTGGATCGTGATACTTAGGGAAATAGTTTGACATTTACGGAAATACTTTGCCTTCTTTCCAAGCATTTCTGTTGTGAGCAACCAGATTGCTTAGCGTAGTACAACATTCAGTTGCTTTACTGAGGGGGCTTATATATCAATCATACATTATTACATTTGTATATTGTACAGATTCAACAAATGAGAGCTGGTGGTGGGCATATTTTGCTACCTTAAAAGAGTCAGGTTTTCCCCTGTTTTCTCATCTTTTTGCTAACGACCTGCTCATCTTTTTACTAAATACTAGTAGCAGCATTCCCACATACACACCTTGTAGGATTTTCCAGCACAGGTGTGTGTACTACCATATATAGTCTGCCGTGTGTAGTGCACTTGATGAAAACTTGGAGTGACGGGATACATACACAATTTACAGAGGGCAGTAGACAGAAGGTCAATACAGCAAAATTTTGCCCCAGGGCCCACTAACAGGTTTATCCGGCCATGCGTCTTACATATATGATCAAGAGTGACAAGCTCTAAACACCTTGGTGCACATCCATATGTTTTGGCCAGTTGGACTGTCTAACCTTTGTGAGCTGAGGATTGAGGAAACAGCACTGCCGGTTCAGGCAACATATACGCTGCACACAGAAATGACAAGCTCCAAAGATTAAAAAACAGGGCTTTTTTTCCTTTCTCTCTTTTTGTTTTTGTCACTCTGCCTCAACCTTAATAGCCTTTAACAGTTCCAGTCATTTATTCAGTTTCAGATGGACAAATTATGTAAATGCATTGTCAGAGAAATTTGTACTAAATGGCAAAATGGTTCAGTTTAAATGGTTTTCATTTCCTGGCCCATCATCATTTCAGACAGTTCCAAAACAACAGTTTTACTGTTTGGATATTTGGGGGTATTTTGTTCCTAAAATATCCAATATTTCAATGGGCTCTTTTCAACTTTCCACAAACAAACTGTACTGATGAGGCAGAACAAAATATTCACCAACACGCAGCTCGCATGATTCTGCTCCCTGGAGGTGGGGGGTGCTGCCTTCAACATCAAGCGCCGGAGCAGCACCCAAAAAAAGAGAGACAAAAGCGAAAATGATGAATGCGCCGCAGAAATGGAGGTCTAATTTTCCCCCAGTATGCACTTTGTTTGCCTAATTAATTTGCTTTGGTTTAGGCGCTTTGCCCAAATGCAGTTAGATAGACAGGGGGAGAGAGAGAGAGAGAGAGAGAGCTGTAGCATTTTCTTTCTTATTTTTTAATAGTCGGGGATGTGTGTCTGTGTGTGACCGTGTTTGTGCGTTGGCGACTCCACCGGGTTTTCTTTCTGGTCCAATAATTCGCTGACAATAAAATACATGGATTCATTGATAAATTGTTTTGCAGACTTTGGTCCAGGCTTTCATTTGTTTTGTTTAAAAAAAAAAAAAAGCAGCAGGCTCTGCTTCAGTGAGTCCTCCTTCTGGTTTTATGCTGTTTGATTCTTTGCGAGAACGGGCTGATTGTTTCTGTTTGATTGAAGGAGGTTCAGGATCCACTATAACAGAGTCCGGGCCAAACTAAATTAAAACAAAATTATATATATATATAAAAAAAAAAACATAAAAAAACAAAAAACAAATGTAAACTCGCCTAATTTGTTTCTCCCAAAGGACATAGCAAGAGTCACTTTATAACTTTCATTTAATTAGTAGGATGAGGAATTATTTTTCACTGGCAAGATAAAAGTTGTTTTGCATTTCTAAATATCATTAATTGCAGCCTGTTTAGATATAAATGGGTGCTGAATACTATGCTGAGTCAAAGTTACAAACCATCAATGTGCCTGCGGTTGCCACAGAAGAGGCAGAAAGTTTAAACCTTTTGAGGTTTTCAGTTATTCAGGTATTCGTATTCTTAAAAATGTCTTTTATTCTTAATTTTTCTCCTTTTTTTTGTTTTTTTGGAGCAAGGAACTGCAGTTATGTAAATGCAACGTGGTAACGAAGCCACAATACCCCGGTTGGCCAAACCCTGCAAGCAGAGTGTCTCTAGGCTCTCAAGAGACAGGAGTTGTGCATACTGGTTTCCAGTACCTTAAAAAATTATTTAAACAGCAGCGCTCACAACGATGAACAGAATCTCAGGTCCACACTGAGGGTACAACACAACATACCTGAGGGAACGAAGCCTGTTTATGAACACAATAGAAAATCCTCTTAGTCAACATCCTTACAAGCAGCATCAACTACAATCTATACTAAATGACTGTTAGGAAGTAACAGTCATTTAGTACAGATTGTCATTGTGTGCAGGGAGAGAGCGTAGTGTCAGAGCTGACACCAAACACCGCAAAATCTGATTGTTAATTAGCTGCTGACATGAAACACCTGCACAGGAGGAGGCGAGGACATTGTCAGGGTGAGCATCTTCCCCTTAAATATTTGCTTAAACAAACACTGTCAAACATTTCTGAAAGCACTTATTTCCTTTTAATGCGAGGGGGAAAAAATGTCACCCAGCTATTGCTACTGTATAACAGCTTGTTCAGATTGATTTCTAAATGTCCGTTTCGCGTCACGATTGTGACATTTGTGAAGCTCGTATTGACTCATTAGACCCTGGAGGAAGCTTTTATTGGTTTATATCCGCTTTGAAAGGCATTCACTTTAATTATCCGGTTTATTTGAAACAATTTTTACATTCACATACCTCAGTGTATTCACATAGTGTCGACAAACATGAGTAAAAAAAAAAAAAAAATTGTTTTAATGCTACTCCAAAGGTTTATTTTTCACAGCTGAGATTTTGACTTGAAAAGTGCAGGTGTATATACTCGGTATACTGAGCTCAAAAATCAGCCTTTTTGCATCTTATGTGTGAATCTTTCTTTGAACCACACCAACAAGGAATAGCTTTTAAAACAGTGGCTGTTTGAAATGGCATTACCACGCGTCAATAACAATAACAAATTCAAGTCTCTCCACAAGCTGATATCTTCCACTGTATTGAAATGAATGCAAACCAACAGCTGCCTGGAAGTGCAGAAGTCAATCTTAAGAAATGTGTTTGTGAAAATAGCTGGCAGTAATATAATGTAAACAGCGTTTTCAATTTCTAGGACATCAAAACCGGTGGTATGTTGCTTTAACAACACCTTGTGCCAAATCCTATTTATCCCCCTCTCCTCTCTTTGCTTTCTTCTCCCCCTCCACTGCCCCCCTCCCAGTGAATTGCGCTAGCTATTGATTCTCCCACAGGGGATGATTAGCCCCAACCTGTGTCAGAGTGCCAAGTCAGGGCAGTGATAATGCCTTCACTCAATGCACAATAACAACTCAGGTGCCCCAGGAGCAAGTGGTAGCTGCTCCGCACGTGGTAGCATGCTAATTTGCGGAGACTTGTGATAAATGTATGCTGTCATTCCTGCTGAACAAAGTCAGCCTCTCAGCAGTGCATCGGCAAGGCCGATCCGATAAGCTACATCAAACAAATGGCTTGGAGTGGGATTGTTTACGCAGTACTTATTGTATATGGTGTACAGGCTTCACATAATGTACAGTAGGTGAGGATATGTGTACACACTCGTATCTATCAACCCAGCTGCAAACAATGCAACGCAAACTTCACATTCCTGCTCCCACAATCCTTAACAGCCAGTACACAACCAACATAGCTCTGACACCTCATTAGTCTTCATGTACCCACATGAGAGTACCGCTCAGGCCTGAAATTTCGGCTCTAGGCCAACCTCCCCCACTCCTATGAGCCTGAGCTTGGCCAAATCTCTCCGTTTCCCCCCCTCCCTCCTACCTTCACACACACACACACATGGAGTACACAAAAGCTGAGACTTGTCACAATCTAAAAATGCATTCAGTGTACCAACGCGGCGCTGTTAAGATGATGTCTGCTCCGCCGCCGTACCGGCCCATCCATCACAACGATGAGGTGAATCAAACGGTAAATATAAAGACATAAACTGCGGTCACAAAGTGTTAGTTAGCCAGCCATCACGCGTGGGCAGACACAATCTTTCAACCTCTCCACACTGATAAAGCACACTCCTAAACAATCATATTGGTGAACGAGAGAGCGAGCGCTTAATAAATCAAAAGTGACCGACTGCTTTGCCTCGACGTGAGAAGAGCACGGTGACAAAAGGCGAGTTGACAAATGGTCGCCGAAATCTTCTCCGCCCCCGCCTAAATCCAGAATAAAACCAGACAAATGGGCGACTGTTAGAGAGCCCCCCGTTTTACATATATTGCTCTTTATAGCCTCTGTGAATAACGACCCAGCACACAGTCGACATGTCGAGAGGCAGAGTAGAGGGCTCCTCGCGTGCGGGATGAAGTCAGGCGAGGACAAATGTATCAGAATAGCCATCAGTTTCTGCTGCCACCCCAATGCAATGGAGGTGAACTGGATTTTGTTTGTGCCGCTCACAGCTTGACGAATTACACCTAAAAAATTCAACAGCACCTGCCAAACATCAACAGCAGCATGTCTTTCTTCTGTCAGAAACAATGTCCCGTCTGCATAGCCCGCAGGCCTCACCATGTACAGTCCATGCGCAATTCACTTATTGGAGATTTCCCATTTCCCTGCTCTGGGGGTATCAAGGTTACGTTCTTATGCAGAAATAAAAAACATGAAACCAATGGTAAAAAGTAGCTTTCTGCATTTACTCAAGTACTGTACTTAAGTGTTGTTTTTAGGTACATTTATACATCTACTTCACCACGTCACATGAAAATATTGTATATTTTAGTTCACTACATTTATCTGATAACTTAAGTTACTTTGTGAATAATACAAAACATAATTATGATGCATTATTATCATTATTTATTCATTTTTTTTGGGCTGCACAGCTACCCAGCAGTGTATAGAGCATTTAAAAAACAACCATTACCAGCTGTAATGTTAAAATGATGATTACACATTCATTTATATAATCCATAATACAATATAGATTATTTTATTCCTATTCATGACATGTGCCATTACTTTTGGTACTTGTACCATATGTAAAATTCTGAATATAACCTCAGGAGTATTTCTAAATGATGGCAGTGCTACTTTTACTACAATTGAGTACTTCTTCTATCACCGAATCAAACACTCAGCAGATTGTCTTCTCCAGGGAGACATGCATGCTGTTTTTTTTTTTTTTGGTCTCCTTTCCCATCTTCTTTTCGTGCATTACATCTCAACTCAAACATCAGAGTCACACAACAGTAAATACAAAGTGTGATTTGTGACGAACATCTTAAACATGTTTAATCTCAATGTTGGGATCTTAACCTTATATTAAAAAATGCAATATGCAGAACCTGGCATGAGTGTGTCAAAACCCCCGTCGAGTTATCCCCACAGCTCTCCGTGCTGTTGCCGCCTCTTTATGCTGCCTCAGGAGCAGTATGGAACAGTCTCCTTGACTACTTCTGAGTTGACGGGTGACAAATTAAAGGGAAAAACTGAATAAATGAATGCAGATGCTTGCATACAGGGCATGAGGGGTCACTGGCTGGTTTGATGGGTCTGAAAATGATTTACATAACAGGCTCTGGTCCACGCAGCCGAGTCGAACATTTGTGGCGAGACTGTAGACGCAGCTCGCACACAGCACGCTCCAAAAATAAGGGGAGTCTGTCATCAAATCTGTTGGAGCTTTATTTTGTTTATTCCTTTCGTTTGTCACCCCCTGGTATCCAAGTTATTTAAACGAGTGTCAGTACGGCCCAGCAAAACGCAAGGTTTACTTATTTATTGAATTTGGACAAATGTGTTACACGCGGCGCATTGAAGTTGCTGTGTAATGGGCAAACGCAGGGTGTGGGTTTCTACACAAAGACATACAGTACAAAGAGGATCTGTTGGCAGTGCTGGCATTCAGCGTCAAAATGAGACCGCAAAGGAAAAGAAGGAGGGAAGCTTTTGAGAGGAATTTGTGATCCTCTTGCTCTTACAAATCACCAGAAATTCCCACGCAAAAGAAGAAAAAAAAACACACACAAATAGACAACAGCATGTATGAGGGCTTTCTTTACTCAAGCTGAAAACAGCGCATAACACACACACACACACAGATGTTGACTCGCAGGCAAAAACACACCTATTTCAACCCCTCTGTCTCTCTCTTTCTCTCTCACACCCACATAAACGATGCATGCATACGCAGCAGCACACACACACACACACGCACACACACACCCCTAATCAGTGATCCTCTCTTGGAATGGCTCGTGCATCTGAAATGAGACAAAGAGGAAGAGGAGGTGGAGGAGGGGAATAAAAGCAGATTTACAAGGCCTGTTCCAGCACCAGTCAGCAACTTCAATTCTCCATTCTCAGTGATGCTCTACAGCAGTGACACACGCATGCACACACACACATTTTGATGTCTTTTTCTCAGATGTAAAGAAACAATCCTGTAGTCTTGGCGCCATGTTTGTGTTCCCAGCCCTTTTCCTAGCGTCTGTGTGACACAGTGAGAGCATAGGAATGTGTTTAGCGAGGAGAATGGTGCAGAGAAATGACACCAAGTGAGCTCATTCAAAGCCCTTCTACCCCCCCCCCCACACTGGTTAAAACATCTACCGCAACAATTACATCTCTTGATCCCTAACAAAGCAGTTTGTTGATTTTGTCTGCACGCTGACCTTTACCACTTCACTTGCGACTACACAAAACAACAAAAATGTATTTTTAATTCGCTGCACTGCAGATTGTCCCCCGGCCGCAACAAACAGATGCTAATAAAGAACTTCTCAAACGCCTTTCATTAATTCAGAAAGGTCTCGTTGTGACATGAGGAGCTTTCTCCTCTACAAAAAAGTCAAATGCTGCTCATTTATCTTACTGATACACAAGACTGATAAATAAAAATTGCTTTTATTTCTTCCCCTGCCATTTTCATCTCCGCGGCCGAGATTGTGCTTCTGTCTGATCTTTGCGGCTCTCAGAGATACAGGGATCAGATGGTTTAAGGTTTTTTTTTGTGTGTGTATGTTGTGTGTGTGTGTGTGTGTGTCTGAGCTACAGTTTCCAGTGCTGAGATTACCGGCCCCTTTTGAAATGAAAGATTGAATCACTCTCTTTGAAATGAATTTGCATTGCACTTTCTTAAAAGGTTCAAGACATGTTTCAGGAGACCTTCATGAATATATAATCACTGTTTATAGTAGCGGCGCTGTTGTGCAGTATTTATGTACCACGTTCCTGGTGTCAAAGTAAAAGTCCTTTTGACAAATGTAACTTGTGATTCAAACTGCAATATTTAGCAGACGGTGTTGAATATATGTGCTAAGGGAGCGGTCAACACAAAACACAAATCAAACACAAAGTTATCCCCGGATCATGCAGGTTAAAACGGTGCTGAATAACAAAGTTCTTCAAAACTGTCATTTTGTATCTACAGTGTGGCTGCCTCAAGAGAAAAGAAGCAATAACTTCTCTGACGGCGTGTATATATGCGTAGATCTTACAAGATACTGTAACGCTTGTTAGGAGACACAGTGCTTAAGTGTAATCTGAGCGGGTGGCCAATGATGAGCTTTACTTTGTTTTTTAGCTCAATTTAACCAGAATCTCATGGAGATTTAATCTTGTTATGGTGGCTGAGACTGTCTGTCAAGAATTATTCTTAGATATGATAATCACTGAGGGCTCACTCAGAAAGTTTATATGAAAAAAAAAAAAAGATGAAGAGATTTGAATCCTCACGAGAAATGGTCCAAGCTCAGGAATTATCTCAGGGGATTCCATCAGGAAAAATAAAGATGTCATACAGAATTGTGATGAACGCTGCTCACAGAGAAACGTCTCAATATCCGAGTGAGATCTAAGAACTGGCCTTTCATGAATTTTAATGACGTGATATGTGCGAATGAAACCGATCACTTGATATTAAAGCCATAATGCTTGTCTCAGATACGACTCTTTGAGATTACACTTTGAGCTAAATGCTGATGTTTGGCAGGTAGACTGTTCACGCCCGTATACTTCATCATAAGTGTTTGAGTGTTTCAGCGCACGCCAAGGACAGAGAGTGAGCGTGGTTTAAACTTCTCCCTCAACTTTCACATTTATTCTTTACAAAACTGTTTCTGTGACACACAGCCGAGCGCGACCCAACAAATGCCTTTCAGGCGAGGCTGTCTGAAAAGGTCATCGAGCGCTCTATGACGGTTAACTTTTTGCCCTGCCTTTTGAGTGTGGCCACATTAATGTCCAGCAGTAATGTCATTACAACCTCTTTTCTAGCATAACCTGGCCCGTAGTTTAGCGTGACCGCATGCTAATGTCAGCCAATTAGCTCTAAAAACAAAGCACAGATGAGTCATTTGGTCATAACCCAGAGTATCAGACAAGTTTAAACTTTGTCTTGATGATGGCACCAAAAAGGAAAAGTCAGGAGATTGTCAAAAATTCACAGCAATCCACCCAACAGGTATACTTCAGTCGGGACCAAACTGATTGATCTGACTGACAGCCTGACTTTGCCCACTCAGCCACAACACTTTTATAAATGTTGCTTTAAATTGCATCAGTCTCATCATAGCGATCGCTCATTGTTAAATCAGATCCACTCAGTATACAGTTCTCATATGGATGACTTCTCTCTGTATTTTGGCTGCGGAATTACTAGGGATTGAAACTCTGCCAAGTTCACCATTATTTAGTCCAGAGTATTATTTAGTCCAGAGTAAATATAGCTCAGATCCTCTCCCACTGGCTCTTCATCTCTGGCTTTCTCAGTATTTGCCCCCCCCACCCCCTTGCCTCTCTCCAACTGATTTGGCCTGTAGTTGTTGCAGGCCTGCGTGAGTGAATAGACCCTCGCCTCGTCAATAAAGCAATCATTAGAAGCAGATTGAGTTTGTGCTTGTGTACTGACAGCGCATTGGATGGGGTGAATGCAGGAGGAGGAGAGGAGCGAGGGAGAGGAGGACGCTGATGGTGAGATTCGATATTTTGATGCATGTCGGCTGAATCTGTCTCAACCAATTTAAGTGATGGGAAACACTCAAATTGTTTTTTTGGTGACACACACACAGGAGCTGTTGTATCTTACTTTAAAGCATGCGCACGCTAATCACACACTCTTTCTCCTTTGTCTTTTCTTCCTGTTCATCCCTCCTCTTTTACGCTAAGCAGCCACTTAGAATTAAAACACAGCATGGTCAGACACTGAGCAGATTTTGCAGCACAACCTTTTTCCTTTTTTTTTTCTTTCTCCCCTACTGTCAATAGCCTCTTAAACCTTGCCCATCCTTCTTTCTGTCTCTGTCTGTGCCGTGCGTCCCCGGGGCGAGACTTGGTCAGTGATCAGCTGTGATTCCGCCATGTTTGAAATGCAATCAGTCCCAATTCTCTGTGCTCTCTGCGGCCCTCTAACAGGGAGCCAGCATCACCACGTCCACTGAAGCCTGTAGTTAAAGGACGGCAGAGCAGGCAGACACAGAAAAAATACAACAGAAATACAGAAACAAGGGAGTCAAGAGGAGTTTGGCAAAGTTGGAGACAACAACCGTGTTCGTACGGGTACCGCTCCAAATCACTTGATTTCTCTTAACAAATGCGTACACAACATATTTTCATATGTGAAGGATTCCTTGCCTCCTAACTGTGAGTGACCTGCCACGCTGCTCAGCAAATGTAAATATGGAGCTAAAACTGTATCTGCTCTAAACTTTAAAATCTGTAGTTGGAGAGTTGTTGTGTTGCTATCCAGTGAAATATGACTTCTTGTACTCTATAGTTATCATAAGCATAAGCATATCCTGACATACTAATATACTGCAAAATAGGGCTGTAGCTAAGGTTATTACAGTGAGTCAAAACACCCCCCAGCTCCTACATTTACTCTTAGTATACTCTTAGAGTATTGATCTTTGTCAAACTCCCTTTCTTTTGTTAACTTTGCTCATATGAATATTACTGAAAGATAACGTATTCAGTATAAACATAAATACAAATAAAAAAAGTACTGGTACACTAGTATTTTATATTTCATTTTTTATTAGCATTTTTTATTATCAAATGATATACAGGATGCAAGTCTAGCACAAGTTAGTCCACCCAACAAACATTTAGGGGAGTTCTGAGAATAATTCATTCATCTACTCAACCTGAAAGTACTAATTTTGACCACTTCAGAGCGGAGGCAAGAGGCTGTAAACACAAAATCAACATACTATCACCTTTTTACCTGATATAGTAAACTTGTTTGCACACAGTTGCCTATTTACACACCCATCAGGCATGGAGCAGCATTAGCATTGACTTGGAGATGTCTTTTTGGCCCCCTAAATAATATAAGTTCAATATGCACTTTCCTTTTAGTTCTGTTCTGGTGTCATCTAACTCCTCATCGCTTCTCATCTGAGGAGAACCGCAGAAGTGGATGATAATTATCTGTGGATTCATCACCACGAGTGACATCATCATATAATTTGATCTGTTATTAATATAAAAAAATTGATCACAGAAGTTTTAAAGCTCCTCAAAGACTTTGGAGAGAAAAAATGTTTAGTCATGTAGCGTTGCTAAACATATATTGCAAATCAGTCAACTATCCTGCATGGATGCACAGTGTACTCCAAAGTGTGATGGATCTTCGCGCTTTGATAAAAAGTCACACATGTAGCAGATGGAGCATGCCAGCTGTCTAAACACTCGTGGTCAGAGAGTATTTACCAATGTTCAGGTTTGAGTGAATCATCAGAGAAAGTGAACTAGTCTTAAGAGGAAAGTTGCAAGAATCATAATGTATTATTCATGGACATACATCCTAAAAAGTTGTGCTGGAAAAGGTTTCATACAGAGGATAGCTGTATTTCTTACAAATGATCTTCCCCATTTTGGTGCATCTGCCATGTTAAATCATAAGAAATGAATGCTTGCAACTGTGACTGGTAAATTCTGGTTGACTTTTATTGTGTCCCTCAGGTAGACCTCCTATCTCATCCTTGGGCCTCCATTTTCTGCTTCTTTAATGACAACAAAAGCACATTATTCAGAGCAGAAAGGAAGTGCACTCACAAGTGTAACTGTGTAAAATGTGTATCTCCCCTTTTGTTATGATGATGCAACATAGCATGTCTTAGTCAATGATATGTATCCTATATCAACATTCTTCCCTATCGCCTCTTTTTCATGTTCCATTTAACGTGAATCCAGTTTTCACACTTGTGTACTGCTATCTTGTGCACATGAATAATGCATCCCCTCAAACTAAGTAATATATGTCTTTGTGGATATAATGGGCTTTAGGGAGAGCATGTCCTGCACACAGCGGTGATCCTGAGTGGAGACATACATTCCAAGTGTTCGTTTATTACCTTTATGATTCGTACTATCCGTTCTGCAGTGTGAGCAGGGAAGCCGGGCACATCTGTTTGTTCTGGAATTCACTCACGGACGTGAAGCGTTACTAGCCTGTGGGCATGCTGCTTTCTCTCTTATCGTCGTGACTGCAAGGTACTCTGAGATGCATGTACATGTTTATTGTCATGGATACTGTGGATGATGTATGCAGTTCGGATTGGGAACGACTCACAGAGCACAAAGGGGAAGAAGGAGGGCGAGGACATGAATTATGAATTTCATTGTTGTGTCATCTTTCTTTTTTACTCTTAACGCTTGTGTTTTATTATATTCCTTTCCATTTTATTATCATATAATGATCCCTTGCACTGCATACACACAGCAGAACCCAATTCAGAATGATGCACTGTCCTGAGTTATTTGTTTACTGTGGAAGACATACGGCTATGTTGATACAGATCTACATGACCATGTGGCAAGCAGCAGCGGCGCACACTTACCACCTAATCTGAAAATGCTGGCTGGAAGTGTGCATTTGTCAGTGTTTTTATCAAGTAGGCACAATGCCTCACCAATATTTCATTGAGATATGACCATGACACCGATGGCAGCCTCGGTTAATACGGTTGTGGCAATCCCACAATCCCAGCCCCTTCTTTGGTAATCACATTCACTGCCCTACACTTTGACTTAAAGCAAGTTCACACAAAACTCAATAATTTCTGAAGTCACCACTGGTCTCGACAACAGGCTAATTGGATGGCTGACCCCGCTGATTGAAAAAGCAGACTCAGCAGTACGAAAACCAAATTCTATCAGCAAGTACAAAGCTTAACTAAGAGCTGTCAGCTGTCAGTAATTTACAGAAGGGTGATGAATTAAAGGAAAAACTTGGTACGGTGTTGTTCCACCATAAGCTCCCAGATCGGGTTCGGTGCTCCTCGCCATAGATCGCATGAAAGCTGTGCAGTGCATTAGGCTGTCAGGCATGGGACTCACCAACCTGCAGTAGAAGTTTGTCTTTTTATCAACCGTAACCACAATCTGTCTCTAACCTTAATGATACTGTAGTTGCCATGCACAGAAGAATTTTTTTTATTTTCACTGAACAAAATCAGGGGTTTTGGAGACTCGTGTTAGTGCATGTTCATAAGGTTTGACTTACAAGTAAGAGATGGGAAAAAAAAGCCAGGCTACTCTCACTTGTAGACTCAAGTATGTGCCAGCCCACCAAACACTACTCTGCAAAACTCAGTAGCGATTTTCACTGTTTAGACCCTCCCTGCCTAGTAAATTCTTCTCAGGTCTTTCATTCTTCTACATGCCCCACACTTGTAACTCTTTCTAGTTAATGTTACAGGCTCAACCTGAGCTGACATCATCGGGGTTGTTCTTCCACTTTCCAAATCTCCACAGAACACATTATAAAACTGCTTTCACGGACTGAATAGTACTCCTGGTGAGAGGACATCAGGGATGAATTGACAGAATGGCAAAAAAAAAGAAAGAAAAAGAAAGAGAGAAACATACAAACACCACAATTACCATGCAATTACTAATGACATGCAAACAAAGGAACATATTTGCACACCTTCCCTACCTCACCTATCTCCCTCACTAACTTAGTAGTACACAAACAGACCATGTCTCTTTGCTCCAGTCAGTTTTTTCACAGGCATCTCATTAGCTCCCATCACTGCTGTATCTGTGAGTGGGGATGACTTTGCAACAGTCCAATCTCACCACACAACACTGTAGACTTCAGACCCTGCTGCTCCAGTTTTACTGCAGACTCAGTGTTGCTAAGAATTTCCTTATATATCTTGTCTACTGTGTCCTTTCATGGCACTGTGAGCTTCAGAAAATATACGGTCTGCTGCACTTCTGACCATAACAACAACAACAAGAATGGCTTTAAGGTGGTTCTCACTATTTCCTGTGGGATTATCAGCCTTTTTTTCTCCTCAAAATCCACCTCTGTCTGTCCTCTGTCCAGTCCTGCTAAAGTTCACATAGGATATGCAGCCTCAGAATATTCTCACTTTACTGTTACAATTCTCTTAATTCTTGTGTAAAAAACTCAATCTAACATAATAGCATAGTTCTTGCCTGTTTGAACATTAACAGCAGCTCTAAACTGTCCATATATTTTCTCAAATGTATGTAAATGAGAGCAGTTTTTAAAAAGAAACTGGCACCAGTTTACTGTGCTCTAGATGTAACTTCAAGTAATAACTGATGAATGGTTCCTGTACAGTTTTTTTTAAAAAACTCAAATGTGGCAAATTCCCAAGCGATTTGGACCGAGAGAGAACAGATCTGCAGGGGAAATGGCATTTGTGCACTGGTCAACCGTCTGACATCTGTTCCTTTGAGTGCGTTGGCTGGTGAATAGTGTCGCTGAAAGGCTTTATGTTGCTTCTCCCATCTGGAAAAATATCAGAGTTGGACACATCTCAACTGATGGCACCGGTGCCCTCGCAAGTTTTTGTAACAAGGCATCAGTAGTTGTTCCCTGGCCTCTCTTTCTATGGCCCTGATGTTCGATTCGTTTGGCAGAGATGCCCTGTGCGGTGAAGTTTTACTGAATTCAAACTGCTTTCTTGTCATTTTTGTAGAATAAGTTTGAAAGTTAGATTAAGTTTTGTTTAATTCAGATTAATTGCAAGTTTGCCTGGTTAAGAATTTTTGCCATATGACTGCTGCAGCTGTACATGTGCATTCAGTGCAGAATTGTGTAGCCCAGCTCTATAGACATCACAATTCCCCTTCTAACCCACTGTCAGAACATGTGGAAAATCATAGCACATTGTAGACTACAGGTATAATTAATATAATTAGCTTTTACTTCATACCCCTCAACTTCTTCCTTTCCACACTTTCTCAGGTCATCCACTGACCCTGCTTGGCACATCCCACTGCTTCCCTACTTGCTAATCTATTGTTTTTTTTTCCCCACCATCTTTCTTATCCTCAACAGATTTTTATTTCTGACTCCATCAAGTTTGCTGTATGCAGAGCCTTAAGCCTCCCCACTCTTTATTGCATCTGTCCTGCAATATCCCTGTCTCACTGTGCCAACATTTTCTCTACACTTCGATGAGCCTTAAGATTGTGTCAGCTTGTATTTCAAAGTTGCGACATGCTACACCACCTTTCTAAGATTTGTTTTCTCATCGTTAGAAAGATCTGTCTCGCCATTCCCCCACCTGAGAGACACTTGTATTTATTCAACATGACATTCATTTTAGCCAAAACGAGGTCATCAAATCATCACATTTCTTCATTGAGCTCTGGATCCAGGATGCAATAGCAGTAACATTGTCTGCATATGCACAAGTCGGTTGGAAGCACAGCTGTCCCTGCAGGCTTTCTCTACCTACACTACCATCAAATCAGTTTGATGGCCTTATGATTACTTCTAGCGCCATAGAGGAAGCATGTGAGGATATCGCGCGCCCTGCTACGATGCCTACTACATGCTGTTGTAGTGAAGCACATTTGATTATGCTAAACACATCCTCTGACCACATTTCGTAATGATGTTTGGAACTTGAAAAGCCTCCCGCAAATGTTATTTGAAATCACACTGAATGCATTAGCAGAGTCCAAAAAACACTTTTCTCCTGCTGAGCCGACTGAATGCGTAGCAGAATTACACGGGTGTACTCAAAGCAAAAAGAACAACCTGATATCCTGTGTCAATTAATATGTGATATTTCTTTTGACAGCCCCCACAGCACCACACACATAACATCCCCTTACTGTATACATTCAAGGGTGAGGTTAAAACTTATTTTAGTTTATATTTTAGTTTGGTAAGAACTGTTATGGAAATAAATATTTTGACATTTAGTGTTTTTATCCTGTGCCTTTATTCAATTTTAGGTATGACACTTTGTTTTATATGCTGTTTTATGTGCTTCAGGTTGAATTGAATCTTTATGTTTTGTTCTGTTTGTACCCGGGTGGAGCTTGGTGTTAGTTCTTTATGCTACATCTTCTGCATATCTAACCATGTTTTTTCTTTACTCTTGTAGGTTTGGGGCAGGAGTGTTTGTTGATCTATATCTTCAAATGGTTTATCTTAGAACAGCCCTCTTACAATCCTATCCTACAGCAGACTCTCTTTTCCGCTGGATCTCTGTGCATATTGTAGGTGCTCTTCTTACCCCTGCTTTATGGGTTTCAGGCTTATCTTTCTTTGCCTAAATTAATGTTAAATGATCCTAGCAGAATGCTATCATATCTTAAAAATAATGAATATCAGAAAAAGACCTGTGTGAAGAACATAATATATATTGTATAACAACAAAAGTGCCAGTTTTTGTAGCCAGTCAGGTCTTTAAGGAAACTGTAAAAATCCTTCCCCATGTTTAAGAATGTTAAAGACTGTTATATTCCTACTATTTATTATTATAACACTCCAGCAATGCGCGAATATGGAGGGACTGTAAATGAGTTCAATAGTTTTGGTGTTATAAAGACACTCTCTCCACCTCTGGATACCTGTGTTGGATGCTTGTATATAAATATATATTTTTTCAGTAACTTTTTCAGTAACTACAACAAATACACACACACTGTAAAGTTCTTTAAAGAAATGTGACTAAGGAAACACTGCTCCACTATGCCATATTGATTTTTGCATGGGATCACTTAATACATCTTTATCATTTACAAAGGGGACGTAAAAGCAAGAGAAGCATACGATTTGGAAATGGATTTGAAACTTTGTACAAAATGGACTGCAGCTCAGTACCATGTCCCTAATGCTTTATACAAGCAAATATCACTATCCTGAAAACAGCATCTCCTCTTTGGCATGCCTAGTGTTAGTGTGTGTGTGTGTGTCAGCATTTTCCTGCAACCTGTCCACAAAGCAGCAGGTGATTTCTAACACCTGGCACCGGTTGAAGCCAGAGGGCAGCCACCCCCGCTGGCCCTCCATGTGCTCTGCACAAGCATCCAGAGGCCCTGACCATCAGCACACACCCACACACACACACACACACTTTGTTCTTGCTGGGCAGTGCCAGTTGTATGTGAACAATTACTAAAGCTGCCAGACGGAGTGGGGTTAGATTGGATCTATACCAGCTGTCAGACTGACAGTTACCCCCAACAGAGAGATCACCAACACTCTGGCCCGCTGCACAAGGGAGTGCTTCTGTTTCTGCACTCTCCAGCCTTCTTTCAATCACATGCGGCCCAAAACTTTCTTCAGTCTTTTCTACCCTCTAATTTTTCCATTATTTTCCATTGTCTATAAGCAACAACACACCAATCAAAGAAATGCTGCTCATCCACTTTGTGTTGTCAACTCTCATTTGTTCAATGTTCAGGCACTTGAACACATCTCTGAGAGTATTCATAATCAAAAAAACATTGAGTGAGGATAAACAAAACAACCTATCCAACCACTGTCTCAACATGGACACATCATCTCTAAAAATAAGGCCCAGTTAGGAAAAATGAGTGCAGAGTGTCTCAGTGTTCATCTCTATGACTTTATTTGACTGAGACTACTACACCAGTGGCTTATAGTTGTAATAACATGAGGCAGTTTCTGAGCATGTATTTGTTTACTTGATTACCTGCATCTTTGCCCTCTGCCTCACTTCTGTCTTAACCTTGCGCCCCACCTCCCCTCCCCCACCCCCATGTTCTTCATTCTCACCTCCATCTTCATTCTTCCCGCTCCACCAGCCACTGGGGTCGATAGGCCAGGCCTTCCCCGAGGCCCCTACACACTAATACCAATCCATTTATTAATAACACAGCTGATGGAGATGTGTGAGGAGAACAAATTGATTATCCCCCCCCCCCCCCTCACCTCTCTTACTCAGTCTCTGATGAGCCAACAGAAGCAGAACCAAAACAGTCTGGGAGAGCAGAGTTTCAAAGAGATAGAGGCAAACATTCAGGAGCGAACAAATTTATCAGGTACACTGTGTTTGTGTGTGGCTGCAGCTAATGTTACTGAAAAGAAAATCACAAACTGTCTCCATCACTGCAGAAACAAACAGCAGTAATAAACATATATCCTGATTTTTAGGCAAAAATGAAATTTAATTTCAGTTTGACTTTATATGAAACTATGATGCCCCTACCTTTGAATTCACTGCGCCCCACTATGATTTTTTCACCACTATTTGGTGTTAACTACGGTGCACCTCCTAAATCACCCTGAGGGAGGAACGGGGAGTATGTTGAATTTACAAGACCTTGTGTGTGTGTGTGTGTGTTTTAGGGCCTTAATCCTTCCCATGCTTCCCTCAGCTTTTCTCATGGACCATGGACAGAGCAGGAATAGGTGATGAGCTTACAATGCGGAAGCCACAGGAAACATTCATTCGTAATCCAACAGAAGTGTTGGTGTGGAACCTCTCCTGACTGACAATATTGCACCAAAAAGTGATTTTGTTCTGCAGTTCCAAGATTAGATAGGAGGGGCCATGTATAAAAGTGGAATTCAGGATTTTTTGTGCATGGATACATCTATTTGAAATGTATTGCCTGTAATGTGTGTGTGTGTGTGTGTGTGTGTGTGAACGAGCAATGGGAGCGACCGATGGTGGGAGACGGAGACGGAGACAGTGGAAGAGAGATGCTGCACTGGTGCGTGGCAGGCGGGTTATTACAATAATGAGGATGGATGTGTTTATCATGAATTGTGTATCCCATTCCAATCCTTCCCTCCTTCTCTCGCTCCCTCCGTACCTCTTTCCCTTTCTGGCTCACTTGAGTGGCTCCGTCTGCGTCCTACATCTGGTGGACCGGGACCTCATCTTGACGCTCCAGCCTCACTGTTACAGCTTGTCCCGAGAGGAAGGCATGTTAGGGTGTGTGTGTGTGTGAGTGTGAGTGTGTGTGTGTGTCACCCAAAGCCACCCTTCCACCTTTGTGGCTAAGGCCAGGTGTAGCTATGGAGGGGGGGAGTAATGGGGTGTGGAATTTGGGCAGGAGAAAAAGAGCCACTCCACGATTCAGCGCTTTCTCTGACAGGGCCCCATGGCGATAACCCTACTTCGCCTCTCCCTCCCCGTTCCCAGGCTCCCCTCTATTTTCCTATTGTTTTTAGCCTCCTTCGTCTAAGAAGCAGAGGTGAGAAAAATCCAGTTTTCAGGGCACCTTCTTTCACGCATCCTTGTGCACATCCATCCATCTGTCCATCCACTTCCCAGACCATGAGATTTCCTCTGCAGGTCATTGCGTCCGTAGAGGATTAAGACATTTGAGTGACAATAAGAGACCCAGAAACAGCCCCCTCTGTAAATTATGGAAGTTGTTAAAGGGTGCCAGACTTTCATTCAGAGTATCCTGAAACTTTCTCTTCTTGGGAAAATGAAGAGAGCGGAAAGGAGAAAACTTGTAAAACCTGTAATCTAAAAAGTTCTAAAAACACTTCCTCTGAAATACAGTTTCTCATAAAAGTCACAAAATCACACTTCCACATTTGCTTTCATTTTGTGAGATCAAAAGATTCAATCTGCCTAACATCTGACTTAGAAATACAACCTTGCCCTGGATGCACCTTGCCAGTTTGTTTTGAAAAGGGCTGTTGAACTAAATTGAAAGGAGAGCTTCTGGGCCCGGGCGACTGCTCTGCGAAAGAAGGAGGGATCTGAAAGGAGAGGGGTACCCTGATCCGCAGCGACATATACTATCACTTCAAAGCTCCTAATTAAATCATGAAATAGAGTGACACTAAATCAAAGTGATCATCGGGTCAACAGATCAATACTGTGCAAATCCTCCCCGCAAACGCCCTGTCACTCACTCTCACACACACGCACTTACTGACTTTCTCTTTATTCACCTCTTTTTCATACTCACAAACTTTTTCCTTCTCTTTCACTTTGGCTCTGTCTTCACCCCCTCTACCCTCTCTTAGCAGATCAATTCAGTCAGCTTCACTGGTTCGAAAAATAAACATTTGCTTAATGGCACACAAATAAAAGGGAAAGGCACGGTTTCTAATGAGTAATTGATCTTCCATTTTGTCCCTTTCTCTTTGACCTTCTTGTCCTTCTCCTCACACACACAAATGGCATCCGATAGCTGTGTGCTGCATTGTTGCTCTCACTAAACTTCTGACAGAACGACGGATGCTTCTCAGTGTCATGGAAAGTTCATGGTATAACCTCATCTCCAGTCTCTCTGGCTTTTTGTTTGTTCCTTATGACGTGATCGTTATCGGCTGTGCAAGCATTATTACAGCGAGAGTACGTGTGTGTTTTTCCGTGTTATTTTTTCCAGAAATGGCCTCCTCGTTCCTGGAAATGAGTGCGACCAACCAAAGCAGGCGCTCAAGTGCTAATCAGCGCCTGTGTGATTGGCTACGGGTAATCGTTACAGAAAATTGCTGTGCTTTTTTTGATGAGTCAAGAACTGACGTGCCCTTGAATTAGTTGCTTAGGATATGAGTGCAAGCGGTTTGTGTGCAGTGCAAAAACACCAATTTATCACAGTATTTTAACTCTTTAAAATATACTTCTGAAACGAGTGTCCCCCAATGAGACTGGATGATGCTACTCATTTAAATACACTTAGGGAGTGTTTTTATGAAAGTATCTTCTAATCAAGATGATGTGTATAAATATTTAAAGTTAATATTCATTGAAATGATCATTTAAAAAGTAAAAAAGAAGTTTATTAGAGTAACAACTTATCTCTCCATATATTTGTCAAATTTAAATAACTTTTAAATAACTGTGTCTTCCCCATGTGTATGTTCAAGCGTGTGAGTTAATAAACAATGAAGTATAAAATTGTGTGTATAGTTACAGTACACCAAAGCTTGAGTCTAAGTCTACAGTCATGGTAGCAGCTAGTTGGGGTTGTAATGACAGGTGTACTTCGATCTATAAGCTCACAATTACAATGCTGGCGTGCTGATGCTAAGCAGGTTAACCTAACCATAACCACCTGAAGACACGGTACAGCTGAGGGTGATAGAAATCCCATTAATTTTGCAATTATTTAATTCTAAACTAGACTGTTGGGTAAGTTCTGACTTGAAGATTGCGTGAAATGAAAAGTCAGGGGATCCACAGTGTGAGTGTAGTTCATCCTGAGGGGAACAGAAATATCTGCACTAAATTTTGTACCAGTCTATCTTGTAGATGTTGAGATGTAGCTGGAAAAGTGAAAATGTTGCAGGTTGCACCAGATGAAAAGTCTGGGTAAACCAAAGTCAATATGGTGCATCCATCTGGAGATCATGTATTTCTGTACAAAATTTAATTGCAATCCATGCAATCGCTTCAATATATTTAAGTCTGTAAAGTGGCAGACCGACAGATAGACCAGCACTGCCAAAAAGTGAATGTATCTACCAAAGAAAGTGCCCTTGAACTCAGCAGACACTTCCCTGAGTACAAGAGTAAGTTGAATCTCTAAGAGTATATAGCTTATATATTGGGAAGCCTGCTGTGCCTGCAGCTAACAAGCGCTGCCTTTCAGAGTCTTTTGCTGTCATGGCATGATGCACCATGTAATCTTCCCCTTGGACTGTTTGAGTTATTGTGATATTTGAGTGTCACAGCTGACAGAGAAGGTTGGCCTCCTCAGGGCCATGACAACTGATGTAAGATAAATCAGCTGCAAGACAGCCAAACACACGGAAATGTCGAGTACATGCAGGATGCAAAAATCTCAGCTGCAATGCGTCATACAGGGTTTGCTTTTACTGTTTACTCTACAGTTTGCTGATAGTACATTATAGATTCAGATGCAGCTCACTGGCAACCTGACAAAAATATGAAATATGTACTTAGATTAAGTTCTCAGATTATCTCAAATGTCTGTGTGCTTTGTGTATCAGGATGTCAGCACCTTAAAGGCCTGTCTGCTGTGTGACAGCTGTCAGTTAACATATTTTTAGGTACCATGAAAAAAGACAGGATCTTAGGCGGAGCGGAGACTCGGGGCATGAGTCTGACATAAGTGACTCAAATGAAGTCTTCAGTCTTGACTTGAACTCCTTCACTTCACTTCCTTGTGACTTGAGTCAACCAACTCTTAAGTTTTGGCCAGGAATAGTAAAAATTAATACAACATCTAAAAGCAGGGCATGTGCAGCTTCAACGCTTTAAGTTTTAGAAATGTAAAAAATGACCATAAACACAGGAACATAAAGTGAAAGATGCTGTGTCATTCTGATGTTCAGCATTCAGAGACTTGAAGAATTTATTCACTTGCAAGTTGTCACTGGAGACTTGTGACTTGACTTTGTCTGCCCTAAAGGATCTGAACATGACCTAAAGGCTTGACCTAAATGTGAACAAGAGACTTGACTTGGATTTTTTCTTACTGACTGAAAACTAGACCTGAAAGATTTCAGACTTGACTTGCCCTAAAGGACTTAAAACGATGTATGATGGTGTGCTTATGTTCGATTCATAAAAGATACTGAGCACAAAAGCCCATTTGTAATGTATGCACCTGTGATCTGGAAATCTCAAATTACCTTAAGATCTAACAAAACACTTCTTGGGAGATAATAAAAACTCCCTTTTTAAATTTTTCAATATCTTCCATTCATGCTTGAACAGCTATGATTACCGCTTTATAATTTGACACACTATTTATAGAACATTGCATCCTGTATTTTATACAAAACACCTTGAATATAGTCATTAACTCATCACACCTCTAATTAATTAATTCCCATCACATTGTGTAACAGAGGGGCTGGCTTTCTGAACAGCAACACCTGACCTCAGTGATGATAACTGAATGAATCCTTAGGCTGCTGATTCAATGAATATCACTGCAAACTCCACAGGTAGTCCAGTGAGAACAGATGAGGAATCCAAGTGATCACCCACACACTCCTGACATGCCACTCATTTATTGGTGTTGTTGTCTTTGAATGAGGGTATGTGTTTTTAATTCTCATGGATGCACAGGAATTAATAAACCCTGATAGATAAAAGGAGCCTGAATATAGTCGAAAACGCTGCAGCGGTGTGTGAAGCGTCTTCTCCTGGCTCGAGCCAGATGATTCACACGTATGTACTGTAGCTGTGGAGGTGATGGACGGGTGAACAGAGACTTGTGATTGGTGCAGAGTGTAGGTGGGATGCTGTTCACATGCCATGTACGAACTCTGGGGATGCGCATGTGAACTGCGAGTGGGCTAAAAAGAGGGGTGCCTAAAGACTAGAGGAGTGGGTGACCTTTTGAACACATTGTCAGCAAAGCTAACTGCAATATCCCGACATAATCAGCAGGAAAATCACTTTGAGTCTAGAGTTTGCTTTGAGATAAGATCAGTTACAAATAATAAAATAACTACTTAGATGTGGTTCTCTACCTAAGTTATATTTAATACAAAAATAGATCATAAATCTATTTTATAAATGAGGCACTAAGACTTGAGACCTTACTTGCACTTTCCCTAAAGGACTTGAGATTATACTTGAAAGGCTTGACTTGGGATCTGCCTAAATGACTTTACACTTTACTTGACAGATGTGAGATTTGCCTCGAATGACCGGAGACTTAAAAACAGCTCTAACGCAGATCAGGTATGTGATACACACATATACAGACAAGGCTGCTTCTGTCACTATTAGGGCTGTTTTGTTGAGGCACAATGTTGGTAATAATTATTAATTATCACTGTAACTAATGGTAACGGTTTCACAACTGTCACCTCTGTGGGAGAGTGAAAATGAAGCTGGAGTGAGGGAGTAAGGGCGAGAAAGATGATTTTATTCCAGCCTGAGTGAGGGCTAACAGAAAATTGTTTCTGAGCCGCTCTAATAGAATGAAGAATAGAGAAATATTGATCATACCGGTTGCTGAAAAATCTCTACTCTGCCATCCTCACGCTCACATCTCCCCCTCCATGCCTTTCTCTCCTATCTTTCCCTCATCTTCATCATCCTGTGTGTGTGTGTGTGTGTGTGTGTGCGTGTGCGTGTAGATTTTCCATCTCCGGCTGATAACAGTAACAGTGTAGGCTGGGTATTGCAGGGAGAAGACGATTTCATTTCATTCTGGATCAGCTGAAGCAGGAGTGTGGTAAAAAGAAAAAAAAAACATTCTTAAGGTCTCTGGTCGATGGTGCAGTATTTTGGGAGGGAAATTGATTTATACATTTTTAACCAGACAGTGATGAAAAAACATTATGTATCAGATTTTGGAGGACGAGGACGCCCACTGATGCACCCCGTCATTACCGGTCCCAGTGTGTGCAGTGTGTGTGTGTGTGTGTGTGTGTGTGTGTGCATGTGTGTCTGTGTGGTGGGTAATGGAGAGTAATAGCCCGCCCTGTGGAGAATTGCCCTGGCTGTCGCAGGATGATGACAGATGAAGCTTCGTGTCCCCTGATGATGATGATGACACTAATGCATTCACAGTCCGTTTCCCTCGCACTGATCTCTGCATGATGGAAGGAAGGAGAGGGGTCGGGTATGGGTGGTGTGTGTGTGTGAGTGCGTGTGTGTGTCTGCAGTGGAAAACAGAGAGGGGAAGAAGTGCAAGGAGAGAGGGAGAGGTCAATAACAGCCAAACATTAGAATATTAATGTCCGCCTCTAGTCACACTCTTTCTCCTCTTCTTTCCTTCTTTCTCCAACTTTCTATCCATCTTTATTTACATTTCAGAGCTTAGCTTTCTGAACCCAACTTTCTCGCTCTCTCTCTCCCACTTTTTCCTCAGTAGGGAGGGATTAGTGGTCATTAGCTGGGGACTCTGATATAATGAGGCTCATCTTCTCCCACATGAAGGACAGTTTAATAGAGAGTGAGAGCTGCTTCGTCCACCCAGGGGTGAGAACATTAACCCCGACTCACATTCAGCCTTATGGACACCCCTGGCACACAAATACACACATGTGCCCACACATACAGAATTCACACAATTTCACGTGTTCACGGGGTAGATTATGCACACGCCACCTCTGGAGGGCACACAGATGCAAGTGCATTCATAAACCAAATGCATAAAATTGAGACAATATTTTATTTATATTATATTTATTCGAGCAAGATCCCACATGTAAACAGACATTAACGTTTACACACATTTGCATTTCTTTATTCAGATTGGAAACAATTTCCATTAGATTAATTTATTACAGGGGTTACACACACACACACACAAACGCCCCTCAATCATGCTCCCTCCCACCTCTGACTGTGAAATTTGTTTCTCAATATTTCCACCCTTCGGTTCATTCTTTTGCTGTCTGAGCCAGAGCTGTAGGTGTGTCAGAAGTCTTTTCAGCTGCGCACATGCTTCCGGCTGAGAGCTCTATCTCCTGTGAGAGCTACCTCTCTGAACACGACAGATAAGGCCTCCTCAATGCCACAGCCTCTACTATAAGCCAGCAAACACGCACACACACACACACACACACGCCTGCAAAACACCCACGTTCATGCTCAGAACACACACAAGAGCTGGTGACACGCACAGCTGGATACGTATAAACTGTAGACTGCATAAACAGGTGCTTAAACACACATACATACACACGTGACACAAACAAACGCGACCGTAATTTAAAAGAATACATGCAGAAACATTCACTCCCACTGCCGTATTCCAGCATGCATCGACGCGAGCATTTATGGCCTCATCCTGCTTAAAACACCATGTAGGCTTCACTCATACAGTCTGGAAACCAATGGGTGGGTGTGAGAGAAACCAGAAATACCAGATGGCAACTATGTGTGTTTGTGTGTGTATGTGTGTGCAAATGTGCATCTGACTTTGAAATGTAAATGGCGTGAGTGGATGCGCTGCCAGGTACACTGACAGAGCGCATGGCGGGGGATGTGTGCCCGATGTTACTGTGTGCGATGAGCCACTTAAGTGGGTCTCTGTACGTGTGCAGACAAACGTTTGCAGCTGGGTAAAGACACAGGCGGCTTTAGATTAAAGGAGCATTATAAACAGCCAAAGGCAAAGCGGAATTTTTTTTTCTTTCTAAAGTGACAAGTGCTGAATCCTGCATAGGGTCACTGCTCGCCTGGATTCGCCAAGGGCATTGAAACATCAAGACCTGTATTACTGTGGGATTTAATCATCCAACAAATACCAATATGGGGACTAAAATTTCTAATCTAAGTTGTGTTACTGTAGATGGAGGGGTGAACCCAACTTGTTACCACACAAACAGGTGCAGTGGTAGCATACACTCAAAAAACACTTAAAAAATAACCCAACTTTAACCCCACTGCTGGGTAACTATGGGTCAGGACACACACTGGGTTGGCTTGACCCAAGTGCTGGATTTTACCTTTTAACCCAGAATGCTGATTTACCGCACAACCCAGTTGCTCATTTGACCCAGCCAAGTGAATGAAATGAACTGGGTTAAATATAACCCATCTGATGTGTTATTTCTTGTCTCATTGCCTTGCTACTGTTATATAAATCAATCATTAAATAAGTAAATATTATATATATTACTTGGGTTGATCTGAATTAACTTTTAAGCATGAGATGTAACATTAACTAGCCCCCCCAAGATTGTATTTTTGCATTGAAATCAGCTTAAGATCACACTATTATGACAACTAATTAAATACATACGTAAAGTATTCATAGCAACCAACCATAAAACTGACCCACTGTATGTAAACCTGTGGCCAGAAGAGACAATGACAGTGGACAGGCGTGAAAATCAATGGACCAGCTGCAAATGAACCCCTTAAAACCCAACATGGGCAAGCCAACAGTGTGTTTCTAAAAAACAACACAGCTTTTGTTTCTGAGTGAAACCTGCTCTGACAAAACACAATTGGTATTTCACATTCACATTTATAAATGTACACTAATTTGCTTTCAATAAATGTAACTGCCTGGACTGTGCATTATTTGGAGTTTGGATTGTGTATCCCAATTGTTGTTATTAGCAAGGTCAGCAAAAGATTAGGAGTTTTTTCAAATAGTTAAAAGTCAAATAGCAAATATTGGCTGGCTATTAGGTTGAAAAGCAGTGTTTATTTCCCTTCTCTTTGCACATTTAACTATATCCAACAGTGATGTCACTTTGTACTTACATACCCTGGAGTGCAATTCTTCTATCTAGGCAATATTATGTCTCTAAGAAAATCTAAAAAAAAGGTGCAAAATGTACTTAATGATGCAAATGAGTGCCATATAAACATAATTTACAGGAGATAGGGTTGCCATGAGGATACCATCTGGGTAAAAACAAAGAACAAAGATGAATAAAAACAGTGTGTGTCCCCTTAATAATAGCTGCTGAGGCTCTCTTGCATTGGGCAACTTCTGTAATCAGTGGATGTTGCTCTTAAGTCACATGCATAATCACTGGGTGAAAAGAGGTAAAGTAAAATATTTCATCACATTCCCATATGCAAATCCATGACTATGTGAACCAACATCATACAGTGCCAACATCGTAACAGCCATGCACCCCAGAACAAACATACATATGTGAGGAGGAAGAAAAAAAAAATAAAAAAGGAAACATGCTTTACAGTTCCTTCTGGCGGTGAAAAAAAAAGAGCTTAAAACTGTGAATATGCATGATGTCTCATTTCAAATCCTTCATTTAAGGGATATACAAGGCAGAGAGGGATACAAGCGCTCATGTTCCATGTCACAGTTAAGCAGAATTTGTTCATTTACATACAGCATGCTCTTAGATGAATAATGGAATGTAGCAGATGCCCTGAAGGAAATGAATGTTTAATGTTTACTGTATCTTATTCATTTTCCCTTTTTCCTAATATACTTGACTTGCCTGGGCCTTGCTTTAAAAAAAAAAAAAAAAAAAAAAGAGAGATCAAGACAGAGAAAAAAAACATTGTTATCTTTTACCAATCTTATAACTAATGTAACAGCGCAGTATCCACAATAGAGATAATAATAAATGTCTACATAAAGTCTCCCCTGTGCGCCATCATTGTTGTTGAGAAGGAGACCAGCTGTGTGAAAGAAGGGAGGTCTTCCGCTTTCTTAGAGTTGGCCTTGTCCCATTATGTTGCTTGTTAGCCCGCTGCGTGTCCTGGGCGGCTCCCTGGGTGCTGCCCGGATCAATACTGTCGGACGGAAGCGTTTGCTCCCTGTCACAGAGAATCATCAGAAATCTATCAGGGTAGACATGCAATCACAGGCACACAAGCGCAGACCGCATCCTCCCGATCAGCTGCATAAACGCACATACTGAGTGCACATAGTGTCTTTGAACTGATATTTTTTTGTGACACTTTCGCTTGCCGACCTTCATTGATGTTCAAATAACCACAGAAGTAGCTCTCACAATATGGCACCGTAATGTAAATATACTTAAAGCTCTCCATACTTTTGATAAAAGTTGCATTTTGAAAGGGTTTCAGAGAAAATGCGATGCCTCTGCTGTCAGATGTGTTGCCTGCCAACTGTGCCATCTGGAAGACCAAGTAAAAGACTTGTCTGTGGGTAGTATGGGAAGGAAAAAAAATGATAGTAACGAGATATGCAGACTGTGTGTCCAGAGATGATGCAGGGGATAAAATTCTTCTTGGGGACTCTTGCTGGCCTGAGATACACTCTGGCATCTTATCTTTTCTGCTGCAGTCTGGAATTAGTTTCACAGCGCAATAAAACTCAATTTTACTGCAATGGTTACAGAGCTTTACAAGTCGTTAAGTCTCATATCCAACCTTAAAACCTTCTCCGTTTTGGCTCCAAAACTTGAAGAGCTCTGCCACTGGAATGAGATAGTTCTTCATGTTTCTACTGTTGCTGGTGATGATGAAAAATGACTCTTGAAGAAACAGCTTAAATAAAGTTGATTTGCACTGTACTCAGTTGGAATTAACACAATCTACTGACAGTTTTTACTTCAGTGTAAAAAGCTATAATAGATATGTTATAGAGTGTGGAGCAGACTGTATTCTATTTAAAACAAGAATTAACAAAAGCAGCGACAATTTCTTTATCAAAGGCAGGGCATCATAATAGTCGATCAAATTAGTAGTAACAGGTCAGTAAAAATCCAGTCCCTCTGTCTTCACTTTCTGCTGCAAAGAAAAATGCTGCCGCAGAGTATATTTGATGTAAAGCAAGATGAAACTGCTGTGGAAAGGTCCCTTCGATGTACTCTCATCTTTCTGTTTGGGGTCACTGAATATGATCCATGTACTGCTATTGATTTTGCTATAAATCTGAAACTATCCGTGTAGCCTTCTCTGCAGGACTGCACTGTAGCAGAAAGAGAGGGGAAAAAAAGGACAAAGAAGTGAACATACCTCACCCATATCTTTTTTTTGTTGTCTTTTCTAACATTTCAGACATATAGTGTGCAGTTTTTGACCTAATAAACTGAAACAGCATTGATATTCAACCCCACCATCAGCTCTCCCCGCTCCTAAATAGGTTACCTCTCAGGCATTCAGACACAGGGGAACACTGACTTCCCCATGAGTGTTTCCTCCCCGCAACTTCACTGCATCTGCAAAGAGAGACCAGTTTTTGTGAGAGAGGAAGTAAAAGAGGGTGGTGGAGGGGTGACTGGAAGGGGTATTGTCTAAGAAGTAGGTCAAAATGGCCGTAGCTGCAACAGTTTTTTGGCCAGAGACAGGGCGATGGTGGTGGTGGTGGGAGATGACCAAAGGATGGAGGGAATTCAGGGTCCGGACACGATGATGAGGGAGGAAGATGGGAGGTGAGTAATGAGAGAGCTGGGACTCCGGGAGAAGATGTTAACAGTTATGGTACACCTGTGGCCACTAATGAGCTAAGAGAGAGATATATGAAGAGACATAAAGTAAATGAGTCGGTCATCCCACGAGGGCGACAGAGAAGAGATGACCGGTCAAAGGATTAGATGTTTTTCAATTCCAATCCAGCAGAACCTTCAGCTGATATAAGCCCTTTTTCCCGCTGTTTTCTGTCTCTTTGGAGAATCTTTTGACGGCAACAGAGGTCCCTCAAACTAAGTCCACACTTTCTCTTTCTCACAAAAAAAACTCCTTCTGAAGCCATCCCGCTGCTGTGGCTGGAGATAAGAGCCAAGACAGAGCCTTTTGAATAATAATACTGCGGGACGCTCGCTGTCTCTGTGTGGGTGAGTCAGGATGCATATGAGTGTATACAGCATGTATATGGAGCTCTGTGTGTAGCGGTGGACAGTAACTGAGTGCATTTACTCAAGCACTGTACTGAAGTATCATTTTTCAGGAACTCGTGCTTTACTTGATTATCTGCATTTTATGCTGCTCTATTCTTCTGCTCCACTATGTTTCAGAGGAAGACGGGTTCTACTCCACTAAGTTAATTTGATAGTTGTGGTGCCGTTTTAGATTAGGATTTTACATAATTCCAAGCTTTTATGGCTTGTAATCCTTTACAAAAAACAGTTTCTTGTTGGAGCTCCTTGTCTCTGGTTTCAGATAAAAAGAATACATTTCCACTCTAAACTAATCAGATGGTTTCATTTAAATATCTGTTTGAGGCCCGAAGGTTTTCACACAAAAAAAAAGAGGATGAGAGAAGAGCCCAAAAAATAAGAAGAACAATTTGTGTAGCAGAAGTTCCTGCCCCACTAATTATCTTACAACCAACTGGACTAAACTAAAACTAGCTGCACCTGGACAAGCTGCTTACACACTGTTGCATCAGTATTACTAATAATGTAATACACAGTAATAACAATACGTCACTCACAGGGGCCATTTGTCTGCAGAATGAGTGCAGAATTGACTTATATTTTATATTTTTATGATAACCAATGTGTTAAATGATGCTGTGAAAACAATGTAAAAATGTGAAATGGGTCGCTCATGCTGTGGTAATGAACCTACAGAGAATTACACCTGAATTTGCTGTTCTCCTCACCTTCACTGAGCAGTGTAGCAAGTTTCAGCTGTCCCTAAAAACCCACTGTATGCTACCTGCTCAGCACCGTATGGCAGACAGACAAAGTTAGCCACCAGCTGGCGAAAACGTCTAAATAAGCAGGTTTTCCCTCTCAGGAGCTAAATGAGAGTGAATGTTACATTCATCAGGTGGCTTGAAACATGGAAAATGTTGCTCAGTAGCTGCTCTGCGTGTAAATAAGCCGGTGTTTGCTACCAATTTTCCACATCAGCTTTTAGATAGATGATATGTGAATGTTGTTTGTCCATTATCCAGTAGCCAACACCAGTTATTGCAGGTTTGAATAGGATTTTGATTGGACGACTTGTTCCGCTTACTGAGTCTTTTTAGATTGTTGCATCGGTTACATTGTCAATTATTGCACATCCGTTACTTAAGTAAAAGATCTGAGTACTTTTTCCACCACTGTCTGTGAGCACGGGTATGCTGCGACATAAATGTAAGACAGTGAGAGGTCATTGTTTCTTCACAGAGAGAATTGCAGAATGCAGAGATTGAGAGCAGCAGCCTTACATATTCAAAAGCACCTAAAAGAAAGGGAGCGAAAAAAAAAGCTCTTTCAAGTTCAGAACAAGCGGCACCACTTTGAGATATAAAAACCCACAGAAACCCAGCTTTGATGCAGTAAATCTAATCTGCCCTCAATATCGGTCTTTCTCCAAGAGACTCTGAGTCAAGTCTCCATGCCCAATATTTCACCTTTACCTGAGTTTACCTAGTAAAACTTACTGTTGATGCAAACTCCAAAGTCTGGTGAACACGCTCCTCGCCTGTGACTCAGACCGCCTCAAGGAGTCACCATTATGGGCTGAGGGGCCATTTGTGTGGGCTGAAATAACTCTGCTCCTTTACTCCACGGGTCTGCGCGGGCAGGCACACACTTTACTCAAATCCTGATTAGTGGAGTGTTCTCCAGGCACAATAGCATGGTGGGATAATACACGCTGTCCACAAGACTCACTCTAAATTAGAATTATTTCAAATTAGACCGAAAGCCTTCCACGCACCGCGAGATTGCAGGCTGCCCTCTTTGACTGGTAATTTTCCCCTATTCTTCCAGCGGCTCAGAGTGGCCTCACTATAGGGAGCGATTGTTTTTCCTACAGATGCAATCAGTTTGCGTGTGTGTGCGAGAGTGTGTGCGCCTTCATTCATCATCTACAATCATCTTAATCAAGTCATATCAAAGTGGCCGGAGACCTCGGCCGCTCTGACAGTCACCCTGATTACTTTCAGTGTGTTTCAGTGGGATATAAAGGGTTATTTAACATGTTGCGCATATTCATATAAAGGCAAGCTACAGTAGTGCATACCTATTGCATCTCTCTCTCCCACACACATTCTCACTCACATACAGTCACTCTTGCATCTGTTTTCTATTCCAACTTGGGTATTACACTGCTTTACAGCTTTACGCCTCCTATAACCACAATATGGTGCCATTACCTCCACTAATCTGCAGCTGCTTAACCAAACACATGCACACACACACACACATTCTATCTCATACTTCAATATGGCCCCTGTATTGGAGGACTGGGAAAAGGTGCAGTCTCAGCAAATCCTGCTGTAAGAACAAGAGCTTGAGGAGAATATCTCTCTGTCTATCTGCGCACCAGTTTATCGATCTCCCAGCCTGTCTGTCTGCTTGTCTGTCTGTTTATGTTAGTTGTTTCCTTCACTCCTCTCCCCCTGTCTTGCTTCTCTCGTTTCCATCCTATTTCTTCCTGATGTCCACAGGCCGTAAACTCCTCGCAGTGAAGTGTTTACTGAGTTTATGATGTATCAGTTGTTTTGAGTGTGTGTGTATGTATGTGTGTGTGAGGCTGCACATGAGGCTGCGTGTGAGTCTTATATTCTGCTGTTTTCAGCCCTCCCCCGTGGTATCCTACGTGTACAGGTTAAAGAGAGGACATGTGAATATCAGATTGGTCGCACACAGCAACCCACACACACACACACACAAATCCACTCAGGCAAACACAGTCGCAGACAAACACAGACACAAAGATATAGCTCAGACTTTGAAAGCCCAAGGCAGAGATGTGTCATTTCTTATATGTGTGAGTGACTAGGGGGTGCGAGGAGGACAAAAACAAGTTGCAAGCAGAGGGGAAAGAAAGGGAAGAGAGGCGGAGAGAAGAAGAGTGACAGGTAGTCGCTGTCTTCGGGCCGTAAGAAAGAGAGAGAGGGAGGTAGAGCAGAGCAGAGAGATGGAGACAGGAGGCTCCAAGTTGTAGCTAATTAAGGCTCTCTAATATAAAAAAAGAGAAGCCCTGGACGTAGCGCTGAGGAAGATGTTATTAAATCATCGCCAGTGGTGAGGGAGAGAATAAAAACATTAGTGCGCACATTCAAAGCACCGCCCAGGGCCTATTGGCTAGAGTTAGATTTAAAAAGTAACTAATATGAAAAATTAATTAGGGCTCTTGCATCGTTAGGGGGGGTATCTCTCTCTGTCTTCTTGAAAAAAGGAAACCAGAAGCAAACCTCCGGGTGACCCAGCTGACAAGCAGAGAGCGCCCACATATAATGGGCTAGCCTTATTGCTAAATGTAATACCTGTGACCTGTCTAAATGGGCAGACAGATTTAGGAGGGCTATTCTTCGCTGATATTATTTCGGAACGTGCAGTGGGAAATTTTATTTTTTAAAGCATGCTTCACAGGAAGGAACCTAGAAATACAATAGCGGTGGATATAAAGAATATGGATATAAAGAATATATAGCTCAGTAACAAATTAAAGGATTTTTTTCATAACATAGTTGGGTCCACTCGTCCCTTTAGAGGAAATTTGTACTGCGTGATCACCTTTATCCTGTGATGACACATTTCTATCCTGATTTTTTAAGAGGATAGTGATTATGTTAAGATATAAAGAATCCCCCCTCATGGAGTTGAGATGCTGGTGGTGGTGGTGAAGGGGTGAGGAGCCATGATTGAAGATGTGGATGAATATAAGGTGGAGCGGGGCCTCTGATGAGCACAGTGGCAGGACCCCTGGGTGCTGAATATGATGAGGACTGGAGGTGAACAGGGTGGAGGAGGGTCGCAACGATTTGACTGAAATGATAACTGACAGCAGCAGCGAGGGACAGTTTTAAACTTTGACAGCAATGAGATGATTGGCCCTTGGTGATCGTGGCAAAATATGATTTAGTTTAATTTAAAAAGCAAAATGCTCCACAGTCAGCCGATGAACTGAGAGAAGGACTGAAAGCAAGAGAGACAGAGAGAACATTAATAATGGTGAGCATAAAGAGTCTTCCTGATTGAACTTCCACTAAGTTTCATACGTAAACATTATGATGGCACTTCAAATGTATCACAGTTTTATTAAATGTTCCCACAATTAATAAAAATACAATACATAACAACTAACACAATTTCTAAAATCCAATATATCAGACTTTGTCAGGGGTAGAACAATAAGGTTTTCACAGTTCACCAGCTTTACTAAGACTGAGACTGAGGTATTCATTGTCTTGCTTTAAGAAATATTAGAAAATAGCAGCTGAAAAACAAGAATCACATAATCACATAAATCCAGCAGCACTAAGGTGAACACAAAACAGGAGCTGAACATTAATTTAATGGAATCAAATCCCATTTTTTTATACTATGGTTAGAATATTTTCAGCAATGCACATCTAATGTATTTACAATCTTCAACTGCCTCTATGAAGTAGTTTTAGACAGGTAGTCCGACATTCCCCCTCTGGATTCAAATAGCCTTTATATATTTAGGATACTCACAGGAAATGATCCATGAGTGTAATGCAGTGTTATGGTGATGTGCAAGTCATAAATTGAAACAAACGACTCATCTCCACTAACCTGTTCACTGACTCGCCCTCTCACTTGCTGCAGGATAGTGCGGACTTAGAAGAAGAAGACGAGGTGAGAGCACATGTAACCCACACTATTGTGCAACTCTAATATTAACTCTATTTGTGTCAGTGTATCAAGTTAATTACTGTATTATTTAGCGAGGCCTGTGAGAAAAGCAACCACTTTGGCGCTTGTTTCAACCCAGTGCTCGCTCTCCCAGGCCGGAGCCAGCTCCCTGCACCCCGCCTGCACCGGATCACTTGATGCTCAGCTGTCAACCTAAGTTAGCAGCTCTGAAACAGGTTGAGCGCTTCTGAGCAAGCCCCCAGGAACAGTGCCAGGCTTCGATGACAATCTGACATAGTGATCAAACAGTGTAATTATAACTTCCCAGTCCAACAGGGCCCAACAAGCTCTGGCTTAAAGTCTAGAACAGCCACATGATGAAATTATTTTATCCCCATCTAAGTTAGGGCTAAACTGTAAATTAGCATAGTACACATGCTCTATAGGTGCTGGGTTCAGCGAAGGATTAAGCTCTGACTTGAGTGACATGAAAACCAGACTTTGGTGGATGACTCACACAAACCTACCCTTATCTCATTGCTATCAGCATCGGTGTTTACTGCTCAGGTCAGAGTCAGTCCTCACAACAGTCACCTGTCTGCTCCTGAGCGTTATTCTGATTCCTTACCTGCTTAGTGGATGTTTCATGTGTCCAATTCACAGTTTTTGAACAGTCAAATGAAATCATTTTTACCCACATTCCTTGCTGTCAGTTCTCAAACCTCCACTCATTTTAGTACAACAGGTAGAGAGCAATCTAAAATGAGCTGAACTGAACACAAAAGGGTGGCCATCAATCCCTTTGTTATGAGCAGTGCCCTGGATTTAAATATACAAACGAAATAGTTTATCCTCATTGACAAATACAAACCTCCAGTCAATGGTAAAATAAATTGCATCCCACTCTTGAGATAAACATACACAGAAACTGTCTTCAGGTTGACCGTGTAGAAACAGAAGTGATTAGGTGAAAGTCAAATCGGACAGTATATATTCAATTATTTAGTAGATGAGCAGTTCATAATTTATTGATTGTTTCATGAGAGAAGAGCTGGAATGAAAGGAAAATCATCACTTTGAAAAATCAGATGACCTACATTTGTATTTATTGCATGTGTTCATATCAACATGCTAGATGCCTTTTTCCTAATTTAAAGATACGCCCTTTGCAGTATAGGAATATAAAATATATTTTTTGTAGCTTTCACAGTTTAAGACTATCTTGCCAAAAGTAAAACCCTTATTTGGAAATCATAATTCTGGCAAATATTAATAGAATATTTTTATCCTTCCACAAACACAAAGGCTTGTGAGTCAAAAGGTGTCAAAGTCGCCTCTTAGAGTCAAAAGAGCAGACCTGGAATCCATGAGTGCTCACTATTAGGGGAACAAAAGAACAAAGCATAGGAGGGAATAATAGCTTTCTATGGTGTTGGAAAGAGGGGGAAAAAGAAAAAGAAGTCTTTCCGCTCCTTCTCTCATCTCCAGGTCTTAGTGCCACAGAGGCCGATGATCCAAAGAGCCGCTCCGGTATGCCGGGATAAGCCGTGCCACTCGGATCCGTCACAATAGCACCGCATAGGACGGATGGAGGAGGAAGAAGACTGAGGAAGTGGGAGACAGAGGGGCAGACAGAGGCCAAAGGGGAGCGACAGCAATAAGGACGGGCCTAACATTCATCAAAAATCACGCTGTCTCTGGCCCGCAAGCCTGCACACACCGTCATGCACACTGATTACTTGTTGATGATTTACTCCCAGTAGGTGCTCAGGGTGTTGTTCGTGATGATATGAAAATGGAAAACCTCTCACATCTGCATTAGCGTTTCCCATTTTCTCTCTTTTCATAAAATACATTCAAAGAGAGGTTCTGTTTTTTTTACTCCTTGCGTATATCTCGCCACTGGCATGCTAACTGAATTATCCAAGCATAGCTGCAAGGCATGCTTTGGTGTTTTAGAATATGGTAAAAAAAAGAAAAAAACACTGGACTGTGATTCAGAGATGGAGGACAAAAGTCTTCTATTTATTTTCACATTCTGCCCCTTATAGCACTACCCTGAGGATCAGCAAGTAAATCATATGGATCTTTTCAGGATATATGACTTATTCTTAATTTAGAGGTACAAGTACAATTCATTTTTTGCACAGACAATGATAAGTGACAGGCAGTTTGAGCACTTCCAAGCTTTGGATGGGTATGTAACCAGTGGAGTTACACGCCCATACAATGGGGATGGAGGGTTAAGTAAAAAGGCAAAAAGCAAAAGCAGGATGACGACTGAGGTCAGAAGTCCAAAGTACCCTCATGTCCTCCTTTCGTATTGATCTACTCAGGTATATATATAACTGACCATACAATTTACCATCACAGAGGGAGAAAAACAGAAGACATGACCTCGGAGTCCCCAGTGGTTGCTACAAGGCCCTGAACACAGGCCTGTTTCTAAAAAATGTAAAAAGAGAGGTCAATTACAACTCCCTTGGAGAACTATGGTGAAATTCATCGCAAAGCTCAAAGTTCTGTTGCATCTGCACTAACAACCAATTTGTAGAAACCTGATAAGCACTTCAGATTGATTAACTTTTAGATTGCAGATCATTAGAAATATCAGCTGAGGCTTCTGGATATCATAGTACCTCAGATTTAGACAATCACCAAACCAAAACAGAAAAGACAGGACTTTTCTGTAGTTAAGTAAACAAATAATACTGTTAAATTAACCAGAACCTGCTTTATGTTGAGGCGCAAAAAAAATTTCAACTGTGAATTCGTAGTGATTTTTCAGTGTTTTTAGAAAACCAGCACCTTCTCCTATTTCTATCATCTTAAAAACACACAAACAATAAAATGACTGTAAAAGAATCACTCATCAAATCCATTTCCTCTTCCCGTCACCCGTGACCGAATGAAATATTATACAGAGAAAGCTCTGGGAAAAATCTTCCCATAGGAGGCCGATAGACTGTATCTCTCTTTCATTTATCCTCTCATCTCTCCTGTGACTCTCCTCATTAAGCAATCACACCCCGTCGGGGTATAACAACGCTAATAGGAGCTGATGATCAATCCTAATTGGTCTCTTCAGAGCGCCTGTCCGCTCGTTTGAGAATGTGACCGTTAGCCGGTGCCTCTGCGCCCTAATGAACTATTCATCTTGTATCGGCGCACCCAAAGGTCAGTCCCCTCATATATCACACCAGCTCCCCACAAATACATACATAAACACACCGGAAGCCCACAGACATGCATTCACACACGTTAAGACATCAGCATGAGCACAGATAAGGACACTGATATTTGTATGAAGCCCATGTCTCATCTAAGTATATGTGCATTTCCATGTAAAAGACAAGCTGACCTACACACACATGCAAATCACAATACCGCACATGTCCGTATGTCTGCACACTAGACCTCTTAATGGTGCTAAAGTCAAATATTACATGGAGCAGAGTGTTATCTATTACACTGTGTACTGATAAAAGAGATGAGAGAGAGAAAGGTGGACAGTGCCCACATTGTCTGACTGACCGCACAAACAAACACAAACATTTATATGTGTTATAGTGAAACCAGGTATCTGTTGAATGTTGACACTGACCAATTGTTTGCTGAATGTGAACATTAACTGGTTAATGTGGGCGGAAGATGCTAATCACAGTGGCAAACTGCTAATCTTGCCTTCCTCAAGTTGTTTTGCCATATGCACAGAGCACACAGTGAGGGCATTGTGTTGTTACATACTCACTGTACAGTCACCCACATCCACACACACACACACACACACAGACACACATCCACACACAAAACGACATAAAAGGGAAAACTTGCTGGGTACAGTGAGCAGTCAGTGTGGCCAACCATGAAAAAAATAACATCAAAGTTGGAACCTGCTGATATAGAAAACCGAACACAGTCACGTGTATGTGTCTAGACTCTCTGTGCGTGTGTGTGTGTGTGTCAGCTGCTTCCCACAGGCTGAGGGCGAAGCTGCTTGCAGAGGCTGACTGTAAGTCTGTAGTTCCATTTCCGCTTGGATGGTTAGAATAAGGATTTGGTTTAAGGGAAAGCTGTTCCCAGATCTGTGTCCATGAAGGAAGAAATCCTCCGTCTGACTTAAACCCCCTCAGAGCTCTCACACACACACACAAAACACACACACACACACACACGGAGTCCTTCCTCAGTTAATGTAATGCTTCAGTAGGATGAGCATCAGGCGCTGAGGGCATGACCAGCAAACAGGCTGCCGGTTTTCTTTTACTGCAGAGGAGAAAAGGAAAGAGAGAGAAAGAAATATTACTTGACACAGAGAGAGGGAAGGTGAGGGCATTCTTGTGACACCATTCCCCCTCTCTCTCTGTCTCACTGCCCGACCTGTCTTTCTAATCCTCATTTTAATTTTCATCATCCTGGATGTAGCAGCCACCTCTGTAACCTCTTTCTAGCAGCTCTTCCTTCTGTCTTACTGCCCCCCCGCCGACCCTCCACCCACCCATTGCAGTCTTTACACGTCTGCACGTTATCTCCGCCGTCTCCTCTTCCATACCAGCCTCTATCCCCACATCAGCACCCCAACCCCCATTACCTTTCTCCCTCTGTGCCCTCTGTATTCGAGGTAGCAATGGGAGCAGAGGGAAGACCTTTCCACAGAGGGAGGTTCAGGGAGGAGCAGCTTGTGAATAAGTGTTCAACTCAGCCCTGCCTCTACAATGCAAATAGTACATCAGTGTGTGTGTATTGAGTGTGTGTGTATTTGTGTGTATGTGTGTGTGTGCCTATGGGCAAAAGAGACAAGGAGAATGGGAAAAAGAATGAGCAGCTGTAACCAGCTTTTAGCATGCACTTCACTATATGCCACAGTAATCAATACTTGCATCAAGCAGGTAAATAAAATAGTCATGCATGACAAGCTTTACAGATATTATTTATATATATGATATATGATACAGCTATATGTCCGGGCGTGCTCAAGAACACAAATGTATGAGCACACACAAGCACCACTTCATACACACATCCTCAGGCAAGACTTTTCCTTTCTTCTGTCCTCTGTTTATCGACTCCTACGGTACACACACCAACCCCCGAGCTAGCAATCCCCTCTTTCCACTGTATTTTCATTTATTAATAGTACACAGTGTAGTGTTCAGTACTTTGTTCGCTTTGATGGGCCTCAGGAGACTGTAAATCAAATACAAATAGAGTAGATGCAATTCATGAAAGGCACATTTTTTCCACCTTTATGTGCAGGGCTTTATGCTCATGTTGGTGTCTCCATGCGTGCACTTGAATAAGAAGAAGACTCTCTGAGGCCCTCAATCTTTCCAGGTAATTCAATGAGAATTACCGGAGAGAGTGAATTACGTTCCAATACATACATTTTTGTGCACATACACACAAATAAAAAAAAGAAAAAAAGAAAAAGGGGAAGACATCAGATAAAGACATTTTAAATAATAAAAACACAATAAAAAAGGGAACACTTTGTCATAATAAAACTGTCTTTTTAAATAACAGACTGCAAGACAAAAGCCAGCAGTGATGTGGTTATATACAGTGCTGCTGTCTTTGCCACTAAATCTCTCTGATGATTATTATTCATCTGCCTCTACCTCCTGCCTTTCTGCCCATCTGCCTCATCCTTCAGCTTGCTCTACTGTAAATTTGTCAAGTTTCAAGTCAGAGTCTGGCAAGTTGTTTGTCTTGACCTAAATATTTTGCATGAGACCATAGAAAATCTGCAAAAATAGGTAAAAAAAAGGCAATTGAATTTGAGAAGTATTTTAAAATACCAAGAATCAAGCTTCTCGCCTGGCAAGTAATAAAAAATAAGTTAAGTAAAACTATGGCTCTATGTCATAGGTAGATGTACTAGGACTTCACACATTCTGTGTGTAACTGAGAGCTGCACATAAAATCATGTAAAGCTACTAACACTTTCTACATTAACTTTGTCAATAAAACACAGAAAATGAAACAGAATTGTTCATAAATACAACTTAAACAGTTCATTTCTTAACCGTTCTGTCACTAAAGCTGTTAAAACACAACATGGCCGAGGTGCTGTATACTTGCAACTGAATGGAACTGACATTTCTAAGATGTCTTGAATAAATGGCAGATTTTACTCCTCATACAGACAGTAAATAAAAACATAAAAGGAAGGGCAGAGGTAGGCTTACTCGCAGCTCTGAGAACACTTGAGGGTGGATTATGGTATGGTGGAAATGGAGCGAGGAAGGATCTGTTCATGCATTTAAATGGTACAAAATTAATCTTGCTCTTGCAACATTACTCATATTTGCATGTAACGAATTAGCATAGGGTGGCTCCCTATAGCATTTTGGGGGCTGCATATGTACTGTACATCCCCATATCGCCACTTTCAAATCACATGTTCCAACTTCCCCTTTTAAAATTCTGCTTGAGTCCCTTTGCTGATTAATAAAGAAATGAAATTGCTTTCATTTGGTCTGTTAAAATAATTTACATATTCATCTTTATACTTTTTAAATTTGTTTCCAACCTCTCTAATCTCTGTTGGTCAGCACTTGTTTTTGTAAATGTGCGCTACACAAAATTGAATTAACATTGTTTGCAAAAGTTTCAAGAGTCAATTTTAGATTCTTATAACATCAAATTCAAAACAACATGAATAAATCAATAATATCTGAGAACATTATTTGCTGTACAATAAATACACACTGTACATTTATTTATTCACCATAAATGTCTTTGATTAATTCAGCTGTGCTTCCAGGCAGCCATTAGAGGAGGTACCACAATGGTAGCACTTGTTTCTACTTCATCTAAACACAAAAGAACTCAAAGTGTTGCCACTGAGGGTCAATGTCCCTCGTAGGAACAGACCAATCAGAGTATGTCCGTCCTGGCTATTGCTGCGTTTCTGAGAGTTGCTGCTTCATAGTCAACATTGCCCCTGAATTTATTTCAAGGTAATGGTAAAAGAGGTTTGTCAGTGTCTTTGAAAATAAACACATCTCCGGTTAAGATAGCCTCAGAAGAAAAAAAAAACAAAAAAACACACACATAAATTTCATCCTTGAATCCTATGATGCTCTTTCCTTGTTTGCATTGGCATCATGCTGTTAGGGTTTTGCATGTTCTTTGTCCTGCACTTCCGGTTTTATTTTGTAGTCTCGTCTCTCCTCTCGTTTCTCACTTTACTTCCTGCCCTTTTGTGTTTCCCTCCTTTTTTGATTGCCTGCTCTGCCCCAATTAGGTTCACCTGTCCTCATTAGTCTCCTCACCTGTTTCCACTTTCCTTTCCTCCTGTGTATTTAAGTCCAGTCCTTCTCCTTTGTTCTTTGTCGTGTCTGTGCTGTGCTGTGCTGATTTGTTCTGTGCCGTGCTGATCGGTTCTGTCCTGTGCTTTGCTTCCTGTTCTGTTCCTGCCTCAACCCTCGTGTGTTCCTGCCTTGTGTTCCCGTGTTCATCATCAATAAAAAGTAAAACGTCTACTCAGCCTCCTGCCTCATCTGCATCCTGGGTCCAACGCCACTTCACCTAGCACCTACCCTAACACATGCAGCAGATTCAGATTTCTTTGCACGTTTCAAATATACTAATACATCAGTGTAATACACGCAAACACACAATCATGCCTTGAAGAATTTGGACTCTTCTCTTACAAATTCATATAACGGACACTATTTGGATTCTTTTGTCATAATGTCTCAAAAAATAAAAGCATTATGCTCAAGCATTTTTTTAAATATCGTGAGAATATAAATTACATTTGTCCTAATATTTTTATGACAGTAATCAATTTTGATGCTCAAGTGTTAATTGTAATTTGTCACAATATATATTGAAACCATTATTATCCACACATATACACCCAATATACCATTCATTACCATCCTGTCCCCCCCTCAGGATTTAGAGCATTTGTCTGCATTGTGGCTACTTTAATTATTATTTATTTCCCTGGTTATTTCATGGATCTTGTTATTTTCCACCACAGAGCTTCGTGCTGTCAATTAGATTCTGTTATCCAGTGCTGTTTTGTTTTTGCTTGTCATCCTGAATTTCGCTCTTGTCTTGTTTGTTTTCAGAGGAGATGTCACCATTTCCCTCCTGAGGTCACGCCCTCCCTTCCCTTCCTCTCTTTTTTGTATCACGTGCAGATTATTGATCTCTTGTTTCCGTTTTTCTCATATTTAATCACAGGGGATTTTCTTTGACACACAGTGGAAAATACATGTAAAAAAAAAATCTGCCTTGCTGGTATGTGGACACATACTGCAGAGCATTCACAGCTATTTTAAAGCCCATTTCCTAACACTGTTCCCTTTGTCACACATTGGGGTATGCTCATACAATCTCTACCTACCGCTGTACTCTCCCCCATGGACTTCGTCTGACCTGTCGTTTTTTGGTTGTTGTTTTTTTCAGTCGTGGCAAGGGCAAATCTGAAGTGCACTTTCCCAAACGATTTCTCAGACGATGAAGCCTGTGTGTCACTCTACTCTACTACTAACAGAGCTGCCTCTTTGCTCTCATCTCATTCTGCCTCTCGCTGTGCCCTGCTGTTTGTGTTCCTTGGTGTGTAAGTAACAAATGAATGGGCCCTCTGCTCACTCACTCATAATTACTGCTAATAGCTGCAACATCTACTGCCCTATAAAGTGCTCTGTGTGTGTGATGCTTGTGTGAGAGACAGAGGTCCTTTCCTGTGACCAGCTATCAGATGTAAATAAAAGCTTTACCCAGAGAGCCCAAGTTAAAGGATGTGCCATGCAATAAACACAGCCCGTGTTAATGTGTGTGCGTGTGTGTCTGTGAGTGTGTGTGCAATATCTCAGGGATATCAGCCCTTGATCCCGGAGCTTTCCGAAGCTTTTGAAAATCCATGCACATTAATGCCCGCAGAAAAAGCCACCAAATAAGGTGACAATCCCCAGGTGAGGGGCGATGTACAGACAGCTCAACAGTTTCTAGTCAATTATTTGATATAATGAAAAATATTTATACGACTGATGATACACTGTACAGTTGAGGGCAACAACTCCAATAACTATAGGCCAGAAGACTTTCATTCTGCTGTGTGTGTATGTGTGCGTGTGTGCATACCTGTGAATGTGACTATAATTGGGTTTTGATTGAAACCCCTCTAACCCAAACAAAACGGGTCGCAGTTTAAAAAAGATCAAGTGTGTGGTGTGAAAAGCACCGAGGGCACTCATTCATGAACCAACAGGAGGGACACAAGATGTAAAAATGCCTTATTTTGGAAAGTTATAGGCGATGTATGAAAATCTCTTTGTCAGCCCCAAAACAGAAGGTGACATTTATTTACATAAAATGAATGTCAACAAATGAATGAATTAAAAGCGTGGTCAGAAGTGAGTCATTAGCTGATGGAGAGGTAATGACAACATAGCGTTATACAGCGAGAATGAAATGAGCTGAGACATTAGCTGCGTCAAGACTGATGAAAACCACTGTTAATACGGGGCCAAAATTACCTGTATTATTAGCTGATGTATGACTAATGTGAAAACAGTATTAATCCAGGACCAAAATTAACCTAACCGACACAGGGGCAGAGATAATATTCAATAAAGAACAGAGCTGATTACAATCAAATACCCGACGTCTTAAATGGACTCATATGGAATGCAAGCTGACGAGTGATATAAAAGAATGATGATTCACTAGTTCAAAATTAATTGAAAACTGACTGATTAGAGTTAATCAAGAATGGATAAATAGACATACAATATAAATACTATCTTCACTAAGTCTTGTTGCTGAGAGTGTCAACAGAATCACTATCAAAAGAGACACAGAAATAATGGTTAATCTTGGCATAATTTCAAAACAAAATCTGTGATATTGCCCAGCCCTGCAAGTTAATACACTACCACATTATCCCTGATTTAGGACAGAGTCTGGAGCCACACTTGCATCTCTGTGAAGATGTACATACTTGAGCTTAAAGCTAATGTCATCATGCCAACATGCTGAAATTTGACAGGTATTGTGTTTACCAAATTAACCATTCAAAGGGGCTGTATGTAGCAATGTAAATGCATAAAAATCATTTTCAAATAGTTTTTAATTTTCAATGTATGAACAGATTATAACACAACTTAAAAAATGTGTGGGCCTTTCTTCTCTTCAGCTCCACCTCAGCACCAACAGTATGCAACACTAGCAAACCTTAGTTCTGTGTTACTACTTCATATAAATACAGATATAATGTTACGCAGGTTATACAATGTATAGATATCTGTGTGTATTAACAATAATGTCTGTGCCGTTTTAATGCCTATTTTAGATTACTTTATTTTGAGTGTTGATGGGGCAGTTACAGCATTGGCATAGCATAGTCCTGAGCAACAGGATGCTGACTGCAGGTAACTATATGGCCAAACTAAATGACAAAATTTTCTGAATACTACATACAGGACCTTTAAATTAGCATATCAGCATGCAATGATTGTCACCAAACACAATATACAAGTGAGGCTGATGGTACTGTAATTTGTTTTGGGCGATTACATTTTTTTTACAAGAGGTGGCTGCTACAGATTACTTCACATCATCCTGAGTCAAGATACTTCACTAAAAACCACAAATATCAACCTCATGGTGGCGCTGAAGTTAAATCAATAGATTCCAAAGGTCAGTAGAAATTCTGATTGATACTCTGGGAGTAAAAATTATGACCTCCTACTATATCAATAGTCAGGAGATCAGCAAAGGTATTAGAATTCATCTTCTGGGCACCATGAATGTATTTACCAAGTATCATCCAACCAATAGTTAATATATTTCAATTTGGACCAATGTGGTGTGTACCAATGTGTGCCTTCCCAGCAAGAGCAGCTAAAAATAGGATCCAACAATACTAATCCAACAACACTAATCAGGAAAAGCCGTACATAAAGGCTGTGCTTACATTTATGACGCTGTATTCCACAGATCATAGTTTGATGCGGCACACATAGAAAACACTGTCAGATGTCCACTCTTTCTGTTTACCTCTGTCCTCTGTCTGCCCACAGCATCAGTACCAGTCAGTCAGTAATTTGCTGACTCCTGCAGAGAAAGGTTCATTTGTTTTCATCACCAACTAGATCGAGTGGGCGATGTGTTAATGGCTGCACTGTGCACACATAAAGATACCAATGTCCAGGGGAGGAAGAAAAAAACAAATAATTCCAGTGTTTCCGGGACAAAAAGCCCATAGGAGCACACTGGTCTATATATACTCGGGATAAACACCCTAAAGGGTGTTTTAAATGCTTTTTTTTCTCAGGTTTTGAGATTTAGTTAAACAGTGTGTGTGTGTGTTAGTGTATGTAGGCACTACAAAAGGGAGAAGAAGGAGAAAAAGAAGCCTCCTTGTTGTTGGAAAAATATACTCTTTGCATGGGAGGTAGATTTTTCCATGTTGACTCTTTGCTCTAAACTAAATGAGAAGCTTGAGTACTCTGGACAGACAGATTACACGTTTTATAGACAGGTGAGATCAAGTTGAGGTTTTTGGATATAGATTTATGAGAAGGCAGGGGAGAGAGAGGAAGAGAGGAGAAGATATATGGATCTGAATTTAATTATTCAACCCTGGGAATATAAGTGCAACCTGTAGCATTACCCACCAGAAAATTCACTCTCCTACTCAAGGTCTTCCTCAGATCAAATAACGGGATGGTGGATTCTGCTACACGAAACCAACACTATTGAGACTGCTGATATGTTTTCCTGCATGCATTTGTGTGAGATAAAGCACACAAAAAGACAAGATGTCCTGTTTGCAAGGGTGGTCTGTAATTTGCCTGTTTTAAATGACACTCTCTCACACTCGTCCCCTTCCTCAAGCATGGGTGACCAGTGAATTAAAAGAAAAGGAGACACAGATACTTGTAATTGGGCGTAATTACTGTCAACCCATCTGACGAAGCAGGGGCTCGCTGCTGGGGAGGTCAAACATATTTAAATGCAAATGGACACCGTTACCAACAAGTATAACTTTCAAGTTTAATATTGCCTCTTGCTTTGGCTGTCTGACAAGTGATGACCTGTCGGCGTATAGAGAGATTAGGACCGTCCCTCGCTGAGTGCCATTTTGTTCAATGCGCTGGTTCTCTTTCAGCCTTCAGCGCCTCTCTGTCATGCTCTGCACACAAAATTCATAAGTCATGCTTTCCTGAGCACATACAAGCTCAGAAACCGAATGTGTAGTCTCTTATTTTACATGATCAACCACCATTAAATTGACAGCATTTAAAGTTAATGATGAGAGTCGCATCAACAGTGTCTCCACACGCCTTTCATGTGGAGACATTGTTGATGTGTTACACATTGGGACACTGGAGGACTCTGCACGACATCAGACTGTTTCTACAAAGTTTTGCATTTGTTTGCATTCAACATTCGTAAAATAATGTTTGCTATGCTCACTGTCTCAGTTTTGCATGTTAACATTTGCTAATTAGCACTAAACACACAGTAAAGCTGAGGCTGAAGAATGTTACTAGAGTCGGCAGGTATTTGGCCATAAACCAGCGGACTGAACTAATTGAAAATTTGACATGATGATAGTGCTGGATGATAAGTTAAGAGATCAACAAAGTGATTATGATACATCCTAAGGGGAACATCAATGCCTGAACCACAATTCATGGCAATCAATCTAAACAACTGTTGAGACATTTCATTCAAAACTACAAATACAAACCTTGTGGTGGCATCAGAACCTCGAGGGGCCGTGAATGTCTGTGAAAAATGTCATAGTAATCTATCGATAAAATGCACACGTACAAACAGAAATATGCGCACAAGATTCCTCTGCTCAGAGAACACAATCTCTGCTGTTGCACACACAAACACATTGAAACACCTCAACCACCACACCAGACAATATCTCCTGGGATATTAGAAAGAGGCAGAGAGCCATACAGAGCTGAACTTGCTGTCAGTGGGGAGCATCAGTAATTAAATTGCATATGCATACAGTAGCATAGGCCACAGACTGGCTGAACCGACAGCACAACAGCAAAATGCATGACAGGCACCGCACAGCAAGGAAATAGAAAGAGGAGAGAGAGAGAGAGAGAGAGAGAGAGGAAAAAATATGCTGAAAGAGAGAGAGGAAGGAGGGACAGTAGGAGGGCAGTAAGAAGACATAGGATGTGGAGAAGGGCAAACAAAGTCACTGGGAGACAAAAGTATCCCTACCCAGAGATTCAAACAATTCAAACTAATCTCACACAGGAAAAGCAAAAAAACTAAACAAACAGCCACAAAGCGAGGTGTTAAACACGCCAGGTGCAGCCAAGCTCGTACAATCCCTTACATACACACACTCACCTGCAAACATATTCATGAGGTGTGTGCAGAAAAACACTGTCAAGAATCCATCTTGGACTTACATAAAGAGTTTCTACAAGCCTGCCACACTGGAATGTGAATAGAAAACAGTGCCACGGCATTCATCACAAGCCTTCATTGCACATGACAGCCGGTGTGTGAAGTGGAGCCTACTGGCAAAGACCACAGGATGACTGAGTGTTATTGGGGCCTACAGACAAAAGAACACAAGTCTGAATTTTTCAGTAGGCCTTCGTGACTGCGTTTGTTCTGAGAGCACCGTTATTGTTCAGCTAGGTCTTCAGAGATAGGACAGCATAAAAGACAAATGAAATCCAGTATTGAGTGAGCTCCCTAAAAAAAAAAAAATGAAGCCAGGTCAGTGCTAAATATTTGTCATTCCTGCCAAATTAAAAGTGCCAGACAGAGAATGTATCAATTCAATACTTTGACTCAACAAAATCTTCACATGGAGCCAAAAAAGTGACAAAATCTGTCCTTGTTCGGCTTTGTAAGCGCTAACTGTGACTAGGTACAGCAGTGTTTATGTGGATGTGCTCAGTCAAAGAAAATTTGACAAGCGGATGCGGTGAGCGTTTAGTCAGATCTCAGAATATTAAATACTATGTGGAGTGCTTCATGCTGTATAAAAAAGATATTTATGTTTATATATATACAGGCACTACTGAGAAATGACAAATTGATACTTTCAAACTAAATACTCGCCCTAATTGCAAGTAATTGAGGGCACCCAAAAGGAAGTCAAATTATAAACCACTTATCTTTTGTACTACATTCATGAAGGTCAAAGTTATTTGTATTAAGTGTACTTTCAAGCTTGTTCCTCAACACACCCTTTAACAATGGTTAGTCTTCTATCACCCAAACCTACAGAAATATTGTACCATTGTCCACAGATTTAAATAATACGATTATGTAGTTAGAAAAACTACAAATTTTTTCCCTCTTTCCAAATTCTTTAAATGAATATTTGATTTAAAGACACTGACCATGCAATCGAAGTGTTTCCAATTTAACTCCAGCAAACAACTCTTTCGGCTTTCCATTTCCCATTTCCTCTCTGTCCAATAAAGCAAACAGTGCCCAAAAATACTTAAGTTCTTTTTTATGACAAAAAGCTTTGGAGTGAATGAGGAAAGACAACAATAAGTTTTAATATTTTGCTTACCGCACCAAAATATGTACCCACAGATATTCAGTTAACCTTTGGCTGGGCAGATAGTGTTAGTGTAATTCTGAACTTACATGAAAAGTATAATTGCAGATACCTGCTGTTTGTGTACCAGGACGGCTGATGATTTTACAATGAATGTTCATAACACCATCACTGCAAAGTATAGAGATATTTTGAAAAAAAAAAAAAAAAGATGCTGCTTTCTTTCAGGGCGGTCACGGCTTTATTGTGTGACTAAGCCAGCATTCACCTTTTGTGCTTATGTTTTGGTGGCATTCACTGATTGAATTCTTATTCTGCCAGGTTTTCCCTCTCCTCCTTTCACACGTTTAACAAAGGCTCCTTCACACAGTGAGAGGAAGAGAGGGGAGGAGAGGAGGGTGAGGGGGGGTGAGGGTGGGGTGGGGGCTTGAGAGAAGGAATGAAGGAAAAAGAAAAGTATGAGAAATTGAAGGGTGCTGCATGACATTGCCAGCAATTTTTTTAAAAAGCATATTCAGAGAAAGCAGAAATGGGGGGGTTAGGAAATGGACATAGAAAGCCGGTGGAAATAAAGAAAGAAAGAAAGATACTGCAAGAGCCAGAGCGAAGCACTCAAAACTGCAGGAAATGGCAGGCCTTTTTAGATTCAAAGCACATGGTATATCCCGAGATTATTGACTAGAAATGTCAGTAAGGGGAGAACATTCACAAGCAAGAAAGGGAGAGAGGAAAGGGAAGGAGCAAAGTAAGGGGAGTAAGGCTGAAGCAGAGAAAGAGAGAAAAACAAAGAGAGATCAAGAGGGAGGGAGGCTGTGTTCTGTGGTAGGATGAGGGGAGCAAAGGACAATAAGACAGAAGAAAAGGGTGAAAGAGGAGAGAAAAACGTGTTTTTCGAGATCACAGGTAGAGAGTGGTCAAGGGCGCGAGGCAGAGGAGAGGAAATCACACACACAAGACTTCATCTGGAGGAAAACATCACCGTCACACATGCTCAAATGCACAGATGCCTGTTTAAACTAGAAGACGGTTTGGGAAATCAGAGGAGGCTCCGAGCACTGCCGTGTGTGTGTGTGTGTGTGAATGTGCCCCGGCTCGTGTGCACATGTTCAAGTGTGTCTGCATTTAGCCTTCAGCATTTTAACAGGCTACGTGAAGCCCAGGGGAGAGCGGGAAGCAGGACTCTCCTGCGCTACCTGTGTCTGGAATAAAAATCCATTCAGGCAGTCAATGCCTGACCTCCAACTGACTGAGCAGCCATTTTTACCCCCAGCTCTCTGGGCGAGGGTCGCTTCTTTGCCCTACATTTTTCAACCTTGTCCGCCTGTTGTAAGGCGCAGAACGGGCCACAGCCATTACAGGATGTACAGTTCACATTTTACCGCTGGTCTGGTCACTGACAGAAATCTCAAGCAATCATTTGCAATTTTATCCTCATTTTCTTTATAAAAAAAAGTCTTTCCCTGTCAGGCTGCACATTTATGCTTGACAAGATGTACTTCCCTCAATGTTTAGGAATGTAACAGTCCTACAAATAAGTTATCAATATACCGATATCTACATAAAGCTGTTATAATTAATGCTTTTATATTAACAATGGCACAAATGGCTATGTGTATTTGAACGGTGTTGCTTGCACTGACAAACCCACCTGGCTCCGCAGATCCCTCAAGTTGAAGGAGAATTAATGTTTGACTTTACCACACAAGTCTCATAATGAATAATATTGTTCTGAATGTTGAAGTTTGCCTATATCAACTTTAAGTGGTAGGCAATATTATATCAATGCCATGTTCAGGCTACAGCTTGACCCCAGGGGGGCAAATTGATCCAGGTTTTATGAATAAAGTAGAATTTCCTAGGCGACGCTATATACAACCTTATTTGATGTGATCTACATTTTGCCACGTATTAAAATGGATGAACATTTCACTGACTCAAGGCCTTTGATTGAAGCTGTAGTATAGCACCTTGAAAATGGAATTTCCTTTCAGATACACTCTCATTCTTTCTCTCTTGCAATCTTGCTATCTGACTCAATACAAGCAAAGCAATGCATATCTCAATGCAAGTCGATAAGGTACAAGGGAGGAATCACCAATGCAATGTACAAAATATCTTGTAGGATTTGTGACCAGAAGGAAGTTGCAGTCAGTTCAGGTCCTGAAAATGATGTTATTAAAAGAAATGTTATCTTCTTTACAGTGTGGGTGATTTTAAAGAAACCTTCTGTCCAGTCCCTTCTTTGACTTTCTAATTAGCTAACACAATGAAACTCAAGAGCTGCACTAATTGCATTAGTAGCTCCTTGTAGCCTATTGTGATTTCCTTTTGTCCATCACCAACCTCTGGATGACATTAAATTTGTATCATAGTTCATAATTTTGTTATTTTTGGTACATATTTTCTCTTCATACCCTATCTATGAGGGGAAAACAGTATATACCAAAGACAAAAGGAGAACAGCTTATACAGTAACTGACAAATACCAAAAATCCCCCAAAACTAAACAATTCCAATTATCACCAACACAAATTAAACCAAATTTTTTTGATGGTGTGTTTATAGAGTGATATTTGGTATCTGTGAATGCCAGATTATTTATGCATAAACAGGGGAGTTTGTGCTGTTGTGAGGGTTTATGAGCGTGAGGGGGATGATGAGGGAGAAGTAGAGCCTCAGGGGGTTGACTGAGGAAAAAGCTCTCTTCAGGGATAGTATTCGCCTGTGTTGTTGTTTGTGTGATTCCGCAGGTGAGAGGGAGAAGAAAGGACTAATGACAAAGTAAAGAGGATGCGAAACAGAGTCATTATCTAAGAATGAGCTTAAGTGTTATGAGTCGGTGTCTGAGCCAAACTAGAACCGAGAAAAACCCTCCCACAGAGACCAATGGCAATACAAACACCCTAAGCTGCATGAAAGCGATGCCACAGGAGCAGCTCCCAGCATCCCAGGAAGAGTCCTCTCTACTGCTGGACAGTACGAGCAAACCCTCCTCTATCACCACGGCATCCTCCCCTTCTTTCCTTGCTGGTGTTTGCACACATTGTAATTCCTGTGGGATTAGAAGATGAGAGACCATGAGCCTCTTCTCTTTTAAAGCAGGTCGCTACAAACGGCTGAGTACCAGGCAATCAGCATCCCTTTACTATTAAAATTAGACTGGGTAAACTTCAGAAAAAAGGGAGAAAAAAAAACACTCTTGAGTCAGAGACAGCAAAAAATTGACCACTTAAAGCAAGTTTTAAGGGCTCAGTTGTTTGAGGGAGCTCTCAAAGAATCTTAGCAGCATCAAGGGAGAAGCATTCGCCTCTGTCAAATGCATAAATGAAAAATAAATCCAAAAAAGAAAGTCAACAATACCAAAGGTTTCGCACCTAAAGACAAAGGTGAGGTGGTGGAGGAAGCTAGAGCAGATAATAGCACTGACTTGAGCACATCGCCAGAGTAAAAGCTCGGTACACCAGCATTTAAAGCAGCAAATTCATTGCTGTAATCAGTGGATTAGTGGATTTGAAGTAAATACATGCGCAACTCTGCATTTTGAGGAGACAGATGTCCACAAAGCCCAAAATGGAGGACGCTATTAGAGCTTATTAGCTGCGCTGCATCATCTACTTTTATTTGACCTCTGTCTTTGTAAACTATGTAGACGTTGTCCTGTTAGCTATCAATCAAGTTTGATAAGTGACAGTTAGCAAGTCCATGTGCTGCAGTAAACCTTAGAAATGTAGAAGTCATTGTTATGCACGATTGGTTATTGATTAGTCATAAGTTAGTACTGATCATTTAGAAGTTGGACACCACCACCACCAATGTAGACCATTATTCTCCCACAAGGATTTCACCTTCAAAGATGATAAATGTTGGTTGTGTTTTTCTTAAACTGCTGCACTGTCCAATGTGCTGGGGGTGTTCTAGAGAGCCAAACTGAGTCAAAATGTCCAAGGCCATTTTTTCATTCACAGTCCTTGTCTTGTCTGTCTACTGCTGCAACTACTACTAAGTGAGAAAAATACTTTGGGACTGTTGGTGGTGAAACTGTTGACCTGGTGTTTGGGTAAAAACACAAGCCCAGACCAAAATAAGTTTGCTAGTGAGAAGTGAGAATAGCATATTTAACAAAGTACATTTAAATGACACAGCTATTAAAGCTAGTAAAGCATACTAAAAGAAGGAATAGCTGGACTAACAATTAATCGATTTAACAATAAACATAAAATATTACATTAGGTCTTCCAGTACCACCGAAGTCTTACAGAATACACAAATTCTTATAACTGTATTGATATTTCCTTTCTCTTATCTTTATTTGTATATATGGTCGTGAGGTTATCCAAAATTAATGCAAAGTAATCAGTTACGTTATAATACTGTTATACTTGCATTAGGTTACTGACTACATTTTTCTAACAAGTAATTACGAATTGTATCAGATTACATTTTTAAAGCAACTCTTCCAACAACCTTTAATATGCACCTGTTAGCCAAGCAGCTGACGAAAGAGAACCACTGAGGGGGAAGTATGAATGAAGCGGTTGATGCCAGTCAGCTAATGACAATGCAACTTTAATGCTCTTCCTACACAATGCTCCTTTTTATTTCCCTTTGTAGCTCGGATCCATCTTTTTAAAGCCTGTACTCTATTATAGCTGGTCCCAAGAGCAGCTAATGCTAAGAGTTTACTGTGCCAAAATGTTGTATGATGTGCATGCTGAACAGAGAAAATGCAAATCCCAAGTGAAACAGTGCTTGGATGCAGGAAATTGCATATATGGAACAACTGTGCATGAAAGACGCGATGAAGATTGAAGGCAGCGTGAGCCAACACAAATTTGGCTCCGAAATTTACTGCCCGCGGAGCCGTGAAAGAGGGCGTTTATTAGTGTGTGCCTCCTGGCATATTACTGAGCCACTAGGGGGCACTGGGGAAGAGACTGCATTATAACTTCACCACAGTGAAATATATGTAATTCCCCAACACAGCTCTGCCTTTAATCTATCTTTGTGTGCTTATGTGTGCAGGCATGTGTGGGTATGAACATGTGTGTGCTGGATGCCTACATATGTGTGTGTGTGTGTGTGTGTGTGTGTGTGTGTGTGTGTAGTCTCTAGGCCCTGCAATCCATAACAAGAATGTTCTACCTTGCCCCTGAATTGAACCCTCCTACATCATGGCTTATTGTCTTCCAATTCTCCACACACACACACACACACACACACAATCCTCAGGCCTAGGCAGCCATTGTAAGAGGCAAAGGTCTGCCGGGCTGTTTGATAGCAGATTAGGCTGGCGTGTCAGACAAGGGACCGGGCCACACAGCGAGCAGTCACATGCTGAATCCACACACGCAGGCAAACACACACAGAGCTACAGTCACAGTCGAAAGGAGGAAAAATATGCGAATACATGGGCACGCTCTGAAAGAAACATAAACCTTAGAAGACAGACCTCCAAGGTCAACCCTGTTGTTGCAAGCTGGTAACAATTCAGATGGCTGAATGTGGCAGCAGCAGTGGCAATTAATAGAAAACAAAGTAAAGTCTTAAACAAACAGAGCTCTGCTTTTAAGACGCTGTGGCAGCTAACTTTTCAGTCCAGAGGCATACAAATGCAGCACAGCTTGCGAGAGGTTGGAATTTGAGGAAACACGTTATCAGTGAGTTTGGCAGCGGCTGGCATCAGTCATGACCAATCTTATCATCGCCGCCTTTACTTCTCTGCAAAAGCTGTGCACTCTGCATTTCCTGATGAGAACAGTCTTCGGCACAGCTGCCACAAAAGCTTCTCCCAAGGGGATTCGATGTCCTTGTGCAGGAGGTGCAGAATCAACACAAGTAAATACACAGCTCCTTAAATTAAATTTACTTGGGGAAGAAGATAAAGCTTTTGCTCGCCCCAGTGGTCCAAGGAGATCTGTGGCATTGTAGGAAAAGTTTCAGTGAAAAGCAACACAGAACATTGGGACAACCACAAACCATTCATGATGCCAACAGGGGATCAAGTCAGCTAGTCACAGCACAACCTGCAATGGTGTTTGTATTTTGTATGATTTTCAGTGGAGCACTTTTCTTAATAAATCCATGATAATAACATAACCTGCAGGTTTATTATATAATAAATCATTGGCCATGTGCTGTGTGCTCCAGGCATGGTCTAAGCAGGTGGGAAGTACAAAGTACACAAATGCTTGACATCGAAATTGCACTGTGGTGCCTGATAATAAGTGACACACCCCCACTGTGTCTGTCCTAACCGTCAAACTCAAAGCAAGTCAATAAAAAAAAATCCCTGTGGAGGTGAGAACTCCACAGGGTTGGCTGCGTGCCATCACAAAATCCCTAGTATCATCCATCTTTTGACAATAAAAGCCCAATTTGTTATTTAAATTCCTGAATGCTAATTCCTCTTTTACTCTAAGAAAGACTTGCTGACTCAAACCTTTGACTGTTAAGAGTCATTTACACAAAAACTCTTGAAGTTTTTGTTTCATACAAGGTACACATTTCCTGAGTGATGCATTCATGCCCGTTTGTTAAAGCTAAAGCACAAAAAGAAGTGAATCCCGCTGTTGTGTGTTTGTGTAAATTCTGTTAAAATCGGTTAGATTTCGACAGAGACACTTCCAGTGCAAAATCCAGTTTCTTTTTTCATCTTGTGCTGTAAATGTGGCCCTATTCTATAGTTATTTTTGCTGCTGTCTGATTCTTCTATTTCTAAAAGTGGGTGAGATTTGACCATTGTTGAAAAAATACAGGAAACACTGACAGGGAGAATAAAGCTGTCAAGCTCCAGAGAAATATCAGACGAATGTGCACTGAATGTTAGAGCAAAATGTATAAATGCTCGGTTATTATGTAATATTACAGACATTAGCTCATACTATGTTGTGAGTCTAAAATAAAGATAACATACAAAGTTGTTCTTCATGGTACCACAGTAAACTGAATCTATCTCGTTATTATATAATCACTGACCAGACCAATATCTTTTCTTTTTCTCATTGTTCCCTATTATAAACAACCATATTTAATTATTTTCAGTGTTACATTTGTTCAGTATGACCTCTTTCACTCAGATCATCACACCTCAACGTTAATTAACAAGGTAAAAACAGGACAGAGTATAGAACAGGAACATAAACAGAGAAATGATATGTTGGATTGGAGCATCACACCACGAACGTGTCGTCCACTGCCATCTGGAACGGTCCTCTTGGTCAACACCTTTTTGCTCAGCCAGATATTCAGTCAACAATCTAAATCAACTTTATTGACAGAGGTAACAGAAACAGATAAAAAACAAAGCAAAACATGGTTAATGTGTGCTAATGTGTTGAGAAAACAGGATGATGAATGTGTGTTAGTTGAAACAGCGGAAGAGGATAATCACAGTTAAGGCCACTGATCTCCAGGTGTTAATTATTTTAACCTTTATTTATCTGGCTGAGGTTTGCTTACACACACTGACATGTGGGTGCTGCCAGCTGGAAGCCGCAATCTCAGTCATCCACTAAGCAGTTAGCCGGTCTGCTGAGGCAATAGACAGTTCAGTGCTGTGCTCATCGGCACTTTGGAACTAGACGTTCAGTGCTGGAAAAGGGATTATATGACTTAGTATATCTTAGATGGGAATTATATTTTTCCTTATAAGTTTTGTTATGTGACTTCCATTTTACAACACAAAAACAAGTATTTGTGTTGTATTCTTTGTTAAAATAATTTCCTCCCCAATGATAAGAAAACAGAAATGAATATCCATATTTTCCAGTCAATTTAACAGTCACCCCAGAATAAATTTCACAACAGTTGCATCAGGACCATGAAATTGGGCCAAGGTTGTACGAGTATAAAATTTATATCTAGTGAGTATAACATATGTCTCTGGGAGGAATAATTATTCCTCCCAATTAATGCAGCGTGGTTGGGAGACAGGACCTTAAAAAGAATAGTCTGATGGCTGTGATCATATTGCACAGCCAGCACTGTGCACAAGGGGAAAAGCAGTCATATAACATTTGTGTCCAACACAGTGACCTCTGTCTGACCTCTTTGATACTGCTCCCGTTCCCCCACATGACCACACGCGCAAAGACGCGCATACACCGACACACATGGTCTGGTGGTGTTGCTGATGTTGGCACATTTGTGCTCTGGGACAAGAGCTGCTTCATTGGCACTGATTACCGCTTTATCCTTCCCCTGCAAACACCAGCCAACATCACCCTGCATACCAATGGACCACACCAACCAGAGAGAGAGAGAGATAAAGGGAAAGAGGGGAACAAGGGACAAGGAATATAAGAATGAGAGATGAAAGGAAAACGCTAGGAAAAGAAACTGGGAAGTAAGTAGGCCTGGGCAATGTGGAAAAACATCTTACGACACAACCCTTTGGCATGGCAATCCATACAATATGTCACAGTATCAAATTAATATATCCGTTGACTGTTGAAAGATTCATTTCAAGCTCAAATGCCTTGGTCTTAATTTCAGAGCATGGAAAATGACTACCTCATTTTGAACGTGCACCCAGGATCATGTCTTCTGCATGTTTAGCGTCTTTTTGTGTTTTTTCTGGCATTTTCACATGTTTCGATTCTTTACATACATCGGTTTCATGATGGACTGTAAGTAATTAATTTTACTTATCTTATTCACAATATCCTCTTTCATCTTATTTAAGTGGCCACTGTTCAGCAAAAGCAACACCAATCTCACCTTAAAGCACGATTAGCTAGACACAGCGCTGCTTCTGGGATTTGCTATTTGTGCATTATTATTCCCTGTCGGCTCTTCCTTTTTCATACTTGTTTTGGTATATGTATGTAAACAGCTACCGATCATCAGAATAGAGTATTAAAGACATAAAAGGAGAAGATTGAAGAAAATTACAAAGATTAAAGGTTATGTCTATAAAACCACATTTGTGAGCAGAAACGTCCCTTATGCCACTGCACACTTCACTGAGCTACAACTATCTGTCAACTCAGCATATTGGACGTTGCCACTGTGATTTTGTTAGCTATAGGATCACATTGAACCATAATTCAGCCCTGTCAGTCCAGTGCAGAAAGATAGAATTCATGTCGGCCTTTTTCCCCCTGCACACACTACAGGTCTGTGAAAGGTACAAGTCCTTTCAGAGCAGAGCGACTGTAGCAGCAATAAGTTGGAGATGGAGAGGAGTTGAATCTGCCGAAGTTAATATTCACGGCCACGTCGATGGGCCTCCGATGTGTCAGGCGGGGGCCTCCTGAATGAGTCACAGTCCGCGGTCTGAGGAGAGCTGATAAGACCTGACGGAGGACCTGCTTTTCAACAAGAGACAGATGGGGTTAGAATAAAACGCATGACACACACACACACACACACACATATATATATATATATATATATATATATATATATATATACACAAACCTGTCCACACACATTTATGCGTGAATTTTTGATATTATCTTTGTAAAAAGATGGGTAAACCCTGTCTGTTACAGTTGGTAAAAAAAAAAAATAAACATTACAATACTTTTGGAAATACTCCAGGAGAGAAAAAGGACAATTGAACATTTGCTCAGCTTTAAACAATTCCAAAATCTAGATGAAACACTATAAAATAAAATATAAACTCAGCGGATAACTAAAGTTTTAATCTAACTTAAAATTCAAATTGGATGACAATAAATGAAAAAAATCACTCATCGCTGTTTTTTTTTTTTTTTGTGGCATGAAGATGAACACAATACAACAGATGATGTTGTTGTGTATTACAATGGGAGGACCGGCTGTATTTGGAGACGCGTGGAGGGAGACTTTTGGACCGGGTGTGATACAGAAGCGCTTTTGCCAATTCAATCCTTCATGTTGGCAAAAGGAGTGTTTCGTGACCAAACTATTCCAATCGCCTCCCCTGTTGAATTGCAAGATGTCTTGGGACAGCTTGATGCCATATGTGACTGTCTGGATATGAACCAGGGTCTTTAAGCCAGTAAAAGACTCCACTGTTTAGACATTACTGAACATCTCTATTAAAGCTATACTGCTCCAAAACAACAACTTTAGGCAAGCCTGCTCAGTTTGTTTATGCACTCTCCAAACCAAGAACCAAACCCTCGCCTTTATCGCTTGTAGCAACATCCGCCATTTCTAAATGTCTCTCTCCTCTTGCTCGGAAAAACAGATGATGCTCTGATATGATGGCAAAACATCTTCCGTCTATGGCACAATTAATATGCTGGGGCAGCCTAATTGATTTCCAGTAGGATTTATGCCACTTATCTGGTTATTTATGCTGCAATTTGGGGCCATGTTCAATACCTAACGACAGTCCAAATGAAGAGTGCTCACTGAGAGAGTCAGAGAAATGAGATTGAAATGGACTTTAGCATACTGCTGCAACAGCAAGGTGAAAACAAAACAAGTCCATCTGAAACATGCTATACTATATCATTTGTACCGTACAAGGAGCAGGGTGGTGAAGTGAGCATGCTAACTGACAATTTGCTGGGATTTAGTCCCCGTGTTGATCCACACCCACACCGCTGAGTGGCCCTTTAAGCGAGACACCAGACATAACACCACATGTCCAGGTTGTCCAGCTGTGAATGTGTGTAAGGAGCAAGGTGTTCTTGAAAAATTGGGGGGGAGCACCATTTTCAACAAAACCACCATACTGTGGTTAAATAAACATCTTTAAAAAACACAATTTCCATCCATTGGAACTGTGCCAGTGCAGATTTTTAAAATATGATTGCTTATTATACGGTTTAACCAACCAGACAGTGAGCTTCATTGCTCCCTTTCCCACTTCGGTAAAGACTATGCTCAGTTCAAGAAATAACACCCCAAAGGGAAGTCTTCACTGTGATTATAGATGTGATGATCATGTGGATGCCTACCATCTGCAGCACCTAAGCACCTACAATCACAGCCGCAGACAAAAGACATGCTGAAGGCTATAATTGCTTTTACACACCGTGTTGCTACACAAGTGCCATCTGATTCTTTTCATGTAATATCTAGTCCCCAAAACAGCAACAATTAAATATGTTTGTTTTGCAGATATGTTGATGAAAATGAACCTACATTCCACCTTTCATTAGTAAGATTTCTCTGCATTACAGCTGAAACCTTTGGCAACCAAACTGTGGGATTGTGTCATTGCTAATACCTTTCATTGTGATATAAATCCACTGGGGAAGAATAACAAAATATAAACATATAGCCCTGCCATGAATAATTGTCATACAGCATTTACACAAGTGTCATTATGTACCATGTACACAAACAGGGGAGGTAATTGTGGAGTAAGTGTTGATGCAGCTGCAGGCTATTTCTGCTCCACGTTCTGTTTGGCTCTTCACCTCATATATCACAGAACAGTATCTAACACCGGGCTACCGCTGTGCCGCTACCTGACAAAAACATGCTACCCGTGCATGCTAATTTAATTTAAGTTGCCAAACACTCATTCCAACAAAAGCAACATTCAGTTTTCCTCCTGGGAGAAGATTTGGCGGTGGATCTTCTCCCAGCTTCTCACTCTGTTATGAAATTATCAGAGCGAGAACACATGGTGCATCACAACTAAAGAGAAAGAATACACTACAGGAAGTGTGGTTGGTTATGCCTGAGGGTGCGCCACCATGTGAACCACACCTTTCACCAAACATCAGTCACCCTAACGTTATACGCCTTACAACGGGCCACTGATGCAGGTTTCTCTCTCTTTTTTTTAACCTGTACCTAAGCCTGCTCTCTGACCTCCTTGGAAAGCCACAAGCAAAAAGATTATTTTCCCCGCAGGGATCGATAGAGTTTCACAAAAAAGGCTTACATTGTATTTTCTGCAACCTTGGTTTTTATACACACACTGAGCCAAGAAAAAAAAGTGTATTTTAATGATTTGGTGATTTGGAGAACAGGATGCTGAAATGCCAACAACACACTAAGTGGCATACAGATGATACAGGTCTTTAAAATGTTGCCATGCTGGCCATGTCTGTGTGCTTACATCAGCTCTAACACAGAAACAGGTACATGCATGCAGCAGAAACTCCCTCCTCATTTTTTTTATTTTCTGTATCCTACTCCATGCACAACCAGCACCTCTTGTGCCTCAAGGGTTTATGGCTTGATGTAGTACCATTTCTTCTAAAAAAAAAAAAATAATAAATAAAAACATACAGCCTCTATAATGCATGTATATAACCAAAGCTTTCTCACTCTCACAGCCTGTAAAGGTCTGGTCAGCAGCAACAGCGGCATGCAGGAATACAGTAGAACACACACTGTGGTGTTGTCTAAAATATCAGCTCACACAGGAGAGAAAAATATGTTTACATACGTGGATGGTGTATTTGTACATGAGTTCGTCAGACAGCAAGTGACAGACATATAGATGTTTGAATATGTTTGTGCATAAATTTGCGAACATCACAGAGTGTGTGTGTGTGTGTGTGTGTCAGTCTGTTTTATCTGCATGGTATGGCGCTGCAGCGTATATGATTTAGTTAGTAATTAGGGAATAGAGACGTATCCAATTATTGGGGTTGTGAAATATCACCCTGTCTCAGTAGTTATTCCAGCACTGTCTGCACCCTGCCTTATTATTACACCAGCTGCATATATGATTAGGTGTGTAAAGTGTGTGTGCGTGTGTGTAAAAGAGAGAGAGAGAAAGAGAGAGAGAGAGAGAGAAAGAGAGAGAAAGAGAAAGAGGGGAAGAGAGAGAAAATATAGTGTATGTGGGTGTCCAGGAAAGGTGGCGCCAACAAAGGAAACTCATTTCTGCTCATTGTAGATTATAGGTGGCAGGACCACATGCCCGTAGGAGCTGTAGCCAAAGCCATTGCTGACAGTCTCATGACACCTTGTGTATGTGTGGCCGTGTGTGTGTGTGGCTGTTTGTGTATGTGTGGGTCCACGGAGTAAAAAGAAACCCATCTTATATATGTTTTTCCCCTCCTGTCTGACTTGCACACACTCACACACAGGCACATACAAAGGGAAGAGCTACACCATGAAGATCATACCACTCTTGCAGTGCATAAACTAAAAAAGTGATCAATCAGATACAAACTCTCCTTCCCTCGTCAGGATGTGTAAATACATGGAGGAACACACTCAACAGCTGCATGGATGACTCTTTGTGCGTGTGGGAGAGTGTGTAAATCGGCACAATCACATCGCACCTACTGATCCGCTCTGCCTGTCACCAGTGGAAACAAAGAACAGGGACTGTTCTATGTCAGCAACTGGAGAGCTGCAATCTCCAACCATCTGGGAGGGGAAAAAAAGTGATATACTCTGAGGAGCTCTATGGATGGCGCCAGGAAAATGGAAAAAAAAGAAAAGAAAAGATGAACAGATTTCCAATGTGGAGGTAGACAGAGAAAACATCCACTAGATGGAGAGGGCACCAATATAAACGGCAAGATGGCTATCTGGTCGGGGGGGGGGGGGTCAGCTGTGATGAAAAGAGAGACACCACTGCAGAGTGTAAATGACTTAAGTGTACTCAAGTTTATCTTGCGAGCACAATATGCAAGTATATAATATATTATGCATGCAAAAGTGAGTCACAGGCTGAAATTTGATTTGCATTTCATTTCAGTCACATTTTGTTCAGAGACACAACATCAATGCAAAGTAAAATATTATAGAGCGTGTATTAATCTCCCTGTGGACTCCTTTGTTTTGTTTCTACCTTGCACACACACACACCTGCCTCCAGCCCCTCCCTTTACAGCCTCTGCCAGGCACACACACACACTGACATGAGAGAATAAGTGATGCAGTAGATGTAGTGAGACTGGTGAAGCTTGTGGAAATAATTTACAAGTCACACATGGGGACTGGAGGACAGGGGGGCTCCTCTTGTATTCAGTCATGTACCACAGCAACAGTGCGCGTGCGATAAGGGGGCAGTTTGGGAATCTTTTATTTTTTGAGTGGGAGTGATAGTGGAAATGTTTATAGCACATCAGAGCGCAATAACAAAAAAAAAAAACTTAAGCTTCCCTCAGTATGCTCGTCTTGAGATATGGAGGCCGTTATCGCCGCTGACTGTCGCCTTGAACTTGCACACACCGACTCCGCTGATCATGTAGAGAATTCCTCAGCTCTCTGACAACAAAAACCATGCCACGGTAACAGCCGCCTATCGCCGCCAGCCGCCCTGCGCGCACCCGATTGGGTCCTCCGACTGACCGGCACCTTCCCCGCCCGCTCCCATTGGCTCGGCGGTAATGGAGCCGTGACTGCGCGCCAGTGAAAGCCACCGAGAGGCGGAGCGCGACGTGCGAGGCGGAGCTCTCCGTGGTACTTAAATAGAGCCGGCGCTGATAGGAAGGAAGTTCTTGCGCTGCATGACAGCCGGAGCGCCCGGTGCGCGGTGCGAAGAGTGACAAGACAAGCGTGACAAGAGGACAGAAGAAAAGAGAGGGAGAGAGAGAGGAGGGGAGCAGAGGACCGTGCAGCCCTCTGTACTAATGGACCATCAGGATATTTAACCATTCGCCCGGGGAGCGCACAGGTATCCTCCTTTTTCTTTCATTTTGCGCCGTGCGTAAAGACGCAGGACTTCCCTTTTTTTATCCACAGTGCTCTCCGCTGCCTCGCACTGTTTTTCTCTCCTGCACAGGAACTGCAGGCTCTTTCACATTCCCATGGAATTAATGATTGTCTAATGGGTGTGAAGGGAGCGAGGGGCATCGGAGCATTGATTGCAGTTAGTGTACTCTTTGGGCTCAATAACACGGGAGAGCTCCTGTCCCTGCGCACAGGTGACTGACTCCGGAGTGCTGAGTGCTTCCTCAGCAAAGGGATCTGAACAGCAGCCAGGCTTCTGTGCATAATGTGTCCTGTTCTATAAAAAGGTGTTTGTATTTTACGCCATTGACACCCCTCTCTCTATCTCTCCCTCCATCTCTCTCTCTTTCTCTCTTTCACCCTCTCTCTCCCTGTCCCTCCCAGACACCGCAGTCCATGCCTCTGCCTTGCCAGGTCATTGATGGGAAATCAACTGGATCGGATCACCCACCTCAACTACAGCGAGCTGCCCACGGGGGATCCGTCCGGGCTGGAGAAGGACGAGCTTCGGGTCGGCGTCGCCTACTTCTTCTCTGACGAAGAGGAGGAGGTGGACGACCGCACTCCGTCCGACTGCGGCTTCACCAAGGACCACAGCCCGGCCGAGGAGGGACCCTTCTCGGTCAGCGAGGTGGAGTACTCGGCTTTCTGCTCCCAGGAATGCATCTTCTCCAAGCTGCGGGAGAACGAGGACCTGAACGTGTACTCGGCCAAAACTTTGCTGACTATGTGCAAACCGGGGGACCTGCTGGAGCTGGTGGCCACCGCGCAAGCCCCCCACTGGGCCATCTACGAGCAGGACGACCAGGTCATACACCTGCACAAGGGCGAGATCCGCAAGGACAGCCTGCTTGAGATCAGCAGCGGCCGCCACGGGAGGATAGTCAACAATCGGTACCGGTACCGACCGCTTCCCCCCGACCTGGTGATGCAGAACGCGGCGGGACACCTGGGCCTGAGCAGCGAGGAGATTTGCTGGACCAACTCGGAAAGTTTCGCAGCCTGGTGCCGCTTTGGGAAACGGGAGTTCAAAGCCGGGGGAGAGGCGCACTCGGCGGAGCAGCAGTATTTCCTCAAAGTGCACCTGTCCGGCAGCGGGGTGCACACTCTGGTCTTTCGGAGCCTGGAGGACATGATCCGGGAGAGGAGGCGAGTGGACGCCAGTGGAATTCTCAAAGAGCTGTCCTTGGTTAACGGGGGCAAGGAGTGATCAGGGATTCCGTTTGATATCCTCCCCTCCACCACCCCAACCCTTTCCCCGCTGCCTCTCTCCTCGCCAAGCGCGCACGGACGCACGGGTGTTTTTTTTTTTTTTGCGCGCACAAACGTACTCTCTGCACACACACACACACACAAGCACACACACACACACACACACCACGCAAGGACCTGTTGTTTTTTTCGGGACTGTCTGCTTGCAGCGGACGGGCCCCGGGCTGCGTCTGGACCAACGGGAGCTCTGTGGGGATTTCCACCAAATTGCAGAGTGTCGAAAACTGAGAGAGCGCGGCCATACAAACAGACAACGCCCCTTTTCAGATGAGATTGGCGGCCGAGTGGGACACACGACTTCTACCCAAACCCATTGCCCCGAACAGCAGAATCACCTTCCAAACCGCACATAGCGCACACGGCTCGGTTTGGCTTTCTTTTTCATTTCTCGGGATAATGGAAGTGGCCCCTTCTCTGCATAGGGCGCCTGCTGCGGCAGACCAGACGGTGAGACCGGGAGAGGGAGAGATGTTGGGGGTGGGTGGGGGGTTTGGGAAAGATGAAAGATAGGATCTGGGATGGCTCTGGAAAAGTCTCCCTTCTATTTTTTTACTGTTAGCTTTAAAACCGGGACTGACCATAACACAGATCCAAGCCACTAATCCATATAGACCTCTTGACAGTCCCAGATGGCTACGCAGTTGCCTAAACAAAGCATTTTTGGCTTGTTCAAGCGCCCCTTTTCTGCCATAACAAGAGTATTGTCATTTTCACAATGCTGCCATCCTGCTCCACAGCACTGGATGTATGTGTAAATTGTATTCATATATTGATTTCAATTTGAGTCCCTTATTTTTGTATTTAAGTTTAGTGGATTAAACCCTGATCTCTTTTTTTGATTTCAAATAAATGGAGGTTGAAATATGAAAAATGACCACTTGGTCCAGCAGGTGTTGTTTGGTCACACATATTTGCTTGCACACAAACACATGATCTCTCACTCACTCTCTCTCTCTGTATCTCACTCTCACATACACAGAGAGAGAGAGGCATATAAATTATTGATGTTCCAGTGCCTCCTGACCTGCCTCAAGCCAAATAGGCTTCATATATCTCCACAGTATTTGGAGGCAGTAAAATGGTCATCTGCATAAAACCCATAAAGGCTGTATGAAAAATCCACATGGGATCTGGGAGCTACAATGTATAGGTAGCTGTATGGAGTCAATGGGAACGTACAATATTGGCTATTTTTCCATGTGTGGGTTGTATCCGACTGGTACTTAGATGTTCACAGGCATGTTGATCTCCTGATTATTCATATTTTTTCTTCAACAACTGCATCTCTTACGTGGAGCTGGCTTCTCAAACCATATTTTATATCTGCGTTGTGAACAAGATGTCCTCGGCTTATCACGAGGGAACACGTTGCATTGCTGTGGCACCTGTGTCATATTAGTCTGCAGTGGCTTTATCTCTGGATTGATGTTTTTACTCCCCTGCTATGAGAGAGAGAGAGAGAGAGAGAGAGAGAGAGACGGTGCCTTCCTTCTCCTCTTGTGATGCGCAGCACCAGTGATGGTGGGATCAATCACCTGTTAGTCCAAAGGCGCCCGTCTTCCTTCGTTTGTCTCCGCGCGTTCGCCTTAATTGAGTCTGAAAGGACCACAGAGCAGACTTATGGGAAGGTTCTGCCGTAATGTGTGCCTTTTGTTCTGCCTGGAAGCATTTGTGATTTGTTTTTGATTGCACACGACGGCCGAGGAGCTGAAGATTGCCACTGTAGGGTTGAATCCTCACCTTTCACTTCTTTGTACTCACAGTTCTAGCCTCGGTGTGGTTAAATAGCTGAGTTTATACGGCAAATCCAGCTGGAGAGGAATGGCAGACAAAGAGTTTGTGTGCTTGCATGTGATAGGAGAAGGAGAGTATGAAGGCATGAAGAGTTACCCATGTGTATTTGTCTCTAGTGGGACTTGTTTTGTCTGGCGTAGATGATGTCTGTTGCACCGACAATCACACCCCGGGTCCTCTGTTCACATGTGCATGTGTTTGAGTGTGCAGATGTTGCAGTCTCGCCCCTCAAACACGTCAAAACACCAGACTAATAAGCCAGTGAATCTTCTAAATGTGCCCTGAGAAGATTTTCTACCACTGTTGACCCACATGCTGCAGCCTATTGACTTTCCTGTGAATATATTGACATATTTCTTCTCCTGTTCAATCAATTTCCTCTAATTCTCTTTAGCCTCTGTGGGCTGGTATTTCTCCACTTTTTCTCTATATTTCTCTCCTCTCCTCACCTTTTGTTTCTCATTGTTTCACCAAAGCCTAAAAGCACCATTTTCATTACTATTCCTTTGCTTCCTGCACAAAAAATAACACTTTATTCAAAGAAATCATACTTGTAGAAGAATTAAGGAGGATTTTAAGTAAGTATTTTAGTAAGAATTTAAATGCATTTCAATTATCCAAACACGTAATTCTCACTAACAAACATTTATTCCGGGTTGGCTTTAGATAAACATCCCTTTACTGTGGTTTCATCGCTCTGCTTCTTTTGTGTTACGGGCTGATGGCTGTTCGGTACGTTTCTAACAGGCTCCATGTTAAATTGAGGTTGCCCCTGGTGGGTGTTCGCGCGCGCGTGCATGTGTGTGAGTGCGTCAGACGTCCCCTGTGAGTTTGAAGAATCAGGGTACTGGGGCAGCCAGTGTTAAGAGTTCGTATGTGTGTTTGTGGTCTGTGACTAATAGGCTTTGGAGAAAGATTTACTATAGTGTGTGTGTGTGTGTGCGTGCCAGGCAGATAATGCACACTACATTGTTAGCCTGAGAAGAGGTTTCCGCCATCTGACATGACATTGTGTATGAACGTGTGAATGTGTCTGTGTGTGTGGGTGTACTATATTTAAGTGTGTAAAAATATGTGACCTAACTACCAAAGCTGTGAGTGTCAGGCTGTCTGTGTACATCAACCATATGCTGCGTGCATGTATATTCATGAAGGTCTGCATCTTTGAATCCATCAGTGTGAAACTAAATGCTGTTACTAGGGAAACTCCAGCCACTGTCGCACTGTATATCCACTGAGGTCTTGCATCTGCATGCATGTGTGTGTGTGTGTGTGACTGTGCAAACCCTACACAGCTTAAAGCTAGTTGTTAGCCTTAATAGTTACTCATGTAAGACAAACGTGACAACCAAATCTCCCTCTCTCTCACTCGCACACTGAGTGACAGAGGACCAGCTATTGTTCCTTTCTGCGGTGGCACCGATGTATTCAATTCACACTGGGGGTTTATCTTCAGTGTGTGTGTTTGTGTGCGCGTGTCCATATGTGTGCATCTGGACAAGGCAGATCCCAGCTAGCCTGCTGCCAGCTAAATCAATGGTCTCAGAGGAGATGTTCTGGGGAGGAGGGAACAAGGCAGAATATCCTGTCTGCACGATGCCTTTAAGAGGATCTCCCTCTAATCTAGACACTGGCCCGGACTCCCAGTAGACTTGAATGTCTTGTTTTCCTCTCCCGCCATTCTTTAGGATAGGCACTTTATTCAGCATACACAGCTGTTGATGTAAATGAGGCAGTGGTAAATGGGTTACATGCTGTTAAACCACTGGTAAAAGTGGTTTCCTCTGAACATATGTTGTACACTGTCTGCATACATCACATGCAGTATTTCTGCATCTGAACCAGCAACTACATGCTGACATTTAAAGCTGATTACATGTTACAACACATTTGTAATTTGAATTACATAGCCAGCTGGATCTGCGTACTGTATCAATGGCATCAAAGCAATGTCTTTGTGTGAGACTGAATAAACCCATAATAGGTTCGTACAATGATGTCATTTTGGACAGGTGCTTGTACAGCGATTCTTCACGCTTTGGGTATGGACCCTATAAACCATCTATCATCAGTATTTTATCAGTGAAATAACTTCAACAGAGTGCTTCATAAAGTCCTTGAGATATGCTGTTGTGTTTTTTCTTATTGTCAGCAAATGAATAAGTAAAAAAAACAAGCATTGCCTGTTTATCCAAAGCCTGAGGCACAGTACCACACCAAGTGCACTAAGTGACGTGTTACTGTATTATGATGAACATAGGCACTGTGGTTTATTCTGACTCAGACCCACATGCAACAAACCTGCAGCTGAAATTAGTCCCCAACAAATGCACCATTTACTCCTGTTTGAGTAATGTTTGTTGAAAACTACAGTGCCCAGCTGTTTCAGGAAATTACTCAGCCTTTTGTTAATGAAAGTTTGTTTTTGTGACCTGTTTTTAAAGATTTACAACTTTAGTAAGAACTAATGGGCTTGGGGCTGAGTACCAAAGCCAGGGTTAGGAGAGTTAGAGGGATGCTATTTGTTGACAATAAGAAATCACCACCCTTTCTTTCATCCTTTAATAATAGGGGGTGTGGTATCACAAGGTCTTGATTCAGCCTACTGTACCTTATGAAGGTCTACCATGTCGAAATGTACAAGTCAGTACAAGTGAGCGACAGTAATTGAAATAGCAAATTGTCTAAAACAGGTACAGTAGGCTCTACCTCAATAGATACCTCAGCTTAATGAATGACAGACAAAGTAGCAAACCTGCTTGTGTCTGTGTGTGTGTTAATCAATGTGGTTTTGTGGGATCTCAAGTTCTCTTACACTTAACAAGGAAAAAGAGGAATCCCCGCTGCTCTACAGGGACGTGCGGTAAAAGTTTCATGTTTGTGTTTGAGTGCTGCACACAGAACATCCCCGCACTAAAATCATACCAGCTATTCAACATTTTTCCGCTACTACGCGATACTAAGAGTCTCCCCATTGGAAACAATCTGCATGTCAACACAAGCTGTGTCCCGCCCAGTTTCAGGTGCGACAGGTGGAGCAACTGACACGCAGATAACCGCCTCCGTTCAAACAACATCCTTTGTCTGCGCCTATGGATTAAGCATTGATCTCTGTCAAAACCTGTTTGCTCTATTCAAATTTAGGACCGTATCGCTGCTTGGAAGAAATGCACAAATGAGGACAAAATATACAGGAATCAGATGTGATTTTAGAAGTTTTTTTGGTTTTTTTTCCACTGCTTCAGTGTTTTGGTTGTTGTTGCTTTTTTATTTGTACCTGTAGCAAGGTGATATTTTTGTCATCAAGTGTGGATTTACGTCTTATGGTTCTGTTTTTGTGGACAGTGGCAGAAGAAGCGTCCAGATCCTTTACCTTTAAGTAAAAGCAGAAATACCACAGCACAAATATTCCAATTACAAGTAAAGTTCCTTTCATTCAAATGTTTAATTAAGTTAATGTACTGAAGGATCAGGAACAGAATGTACTTAAAGTATCAAAAGCAACTTATGCACATGTAAGCAGTGCTTTTATGTTGCAGCTCATTATGGCAGAGGTTAATCTCTAAATATGTGTCATGTTTAATTAGATGACGACATGTTTCTGAAAACTTACAAAGACTCCTGAAGCTGTAAAAAGTGCAACATTTCCCTCTGAAATGCAGTGGTGTGGACGTACACAGTAGCATAAAATGGAAGTCCTCAAGTAAAGTAATAAATGTCATAAGTGCACTTAATTACAGTATTTCAGGGGTTTGGTTGCCTCACTGACTTGCCTTTGTTGCCTGGTGCTCTTAAAACCACACCTTTATGAGGTTAATATTATTACTATGTCAGGTGTTAAGTTATTTTTATTGCAACGTGTTTTTCTAAACTCTTAAAGGTCACTGCTAAAAAACACTTTAAGGTGATAAAACCCAACTGTACATCGTACCATTTCATGGAGCCCATACTTTTTCTGTGCTGAGGGCAGGTGTTCCAACATTCGACTGTGCTCCACAGAGTTTAGGGACTGATGGCCTCGGGATATGTGCTCAGCCACAGCTGCACCGCTCTGTCCTCTCCACCTCTGTCAGGAGACAGTGACTGCTAAATGTCAGCAGCGTATCCTCCGCAACCTCATAAAACGCTGTAGGAGCACCTTTTAATTCACATGGTTGGGCAGCTTTACAAACACTACCTTTTGTGTTTACTCTTCGCACCAAACGAGGAGACATTTGATTGCTTTTGTAAGGAAGGAGGGAATCAGCCGTCACAGGATTCAGATATATTGAGGATGACATTTGAAAGGTGAAATCTAATTTGGACCAGAGTGAAATGAGTGTTTTTTGACAGCGGAAAGTCATTTCCCACTCCTTTGTAAGCAGTAGGTCTCATTCACAAACATTTTGCAAATGTCAAACCACATTTTGTCTTAGGTCTTTCATAATCAGCGTTTTACAATGCAGCTCCCTCTCCTTTAAATCAGCTCCATTTAACAGCTTTTTTTCCATAATTAACGTGCATGGCAGCAGTTTCCTAAACACATTCGTACATAATAAGGAGCAATTTGGCAATGATAAAACATTCATGCAAAGTGAAATTTCATGAAAACATTCTTAACAGGAGAATGTGGTTTGAATTCATTTTATTAATGGTAATGAGTTGCTTTAGTGCTCCTGCAGAGGTCAGAAATAGCTAGTCTTTAGATTCTGGCTCCAAGACACTCTAGCAGGTCTATCAGAGGGTTTGACTCCATATTGACTGGTTAAAGGACAGATTTATGCCCATCAGTCCACCCTGCAGCCTTGACTGTTGTGTATGTGTGTGTGTGTGTGTGTGTGTGCCTCATCATCCTCCTCCTCACTTCTTAATGAATGAGAAGAGAAATTGCCCTCAGGCTGTGGCCCAGCACAATCACAGTTTGATTAATGGGAAGGACCTAACATAGCCCCATCTTTCCGTCTCTCTGTGGTTTTAACCCTTTTTAAAAAGTCACAGGAAAAGGTTACTGTAAAGGTCATTATGAGCATTTCGCAACCTTCCCCGGCCGCCACTGCTCTGAATAACCCACCGCTAAATGTCATTCTCTTAACATTTTGTCATGTTATACTCCAGAGTGTTTCCCCAGCAAAGGTTTATATTTTACCATTTTGTGACATTACTCTTTACACCCCCAAATTTCTCTCGCATCCTTTGCAATTGCACACTGTTGAATAAGGTCCACAGTGAATTCATTTTCACAGGAAGAGTCTGAGCGGAGATGCTTGGTTTTGTTATTTCTCCGCCTTTCAGTCTCACACTGCAGAGGTTCATGTGAGGATGGTGATAATCTCTCTCTCTCTCTCTCTCTCTCTCTCTCTCTGGATAAGGAACTTAAGAGTGTGGCTAAAAAACAAGCATGTGGTCATTTGACAGTCAGCGTGTGGTCTGCGAAGGCTGTTTAAGAGGTGAGAGGTTGGTGAGCAAGCATGAAGCTCATCCAGGCCCGCAGTGTGTGCCTGCATATTTATGACCATGGCTCATACCCAGCTCAATATGGTAGCATTTCTGTGATAGGGCAGTAAAAAGAATATATCAATATTTTCAGGACCTTTGAGATGATATACTTTAGAGCTCAATATTTATTTACTATAATGGATTTATAAAAGGATTTTTGTCAGAACAATGATGTATACTAACTACACTTTAATACAGTTAAAGCCACAACATGAACAGCACAGAACATGAATGAATGAGGTTTTTGACAAGAGAGGAACAAAATACAAAGTTGGAGTCGAAATCTTGAACAATAAAGTTATGTTTTAAATGAGGCTTGGGCTAAATGAGGAAGGATGTAAGACTACATAAAAGTGGCATGGCGATGATAAAAACATGGAGCACCCTCAAACTTGCAGATTTTTTTTATTTATTTAATTTTTACTTCAGAAAGCATACACACTTGTATGGTTTGCACAGGGGGGTGTGGATGAACACCAACAGGTAAATCCGGCCACTAATTGAGGGGTGAGGAAAGATTGGGATTTATTTGTCACCAAGTTTGTATTTTATCTGATGAAATCAACCAGAGGAGTCAACGCGTCTCTGCCTCTGCTGAAAGTGTGAAACAGTGTGACGGTTAACCAGGAAGGTTTATTATTAACCAAAAGGTGATCATCCTGGCACCAAATATCTTAGTGGTATTTTAGCTGTCAACTACACAGAAAAGCAGCCACACAAAAGTGGAAACATAAACATGCATGCCCGATTGATGATAATCATTTGTGTCTTCAACAAAATCAAAAGTCATGTATTGCACATTTTCACCATATCAGGCTGCTTAATGCAATAACACAGTTGTGATACTGATAGAGAAAGGAGGAGTAGTGACATCCAACATTCAAACTAAAAATATCTAAAAGCCTGCATTCACAGAGAAAATGCATCTCTTCTAGAAAAATAAGTTGTTCAGCACAGCGACACAGGCCAGGCAGTACTGAGTGAGTCAGTGACCTCAGATGGAAAGTGTCTGTCTCTTTAGTAAAAAGAGAAATTATGTTGTAGCTAATGATCAGTATTATTTCCTCAGTACAGATTTAGCAATCTCACTCAGAATCTGTCTTTGAAACCGCTGATTACTCATCGCACTACTATCTTCACTGTTAAATTGCCCAAAAAAGTGAGGTCAGGAATTTTGTTGAACAAACAAAAACAAACTTACCCTCTAACACTTCTGTGTTTTTCTTAAGGTGACATTTCCTCCATTGCAAATAATAAATGAATTTAAAAAGAAAAAAAAACTTGAAATGATGAAATGAACACTATCAAAGCCAGTCGTGCTCATCAGTGAGTATCAACAAGTTCACGGATGAGGAGGTCGAGAGTGAATCATAGATTGCCTGTCAATAACATCACTGACACTCATCTAATAGCGTTGATGTTGTTTAAATGAGACAAATGAACTCCTCAGCGTGGAGCAACATCCGCGCGCACACAGGCACACCACCAATTTCCAGAGGAGTTAATGAGTGCTACTTAAAACATAAAATTAATGATGGTATACACACACCTGCCAAAGCAAAGACATGCACTATCACATGCACACACACACACAGAAAATCTTATACACACATCCACCCTCACAGTGGTTGCTAATGTTGACAACAATTGTTGTCTTCCCTCAATTTTCCACTGACACGAATGCTTGCCAAGAAAAACACAATGATGCTTTCAGTGACGTGTCATGTGAAAACACGAAAAGACTCGAAAAGAGGTTTTTTTTTCCATCCTTTGATTCATCCATGCTCATTTCAGCACTGTCTATCACTCTCTGTACTCCGCAGTCTGTCACCTCTCAGACACCTCTCAGTGACCCATGCAAGGTTTTCTATTCTCACCTGCCAGCACGCCAGACTACAAGAACAGGCTCTTCTCTCTCTCTCTCTCTCTCTCTCTCTCTCTCTCTCTCTCTCTCTCTCTCTCTCTCTCTCTCTCTCTTTGGCTCTGTGTTTTCTTCTGTCTGTCTGCACGCCTCCAAATAATATCCCCTGCTTTTAATATATGCATTTCTTTAATAAATCTGGAGCATCAACTCTTAAGAAAAAAAAAACTATTTCTGGCAGGCCATGCTGGAAAAGATGCACCCACACTGCTGGAAATGAAAATATACAGCATAAGCACAGGATGACAAAAAAAACCTGACTTAGCAACAAACTTAACAGTTCATTTTTACTGGGTGACATTTATATAAGTTGGCATATTTAAGGCATATTTATTGTAAACCAAGGACAATAATTCTGAAAGCACAGGCTGAAACAACACATTCACTTCTCCTGTTTATGAGCAGCCACACATGGTGAACACATGGATTTTTTTTTCAACGCCAAGCATCACTTGTCCAGATAAAAAGGTCAAGAGCTATTTTGGATTTTACAGTTATAACGACTAACAGAAGCTCGGTGAATACAGTGTTTGAAAACACTGTCATGAAAAAGTGTATTATGATTATACCCAACAGCTCAACGCCACACAGAGTTAAACACCGAGGAAGACAAAAGAAGGCAACCCAATGTTTTACCTGCCAAAGCAGCACAAAAACAAGCCATCGAGGTGTCTTCAGACTTATTCATGCTTAGGATCATGAAAATCACTGTCAAACACTGTTCTGCATAATCCGGCGAGTAACCGTAAATCCTAATTGGAATATTACGGCATACTTAAAAGAGCAATCTCATAATGTTAGGGGGCTTGGGTAAGACAGATTTAAACACACAACGTCTACACAGCCAGCAGCTTCAGTCCTCTGTCCATGCCTCACAGGATGCCTTCACGCACACTTGAGATTCAAGAGATTCAAAAGAATTATTGTCATGTGCCAACAACTACATGGAGCAATCACCTGCAATGACATTTGAAGTCACAGGCTCCCTAGAATTATGCTCAAAAATATTTAGAAAGAAAAAAATAGACATAAAACTAAAAATATTTAAAAAATATTAAAGTGAAAAATAAAATCTAAAATATAAATTATACAACTAAAATAGAAATATACTGAATAGAATATACAATAGAATAAAGAAAATACTGTTGGCAGTGGGTGTTTAAATATGTGCAGTTACGTGCGTTACGTGCGTTAAGTATTGGAAAATAGCACAAAAAAAGCACAAGCTGTTGGCCGAAATAGCATGTGTACACATACATCCTCTGGAGCTTGTCACTCACTGTCTTAAAACATGACGATCACCCTTACAACATCACTACGATATCACCAGGGTTTATTAGCACACACATAGCAGTACTCCTCATGACTAGTAAATTGACTTTGAAATATAAAATATGTGAATTGGCTCTTTAAGAGAATCATAATATGTTGAATCTGCACCTTAAAAGTTAATGTAATATCATATTGATGTTGCTTCCAATTTCTCTCACACTCGCCGCACACAAAAAAATGCACACACACGTAAGTAAACACACAGAGAGAAATTAGGATGAAATGGGGAGAAAAAACTCACATTTCCTTTCACAGGGTGCCTTTAAATCATCCATACAGGTAATGGGTTTTGGAATTGATTTTACTTTCATAGTAAAGAAAGCAATTCAGTGCTGGTTTAACTACTGTCCTCTCCTCGAGGCAAGCTCTCCCATTCACCATTCAGCAACCAGTGGTCCAATAACAATAGTGCACGGGATCATGAGCATTCACAATATGTGTGTGCAACTGTGTATGTGTGTGTGTGAGAGAGAGAGAACTGCAAATGTGTTTGTGCGTTAGCTCATCCATAAATGAGTGTATGCGCAAGACAGAGAAAAAGCATAATCTGCCGGTAATGGAACATGAAACCGAGCAGAAAATTGCAGAAAGAAATGACTCCTGGGGAGGGTGTCAGCTCTGATGAAATAAAGCCCTTCATGTGTGGACTAATAAAGGCAGGCAGAGGGGCTAATGCCCTCTATAATCATACCTTTATTCTGATACACATAGAGGAAAAAAACAAAAATACTCACACACATACACACAAGTGGTTGGAGCACGGCCAAAAATGGCCTGATAGTTAATTAGCAAGCACAATTTTGCTCCCTTGGGTGTCGGCAGGCTACTGTAGATAAGAACACTTGCCACAGTTTCTCCTAATGGTCTCAAAATATGACGCGTGTTTTTCACATTAAAACTGACAGCAATTAATGAAGCAACAATTGCTAGAAATGTTTTGGGAGTGAAAAAATATCAAGTCAAAGTAGAAAAATGTAGCAAAAAATGTTCCCTCCAAAATCTGCATATCTGATGGCCAATTTCCTGCATTTATTACAGTAACCACAAAATACATAATTATGATAGAGTCAGTCCAGTAAGTGCTCCACATAATGTAGGGATATAATTAATTTCAGAGGTTTCAGTGGCAAATGTTATTAAATGTGGGGACTTTGCCCAACCTTTGGGTTTAGTGAGTTGATTAATTGGATTAAGTCAATTCAGTAAACTGAAACATTGATTTTTGAATCTGGGATCATGATTCAATTATCTCATTATTTCAATGAAGAATACTGTGATGTGAGTCATAATGTGTGTGTCTAGCTGAAACGATGAAGCAAGTTTATATGTAGAAAATTAAATGTTCCTCACAGACTCTCTGGGTAAATAATAGACATATAATATACATGTATGTTATTCAAAGTTTTTGGAGCGGGTAATAAGAATCTTGCTTGCAGGTATTCTGCCCCACTGGAGATCCTACTGCTGCTGATCGACTGGCCAGCAAAGTTTATCTGGATTCTCATGCAGTCTACTCACCACCACAGACATCAGCTGAGGGGTGCTGTAAGAGAGCAGAGCATCATGAAAAATCTACAATTCATGTCTGCGAGAGTCTGCTTGGGGCTGCGGACTTCACCACACTTTTCCGATTGAACTGCCCATTATTCACTCCAATGCAGACGTGACACTGTAAGTTTTTTAATGACAGACACGAGAGAACAATACAATTGTCAATGCATAAGACCTACAAGTATGATGAGTTCTTTACATGCATCATTCAGAATCAACATCCAGCCACGAATTAATGTAAAAAAAATACGTAAAAGCAAAAAATGAAACAAAAAAGATTGAAAAAGAGTGATATCATATAAAGACCATGTGTAAATCAAAACCCATCTTCTCAGGAGCATGGGCAGCCCTGCACTCTCACAACCTCACAAACTTTACGTGATGACAGAGAGCATGTGACAATATTTATGCTCAAGGTCCACAAGGGATCAGTCGCCAGATTCGAAGGGTGGACATCCAGCCCACATACCACAGGGCTGTCCTTGAGTCACCTGACTTGGACTCAAGTCAGACCCAAATGTGACGACAAAATCAGAGAAGATGGAACACACTTATCTGTAATGCTTTATTATAGAGATCAGATTCATTAAGAACAGTTTAATTTGGTGCTAATTTAAGTGGCATAAAGGTCTTATTATGGTTATCTTAGTAGTGCTTAAAAGCAATTTTTGGTTTCCAGAAAATATTCACGAACAACCTGCTCCATTTAAACCCAAGTATATTACTCTCTTGTATTTATGCTTAATTGTATGCTCATCTATAGACAAATCACAAATTTCTGCATATTTCCTGACCTAGTGTGCACTAAAACATTCAAGGTTACACTGGCATTTAATTGAAATGTATACACTGTGTATACACATGTGTACACTGGCTGTGTATCATCTGAAAAGTATGACGAAAAGTTTTACGAACAGAGCTCGTCTCTCGCTCACAGCTCAGACTTGCCCTTGAAGGAAGTGCCGAAATGGACCCAAACAGAGAAATAAACTGAAATAGTGCCACCTGCAGATAAATCGGTTCAGAGGTTAAACGTTCTGAGCTTCGGCTACATTTGTAGCGTCTGCCCTGGTTCATCAGTAAGGGGGTACGCGGCTATTATGTTGCGCCGCATGGGGTCTGTGCTCTTTTACCCCTCCCTCTTTCTCCTTCTGTCTGTGTGGTGCCATTAGTGTTGATAGGGCAGCTGGAATTGACTCAGCGGGGGGGATATGATTTGACATTCCTGGCGGGGGAATTGGACAAAACTATATTCAGTGGCTATCATCGACTGACCCGCCCTTGACCGCCGCCGCTCCAGTGGGTTTGCCAAATGACCCTCTGTCAAAGAGACTCCTTGTACCGGACAACTCCTCCATGCATAGCTGAAAAGTGTGCGAGTGTGTGTTGGACTCTGTCAGCCTACTTGTGGGTAAATAAAGGTTAAAAACAAATAGCAAAAGGATTGTTTGCAACCATCTGGCGGTGGCAGTTTCTTTACAGCGCCAGACGCAACTCATATCATCCCAACGGGATTTCAGCCAGCCAGCCAGTCCTTCAATAGTGTGTGGTGGAGCATAGATAAAACCTCATTCTGATGCCCAAGAAAGAGAGAGGGAACGAGGGAAAGAGGCGAGAAGAGGAGGAGAGGGAGTAAAATATTGATGAGAAACGTGAGGCACAAAAATAGAGCGGCTCTGAATTCCCAATGAAGGGCAAAAGACGCACACATCCACGCACACACACATGGAAAAGCAGGGCGTAGCAATAAAGAAGAAGAGTAAATCACATACACACCCGTATGCACATGCACTTTCGTATTTTTTAGCAAAACCATGATTCAGCAAAAAAAAAATCCCATCCACTTCCCAGAGGTGCTTTGTAACAGTCTAAAATAGTAACTGGCTATCATCCCAATTTTTTTTCCCTGTAATATATTCTATGTAGCTATCATGAGGAAAATAAGGATCATTATCTACAACCTGCGGTCAGCTCCACATACAAGCAATATGACAAAGCACAACAAGAGGCAACAAAGAGTTTTTTCAAGACTTTGAGAGTTGGGAGGGCAAAGACGAGGCACACACTGCGGAAAAATCGATGCGAAAACATGAGCACAACAGGCAAGGCGACAAGTTACTGCTGCCAGCCCATATTCATGCTGAACACCCAGAATCATCTGTTCACATTTTCACAGCACTTGGGTATATGCGTTCATGTGTGTGTGCAGTTGGTCTTTTAACCCTTCCAGGTCCACGATCACTCTGTCAAATGATGTCAGCGGAAAAAAAAACAGGTGATTTAGGTGATGTAGTGCTGAAAAAAAAAACGCAAACATTGGCATGGAGGAAATTTTTTAAATGCAAAATCAAACAGCCTAAAGACCCAAGACTCCTAAGTGTTAAATTCACTTTAACAACAACTGTTTCGAATATAATGAAATCAGAAGTCAAGTAAAAGGACAGAAAACTTAATTTAATCTAATTTTATTTTCTTTATAGTTTTTTTTTCATCCCAATGAAGCCTTGAGCAGGTCTCAACCTTCAATACCTTTTAGAGTAATTCATTTGTTTTGCAAAAGGAATTACACCAGCAGCTGAGAAGTATACAATTAATAAGGTTGTATACTGGTGCTGTGGTCCAGAGATCAGGCGGGAAGGCAATTACCAGAAAGTTTAAGCCCTCGGAGACATACAATTATCCTGCAGAGAAAATGTGCATGTTTTTCTTCTCTCTACATATGTGCGTTCAACCTTTAAATGGAATACCCGAAACTAATCATTTTAGTGTTTTTCTTTTGTCTTGACTGTGTTTTTTTAAACTCATTTCTGCTCTGTAAAAAACAAACGATTTCAGAGATTTTTCACATGCATAGAAGTTGCCAATCTAACTTTTTTCGGCCTAAATAATGAATTAACCTTTCAATAAAACATGAGCTCAAGGAAACTGTTGAAATCCCTCACAATAACCCCCAGCAGCTTCAACTCTTAAGACTTTGTGTCCAAGCAGTCAGCACTCTCTTTAGCAAAAAAAAAAAAAAAAAACATGGGCCCATACATAGGCCTACATCACATACATGTAGAAAACAATGAGTCACAGAAAGTCGCTGGAGTTCACACACTCTCTCACACATACACACACAGGCGCGCGGGCGAGCCATGATGGAGCACAATTCCCATCCAGCCCCGGCCAATTGTAGTTAATTGCTTCTGCGAATGACTGATTGGGTCTGATTTTTACCACAGCAGGATCTTAGAGGAAGGGAGGATGAAGGAGAGAGAGAGAGAGAGAGAGAGAGAGATAAAAACAAAAACATCAACCTGTCACGGAGGGGCAATTAACAGGTTGATTAACTCCTAACCATTGCCAGACTTTGCCCTGGTGTGTCTCTGGGCCTGAGTGTGTGTGTCTGTGTGTGTGTCTGTGCTCTTATAGGATGAAGACTCTCTCCTCTTCCCTCTCTTACACTTACTGGAGATCTTAAAATTACAGATGTTGATAAAACTTATATAACATGACTGGGCCACTGCGTTACCGAGCAACTTTTTGGGGTCACTGTTGATGTTCTTGTTTTTCTCTCTCTTGTCTCTCATCCTCTCTAATTCCTCTATGATTCCACTTTGGTAAAAGTTGGACTGCCATCTGTTATCTACAGAGGCAATTAATGCAAATGAATGGGAATAATAATGGGATTAATTTCGCCTCTTGATTAAATCCTCTGATTCCAATTACGCTGGAATTGTTTGATTTTGCCACAAAATCTTTTTAAGTTCTGGTGTTCCCAGGTTTTTGACAGTGACCTCATTGTCTGTGAGACATGTCTACAACAATTTAAATAGGGCGACTAGACAAGGTTTTTCATAGGTGGATCATTGCATTTAAGATCATTTAAGTGTAGATTAACACAAATAACTATAAAACATTTTTTTTGTGGATATTTTTTTGCCACGCCACCAACGGAGAGCCACCGTTGGTGGCGTACTGGGTGGATAAATGTATTCTTTATCAAGAAACAGTACATTATGTAACCTCCTCTAAAACCACAAATTGTTGAATTTACATTAGTTACCAGGCCTCCCACAGATCAGCCATGTCTGCCACTCCGCTATAACAGACAACATCTGCAAAACCCATTTGAAAATGTATAAATTTATCTTCGCATGCTAGGATCTTGCTGTAGTGCAATGTTAATTATTTTACATAATCTACCAGTACTGAGAGCTGGTGTATAACATGATAATAGTCTATCCTATAATAGTTTTTCAACTACCAACATTTTCTCATGAACACTGAGCAGCTCAGTGCAAACTACTTATGCATACTAATACTATCATTTTGTGTATAGTATACTATACATTGTAGCACTATATATGGTAGCATATATAATTTCTGAGGAGGTACTTTTTCATTCTGAATAAATGGCTAAAAGCAGCCTACCGCAATGTAGTGATAGGAATGTGACTATCCAATCAGGAAAAATCTTACTTGATGTTAAAATTTAAAGTGCTTGTATTGATCGTGACAAGAGTAGTAGTATTTACATAGGTATTTATTTTGAGTGATTTCTGCTCTGGGACACATAGCTTTTACCCCAAAGGCTGGCATTTTCCATCATCAGCACTGTGGATTGCTCTGGGTAAAACTACTTAGCTACCATCAACGAAATGCTGCTCATCCTCTTCTCCTTCAACCAAGAGCAGGTTAGGACGAGGGAGGATGGATGCTGCGTTCCCTGGAGCTGCGTCTGCATGATGAGGGCTGAATATTGATTAAAATACTGATTCAATTTCAGCTAAATAAACAACATGTAATGACTGTAAGAGTGATGTGTAAGAGTGTATTTAAGCAAAATCAAACCACCAGAGTGAGTGTATTATTACTATTAGTAATATTCTATCGATTAGCGCAGAGTAGTTTGTGACTGGTTTCAACATTAAACCTAGGGTTATTAACTAAATGCTGAACGATTTTGATTGTTAAAATGTTGTATTAAAATGTTTTGGTCATTTACTTGATAAAATCTGCAGTAGAGTCCTGATTATAGTGTAAATACATAATATGGCTAATATGAAGCCAAACCTCCACATTTACATAATTTACATTTACAACATTTACAACACACACAATGAAGAAACTGACAGTGTCACCCATCACTGCTGGATTTTCTGCAGACATTCACGTTTAAAATTTCTCAAGGATCTCAAGGCTCATTTTGCCCTATTCCAACGGATTTCAACCTCAAACTGGCTTGTTGAACACACGTGTGATAGATCGTGGAATGATAGGAAGACTGGTTACCTTAGCAACCTAGCACCTTTCGGGTCCTTTATATCACTGTGAGAAAACATTGGAAACAGAGAGAAAATGAGACGGTAGGCAGATCGGCTGACAGGCATTTGTATCCCAATTAGTGTTCAAGTTATTAGTGCCCAATTAGAGCTCAAGAGGAGCTCAAGTTTCTGAAAACCCAGAAAATTACACAATGTATGGGAAAACATAAAGAAAAGACAAAGAGAAGAGAAAATATTTGGACTGAAGTGGGGGAAAAGAAGACCGGAGAGTGGCAGCTGGATTGTCACGAATCAACAAATCAACTCAGCAAGGAAGCACGAATATCAACAAACATTAATGCGGATGAAAAATTCAACTACCTGCATAAACAAACACAACGCGCAAGATCAATGCAACCAATAAGACATACATGGAGGTGCTAAGGAAGACACAGATGTAGACTTACATAAGTATACAGATTCTCAACTCAATTTAGTGAAACACCAGGAGGAATATTAGTCTGATTGACAGACGCGTACATCAGTGAGATAGTGCACATAAAAATGAACAGAACATGGTTTATTGTACAGCATATTGTAGTTTAGGCTATGTGGTCTTCATTTGAATGAATTACTTATTAGTTATAATGTGTTTTTTACATATATTATCCCCTATTAAACACGTAAACATGCGTCCACATGAAATGTGGAATAAGGCAGACAAAAGGCAGAAGAAGGATGAAAAAAGACTAATTGAGATGGTGACACAAACACATATCAGTTTTTGGTCATAAATGAATGTTGCAGTATCTTTTTAACTCTATACCTGCATACACCGTCACACACTGACTCTCTCCCCGGGTCTGTGTCTTTCTCTCACACACACATACATTCATTGAATACCCAGTGGACGACTCCTGTCCAGCATGGCTCTCTGCGCTGCTATAAATCAGACAGCATTCACAGACTCACCACCTGGCAAGCAACTGATAGCGACAGAAAGAGGAGCGAGGCCCAAAAGAGCAAATGCAACAATAGATCGGGTCTAATGAAACAATAGATACAAGAAATAAAGGAGGAAGGAGCTGAAGGTCAACAACGGAAAACTGATAAAAAAACAAAGTACACAAAGTGCATCATAAGGAGAGAACAATTTAATTTCAGAATTTACATCTATTTCCCACACAACCTTCAGAGTTCATATTCTTGCAGCGGCTGCAGTTTTAGACAAGAATATCAAATGCATGTTTACCCCCTAGAAAATCATGCACAGGGTCTCCCAGTAAGTGTAATCATACCTTGTGTGTTTCTTCTTGTTTGAGGAGGATGCTCCAGCCATAATAATGAATATTGATCCCCTCAAGGAAATTCTCTTTTCAGCCGAGATTCTGTGATTTGCTCAAGGACTCCTTAGTGGATGCGGCTAGATGTGTACCAGCACTCAGATCCTTGGTTTGAAGGATAGTCTCCCTGCTCATTACGCGACCCCCCCACACCCCCTCCACCCTGCTGCCTACCGTGTACTGTCATATTTTACAAGGGTCACCCCTCTTTTGCCTCTGGCTATGATTGCTGTTTCACAGACTGTATCGTCCTGATGGGAATGCAGCGCTCTCTACGACTGGCACAAGCAGAGCTGCTCTTGTTATTTAGAGGATTAATACTATATCAAGGTCTAATTTCAGCATTTGTACAGGTGCTAGAAATCCTTGTAAATGCTTGAATTTTAATGTGGTGTTTTGTGAGGTTTGAAAAGTGCTTGGATCTGGGATAAAGTCCTTAAAACTGCTTGAAATTGTACTTGCATTAGTATAATAAATCACTGACTGAATAGATCAAGTCGGAGTGAGCCTGATTGATTGAAATATAATTTACTAAAACCATGATGCACCTTGAGAATGGTTGAAAAATTCTTGAATTAGACTTTTGAAACTGTGTAGGAACCCTAAATTATGATGGGGCCCTTTAAATTCAGCATAATACTGGAAATACAAAGGCCTATTAATTTCATGATTACAGCAGCAAGGCTTCAGAGCATGGAAATCCTTCTCTAAATCTTACTAAAGCTTCAACACTGTACTCTTGCAGGTAAAGCAGATCACATTTAGTCTCTCTGCTCTCCTGACATAGTGACTTCAAAGCCTTTCCTGGGAGGAGAGCTAACAGTATAATTAAATCTAGACAGACGATAGGAGAGCAAACGCCCGCTAAATGGCCATCTTATCTTCTCTGGCCTGACAAACTGTCAAACCCTCTCCTCGAATTGTACATAATAGGATGGCGGAGGCAATGACAACACAATGATGGGTAATTGTGAGGAGGTGGGAGCTTAGATGTGGAAAATGTCAGAAGCGACAGTGAGGTGGGATCGATGGATGAAGTCCTAGTTTGTTTAAAGCACAGCTAGGGAAGCTAGGGACATGGGAGAACTTTCTCCATGCCTCTGAACAGACTTTTATTAAAAGTATGTTTCAGGTTTGTTGTTTTTGCCAATATCACACGAGGGCTGCACAAGACAGCAATATCAAAGTCGTGTAGCTCTTGGAGATGAACAGCTCATCAAGTCACATCTTAAACTCAGCTTAACAGGATTGATCACGTTTTCTCTAACAAATGACCCCAGGGGCAGTAGAAAGAATAATTACTGTCTTCTGAATTCAATAAAAGGGAAAGGCTGCAAAATATAGTAATCTTCAAAACGCCTACACACCTATGGAACACCCACACGGGTGTTTTCAATCAATTAGAGCTTTTCTCTGTGGGTGTATACTGGCTGGGCTTGATAGACGGCACGCTCACTCTCCTGTGTAAGTGTGCCACGTCTTGTGTGTTTCTTATTGCCATTTTTCTTGACAATAGGCGGCCCTTTCAAGATTCAACATTTAAGATTTTTTTTTATTTGTCACAAGTGCACAACAATTACATGGAGCAGTCATTGGAAACGAAATTCTTTACGTCACAGGCTCCCTCTAACAATACTCAAAAATATGTAGAAAGAAAATCACACAAGTAAAAATAAGTTCAAGATATCAGACTAGAATATTGTACATACATTAAAATAAAATTGAACACTAATAAAAAGAAATATAAATTAGAATACAAATAGAAATTTAATACTGTTCTCCTGGCAGGTGTTAAGGACTCCATGACTTGCTGAAAGCCATTAATTCAATGCAATTTCCAGGCAGCCACCCACATTTCGTCATGTGGCATTTCACAAGCAGATAATGACTCACAATATACATACAGGTTGTTTCTTCTCTGTAGGTCCTATAGCCAATCAGAGGATGCTTCAGTGTCTGCCTCTCCACAGCTGCATGTTCCCTATTTCCAAAATATCATTTGCTGCTTTGACCTGACTTCTAATAAGTACTTTGATCATTAATACTTCAGTACAAGTGTGGAAATATCGACAGAAAAATGTACTTAAAATGTAGTACTTTGTACTACCAGTAAAGGATTGTATTGTTTGTCCACTGTTGTCCATAACAGCACCTTGATCCCCGTAATGATATACATTATTATGGCTCCATTAGAAAGTGAAACCTAAAGCCATACAATGGTTATGTGCATACATAAACCTCTACACCAAAAATACAAGTGAGTCACAGCCAAATCAAATGATGCTAATTATTTTTGGTCAGATTTATGTCATATGTAGCATGCATGTTAAAGCACAAACACAAACTTATGCACACATTACATTATTTCACACATGCAGATATTAACTGCCGGCTTGCACAACAGAAGTCCTCGTGCACAAATTCAACAACAGAGATTCGTACAGGCAGCCACAAGCTGGAAACAAAGCAAAATGTGAGGCAAAGAATAGCACCTGCACATAAAGCGCACAAAGAAGTGTTCTGGCATTACCCCAACTCCAAGCTACAGGTTGTGATCAGTCACTGGTAGCTGTCAATCAATGTAAAAGGAGGTTCATGTAGGTGTTATCTCATTGAAAGTGACCAATCCAAGAGGGCAAGTGCCTCTCTTTGTTTTCTGCCCCCAAATTGTCAAAAGTCAGGTTGATTCACGTGAGCAGAACTAAATTTCAAGAGCAGAGTTAACCTGTGAGATCATGTTTTCGCCCTCCAGCACTTTCCAAGTAGAAACTCTGTCACATGTGTTGGCTGCTTTGTGCACACTGCTTAGTTCTCTGCACACAGGTGCCATTCTTTGCCTCTCCTTAGTTTTATTTCCCACTCATTGCCTGTACAACTTTCTTGTTGATTTTGTGTGCAAGGACTTGTACTGTACAAGTAGCAGTTAATCTTCACCTGTGAAATAATACAATGTGCTTGTAAGCATGTTTTACCAAGCTTACGACATATGACATGTATCTGACGCCATATTCAGCCGGGTAAAAATGCATTTCCTCATTACTGAGTTTATTATTGAGTTTAGTTTTTCCAAGTTTACAAATGTGTCTTTTAATGCCAAGGCCATATTCATTTGGTATCTATTTTGTAAATAACAGAGAAACGTGGAATCATCTCTCCAACTTCATCTGAAATTGCACCAGCAAAGTGTTGTCAAAAATGCACACTGAGGTGAAATCAGAATGCCCTCAATTTGGCCATCAGTATGATTTTGTTTTTTTCCACTGCAGGAACAAAGTGTCAATATTCATCCCCCTGTGTTGTCTCTAAATGAGACCAGCAAGCTCTGAGGGATGCAGCGTAACGTGTAATGACTTAATGGACAAAACGATTCATCCCATAAACATCCCCCTTCAACACACACAAACCCTATCTTCAGAATCACACAGAAAAAAAAAATAGTTAAATCCCTAGAGCTAAATGAACTCTGAAAGATGGTGTGAAATTAACACTTGACATTAACACTCAGATTATAGTGAACACCTGACCCCGGAGCCACATCAGCTTTAAGCGCGAACAAACAATCAACATTTTGAGCACCTAATAGGACGTCACTGAAAAATCAAGACTCATTAACAGTGAAAAATTTAAGATGCTGCCAGTGTCACAAGCACCAGCAGAGTTAATTTAACACTGAAGATTTGCAGCAGCCCATGCGAGTGTGTGTGCTGCTTTATAGCAAGTGGCCACCATTTGCTATAAAACAGCACATGGCCTTAAAAATATCTGACTATGCAGCAAAATCCCAAATATACACACACACACACACGCACACACACGCTTTTACACACATAACCATCCACAAAAACACACACTTGCACACATGGCCATGAGACCTTGGTTAATTATTCACATTGGTCAACAATGAGCCACAAATCAATTTTTAATTGTGTTTGTCTCCTGTATTAATCAGACAATCGATTCCAGGCACGTCTCCTGTGCTTAGATGAGCCTCAGTAAGCAGAAGAGCTTCAGAAGGAGAAAGGAGGACAGAAGACAATGGAAGCTGCAGAGGGAATGAAAGAGAGAGAAGAAGAGCAATGAGACAGCATAGTGTGACAAGACATGATGGTTACTCATCTACCTGAAAAACCCAAGGGATTTTCTTTTTGTTTTTGCAGGCAGGTATACTGTTAACCTCTTATCAGGTCAGCAGATATGAAGTTGTGTGTGTGTGTGTGTGTACGTGCATGTGTACAGTATTTTGAGGGGCTGTCCTGTTCCATTTCTGTCAACAAGCTCATAGAGTAATGGAGAGATGCTGACCTACCTACTGTTCACACACACCTCTTCCTCTTTTTTATGTCCAATCCTGTTTCCCCTGCACTCTTTCTAACTTTAACCCACATTCTTCAACGCCTCCTTCGCCATCCTGTAAGCCAGTCAAAGACTCATTATACAATCTCCGTTGCCTTCAGAGGAAAAATAATGTGCTCACTCAGTGAGAGCTCATTTTACTATCACCAGCTGACAAAATGGGGAATTGAAAGAAACAAACAGACATAAAGCATGCAAAAATCCAAAGCAATGGATTAAACTTTAGCAAAACTTCAAAAAGCCAAGCCAAACAGCCGGGGACCCTGATAGGAAATGTCAAGCGGCTTTTAAGGCACAAAGACAAGCCATTAAAAGAGTTCGCGTGACACAGCGTTTTAATATTCCATCTAGCATGCACCTTTGGAAATGTCATCGCTGCATTTGAGCTTGGTGTGATTGGAAAGGCACCCGCTTGATTACAGTCATCATCCTTTCAGCCAGCCAAGACTTGAGAATACATTTACTAAAAATCCACTTGGAAATGTACACATGCTAAGCCCACACAAATACACGCACACACACACACTCTCTCTCTCACACACACACGCTTCTCAATCACATTTTCACACATATTAGTGCATTACAGGCAATAGAAACATGATTCCATGCAAATATCACAGGCCTGTTGTTTTTGCTATGTTACTACTGATATGTCGTCATATCCACACACAAACACACACACACAGACTCGCTTTTGGGCTCTTTTGAACCTTGGTCAGAGGACAACTTCAAATAACAAACTCATAAATGGTAAATGTTTATAAGGTCAAAGCAAACTATGACTTGCTTCTTGGACAGTTCAAACATTAACTCGGTTTTAAAGATTAAAGGGACTTGCATTTGCTTTCAAACATGCACAAGGACTCAAGTGGTGTATGCTCCAATAGCGGAAGCTACCATTACAATACCGAGTCTGCCTCTGGTCCTCATAAAACCACATTTGGTCTATAAATTGACAATAAAATTGCTGTTTACCAGCATTTTGGCTTCTTTTTCCCCCAGTCAGTGGAATTAAAGAAGAAAATGGAAGACAATCTAGGTTGTTTTTTGTATTTAGTTACTATGGCAATGAAATGGCTTGACTAAATTGATTGAAAACTTTTACATTATTGTGTCCATTGCAGAGCTGATTGTGTAGGCGTAGGCTCAATCAGCTTGTAATCAGACAAATAATCTTGCATGCTGCACCTCTAAGTGCTTGCAAACAGAAGGAGAGAGGAAAGGGCTTTCACTCTAATACATGGCTCTGCAGGTGAGTGTATCATTCATTAGTGAGCTTTATATTGACTATTGGAGTATTGGAAAGCGCTTCACCACGAGAAAAAAATCTGTTTTGTTAAAGGGATGAATTAACAAGTACACAAACCGCCACAGATGTCAACTTAATTAGTCACAGGAGAGCTGCATTAACCTAGCTGAACTCAATTAGAGTTTTCAAACTTAATCAACACCCTATTTGCCAGAGAGCAAGAAACAAGCAAGAGTTGATCTTTTTGGGGAGGCGTTTCAATAGTCTTGCTCTTTTCTTGAGATGGCACATTTTCATTTTTTCTAGTACTGCATTGGATTCGTGAAAACAGGTGGGAAAATTTAGTTTTGATCCCCTCATGTTTGAATCATTTGAGGTTAACACCCTTTGATTGGCTGCAGCTCCCTGTGGAACCGCCGCCGCGGCCCCAACCAGTCAGGCAGGCCGAATCTGTCTGAGCCCATTGATAGGCAGCCGGTGAAGATTACATTTGAAATGTGAACATGCATTGGGTTGTACTGTAGAGGGATCAATTATAATTCAATGTGTTACCATGGACGTGAGTTGAAACAGATGTATGGGGGGGCATGCAGTGTGTAGGCAAACAGAAAGATGTTTAACAAGCAGCACCACAGTTGGCTGAGACAGGTAAAATACACATTTATCTGTAAAAACTCAATATACATTAATTTACTATTTAAATTCTTGCTAAATACACAGTTTCTGGGACAAATATGCAGACATTTATAGTGCATAAAAGTAGAGCACTTCAATAATTGTGATGAGTTTAAAACCATAGAAAAAAAGCAAATTGTTTCTTTTCTAAATTTTCATCAAAACTGCTGCATTTTGTATTCTTACATCATTTCAAGAGAGCACAGGAGAATGTCATAGCTCAAGTCCATGAAAACATTCACTCTATTTATTCATGGACCACAGAGTTTGACAGATACTGACTAGAGGCTACTTACAGCCACATTAACCGTTTTTCTAATGTGAGTGGGGCTCTAAGTGTTGTAGTGACATGGGTTCATCGAACCTGTAGTGCTGTGTGTCGTGCAGCCTCTTCTAAAAGATGTGATGTCAATGCATTTTACATTTGGTGGTTCTGACATTGACACTGTAAACTGTGGTGATCAGTGTCCCCTAACAACAGGAAAACATGTGACAATAAAACAGGCGCAAAAAACTGATTAAAGGGCACAATAATGGTAGTAATGAAGTGATAAAGTCCTCTAAACCCTGTAGGGTTTTTACAGGGTTTAGAGGACTGTACTGGAAACTTTTCAAATTAAAAATAGAATAGAATGAAATAGACATAAATGCCATATTTTTTACTTTTTCCTAAATTATTTTTAACCATTTGAGGTTTGACTGCTGCTCTTTTAATTACCTCAGTGAGTTGTGCCCTCCGTTGCAGGCGTTTCAGTGGAACCCAGCTGTGGTTCATGCAATGAGCTCTGGATATTTAGGAGGAAAACATGCTCGTGGAGGAAAACATGCTTTTTGTTTTGCCAGCTTGGTTGGTATTTGACATGCTCTCATGTGTTAGCTTTGTTGCACCTTTTGGGGTGGCACAACTACCAACATGGACTTTCTCATAATTTCAGCATAGCTCCACCCTCTTGAACCTTAGCACAAGTCGGAGCAGAAGGCGTTCAAGGCCTTTGGAACAATCTGCTTCAAAAAAGTTAACCGTTATCAAAAGATATTCATGATTATTTCAGTTAAGAAATCTCTTATAGTGTATTTAGGAAAATCATGTGGAAAAGTTTTCCAAAAACCCACATAAACCTTTTAGGGTTCCAAGAAAATGACGTTAAATACCCTCATTTGTGCTTAGAGAAGTCAACAACTTCTGTGAGACAGGATGGTGGGAGGGGATAAGTGTCACTGAAAATGACCACGGCAGCGACCGTAACACCCATGACAACTAAAGTGCCTCGTGTTATGCTCAGACTTCTGGAATCAACAAGACACAAACAGACATGTTCAGTCAGCCGGGCAGGATGGATGAAACACACTGACATCTGTGACGAGAGGACCAAGCGGTCATGATGACCCAGTCTCTGACACAGACACTGAGTCAGACGCAGAAATGCTGACAGAATGGGTACAGGTGTTCAAGAAGAGATGTAAGAGTGGGGAGAGGACACCAGCGAAACTGAATCAACAGCAACTCTCCAGTGGCCAGAGAGACAACAAGCTAAAAGCAGTGACAGCTGAATTGAAAGAGCTACAGTACTGACTGCTAAACATACACTGACTGCTGATGGATGCTGAGGTTTCTATTAAAACATACATTTTAACCAGTGTTGGAGCCACATGGTTTCTGCTTAGTGACAGATTCAATGCATTTTTTTTTTTGGCCACACATTTCATCAAATTGGAATAAACTGGATACCGCCTATAGTGATAATGGCTACGCATAATCAACACCTTATATGGATCATTAAGCTTGGGACAAAACCATTCCTGTGGAAATGCTGTTAAATAATTGCTTATTTCTCGCCTAAAAATTTGTTTGAAAGCAGATTTTGGTGGACTGTTGTGGTGCAGCGTTACATTATTGTTACGTGTTAAGTGAATGTTTAGGCGAGATGAGACATAAGATGAGACAGAAAATAAATGTGCACAGGAAAGCACCTGTGGTTAAAACAACCCTCATTATGTAATGTCCCCTAAATAGTAAAGCTGTTTTATTAGTTTATATTTATAAAATAAATATACAAATGCAAATTAGAGTATAATCTTCATGAGAAATAAAAAAAAGAAAATAATTTGGTTGTAATAACTATCCACTTATAGGGATCAGTTTGACCCAGACAGACCTGAATCACTGTAAGAGGATTTCTACTGTGACTCATTTTATAGACATTTCCTCAAAGGTCAGTCAGACATAATGAAATGTTAACACAACCAAGTGAACAGTGAAAATAGCAACAAAATTTTCCCGTCGCGTACATTTTGATAATCAGATCACTGTTTACAATTTGTCTTTTGATGTTATTGCAGCGTAACTGCAGGTCAGTCACGTCGAATAGCAATCAACGCTGTGACCCAGCTAACAAGGAGACAATATTGTGTTGCCGCCTGATCCCTGGAGCTCATTCCGCCGCTTAAACCACGCCAGATGGACATCTTTTGGCAATTAAGCCGGTAAAAAACACACGCACATAGGAAAGTGTCTGCCGGCTCGGTGCGGGAGTCTGTGCGCTGAAGCTGTCGGCGGCGCTGCAGGCCACATCACGTCCTGAGTTTGTGACGCCAAAATTGTTGTTGTTTATTAAATAGCGATGATGTGAAGGTGATGAAGGAGACTCCGCTGACACTGTCTTACTTGTATATAAGAAAGGTTTATTACAAAGAAGTACAGCATTAAAAACAAGCATCATGATTGCCTGTGAGAGGTATCGAAGCCAATATGAATCTCCTCTGAGTATCATCTCTAACTATCTGCTTATATAGGTTTAGCTGTTTCATAATCCTGTGACAAAACACATGGTTCACATTAAGAAGGGCTATAGGTTTTCAGACAGAGAGGCGCCCAACCTGAGACCCCTCACTAAGCATAACAAATCCAGGACAGTCATATGGAATTTCAGATACTACAAAAGCACACACAAAGAGAGACAGCAGCTTGACATGTGGCAGAGATGTGAGTGAGATATGTGGCTAAATATGGAAGACCGTAGGAAGGTAAGGTAAGGTAAAGTAAGTCCTCTCGGGGCTCACGAGGTAACATGTTGTTATGGTATGACTGCTCATACACGTAACCTTGTTTTTCCTCCTTTTCTCATACTCAAACACATGCACGACTATATCCACATGGGCGAGCACATGGCGACACAAGCACACTCACACACCCATGAGCACACACACACTTATAGCTTCTTTCTTTTCTTAATTTGCCTAAAGCCCTGATGTCTGGTTCCAGCTCTTCTTCTCAGTGTGGTGCCAGCGCTTCTGTTAGTTAAGATTTCAGCTCAACATCCTCCACTGCTCTCATCTCTCTCTCGCCCTCCCTCTCGCTCATTCTCTGTCTCATCTTTCTCTCTCTCTCTTTTCAGCTTTCAGCGAGCACTCACACACACACACACACACACACACACGCTGCCGCTCTTTCAGCCGTCGTTCTCTCAAATGCATGCACGCACACACACTTTGCCCACATCTCCATTGCAGTTCTCGCCGTATTTCTTTCTTAATTTATCACTTCTCCTCTTCTTGCTCTGGATCATCCTCCCACTCTGCTTTTACCAGGAGTGTTATCTCATCACTGTTTTTTTTTTTTTTTGCCTCTTCTTTTTTCATTGCCCTCTCTGCTCTCCCCTATTTCTTCATCTGCCATTTCAATGGGCTTCAAAAGCTTCGCTGCCTGCCATTGTGATTGTTGCCTCGCTGGTTTTCAGGCCATCACTCTCCTTTTGTCCCCCCATAGCCTTCCCGTCCTCCCTTTCTCACCCTGCGAAAGTGAGAGAATCACTCACTGGAGCATGCTTGATGACATCTATCCAGTGTCAGTGTGACATCCGTTCACTGTGTGACGCATTAACAAACCCTGGAGGACGTCACATCCACCAAAAAGAGCAGCCGGTGAACACTTAACCAGCTTTTTCCTCTGCAAACAACACACGCAAAAACACACTCCACAGTGCATACACACACACACACACACACACACACACACATATATATATATTATATATATAAATACACACCAAATAATTATTTGACCAAATAACCACCCTGCACACAGATGGGAGTCTGTGTCAGAGTGTTGCCATGGTTACGGTGATCCTTGCTGCTCATCACGAGGCCGGCAGGACACCTGCAGGGAGGGAGTAGCAGGTAGCTCGGTCTGATGGGTGAATGTTTCTGTGTGGGTGAGGAGATGGAGACAGACAGGCAGATGTTGTTGGGGGTAAGTAAGAAGGAGGAGGAGGTTAGTTGAAGAAGGAAAGGGGGAGAAAAAGCTGTTAGTGAGCGCAATTCTCTCAGTATTTTAACGCTCTGATGTTGTTTACCCCGGCAGCAGCCCTTATCATCATCAAAGCCTGTAAGTGACACCCTCCACACGAAACTGCTCTGCGCCCACTCCTCCTCCTCCTCCTCCTCCTCTTCTTTTACAATCGCCATGGTAACTGATTGCCTCATTCTCCTCTGGCTTGAATCCCTTGGAAACACAAACACCTGTTGTTCCTGTTGTTCCTGTTGTTTCTGCCGACGCTTCGATCGTGAATGTCATTATGTCGGACGGTTTGGAAAAGTTTTGCTCAGAGCAAACCGGAGGCTCCTTTAGTAAACACATGACAATGTACACGCTGCACACTCTACACTGTAAACACACACCACAAACTATTTTATCAAACAAACCGTGTCCGTGATATTTACATGGACATAAAATTTATACAAAAGTTACCACAGTTTTGCTTATTTCACATGAGAAATGTCTGTATCAAATCACTGGTTTGGAGTGGGTAGGGGTCAGTTGAAAAAGGTTGGTATTGGGTGTGTTTCTGTACATCGATCAGAGTTTAGCAGCATGACAGTTGTGAGATTTGATATTGTTTTCTTATCTTGCCAGGCCACTGTCAATCAGATTTCATCGAAGCACAGGCAGACAATCCCAATAGAGCGGATCAACTGAATATAAATAATCCAAATAATACCTAAAGATATTTTTTTGTTTCTGACATGAATATTTCATGTTATAGAGAAATATCAAGGGTGTGAAAACCTGTTTTGAGGAGCTGTAACTGGGTAAAAGTGTCCTTGAGATTTACCACTTAAAATTCCAGTTTTTCCTAATAAGTAGCTTTAGGGTTAGAAAAAGCACTTTATTCCAGCCTATTTGCCAGTATTTCGTATTCCCTATTAACTTGTTTCAACTCTTCACTGAAGCTGTGTGATGTTTACCCTTAGTGAAATGTTTAAACCCAAAGCTCCTCTATCTTTTTATGGCCACATCCTTTCATCCACTAGAAATAGTTTTGATGTCTCATGCATCCTTTACACACATTTTTAACCCAAGATTCAGCCTGATATGTTGAAATCCACCCTCAAATTTAAAAATAAAAATTGACAAGCTTGACGAGAACTGAAGTAACAGCGCGACAATAAGTTGGCGACTAGAAAACTTTTATTTTGAAATGTGCTCACGTCCACAAGAAACCTGGCGAGAAGGCCGGAGAAAAACTGTCGCACCCTTCACAAAAGAGCGTAAAGGATTAAGACGCACATATCTGTAGATATCCGTGACACTCGGAGACCTAAGAATTCTTAAACAGCAAACAAACTCGGAACACGCATCCCTCCCACTCTCTCAAAACTTTTTGTAATCATCCTGCCTACGCTGAGGAAGGTGGCAGAGGTCTCATAAGCTTCACCTTCCTCTGTGTGCGAGGTGCGTGTGAGTTTAGAGGCAGAGGTTGGTGGTGTTAGAGGCTGAGACAGGGTGAAGCGGAGCTGGAAACATGGGAGCGGAGAAGATAACAGTTGCTGGCAAAGCAGGTAATTTCCTTCATTCAGCCAAAGAGATTGACATCAATGAAGGCCTGATTGCAGGAGAAGAGACACTAAATGCTTCTCACACACACGCAAGGAGTGAAAAACACACACAAATACACACACACACTCACAGACAGAACTGATATTCTGTACACATGTGGGTATACTGTGCAGAAAGAAACATGCACACAACACAGGTAGCTGCATGCTCCCCAACACACGCACACACACACACGCACACTGCTGATGAAACTTTTACTCCACTTAGTCTGAAGTATTACCCAGACTTTCAACTTCTCTCTCTCTCTCACTCCATCCTTCCAGTCCTCCTGCTCTCACCATCCACTCCTCCCCTTCTCCAATTGATGTATTTAAAAAAAAAAGAGAAAGAGAGAGAGCACACTCATTTTTACAGCTGAGAAAAAAAATAAATAAATAAAAACATCTCCCCTGCTGCTCCCATCGATTTGGCAGATCTGCTCGGTTCACATCCTCTCCCTGCTTCCATCTCCTGCTTTGCTTCTTGCTTCAGCTCCGTCCTCAGACGTGCACAAACAATCCTCCAGTCATTCTTGATCCCCAGTTTTGCACTGCCACCCACACTGCTCCGTCCCAGGGCTCTAACCGAGCTCTGCACCTCCTCTCCGGGCTCCCTCTTTCATTCGCCTAAACAACTGAACTACCTGCCAGTTTTGGGAAACATGCGGCAGTCAGCAACAGCTTGGGGGAAGTGAATAGAAGCGCGCCCGTGAGAGGGGATGGGCTGTTGGTGTCGTTATGTGAAATGCAACCCATTACTGACTTTTATTTCATCCTCGGTGTAATAAAACAGCTGTTATGAAAACATTTGATGCTTACAGATACACTCCTCTAAGGCGCTGAGGCGTTTGTGTGATGTCATAACCTCATGTTGCTCCCATCTTATCACATCCAGCGGAGTAAGGCGCCTTTTATTCCTACCATTACCGTTCACACGCTTTAGTAGTACACACGAGCGGCACAGAGCTGCTTCTATAGAATCACTGAGAAAACATGCCATATTGATCTATTATTAAAAGTTAGACTCTCCACCATCAGACTCTCTCTAAGCACATGTTATCATTTTCCCTCCGTCATTTTGCTGATTCTTTTTCCTGCTGATCCATCATGGGATCTAGTTTTGATGCTTCTGTGAGGACGTCAACAATCTCCCTCTTGTTAAAGGTAGGAAAGATTTTCTTACAAAACAATGCAGAGACAAAAATAATCCCTCTCAATCATCACTTACGACCCATGAGAAGTGTGTCATGGTGTCTGTTTCTGCAGAGGCCCTGCCCTCTGCCTGCATTTTCTTATGTTTTATGTTCAGGACGTTTCTGGGCATCAATCCATGGGCAGTGGTGTGTAGCCGCCCATAGGCACGTGGGACCACCAGAGGCGCTTTGAATGTTTACAAAAGCAGCAAATCCTACTCATTACACCGCTATCTGCTGCTACACATGAGAACTTTTTGGCCACTAGAGTAGAGAGCTCTTACAGGCCGGCCCCTGTTTCGTATGTATCTTGCGTTTGTCTTTTCTCAAGAATTGGTTGGATTCACACAATGCACACAATTTGGTGAGAACCACTCAATGTGAATGTTTACCGGGAAACTGTGCAGGAAACCTTTAAGCTCGCTGATAAAGTAAGAAGCACATTGTTGCCGTCAGGCTGGTAATACAGTATGAGCCTGCCTCTCAACCTAACACAACTGATTCATCAATGAGCACCACTGACTCTACATAAAGACGGATACTGCGTCTACACATCCTCCCACTGTCAATCATGATGTTTCATCTTGTTTTAATAGCATCAAATAACTAAAACCAAACTTATCAGAAAACAGTGACTTAAACAAACATCTCATCTTTGGTAAACATTTATTTGACATGTACTTTGACTTTTTAGTTTGGCCCATCTCCCATCTGCCACTATGGAGTGGGAAGGATTTATATCCTGTACTGCAACCAGCCACCAGGGGGGATCGAAATGTTTAGTTTCACTTTTGGGGAGCTGTCATGTGGTTCATCTTTATATAAAGTCTATGATAGGTACACAGTCATTTCTTTAAAAGAGACTAAATGTTGTAATGAACCGTTTTTTACATTTTTACTTCTAAGTTAAGACAACATTTCTGCTGTTATTTTTTCACTGCAGTGTGCTAAGAGAAGTTGCAGTCCTTCACCAATGTCCTTGTTCTCTACTGCTCTGTTATTCTGTTTAACTGTGATGCAAATCCTGCAGTACTATCAGCAGCTTCTATTACTCGCTCCTCTTTCTTTCTTTAGTCATCGTCATGTTTGACCTTCAGCTGTTTCCCATCTCCCTCACTTATCTGACCTCCCACCTCATTTTTCTTCCATGCTTTATATTCAATACTATGACTCTCTCTCTTAATATCTGTTTTTACTCCTACAGTATCTGTTAGAAGGGTTTTGTGTGTGTGTGTGTGTGTGTGTGTGTGTGTGTGTGTATTTCAGTTTACTGCAAGGAAAGGAGTTGCTAGACAGACAGTTGCTCTGTGGAGGGCAAGGTTGTTGGTCAGACAGGTAAGACAGGATGGATGAAAAATAGAGAGGTAAAGGAAACAAACATGACCTTGGAGGGTGAATGATTTCCCAGGATTCAGTCTGTTGACAAGGTGGAAGGCGTATGAGGGATTTCCTGGAATGCAAACACTGTTTTTTACTCTCTATCTCTCCTTCAGTGTATTCTTTCTTCTTTCTCTCACACTGCAGACTCCACAGAGAACTAGTAGGCGCTAGTTAAATGCCGCGTTTCAAAGGGATAACCTCTCTTCAGCAGCGGAGAGAGTCTGTAAGATCCCATCTCATTCAGCTTTCCCCTGGGGGGACACAAATTCTTTTCCTCCTCTCCACCCCCTCACCTTCTAGATGGATTGCAATGATGGCTCACTGCCTGCACAGAAAGCTTTGTCTGACAGATAAAAAAAAAGGATGCTGACACTTGACAGGTTGTGACACTGTTTACCAAACCCCAGCAGTAGGGGAGGTAGACCTTAACAACATTTCCCAGAGATGCACACAAGCACAAGCAAAAGCCTAAAAGACAATGTGATCCTATTTTGCAAAAACAAAATCAAATCAAATCAAATCAAATTTATTTATTTATAGCCCAAAATCACAAACATTGTTTGCCTCAGAGGGCTTTACAGTCTGTACAGTTGTGACACCCTCTGTCCTTAGACCCTCGAACCGAGTCAGGAAAAACTTCAAAAAACCCTTTATGGGAAAAGAAGAAACCTGAGGAAGAGCTACAGATGAGGGATCCTTCTCCCTGGGACAGGACAGACGTGCCACATGTACAGAGAACATCATCATCAATATACTGAGTTCATGGGTTTAGTCCATGTGTGAAGGTATCACAGGTAATGGAAAATGAGTCCGTGAGTCCAGGTGCATCTCTAGAAGTCCTCATATGGAGCTCTGGGCCACTCGACCTTCTCTCCACAACACAGACACAGATCATGTCCCCACCAGGCCAGGTGAACCTCAGACAGATGGACCACAACCAGAATCAGTGAGGAACCTGCAAGACTGGAGAGAACAGGGAGGACCGGGGACTCCGGCAGTAACATGCACTTTACAGGACATAAGAGTATTCACATTAACCACTTTAACACTTTAACCAATTTAACCACTTCAACCAGTTTAACCACTTTAGCCACTTTAACCAGTTTATAAGCTGACTCCAGTTGTGCACTACTACCATATCAATTTGCACTGTCTGTGATTTTGCATTGTCTTTGTTTTATTGCCATGTCTTACTTAGAGAATATAACATTTCGATCCTCAGCATGTCCTGCACATGCCGCCAAATTAACAAAAATGCAGACTTTTAAATAAGAGTAGAGGAAGACCATCCATGTCCACATGAATATTAAAATCACCTACAATAATTACCTTGTCATTTTCAAGGACTAAATTTGACAAGAACTCTGAAAATTCAGATAAAAATTCAGAGTATGGGCCTGGGGGACGGTACACTACAGCAACTAGTACTTGGCTTTGTGTGCTCCTCCAGGCTGGAGATGAATGAGTAATAATAAGGCTTTCAAATGAGCTGTAGCCCTCTTTAGGCCGAGAATTTATTAATAGGGCTGAATTAAAAATGGCTGCAACTCCACCTCCTCGTCCAGTGTCTCGAGGAACATGAACGTTAGAATGACTCGGTGGAGTGGATTCATTTAGGCTAACATAATTCTTCCTGACCTAGCCAGGTCTCAGTAAGGCAGAAAATGGTCTATATCAGAGTCTGATATCAAATCATTTATCAGAACAGCCTTAGAGGCCAGAGATCTGATGTTTAAGAAGGCCACACTTAATTTTCTTATTATGCTGCTGCTGAGTTCCTACAGCGGTTGTGTTAATTTTTATTTGATTTTTCTGAATAACTCCCCTTTTTGGTTTTAAGAGTTTAAATGGTCGCTGGGCAGACACAGTTTCTATTCTATATTGGGTGTGCAGCTGCTCTAATGGAGGCGCAGAGAAGCGTGTAAGACTGCAACTCTGCTTACTGGTCCCAACTCTGGTATGTCATGAATTAGGACTAATAAAACTTTCTATATTTCTAGACAGGAGAGCGGCTCCAGCCAAAGTGGGATGGATACCATCTCTCCTAATCAGGCCAGATCTCCCCCAAAAAGGCTGCCAATTATTAATAAAGCCCACGCCGTTTGCCGGACACCACCTCGTTAACCACCACCGGTGAATGGAATGACGTCATGCGGCTGTACATGTCATCACTGGTCAGATTAGGATTAGGATTAGGAAGGAAGGAACGGAGTCTGACATCATTTTTGCAAACTTACACACCGACTCCACATTAATTCTGGTGATTTCCGATTCCGATTCCAATTTTACCATATTTACGCTTATCCTTTGCCAGCAGTTTTAAATTTGACTCGAGTGTCGCCCGCTCTGGCCCCAGGGATGCATTTGACTATGTTCCCCGGTGTTGCTAACTTCACATTTCGGACTATGGAACTGCCAATGACCACAGTTGGGTTGTCACTGAGAGGGGAGAATGTGTTAGAAACTCGAAGTGCTTGGTGGTGAACCGTGGTGGACTTCTTTTTTGAGCTATGCCTCTTTTGAACAGTCACACCAGCCGCTCGGCTGGGGGAGGAGAGGAGAGATAGGGAGAAGCCATTGCTAATAAGAGATAGCTTAGGAGCTAACCACTGAACCAAATATCTTTAAATGATACATAAGAAGAAAAATGGTTCACGATAGAAGGATTGTCTCACTGTTCACTAACTCAATTAAAAGCCAGCAGATGTAAATAAAATCCTGCGTCCTTCGTCATCCACCTAAACTATGAATGCTGACATTGTGTTAGCAGCAATGACATTCAGTATGAAGAGCGAAATGAAAAACTGCAAAGATACGAATTCCTGCCCATTTTCATACCACACCTGCGTGTGCACAGAGTTCATGTTAAAAAATGCACAATGTGAATGATCTCTCTGAAGAGATCTGATTCAAGTCGGTAAAGGTGAAATCATTTATCAGGCAATCATGAGAAGTGCACACTGAAAGGGAACTTGAAGGCTGAGATCCAAACAGACCAGAGCCCTTAATCATTGGCAGGGCTGATCCTGGGCTTTGTCAGCACCAACTTTTTGGGAGTTTTTAAAAGCATGAATATTATGCAAGGAACTTGCATAATATCCCAGCAACTTGGAGTTCCTGCAGAAAAAAAAGATAATGATGGATTTAATTTTCAGAAGAGATTTGCAGGGCTCATAATGAAAGAGGGCAAGGCTATTTTGAAGGAAGGTTTGGTAAAACTTTCCAAACTCTCACATGTATTTGAACACGCAAAACCATACCAATTAAGAGAACATTAAAATGCACCTGATCCATTTTTACTTACAATACTTAAAAGAGAAAATGACTGAAATAATCTTTGGTGATTATATATGGAATTCGCCAATCAGCGCCCTGAGCCGTATGAGAACGTACTTAACATTTGCAGTGGTAAAGAGCTCAAGGACATTGAGCAGGCCTGGATATCTGGATGGATCGGTCTGGATTCCTGATGAGCCCACTGAATGGACCGGAGGGGCGTAGATCTGTCGGTCGGACACAGAAATGACAGCTGGGCAGCAAAGAAAGAAACAAGTTTTTTTTTTATTCTGAAAGCAACAAGATGTTTTTACTTTGCCAACGTCACATTTAAAGCTGCAGAAACAGATTTGTTTTAAGAGACTGACTTATTATCTCCTTGAAAAGTTGATACGGTGAACAAACAGCTGTCTATTTACACATTCAGCAGACACATTAGCGTTAATCATGTTTCTGACCACATGGTAAATATTGTCTCTCCTTTATAACTTTTTCTGTTCTTGAGAATTTCCTGAGAAAAAACATTTATCTGATTCGCTAACTTTGGCTGTGTGTTTGGTGCTGGGTAGGTAGAGTGAGTAATTACAGCCGATTTTGCAGTTTTTTTCTTTTAAAAAACTGCGATTAAAAATATCACAAACAGCTGTGAAAGCGGTTAGACCGAATCAGAACAGGAAAGTTGCAGCCCAGAACTTTTCACTTGCTTTGTCCTTGCTGAGAGACCGCTGAGAAATGAGATGCAAACGCTGTGTGGACATGACAGAGAGGCTGTTTGGTATTTCAGGTGTGTGTGTGAGTACTTTAAACAAACACGTACCACAGGTCCCAGGGGTTTATGGGGGTCAACTTTGCTAATCAAGATGGGTCAAAGTACGGCGCCAAAAAAATACTGCAGCACTAATCCACTTCCTCCTCATTTCCCGTCCCCTTGGCTTTTTTTTTTTTTCTTAGCTTCTCTCATCTTTCTCCTCTCTCTGTTTATCAGTATGTTAATCCAATTCTGTCTTAACGTTGTACCAGCCTCCCCTCTTCTACTTCAGAGATTTCTCCATATTTTCATTCCTTTGATTTACCTAAATGACTGCTCTCAGTCCTGCTCTCTTTCACACAGATGTATAATTACTTGTCGAGTACTTCTGGATGAACGTCAGCCCGGCGCAGTGGTTTTTGCTCAAGCATTATCCGAGATGTACCACTTTGTTGCAGCGTTAAAAGCCAAAGGTCTGAGCCTGCTGGCGCTGACTCGATCAACCTGATGACTGCAGGATTTTACAGTTCAGACTGATTACAGCGGGGCCTTGTGTAATCTTGTTAGTTTAGCACAAAGAGTTGATTTCATGCTGGCCAGGACTAAAAACGGACTCCCACCGTAGCTCAAGGGTAAGAACAAACCTGGGTCGATTACTATCTGAGACCAATTTAATTCATTTTGCAGGGTTGAAAGAACATGTCTGACACTAGGGAATGAGCATCAGTGTATTTTCTTAAGACTGCAAAGCCAAGTCATCTTTATAACTATCGCTGCTTTAGAATAGCACTGAATGGGAGAGTGAAGCAATGGGAGGCTGTGAAATTTGAACCATTAATCTCTAGAACATTATTTCCTCTTACGGTGTAATGTTGACACTTAACGCAGTCAGGCCTGCAAAAAGCCATCTGATCAGCTTCGTGTCCGGCTGGATTGCCACATATGCCATCATTTACAAGAGCATTGTCTCATTTTCCTCTACCCCTCCACAGGTGGGAAATTCATTACTCCCCTGTTTGATATATGGACCACCCACCCACCCCATCCCCATCCCCATCCCCATCCCCATCCCCATCCCCATCCCCATCTCTTATATGCGGGCCTCAAACAGCAATATTGCTGTCAGGATAAATACCTGTGAGCCACAGCCCTTTTATTCAATTTCTGGCCTGACACAAGCATCTCCACTCCAGCATCTGTTTTAAATGTTGCCTGCCAAAGCGAATTACTGTTGAATATTTCAAAATATTGAAAAAAAAAAAAAAAAAGTGTATTCTTGTTTTAGCTGTCCTAAAAGTATTGCAAATGACTGACGGGTTAGCCAGGCAAATACCACTGTGCCCTCATGGAGAAAAAAAGATAAGAGGGTCTCAAACAAAATACATTAAACTTAACCATCGGGGAATTGAAAGGAATTGAGTTTATTTAGTCTTTGGATGCAGCAGAAAAAAGTGGAGCCTTCACAGAGAAGCCACGCTGAAATCATTATGAAGTTTATTCATTAAATTAAGGGATTAAGTGCGGCAGGAGAAAGTTAACGAGCAAATATGGAAACATGATCTGCTTATTACCGCCTGAACAGATTTAAATGGGCCTTGAAGCCACTGGTGCCACAATTCCATAAGGTAGCCATCAAGAACAGTTACAGCTACTTTTCAACAAGCTGCATCTGGATAATTAACTAAAGCACGTCGCAGAGATAAGTGTGGTATTTCTAAATGCCCTGAAAATGTGGTTGCAAATTTTAAAGGCCCCAAAATACTTTTTTTCTCAGCCATCTTTTTGATGGGGTCCCACATGAACACAGCGTTTCCTGTTGGAGTAAGAACAGTTTTGATTATTTCTTTTGAGAGATTTTCTGGGGGTAGTTTTTGATTTCGTCCGTTCTTTTCTCTGGTTTCAAGTGGGCGGGGCTCAGATGAAAAATGTTGTGGGAGTTTTTGGTCAAATATATCAATCAAATATAATCAAACTACTCCAAGGTTAGAGTTTTTGAAACTGTTATCTCTGAAGAAATTACAACTATAGGTGTTTATTTTTTAAAATACCAACTTTGATTATTGCTTATTAACCCATGAATGTTTTATGTTGTACATAAATTCTTAAGGTTTTATCCAAGGTTTTCAGTGACTTCAGATATTCTCTATATTAAACATGTACGACTAAATAAGCTCAATGAAAAGAAAAAAATGCATCTTTTGTTATTAAGTTTTCCACAAACGCAGTAAACCTGCTTAGTCAGACTGCGTAGGTGTGGTATATAGCACAGATAATGTTCATGTTGCGCTCCCCAAAATGTTCCAAATAAAATATTTCTCAAACCTTTTTGCCTAAACAACATCCAAACCCTTTATTCCTTCCTACTGTTCATTATTGTGATGTTTCACTTGAGAGGGCAGGTTTATTTTTTAGTGCACATACAAAACAAAACTGGCTGCTCTGGGGATCTGCAGTCAGCACCACATCATTAGTTTCATTTTGAACACAGTCTAGAAATCACACTTCTAACACTTTGACAAACAAGATAAATTAAGACACGTTCATTCTTTGCCCTGAAGCCAACTTCTTGATTTTTTTTTTTCACTGTTTGCAATCATCAGAAGAAAAATCTTTGCACATGCTTTTGATCACAGCCCATTTGGAGCAAAGGTGAATGCACTTCATGCTCCGAACCCTCTATGGAGTCATGCACGCTGACCAGTGAAAACACTTCATAGAGCTGCTTTAAAATGATTGTGTAACCAAACACAAAGTGCATTTGAGGGCAAGCAAAAATACACGCAGGATGTTTGGGTCAGAGTGCCGTAATTATTCTGGAACAATGCGGAAATGCTGTAATTATAATTCAAATGTTTTGAGTGCATTCATTATGAGACGTAACACAAATCTTTACAAAGCCCATTAATTAGAACGAAAAGTAAAACTCCCCGAAACGTTAACAATGTTGACTTTGAAAAATCTTTTCTTCACACCCCAAAGGTTTACATTCATCTATTGAAAAGTCTGCATTGACAGAATTAAATAAGACCCAACTGTTCGCTTTTCCACTAACACTGTTATAAAGAATGAAATACAGAAAACACAATGACTCACTCATGTCATCACATATTTCTTTATTTTGGAGCTGAAACTTGGGACAGAATAAAACCTGTATTTGACAAAGTGAAACAAAGCATGCTGACTGTACCGCTGTGTGTGTAAACACACGCATAGATGTTTATTCCTCATCATCATTAGCACAACATGATATCGCTGGGTGCTTCGTATACAGTATTTGTGCATACACACACATGCGTACACACAGCGGCGGGGCAGCTGCGGGGCTAATTTGTTTGGAAGGAATTAATTAGACATTATTAGGGGGAAAACAATGGAGCAGAGGCAGGGTGTTTAACGGTGGGACGTCAAAGAGGCAAACCTGTCACGGGAACAATAGGCTAATATCCACCCACTGCTTCCCGGCTACTGCTCAATTACTTTATCACACAATAGGACACAGTACACAACCACACATAAATAAATGCGAGCAGCAAGTGCATTTTCTGATCAGCCCGCAGTCTGAACATTCATTCATGACTGAGAGACAGCAGAGATTGTGTTTGTGTATTTATGCAAATACGTGTGTGTGTGTGTGTGTGTGTGTGTGTTTCTAATTGAGCAGATGTTTCAGCATTAAAGGTATCCGCTCTTATACCTTCAAGGCAGACACTGCAGCTGCCATTGACGTGTCTTCAGTTGATGAACCCGAAACCCAATTACAGAACAAAATGCAGTGGTACAGCCTGATATCGCCTCTGTCCTCACCTCACACTAATTTCTTCAGATCTCAATCCAATCTAATTCCTCTCCTCTCTCAACACCTTCCCGGTCTCTTTCCCCAAATCTGCTTTATCACCGCAGTCTGTGGCTGTGCTCCAAGTCGCCTTCCCGCCGCGCTCTTTCCCTCACACCTTTTTCCAACCCCTCCTCCCCCTCACAGCCACTTCCTGAGCACGGCCAAGGCAGAGTTGAAGGTGAACTGGGCCTGGTGGGTTCCGCGGTTAGCCAGCAGCAGGGAGCCCGCTTCAGGCCCGTGGCCTGCCGCCAGCAGCTCGGCAGCGGCTTTCTCCACATCCCAGCCTCCCTCCCGCTGGTGGGACAGCATGTGGGAGCTGAGCAGGGGGTACAGGGCTGAGGAGACGCAGCCCACCAGGAGTCCTGCATCCAGGAGCAACGACAGGAGCTCGGCATCGCAGAAGGAGGCGGTCTCCTGGAGAAAAAAAAGACAGGATGGAGAAAGTGTAAACACACATGTGGTGATAGAGACAGGAGAAACTAACTTTGCTTTTGAAGTGTGATTCCAGTGTCTTTTTTTTCCCCCTCTCATCTCTGTGAATATGTGCCAGAAGTAACAGCCAGAATCTTGGCTAATGTGCAACCAGCCTCTCTGCCAGGTAACCAGCCATCATTCAGCAGACCTACACTATTCGAACACCCACTGGCTGATAACACTGAAAGTGGCTGCTAGTTTTGGAGTAGGATAAATAATCAGTTTTACAATGCGGTAAATACAATTGCGATGCTTTGTTGAATGATTCTGCACTGATACAGAAAGTCTTTAATCAATTGTCAATTTTCAACGTTCTGCCATTTCTGGACTTTCTGGACTTTGATGCTACTACTAAAAATGTGTGCACGGTGTTTACACTGTTGACTGTGTAAAGATGGCAGAGCAGCATCCCGATCCACACTCCATTCAATCTAGTGACCGTAATGCACCACAACGTTTTTTGCCAACTGGCAATAAATAAAGAAGAAGATGGAATAGCAGCTCCAAGCAATGAAAGAAATAAAAACACAATCGGCTTTTTTAAAAGCATATGTTTGGCACACTTGTTTGTATTGATTGGGAAAAATAAACCATGTATAGAAATCCAAGAAGCAGGATGCATCAAGAATAATTTAATCATCGAATCGTGGCCCTCTGAATTGTAACTGAATTGTGTCATGACTTTGGAGATTTACTAGCCACAGTTGTCTGTAGAAACGAGAGGCAAAGCTTCCTGCTGCAGGATTTCGAGGCTGTGTGATTACAATGTTACACGCTTGAAGAAACCTGATGAGGTCAGAGTGGTCAAATCCCATGTTGACCATGTGGCTGACCACCAGTCCCATGACATGTGCCCTCACACACACACGCATATATTCACACACAGACTCTCACACACACTCTTTTGCAGTCCTTTGCAGCTTTGTTAGGAACATTCTCAGTTACCAAAACAATTCTGAACACATGTTCGTGCATCCATAAACAGACCTTTTATGTAATATTTTAATCCGATCTTCCGCCTTGTTACATCAATGAATTGCATGCAAATTCAAACAGCTAATAGCCGCTGGGGCTGCTGTGAGTGGTTTACAGGCCACGGAGAAGCAAGGCTGAGTGCTCGGGGGTTGAAAGGCCGTCTCTCTGCCTCTCTCTGTGTGACTCAGCCCTTCTCCTCTGCATCCTCTCACCTGTTTGTCTCTATTATTAAGCTTGCACTTGCACAACCATATACACGCATATGTATGTGTGCGCACACACACACGTACACAGACAATACCGAGCCCCTGGCAGGGTATTTCTGGAGCTGAGGCAGATCAATTATGAATGTGGAGCTCATGTCTTCTATTCTGTTGTAGAGAAGGGGAGCAGACCCGGATGAATTTCTCTCCCTCACCTTTAAAATATCTCATCTCTGTGTCAGCCTCGCTCCGTTTTTCTCTCCTTGAAGGACTATTCATCCTTAAAAACATAAAAATGTTAAAAGGGAACTCTTCACTCATGTGATGGCGGATATTAGTGAATGACTCACACGAGAGCTGAGAGATGCTCAACTGTTGTGTCTGACAAAGACACTGTCCCCTCATGGCATCATATTTTGCACATTTAGAGAGTTTTACTCTGTACTTCAGATCTGAAATAGAACATCATCACTGTGTCCCAAGATTCATAGCTTCTGTCAAAGTATTCTGACTTAGAATGAATTTACCATTTAAACACAATACAAGTTCATGGTTGCATTGGTACCAAAGGGAGACAGAGATTTGACATATAACAGTTACAGAGATACAATATGTCATGCATGGCTAATAATTTAATTTATCCCTTCCATTGAGAGACAGGACCAGATGAATCATGACAAGCCAGGGGAAGGAGGAGGGCCAGAGAGAGGAGACAGACGGAGACGTCTTTGAATCTTGAGACAGAGGTGGACGTGGAGGTCATCCGGCAGTAATGAGAATTAAAGGAGGGGAAGACGAGAGAGAGGGGAGGGCTTGTGAGGAGTGTAGAAAAACTATGACGGAGAGGGATGGAGGGTGCAAGCTAGAGAGGAGAAAGGCAGACATGCACTGAAAGCATCAGATACATACATTTTTAAGTGCACCAACTGTTTCTAAAGGCTCACTGCACACTAGAACCAAGGAGAGGCACTTCAAAACAGCTTAACACTTCAGCTTCAAACTTTTGATTTTGGAGCCTCAGCAGAGGCCCAGAACAAATGTTCTACATTTTTGCAACTGCAGTGAACACTGACCTATTTCAAAGCTCAATACCCTCCAAAGATGATTTCAAACTTCATGGATGGAGCAATTAATCTGTGGACAAAATATGATCAAGTAGTTCACCTCCAACGTCCAAACATGCACTCAGGGATCAGGAATTGTGTGTGTGTGTGTGTGTGTGTGTGCAGCACAGAAACAACCAATACAATGATGAGACAAACTGATAGGGCAAGATAAGTGCATGATATGTAAACCACTTTGTCAAAAGTAAGTGCACCTGCAAAAATCAGAGAACATTATTATTTATGATTATTATTATGAGATGATGGTCAAAACTAGATTAAGAGTCGGGAAAAATGAAAATATCTGACCTGCTGGTGGTGCTAGATAAAAAGTCAGGGGATCACTTAAGCTATAACAATTCATCCTGAGGGAGACATGAATGTACAAAATCTCACGGCAACCCATCTAGTAGTTTGTTGAGATATTTTGGTCTGAACCAAAATGGTGGACCTAAAGCCGTGCCGCTGGCATGGCTACAAATAACACGAAAAATGTCATAAACTGCAATTATTATTCAACATTTTAACTTTGTTAAATGTGGCCTTGTGGTGTCCTTTGGGGCTATTAGTGTGATTAAAGGCTGTACAAATAAATTTAACTTGATTTGACCTGAAGGGTGCTAATCACTGAAATCACCTTCTGCAGCATTTGGCTCTAATGAGGACTCACGCCTACAGAATACATTCTGCATGCCACATACTGTACATGGAGACCACTGCTCTATCAGCATCCACAAATAGGAAGCGAAATATTGGTGTCTCTCTGTTTTAAATGTGTCACTGTATGAGCCATCGGGAAGGCGGAATGCAGGTCCCCGGTGCTGTGGATGCTTCAGATATCACACCTGCAGGGCACTGCAGAGGGGACCGGTTTGGAAAGTAACAGCACATGCATATATTATCAGATCCAGTGAGTTTGAACTACATGGGATTTGTGTAGATTTAGAAGACAAAGACTGTGCTATAATCGAATAAAGCAGAGCAATATATACATAATGTAAATACACTGAAACACAATATACTTACGAATACAAATTCTGTCTTTCCCGCTCCACTATGGAAGAGAAGCACAACACATCAGCCTGGTCCTCTACGCTATACACACACACACACACACACGCTCTTACACACTCTTTCACACGTACCTATACCTCCCAGGCTATTACTGTTTGACGGTGTCAAGAGAGACAGCAGATTTGAGTCTTAGGAGTCAGCCGGATTGACAGTCGAGCTGAAAATAGATGTGAAGGAGCAGCAGAGAGATGGAGGGATGGAGGGGAATCTTGATATCAGAGCGAAGCAGATAACTTTATGTCCTTTTTACAGCACGAACAGCTCTGTCACATTTCAGGCACTGCTGTTCGTCCGGAGTTCACACTTACTGTAAGTATGCGGTATATGGCAGACTGCTGAGTACAGATGATCACTACCTATCCGTACTGTCCTCTGCAGCAATATAGATATTCTAGAACGATACGTCCTGTTATTCTTTATCGAAAATTTAAGGAAGTTTGACAGGGATGGGTAGTAATTTAGTATATTCATTTATTGGCTTTCAGTGGAATAATATAATGACAATACGATGGTATCATGGTATCGTTCAGCAATATGTGCGGCCTCTAAATGACTGATTCTAAGCAAGCTGTAATTATACGAATAATTTGGTTTCGAGAAACACAATTAATCGCCATCTTGCAGAGAGTTACAAGAAGATCAATGCCACTCTCATATCCGGCCATTAAATATGCAGCCAGGAGACAACTGGCTTATCTCGCCATACAGAAAAGGCTTCAGACAGTTTTTATGTTAAGCTAAGCTAACCGCCTGCTGGCACCAAGTTCGTATGTAGCGTAAAGCTGCAAGTGGTATCGACCCTCTCATCCAGCTCTCAGGTAGAAACTCAACAAGCGTATTTCCCAAAATGACAAACAAAAAAATTAATTATCCAATTTTTTTAATTATGAAGAGTTTGATCTGAGATTGGAATTACTATTAGAACTGGCTAGGCCAATTTAATTGTTTTAAATGTGTTTTTGTTACTCGTGCCATATTGTGACTTAAATATATCATTTGCAGCCAAAGTGCAGATAAACCGAAGTCGCAGCGTTTGCTCTCTGAGTCGACTCCACAGCCAACAATCCAGTCTGCTGTACCTCTCACACACCTGCATATCCACACGTACTCACTCCCTCCTCACCCCTCTCTCTAGTTCTCTCAGAGTTTTTGAGTTTCCTCAGCAGTCTGTCCTGGCCTTGCCTTTACAAACACTTCATCGCAAATAGAATCTGATTGAGGAGGGAATACATCCATCATGCCTTCCTTTCTTTCTCAAAGGTCAACAACTCAGAGAACATGAAAACCGGTCCTGAGGTGTATGTATTTTTGTGCATGCGTGTGTGTGTGCGCACATGTGTGTACGTGTTTGTGTGTGTGTGTCAGGTTAAAAGCCCCTCCAAATCATTTCTGAAGGTTCAAACAACACTTTGTCTGCCTCCTCAGTGAAGCGAAAACAAGAGTCATCTTCTCTCTTGTGTGTGTGTGCATGTTTGCAGCTGGCGTGCGCCGTGAGTGAGTGAACAAACACTCAGCGTGACAAGAGAACTGACACATCAAACTGCAGCCATAAGATGTTCAAACCTCCCCCCATACCCCCGTCCCTCTCCTCCCGTCCCTCTCCTCCTTGTTATTACCTTCTCATTTCTTGCTGTCTCCGCCTGTGAAAGACAGCCAAGGTTGTCTTTCCTGTGTGTCTTCAGTGGATGCTAAATGTTGCCTGATTGGTCTGGTCAATTTTTCACACCCCTGTTTTCTATTCCTGCTCTGCACGTCTCTCATTTCCTGTATACGTCCTCCTCCGCCCTCTCTCTCTCCCTGAGCTAAACCCAGCTGAGAGCTTAATTGGAATTACCGTACACGTACAGTGTCTAATACATAATGCATGGCCAAGCCTTCTTTTATCATTTAAATCATAAAGCTTCTTTGGAATGCCAGACAACACACAACTATCTCCTTCCCTCCTCCTCTTTTCCTTTTCTCTCCTTCCCTCAGGGCTCTGCCTCCCATCCCTCCATCCGAGCTGTCCCTGGGCTTTAGTGCTTTGCACACCGAGCTGAGCACGCACACACACACACTCACACTCACACAACACCAAACAGTCCTTGCTTATAGTGCGACATGATTGAAAGTGACAGAAGAGGAGACTGTGAAGCCAAAATAAATAAATAAATAAATAAAAAGTGGGCCCTGACGCACTTTTACGAGCAAACACAAACACACATGCACGCAGCGAGCAAATCAGGGATCAACGCGCTGAGTTGTGAGCAAACACAGCTAGATTAGCAGGTCCAATATGGCACAAAGGCTGTAAACACACCCAGTTAAACAACGCAATTAGACACATAATCACTCAATCATACACATACACACACACACACACACACAGTGTTTTCGCTCCGTGGGGAAAATTGTCAAGGCGTATGTGAGGCCATACAGGAACATGACAGGCCTGAACTGTGGCTTTCTCCACATGACGAAGGAAAGATGAGTGATTGGCAAGTTTTATCTTCAAGCACTGCCCCACCGATGTGTATGCTCTGCTCTGTATCTGATGTTGTAAATTACTATGCACATTATTTTCCCATATTATTTCCCACATAAAAAAAGCGAGATACTGACTATTTAAAGAGTCTGAGTGAACGGAAAACATAATATGTTCATATGCTCTGCAATTGTTGCCATGACTTTCTAGCTCACTTCTTACAATAGTCCTCTAGGATTACTTCCAAAGCCAAAGGTTAGCATATCATCAACTACATACATTAGTTTGTGGGGTTACATGTTACATTAAAAAACACATCCGCTGTGAAGTATTTACCTGCTGTCTTAATACAAATAGCATTATATAAAAAGAAAAATGATCTTATGATACTTCTTGCTTGATACTTGCTTACTTGTTGCCTGGGATGAATAGCTTTAACCTCAGCTTTTTAGCATAATTTCATGTATATATAGCCTTCAAGTGCACAATAAATACCCCTTTACATGTTTAATAACAAGTCAGCTGAAAACATTAAAGAGTCAATTAGTGAGGATGTTTCAACCAATTCAAAATGAAGGTCACGGGCGAGAAATGACAAGCCTGCGTTTGTTGACCTTCTAAAACAGAGCACCCATTGTTGCAAAAACGGCAGAGAAATTACTGAATCATTTGTAAACATGCAGGAACTAAAAGCCTGACAGGTGACAGCAGCTGAGGAAGGTGATGCTTAATGAATATTTAAAGTAATTTCAAATGGCAGAAAAAATAAAAAGTGAGGGGAAGATTCAAAGACAAAAGGAAGGTGAAGAGATGCGAGGACTGCAGGCACACTTTGTTGCAGCAAACTTTGGAGTGGACTGCAGCTGTGTGTGTGTGTGTGTGTGTGTGTGTGTGTGTGTGTGTGTGTGCGCTGTATCTATCTAAGCAGTACGTCGCAGTGACAGCTCATTCATATTGGAAGGACAGCTCTTATCAGCCCCCTTATCTCTGTCTTCCATTAGTCAGGTTGGTGTTAACCCCTGGCTCCCTGCTCCACTGCTCCCCTCTGCTCCTCCATGGTCCATGCATCTTCACTAGGAAGGGCAGAGCGGAAAAGGAAGGAGGGGAAAAGGAAGAAATGACAGAAGGGAGGGAGGGAGTTTGAGAGAAGAGGTCACATGTGTTCCTGCTCCCAGTGAAAAGAAATACAAGCCCTGCACGGTATTTTCCTGCATCGTTAAGAGCAACACAAACTCTTCTTCATTACCTGGTCTCTCTACTTCTCTGTCTCCCTTTCAATTCATATACTCCACTCCCACTCCTTTCTTTCTTTCCTCCCTCCTTCTGCTTTACTACGCCCACTGCGGTCTCCCGCTGCAGCGGAGCAGGACAAAGGAAAATGCGAAGCAAAATGAACACATATCTCACACCACAGCCAAATAAATTACTTTTTCTCATTTACTTCTTGTGTCAAGTGGTTTTCTATAACACCATTTTAATTAAAAACTAATCTTCAGAATTAATCTTATTTTTTTATTGTGATCTCAGGGGCATCTTTTTTATGAAGGTAAAAAAATGTGTTGATACTGGGGAAAAACAATGCGCACAGTAATCTATGACATCAGATACAGTATCGGGGAACACACACCGGTGGGGCAGTGCCTGAAGATAAGGCTTGCCAATCACTCAGAGTGACATGTTAATGTCATGCATTTAATCAAGAGTGGTAAGCTTTGCGGAGTTGGTAAATATGCGGTGCATTGTGGCCAAAACCAACCACAGTCTTGTTAATTTAGACATGAAAAGGAAGATGAATAAATGAACAGTGACAATTCCCTTTGTCTGCTACGTTGGAGTGAAACAAACCATGACAAAAGAGCGAGCCCCAAAGAATTGCTGACCGTATTTTTAACAGTAACCGCAGTAAATTATGTTAAGGTTCCTCAGTTACACTCACCTGAATTTCTTATCGAACAAGCTGAACTAAAATCAATTAGTTCTGATCCTCCCTTGATAGGATCTACTGATAAGCTAATGGCCAGCTGCTGACAAGTCCTGGCTATTTGTAGATCTGATAAAAGGCTTCAGTGTTGTGCTCTTGTATCCAACTTGAGTTGGTCATGATGGTGAAAAATGTAAAAGTAAAAAAAAAAAAAAAAGAAGCAGGAACTCAATCACGCTTAATCGTTGGTTGTTCTGAATTACAAAAAAAACGTACTTTCCAACCATGGATGGAATCAAACCAAGAATGTAGTCTTGTTTTAATTTGTCCAGGTTTTCAGATATCTGTCTCTGAAATAATTTGAAATACTCCATAAAACTGTGACAGCAAGACTGTGCTTTGGCAGTTTCTTTGTCAGTGTCAATGTCAAGTCCACTCATTCAGTCACAGCAGGCCACCGACTTTAGCTGTGCAGACTGATCCAGCAAAATATATAAAGTGCTACGCAGTGTTTTATCTTTGATCACCCTTTAAATGTACAGATCTGTTATTCTAGTCTATTCATGTCTAATGAAATAAGATGCCCACCAACCCTTCCATTGTTTAAATGCATGACTGTTCACGGTCTGAACACATTTTTAAATGGCACAGCAAGGTCTGGTCTTAAATTTAAATGATCACAATGAGTTCCGTGTAGTTAGGGATACCGACCTTAAATTTCAGGAAAAGGGAGCACTGGTTCTTGGTATCAGCTAATAGAATTGCGGTATCAGAATCGATTTCAGGAAAGAAAAGGTTGGATTGCAGCATCTCTAAACGCTCTACATTTCTCTGTCATTAAATCTGACATCCTGCATCTCTTTTTTTAAAATATAATTTGGGAGAACAAATCCTTTAAAATTGTCTCAGGCAATCGGAAACACTGTATAAACACACTTTGACATTCACACAGACAAAGAAAAACACTCACACACGAGAGAGAGGAGATGCACACAAGCACACACGGACAAACACACACCCACATGCATACTACTCCCGAGCAGAGTGAGCACCAAGCCAACACATTATCAGATGTATTAGATGTAAGACGACTTCTCTCTGACTCTGCTGATGTTATCTTCAGATGAACGCTGTTCCTGTGCCACTCCGAACATGCCCTTGTTCATTCGGCTCTTAAGTGGCAGCGGCGAGATTATTTCTCAAAGCACTGTGACACGCTGCCTGTCTTACTCCATTCGTACTCCCCCTTCTCACTAACTCCCCCTGATTTATTTTTTTCTATCTTTCCTCCCATCCTTACCTCAGTCAGGCTGCGGACCCTGCTCGGTCCACTCTACCACCGTCTCGGTCTGCCTAACTTTACATTTTCATACATTTGCTCCGTCTTTGCAACTCCCCTTCTCATCCTATTTATCTCACTCAACACCCACCCACTCCCCTCTCCGTTTGATTTCCTCTTCTCACATCTAAATCACACATCTTTTCTGTTACCCTCCCCCTTTACCACACCGCCTCCCTTGGCCCCGCTCTCTTCTCCCCGCAGGATAAAAAGCAGCGGGTTGTTCAGGTGCCCCCCAGTATAGGAGCTTTACCGTTTCATTTAATGGGGGCTCTGTCACTTAATAGAGAGGCTTTCTCTTATCTGATCCTGGAACAAAGAGAGGGTCTGCTGGGTCTGAGAGGCCTACTTTGTGGCAATTGCTTATCTGATCAGGAAGCAGTGGAGAGCGGCCCACACAGTCTTAAACTGTTACTTTCTTTCCTGATTGTGGCTTTGCAAAACAAGTGGAGAGTCTACAAGTGGATGAATGTTGACTTTTTTTTTATTTAGAAATTCTTCATTTCAGGTCTTATAATTTTAAACTGGGAATAGAATTATTGTTTTTTACTGTCTATATGCTGCATGACCATAATAATACAATAGCACAGTATACAGTGCGCAGTCTCTGAGGCCTGGTCGAAAATTATGTTATCGCTTTTAATACAAAAACAAAAGAAATGATAAAGACATTAAAGACTCAACAAATCAAATAGTGTACAATTAAAGGCTATTACTGCTTAAACGACTAGTGGATTGATTAATAAGTGGTTTCCATCCTTGGGGCTGAGATCCTCCCAAGGCATCTCAACAAAATGTCAAGGGGTCAACAGATGATTAAACTAATGAGAGAAAACATATATTTGTATTACAACATTATGTCTATTATCTTATAAAATAAATCAGCTCGACATTGAGCCTGACAACAGCTCAGCTGTTAAAAAAAAATCACAGTAAATCATGGCCTCTTGGGGCTTATTCAATATAACTCACAACACAACAAGGCCATGACCTGTGATAAGGGTTCACAAGTACTGCAGACATTACTTCATTTTTTAACTGATCATTAAAAAAAATACAATGTCTGCATTCAAACTAAGGTCCATACAGGAAGCTACACTTGGTCTACATCTAAATATGAACCATGCAGATAATTACAATGACACTTACTGCGGTCATGCTGTTGATCTGATCCAGAGTCAGCTGCAGCAGTTGCTCATCGCCACTTTCAGCCATCAGTTTAAGTGCAGGCTGCTGGAGGTTCAGCTGGTTTTGGAGAAGCAGGGTGGATATGCGTCTGATACACTACAGGAGAGAGAGAGAGAGATGAATGGATAAATGCACGGGTGAATGGATGAGAGGAGGAGAGTGAGCAAAAACGTTTGGACGAAAAACAAAGAAAGGTAATAGTAAAAAAAAAAAGAGCAAGGTAGAATAAAAGGGGTGAGAAGAGGAGACAGAGGGGAGGAGTAGGCGAGAAACAGTGAAGGTTAATCGATGTGCATATACTGTGCAGACACACAGGAACATAATACTTTTAAAAAGGTCTGCACACAAACACACACTCTCACACACACCAGCAACACAATGCTGTTGCAGTCCTATCCAGTAATATATGGATATCACAATGCAATCTGACTCCCCCATGCTCTGGCGGTTTCATTCCAGCAGATTCAAATTAAAGCTGTTCAGGACTGAGTAAAAGGCCTCCTTCTCCACCTCCCACCCCCTTCCCACACTAATATTAGACAGCCAGGCAGACAGTAGCCTATTCACACTGAATAGCATTAGCGCTAAACTAATATCACAGTCAGCTGGCGCTAGACATACAGAATGGCATTAGGCTTACCACTTCTATGGTGCTCAGCAGGGCATGAATAGCATTAGAGACCGTCAGATATCAAAGAGTGGCTAGTGCCTACAGTACATTGCAAAGCACTGAGCTGATGCTAACATGTAGCTGTGGGTTACATGCTTAATGGCTTTGGGTTCCTGTACTAAGATAGGGGGTAAAGCGGTGGCACTGCAGTGTGAGGTTACACTGAATTCAAACAAGCTTAGTCCCGTAACAATGGTGATAGCAGAAGGACCTAAAATGTGTCTAAGTCGGATTTAAATGCACTAATTGATATCGAATTTCACTATCCTCACTGTATTACAGTGGTGCAAAATGTGTTCAAGTTATTTATTCAATTAGCAAAGCAACAATGTAAAAAGTTAAAGCCTTTAAGCATTTTAAACTTTTACTAAATCTTTAGAAATGTACCTAAAAGTATCAAAAGTATTCTTTATTCAGAATCACATCTTTCTATTGTTAGTTATTACTACAGATTTATTAGCCTGCATAACATTTTAATGTTGTAGATCATTAAGGTGAAGCTAATTATCACTACTTCATTTACTGTTGGGTAGTCTGGTCTAAACAATGTGCCATATTGAAATGTTATACAGCCAATTAGAATAAACTAAAGTAAAATACAAGTTCGTAGAAGTCATACTCATAAATGTATGTCCTCTCATGTACTTTTCACAGATTTAGCATTCAGACATAGTGTTCTTTGTGGACTTTGACACTGTCCCCATCTACGTTTAGATCACTGCAAAAAAGAGACAACACAAGCAGTCATGGTCAACAGTTATCCAAGAAATGTTTGCTGATTACCTGTACTGGGAGCTTGTGTTTGGTGTTGTACAGGGATCGCACCATGGTGACAACCTGCTGACCCACGTCTAATTTGACCTCTGACCCCTGGCAGCGAGTCAGCAGGGCAGAGGTCAGCACCACCCAGGGGTTACGCTCAGACTCTGCCCTGGAAAGAGAGAGCAAGACAGACCTGTGAATTTGACCGTGTGCGCGTGTGTGTGTGTGTGTGTAGTCTGTGTCTTCCTTAGTGAATGCAGAGAGAACAACATAGGCTGGTAAATACAAGAGTAAGGATGTGAAGTACATGAGTATCTTACATCAGTGACTGTGTTTAGGACTACAGAAGCAGGCAGGAACACACAGTAGTAAAACCAAAACAGTATTACAACATGTAAAATGTCATTCATTACTCTGTACTATGTCACCAGATGGTAATCCTGTTAGACAATGACTGGGTCACGGCAGCTTATAACTGTGTTCACCATATTGCATGAAAATGCATATAATGAATAATATAAATACAAACGCCGCAGAGGAATAACAGCATCAACCTCCCTTCAAATCACAGGCTGACATGAGAGCGGAGAGAACTGTCAAGAGGTTTGCAGACAATCTAATGAATTCTGAGGTTGGCATGTAAGTGAGGAGGAAAGATGTTTGACCACAATACTCCTGCAGTTAATATTTAACACCAACATGATGCATTTTCTGTTGCTCGCGCTCTCTATCTGCGAACACCAGGGGACGGCTGCCAGCAGTGACAGGTGCCGCTTTGTTGACACGCTCTTTTATGAGGTCTTCAAGACCTTTGCTAATGTCTCCAGAGTACCCGATTAGCTTCAACCAAGGCCAGCAAATGCCATCAAGTGTCAAGGCAATTTGACCTTCATGGATTTTATTAATACATATCAGTCAAAGTAAAAAAAAAAAAAAACAGGAAAAGTTGGAAACCTCACAATTCATTATCTATTAATTAGATCTTGGTTGACGGATGGATCTTGTTTAAGTGATTCATTTTATTAGAATCACTATTACGGGGGAAGTGCCAGTGCCATATGAGAGCCCCTCTAACTGCTGGTATTGAACATGAGAGGAGGAATCCAAAATGAACACGTGCTTTGTTTCGCTCTCTGTGTTTTCACATGATAAAGGATAGACGGTAACATGCTGATAAACCCTTAGTTATATGATGAGAAATTTAAAAAAAGTAAGGCCCGATGTCAGATTAGGCTGCCGAAGTGAGTCTTAAGAAAGCGTGTCACAGGAAATAGACCCTGACGTAAGATGTGCGCGCCCACGTATATCTGCAAAAGAGGAGCATGACTGAAAGAGCTTGCAAGTGAGACAGAGGGGATAGAAAGGAAGAGGTGAAGAAAGAAAGACAGCAGGGAGAACAGCGGGGCCCCTGTGTGCGACTGACAGAAGAAAAAAGGCAGCTCTCCATCCAGCTACCGGGGTGTCTTGTCCCAACAAGCTGCTTCACCTTTGGATGATGCAGCCATGGGAGCAAACAGAGTGCCACTTGTTCCGCTGGCACGGTGCTGCTTCCTGTGCTTTACCAGGGGGACGGGGAGGCAGTGCTGCATGGAACGACTATGAGTGTCTGTGCGTTCGCCAAATCTGTCACAGGGTGCAGCGTGAGTCACAGCCAGCCTCCATTCGTGCTTTGAATCATGAGTCAGTTTATGCGGACAGACTAAAGGATAAGCCTTTTTAGATGCAACTCAGTATAGCTCCCCAAAAAACAGCCTCTTGGAGAAACAAATCTCACACAAACACGCTCCCATTCCCAACGAGGATTATATGCTGAGCCAGACGAAAAGTTGACCAAGAGATAACACCCCCAGGTCTTGAAAGGAACATCTAAAATGAGGTATCTGAAGGTTAAGTTATTCAGAGTTTTATGTTCCAAATTATGACTGTCAGGTGTAGCAGTCATTACACATAAAACACGCACTGAACGCAGATCGCCTAAATTTCAGGGCTTCTGCGCTTCAAAGAGGCACATTACAGCCGCAGCTCTTGAATGCATGCATGTTGCAGCAAATTAACTCAAGTGATTTAAAATGAGGGCGACCAAAGAGGCGAGAAAAAAAAACGAAAGAAAATCCGTGATCAGAAGGCAAGTTTGTATTCCGCATTATGTTTGCATTTAAATCTGAAATACAGTACAACGGCTGAGTCTGCAGTTCAAAGAAATGATTACAGGCGAATGTCTGTTATGCTCACAGAAATCAGTGGAGTGTCAGTGAAATCCGGGGGTGAACTTGAAGCAGCTGTGTCGTCCAAACCTAATCCCACCCCTCCTACTGCTTCTCAGCTGAACCGTAATCTGCCAGAAAAGATGCTGGCTATACACCAAGCCAATGATATCTCCACCCTCCATTACAAATACACTAATGAATAATAACCATTTTTCACACTTGCTCCTGAACGTTTTCATTCTGTTTGCTAAACGGCCACAACTTATAAACATTTAGACAACTTAAACTGTCTCCCTTTCAGAAATTTGCACCTTCACAGCTTTCTCTTACACTGAACCAAATGATACAAGATCGACCTGAAAAAGGCCTAAGCCGACAGACAGTGGGAGTTAAGTACAAAAGAACAGCAGTCTAAACTTAGTACCTTGTTATTAGTCTGCTATATATCTATTCTTCATGTGATTACATACACAATACCACTCAAAAGTTTGGAATGGTCTGCCATAAAATCTTGATTGAGTACAATCATATGGCATAAAGCGCTGCCTTAAATTTTATACTGCTCTTTCATACCTTTAGGTTGTAGAGAGTCCTCTTTCAAAATACATGTTATTTTGTATAAATCATTTGAAACTGTTTTCAGAGGTGTTTTGTACACAGAGAACAAAACACAAAGTGTACAATAATTCAACTGGACTGACAACTGAAAGGACAGAAAGAGACAAAGATCTCTGTTAAATAAGAGTATAAGGCTCCATTTTCAGTGTCGCAGTGCAAAATAATGCCTCTAACTAACTGGAATTAACAGGGCTGTTGCTTCAGCAAAGCTTTTCCTAAAACTTCAAAATGGAAACAGAAGGGTTATCACTGTTAAAATATCAGCTGCACATAAAATAAACTAATTTAAACCTGTTCCATCTAAACACTGAGTAGACTGTAGAGGACCCAAAGATAAGGTTGTTATTAGCGTGGCATAAAGGAATATAGGCTAATGAACACAATTAGTTTGTGTTTTGCATGATTTCATCTACTTGTGCCGGGCAAATGAAGCTGCATTTGCACACGACACTTATGCTGGACAGCACTGATCCCTGTCAAGGGTAATTAATTACTCTTATCGCCTTCGCACACACAGAGCTGTAGCTTAACTTTTGATAAATGTATTTACCAGTGACTACTTTTAACACTTTTTAAGATTCTGTGGAAGTATTTAGCTGAAGAGGAGATCACCTTTATACTCCAGGTAGGTTGCGAAGTCAGATGGGGACGATGACCCCCCTCATCTGACATGATAATCATGTGGACTGAGAAAATACTGCATGGTCTGATTCTGGCATAAAGTCTATTTTGGACTGAAAGAGCAAGCATCGCATCAGGCAGGTTGTTTTGGAATTTTAATCAATGCATCAGTGATGAACAAGTGTAAATCTTGTTCATCAACAAACAAAGTCGTTAGAGTCTATAAAGCTGACTGATACACACACACACTTCTACACCTATACACACGCCCTTGTGACTTTCTAACAACTACTGGAGAAGAACTCTACTTTAAATTGCTGATCAAAACTGTTTGTCTGCTTTGATTGATCTGGAAGGATAAACTCCCGATTGCATAACCCTGTATTGTCTCGGCGGTCCTCGGAGCACTGCTCACTTTTAATCAAGAACAATGGAGCAGGAGAAGAGCAATCACATCATTAGGTACTTATCGATAATAAAGCCAACGCTTGCTGAGGCTCATAAGAAGCCAGCTGGTAGAAGAAGCCAAGCGCCTGAAGGTTTGTGACGGCGTCTAACTCTTAAGGTTTATGTCTAATAGGTGCACCTGAGCGATTAAAGGCACTATTCTCTATCCCTGCCTTTAGTGAAATGAGAACGCATTGAACACAAGATGTCAACTTATTCACGCGTCCCTGATTTCGCTAACGAGCAAATGTACAGTATAAACCCTGTTCAAAGTGTCTGACAGGTTGAGAGTTAAGCACCAAAACACACTCTCTATCATTTAATATAGGCATTGGACAAGAGGCTGCTTTGACCTCAAACAAGTAAAAACTGCACTCATTTTCACATTTTTACTTTAAAACTGACATTGGCTGAAGATGCTGAGAAGGCACCGGTGCATTAAGACAAGAGGTTAAGAGAGAGAGAGAGGGAGTGAAGTGGGGTGAGAGATGAGAGAAAGAAAAGTAAATCAACAGCTACACTGTTGTCATTCTGCACACAATCTGTAATAAAAGGATGCTTGGATTTCCATCTCCAAAAACCTCCTCATAAGATATACATTTGCCAGCTTGTTTCAAACCTGTATGTGTGAATGTGTGCATAATATTGTTGCTAATGAGCTGTAAACATTGGATTGCAAGAAACTACCAGAGGTGCTTACAGGAATAGTTTTGACATTTAGGGAAATATATTATCATATCTCTGTGTTTAATATAAGGCTACAGCCAGCAGCTGGTTTCCTTAGCTTAGCATTTTGACTGAAAAATGGAGGAGACAGTTGGCAAGACTCCATTTTCTTATGCAGAAAAAACAAACAAAAAAATCCCATTAATTAATGAACTCTAGATGTGATGGTACCTTCAGAAAGACCCACGCTAGATGTTTCCCCAGTTTCCAGTCGTTATGCTAAGCTAAGCTAGCTGTCTCCTGGCTGTAGCTTCATATGCATCGACATGGGAATGGTATTAAAAGCACGAATGAGCATTTTATTCTGAAAACGTCCGACCATTGCTTTAATCTCAAAAGAATCAAAGACCAATAAAAGAGAGAAAAAAAAAAAAGTCTTACACTTCCTCTTTCATCATGGGGGGCCATGCCTGCAGGAGGAGCATGAGCAGCTGAAAGTCCTCCCACTTTTGTGCAGCTTCCAGCAGCTCCAAGAAGAGGGCGTATCTTTTCTCCTCGTTCTCCACATCCTCTATCTGAACCTGAAGAAGGGGGGGGGGAGAGAAAGCAAGGGGGTGAGAGAGGCACATCAATTAGAAACTAAAAAGCAAAAGGCCCCCTGTGAGGATCTTGACTGTGAGATATCTTCGGGTCATTTAGCACAAAGGACGAATTAGTGTTTTTGGCAAGAGTAACCATCGGTTTCTTTCAAATTCTGCGACATGCAGATGAATATGATAATAAATGCCATCATCAACCGCTGCAAAGTGGATTGCGGTGATCTATTATCTTGGCCACTTCCACTAGAAACTATCCAAAATAAACTCAACAGAAACAGGAGAGCAGCTTTCATTGATTCGAAATGGAGCGTTCTCTCGATTCTGTTGGCAAAACTTGACATCCCGATGATTGCAGTGGAGTTTGTGGGCGAGGCATTCCTGCCAAAACAAGACCCCGAATGAACCACGCAATCAAAAACACTCAATCTAGACAAGCATCACAGCCTTCAAACTTCAAACAAGGCATCGAAAGGAAGGAACAAGGCTTCATGCGTAATGGCACATGTCATTGTTAGTTTAAAAAATGTCACCTGTGGCTAAACTTATTCTACGCTATTATGAGAAAGAGAGAAACTGAGAGGGAGAGGGTAAGAAAAAGGTGTAAAGGAACAAGGGAGGGTTAATGTGGAAAAAATGAGAGGAGGAGGAGGTGGAGGGAAAGTAATTAATTTTCTTCTCAAAGGTTGGCTTCTAGTGTGATTTAACAGTTCAGAGAGTGGCTGATTTCTGAGGGGAAAACTACAACCTGCCAAAGCATGGCTGCTGCAAAGACAGGCTCCGTCACACACACGCATACATGTAGCTACACACTCAAACACGCACAGACACACGCATATGCACACAACACAACACATACATCACTTGCAGCCAGGCTCATAAAACATTGTTTCTGCCTCGGTGGTGTGATCAAATTTATATGACTGGATATCTATGTAAAGCCTGGCGATATTTCATCAGTATAAAGGCCCATACACAGACTCATTTCAACCTTTAACATACTAGGAAGTGTCTGTGAATGAACCTTTAAACCTTTTCTTTTCAACATACCTTTATTTTTAATCTTAGTACTGGTTTGTAAAGAAGTCCTACCAGTATAGAAAGAATCTGTACTGGTGAACTTCCAGCTCCAAAGTATTCATATTTGGGCTTGCAAATTAAGCCCATTAACCCATTAACAATAATTTAATTAAATGCTTTTTGAGGCAGTAAAATACTTATCATCTGGGAGGATAAATTGTGAGCCCACTAGAGCAATCTGAGTGGTAAACCATGCTAAGGTTTTATGCTGCCAAAAAACACATAAAACACCTGCATTAAGATGCCAAAGACCACCACAATACGTCTTGTACAAACACAGCAGTAATTGCTGTTACAAATGGCTTGACAGCAGTAGGCAATGTTGACTAAATGTACAAAATACTGTGAATAGGAGCTCCTGTGGCCGCAAGGAGCGCATGCCCCACTGCATGGTGCATCTACAACACTGTGGTACACCCCTGGATTACAAAGCCTTTACACAAATACACAAGAATATTTGTTGAAAAGCCACAGCGGAGCTCTGCAGGTGACTTGTTTTGTGCTGTGTAGGTTATTGTGCACTAAAAAGCAAATAAAGTCTCATATTGCTAGTTCCTTAGCGACTACAACAGACACAAAAAAATGCATCACATTTAACGTCAACAACAGTGTTAATGCAGCAAAAATATACAAGGCATTTATTTTGTTATTTTAAATTCAATACAAAGCCAATAGTTGCTAAATGAGTCATATTGCTTAACGCTAAAACTGGCATTATATTTGATGGACAGGGCTCTTCAGATGGTGATTCCAAAGATTACCAGATGAATTTATTTGTAAGAAGTCTCCACTTATGAAAAGGACAGATGCAGCAGCAGAAAAAAAATCTGTGTCTTTCTTTATTTGATGCTATGTGTGTCCTATCGAGTCCCTAAACTGATAAAATGTAATAAAAGTCATCATAAACAATAATGGAATACATCAATGAATAATACTGTTAAATAATTTTGTAAAAAGAAATATGAACCATATTTAATGTTACTCATTCATATGCTATACTGTATACTGCTGTAGCAACCTTTAATAAACTAAAACCTTCAAATAGCTAAAGCACTTATTAAATCTAACTCTAAAAAATAGTTGACTAAACTACCACTGCTACACTTGTACAGAAAAACATCAAACAACCTTTCCCTTTTTTAATCAACTGAGTCATTCTTAATGATTAAAGGTACAAATATTTGTTTTTTATACCCTGTTTTACTCACTGTATTTATCAGCATTATTTATTAACTAGTCTGACAATCTTTTACTTCCTTGTGTTGGTGATGGGGCTCGACATCAACTTGTTCTTGTAATACTGTACCAGTGGACCAACACTCGCTGCAATGGATGACTGGTAATTCAGCAATCCTCTCATTGGCTGATTTCCTTAATGAGGTATTTGATACTCAGACATTTGAGCCATTTTAGGTGTTAAACCTTTAATTTTAGTAAAAGCACATGGAAATAACTGGCAGCACAGCAGAGCCATGCTTAGCAGTGTAGTGAAGCGCCTTATGATGGTGGATGGAGCAATAAATGAGTAAAACTGAAGCTCAGGACCCTCTGGAAATGGAGGTCATTTGGGAAACAGAAATGGAATCTTAACTACCTGTAAAAAGCCCTCACCGCAATCTAAAGCTCTCAAATCCATCACCGAATGTAAACTGCAACCCAAAGCCTGTTCATCATTGTTATTGCCTCACTGTTATGAATACTGAATACTGAACACTCACTCGCTATTGAAGCATTTAAAGCAAGTTTTATGGCCACATTTATTTATTATGTTTCAAACTTCAAGGGTATGCAAGACCTTGGGATTGCACACAGACACCTGCGCTCTCATCAAAACTCACCTACAGCAGACCACAAATTAAATTGCTGCCAATTACTGTGTGGCTGTGAGGCTTTTATTTTCTTAACAAGGGAGGATGGTAATTAATTATGCCTAGTGATTAAAATCAACATTTCCTCTGTGGTGTTGTACAAAGAACAGAGTGCAGGAGGGCAGGAGGGCAGGAGGGCAGGAAGAGGAGGGAGGGTACGACGAGACTGTCAGCCAACACCATAACACTTAGCCCAGAAGTGCTGACAAATTAGATCGGACACGGTCTCTCAGTAAATCAGCCCATCTAAATATATGTACAAACGGTATGCACCTATCTGTCCTCCTCTCTGTGTATTTATATCCCTTTCTCAACAGTTTTTTTTTTCTAAATTGCTCTTTCATCTAATGTATAGTCTAATCTTTTCTAACCATCCGGCTTAAAACACTTTCGATCTCAACTACTCTCTCCCCTCCCCATCTGTCCATCTCAAGATCAGTCAATTAGACAGCAGGTATATTTGTGAATTTGTGAATTAAACTGTCTCTTTTTGCCTTTTTATGACCCATCACCACCGCAGTCCCTCATTAGGAGGACAACTTTTCAAACTTCTCTTCTTTCTCCTCCAACTGTCCAATCATGGGATATGTGACCAGGACTTTTCTACATGCCAAAATGTATGTAAGCCTTTTAAAAACACAAATAACAAAAGTGTAATGGAAAAATCTACTGTGCGATGCAATCATTAGTTTGTCCCATTCATTTGTTTACTACCTACAGTAAAAGTCTTTTTTAAAGGAGCATATCACCAACTACATTAGTTTGTGGGGGTAGAGGTTACATGGCAAAAAGCCCACTTAACAACTACTATACCACATCCCACTGTGTAGTATTTCCCCGCTGTGTGGATTGTAAAAAGTCAGCTGGAGTTTTTAAACTAAATTATTGAACTCGCATAAGCCAGACACTGTAGCTACAGCTGAAAAAAAAACCCTTAATTGTCATTTAAGCCTGTGTAATTGATGGCTGCCAGCTGGAAATGAGTAGCCTGCTTTTATCTACCTCTGTCTAACATCTTAGTTTAAAAAATAACAATGAATTTCAAATCTTACACTGTCATCACAGCACAAGCACAAGAACAGAAAAGGTGACATACTAACAGCAACTAAGGGGTTGGGGCTCAGCGAATAGTCAATTATTACTTTAAATTTGGTAATAGTAGTAGAATACTATTTATTATTAAAATGTATAATTCTTGGCCTATTTTGATTATGAATCACTATGAAAAAGTGATGATTTCACTAATAAAACAGTCTAAATACTGTGGAGATTAATCACAGAAAACAAGGAAAGAAGAAAAAATAAACAAACAAAGGTTACAGTCATGTACAAACACTTTCTATTCAAGGAAAGGTGCACATGCATCATCACTGACACACATAAAAACAAACATACAAGCGAAAAAGCAAAAGCACACACACACACTCACTCATGTAAGCCAGTTGCAAACACTGATACCGCGGGGTCAGCAAACGATATGATACCCTTTAAAAACAATGCTGTGCGACAGAGAGCGGTGCATGCTCACAGGCATGAAAGCAAAAACACACACACAAAACAAAAAAGCTGCTAGCTCTCACTGCCTGTAATTTCAAGCTTCAAAAACACAGTTTTTTTTTCTGCTGGCACAGGAAACAGTGCTGTTAAATTATGCCGACCACATGCTACACACTCGCCCACTGTGACTGGAAGTAGCCATGCTTTTAGCAAAATGAAGGGAAAGTGAGAAGAAAGCATCGCAATGAAGTAAGCAGACGGGGAGACTTAGGTAAATGAAACATGACAAGTAGTAGTTACCAGCAGCTACACTGTTGCTCTTTGACAACCTTTTACTTTTCAACACAGGAAAAAGTGGAAACCACAGAGGACGTGGGGGCTTGTGTGTACTGTAATGCAATACAGTCAACAGCTTCTTCCCTACTGCTGTGATTTGTTCATTCATGTGTTATAAAATCCTATGACCACTTATTGCTTTAGATAGCAATTTGGCATCAATATAGGGTGCTTGACCGCAATTCACATTGGCCTTATCTGTTTGCAAACACACACACACTTATACACACACTATACCAGTGAGGACGTTCATTTATTAAATTATTTCCTTCACCCCCAATTAAAAAGACTGGCTACTCACTTTGGAAGTTTTATGAAGCTGTACAAGAGCTCAGTCAAGTGCACATTTCTATGGGACAAACAGCAATTACAGTGTGTTGTAGTTTGTCCAAAAGAAACTTGTGTAGTCAGACAGGGTATCTCTCCGCTGATTAAAAACTGCAATGCAGTCTAACCCTGCTAACAGCATACGATAATAAAACAAGGGAGAAAAAAAAAGAGGAGAGAGGAAGTGTGTGAGTGTGTGTGTGTGTGTAAAAGAGAGACAGAGGGAGATGGGAGCCGCTTTGGGGCAAATCAATAGGCAGAGCAGAAAGCTGTCAGAAGGCACGTGGGTGAAAACACACACACACACACATACACAGTTCACTAAAGGATAAAAATGGAGATGAAGTATAAAAGACTGCAGTACTGAGAAATAGAGAGAGAGAGAGAGAGAGAAAGAGAGGCTATACAGATGAAAGTGGAGTCATCTATTCCTCCTGAGAGTTACTGGCTTGAGACTTCTTTCATTCCATTTAGAGGTGAGACACACACACACACACACACAAACAAACCAAAACATAATAAGGGCCATGCAAACAGGCACGCGGGTGTGCACACTGAATCAAAAACAATCAGCTGAATGCCACTGAAACAGAGCTTCAATAAACTCCTGTGAAATAATTTCCTCCATATGTCGCCGTCTTTCCTGGAGAAATAAACTCTCACTAAATAAATATTCTAACATCAAAGCGCTCCACTGTAGTTGAGCTGCTTTCAACACACAGGTGACACTTGAAGGTAATACTGTAGATCATTTCAGACACACACAGGGTGAAGGAAGAATGCCCTGCTTTACACCAAATGTCTTCTCCAGTGATTAAGCGTGTGCATCCAGTGATTCAAGCCCCGAACCAGGCTTTGAGGTATTTTTATGCAGACAATAAGCATGTTTGCCAATAACAGCTGAGAGCTAACATGTATATTTAGGGTCTATAAGGAGCTCGAGCACTTGTGACATTGTAAATGGTAAATTGCTGCATTATATAGTGCTTTCATCCAAAGTGCTTTACAAGGCCACTTATTGAAACGCGCACTCACACACACCGATGGTCGTGAGCTAACCACGCAGGGTGCTGGCCTGAACGCTGGGAGAAACTCAGGGTTCAGCGTCTTGCCCGAGGACACTTCCAGATGCCGATACTATCGGTGAAGGTGGCGAATGGCTGAGTCTACCTCCAGAGCCGCAAACATGGTGTTGCCAAAAGACACGGTGCCAAAATGCACAGAATGCCAAGCTGGATTCAAGCTGATGTTTTCTGCGCAGCTTAATCTATTTGATTGCTTGAATGAGGAATTGCAAAAAAAAAAAAAAAAAGAAACTATAATGTCTTTCATTCCATTGGAACATGCTTTTTGGACATTTCATTGTGGATAACACTTTAATGTCAACCCCTTCCTTAAAAACTACAGCGTACCTTACAGAATAGAACACAAATGTCCAAGGTCAAGGCCCCCGCTGAACTGCACTGAGTAATTACGACCCTGGTGAAAGGTGCTGACATTTGTCAACATACCCTCGGTCTTTTCGCTTTTTCTGTTAGAGCACATAAAGCATTGTCACTTGTTGTTGAATGGGTGCTGTCCGTGGTGCTGAAAGGCTTCTTCGGGGAATGCTCAGTGAATGGAGCTATGCTGTTTGTCCATTGTTGTGTTTTCACAGCAAAGAACCTACTGCAGTTTCAAGCAAGCCTGACAGAAATATACTGCTCTAAAATGAATCGTAAATGCCAAATTTATATTTATGTATAACAGAAGTTGTAAAGTTAAATAAATATATTGCATGAATCAACTCCTTAGAGTTATTTTTGTCCAGGCACTAAATAGTCCACAGTTGAGAAACTGAGCATCACACAGTTTATATGAAATGAAAGCTGTGATCAAAGTGTAGGTCAGTATGTGCAAATTAGGGCCCTGCTTGAAAAATCATACCCCACTTGAAACAAGAACCCTCCTCCAGCACTGATTAGACAGACGTGCTTTCAGTATCTGAGGCTGAGTCAAAACAAATAAGGATAATGACCAATTTATTAACAGATGGTAATAAGTGACCACAACAGCAACTGATGGAATACTTACATCACAGATTAATACTGAATATAACATTGGTTATGTAACTTAATACCAGCACATATTTGCTGTTTAACTGTCTGGTAGGTTTTCAAGAGATTCTCTTTCCTTTGGAAGAAACTAAAGACAGACTTGGAAGAAACTAAAGACAGACTTGAAAGAACCTGAATAAAGAACACTTACTTTGTTGTAAGAGATAAAATCATCCTTTCAATTTACCTTAGAGAATTTCACTTGCAAATTAAGGAATCTTCTAGATTAATTTTGGACACGAAACAACTTTCAAGCTCAAACAACATTACTAAAATTTCAGAGAAACAAACAGCCACAAAAATCTGTATTAATCAGTAGTTTAGTGTCATTAGTTTCAAACTGAAGAGATACTTCAAACATTTCCACAAGGATTCAAATTAGATACTGTGTAAAGTGCTAAATGTTGACAATTTCATGGGGTTTTTTTTCAACCAAATGACATGAAAACCTCAGTGAAACAGACTATTTCAAGCAGCAAAGGGTATTAAATCAAGGCAGGAGGATATTGTTTATACAGTCATCTAGTGACTAAATGGATTACAGTCAAGATGAGAAGCCGTCTATCATATACAGCTCAGAGGATTACAGTGATTGATCAATCAGGCTTACACATTGTATGTATGCTTTGCTATAATTAATCAAAACAACATGTTGGATTAAAAACAGAAAACCTAAGATAGTTGTCATCTGGAAGTGCCGAATGAAAACAGCTCAATCATTCACGATCAGCGGGGGTGATGTCTGAGGACTAACTCACGGCACTTGTGAGACATAACAATCAGTTATGCTGCTGGTCGAGGCCCAAGTTGAAGTTTGTTTAAAGTTTATTAATTACCACTTGAACTTTTAACATCAATTACTCTCAGGCTCAGTTTTAGAAAGGAGTACACAATCACAGTCACAGCTCAGCCTCTCCGTCTGCCCTTACAAAAACACCCTGTGGTGAGAATTAGGGGGTCAAGCGCCTTTTTTTACTGAATTTATGATGCAGTGAGGAGGTGTAGGAAGAGTCAATCTCCTAAGCTAGCAGCTCTGTGAGGCTACTGTACTTAGCTAAATGCTCATACCTTGTTAGCATGCAGCATTTTCTAATTAGCACTCATCACTGGGAATGTCATCACTTTTGCTGGTATTTGGTCCTATACTAAAGTATGACACAAATATGTATGAAAGATTTTTCCTTGATGGTGGCACTAGATGGAATATCAAGGGATTGCAAAAGTCATTAGGCTTAACTCTGTGTGGGCACCAGGGGTATCTAACGCCAATTGGCCTTAGAGTTGTCGGGACATTTCACTCAAAAACACAAGTATCAGCAGCATAGTGGTGTTGTATAAAAGTCAGAAGATCACCAAAGTTATTAAAATACTTCTGCAAAACGAGGATACCTGCAGGAAATTGAAAAAATTATTCATCCTCCGGTTGCTGAGATATTTCAGTCTGAAGCTGTGGACCAACCGACCAACCAGCCAACAGGTCGACATAGCTATTCAAGGAGCCATGCACACATCTTTGGCCTCACATTACAAAGCCAAATAATAGCCTGTTTCTCACATGCTATACAAGGCAAAACTTTTAAAATGGACAATTGCCATGAATGCCATTTGAGAGTACATTTAGATGAAAACTGGACACTTTTGTGAATGTTGTGAATCAGTTTTGCAGTATCGACTGCTTCAAAACAACCCAGTAATGGAATGGAATTGATATGGAACATTTAAGTAATGGAAAAGGACACTTATATTACCGCCTCTCCAGGCAGGTATACATTTTAACAGGCGCTACACGCACAGAAACACAGAAATCCATACGGGCAGTGCAGCTCGATAAACCCAACAAAAGCTCCATTTCCACTCCGGTTCCTATATGGCACCACACACATGCGGACCAACAACATGTGTAAGGTCTTCATAGCTGACGAGAGCTCACCCCGCAACAGACCTGTTAAAGTATGTGGCCAACATATCATCACCTCTGTGCCTAACGCTGAGGTAGACGGGTTAATGATCAGTGCTACCGTCACTGTCGGTCTTGACGGCTCTCTCGCTCTCACTCGTCACCTCTTATTACCTCTGCCAACGATGACGAGCACCATCAATCCCACCTTTCAATCAAACGTGCAGCATAAATGGGGAGGGGGGTGGTGGGGTACCATTTTTTAGATTAAATATCATGACAGGGAAAATGCTCCTGAGTTGACTTCATCATTTAACAGTGCCAGTTTGCTAAATTGAAATGGCCATCACCCAAGTCGCTCTTCAGGTAACTGTTTTCTGGAAGGTTTTATAATAAACATTTTCATGACTTGTTGCAAATTACCTGACACTAAAATGTTGTGACTGTCAGTCCCACAGGATAAATTCTTTTTTCATCTTGGGTTCAATTTCTTGCCCCAAAGCCATCAGCACTCTAGGAGATGGCCAGGGACTTGTTCTAAGTTCTCCTGCCGAGAGTACCCAGTCTTTGTGAATATTTCATCAAGGTTTCCCTATTTACAGACATGCTACCCCTAAAAGGCAGAGAGCGGTAACTACAGAAGCTGTAAAATTGAGAAAAAAGGTTTAAAGTTTTCTGGCTATGATGGCAAGCTACGTAGATTTTAATGTCTTCATTTTATACCTTTAGGCTCAGCGTTGTATAATACTTAAAAAAAGCAGGTACTCCACTTAATCTCTGGATAAAATTCAGGAGACAGTGCAAAACTAAAAAACAAAATATGCTGTTTCAGATTTCTTGTACATTTTAACAAGATTGTTAGAGGAAGAAGATACACTTATTTTGATTATTTAGACTTCATAGATAATAGGAGTTAAAGGGTTTTCTGTTTTGCTTGGTGTCTGTTTTAATACATTTCAATTTTATGATTTAAAGTTATATTAACTACACCAAACTGCACAGACTCCAGCTGAGATGGCAATTATACTACTGATATAGAATAATTGCTGGTTACTTTGCATTTGGCAGAAATTTAGCTGGATTCTTGAAAATAAGAAAACAAACTGACTTACTGAGTTTTCAATAATGGATTGTTTTTCATTTACAGGTGATAGCTAAGAAATCTATTATTAAATCAAGCTTAAACTTCAGCAAAAGCTAGCTGAGGTTATCTCACCAGCAAGCTTTCACTTGATAAATCATAGCTATCTGTCTGTGTCTCTGTAGAATGAAATGGATAATAGATCAATGATGTAAGTTGCTGCAAATTTCATATGCCATGTTCACAGAAAGTGTACATCTTTTTTTGGAAAAATAAATATTTTTGGAGTAAAACAATAATCACAGATTCAGATCTTAGCCCAGTTTTGACAGAATAGGTAGCTTTGCAATGGAGGGCAACACAGCAGTGAACAATTACTTCAATTACAAGCATTAAAAAAACAGGGTAACCCTGACTACTTGCATTAAGCAGGAACATGGCAACAAATCTATTTCTGGATCACAGGTGACACTGCACCTGGCAATCTAATCAAGGTGATGTGACTCATGAGATTGTTTCTGAGTCAAGTCAAAGATGCTTTGTTTCTTCCTGAATTTGTATGAGCTGTTAGTTAAACACGAGTGAACTTTTGCCCCCATCAACAAATCTGCCTGATAATCTTCTCTGTGACTTGGCAATTATCTCAGTCCTTGACCTGAGAGGGAGAGGGAGAGAAAGGGGGGGAGGGAGAAAACACGGGATGCGGTCATGTCAGTGTATCGGACTGGGAGTGCTGATGGAGCTGTGGGATCCAGAGATCTCTGTGTCTGGCCTTTACTGAGTGCGCTCCGAATGAGCTCATCAATATTCATTGACCCGCTCTGGCTAATGTCCCCAGCGACGGGCAGAATAAAGTTGCAGAGGTCGTACACTTCACAAGGGGAGAGAGAGCCGGGAAGAGCGAGGAGGGGAGTGAGCGATGCTGAGAAAGTGAAGCGGGGATGATAAGAGAGTGCAGGTTTCAGACAAAATGAGAGCAAAGAGAAGCAAACACCAAAAGGGCAAAGCCTCGGGGCCTGTAGGGGGTTAGGGAGTTTATTACAACTTGAAAGTGAAACACATAAAACATGCAGAGGAAACATAAGCGCGGAGATAAAGACACGCACGCCTGTAGAGAACAAACAAATGCAAACACACACACACACCCACCCCTGTGCATGCAAAATATGACATGACAAGATGAGTGCAATGACAAACAAATACAGCTTCTCTATCTTCTCCCTCTTTTAGCTGTGCTTTGTCTTGCTCCTTCCCCGGAGTCTGGAGGTAGAGCCACGTTGTATAACATGACACCTGAGCATACATAATGGTGCGTGCCTCAAGAGAGGAAGAAAGGGGAAGATGAGAAACGGAAGACGAGACACAGAGAGGGAGTGGTAAAGAGCACATCCAAGGCTGGGAGGGAGGGACGAGCTTGTAGCTTGAAAGCATCTTGACGCACACCTGCTTGATATGACATCAATATCAAGCACATAAACAGCCTTCACCGTATATTTTAATGTTAAACCTATTTGTGCCAAGACCTTTCCTTAATCATGCATGCGTATAGGCAGTGGTGCAAGGAAGGCCAGGTAGAAGGGAAAATACTGAAATGTTGTGATGTGTGTCTACTAACACACACGCAAAGACACACACACATACAAGAACAAACACATCCAATTACTTAAGGTGAATATCAGTTAAATGGCTTCTATGTAAAATTTAAATTACAATTAAAACACCATTTCAGATGCAAATGTGAGAGGATGTTTAAGCCTAGGAGGCGTGCACACACACACACACACACACACACACACACACACACACACACACACGTGCTTAGACTGAATCACAGCAGTCAAAGTAAAGCCTTTACTTGGAGATACAGAGCAGCAGAGAACGTGCCAAAAAAGATAATGGTGCATGAGTGCCCCCATTTCATTTCCGATCTCACCGTCTTACTCCCTCCTCCCTCATCCGGCTTTGCGCTGCCCACTCCCATAACTTTGGCTGTCCTCGGGTTCTTTTCTCCTTATTTCTCCTCATGTCTATTTTCCCCTCCGCTTCCCCTCCTCTCTTGTTTATTTCATTGTGCAGCCTCCTCTCTGGTGTTTTTTGACTGAATCATCAGCAATCCCACCGCGATGACAAAGTGTTGTGCTCCCCTCTCCTGGCTCCGAGTTAAAAACGGAGCATAAATAAAGTTTTCGCAAGGAGCCGAGGGGGATGGATAAAAGCTGCCAAAACAAGTGGAATTATAGCTGGGGCTTGGCTATCACGACAATGACCCCTGACCTGTTGTATTAGAGTGTGCCCATAAGATAGCTTACTCAACCCCATCACATTTATTATTTATCTACTTGGAAAGAGACTCTGCTCTCTCACTCTTTCTTCTATAACCCTCTCCCTCCAGTCCAGGCTCATTCACTTTCATCACACAAATCTTTCTCAGCTTCCCCCATTCGGCTTTCCCCCTCCACGTGGCCTTCACCTCTGCAAAGCTCTGTCATTTTTTTTTCTTCACACAATCCCTGGTGAGACAATTCCTGAACTTCTTGTCCACTTTTCAACTTTTCCAACTCTTGATCGAGACAGCCCATCCAGCCATTTGGTAATTTCACAAAACACACACTCGTGTGTGTTTTGTATACCAGAGGGGCAAAATGACAACGGTCACAAACACATTGTTCTGTCAACTTGCGACACTCCCACTCTTGTCTATGTTCGTATTCCTGTCATATCAAACTAATACTCTAGTTACTACAAAACGGTGTGCTGTGCTCCTGCGCGGTTCTTTTTGTCTTCTTTCACTGTCACTCTTGAATGTGTGTCAGGACCGAGGCGCATCTTGTCAGTGTGGTTTTGCATGCTTCAAACTGTTGCCTTAATATTTAAATATACAACAGGTGGAGTGGGATGCGCTGCTGTATGGCAGGAGGGGAGACGCACACAGGCATGAACACACTTACAGATGAACACGCACACATTCTTGAAAACTCACACACTTCAAATATTTACACTCCCTACGGCTTTTAACACATCATGTGAGAAACTATGCATGATAACCATGCGTGTATGCCGACTGTGTGCCGATGCACATGGCGTATCTGTTTCAGATGTCCGGTCTGTCTGTGTGTGTGTGCATGCTTGCATACGGTCCACTACTACCATATCATATCAATACCATATCAGAAATGCTGGACTTTTCTGTAATTTTCTGCTTAATTGGTGCATACAAAATGAGAATCACCATCCTGTCTTTCTACAGAGAGAGAAAAAAAGGTGGAGAGAGTAACTAGGAGACTGCCAAAGAGACCAAGTAGGGAGACATGGAAGGAGACAGAGAAAAAAGGAGGAGCAGGACTTGACTATATGACCATACAAAAACAGTGAAAAAAGTGAGAAAGCATAAAAAAACTATAATATAGGGAAGTAAATATACAGAGTGATGTGAATAACAGTCTTTTTTTGTTTCTTTGTTTGTTGTGTTTTTTTTTTTTGTGATGCACATGGCTCTCACACGTGATGCAATCAAAAACTGGTTGTCCATACCTCTGAGAACAAATGGCATGTTTTTGTCAATACCTGAATCACAATTTAAACCTTAATGGATTCAAATCTTTAAAAATTTTCAAGCAAAGAAATGAATGACAGGTGAAATGAAAAGAAATGAACGTGCACCTTGGGAAAATCAGCTTGGAGCTTAAGTCGGAGTGTTCCGGGGGCCGTGGAGCTGCAGACTGGAGGCTGACAGAGTGCAACTACACAACCTGCTCCGCTCATCTCAGTTCATCCATATTAGACAGATGTGCATGCACGTTCGCAGACTTTCCTTGCAACCTTCGCCCTGTCCTCCGCAACATTTAGCGTGCACACAGGGGTTAAGACCATGATGCAATGACCGGGCTCACCTTCCTTCCCTGTGTGTGTGTGTGTGTGTGTGTGTGTGTTATGACCCTCAGAGGTAGCACTACCATGAGACTTAGCACAGTGATTACTATGTTTGCACTGAAACGTCAAGGCTACAGCAGAGAGGGCATTACATTAACATGCATGTACACACATACACAGACACGCATACACACACACACTTGCTTTCAGGTGCCATCTCTTTGTCTGTAAAATGCCATAAATAAACCCTAACTATACTGTTATTAGTGACATAAAGGCCACTATACACACACAGACAAAACAGACCCTCCAATCATGACAGTGGTGACATTTGGATGCCCTGCTGTTGACTAATCATTCAAAATGAAGTCACAAAATCTATCCCTGGCTTCACCTCTCCCAGCCTCCCTCCCTTTCCTCCCGTATCACCCCCCTCCTCTCCTCCCCACTACCTAAATGTCAGCATTTCAATTGGGCTCATTAATACCTTCCTTTTCAGGTCTCTCTGTGTGTGTCTGTGCCCGTCTAGTGTGTTTGGGATGCTGCCGGAGGGAGGAAGGATGATGTATTGGAGGGGTAAGTGGGCTGTTGTTGTCTTTTTCTGTTTTAATATCATCCCGGAATATCGCTCTCGCTCCGTTTGTCTCTGATCCATCGTTATTTCCCTCCTCTTTCTAATTCTCTCTCTCTGTTTCCCTCTGATCCATCATCGCTGGGGTGTGTGCGAGGCAGCGGCTGTGAATCATGCGGTGGCCTTTCCACTGACACGGCCCGGCCTGACCCGGTCTGGACACCACTGGGCTAAGCAGCATCCATCATAACAGCATGCGTATGGTCCCATCACAGACTGGCATGCATGCGCGTTTGTGAGAAAAACAGCAACCGTATATGGATGAGGATGTATGGACAGACGCATGCAGACTGCAGATAAAAAGCAGGGGGAGGAGGTGGCTCGGACAGCCGATGTGAAAAGACCACAAGACTTTTCAGATCCTACCAGACTGTGAGGATCTAAGGAATTTCTTGACGTGCCGTCAAAGAGGTGTGTTCACAAGGCAATGAGGCAAGGATAGAGGATTACGCAGCAAGCGAATCAGAGGGGAGGAATACACAATGCAGCCTTGAAACACACACAAACGGGTTATCAGGAGAGTGGGAAACAAAGGGGGAGCTGTCGAAGCGTTTACCTTTGAGCTAAATCAGGCGTGATAATGACAAAGACTGCTTAGTTTAGTGACGTTTTTAATATTACAGTTTTATAAGGCCACTGTATGCTACCTGCTCAGCACAGAGACAGAGTTTGAAACTACTACTTCTTTCCCTCGGAAGTTCAACAAGACAACGAGCTAAAAAGGAGAGCGAAGGCTGATCTTCATTTGTCAGGGGAACAGACACACGACTCCATATGAATGCTGATGCTGTTTGCCAAGTTCGCCGTATCAACTTAGACCGTGATAATATGTCAGTGTTGTGTTTACAGCTTATTTCAGCTGCTCTCCAGTGGCCAAAAAAAAATGTTAGTGCCAGTTTAAAGGGACAGTCTTTTTGTTTAACATAAGGTGGTTAGATAAATGCGTCCCTGGCGATACTGATGCACAGGCATTAGATCAGGCTGTGAGCTCTGCTGGCAGCTTATCAGACAGAAACGAGCAGCAGCAAACAGGGACAGCTAACAAGACATATTAAGTGCATTATTTACATTAAGCACATGCTGCACAAGCTGTGACCTATTAGACAAAGTTATAACAGCAACTCGCAGCCTACAATTTATAAGCTAATTTATTTAGACTGAAAGAAAATATGCTTATTCTTCTATTTGCCAAGAGTTACATTAGAACATCGATACCACTTTCATATCTGTACAGTAAATATGAATCTATTAGCTTAGCTTAGCACAAAGACTGAAAACAAGGGGAAGTAGCCTGGCACTGTGCAACACTAACAAAGTCTGCCCAGAAGCATCTTCTAAAGCTCATAAATCAACATGTTGTATTTTATAGTTTAATCGGTTACCATCAGACAGAGCCAGGCTAGCAGTTTCCCCCAATTTTCAGTCATTGTGCTAAGCTAAGCTAAGCTGAAGGGCTGCAGCTTCATATTTAGCGTGCAGACATGCCACTGGTATCAATGTTTTTACTCAACTATTAAAAAGTAAAGTATTATTCCTTTACATAACTCTGGGCTGAAATACAAACTGAGTTCTGAAACGAATTAGAATCAATAATCAAAAAAAATAAAATATCGTTATTCTGTTGAGACGGATTGAAAAAAAATGTTTGTTTGGGTTTTTTTGGCTCGGAGTGTTTTTTTCAGGTTGACCCCGTTTGCCGCTGTTCATTTTGGTCTGACAAGCTGCCAACTGCCTGGAAGGTCTCCAACCAAAGGAGTCGCAGCCTGAGCTAATACTAATAAATCCATATCAGTAGTAAGTACTGTAAGTCACGTCATCTCTTGGCAACAAAACTAATCCAGTTATGTTGTGAATAAAAAAAAAAAATCTGAATTTTCTCTCTCACTCATCCACTCTGCCAGAAGGTCAGCAGTCATGGTCAGGTCACTTCAGCAGGGCAGAAGAACTCAGATACAGAAGTAACCATGACATTATAATTTATATCCATGACTTTAATATTTTCCCCAAAAACCTTAGTTAGCATTCATAGTCTGCATTTTCAGAACCTGCATCTATTTATTCACTTTTTGCCCCCCCTTGTTGTATTTTAAAGTAATATCATATTTCTTCATCAATCTGTTTTCAAGCAAAAGAACTGATGAATATAATGCAAGTCTAGCGCAATTCCTGTTATTTATCGTGACAATTAAGCAGGCCAGTTTGTGGCACTCTGAAAGGGACAAATGAATTAATTTATCAATGAAAAAACTCACAAAAGACAACGTGTAGTCTCATCCCCTCTAATCTCCTCTTTCTTAATCAAAGAACTCATTTTCATTTCATGCTCATTCGTAGAATTATTCTTTGCAAGGAAAAAAAAGACACATTCTAATATTAGTTTCCTTCCTCTTAATTTGCCAGAATAATAAAAGAAATTTATATGATATTGACTTCTGATGTCCTTAGGGGTTCTTTCAAATACTTTCCTCTTTTGATTCATCAATGTCCCTTTATTATTGCTGATACTGAGGAAAGACAAAGAGAGGAATAGAAGGAGAGGCAGAGTTATACACTTTGCTCATCAGACACAGGCAGACATGCTGAGAGAGAGAAAGAGCGAGAGAGGGAGAGATTCATTTCCAAGATCAAAGTGACGTTTTCTTCGACCCTGTTTTACAGTTACATCTCTTTCCTGAATTAACACGCGCAGGCAGTGGGTATATGCAGTACTTCTGTGCATTCGGAGAAGCACGTGCCTCTTAATGCATTGAAACTTTTTGCACATTTGAGGGAACAGCTGTGAGTGTTTGAGTTTTACAGCTGCCTTTGATCGCAGGCGACGGCGCTAATCAGACGCCTTTGTCAAAGCTGCAAACACACAGCGGTGGAAAAGGGAGGATGAGAGAAGCTCCGACTTAAACATACTACTGGTATCAGTTTCACTCACAAACTGTGACTTGACAGTGCAGTTGTCATGGAAATCACAGCAGGCAGTCTGTTTGTGTGAGTGTGTGAGTGCGCAGAAGTATGTGTGTGCTGCATGGGAGGGCTGGGTATGCAGTGAAAGACTGATACAGTGGTTTATGTGTGAGTGCGAGTATGACTCTCGGGTAGCCTGTGGGAAACAGAAGGGAGCTGTGCTGATTAGTTAAGGGACCAGGAGGACAGAAGGGGAACAATAACAGCTCCTTTCCTTCCTCTCTTCCTTCCTTCCTCCCTTCCTTCGTCCCTTCTCCAACCCTGTCATCTCTGTCAGCATCTGACTTTTTTCTCGGACCTCACCTCTCTCTGCTCCTCTTCCCTCTCTCTTTCTGGTTCCACGCCGAAGAGATGAGGTCAGGCTGGGGTGCTACCACGTCTCTGGCATGGCCTCGGGACACCAGCACGCTGCCACGAGTGCCAGTCGTACCAGCCAAGCCAACGTGATTACAGTGCTGCTTCCTCCCGCCCGGCGACAGCCAGTGGACACAATGAAGTGTCGCTCCAATTAGGAGGCTAAATGTAATAAATTAAAGAGCGAGTGCATGTGTGCTCCAGTTGTGTTTGTTCATGGCTTTGAATTTGTCAGTACAGGTGTGGATATGGAAAACCTTTCAAAATTTAGACTAATAGAGCTAAATGAGACATTTGGCTATAAGTACCCTGCTAACACATTTAAAGGCATTTTGGCTGCCTTAAGGAGAAACAAGAGAAAGTGGCACTTCATCTGAAATGAGTCTCGCTCTTAATCTTTTACAAGATTAATTAACTGATCCCTTGGATGTACACTCCCTTAAGAGCGCCCGTGTGTGCACGCCTGTGTGTGTGTGTGTATGTGTGTGTGTGTGTGTGTGTTTTTGGGTACGGCCATGCCAAATGTCGGGAGTGCACCCAATTAGTTAAAGAGTCCGGGCCCACACACCTGTCTACCTGCACTGACAATGGCCCATGGCTGCACGCATACATTTACACATTAATTAACCAGTTAGGGCCATTAATTAGTCAGTCAGGAAACTTAATGACTAGCTACTCCATGATAGGTTTTACCACGAAAGGGGGGCGCAGGAAGAGACACTTATGCGAACATGCGAACATGCATGTGCAAACTCCCAGCATGAACCCCAGATACTGAGTATACTGTGTTCTCAAAACTACTGCAAATATAGAGATTCAAGAATGCTTACATGCATTTATGGGCTGGCATGTGTCTGTTTTACATTTACATAGACAAACAAACTAATTCATCGCCATTAGTAATGGTAAACGATGTCTTATTACGCCACTTGCAATTGTGAATAACCTCCTAATGCACAGTACCACAAGAAAGTGTTTTTTTTTTTGCCCAAATCACTTCTGAAGGCTTGTTTCCATGTGCTCAACTGTGTGTTACTTTAGCATTATGCTGGTTATCCTAAACTGATGTATCCCAACCAAAGCTTTGTGTGTTTTTGACTGTTTTGACTGCACTTACGATATTTTTTTTTATATAACACTCATTCTGTGTCTTTTATGTGATTATAAAGTACTGTGAAAATTTGAGTCTTGTTAGAAAAGTAAATACAGAATAACTTTGCACAGAGCTACAAAAGTGAGGAGTGACATATTTTGGAGGTTTCTTGAGAAATACATAACATTCACACAAATTCAGATGCACTACTGCCATTTTGCATCAGATTTTCCATCATCACATATTTGTTTCCTCTTTAATGGCTCTATACATACACAACCACAACCCCTTGCAGAGCTCGACAACTGTGACGACTGAAACAATTTAAATATGTTTGTTATGAGCAATCGTAAAAAAGCCTGAGTGAATCACATTCTGAACATTACATTTCTGTCCCTTCTTTTATAAAGATCTAATCAGTTTTCAGTTCCAAACAAACTCCTAGCAGTGGGTCAAAATGAACCACAGTCATGATATAAATGCCTTGAAAATCACAGCGTTGGCATCAGCTTTAGCAGCAACAGTGATGCACAAACATTAACTACATATTTTATTTATCTCTACACCACCTTTTTTATAGCTCAGAGCCCATCTCATTACATAAAGGGGATGTGTATGTCAACATTCACGTGTTTCATGACGGGATGAGAGAGAAATTTATCCGCCCTCTTAGCGTCTTCACTACCCCATTTGTGCTCTGTTCTCCATCCACTTACCATTTCTCACCATCCATCAATTTCTAGTACCTTTTCAAAATTTATGGCCCAGCATTTGATGTTATGACCTTCGAGAAGAGAAAAGAGGAAGGAAAAAAAAAAACCCAGAAAACTGTAGCTTCTTTCAGATCAAGTACCAGTGTTCTGTTTTTAGACTGTCTGGGATTAAAGTTTATTCTGAAGCAATGTATACTTAACATCTCTTAAATCTGCACTCTGTTAGTGAGGGGCCGATGAGTCATGGCCGCTCAGGTTTGCGAGCTTGTTGTTACCTCTCTGTCTTTGAGAACCGCCTGAGTTCTGTAGAGCAGCAAAAGACGAACGTCGCTGTCTCGGAGGCTGAAGTTGCTCTCCAGGATCTGCAGCACGTCGATCCGAGGCCGCACGGGCACCGACGCGTCACCGCAGAATGGATGCAGCCAGGCCAAGAGGTCGTCCGAAGTCACCGCGCTGTCGCTGGGAGGGGAAGGGTGAGAGGGACAGCGGTCAGACGTGAGGTGGAAATAAAGAGACTGAGATGGAGAGGGAAGGTGGAGAGGCTTTTATAAATAAAAAAAAACTGTACTTGTCAAGTGGTCAGGAGCCTAATTTAAGCTGATTTTGGCTCATGTTTTCCAGAGCTGAAAAAGTACATGAATTTGCCAAGGAAATGTTTTTGGCAGAAACACGGATGACTTCCAAGCCAGCGAAAAAATGCCATTTATACGGGTAGACAACATTTAATAATTTACATTTTTGTTTATGTTTTGTTATTTTTGCCCTCGCATCTGTTATTATTCCAGCTAACAAAATACCCAAATGATTATGGGTTAACCAGTTTCAGCTCCTCAAACGGGAGTGAATTCCTCTGGCTTTAGGGAACTGTGATGGGCATTTTATAGACTAAATGATTAAATAAAAATAATTGTTAGTTACAGCCCTGATCCAGACACCAGAGGAAAGGAAGTTTGGATGGTATTTATGTATAACTGCACTGACGGGGGATCAGATCAGAAATCATTTAGTCACAGATCCATCGTTTCACTTTTATTTGTTTGGCTGATGCTCACAAAAGAGCTGACCGGGTGTAACGGGTGCTGTTAAAATGCCACCTCAGAAAAGCCACCGGCCAAGTTGGCAGTTGCCTCGTTTCGATTCAACTATCAAACAGACATTTTACTGGCATTTGACACTCAGCAGGTGTTAATTTCAGGCCTTGAACAGAGCTGAGAGGAGGCAGAAAGCGTGAAATGGGAGTGACAAACATTTATGTATGACTCAAAAAGCATCATTTTGGATAACATAAATGTATCAGGGCTTGAATTATCTGACCTTCTGCACTATGAGGATGACTAAGCTTAATAGCAATAAATGTAATAAAAAAAAAGGTCCCCACAGATAGAGCAGGACAAAAGTGTGTGTGGTTTGTATGCGCATGAGTGAGTAGATATAGGTAACCTACCCATTCTGGACATTGTTGTGCACAGCGGTCACCATGGCCTCCAGGACCCCAAGCGGTTGTGGGTAATTTGTCAGGGCGTCTGGGTCTCCACTGAAAAACAAACCACATCACCACAATCATCTTACATAACACGCTAATTAAGATTTTCAAATTACCACAATGCAGAGGGACAACAACTGAGAGAAGGAAAAAAATGTTAAAACAAAAAAAAAATCAAAGGCTCTCTTCTCAGGGACAGTGTTAGTTAAAAACGTGTCTGGCAGCGATTAAATGTTTGAAGCAAACAGAGCTTTGTAAAAATTAACTATCATGAAATTATTTAAAGTCCTGGAGACATGAAGCAACATAAAAAACATTAAAAAAAAAAAAGCATTTAAACCTCTAACGTTACATGCTCGCAGGCTCTGTGAGCATGTTAGTGAAATTCACCAGAATATCTAATAATTTAATCATTTAAAGTTGATAAAAGGAGACTTCGCTTTTCAAACCAGGTGTAAATGAGGCAGGTTTAATGGCACATAATAGTAGGTGAGCTCAAAGTGGTGATATGTGATTTTCCTGCAGCGTCATTAGTGTATTTCCTGGCTGTGGGTTCTGCTGCAGTGTGTTAATGTTTGTGTGTATGTGTGTGTGTGTACTGTATGTCACAAGAGGATGGCCATTTTTCACAAAGACAGAAAAGGAGGAGGAAAAAAAAAAAAGGTGATTTCCCCTGACTCAACGCCACTTTACTGCTGGGCTCATGTGCGCGTGCACGCAAGCACGAGCACGCCAAGGCCCATGCATCCACGCACAAACACACACATGCACGCAACATACAAATGATCTGGCAAAAGGTGGAAAGACGACGCAGCATTTTCTTTATTGCATTTTACCCGCTTACATTTTCTCTTGAAAGACACAGAAACACAGAGTAGTTATGACAGATACAAAAGATGGCCATTAGTGTGAGGCTCAGGTACGCCTGTTGCGCCAGACTGAAGGCTTCGAGAGAGCCAAAAACAAGAGCAGCTCATTCATACCTGCCAAACACAATGCTTGGAGAAGGCCCTGCACAAGCACACACACACACACACACACACACACAGACAGACAGACACACACACACACACAGCACGTATGCATATGCAAGAGCACCGATGCATAAAGGGATATTCATATGCACATTCAAGAGGAAATAATACACCGAGTGACACGTTCAAGGGAAATAATACGTCCGGTGAATACATATGGCTGAAGGTGCATCTGGCTCATCCAACACACACGGACACACACTTTGGACACACACTTTGAGTGTGTGTGTGTGTGTCTTTAAAAGGTAAAATCTTGTGTGTGTGTGTGTGTGTTGCTGTGGGAGTTGAATGAGTGGGATCTGGAGGGGAACAGCTGTATTAGGCTGCATTAATTATAAGAAGATAATGAATCAGAGAAAGGGGGAGAGCATGTGCATACAAAAAAAGAGAGAGTGACCATGTGGGTGTGTGTGAGCGTGTGTGTGTGTATTAATAATCAGGGATAGTGCCGACATGTCTGCTTAACTCACGTGCGTATTTTCTGGTGTGTGTAAATTGCAGGTGCCATCTATCTGGACCATGTGCCATTGAGCAACCATAAAGAAGCAGGAAATGAGGCAGGAATATAATCAAGGCGATTGGCACTCATTTATCAAGCCGATCAGATGGCCCCGATGATATCTGGCCCTGTCAGTAAAACCTTGCTCCTTGGCCCATCAGTATTAGCACACGGGCTTCTCAGAGCATAAAGGGCAAACATTAAAATAAGTCTTCCATTTAAGCCTACGCAGCTGTTAAATGAAAGCAACTTGCTGCAGCGTGTTTAGTTTCCTCTCTCTTAATAACTCCAATGATGAAAATATGTTGTTTTTTGAATGTCAACTCGTACAATATCCAAGTATTTTCCGTGGCCCTAAAATCTAGCAGCTCTGCAGACATGTCAGGGTGAATCATTTCTCCTTACCTTTTGAATGCAGGGAGCAGGAAGACACCAATAAAATGCTGTGAGTCCAACTCCCACAGGCAACTACTGTAGATTCAATACAACACTTCAGGCATTTGTTTTGACAGTGTTTTTCCTACCGACCTGCCGAGCCCAAAGTGGACCAATACACAGAATATTTTCAGATAACAAGCAACAGAGATCAGGTAGTGGGTGCTGTGTTTGGGTGGCCTTAAATATTTTAGGATGCACATCATAAAGCCTGCTTTTGAGGTGAGATATAGATACCGCTCTTAATCTGACTTGTTTTAAAACCATCCGTATATTTTTACATACATATGTATGCAATCGCACCAGGCAGGTATGAAAGGATTTTATGTAGACGCTAATGTTGTTTGACAAGGCGTGAGAGCAAATGTAAAAGAGATTAAAATAAGGAAAAAGGGAAATACATCCACTGACCTGACAACTTGATTTTTCCTTTCCTTCGTTAGATTTGTCACAATGGGCTGTATCTTTGGCAGCAAAAGCCTACAGGGGTGTCATTTCCTCAACCCTGTCCTATTATTATTAACCATTTTCTAAAGGACTCAGGGTTTATGGGGGCCTACTAGTGCACAACACCATTTATGATTTAAAACCCAGTGAAAACAACAGTGCTAAACAAAAACACACAGAAGCAGGTGCAGAATTTAAAGGGCTCTGGAGCGGGAAATGTTGTGATTTTAGCTAAATGATGGTGAGGAATTTGGAAAAAATGAGAGAATGCAGCTGCCGTGGTTTAGCAGAACTGTGCTAAGCCAGCTTCTTTATATATGCGAGTGTAGAAAAGAGATTTAGTCTTTATTTTCATCAGACCGATGACATCTTGACTCTGAAGTTGGATAATTTTAATTTTACAGTCAGAAAGTTATATTTTATACTGAAGTTAGTGTCTACTCAAACATATTAGGTTTTATTTTACATTTAAATGTCTTTTAATGTGAATTTTAGTTTCAGATAAATGTCTTATCAGTACTGGGAGGCTGCTGTGGCAACCATCAGACTCCAAGAAATCACTTTTTTTTTTGTTTGTTTGTTTGTTTGTTTGTTTGTTTGTTTTTATGTATGGGTTACACTGCTTAAACAACATGTTACATTATTGAGTTTCAGAGGAGCTGGTAGGTTTATTATTGAACTTGGCCAGCAGTTCCTCCCTGCTTCCCATTTTTATTCTAAGATAAGATAATCACCTTTTGGCTCCAGCTCCAATAGTTAGGGCACAGACATGAGAGTTTTATTGATTTTCTCAACTACCTCTGGGCAAGAAAGCAAAGCATTGCATTTTTTTCAAAATGCAGAGTAACACCTTCAACCGCGCTTCCCCGTGTCACCGTGCACGTGCACGTTTCAGTAGGAAGATCTTGTGTACATGTGCATTGACAATACTTTTTATTTAATCGTACCACCTCAGGGTTTGTGTTTTGTGTTGTTTATGAAACAGAGCCAACACAGAGAGAGGGAGGGAGATCATACCTGAGCGCGGCCACTACTCTTTCCATCGCGTCTTGAAGCACCGTTTTAACAGACAGGTCGAGGGGTCCAACAGCGACGCGCAGGAGCTCTCCAATGCGCTCCAGAGGCTGCCCATCAGTTGCCATGGTAACTGCCAGCTCATGTACTTTTGACCTCTCCGATCGGGACAAATCGTAAAGTTGACTGTAACACTGGAATACAGAAACAAAACAAGAGTGATGGGAGTGTGTGTGGGAGGACAGGGAATGTATTTCATGAGGTGGAAAAAAAAAGACAGACATGAAGGAAAGCGTAAGGCGGCAGACTAGTTCATAAGTTCACAGCCTTGATAAAAAAACTCAAAAAATATTTAGAAGAGGCAAACAGAGACAAACAAATACTATTGTTAGATGCCAGGAAGTGAAAGAAAAAAAAGGCGGAGTGAGAGAAGTGCGGTGTGGATAGTGTTTTTTGAGTGAAGGTGGTTTCTGAGTGTTTCGTTCTGTACAGATATTAACCCGGAGGGCAGTGCTGGTCTGAACCCGCTCACCACTGTCCTGCTCTGCTGTGCTTGTTTTTCTCTCTTCTAATAAGAAAGGGCAGAGAACCTCAACCTGGAGAGTCGGTGATGGCATTTGATTGTGTGTGTGTGTGTCAGTCGAAGCTTATCACACATAACATTTCCCTATCTTGAAATCTTTTCAGTAAAAATTGAGATTATTTTCTATATTCTCTCTCTTTGTGTACTTTGCAAACTCAATATTGAATTTGTTCCTCTGTATGCGGAGGAACAAATTTTGATTAAACATTTCACAAAGGTTGGGTACCTTGGAGGCAGAATAGATCCTGTTCGACCTTAATAGCAGATGCAAAGAGCTGTGGTCTTTGGTCTGAAGGAGGTTTGGTGCTCGTCACTGCCAAAGAACGCGCTTGCTGACACTAGTGGGTTCTCGAGAGCTCGAGATACAGGACTCCCAAGGCTGGCTGATGGAAGCAACTCCACAGTAAATAGACAAGTATCAACAAACGAAAAAGCCTGCAGTACTGTAGTCACAGAGGGTGACAGGTTTCGCAGAAGCTAGACTAACTGTAATGCTGGTAATGCAGAGTTTCGTTGTTTGCCAGGGGAAAGACAAGAAACAAGGAGAGGTGTTGCTGTGTAACGTATCATTTTGGTGTCTCGGGCATCTCAGGATGGCAAAGTTTTAGAAAACAATCCGAAAGCACTTGTGATCTCTGCAAGTCTCATATTCAGTGGGAGGAGTTGGGAGAGAGCTTTGCTGATTCGCAGTATAGAGCTGAGACACTGGCATTGACATTCTTGGCACCGAGTCGAGCACGATCATTGTTGGCATCGAACTCAGACGAGATTGGCCTTTGTCACCTCTTGTGTTTGTAATAGTCAATGGCAGGATATTCAGGCCAAGGTATTGATATTCATTCATTATATCCCTGATATTCATTATGTATGGATATAATCTATTCATGGTTATCATATATTCAGGATATATGATATTTCTTTTACATTCATCAAGGAATAGCTGAAGACCGAAGACTGTCTGGTTGGATATCATTTCAAGGTTTCAATGCCGCAGCTGAGTGTGATACAGTCTGGGAGTCGAGCTTGATTATGATGGTATGGTAGATGATGGTAGATCTTTGAGAGCAGGTGTGGGAGGGAGTTTTTGTGCCGCAAGATGGGATGCCTTAATTACGATCACAAGTTCGGGATACTGACTGAGAGAGATTAAGGGTACAAAAGAACAGATATGAGGCTTTTCCGCAGGGGGTGGCTGGTTTCACAGAGAGCAGCTTGGTGAGGTGGTTTGGGGCATTTGGTACAGACGCCTCATGGCTGCTTCCTTTTGCAGGTGTTGTGGGAATGAACAGCCAGGATACTCTGGGGCAGACCCTGAACATGAAGGAAGAGCCGGAGGAATTTTAAGGGGTAAAGCCTCTTTGGGCTAATCTGTGAGCCCATGTGCCACCACAAACCTGGACATTTAGAGCACTCTCATAAAAAGACTGAATATAAAAAATTTTTAAAATAATTTTAAAATTAAAAATAGCAATTGCTGTTAGGCATAGGGGTTTAGCAGCCAGGGATCTTTGTTGCATGTCATTCCAAATCTCTGTCTCCCCTCATTTCTTGTCATCTCTGTAATATCAAATGAAGCCAAAAAACACCCTAAAAGATTTTTAAAAACAATGGATGTAAGTTTGCATCTTATAGCACCATGAAGCCATTACACTCATGTTTTTACACCGTAAAGCATTTCATTCCCTGCATTTAATATCAAAGATACAGGAGAAAGCTTTAATAAAGAACTGTACTGACTTATAGACTAATTCATCCACAGCAAAAATGAGCTGGCCTGTTGTTGTTGTTGTTCACGTCTATTCTCTGGATATTGATCCATGCTTTCAAAAACACTACACCATTGTACCATATATAAAATCTGCAGTGTGTAATTTCCTGTCCTCATGGCAGGTCAAGGCGCCTGTGGTGGATTTTCCTCAACGATCCACTATTATTCCCAGCAGCTGGTCACGTATATTTGATAAATGACCACAGTGTAGCCAAACGGAGCCTACAGGGCTCCTTCTATCTATCTTTCTCTACCTATCTGCTCCTTTTCTGGTTCTTATATCGTTTTTATCTATCTCCAAGGATACAATCGCTTCCTGCACGAGTAGAAGCGAAGTTACATTGTAGATGTTAGAGTGTGTATGTGTGTGTGCGCACCTGTGTTTAGCCTACAGCTCTGCCTTATAGTGTTCATATCTCCTTCGCTATTACAGAGGGCATGTGCTTTTAAATGGAGACATAAAAGGGGTAAAGAATTATAAACTCACAAAGCGGGGGTCAGAAATTACCAGTTTTCACGGGTATCTCATGGTCGCATAGCAACACTCTCCTCGCCAAATCGCAACGTCCCCTCTTTTTCTAGCCCCACATTCATTTTGTGTACACACTGACACACGCACACACAGAGGCACACACATAAAGCCACAGGGAGGTGACAGTGGGGTAAGTCAGTGTGACTTTGCTTAATGAGATACAGCATGGTGTATATCCTGCATATACGGCCATGTGGTGTGGGCTCATTTGAAACAGCAGACTTTAGATTTACATTAATATACCCTTGACTGCTCCTAGCGAGGCTGGGAAGAGCTTAGTCGAGCAGAACCACCCCAGAAGTATACAACACACACAAATGCAAAAAGTACATATAGACACATTCTTTATGTCCAACTAAAGGTGACTCTGTGAAGAGGGAATAGGATGTGAGTGATCAAGTGTGGGAGTGTGTATAAGAGTCTCAAATGCTGTGAATGAGTCACTTTATCAACATGAATTTGGAGAATGACTATGGGTTCAATTTGCCTGTTAATTAACAAGAAGAAAAGACATGAGAATTAACCACATGTCCACAGTTTTTCTTAAATTTTCGTACCACGGTTAATGCAATTTCTTTGAGCTTCCTACAAAAAGCCAACGGATTTAACTGCATATAATTTACACAGACTTACTACTTAAGCTTCGAACTGATCATTCAGCATAGTTTATGCTCAAGCACGACCATGAATCAAGCAGCGAACGATCTGGCTGTTTATGTCCACACTACTTGACATTTACGTTAAACAACTGGGAAATCTCTTTTAATCGATCATTTGCCACACATCCGCGGAAAGATGACTTCTCGCTCAAAATAAAAGCATCAAAAGGCATATGGGGCCTACCTCCTGGCTGTCTTTGAGTGACAGAATGAAGGCATGGCTCAGGGTGTCCAGGTGGGCCTGTGATTGCTGCAGGTGTGCTAGGGCCTCATCAAAAGTAATCCCTGCTGGGTCTGTCCCTTCTTTCTCCCCGCTACCGTCGCCCCCTCTCTTCTTGCTCTTCTCGCCCAGCTGGCGCAGGGCTTTGGTTGCTCGCTTTATCACCTCCGACCTCGCCTGGATGCTCAGCTGGGGATAGAAAAGGATGGACGGAAGGAACAGAATGAGAAGAAGGGGGAATGGGACAAAGAAAGGAAATTGGGGGGGGGGGGCAAATTGAGCGAAGAGGGGGGAAAGAAAGGTGCACAAGTTATTTACATTAATTTCAAACTTAACATGTTGAAGAGAGGCAGGGATAGCTGGCAACCTGGTGTAATTTAGTAATTCTATTTAGTGAGAGCAGGTTAACCATTCATGGGGAGAAGAGAGAGCATTTGGCTGAAGGAGGTTTTACTCTCTTGCATGGAAGCACACAGGGGCTGACAAGCGCCACACACACGTTCACACCAAGAAGACACTTAAAAATCACCCAGCTTCATATTTCCAACTTTCTCAGCCACACGCTCAAACACATGCAACTTACACTTCTGCATTTTTTTGTTAGATATCTTGACTCAGACTGACAAGCCTTTTCTCTGCCAGGATGGGATGATCACTCAAATGGAGTTTCCTGACAAACCTGTGCAATTTCTTTTAAGGGTGTTTATGCATTTGTGTGGTGCGAGTGTGTACATAGATGAGTGGTTTATGCACAAGTGGGTATAGAATCAGTTAAAGGGATTCACAACCAACATCAGTCAAAGCCTTAGGTAAGGTTGAGCTGGAGGTTGAGCAAAGGAGGATGCTTCCACTAAAGCTGCTATCCAAGATCAATGCTTCAGAGGGGGTAGAAATGCCAACACTCTCTGCTTCCCTTGAAAATATACCTCCAGTAGGAGGTAAGCTAAGTCCCTGCCATTCGTCTCACCCCTAGGCCTTGTGAAAAACAGATCAATCCATCGTGGGGGGCAATGGGGTGTGAAAGGTCAGATGCATTTATAACAGAAAGAAGGGTCAAGATTTTTTTTTTTGAGGGTTCAAAAACGATAGAAAAAAAATAGAGAAGTAGAGGGTGACGGAAGAGGGTGCAGACAGTGGGTTTCTGAGAGCTAATCTACATGTTAAAAAGCACAGTGGGAAAACAGTGCCTGCTGGGAATTGGAGTTTAATTGGCTCTGAAGTAGAGAGGGATCAATTTGCTCTTGTGGAGTCACAAGGAAAGAGAGGGTGCATAAGACAAAAGTGAAAGAAAAGGGAAGGTCTGGAGAGAGGGGGTGGCAGTGTGCCAAAATAACGCACAGTGGGCTAGTATTGATAAGGTGCGCTGAGGCACTTTAAGTCCTCTGCAGGACAATTTTTCAGAGTGCTGTAATTATGTGGCTGACATTTCTTGTGCAATTTTATAATTTCTTTTATAAATCATGACTGGTGTGTGCTTTGAGGCGACAGAGTGTGGATGTGAACATAATAATATATTTAAAATTAGGAAAGGGCTTTCGACTTTCCAAAAATTGAGCCGGGGGCGTGAGAGGCGACCGGTCAGACGATGAAGAGCACAGAGTGAGGAATATGACAGTTTGATGTAGTGACTGGAAATCCCCACAATCCTTTCTTTTGCACAATATGAATCCTGTCTGGGTGGCTGCCTGGAACCAACCACGGCACCTTCTGTGCTGAAATTACAAATTGTCTGTCTGCCTAATTCCCACCTGTTCCTTGCTGTCTTGAGACGGTAACAGAAAATAGAGCATTTGTCACAAAAAGGAGTAAAGAGCGATTCATATGAAAAAGATAGCTGGATATCAGAGGGGGAAAAAACACTTAAAAACACAAACATCACTACTGTTTGACCTACACGTTCGGCTGCATCAGGTGAGAAGGTGATGCTATCCAGGAAGTGGATAGCGTCGGGAGGAGCCAGCCTGTCCAGGTATTTGGCGCAGGTGTCGTACGCGTGGAGGTAGTCCTGGTCGCTCTGTGGGGGTCTCTTTAACAACTGGGGGTCTCCACTCCAAAACAGCTTCTGCAGCCATACTGCGTGGACAGCACTGGGGGAGACGGTTGCCCCTCCACCGCCAGGCACAGGCAGCCGATTAGCAAGTTTGGAGATGGACAATACGTTCTGACTGGTCAGTACTGGCCGCAGAGTGGCCAGTGGATCCAATGACTCATCAGTTAGCTTCCGGTAGTTTAAACCTGTCAGGAAGATGGTTTATTATTCACAAGCATGACTTTGTTAAGCATAAATGTATGCTGGCCTTTATGTAGTACATTTTTGCCATTAAAAGAACAATAAACGCATGCGGATGATGTGTTTTCCACTTCACACAATCCTTGTGCTCACAGTGCTCTGTGATAAACAAAAATAACAAGTACACTCTGAGGCTCCATCGCCGGCCTTGCACTTTGCCCTGGTTGTTTTGATACTGTAAAGCCAATCTCACACATTCTATGGTTTCTAAAAGGTAAAATAATCATAGGTTTAACACAGGAAAGCTATGAAAGAATAAAAAAAAAAGAAAAAAGACATTTGCGAGATGCCAGCGTTTACATGTAGCTTTATATCGTGGAATATATCACACAAATAATTACCTTCGGTATAAAAATAAAGACATAACGTGCATGAAACACAACAAAGGCATTTTCAGAGTTTGTACACACAGCATTAGAGCATACATACAGAATTTCAATGGCAAGGCAGAGTATAACAGCTGCATCAGGTGAAAAGCTTATAATTCAAACAACTGCAGCATATCTAACAATTTACTATTCAGATAGTGGCACTTCATGAAAGGCCTATTTAAAGGCTCTTTATGTGTGTGGTATACACTATTGTGCTTTATTCACATGTGCAAACCCTGCAGCGCTTGCAGGATAATGACAGTGATTTGATATGCGGAGGCTGTTCAATGTTCCATTACATGACAGAAATGCGTAAAAAGGAGACACGCTGCAGAGAGTAAAGGGTTGACGTGAAAAACAAAGCTTGTGTGTGACCTGTGTGAGAAAGCTGTCTGCCTTTCAGTCTGTGCATGCAAAGGTGCACAGTTTGTCTGCGGATCTGTCTGTGTGCATCATATCTCCTACCACTGCAGAACTCTATGTGTGTGTGTGTGTGAGATTGTGTGTTTGTGAGAGAGAGAGCGAGTGGCGTGCTCTCGGTCTCCAGTGCTATCAGACAGACACATTACTGTGGCAACAACACAGCCTGTCTGGGCTTTAAATATTTAACACTGGTCTGCCTGTGGGGAGGTCTCTGTCAACGCTGCTCGGAATCCCTCACACACACATAAAACTGCGAGTGCACACACACAATACTTTCAGACGGAGGCCCAGACGGACACTTAAACCACAGATAAGGGTTACATGCACTTACACATGTAGTCACTCTGTCTGTCTATCCCCTGCCCCACCCACCTGTCTCTCTCTGTCTCCATCTATTCCACCCCCACCCAGGCAGAATCTCGTCCACTTCCTCATGAGAGTCCACTCAGACAGTCGCGTGGTACTGGTACACACCACCTGTCTCTACAGTCTGAATACCTCGTGAGTGTGTGTGTGTGAGTGTGTGTCTGTCTGTGTCTGTCTGTAAGCTCGTGTGTGTCTCTTCAGGACTGCCAATAAGTCATTTTGGATGTTTTTCTGTGTGTGTGTGTGTGTGTAGTGTGTGTCGCAGAGTTGGAGGATGCTAGCAGAAAGTTGGTGGCCCTGGAGACACCGGAACAGCCTGTGTGTGAATTCTGCTACAAGAGCGTGAACGTGTGTGTGTGTGTGTGTGAGAGGGCGCGAGAGCTATAGCGAGTGTTAGTTAGTGTAAGTGTTAATGTCACAAAGTCAGTGTATTTGCCAGGATTTGAGTATTAATCCCTTTGGTGAAGTATGCATGTATAGATGTGTACTTTTGCTGCAGCTGTGGAACTGGCAGTTTTCTAAACCCCTCCAAACAAACAGCAACTAGACATCTCTACCCTGCTGAACTTTTTATTTCTCCTCATGTTTTCATTTGTGTCATTTCTGGTTTTGTAAATTTCAGATGCTATAAACCTTATATACAGCATAATAACATAGTGTCAAAGCAGAAGAAGCACAAGTAATCATTAATTAATAAGATAAATGGAGGAATGTAAAAGACACAACAGAGTCACATAAGTTCTTTGCTGCTGAAAGCCTGAAGTCAATATTAAGAATTTTTAGAGACATTAAGTAAGCTATGGACTGTACTTTTCAAACAGTTTACATATCTAATATTAGCTTAATTAGCTCGCAAACTAAAGTTATTGAAATCTGCCAGTAATGGCTGTCATCGTTATCGGTCGACGATCAGAAATCGAGAGACCTGCTTCTCTCTATTTCTGTTTGATATCAGGGAGTAATTGTTCCAGAACGCTTTTGTTAGTTTATGCAGAAATGCATCTAAGTCTCGGTGTGGATGACTCACAGGTGTGTGTATGTGATTTGTGCATGTGTGTGTTAAACAGAGACATGTGTCACCGGTAAAAGCTGTGGTGTTATCAGGGGCAGAGGGGGGAAGTGAGGCGTGAAAACACAGCTGACACTCGGCTGACCTTTCCTGAACTTCATCGAGAAGTGACACCACCTCCAGCCGCACACAACAAAGTTTGAGCGCTCTAGCCGGACCGCTGAACCGGTGACACGCTACAACCTGGACATGACGTCCTTGGAGAGGGTGCTGCCACAGAAAGGTGGAAAACAGCATCTTACTGCGACGCCGCGGCTGTTTCGGGAGCTCGGCGTGTCAGGGAGACTGACAACTAATACAGAGCCGGATTGCCTCCATCGCCGTTCACAGGAAAATGTGAACAGCTGAGTTAGTTTCAGCCCTGTTACTTTTCAGTTTCGGAAACCAAGTGTGAGAGTGTGCCGCGAGTAAGATCAAAAGACAAGATGATAAAAGATGAGAGATAAAAACATAATATGTGTACATCTGAAGTGTAGGTATGTCATCAGGGGTATTTCATTTGTCACTTGCAGAGAAATTCATATCTGGGCAGAGAAATGTGAATTTAGGCATTCAGCTGTTGTATTTTTTTAAATTTAAGATTCTACATGACAGTGACTTGAGGTTATCTACCAGCTAGGAGGAACGTCAACATCTATATGTGAGTCATCAATCACGTCAGGAGGGATTACGTTCAAGTCTGTAACAATGGACTTGATCCCTTGACATTAAAGGCTGGAAGCTGATTTCCCACCAACAATAGAACCGCATTAACCCGTACAATCCTATGCTTTTTTCTTTCTCGGGAACAGCAATAATTGATTGGCTAATGGGTGCTATTGTCAACCATTAGAAAAGGTGTTTTTCTAAGCAGTGCCATTTTTAACCACAAGCAAATTAATTATTTTCTTTATGAAATATACCTCCTGTGTAGATGATAGCCTGTGAAAAGTGTAGCTTTTTCACAAGTCAGGGAAGTTACACTCTTTTAAAAGCAGATTAGTTACCCACATCATTAGAGAGGCTATGCTGATCTGATTAACTGGTTGTAATGAGATATGTTTTTATTTTTGTTGTATTCAGCACTGACTAAATTGGATTTTAGGTTCAAACTACATCTATTGTTTCAAGGGATTATATTTTTGTGATGCTTTGTGTGCTTTTTACAGTAGTGGTACCATCTGCATTATAATGATAAAAATGATGTGTCTTACCACTGGCAACAGCTCGAAGCTTCTTGAGCAGTTTCACATGGGAGTCCGGTTTGATGGCGGTGTTAACGTAAGGCTCACACCCCGCAGCGTCTAGTAAGGTGTAGTAGTAGAGCAGGCGGTCCATGTCGCCTCCCTCCACAGTGGGCAGAACGTACTTGGTCATGTGGCTGTAAAAGGCCTGAGGGTTGCACTTCAAAGTGTCGAAGAGACTGAGAGACTCGCTCCGGGATTCGATATCCTTGGTGGAAAGACTGGATGAGGAGGGGAGGGAAGAAAACAATTGAGAGGAGAATAAAACCATGAGTGTATGTGGCTGAATGTTTCCGACAATTCCACATGGAACGTGATAATCCACAAAGTTTTCATAGCAATATAAACAACACAACAATAATCCATCCCATTCCAACTTCAAAGCTTTTATATTTGCCGTTATAAACATCTGCTGAGTGAGATACATCTCCCTGTGGAAAATATCCGTGTACGTGGGATGTGAAACTCTCGACAGTAAGTTTCTGGCATCAGAAACTGCAGTTTGTTTGAAAGAAACAAATTAAGATCTAAGTTGCTCACATAAGAAGCAACAGCCACCATGCCTCAAAAAGATAAGAGAAAGCAGCAGTACTGACAAAAAATGACAAAAAACAAAATTTCATCAAAAAAAAAAAAGGAGGACAGGCAGCAGACTGGAGACTATTTGATTGTAAAGTAGTTTTTTTTAAAACAGCAGTGCAAATGCAGCACAGCGATCTGCAGGCTTATCACCAAAGATACAGTCCCCACAGAAAGAGATGAGGATTTCATAGATTACTACTGAAAATACATTCAAGAACTTGGTCAGCACCGACATAAAAACAGACAAAAAGGGGATATGTTGTTAAAAAATGGAAGACAGGGAGACAGAGGGAGAGAAAAAGAGCGTGTATGTGATGTTGAAATGCTCAAAGGGGAGGCGTGGGGGGGTGGGGTGTCTGTGTGTGGAAACCCATTCAACGATTTGTTCAAGCCGCGTGCGACTCGTGCACCGCTTTGCCTTTCGGAAAACATGTTTTACCACAGAACTCAAAGTCAACAGCAGCAGGTGGTCTCGAAGAGCGAGAGGACAAGTGAAAAGAACACGAGCGAAACAGCAGAGAGAGGAGGAAAAAACCTCAGAGAGCTGCAAACAAAGGTTAAACAAGGGGAAGACACGGAGAATAGGAAAAAAAAAAAGATGAAGGGGGAGCTGGTTGCTGGTAGTCACTGAGGGGCTCTGAGCAATCTGTGGCTGTGTTTGTGTGGCAGCGCGAGTGCAAGTCTGTTTATCTGTTACAACGGGACAACATCGAAGAAGACAGCGTTTCCTCTGGGCTCTCCATCAGACCTAGCTGGGAGGCTTTTGTTAATGAAAAAAATATAGATGGCGGCGGCAGCGTGGAGGCAGCTGACAATGAACTCAATAATGTAAATAACACTAATCATCCTCACAACAGGGGATCCAATGAGACTGGAGTCAACACAAAGAGTAACTCCAAGTAAAGACTCTCTCAGTCTCTTCTCCCCTTGTGTCTTTTCTAAGTGCCCACAGGCTACCCACCACCACCACCACCACCACCACCACCATTCAAAGTGTGATGCTTTACTATTTAATCACAATAGCTTCAAAGCGACTGGAAGCACCAAAGCAAGAGAACAATGGCAAAGAGGAAACAACTGCATGTCCAGGTAGGGGGTGTTTGAGAGGGTGTTGGGAGTTTTATCCCCTGGCAAGCACACAGAAATACAGGCAGCTGTGACTGGCAGGTTACAGCAGTTCGTCAAAGCCAGGTTGTCGTCTCCTCCCCGTCTTTCGTCTCTAAAGGTGTTTAGCGCCTCTCTTTGCCAAGGTTGTGAGCACCTCCTTTCTCCTCCCCGCAGCCTTCAGCATCCCTTTGTCCCACTGATTTTATAACTAGCTGCTGACTTGGTGGCATCGCTCCCTTGCGCACAACACAGTTTCCCACCATCTCTCTCCCTCTCTTTGTCTCTGTTGTGTTCGTGGGGCTGTAATATCAGGAGCCCTCTCATTACAATCTTTTCTTGTTTGTTTCAAAAGCTGGAGCACGAAACCGATTTAATCCGGCTGAGTATTTCCTTATTCTCCATGCTGTCCCTGTCCTTTACAAGACCATGTTCTGTTTGGTGTCCCTTCCACCATGTCCAAACAAAAATAGGCCTCTAATAGTTTTAAATTCAGAAGCATATTTAATTGCTGTGGTAATCTGACAGCCACAATTAAACCCTAGGGGGCCGGGGGGGCTTTGGTGGAGCACCGATAATTATTCAGCACGCCATTGTTATTTTATGCAAGCTGTATTTATTTTTTTATTTATTTTTTTTTACAATCTATGCTGCTAATTTGTTTACAAATCACCGTCCAGCAGGGGGTTATAAAAGTGTTTTTTTCCGGCCATAGAGCTCAGCACAGGACAATGACACGCAAAGATTTCCTTTTGATTCGCTTTTTCATTGTGAGGTAATAGTTTTCTGTCTATCGCACATTTATTTACACAAACACACACTTGCATGCACACACACACACCAGCGTACATCCACACCAATTCTTCACACACCATCTGCAAACACAGACACTTGGTCCTTATGAATGATTCATACAGCATAGGGTAGCTGTAACTCAGGCCCTACATCTAAAATGTAGTTCTGTGTATGATTTTACGTGCAAATGATTTTGATTACTTAAATAACTGATAATTTAACTCTCAGGAACACAATGAATTATACTGCTTTAAGATATTTCTTGCCACTTAGAGCAGCAATTGTGTTCAGCTGTGAACAAGAAAATGGAACATTATCATCTTTGAAAATAGTACGTCTGCAAACAGTGGCCAATTTATACATCCACCAGAGTCCTTTTTTGGTTCACTTGATGAATGTAAGACCAAAATTGCATTTCCTTGTAGCTCTCTTTTTGGTGTCCACCTAACGGATACATCTGGCTATTTAACATTATTTAGTATTTAACTTTGTCTTTCTGACATTTTCTGATGTGCAGGTTGTTAACGCTGCTGTGTTTGAGCTTTTCGACTGATAACAGTTAGCTGCTGTGGACTGCATGTCACTATGAGTGGAGTGGAGTTGGGTGATAGTCTAAACTCTATGGGTTTGTCACTACAAGCAACCCCATTTCATGTACAAGAAGTCCCGTGACTTATTTTTAATATAAAAATATTGATTACAACTGCTTTCCTGATGTTGGAGATGCCATAATCATATTCAGAGGACTTGTCTCTAACAACAATACTGTTAATAATATTAAACAAAACTGATTCTTGTGTTTGCCTCTTATTGCCATCCCTAGAGCAATACCTATCGCGTGGCTAACTTCTATATTTTATTATTATATGTGTTCCATTTCAAGCAAATGTATTTTTATACAGAACATACATCTTTAAAAAAAAACACAAGCTTTTACAAAGATACTATCACACAGCGCAGAGAGGGGCTAAGAGAAACAGCAGCACAGCCAGTCAGCATTGGCGTGTGGCAGTTAGAAACAGCAGATTAAATGAGGACCTGATGGCATAAATGGACTGACTGCTGTGTTTGAAGTGTCGAACCCTGATTGCCCATGTAGCCTGTTTCAGTGCAGTGAGAAATACTGTTGTTGTATGACTGAACCAAAGGTTATGCGGCTGTATTTGTCGGTCCACGTCCCGCTCTCTCCGTGGCGCCAAGCTTACAGTCATGCTGAAGGTCACGATCATGCTCGAGGCTCAAACCTTGCGGAGTTTCGGTGGACAGCACGCCAATAACCCCTGAGCATCAGAACCACGAGCACATACTCATCCTACCCTGTTTGTAGCAACAGCATGAGCCATATTCACACTAAATGCTCCAAATGTGCTCCTTTATTCGAGGCAGGAGAACTCTCTGCATGCTACCGTACACACGCTCAAATGAACACACAGCGACATGCCTGTAGTAACTTAATTTGAGAGAAAATATATTATTAAATGTAGCTAGCACAATATGGTGCAAACAACATGTATGCTGTTTTGCTCAGGTGACAGCTTAGCAGCAAGAAGTGTGCCAGCATCCTCATGCATATGCCAAAAAGAAGAGTCTCATTTGTAGAAATAACCAGATACTGAAAATCAACAGTCCATCACTTCCTGATAATTCATATATGCTAAAAAAAATAAAATAAATAAATACAAGACATGCAACATAAATAAATACAAGACATGCAACATGACAGGAGAAACCGCAGTGGCACAGGAAAGAGGGTGGGGGCTTCACTATGGCAGGGGTGACTGCAGTTCACAGTGTTCTTAAAGATATAATTTGCATGCAGAAGGTCCCTGTAAGGTTAAAGTGGCAAATGTCTGGTGTAGATAGAGCAAAGTAGGTTCAAATGAAGTGGATTTCAGAAAAGGAAATGGGGTCTTTGCAAACAGAAGTTGGATTCTGGTCTGCAGGAATCACAGACAGATAAAAGGTGCTTGCTTCTATTGATCTAGGATGTTATTAACTTGGAGCTGAAAAGTTCTTAATAACCAGCAGGAAAGCCAAAAGGTTATGACTGTATAGTGTGTAACACTGCCAATTTCTGATATAATTTGAACTTTTATTTGCCAGATGAGGTCACCAGACGTACAACTGGAAAGAGCTGGTACAGAATTCAAAGGTGTCCTCTCTGTCTCTGTGGATTCCTCATTAGGCTCAAACAAAACACATCTTGAGGATGAGTCAGAAGGGAATGTGCCACAACAGACTATTTATTTCTCATCACGGGAAAATACCGATCTGAAGAAGACGCGGCGAGGAAGCGAAATGAGGAGCTGGGTGCCATGCTGTTTGAAATGTTAAACATGATGTGTTTGGATCAGCTGACTGTCAACTGATGTGGAACGAATCATATTTATGTGCCCTGCTTGAAGTAATCCAGGTTTCATCTATTCAACCCGAATTCATCAACCGAATCCTGACATGGACACCCACAAAACAACAACAAATCCAGCAAAAACAAGCTGCTATCATTGATGTTAGATACAAGCTCCAAAGGTAATATTTTTTATATATTTTGGTGAATGTTTTGCCAATATTTTGTCCTGTAAAATGACATTAACTTTAATTATACATACATACATATATATATCTATGATAATTTTCAGTATCTGGCAATTTCTACAAATGAGACTCTTCCTATACATATATATACATATACATATACACACACACATACATATATATATATATATATATATATATATATATATATATATATATATATATATATATATATATATATATATATATATATATATATATATATATATATATACACACACATACACACACACACACACACATACATATGTTATCATATATCTGTATATCTATCTATATCTATATCTCTCAGTGGTGGGCCGTCGTCAGGGCCAGCAAGGCCTTCTCTGCTGGCCTATTCAGAATCAACCTAAATTATGATGATGTTCAATGAAACTGTACTAATTTACTTCCAACAGTCTATTCTCTTGATCGAGTTTCATCCAATCAGATTTCAGTCTCTATGTGCTGCCAGGGGCAATCTAATGCCCAGGGCCTTCAGAATCAGTAGTGCAGGCCTACCTTAATTAAACTATATAGCAACAGAACTGTTTTTTTAACCATCAGCTTTCAAATTCGCCTCACTGGGCCAGCTAGCTAGCCCACAATGACGTCAGAAGTTTTCCATCCTCTGACTGGATGGTCAGAGCAAAGCTATCACCACCTAGTTTTGCTAGCAAGGGAACTATGTGGAGCTTCTTTCTTTTCTCGCTGAAAACAATACGGACTTGTATTACCATCTGTCAACAAACAAAGTGCTTTGTTTGTTTGTACTTCAGGGAGAATACAAAATGATCTGATCAATGCTATTGGTGAAGTTTTAGGAGAAGCATTAAAAGAAGAGGTTCAAAAGGCACCATTTGTCGCTGTTATGGTGGATGAGACGACAGATGTGAGTAATGCAGCGCAGCTCGCACTGGTCCTGCGTTATGTGACAGACATACTAGTGGCAGGCTGATGACATTGCTGCTCTTATCGTCAATTTCTTGGAGGAATATGGATGTCTGGATAAACTCGTGCCACAGTGTTATGATTACGATGGCGCAGCAGTCATGTCATCTGGAGTAAATGGGGTGCAGGACAAAATTAAGGAGAGGGCACCTATGGCCTTATTCATACATTGCTATGCCCATCGACTGAATTTAGTACTGACTCAAGGGGTCTCAAAGATTAAAGAATGCAAGATCTTCTTTGCACACCTCAGTGGCCTTGCTGCATTTTTCACCATCCAGATCTCCGAAGCGTAATGCACGCAACTACTGGACGATATCTGCCTGCGACGACGTCTTCCTCGTGTGGCACCAACTCGTTGGCAGTACACCTCAAGATTAGGTTAGTACAGTTTTTGAGAAGAGAGATGCCCTCAAGGAGCTGTTTAATTACATACTGGAACATCATGATGAACATGACAAGGACTCCGTGCGTTGTGCTGATGGATTTAATACACGTCTGGATGACTTTGAGTTTTGTTTTTTGCTGCACGCATTCAAGTGGGATTTTTGCTTTTTAAAATACTGCAGAACGAAACACTGGATGTGCAATTCTGTCTGGCAAGGATGAAAGAGTTTTGTGACACCATTGAGCGAGTGAAGGAACGGTGTGATGACATCTACCTGTCCACTGAGCGCATGTCGGGTGATTCGAGCACACGGAGAGGGCCAGCGCAAGGAGACATACGCGCACACTACAAGCAACTCCACAGCAGTGTTCTGGACAACCTTCTCTGCCAGATACAGAATTGTTTTAAAGATCACGAACAATTAATGTTCCTCTCCCTCCTCAACCACCAGCAGTTTCAGACATATCGGAAAAAATTCCTGCATACAGCCTTTTCCAGCTTGACACAGAGCCACGGAGCTCTATTTGATCATCTGTCCTGTTTAAAAACAGAACTGACTGTGATGTATGCCATGACAGACTTTGAAGGGAAACGTCCCAATGATCTCCTCAATTTCCTACACAGCAAACACCTGAGTGAGAGCATGCCACAGATGTACAGATTGGTGTGTCTGGCCGTGACTATTCCGCCTATACTACTACTATCTATACTACTATACTACTATCCGCCGCAACTGTCAAGCAGACATTCTCTGCCCTCAAGCGAATAAAAACGTATGCCAGGAATACGACAGGACAGAGGCGACTCGCAGCCTTGGCCTCCATGGCTATAGAAAAGGACTGAAACGCAGAGATCAGCTCTATGACAGAGTCATTGAAGTCTTCCTGCATAAAGAGAGGAGGATGGATTTTGTCTATAAATAAATAATCAGCAACTCTAGTGAGTATTATGTATTTTATTTACATATATAAATATTAAATTATAAATAAAAAATATTAAATATTGATTCTGAACTGCATATATACGTGGCACAGTTGCGGCTGTAGTGTAGAGGTTTGGAGTAGTCTTAACTGGGTTTCTTGTTTTATTAACAATGGTATTCACTCCCAATACGCAAAATGCCTCTCATAATTCATTATTAGTAGGCTAATTTATGAATAAACAGCGCTCATGCGTAATCTCTAAATTACTCTCTCTCTCTCTCCTCCCTCACCCCCCTCCCTCTCTCACCCCCCTCCTCTCTCTCAGCGTACGCCTCATATATACATCCTGTCGCTGTATAATGATGAATATATGTAAAAAAAAAACAGCTGTCTCTCTGTGTTTATTTTGCATACAGCACGGTTAGCGGTTAATGAAATCCGGATCCATGTGTCCTCTCAGGATGCATTGAAGATGCATTTAAATACCAGGTCTGAATGGACGCATTCAGAGCAGGACACTTGAAATCCGATCACTCAAGACTGATGTTAATGCCAGGTCTGAACAGGACCTCTGTAATACCAGGCCTTGTTATATTGCGTTTTTTGTATAGTATTGATGGCTCGTATAATGGTAACGTCATTGTGGTGGATTAAGTCGGTAAACCCGCACTGAAGGCCCAGGTACCAAATGCACAATGCACTGATATCCGCCACTATATATATATATATATATATATATATATATATATATATATATATATATATATATATATATATATATATATATATATATATATATATATATATATATACATATATACATATATATATACATACATATATATACATACATACATATACATATACACATATATATATATATATATATATACATATATATATATACATATATATATATATATATACATACATATATACATACATATACACATACATATACATATACATATATACATATACATATATATACATATATATACATATATATATACATACATACATATATACACATATATACATATATATATATACATATATACACATATACAGCTGATGTCTGAGTAACATGTCAGCACTGAAATGGTTTAATAGCTGTCATTAAGTTGTCAATAAACCCAGCTGAAATTCATGTCTCTAAAGGGCCCCTGCTGCGTCCGTGTACAAAGACCTACACGCGGAGGGAACAGCTGACGACGGTGGTGTTTAGCAGTGCATTGATTCCTCTAAAGCGTTCATTCTGTGTTAATAGGACTGTCTCAGGAACACTCTGGCTTTATCATATATCACATGATATATACATGTGCTCATTTTCCAAGAGCTCCAGACCTCTACAGTGGCATCACAAGTTAGGTGAACTTATGTACTAACAATTTACACTTCTACCATATGCTCATGTACAGTGGCTTTCAAAAGTATTCATACCCCTTGAACTTTTCCACATTTTGTCACGTTACGACCACAAACATAAATATATGTTTTATTGAAATTTTATGTGAAAGACCAACACAAAGTGGCATACAATTGTGAAGTAGAAAGAAAAAATTATACATGATTTAAAATTTTTTTTACAGATAAAAAACTGAAAAGTATTCAGCCCCCTGAGTCAATACTTTGTGGAACTGCCTGTTGCTGCAATTACAGCTGCAAATCTTTTAGGGTATGTCTCTACCAGCTTTGCACATCTAGAGACAGAAATTTTTGCCCATTCTTCTTTGCCACAGATTCTCGATTGGATTTAGATCTGGACTTCGACTGGGCGACTCTGGCAAACTGCAAACGAGACTTCTTATGGTTTTCTTTTAACAATGGCTTTCAGCTTGCCATAAAGGCCAGATTTCTGCAGTGCACGACTAATAATAGTTGTCCTGTGGACAGATTCCCCCACCTGAGCTGTGGATCTCTGCAGTTCGATCATTCAGCAAACATCAGGCAACTTCTGAAGGCGATTGATTGCACTCAGAGAAAAGGGGGTCGAATACTTTTGCACACTGCACTTTTCAGTTTTTTATTTGTAAAAAAAAAAAAATTAAAATCATGTATAATTTTCTTTCTACTTCACAATTGAAAAACTCCACTTTGTGTTGGTCTTTCACATAAAATTCCAATAAAATATATTTATGTTTGTGGTCGTAACATGACAAAATGTGCAAAAGTTCAAGGGGTATGAATACTTTTGCAAGCCACTGTAGACTCCTCCCGTACAACAGCTGGAGACTTCGCCCCTTCCTTACTAGGGCGGTGCCCAGGTGCTCACCCATGCGCTTCTCAGCTCCCACCTGGACTACTGCAATACTGCGTCTGCATTGTATCTCTGATGGTAGTCAAGAATGCTGTTCTCCACCTCGTGTTCAACCTGAAAACGTTCTCCAACAACGCTCCTCTTCTCTTTTCACTGCACCGTCTCCTTGTTGCTGCTCACAATCTAGTTCAAGACACTGGTGCTGGTCTACGGGGCGATGAAAAGGAATGCTCCTTCCTCCTTCCAAGTCACGAACAAACCCAACACTCCGGCTTGACCACTGCGTACTTCTACCTGTGGACATTTGCTGCTACTAAACAATCAGGATGGGTGAAATGCAAAGATTGTATTTCCCTTCAGGGATCAATAAAAGTCTAAATTTTATCTCCCACCCATGCTGCATACATCTCCCTCCTCCTCCCCGTCTGCTCTATTTCTATCAGTCCCTGTGTCCATCCATCCGTTAAATCAAAATGCACACTGCAGATGCTTCTAGTCAAGATTATAGTATGAATATTCCTCACGCATTTGTCATGATCTTGAGATTTTGGTAGAAAGTCACGCGCACAGCAGCTGTGGCACGGTTTGAAGAAGGTATATGTTGTAATTTATCGTTAAGTGGAGTCCATAAACTATTTCCTTATATCAGAATGCGACAGAAGGATATTTATCACAGATGCACGCACGTGTGCGCGCAAACACACACACACACACACACGGACGCACTCACACACATCTCTCGACTCTGCTGAAAAGGCATTCTATTAAAACAAGGAAAAGGTGCAGAGCTAGCCAGATCCCCAGCTATGAAGTCAGAGAGCAAATAAATTATGGAAATAGACTCTGACACACTCCCGTCCTCTCTCCCACTAAAACACAAACACACACACGTTCACAACATGTTTGATTTACTCTGGGGTGCTTTAAGTATGCTTTTTATGCACACGAGTTTTGTCATAACTCAGAGGCAGGGGTGCTACTTAAATTCACTTTTTTCCATTTCATTTTTCAGAATTTTAAAGACAGGAGGGACAAGGACGCGTGCACATTTGAAACTTAACAGGCACGAGAATACATGAGTAGACACGAGCAACACATTTCTTTATCAAAACACAAATGCACTTTAAGGGATGAATATTTCAGACTGATGAGATGATAAAACTGGTGTGAACTAACAAACACAGAGTAAAATGAGTAAAATGAGGTAATGTGATGGTGTTTGTATTTGTGTGTGTGTGTAAGTAAGTACCCGCTATCAGTAAAGAGGAACTCGAGGTGAGTCATGTAGACCTCCCACAGAGGAACACTGTAGCGCTTTGCCAGAGACAGAGCGATTCTGTACACGCCGTCATCCAGTGTCCTAAACACATACAGACACACATGCAGGGAAGAGAAACGTAATGATCAGACTTCATCTCCACAGTAGCAGAAAGAGCCATCACTCCCACTCATATACCACGCCTTACTGACTACATTACAAACCCACCGTGTGTGTGATGTTTTTAAAAAAAAAAGCATTCCCAGCAAGCGACAAAACTTAAAAAACTTTGGTCATTCAGTTGAGGAAACACTGACACCGACGGTACTTTCCTTCAAGTCCCCTCTTATACTCACTCTGTGAGGCCAAGGATGGTCTCCTTCTTGTAGTCCGAGTCAGAGCTGAAGCGCTGGATGTCCACTCCACGGCCCAGCCCCTGCAGCACTTGGGCCTGAGTGAAGTCCGTCAGACGCTCATTGTACACGTGCAACTGGCTGATCAACTTCTGCAGCTCCTCCGGCCAGTCCGAATACGCTGACACATGCTGCGTGACCAATCGAATCAGCTCCTTTGGGTCAGCCTATGAGACGGGAAATAAATCACACATTTTAATACACAAACAGCTTTCCAATGTGTGATTTCATGCCAATGGGGTCACAGGGTAAGAGGATATGAAGCAGACACTGTGCTAAAATCCCAATATCTACTGGTGCTAACTGTCTTCACATCTGTGCCTTTTTACTTGAAACAGCTTGTCAAATCCACAATGACAAATCAAATCACTTTCTAAAGAAGACAACTGAGATTTAGTTTCAAGTGTAAAGGCTTTTTAGGACTAACATGAACACAATGTTGCAACTTTGTTTCATTGCTTTTATCAGTACACCGACTTTTTCACCTCAGCCAGGCAAAAAAATTGTTCTTGTTATATATTTTTTTTTCTAAAGTTCTGTAATTTGAAGAGTTTTTCTACGCTTAAAATTATAATGCACATAAAAGGCATTTTAAAAAGATGGATAGTAATGCACTTAGTGTCCACTGGAATGTGCAGTTATCAAAGTTTTTCGTATTGTTGACCATGAATTTAATTTTTGTCCACAGCGATGTTGACCTGTTTGTGTTACTTTCTGTACATAACTTAACGTTATATTCATCACAGATAACAATGAAACCTTACTTAACAGATTCCCTTCTGCTTCTCTATCTTTTTCATCTTTTTCACCCTTTTAACGATCCGCATAGCGATATAGGAGGGACACAGTTTAAGCCGAGTTTGACCAAATGTGAACTGCCCTTAAGGCTTATCATTAAACTACGTGACACACTGAGCTCCAAACACCCTGCACTGTGTGGTACTTAAAGCTTCACAGGTCTGCCGCTGCTTTGCCGTGACAAGCTAATGAGCCAATTTTCAAAAATGGCTGTTATTTTCAAAAATCGGCAGAAAAAGGTATGGGCGTATTAACTATCCTGGTCTTACTTCTGTAATTTTGCTTCCTGGAAGACACTGACTGCTGTACCCGAGTTAAGTCGGGTAACTGAATATGTGGCTTTTTTTTTCCCCGCACGCCAAGAAAATATGGGTAAATGTCGCAGGAACCATAATTACTACCGTGATTCAGGCCTATGGGGAACTCGACAGTGGATACACGTTTATGATTGAGGGTGTCATGCACAGGGAGTGGAAGGTGAATGTTGCATCTCTCATCACCTCTGTTCTAATTAAATGAGCTCCCAAATTTGTTTTTTGGCGTCTTATATGCTGTCGCCCAGCAGGATGAGATGGTTTATTTGTTGATCTTATTTGCATAAGGTAATTATGGCTGCTGGAAATGTGCGAGCTTGAAAACAGAGGTGTGTGTGTGTCTCTGTGTGTCTGTTCCTGCTCTCAGCGTGTGTGTGTGTGCCTTTAGATGTGGCCTTAGCGGCAGTCATGGTGGCAGATTCACAGTTCAAAAGCAGGACAGGAGGGAGAGCGAGGAGAAGAGCTAGAAAGGGGAGAATATTAAAAGTGTAGAGAGTATAGATAGGAAGTCGGGGGGGGATAAGAAGTAAGCCGGGAGATCGGGGGAGGAAAGTAAAGGAGGGGAGGCAAGAAGGGGAGAAGAAAAGTAGGGTGATATTAGTTAACGCTGCCATCATTTCGGACACCATTTTCAGACAAGGGAAAACGACACACAAAGGCGACTATAGAGGGAGAGAGAAGAAAGTTTGCTGGAACTGTGACGGACAGGCCGATGTTTGAAGAACTTTATTGAAATGAGCCTTTCATGACAAAATACTGTTTGCATTCTCTCTCCCACTCTCTCTGCCATTCATCTACGCCGCTTTGTCCTTTTTCCGCTCTCGGATTACATCCTCCCGGACCTCACAAATTTTGTTTTTTCTTTTTTGCATCCATCAAATTCCTCATCCCTCCTCTCTCAGCATGGAAGAACCAGAAAAATCCTTCTTCTTTCTAATAATCATTCTTTGCAATCCTCACTTAGTCTTTGAATTAGGCGAGGACAACGCTCTTTCCTCGTCTTTATTTCGTCTTATCTAATTACTTGCTTGTTTAATTTCAATGTGTCCTAAAAAGCTGTTTCTAGCCTTCCTTCAAAGGGAGGAATGTAAAAATTGAATGTAAAGTATAACTGCATAAGGTGGTGTGTGATGTTACACAGCTAGAAGGAAGCCAGCTCTCTCCAACTCCACCTTTAGATATTCCACTGCTGCCACAGGCTCTTTTCTCTACGCTCCCCTCCTTCCTGTGATGCTGCTTAAGAGGGAACAGTGTAAAAATAAAAAGTCTACGTCTCGGTCTCAAATCTCTTCATCCACGCTTGCTCTCTCATTTTCAGTCTTAATTTCCCATGTTGTTATATTTTAGTCCCTGCACAGATGACAAAATCCTTTTGTCTTTTCCCTGGGTGTCTGGTTAAATATCTAGAATAAAATATTATCATAGCTTTGATTCGGTGGGCATTATTATTGTGGTAATTACTAAACTAAACTAGATCTTAACATGACATCATACAGTACTGTTTTCCATTTTACCACCCACTGTTTTGCCTGCAGATACAAGCACTATGTGAAACTTTCAGAGACTGCAGTGCTATAAAAAGTTACATGAATATGACAATATTCATATGTTAAATATGTATGTATATCAGATTCATATTTTCGGTCATTGTTGCAATTTTCAAAAAGAGTGCCTTATCCAAGAAAAAGTGTATAAATTTTAATAAGTTACATGGTGATGTGTCGCAAGTATAATGTTTAGGGGATAGCCAAAGTCCCTTTAATTCAGTATTTATAACCATATTTGTAACCATCCAGCAAGAAGATGTGGAGATATCTCACTCAGTTTGGAGATATATTTGATCTGGTGGTGGTGCTAGGTTGATAAAAGTCAGATCACCAAAAACGGTAGGACTCATCCTCTGGGAAGATTTAACATCTGGACCAAATGTCATGGAAATCTTTATAATAGCTGCTGAGATATTTCACTCAAAACCAAAATTGTCAATCCTCTAGTTGTTTGTGAATAGGTTAGGAGAACCAAAGACATTAGGATATATCCTCTGGGGAGGATGAATCTTTGTATAAAATGTCATGCCAACTGATTCAAAATAGATGATGAGAAATTTAATTCAAACCCAGTCTTTCTACCTTCCCATCAGTCAGTCCTACAACGTCCAACTTGCATGGTCATTACAACAGTGTGACGATCAGACAGTCATTTTGTTCTCATTTAGACAAACCACCACCAAAAGCTTTAAGTCTTTTACATTCTCACTGTTGGTCACATCACCGGTGCTACTCATAAGTACACATTTGCTTACGCTAACCTAGATTTTCACACTCTCTCTCTCTGAGATATCTTTGTGTAGTAATGATCACACAGAGGTTACAGAGAAACAGACATGCCTTGCCTCTCTAGAGAGTAATGATCTTAATGAGTTGTGTTTATGTCATGCCTGGCACTTAGTTATACAGTCACTGGCCTCATTAGTACCAATTCTGCAAATGTTGTATACAGTATGTACACATTATTAGAAGGAATGCAGCGGGGAGAGACACTGGGCACCAATTTTAAATAGAATAATCACTCCATACAGGCTCGGCTGCACTGTAGGTCATAATACACCATGAAGGGCACTGATCACAAGCGAGATACAAGCCTGCCAAGAAGACTGCAAAGACATTAGGAAGAGGAGCAGGAGTAAGTTAGCACAGTCAACCCAGTGCATCTAATCAAAGGTTTTGAGACTACTTAGTCTCAAATATTCCTGTCAGCTGCAACAGTGCATTTAGATTGCATATTTGTCTAATAGAGCCTCTTTCTGCAGCTACTCTGCTCTACATGGCTCCCATGGGTAAAATATAGACTGCTAATGATTGTGGTACAAGGGTGCAACTTGTAAAAGTACACAATTTGTACAAAAAGAGGAAAGCGAAGTCATTGTGTCCATGGTGCTCTTCTATGATGGGGAAGTCATTCAGTCTAACTCATTATTCCACTCGATTCAACAACAGGGAGTTGGCTCAGTGGTCCAGCACATCCAAGGTCAGCACTCGCGACCAGCAGCTTCAATCCTGTTGTGGCCGTGAATGAAAAAAACATCTACAGCGACTGCAGGCAATGCAAAATGTCAATAGATGTAAGCAAAGTGCTGTTTTATCAAGCTATCTCAGTGCTATTAGGAATAGCATAGGAATACACTTTATGTTTAGTGAGTGTTTGTGCTTTATTTTCCTCCTCTGAAGAACGTAACACTCTGCACACGCAGTTTCCTTCAGGTAGAATAAAAAAAAATACATTTATGTACCTAATAAAGGCAAAAATATTTTTTCCAATTCACTGACTCCATCTGCATATATGAGCGAAAAGTAAAGCATCTAACAGTGATCTGTGGGCTTTTATTCTAAATCTAACTGTCGTAATGAGATGATCAAAGAGCTAAGCAGTTTTTATGCATGACACACTCTAAAGTTATGCTCCATGTATCTATAGCACAACTGTGTATGCTTTAAATGCATATTTGTGTGTGAGTGCATGATTGAGTGAGTGATCAATACACAGTGAGAGAATGGCGACTGCAGGGGAAGATAAACGGCCAGTGAAATATCTCAATCTCTTTACTCAGCACATTGAGGTAGAGTGGCTGCACATTCACAGCTACACTTATGCAAAACACAAGCAACCTCACGCAGACACAATCGCACACACACAATCGGGAAAAGGCTTGCACATTAAAACACTGACAAACACAGGTAAACAGACCTAAACACTTACATAAACACGGGCTATTGTGCAATATCGTGTAAACACCACAAGCAGAACAATTACGGTAAAGAGCGCCTCTATTTCGCAAACAAGCACTTTAGTCGGTATAATGAAAACTTCCAGTGCGAGTGAGTGGAAATCGGCTCATTATGCCTTGGGGAATAATGGAAACCCAGCCTCCGTGTCATTGAGCCTGGTGCCGCTCCGTCATGCCTGGGAGCCGTAATCAGATGGAAATGTAACAGTTAAAGCCCTTGAAAGTCAATAGTGGGCAACAGACTCTTCTATCTATATGTCGTCTCTAACCAGTAATACAAGACAGAGTAACTAGGCAAAAATGACAATATTTTAAAATCTAAAAAACAAAGTTTCAGAGTTCTCTTGATTATAAAAGATAATAAATAGATAACTAGAAAACAAGCAGTGCTGCAACATCTTAGGATGGAAGTATTAGCGTTTTCCCACAAATACATTAAACGTGACTTAATCAGCTTCAAGTCAACTGCAAGTTTTGGTAAACGTTTGAATCCTCAGAAAAAATGTGCTCAATTACATCAAGAATGCTTTGGGCAATAATTTAGCACTTATTTCCTCTCTTACAAATAAATTTGGCTCATCTCGGAGTCTGTTTAAAACCTGTACGATCGTCTGACTGCTAATGTTTCGTGCTCTTTTTGACTACCTTTTATAAAATGTTGCCACATTCACAAATTCACTTGATGAGTATTATGTTTATACACCCAACTGGCCCAAACTAATGATGGGCAAAACATATTTAAGTAAGACCAAGGTTGTTGAAAAAAAGAAGAAAAAAAAACGTAATTATATCCTTTAGGTTGTGTGTTCAATACTCTACGTTACTCCTGAAAGAGTCCTTGACCAATGTACTGGCCTGAGAACTTGAATGGGTCCCTGGGCAACGCTTCTGCTTCTGGTAAATAGTTACAGTACAGTGGGGTGGTCAAAAACACAGGGCAAATTTCTCCACAGGGATCTATAAAATATAACTTAACTAGTGTGCTACATGGTACCAGTGATGCTGTAAGGATGTTATTGCATGTGACAAGATTATGGCTAGTAGCATAAATGTCAGTAAAAGATAAGAAAGCTTATCTTTATCTGACATTAGAGAGATGTAAAATAGATAACAGGTACAAATATTACAGAACATTTCTGAGATGCATTTTTTTTACCATGGGTGATGATGCTTCATCTTATTATATGTGACATTTATGAATATGTGTGTTTAATGTGACTTTCAATGTATGTAACAAGCATTTTATGTAATGTTGGTTTTGGTTTTACTGTTAAAATCATGTTTTACAACAATCATGTTTTACAACAAATCAAGTGTTTCCATCACCTGAAGTTCCAGCGGGCAGGCAGCTTCAGTTCAAAAACTGTTGTATCTACAGAATAGTGAGGAAACAGGCTGTTGATTGAGGCTTTAAAAACACATCACACACCTCGAGGAATCCCTCAGAGAGTTGTGTTCCTATTTGCAACTGAATGACTTCAGTGACATGAGTGTTTGGTGTCTTATTGCTTGGGTATGAAATTATGTGATAGTGACAAGAGAACTGAAAGAGCGTGAGAGTTATTGAGACACAGTGTTACTGCTCTTCAAGTGGAGAGCGGCAAACACTTGGAGACAGCTTGACACACCACAAGACGCACACACACCTGCCGTCACATAAAAACAGATCTAACAAACAGACAGACAACATGCAGTTACACATACATAAAAAAAACTTGAATACAAAAAATGCACATACATATATAAAAACAATTAAAAAATGCTTGTGTTTGACATGCATGTAACATGTCCTCCTTCCCCAATGTCGATTTCAATGCAAAGCAAGCACGAGCAAGAAATTCTGATACGTGCACCCTGTCATACATATCTGAAATTAAATATCACACACTGTACAACTCGTACCCTTAAAAGATAAGAGAAAGCGAGAGAGCTACAGAAAGCACAAGAGAAATGTCAAGATAGTATTGTGGACGGACAGGACTGAGATTTGACAAGAGCCTATGGGAGGTGGGGGGGAAAAGGCTCCAAACAGAGTGTAGAGGATTGAGGAATGATGGCAAGAAGAGCAACATAATGTGGACAGAAAGAAACATTGTGGAAACGCATAAAAACAGAACTGTCATGCCAACAAAGCAATTCATCAGACTTAACTGACAGAGGGGAAAAAGAAATGGAGGGGGACACAGAGAGCACACACTGGAGGAGACGGAAAATAAGAAAAGGTGGTGAATGTGGAGAAAGAAATGAAGGTGGAGGGGTTTAATGGTTTTCTTCCCTCTTACTTCTATCAGCATTAGAGTAAAAGTTGCCACCACCTCATCAATAAGAGCTGAGTGAAGGCAAGACCTGCAACACAACGATAACAAGCACACACTGGTAGAACTCACTAAAGAGGTTAAAAAAAAAAAAACTCAAATGGAAATGACAGATAAAAAAAAAAAAAAAGAAGAAGAAATGAGCTAAAAATGAAGGTACAACTGCCAAAGTGTAGAGCGGAGGAGGAAAAGCTGTATATATTTTAAGTTAATGGACTTGAACTTCACTTGAGGCAGGAGGTTGGGGAGTGATTACTACCATTAGGATGCAGGGATGATGTGTGTGACTGTGGTGTGTGGGGATGAGCTTGTGTGTACGTATTGTTGAGTATAACTTGTTGTTGCACTTGTGTGAGTGTTGCAAGCGTGCAGCGTGGTTTCTTTCCTTTTCTTTTCTTTTTTTTTTTGTGCACAGTCCTGACCTTGAATGTCAACTGGGACACACTTATCCACTTCTCCTGCTGGCCTCTTTTCCCACTTCCGCTCTTTTATTTCAACATTTTACCTCTTCTCCTTCCACCTAGGCTAAAACCCATGAGAGCCACAGTCCACTCAAGGAAAAGGTCAGAGTCATTTCTCCTCTTATTCTCCTCCAATAACCCCTCGACACTCCTGCCGCCACTCTTTTGCCGCCACTATCCTCTTCTTCTCCTTCTCTCTCATATATTCTTCTTGTTCCATTTGCTTATTTTTTTGTCATTTTATAGAATGAAAAAGGAATAATGTGACACGTTGTGGCTACTTACGGCCTCTACTGTTTTAGAAAATAACATTAGCGTGTCACCGTGTCAGACAAGTACATGTCAGTGGCAATTTACACACAGTCAATTTTCAAATAATCCTAAGAGCCTTAGAGCCAGTCAATTATGCAAACTGTGTGGCTGCTATGATTAAGACATCTGTGGGGGAGAAAAAAAAAATTACATGTGAACATGAACACAAACAGGCTGACACGTGCAAACAGAAGCACTGACACACATTCCAGTGTTGGTGTTGGATTAAAGCATAAGTAAGTGGATTACTATTCTGATGTGTAAAATGATAATTATAGTTATTTTCAACCTTGGCGTTATTTTCCCAGTTTGTTCTATTATGATGTCTTATTGTGTTCAAATTCTTTACCTCTTATATCACTGTCAAGCCTTTTGTATTCCCGATTTGCCCAAAAACAATGCAATCCATCAAAGCGGCCGAACAGTATTTGAGCATTTGAACCCCAAAAAAGTGACTAAAATGCATTTTCAACACAATAACATGCAGAAATAAGACTTGATTTGGATGACTCCGATTTCTGATAATTGGTGGCTTTAACCTTTTCAATCTCACTGTCCCACGAGCGGAAGAAGTGCAGCCCAGTAGTCTTCAAATACATGCAATGTTATTTTATATAATAATGAAGATCCCAAAGTTTCAGAAGTTACCACATATGTCAGAATGAATTTTGAGCAAATATGTATTAGAATTAGTAGAATTAACATGTTTCATGTTAAGTAAGATATAAATAGATGTAAATAGTTTGGTGACATTGCTGAATCATGCTTTTTCTCCTGTCATAAAATGGGATGGGTTTCGGTGCTATGCAGATGACACACTCATTTATACTACAACCCAAAACTGAGCAAGACCATTCTTTTCAGCCTTTCTCTGCATGCTCTGAATGCCATCAAAATCTGAATACAGCATAATTACTTTATAAAACTTTTCCTGATTGGCACGAAATCATTCATTAACTAAATAACTTCCTCACTGATGATACCCTCGCACTGACCTCCTTTCAGTGTTACTGTCACGTTTGACAGTCTGTATTTATTTGAAATTTTAAAAAAACAATGTTTTTCATCCTTTGAGCTATAGCTGGAAACTTTTTTGTCATTACCTGATGTCAAATGAGTAGTTTAAAAGCCTCTGTTACAAGAAAATATATTATTGTTTTGCTCTTCCCTTCAAACTCCAACATTTACGTGACAGTGCTGAATGCACCGTAACACACACTTCTACTAAAAAGGCACATCACTCCTGGTCACTCTCCCGTTGTAAAAAACTCTAAAATGCTCTGACTAAAGAGCCAAGACATGTACTTAGCCTCATTTGTTTTAAAGAACTTCAAAACCCATCAGCTCAAAACAGATCAATCTTTTGGGTTTGCTGTCTAAAGCCACAGATTTAAACTGTTAGATTGTTTATCAGTGTGACAAATGCCTGCTGTTTGCTGTCTGTATCTTATAAGATGTCTTCCTTTCTTGTTGTTTTGTTCATGTTTAATTTATTTGTGGATTTGTGTTAGGAACTTGTGGAATTTTGGGGTCAAAAAAAGCGTTTTATATAAAGAAATGTATGATCTTTATCGAATATAATTTATGTCAATTTAATTGTCACAATTACAAGAAGGATGGAGGAGTGTGGAGACTCATATCTCAGCCTTCCACAAAATACTTTCATTCCTTACCCAACACACCCACAAACACACCCACAAACACACACACAAAGACACACACAAAGACACACACACACGGTACTCCATGCTAACCTGGTAGAGAGTGTGGTTCTTGTTCTTGAAACAGGGTGTGAGGAGGGAGTAGATCTGCAGGGAGTAGTAGTATGCTGCCAGCTGGAGCGACAAGGCAGAGTGACACTGTTTCTCAAAACACCTGTTGGCATCCAGTACCTGGATAGGTGGATGGAAAGATATGAATAAGAAAGTAAGCAGTTGGTAGGAGAAAAGTGAGCAAAAATGCAAATAAACTCTGCTTTACTTAAGTCCAACACTTCAATCTGCTGAAATTTAAAAATATGTCAGGGTGCACAAAAATAAGCAGTTCAAAATCAAAATAATGAGTTCAATATTAAATAGACCAAGCATTTAGAAAAAAAAAATTTATTGTGTCAACCCATGCAGAAGTCACAATCAATCAGTTTGTCAGTGACGTAAGTCAAATCTGAGAGGGGTTAACAAGCTCTACTGTATGAAATGTCCACAGCAGTTTAGTGTATCACCGGATATGTGTGTGTTGAGACTCATGAGGGTATTCACTTCCTCAATAATCGCCCGTGAGTATCTCCGTTTTACATTTTCTTAGCTATCAAAATATCCTGACTGCTCCTCCTCATCTGAGGCAAGGGTGGACAGGAGCCACATGCTGCGAGGTGGGAATGTTTGTAGAAATGTCTGAATGCTGATTGAATTGAGGGAGACATGAAACTATTTGACGGGCATGGTATGACTCACACTCGGGGTCGTCACCATGTTGTGCTTTTGATTAACTGCTACTGTTACATGTACAGCTTTGATTTGACATGTTGATGAGGAAAACTGTCAAACACAATAGCTTATCTAGGGATCAATGATGGATATGGATTCAATCAGCCAGCTGCCAGAATCTCATGCGAATACAATCACACCTACATTGTTACACACACTGCTGAAGTTTGTGTATAAGTGTCAAAAATAAAACTGTATGTGTGTGTGTGTGTGTGCAACTGTGTGTCCACCTACCTGAGGCAGGGCCAGTAAGTAGGACAGAGCCAGCATCATGTCCCTGGGAAATGCATCGTTGGCCAGCAGCTGCAGCAAAACTGGAAAGGGATGGAGGGATGTGGAGAGAGAGAGAGAGGGGGGGGGGGAAGAAAAGACTTTAACTAAAGCATTGAGGATTAACAACCAACTCTCCTCTCTTTGACGAGTCTCATCCCACATTGGTTGAATACAGACGACAGTGCCTGTCAGAATACACCTCTCTGCGGGCAAGACAAAAGAGGGGGAAGGTAAAAATAGAGGGAGACGAGAAGAAAAGAGGGGAGACAAAGTCAAGAGGCGTCATTAACAATCCCCTCAGAGTTCTGGGATTCTGTCCATCTTCTCGCCGGGCTATTGTGTTCCTGTCTGTTCAAAAGTGCGTAAGCGTCCGCATATGTTGTGTACAAATTTTGGTTGGTTGTGTAAGGCGTGCGTGCGTGCGTTTGTGCACGTGAGCAGTTCCTTGCACAGAGTATTCATTATTCAAAGAGTAAGTACATGCCCACTTCTAATAAGTGCTCTCCATATGAGTCCAAACCTCATCTAAGTGCACTTTAAAATTGAATCCCCTGAATGCCAAATTAGCCTATGCATACTGAAGGCAAAGACAGGCAGAGGAGTTTATGATTATGAGAATCCGAAGTAATCTGTGTTGATCCGGTTTCGACTTGTCTGATTGAACCGCTGATCAAGCCGAGCAGGTCATGTTGACTGCAAAGAAGCGGTTTCTGAGAAAGGATTTCCCTCTGGCAGTTCATTCTTCATCTTGGAGATAGTAGTTCAGCAAAACAATCCCAACTAAAGCTCCACCTGCTAGTCTTTTCCAGAGCTATGGATGAAACCGCAGCAGGAAAACGGCTACTGAGCTCACATGTCAACAGAAGAGCTGAAACAATTAGTCAATTAATCAATAAGTCAACTGAAATTCTACTTTTTCAGGCAGAAATGGCAAAAAAAAAATGTTGTTTTTTTGCTTCTCAAATGTAAATACTTAGTTTTCTTAGTCCTCCATGTTAACTGAATCTGTCTGTAGGACAAAATAAGACAAGTGAAGCCATCACATCGGGTGGAGGGATTAGTAATTATCACAAATTGCTGACATTTTTTTTTAAACCAAACATTAATTGAGAAAGTAATCATCAGATTAATCTCAGCTACAAATGAGCAACTACATCCATTGATGAAATATAGTTGAAAGCTCTCAAAAAAGATAGTAACTTGGTATTACTTAAAAATCTCCCTCTTAGTATAGAAAATTACAGAAATGTACAACTGGTGGTAAAACAGATAAAATACCAGAAACTAATGCAACACTAATACAGCTGGTTCAGTACATTTAAAAAGTAATTTGTGGTCCAGTAACTGTTAATGAATCACTCCAAATACAAATCGAAATAAAAGTAGCTAACTTTGGCTTTTTACTTTGTGATTACAGAATAACAGGAGGTTTTTCTTTTATTCCTATTCTGCCAAAACCGCATGAATAGAGCATTAAACCTCACAAAGAGAACAAAGACAGGTTTCCCGATGATACAAACATTTCTGAATCTGCATCTGCGTCTGTTTTAATGACATGCAGCTGTGACTTGTCCTTCCATTTCTTTTGTGCGCTGCATTCTGGGACAATAGTGGACAACAGTATGTACCTACAGACTGAAAACACATTCAGAATATGAAGCACAGTATAGGATGCATACTGACTGGTTTGACTTGATTTTGACATTTTTCCAGTGTCTTTCAGTCTAATACAAACTTAGAAAACTTAGCCTAAAGTTCGTATGTAAGATGGAATTGGGACAGAGCCTATGTTTTCAGTCTCCCTAAGGCTGATGGGATACGGAGTCGAGACAGAGCTTTGGGCACAGGGATGGACTTTTTCTTTTTAAAGCTCAAGGCCTCAAGGCCACAACAGGCATACACAAGGATGTACACTCACACTCACACACACAACTATGATTAAAACTACTTCTATTTACCAGACGAACACCAAACGCTGAAAGCACACAGGCTCCCTTAGTTAATCGCTCTCTCACTCCCTCACTCACTCTGAGGAAACAGTGGGAGAGAGCAGAGAGAGGCAGAGGCAGACAGAGTCACTTTGTAGTCTCAGACCCAAGAAGAACAAAAGCCTGTGTTGGTGATAAGAGCCTGAGACAAAATGGAACAGACAGAGAAAAGTAGAGCATGGACACTGGGAGAGACAGAGGCGGGGGCCAAAGGGAGAGACATATACTGTAGAACAAAATGCACACTAATAAGCATATGTGCGCACACGGGCCGATACCTGACACATACGAGTGGATGCTCAGCGTGTGCAAGCAGGGGTGGAGTGATGCACCAGTTTAAAGAGCCATAACAGCTCTCTTAAAAAGAGTGCCCACCCTCATTTTCCCTCTCCCCTCCTCCTCTCCTACCCCCCGGGTTTCAATGAGCTACACCTCAGAATGAGCTGATTACACGCCTCTCTAAAGCTAGTGATACCATCGGGACAGGAATTACCAGAGGGGTAAACACACACACACACGTATGCACACACAGAGAACAGATAACCCTGACTTAAAAGCATACAGTAAAGCATTTTTCGACTGGAAAACTGAGAGAATGATAAAGAGACGCCGTGTGGAGGAGTGGGTGTGTGAAACTGGGTGTGTGTCCACGCATGCACGCACACACACACACACGCATGTGCACCCACAAACACACACACACACACACACTGCTCCTGTGTCAGCAGCTAAACCGGGCAAATTGTTAGCTGGATGGTGAGACAGTGACTTATTACTATTTCACCTGCGCAGGCAGTGTGGAAAAACAACTGATTATGGCCTGGTCATCATGCAGCCAATGGCAGCACTCCATACAAGAGAGAGTGATTGTGTGTGTTTGTGTGTTGCTCCTCACACCAAGTGCCCCCTTCAATCCCATTGAGTCACTTTCGACTAGTGTCATCATTAATTACCTCCACCTTATCTGGGCCAGGTGAAAAATCAATATATTTATTTTCTTAAAGGCCATCTCCTAGTCTGTTTTTGAGGACAGCCGGCGTGGCGGGCCAATCCGGGAGTCATTAATCGAAGGTTGTTATCGGATGCGATGCCGTCCACGCCGGCTTTTCTCTTTCTCGACACGTCGCACAACGCGGCAGCTCTGAAGCGAAGGGAAGGTGACTTTTAAGAAGAGAGATATTCATTTGAATGACAGCAGGATGAGAGAGAGAGAGAGAGAGAGAGAGGGAGAGCTCTGGATTTAGTGGAATGTGTTTATGCGTGTGTGTGTGTGTGTGAGAGGGAGATGTGTATGTATGCATATCATATCTGCGCGCATAAGCTCTCCATGGTCGAAGAGTGTGCCTCGCATTCCTTGGTGTCCCAACATTAGTATTCAAATGCATACACATGCGTACAGACACACACATACGTTTGCTTGCTTTATTTTTGTAGTGGCATTGATTTTGGCGAGCAGCTGCGATCCATCACACAGCATGGCCTTGATGTTTTGACTTGATGCTATCTTTGCGGTATCGCCGTGGTGACGCGTCATTATTTACTGTTGCCGAGGGATGCGTGGGTATACATTAATTAATCAATATGAGGCTATTCTTCCCGTGTTGTCCCCTAGTCCACCACATATGGGCTCCCTGGCGAGACGGATGAGGGGAGGCGAGGGCAGGATGAAGGGAGGGGAGCAAACCAACACAAATACCACAGCTTCACTAAGACGGAGCACCACCAAACAGCTCAAGCCTCACAGTGCTCGCTCAATCTATCTATAACACTTAGAAAGGTACTTTTTAGGTACTTTTCTTCTTCTTTTATTTTTTTATTTAAAAGAGAAGAAAAGATGTGAGGTTGCCAGATCAATGCATCAATGATCAATGTCTCAAGATTCAAAGTAAATTACAAAAGCTTGTGAAAGTAAGGTGGATATTTAGAGCCTGATTTCCCAGAATGACCCAGTAGGCAGCTACAGGCAACTCTGAATGATTTTCAACTTTCATTTTGACACTAAAGCCCCCACCCCCACCTTACTGGTTTTGTCCATTGACTAATCTTTTAAACAAGATGACCGCATCATTAAAAAATGATGACAGTAAAGAGAAAGGCAGCCTCATGTTGTATAATTCTACAATGAACAGAAAACTTGAAGAAAAAAAAAGAGGAAAATATGGAGCCGCAGATGGCTGCAAGATGCAGACAATATGGTCTGTCTGTTCAGCAGCAAAGTTCAGTTTTATTTTCTTTCACAGCACAGTCGCAGGCAAGACTACAGTAACAACAACATGTAAAACTAATACTCCAATATTATTTCAAAACAAGCTCACTTTATGACAGATTTAAATTTTTCTCACAGCAGCCGTGTGGCTCAAGCTACGTGACAGCAGACTCAAACTCAACGTCAAATGACAGCCGATCTGGCAGAAATTCAGCCAGATTCTAAAATTAGTCAGGGGCTACAAGAAGAAAAGGCCACACTATACTTTAAATATATCTGTACTGTGTGTGTCTGTGTGTGTGTGTGTGCAAAAGTGCGTGTGTGTGTGTAACAATGTGTTCAGGTCTTTCCTGCATGCTTACCCTCTGTAGCAGGAAACAGAGTTTTTCCTTCAGTTTTGGCCTCAGCCAATTTCCCGGTTCTCAGCAAAACCTCAGCAAAGTTTTCCTGAGGCACGTCTCTGTAGGTCAAATACACATCTTGACTCTGAAAGAAAGAATGGAGAAGAGAGTGATAATAAATACCGAAAGCTTTTCGTTGGACTGAGGGAATCCCAACAGTAGAGAGAGCAGATCGGAAAATGACACAAGGAGATGTGATTAAGGTGACGGAGCGTCTTGATTCCCGGGGAGTCAGACGGATGAGAGATGGAGTAAACAAATGAACTTCAGAGCCAAATAAAGCCTTTTAACACAGGGCCTGTTGATGATTCATTTATAGGATTCTTGTAGTTATTTCTCAAGTGTCTGAAGGGTGAACAATGAAGTTTGCGCTCGCACCGGTCTCGGAGCTATCGCTTCGACACACAATGTTTCCCGCCTATCTCCGACGCGCTCGCTCTATCCATCCCTCTGTCTTGTTGCATTTGTCTCTCTTTCTCTCTCAATCAGGCTCTCCCTCCCTCCCCACTTCCTTCATTGAAACTGTTAAGGTAAAAACCAATCCCATTGATCAGCCGGCTCATAGACAGATGGACGTGGGGAGCCATTATTGGTAGATGGATGATGGAAGATGGATGAACGCTGGAGATGGAGCGGAGGAAGGGATTTGGAGAGGCCTATTAAAATGTCATGAGAAGAGATGTATCGGCCTTCTCTGTTTCCCCTCGCGTCCACTCTTTTAGCTATCCACATGATTTGTGTCTCTGAGTAAAAAGCCCAGTCATAGCCCAGGGCGACCATTTTCTAGGCATAAAGGTCAAACTACTCCTTTTCTTACTTTTGTTCTTTTCTACTTCCATAACTCCTTCTGTCGATATTCTTTTCTTTTGGATTTTTATGATTTTCACTCCCCCCCCCCACTTCTCCTGCTACCGTTACATTTTTTTCTCCTATTTAGTTTGCTGCTATCATACCATTATTCTTAAGTTTATCCTTCTTTTCCTGTAAAATACTGTTAGCTCCACCAAATTGCTTTTGGCATTAAAATTACTTAGACCGAAATCAATATTCATTTTGTCTCAACACTGTTTTTGAAGAAATTTATAAGTCATACAAGAAAAAAAATCAAATTAAATGCCTTAAGTCATAAACCTACTCAGGCATTTTTGCTGTAATTTAACACAGTGTCCTGAGGTAACAAAAAAAGAAAAAAAAGGAGAAATAAGGACAACAGGAGTGTGAAAGGAGGAAAAAATAATGAGGCATGAGACACACTGGTCTTAAGCCACTCACCAGGTCCACATAAGGATCATCAATGAGTTCCTGATAAAAAGGGCTGCAGCCTTGACGCTCCAGGTTGGAGTTCTCACACGCCCCTTCCTGACTGGTGGCTCCTGTGCCGTGACCCTGAGGAGCCATCAAAACATCATTAAACTTTCACAACATGCCCACAGTGCTGTCATCTCTCTCTGTCCCACAGCTCACATCCTCCACGTTTTTCGCTTTCCTCTGAAACCCGCGACCACAAGCCACCACCCCAAATCGCAGCCGAGACCCAAGACACCATTAATCTCCACCCCGGCGACCACCGAGCCAGGCCTGCCGACAGCGACTGCCAGATATTCAAATATTCAACAGGCAGACCAATTAATTATGCAAGAGAAGAGCTCTTGATTGGTTGTTTTGGATGGTATCTGTGAAGTCTGTGAGCGAGAGTATCTGAGATATGGGAGCAGGAGCAGACATGTAAATGTGTCATTCCACACACATGGTCAAACACACACATCCTGTGCAGCTTAGGAACCAGTGAAGTTAAAAACAAACAATAATACATCTGCAGCCAATGCTTTACACTGGCCGCTTGATCATGACCTTTACAGAATGCTACAGTTTATGCGTCCATAACACACATACTGCAAGTCTATACAATACATACAGAAGTTAATTAGTTAATTTATCTGGCACTTAATTGCCCCAGTTACAGAAAATTTCAGCTTGACCACAGATCACACCAATTAAAAACAAAAGGGTCCTTACGTGCAGCGGCCGGAGGAAGTTGATCGATTCCTTCCACCAGCGGTGGTCGCTGACCGCAGTCAGCACGGCCTTGGTTGTCAGTCCGGTAGTGGTCAGCACTTTCATGGTCTTAGCTGTAGTCCTGTGCAGCAGGTGCCCCGCTCTCCCCACAGGGGAGCCCGCAGAGGGAGCGGAGGCCTTGGTCCAGGCAGGTGACAACGGAGGAGAAATTGACAAGAAACATGACAGCCACGTTATTCTCATGTGTCACTCTGGTGTCTCTGCAGCAGTAGCCACTGTGAGAGACTTTACAACCTCAAACCATCATGTATTAGTGCTACACGATGCTCTGAACACTTCTTTATTTTTCAAATGAAAAAGAAGCATCAGAGGAGCGCTCTGATCGCTACATCTGTATTGTTACATGAGACCAAAGGATATATTTTGAGCCCGAGGGCCCTTGAGTATCAGAGTAGTATTAGACATGGTTGTGTTTTGTTTTTTATGAGGTACTTGAGAGGAGCACTTCAATAAGTGCAGGGCTCTTTGTGGTTGTTGGTTTGTTTGTGTACAGCGTAAGAGCAGCAGAGCCCTCCCAATCCTGCACAAGAGACATACGGCGAGTACTTGTACACAACTTGCCAAAGTCAAAAAGTAAGTACTAGGTTGTGTACAGTATAGGAAGGAGAAGTGGGTGTAGCTAATGGATCGAGGAATGCATTTTTATTTGGTGATTAATTTATTGGTTGACCCAAACACCTTGAAAACATATTTTAGTTAGAGTTAGAGTTAGTTGAGCTCAATACCACTCATGTACTATATCTGTTCGTCACGTATCAGTCTACAGCCACTTAGCTTAGCTTGAAGACTGGAGGCATGGGGAACCAGTTAGCCAGTAAGCCCAACGGTGACAAAAATCCACCATCCAGCACTTAAAAAACTCACAAGAAAGTACAAAAATGTGCCATTTCACGGAGGAGGTTGTGCGCATACTATTTCTAGGCCCTGAGCAGTAACTTCCTGGAACCTCTGCTGGCTGCCTGGCAATGGCCCCCAGCCAAAATAGTCTGGCAAATAACCCCACATAAAACAGCAATTTGTCATTTTTACACTTTGATTTTTGTACAGCTTAAACCTAGCCAACCGGCTGCTGGCTGTAGCTTCACATTTAACAGACAGACACGAGAGAGGTATCACTCTCCTCATCCAACCCTCCACCAGAAAGCGAAATTATTATAAAATCAACATGAGAGCAAACTCTATTTTGCTAATAAGGACACCTATTTCACAAATAGAGCGTTTCCATCTTATTTAAAATTAACTAAATTTAACAAATGAATGGTCTATTGTGCTGTGAAGTGTTTTTGAAAAAGCACCACCAGTTTCTATGGTATGTTGGTTGCTGCACAATTGAAAGAGGATTTCAAAACCAAATTTAGAGGGCCAGTGGGCCGGGGCCAAATCGTTTAGTGCCTTTCATCAATACTTTATTCGGCAGGGGATTGAGGGTCAGGGAATGAAAGGAACCCAAAAACACATACAGATGTGTTTTTTACTAGATGTAAAAAAAAAATAGCAACAAAAAAGACACACACACACACACACACACATACACACATCCAGGGCTTAAATACACACGGGTGAGGAGTAAGGACATCAATACAGCAATAAATGACAACAGACAGCTTCAAATGAGCACCCATCCAAACACAAAGGGGATGCAATGCAAGTCATGAAACATTAACACCCACTCAAGGCATCATAAAGCTGGCGGTGCTGAAGGGGAGGAGAAGGGGAGGCATAAATAAACCAAGGGAGCTGAGCAACCTTAACACAAGATTTACAGCTCATCAAATATGGAGCAATAGGAAAACACATAAACCAAACAATAGGACGGCCGCACACCCACCCATAGTAGAGGAAACGGCGACAACTCAGACAAAGAGCAGAGGCACATTAACACACAATGGGAAATTACACTTTACATACGTGAACTAACACACACACACCTTCACAGAGTCCGTCTCGTCGGCCTCTCGTCCACTCTTGGTAATAACAGGCTCCATTTGATAGTTAACTGTCTGGTACAACACCTGAAGTACGGACAGAGGGAGAAAACAAAACGTGAGATTGTGTTCATTGGATAATTGGATACATTGTCATGATGGTTTAACTGAAGGGCAAGTTTCCTGAGGGGCTCCTTTCCAAACTCGGAGATCAGCAGTTAAGGAGAGAAATAAAACCTCCACTAACCTCACTACACTTTTTTAGAGCACAGGTTTCCAATGGTTTTAGCTTGCGATCTTTAGAAGACCTCTTGCAACAGGCCTTGAGACCTTTGACCAAAAAGTGATGGTCCCCTCTCAGAATACTATTTAAATAATATTATATAGACATACTATATACTATTTGTGATGAAGCACAAATGTTTTCTCTCCCGCTCCCCCTCAGATTTATCTGGCTGGATGGTAGTCTTGGATCAGTATATTACATTTCTGACTTAAAGGCCTGATATTAACATTATTTTAAAAAAATTGATGTGAAAAGTGAAAGATTATTAAAGGTCATTATGAATAGTTATAATCTGGCACCTTATGGAAAAAAACATTTGTCTACTAGTAAAATTTGCTAATCATCAAATACAAAAAGGTAAATAGTCTAATTTATATTAGCAAAAGTACCCAGAATTAATCTTATTTGAAAGTCCTAACAATATTCCATTCAGGTAGGACAGGATATGATGTATTAACTACATTGAATATGGATTGTTTGTTATGCTAGGCTAGACCAAGAGCTTAGTGTTCACGCAATTTTAGAAATGAGTGTTGAAAATAATAATTTCAGTGTTGAATGTGTCTCTCAGATGACATATTTTGGTTGTTTATTCATCTTATTGGTTTGTTTAAGATCTTTACTTTTTGCACAGAATACGAGTATGAACTCCAGCTGCAATACAGCTAAAATAAAAGAAATACACATGCAGCAAGAATCCGTACTGGTTCCATGAAAAGTTACATTGGTCAATCTGCAGTGAAAAAGACCTGAGTTTGCAGGTCACTGGAGGCAGCCAGGAGGCCGTGGATGTTGTCGGGGGGACAGTGGGTGAGGGAGTAGGCTAAAAGCTCCTGCCGGGCCTCCAGGTCTCCGTAGCCCTCACATTGACCGAGCAGACTGCAAACCTCCCACGCCGGACTATAACCTGGAGGAAGAACAGATGGAAGCAAACAGGGAGGAAAGGGGGTAAGGAGAAAAAAGGATGACTTGGCTTTAAACGAGAGTGAAAATGAGAGCAGGAGAGAATGGCAGCTGTGACAAAGGAACTGATGAAAACATCATATGCGGCAAGAGGAGATGATACAAAATATAAGGTCACATGTAAACACATAAATTAATCTCTTCAGGCACAAATGTATGCCACAATCTAGCCGAGCAGAGCACTCCTAACGGCATCCTTCTATCACTGCTAACCGACCCTGAATCATATTGAATAGAAGACCAAGGTCCATCAACACATAAAGACGCACACGTACCATATGAAATCTAAGAATTTGCAAAAACACAGATGCAGAAGACCTAAGGCTGAACTACTGACAATAAAATAAAGACTAACCTCCCAAGCCCTCAGGACATTAATGCATATTTAAGTCTAAAACATGCTTCCCCTTGAAGAAAATATCAGCCTGATGCATTGTAATAACCGTGCTACATTTGTTCCAGCTTCATCACAGTCAAAAACCAACATGCCGTCCTGACTTCATTCTCACAAACAGATTCAATTATTCCCAGTGCGTTCGCAGACAGAGAACACCGGCGCTTATCTGATTACACCTTCTCTTTCTCCCCGACACTTTCCTCTCATCCGCACTGTCTCCCGTTACTCAGCACTGTGGGAAGACTCAGTGAAATTCTATTCGCTTTAATTTTTCGGTGGTGTAACACGAAACGGGGGGTCAGACAAAACATCATTATCACAGTGACCACTTTAAATCGCTTTGGGGAAACTCAGAGGAGCAGGCAGTCTTATCGTGATATCATTCTTCTTATTGTTTTTTTTTTAAGCATTATGGGTGACCATCATTCCTTTCATGATGTGGCACTTTATTCTGGAGAATAAGGGAGAACTAGGTTTTATGGTAATATCTTTCAAACAGTCTAATCTGCAGTTCACTTATGTTACCTCAAGCCTTATTTGGAAATGAGAAATGCCAAATGTAAAGAATGATATTTTACTTTTATTTCGGATAAGGGCAAATGAGGGAAAAGGCAGGCAGACAGAAGTTCTAATTTAGCTTCTCTACAGTCCGCAACTCACGGTCAACGACGTACCTGCAGCCATGAGGTCCTGACAGTGGATGTAGGAGGCCTTGAAGTCCAAACACTGGAGCGCTTGCTCTGCCAGCAGGGTCAGCACTTGGCCTTTTCGCGTTTCCTTGTCATCTCCTAGATACACACACGCACACGCACACACACACACCAAGACACAGAGATATTAATTTAAGCAGACTTCAATGCAAGACAAAAACACAAACACGTTCAGTCTTTTTAAAATCTTGAAAAAACGTCATCACAGCAAATAGCAAAAATAGCAAACAGCAAAATCTTAGAATCTGTCTTAATGGAACTCTTATTAAATCCACATCTGGCTACACAAGGGCACGCTCGAGGTTGGAATGTAAGGATGTCGAAACGTATTAGCTCAGACCGAGCCCGAGACGTCATATTAATCGGTGTCTACCATAAATGAGGTTACTGCCGTGTCTGGTCATCTCAAAGAGGGAGTATAACATATCAAAAAAAAAAAAAAAAAGCATCCCCCTGTCTGGCTAAACAGGAATAAACCTCAGTTTGATATCTTAGTGTTGGTGGGATCGGTTGCGGTGTTAACATTCATGTGGCGACTCGGGACAACCTTTGATCTCTGTGCTCAATAAACAAAAAGGAGAGGATGGGGCGATCAAAAGAGGCGCAGGCAGAAAGTGGACTTCTGAACAAACCTTTACACTGAAGATCAAAGAACACTGGCTGAGATGAAGAATTGCAATGGCACTGGATTGGGGTCTGTGTGTGTGTTTGTGTGCACTAGTCTGGGCTTGTGTGTGAGTGACAGATAGAGATGCAGTGTTTACTAAGAGGAGCAAAGAAGCAGTGGTCAAATATTTTCTGGGTGACTGGTGAAAGGGTGTCTTCAAAAGCTGTCAAGACCTCAATATAGTGGAGGTCTGTGCGTGCGCGCACGTGTGTGTGTTTGCGCACACCTTCATTCGGCCTGACCTCTTTCAGAACGATCGCTTTTATGAAGGAATTCTCTGGCATTTATTTCAAGGCGATCTAAATCAGACGCCTTGGAAATCCAATTGAAGCCTTTACCTGTTGTTGTTGATGGGCCAATCAAAGGGTGGGACGAAAAAGGTGAGGAATGTCAGAAAAACAATAGAAAATATCCAAGTTAATAAGCTCTGACTACAACATGAGTTCCTGAGGCTCTTCGCTGGATCACCAGCATCCTCTCCACGTCAGCAGAATTTAATTCTCATTTGGAAAATCATAATTATTGATTCATTCAGACAAAAACAACTTTCCTTCTCAGCTCTACCGCATAAGACTGAATGATTTACGCAGCATTTCAGTAGACCGAGGCAGGAAGCAAACCCTTAGGGTTTTTAACTGGTGTGCTGGTGATACCTGCATTAAATATTCACCACAGAGCCCCAGAGCTATGCGCCCTTCAAAAGCCTCCCCCCTGCATTTATTTATTTAAAAATTTGTTTATTCCTCTTCTCATCTCCCTCTGCCACATTTTCTTTTTTTTTTTTCGGAAGCCACACAGAGAGAGCTGCCTGCTGACTGAAAGTGAGCAGCGGAGACACAGAAATGCCACAAGGCCGGTTAGCAGGTTTCCTTTAGCTGGTGACGGGCCTCGGCGAGAGAAGACAGAAAACGGCGGTGAGTTAAGGGATGAAGGACAGAGGGGAGAGCAACAGCCACGGAGAGACAGACAGACAGACGTGGAGGAGTCGGGCTCAGTATTATTGAAGAGAGGAGAGATAAAACAAACATGGAGAGATGGAGAGAGGGAGACAGACAGACAGACAGACAGCGACATTCAAGTGAAGAAGTAACAGGATGGCATCTGAAACTTTGCCACACGCTGTCAGTTTAATGTGGTGGTGATAGGGGGTGGCAGTGGGTGGTTGGAAGTGTCCCAATATACAAAAATATGAACAGCTTTTTTTTTTTCATGAATTTTATCATGGAATTAAAATTAAAAATCCATCACAACTACAGCCAACATCAATCACTGTTCACGTGTTGGCTTGACTGGATACTCATCAGTTCGCTGCTGTGAGTGCTTGTAGTGATACCATTCCGCAGTTTGTAGTCCCAAGTGGAAGATATGAAAGCTCATCCATCAACATAAAAAACCTTTATGGGGGAAAAAAAACAAAAAAATAAAAATAAATGTAGGAGAATGCCATTTGGAAGTAGCACAAGAAGACTGATGTATTGTTCTGGTCAAGAGCTTGCGTTTATCGTAACTCCTTCAGAAACTGAACGTGAGAGGAAAAAAAAAAAAGGTTGATTAAAAAGACGGAGTCCTCTTTAAGAACGAGTCGTTCCACAATTAAGTCAACAAATGTTTAATTCCACCTTTACAGGTTACAAAGCCTTTAAATCTGTTGTTTGGTCCAATTTCACTGTTAAATCTTGATATCCTACTCGTGCATTCCACAAACATAAGGTTGGCGTTAAATGACAAAACACTTGAAAAAGGGCTTTAATGTAGCTAGATTATAATTAAAAAAAAAAAAAAGTCTGTTCAACAAATTGAATTGAACACCAAGTTGAATGCCTCTTGCCAGCATCTGTCAGCTTTAAAAGTGGTTTGAGGATCAATACTTTTATCTGTTTTAAAAGCAACATGAGGCAGCCAGCGCGGCTTCAAAGAGGCCGAACAGTGGGCGCCTCAATTGTACAACACACGCGTGAACCTATTTAAGCTGGTATTTATAAGGCGGGTTGCTGTTCAGAAGCAACATCTACGCATCTGTCCTCTTCACAAACCTGGTGTGCTGCTTTGACTTAATGGCCTGGCACTGAATCTGTCCCTGACTGTCATAACCGCATGACACCGAAGCGCAGAAAAAGGAAGGGGAGCACACAAAAGTGGCGTGTCGGAGGAATGAAATCTGCTCGCTCCTTCAGGGTGTGCGTGCAAGCTTGAGTATGGATTTTTGCTTGCAAGCTGTAACGCCGCTCGCGAAGATGAATTTCCCTTGTGTGAGAACCTGTGCGTGTGGGCGGTCCTTTCTCACTTAATCTTATGAGCTTTGTCATGAAACTGCCAGCAGAGCAGAGCCCTGTTCATTGAATGTTCATTCAGTGTTTACACATAATAAAACTCAAAGGAAAAGATCGAGATAAAATGTCTTGTGTGTGTGTGTGTGGGTACCTGCCACTCTGAGGAGGGAGGCCAGGTTGAGCAGCGTAGTCGACTGCTTGTAGGCCGTCGGGCACTGGGCGATGCACTCTTCTATGAGAGACAGACGGTCGGATCGCAGGCGCACTGGGAGGGAGAGAAGAAGGAATGCAGAGGGGGAGGGGTGTCAGACATGTTCTGCTAATGACTGAATTCAATCTGGAGAAATTGCAGCTGATGATAAGAAATGATAATGGCGTAAATGATGGACGCAGCTGCTGTCGTGATGTCTGCAAAATAATAAAATGCCTCAAATAATCATCATCATGTCAGATACTTTACATTTGGAAAATTAACCTTTCAATTACAATTGACACTGACAGTAAACACAGTGTGAGAATTTGCTGCTTTTTTCTTCATCTCAACATCTTTGGTTGTTGGACTGTTGGACAGAAAAACGAGACAGATGCGACCTTGGATACATGACATCCATGTGTCAGACATAATCAGCAGATTAAAGAATAATGAAAATAATCATTAGTCACACTCCTAGAGGACAAAAAACATATATATAACACAATAATATATACAAACAGTAAAAGACTGTATATAGTATCTGTCTCTATATCTGCCTTTATCTCTATTATAAAGCAAATACCAGCCTGCGATACATACAGTCTTTCTCCACTTTAAAGCAGATATCAGATCCTCTTCTTTATCAGTGAATACGTTTCTGTTTTATCAGTCCACATAATAATAATGTTATTATCTTGTCAGCAGCAGTCCTTTGTTACCTTTGATCCTGTAAAATCCTGCACATCAATTTTATTATTTGACTCATTAAACTTTTACTTTAAGTTTAATATCGCTAATACCTCGGAGCACATCAGCTCTTCCAGATTCATGGGATTGTTGCAAACTGTTGTACAGGTCTTAAACTTTTTCGTAATTTGAGTTCAAGATACAGACACTCCAAAAAAAGAAAATCCATTTCCAGATTTTTCAAAAACTTGCACTGAAAACCTAAGAAATAGCATGTTTAGTGCCTCCACAGGCCTCTGTGCTTTCTCTGCACCCTGCTGAGGATCTTTATGGCTTGGCATAACTTCGGGCGAGGCCTAGAGGGAATTCTGGGGAGGGCGATGTGTATGAAGTATCGCCTAAGGCGCTGTAGGAGGGCTGCAGGAGACAGCCTAAGATGGATTACATATACTCAGATCCTTTCATTTCACACTTGTGCGTGTTTATCTCAGAGTGGGCAAACTTACAGGGATAGGAGCTCTTACTTTGGTGAAAAAGAAAGATAAGGTGTATTTTTGTGTGTGGACAGTATTTATGCATGTGTCCTCGCATAATAATAATTAAAAAAATTGTATGAAAGCATTGCAGGCAATATGGAGGCAGTCTGGCCCTGAGCACTGAACATAGGCTTTAGACAATGATCACTGACACAAAACCCATGCAACACAAAAATTCCTTCACTACGTCCCTGTAATGCTTTCTTTCCTAAACTCTCTCCTGTTTCCACTTTGTCTCGCAGGAAAGAACGAGTGGGCAGGGAACAAATGGCGCACGTAGACAGCAGGGAGTGAGGAGAAACAGGAGTGAGAGTAAGAGCAGCAAAGAAGGAATGGAAAAAAACAAAAAAAACAGGGGATGTAAAGAGAGAAAGGGAAAGAAGGAAGAGAGAGAGAGAGAGAGAGAGGCATAGCAGTTTATTCCTCTCTCTGTCAGTGTTTTTTGCGCTGGCAGCTCAGTTTGATGAGGGCAAAAGGGGAAGAAAGCAGAGGCCTCGGAGGGAAACAACACCTCAGTTCAGAGGTGAGGCGGTGAGAGGCCAAGCTGGTTCATTCCAGCTCCGCAGTTTTCCTTTAACAGAGAGCCGGAAACTGGAAACTGCGGCGGAAGGGTACCGATGTGGAGCCAGGAAAAGAAGAGAAAGAAAGCGAGTGGAGGTGAATGCTGATTGGTCAGGTTTACAGATGGAGCAGAAATATAAAAAAGGACGTGTGTGTGTGTGTGTGCGTGCGTGTGCATGTGTGTGTGTAGGAGCAAGCACACATGCAGAGACCAAACACTTCAATCCTAATTAGGCCATCAGGCAGATGTTGTTTGCTCAACAGCTGATCCATAAATAACCATATATTTAGATATAGTGGCAGGAAGAAGTGACATATGGAAGGATGGAGGAACTGACAGCAGGGAGGGAGACAGGTTGGATGGAGCACGGGTGAGGGAGAGACGGGGGACGGCGTTGCTGCTTCCTCTACACGTCCGAGCTTAAATTAAGAACACTTGAATGAATGACTCGTAAATGAAGGAACGTAAACACACTTGGGCGTTAATTGAGCACATTTTCTTCACTGACGCAGGCATTTTGTTGTACCTTGCAGTGGCAGGATGCTGACGCTGAAGTCTTCCAGCTGTCCGAGGGCGCTGATGAGGTCCAGTTCATCCTGGATGGCCGGAGGACAGTCAGTGATCAGCTGGAGACACGCCCTGCCGAAGACGACCAGCAGTTAAAAAAGGGACAACCGGTCACATGCACTGATCTGTCCCAGAGGTGACCAATCAGGTGAACTTGACGGATCATTTGAGGAAGAAGTCTGAAATTTTGCTAGCTGATTTCACTGTCATCTGAACATGAATATGTGAAGGGGGAAAAAAAAGTAAGTTTGAAGCAAAACCTGGACATTTAGGAAAATATGCATGCTGGCTCTGTCCAAAGGTAACTAAATCTGCCCACTAACACCTCTAAAACTCACCAATTAACACATTACACCTCATTTGTTTGATATGTGCAAAAACTGTAGCGTAAACGTGCCAAATTGTTTAGCTCGGAGCAGTTGCCAGGCAACCAGCGGAGACTACAGCAACTTACTGGTCACGGCCAAGAAATGGTTCGGCACACGGCTGCTTATAAAGGCAAAAGGTCATTTTCTTCTTTTTTTTAAAGACTTTTTTGTGCGTATAGCTTAAACAAATAAGACATAACATGTTAATTAGTGAGCTACACTGGAGCTGAAGCAGAGAAAACCAAGCTTCCTTCCTGCTATGCTAAGCTAACCTAACCGACTGCTTGCTTTAGCTTCATATGTCATGGAAAGACACTATGACATTAACGTAAAATTAAAAGCTGTTTAAATAATTGACTGTTTTCTGTTATGGAGGATTTCCCTTTAAACATGCTTAAGAAAACGTCCTTTTTCACTTCCATTTAATCTGTTAGTGTTGCAGCAAGTGGCTTTAAAACAAAAACAACTGATTTGATTGCCTGACAAGCTGAGTGGGAAGGAGTTTTACTTATTTAGGCACACATTTTCACAGCTGCGAGGAAAAAAACTGGTTATTAAAACTGAAGTTTGTGAAGTTTCAACATCGTGATCAGAAACATGGTGAGACTACTCAGATGGATTTATTTACAAAGTCTAGACTAATTTGATGGGCCTACAACAGGGGAGTTTTCTCTTGCAACACAATCCACACTCATTACCCTTAATAGGATTATGCAGCACATCGCTTAGCATATGTAACAGTACACTGACTGTGCGAGAGTGCGTGCCTGTTTAAGATGCAAGTGTACTCTCTCATTTTCTTAGTTTTTCATCACGCAGTTTTATACAGCAAAGCCAAAATACAGAGAGAGAGAGCAGAGACTGAGACAGAAGGGGGGAGGAGGGGATGAAATTATTAATTTTCAAATAAATAAATCCCACATAAAACAAGAGCTCTTCAGCTTAGAGAGGAGCTCTGACGTCAGTTAAATGGAGAGGAAGGAACTTGTCCTTGGGATGTGGATTTATAGAAGAAACGCATGCTGACCCGCAGGCTTCTCGAACCCTCGCAGCGTGTGAACAAAGACGGGGAAGGACAGCTGTCTCAGGATCCCGATCCCAGAGGAATGAGAGCAACCCAAAACATTCGTCTTTAAAAACAGGTTGACTTGATATTGTTAACAGATTAGACACATGCACTCGACAAAAGCACTCCACGCGCAGCTTCCCACTCTTTGAGCATGGCTGGTGTTCTTGCCAGGAACAAGAGGTTTGTCCTGGCAGACGAGAGCAGAGGAAAGGGCTGGGGATGGGCGAATGAGAGACAGAAAGAGGGCACGTTGATTATGTACTCATGCTGTGAAGTGTCTGCAGGCATGTGTGCGCGATTTGTTTGTGCGTGGAGACCGCCTTGGAAGAGACGATGGTGGAAAAAACATTTCTATTTCAGTCACGATGTGCTTTGCAGCGTGTACTCTGTAATTTGCAGATAACTACTTCCTGTTAAGCAGACACATTGGGGAACACAAGTTAACATTTGTATAGCAGTGTATCAATGGAGCACCGATGTAGAGACCTTGCCCTCCTTTGGACCAAACCGAGCTGTGCACCAGCACATTGAGCAGGAGCGCACTGACGCGATCGTCCTGGTTTTTTTTTTTCTTCTTCTTACTCTTTCATTTCTGTGTCATTTCCGCCCCAGCTCTCTCCTACTCATACAAGGTCTTGCAAGATGTGCTTTCTCAAATACGAAGGAGACAGCAGGCAACAAAATGAATCATCCATTTTGGGCTTATTGCTCACTTCTTTTCATGTTATCTTCCTGCAGAATGGTTGCTGAAAAATGTACATCTTTCTCACCAGAGTGGACAGCTTCTCCAGAATGGTACTAAAAAGAAACTTAAATATAAAGAGGCAGGAGGTCAAGTTAAAGAGCCATTCATTTTGTACTGCAAAACATGTTTGTCGTGTTGTTTTGACCTTGTCCAGTTCTTAAAATGACATGCATGTCAGTCAACCTAACTGGGATCAAGAGGAAGCAAAAGTGTCATAATAAACCTTGAAAAAGCAAATCTAACTCTGTATTGAAAGTACAGTGTCCATCTTTAGGTGACAATGTTAATGAAACTACGTTAAAAATAATTTGTATTTATATGACTGGAAAGAGCTCCGCTAGATTTCAGGAATTTTAAATTCCTGATCATATCAAAGTCTTCAACCTGCATTAACAGTTGCCATTATCACCTTATGAAGTTGATTCATAAGAGTGTGTTAGAAAAATGTTGCTGTGCAGGTGGCATACAGTGGGCTTCTAAAGCTTTACATGTTTTTTCTTCAATTTTTTTAACCAGCTGCCTGATGCTAGTGGAAACAAGGATGCTGAGAGAAGTGAGACAAGGCCTCAGGGTCATTACACACAAGACCATTCATACTGTAGTATGTAGTCATTTGAACGATTGCTCAAAAATATTAATTAATGCAGCTTTAAACATATGAACTCAGAAGATTTTTCCAGATTTTAAAAGGACCTGCTGATACTTGGTACTTCTTTGTTAGTCTGTCTCTATCGTACGTGTGTCTTTCTCTCTTCCATCCTGAGTGATGCTTTGGGATCACTTTAGCGGTTGGAAGGGATTCCCATGTTATTTTAAGAAGAATCTTTTTGTCCTTGCGTAAACTCTTGCCTGGTGCCACTGACCGCATCCGTTCGGGACACATGCAGGTGCAGTTTGTGTATCTGTCTAAGCGAGTGTGTATATGTGTTTGGTATTTAGCACACAGGGTAAAAATGTGTGTCTGTGGAGCAGTTATTTTAATCTTAAGGACACAGGAAGCCTGTCTGTATGGACTATTAATTTCAGAGCGATGGGCACATGTTCAGAAAATACCTTCTGTCTCGTACCTTACACATACAGCAAACAAACACGCATGCACACGCGCGCACACACAGACGCACACGCACACAGTGGGAGCGTTACAATGGATGATGTTGTCCAAGCATGTGGAGGGGGGCCTCAGTATTAGTTACTATAAATGAATGACGACCCAATTATTGTCCCACTTCCCCACTAGGAACAGACGGTAAGGTTAGACACCCACCGGCCCCCCTCTGAGATCCGGATCCAGCAGCGCACACAGAAGTTCCCTTACAAACACTTCTACTTGGTATACACAGGAGATGAAATCAAAGCAGCGACCATTAATTTTTTTTCCTGGTAGGTCACGCAAGCACAAAAACATAGATCCGCCCACACAGAAATAAATGGTATTTCTTATACATCAACAACAAGCAAGATCAACATCTGAAGCTCAGAGAGTAGAAAGACCTCAGCACGGTAATGTTCGGTTAGAAATTCCATCCAATCCTTAGCTTTACCTCAACACTGCATGTGTAAAATTTATCTTTGTTATCTTTATCTGAATTAGCCTCTTAAAGAAGTGAGAACTGACCAAATGACCACTGAAAAAAAACGGTAAAAAAAACTCAAACTTCTCCTCGTTTTCCTCCTCACCTGGCGAGGCCCATGCAGGGGTCTGTCAGCGTTGTGGATGAGTTGAAGTACTCTCTGGCAGCAGCCAACACTAACTCCACGCTGTTGTCGTAGGCCACTTTCAGAGCGTAACCTTTACCCCGGAAGGACAAGCTGACGGGGACATCCTGGCTGACCTGGAAACATTGATATAAAATTTAGAGATCAATGAGACAGCAGCATTAGAACTGGGTTAAATATTTGGAGATCCCAATCGGCAGAGTAGAGTTTAAGCCTTAGGAGTGAAGTTGCAAACCACATTTAATATACCTTGGAGCAGTGCATGAGCTGCCCTGCCAGACGTACATTCTCCACACGGCTGGAACACAGCAGTGACTCAACAAAGACCTGCAGCAGCCACGGAGGAGAGGAGATCATTTGCAGTAGGTAAAAGCTTTAACATCGTTTGAGAAGCTGAACTGCAGTACTCTGAATTCATTGGGTCAAGAAGTGGAAACACACAGCTCAGTGTGTGAATTATGAACATTTCAGTACAAATCTCATCATCCGTGCAATACCTGGTGACATGTCTCCGGTTTTAGACAGGTGTAGACGTTGTGCTGCATGTCGAGCAGGTCCTGCAGCAGACCTCTCCACACCGTCTCACTCACTGGAGGGTTTCTGGACACACAAGCATAAACGCTCAGTATGTTCATGTGTTTGTAAGCCTGTGTTTGTTCATGCGTGCGTGTGTGTCTCCCAAAGTTCATACTTGCGGCCAGTGTGGCGGCACAGCTTCACCATTAGTTGGTGGGCTTCTTCTTCACTGTTCTGGCTATTCTTCACATATGAAATGGGCTTCTGCAGGCCGTGTTTCTCCAGAACCTCGGCCACACTATTAAGTAATAGAGAGGTACGTGCATATGTAATCAGTGGGGTCAGACAGCGGGTAACTAATAGTACCATCACACAAACTGATACAGGGCAAGAAATCATGCACTAATGACAGTTTAAGTCACATTAATCAATGTGTTCTTTCAGTAGAAGCAGAAGACAGGATGATTGGCAGAAGTAAGTGTCATAGTAGGAGATGCCAAAGAAGAAGAAACAAGGGTAAAATGAAACCTGAATATCCAAGAGAGAGTACAGATGAGAGAGACAGAAGATGTGTACGCTCTAAGCTGTTTATTATTTTGGCAGCAGAGAGTCTTTTGCGAGCCACGGTGCAGATGGGGAAAGTGTAGAGCAAGACTGAAGAGCAACATGATTTACTGCACGGCAGCGAGACAGCACCTCTCTCCGTAAGCGCGTTTGTGTGTGTCCTGGAGCACGCGAACGCTGGCAGTCATATATATGATCGAGGGGGGAAGATTGTGTGCGCGTGTGTTGGCGTGGGATTAGCATGACAACCCCAGTCTCAACAGGGTCGTGCTGCTACAGATGTTCGCTCTCTGCTGCAACTCATTACCATAGTAAACAGGTACCTGTGTGTGTGTGTGTGTGTGTGTGTGCGTGAGCAAAAGACAGACAACAAGTCTTGATATTTACAACCATGCGTATGTGTGTGTGTGCCCGAATGTGAATGTGTGTGTGGGAGTGTCTGCATGTTCCCTGTGCACATATTAATGTGCCAGCAAGTGGTAGTGGCAGCAGCTGAAAACAGCTTTTATTCTGGAGGCGTTTTGAGAGCAGACACTTCGCATTTACTGCCTGATTCATCTGGGTAAGAGGTGTATGTGTGTGTGTGTGTGTGCATATGTGTGAGTCACAATGCTTCAGCACAAAATATACATGAACACACTTCCCGGGCTCCCTGGGGTGTGTTTGTGCATGGTTGTGTGTGTCTACATGTAAATATGTGTGGATATCTGTCTGTAAAGGCCAACGCTAAGCTCTAACACAGGCGTTCCTGTTGCTGCCTCCTCCTCCTGTTCTCCTTCTCATCATCATCTACATTCGCATTCCCTTCAGGCTCCCGCCCTCCCCCTGCCTTCATCCTTATCCTCCTTCCTTCCTCCTCATCATTTCTCAGTGTTTGGAAGTTCACCCTGAGGGGAGGGGTGGAGGAGAGAGAGAGAGAATGAGAGAGACGGAGGGAAAGAGAGAGACATGTAGGTGATTTTAACCTGTAACAGAGAAAATGCCTGAGGCTGTTTGAATACCATGGGACAGACAGCGGTCCTTTGATATTGAGTGTGTGTGTGTGTCTGTGTTGACTGCACATCCATGTCTTCTCTCCTTCCCGGCATTGTTCATCAGTCCCATAATGGGGGAGGGAAATAAGAAGCAATGCAACAAAGTGAACATTTCCCAAACAGTGCAGCACTAATCACCAAACTGATGAGCTGCTCTCCTCAGCACTTTAAATGGCCTGCTAACGGGCACAGCGGAGATGTATGGATGGAGAGCCGGAGTGAATCCTTGTTTTGTACCACCAACAGTCCAAAAAGCCAAGGATATACAGTTAAAAGTGTTAAGAGAAAAAGGAAAGAGCAGCAAATCCTCATATCTGAGAGACTGAAACTAGCGTGCGTTTGGAAACGAAGCTCTTAATCTGACGCCCGGCTGAACTGGGCGGACAGGACGAGACAGAGGAGGGAGGCAGAATGACAGCTGAAAGATGGTGAGAGTGTGCTGCCGTACCTGAGGTGCTTCTCAAGTTTGTCCACCTGATCATGGAGGGATGCAGTGATGTCCGTGTCTGGTCTGTAGGATAACAGAAACATATAGCGCACAGACAAAATGCAGCGGTTAGTTCATTTTAATGTCATCAAAAAGGTATTTGGAGTATAAAAGTAGAACACCAGACTAGATATTGCTTTTGCATAATGAACAGAGTGGACACAGTGTACAAGTGCATGCCTGTGTGTGTGTATGTACGCTGGTACAGTGTACATAGCGTACTGTATGTGTGGGTGTGTAGTCTACCGCTGTGAGGTTGTACTGATTCCCCACTAAAAATAAAACCCCATGATGCTTTGCCTTGAGGCAAAGGATTCTGGGTCAGGCTGGCCTGTCCCCCACTAGAGTACTGACCCCAATGAAAGAACCTTCTGTGTGTGTGCATCAGTGTGAGTACGTCTGTTCTTTTTTTTTGTGAGCACACCACCTCACAGTTTTTTTTTTCCACACACAGACTCTTGACCTATCAATCCATTCCTCTGCATCCTTCTCTTCTTCTGCTCTGACTGTCTCTGCTGCTCCGCCTCCTGCTCTTCCTCCTTTTAATATCCTCTTCTCCCTCATTCTGCTTCTCTCCCTCACACCATCTAATCCCCTTGCCCATTTCCACATTCCCCCCTCTCTAAGGGTGAATGCACATTACATTCTTCTGAGCAGATTTAGACCTAATTAAGCTGTCTCACAAAAAAAAAAAAAAAAAAAAATTCAGAAAATTGGAGTGAAACTACTAACTCATGGTTTCTCTCCTACCTCGCAAATCTGTAATATTCTATGCTGGGATGGCAATATCAGAGCTTAGCAAGTCAGAGAAATCACTCCTGGGAGAAATGAGAGGTTGAAGGCATTGCTTATACAGTAGAGCCTTGCAGCATTGCTAATCCAAACACTGCAGGAAGGAGGCCCGTCTGGCAAAGTGAAATGCTTAGTATGAAATGAAGTACTGCACTGATTTAAAAAGAAACATGAGTATTATACACACTAAAATATTTATACAGTAAGACCCTGTTCGGAGTAGTTAATCCGCTCAGCTGCTAAACTGCAATATTAAATGACGTTTAAAAGAATGCATCTTAATAGTGCTGAATATTTTGGTCTGTGCCTGTTCTAAAAGAATGGTCAGTTCAACCGTGAACCAAGAAATCTAACAGAATTTTTCTGAAACTACATGTAGTACAGTCACATCTGTGTCTGTAAATGTGTCCAGTGAGATAAAGTGCACCTTTCTTGAAGTGAATCAGATCACTGAGAACAATTTACCGCATGTCCACCTCTGCTATTAAATCCATCTCCTCTTCCGCATTTGTCAGGTCGAAGCTCTCTGTCGACCTGAACACTTTCAAAGAACACGAACAAGAGCTTTCTTCCTGCGCTCAATTCCAGCACTGCAGACGTGACGTGTCTGCAGTTTTTTATGGGGACTATTTCTTTGGCAGGGAGTAGCAAGTAGACTAGTAGTGTTCAATTAATTTCTCCTTTTTAACAATTGTGTGAGGTGATTAACAACATTAACATGACTTAGCTGCTCTTCAGCGTTAGCTCGCTGGCTTGCATCAACAGGAGCTTGACAGAGCAATTACACCTTCCAACTGTGCAGCAGATGAAGTACGTAGAGGAACATGAGTGAACAAGACTTAAAACCACGGTTTATGTTTTACGACAGCAACAAAACTCACTTGTAGCTGTTTAGCTTTAATGGTAGAGCGAGTAGGATTTGTCCTTCTTTGTAAACACAACATTCAAAGTTGGCCCCTCCTCTAAAGCGAACGCTCTTCTGGTGGTCCGACATGCTTACGATGTGACACCTGGTGAATGTGTTTATATGCACTCCCGCACCTCACCTCTTGTGGACTACACACCACTGCCCAACAGTTGATGTCCAGAAACATCCAATACACAGCAAAATAATAAAATACAGGCAGAGGACAGGGTCTCTGCAGTACAGACCCACCACCGTACGCTTCTAGTGGGTCATAAAGGATGACTGAAAGGGGCTATATTATATGAGTCTATATGTTGTTCTTTTCCAGAAAATTCTACTTGTTATGCCTTCAAGCTGCTCAGCAAGTCTTCAAAATGGCACTTTTAACTGCCTGCTTTAGACGTGTTAGATTTAGTACAACAATACGCCTCAATTGAGAGTGGCCCCCTTTTCGAGCAGCACCACACTATAATATCTGGTTTCAATGCAGTTTTTCCCCTTGCTGTGAGTGTGCAGTGGAAATGCATATGATCACAGCGGGGCCAAAGCGAACTATGTGAGGCAGCTGAAAAGGGCAAAAGATGTCAGCGCTGAAAAGTATGGCTGCCTCATTGCTGCCAGCTGACAAGAAAAGAAAGAAACACCAATTAAGGTACACACAGGAAGCATAATGTATATATAAATGAGTCATTTAATTCATTTAAACTACCCAGATACTCTACAGGTCTATTTTATCACAGGTTTACTCTTTTGTACTCCTTTCCCTCTCTCAGTCCTTTATTATCACTCACTCTCCTTCAAATGCATACCCACACAGCCTCATGGGAGACTTAAAGGACGGGGCTTTTTGCCATATGAAATAAAATGCATTCCAGAAGAGGCGGGGGAGAGAAAGGCAGAGACAGCAATAGTAGGAGGAAGGAAATACTGTACAGACTGTAGCTCGGGCTAACTGATGGCTCCTTGGAGTCAGAGTTAAGTATGAAAGAGAGAGGAGGAGGAGGAGGAGGAGGAGGGAGGAGGAAAAGAAAGGTGCAAAGGGAGGGAGACAGAAACAGAGGTGGTAGTTAGGTTTATTGATAGGTCCTGGGAGAGAGGTGGAGAGGTGAAGGGAATGGAAAGCGAAAGAGAGGGGGTGGGACCAGTGTGTTATTGTGGATGGGGAGATAGTAGACTGCTTTACCATCTTCATACCATGCTTTACATACTCTAAATGAATCTTAGTGTTTGAGATAATGTGTAAACATGCATGGCTCCTGGTGTGTGTGTGTGTGTGTGTGTGTGTGTGTGTCTGACCCGTAGCCCCTCTGCGGCAGACACTCCAGGATGTCGTAACAGAGGCTGAGCTGGTCGTCTCTCTCGCAGCTGTAGATGCACTCCAGAGCGACCGCCATCAGCTGGTCCGGGTCCCCGATGATCTTCTGCTGGCACTGGAGGAGAGGAGAGGAGAAGAGGGGGTGTGTATCAAGGCGTGACTGACCCTGTAGTCTTTTTGTACATACTCACCGAGGTATTGTATTTTCTTCCCTTTAAGTGTTTGTGTGTGTGTGTGTTTGTATGTGTGTGTGTTTGTATGTGTGTGTGTGCATGTGTGTGTGGAGGATGTTTTCCAATAGCCAGAAGACATGTCCTTGGCTGTGCCTTTATGGGGTCATAAATATAACATTTACAGCACAGGCATATGACACTGGCCCTGACATGGCGCAAACAGCCAGTGTGTGTGTGTGTGTGTGTGTGTGTGTGTGTGTACCCCAAGCACAACGCCCCCATACACTTGTGCGCAAGTGCCGGGATACTTACGTCGGGTTTTGAGTGCTGGAAGATGAGGAGGGGCAGGGTGAGGTCTCGCTGGGCCAGGCTGACCAGATACTCTCGGAGCAGAGATTTAGCAGCGCCCTCTTCTTGTCCCTCACATCGGTGCAGGAACGGCACCATCCACTGGAAGGCATCTTTCACGTAGCGCTCGGTGCTGGACTGGTGATAGAGAGATATCCCCTTTGAGACAGACGGTTCATGTGGCATGTCAAAATGGATACAAACACACCCCTAGGCTGTCCTTCTTAGCTGTCCCGTGGTTCAACCTCACACCTACAGAAGAACTGTTTTTATCCTGAACCCTATAACCCATCTTGTTTTAAAAACTGACAAATCATCATTTTTGACCAAAACAGTGCATATCTTCCAAAAGTAGGGCATTAATAGAAGACAGATCTTTTCTGTAAATTACCTTTGGAAATGGTAGTGCATACAACAGCAGAGAAACAAAGCGTGGGTGTTTTTAGATTCAATTATTAAATGACTGAGAAAAAAAATCTGTGGATTTATCAAAAATGAAATCATTACTTGCAATGCCAAGCATAACTAATAAAACAATACAGTACCTAGAAAAATGCTTCTCTGAAGTAACACCAGTGAGGCCTCTCTATGGAATATACTTCCTTGCATATTCCAATTTTATTCCATTAAGTTGGAAAAAATAATTAAAATCAGATGCACCCTGTGGAAGCATTTCCTTCTTCATATATATAAAGATTCATCTTTGTTTTTAAGGTTTTTCGAACAGCGGAAAGTACTTTCTACATGAAATCATGCCATGCAATTAAACTTGAACTTGAACTATAATAGCTACAGTATGTGGGTTGTGCTGTGATTTGTGCGGATTCATGTCAAGTTCGTGAGGGGCCCCGCGACCACCTCGCGACAGCTCTGACTCAGGATATACACAGATAAGAGAGCATCCGCAGGAGAAATGAGATTCAAAAAATATTCAGATGCTAAATGCAAACTTGCACACCCACACACAAACATTTTACTTTCCTGTACTGTGTCTCTGATAAAGAAAGACATCAGACACGGGCAAAGAGGGAGATTTAATCTAGCAGAGTTTGGTAAACATTCACAGACAGACACACACACACACACACACACACTCACAAAAGTGCCCAAAGGGAGTACCAGTCAAACAGCATGTGTTAGTGCAGTCAACAACATTTGCTGGCTGCCTGCCTGTATGGAAGATCCTACTGGCAGTGGTCCTCACAGGCTGGAGCTGGCAGTTATTAGCTACAATTTAGAAGACAGCTCATATTATGTACTCCAGGGGGACTTGTAACTGTAGTACCTGCTGCAGACTAGCTTTCATAACTCATAGCTGTTGGGTGGAAAGATTGTATTGTCAAATGTCAAGGATTTCCAGAATTAAAAGAAACTGATTTACTGTGAGAACACATTAAAAACATTCTCCAAGTATGCTGTTTGCTTTGTTGCCTATTCAAATTGCAATTAGCATATATTATGTTATTTCAAGCAATAGTCAAGGATTAAAGTAAACACACTATGAAACTTGAAAATTAAATGTAATTGCAGGGAAATGGGAGACGAGCTCTTTTATTTCTATTGACAATGAACGCCCCCACATACTGTGAGTAAGACAAAGCAGCGTGCTGGGAAATGCACATTTAACTTAGAAAGTAGGGAAAGCAACATCTTGTCAGCAGTGGCTGTTTTGTAAAAACAACTTAAAACTTACATAGATTCATTCAAATTGGATTTAATCGAAACTATGAAAATACTTTTAAGTAAATATAATCAGAATGAATGTAAAGATGTTAAAGATATTATTAGACAATTATGCTATTAGACAATTATACATACAGTATAATATATAGTATAAGTGTATTTATAAGTGTATTAATTTATAAGTGTATTAATTTAATCAGTTTTATGATATGAAGAATATTAATTTATAATCTATAACAGGTTCCGAAACATATTATGGAAAAAAAAAGAAATTATTCCACTTACATTGTTCATGAGTAGGCGGAGCTTGTCAATGTTACTTAGCTGCTGAAAATCTTTTAGCGTCAGACTCAGATCACATGATGTCTCGTACACGAGTGTTTCCATGGTGACCATATCATCGCACAGAAGCTCGAGCCCTGGGATCTCCCGCTCCTTCCCCAGACGCACCAGTGACAGGGCGCAGTCAACCTGATGAACACAAAGAAATGCCAATGAGAGAGCTGAAGAAAAAAAGAACAAAGGAAAAGGAAATGTGAACCTAGAATTAGCACCCCGCAGTTGTACGCCTCCGCCAACCAGTCAAGTTGCAGTTTACATCCATCTCTATCCAGACTCGTATAATATTTGCAATGAAGACTTTAGTGTAGTTTTTGGTGCCAGATAACAGTATTGACATATATACATAAATAAAATAATTCAAAGACAATGTGATTTCACAGTGAAGCTGACCTTTGACCTTTTGGGTAAAAAATGTCATCACTTCATCATTTTATCCAATTAGACATTAGGGAGAAGAAAAGATGCTGTGTCTTAAAGGTCAGTGTGAAGCAACTGGTTCTGTGAGGCTGAAATGATTACTGTAAATATATTTGTGAAAGATAAAAAGTCATATGACAGATAAAGCAAAGTTAAAAATTGTGACATGATGATGGCACGAGGTGAAGAGTTTGGGGATCACAAAGGCTCATTAAAACTATATATGCACGTCGAGACATTTTCACACTGAAGCACAACCTTCTGGTGGTGCTAGAGGAAAAGTCAGGGGATCAAATGAGAGAGATTCATCCTCTGGGGAACATAAATGTCCAGTACCAAAATGTATTGCCAGTCCATCTTGTAGATACAGAAATATGGCACTGGATACATTAAACGTTTGACTAGCTGACAGCTTAAATGTCAGGGCACCATCAAAGTTAAGGATTAGTATTCATCCTCTGAGCACCTTGAACATCTCCATTCAATCTACCCAGGAGTCAAGAGATTTCAGAATAATCCAAAAAAGATGGACTTTAGGATGGCACTAGAGAGAGTCAGATCATCAAAGTGAGTAGAATTTATCCCCGTGGGGACCATCAATCCCTGCTCCAAATCTTACAGCAATTCATCTAATGGTTCTTGACATTTTTCAGTAAAGTGGCAGACTGACCTACTGCCCAATGCAGCTATCCCTCAATCCACAAAACTAACCGTCCATACAAAGTTGTGTTTTCAATGCTGATTATTTACTTTGAAATTAAAGCTGAGCAGCCATTACATTCATTTACTGCTACTGTCGTAAACGTTTGCCCAAAAAGTTGTCACTCACACAACTTTTATCTTGATAATGACCCTACAGAGTGCCTTTAGGAATACGCTGACCAACGTCACAACCAACAAACAGCTATCTTCAGATCCGTCTTGCAGGATTGTGAAATAGTATCATTCATACTCAACTTCTAATAGCACAGTGTCTAATTAACCAAACTCCAAAGGGTTGAAAACACAACATGAACAGTGCATACTCCTCTCTCAAGTGGTACGTAAGATACTATGTGACATTTGTTGAAATACCTCTGTGCTTGTTCTCCAGGCTGGGCTTTGTAGTGCTGTAGTATTGCACTGTGTTCCTATGTACTCGTATCTGGTGTCTTGTACCTTTCCATCAGTTAAGCCAGTCAAAGTAACTTGCTCAGCAGGTGAATAAAGAGCATGTTTACAGCACGGCGTCACGTCATTGAAAAACTGTTGCTGAGGTCACTGAACTGGGACGTGAGTAAAACAACAATATCCCAACTAATTCAAAACCAAATAATGCCTGTCAGTCATTACTAATATCCGATCATTAGTCTTTGGACAATAGAACGGGGAAGATTTGGGCTTCCTGCTACTCTGATCGATAGAATTCCATCCAGAAGAGCAACTGATCAATATCCGACCACCTATACGCTGGCAGCATGCCCAGCCAATTGATGCTCAGCCACCTGTGGATGCTAGCCAATCAATAGCAGATGCCGCTGGGCTCTGTAGTGATGATTGCTTTCTCACCACCTCTTAGAAGAGGAGAGCCCTTTAACACAGTGGTTAGCATAGCATCTTGCACACACACGCACACTCACAGGGTCTGCAACCTTGTCATCTTCTGCTTATGTCAACACATTTCTTGAATGAATAATTGCACGCCTTCATTTGTAAAATGCACGCGCACGCAGAGAACGAGAGAAAACCCAAATCACCTTGAGTCGGAGCCTGAGCAATTAGATACAACAAGAGAGGAAAGTCTATTGATCTGTGTGTGATCTGTGAGTAAAGACCCTCCCCGTTTACTCCACCCCTCCCTCCGTCTCTCTCTCTCCCCCCCGGACTCTCCAGAGACAGATTCCCCAGCTAGCCATAGACTATTCAGATGTTAAAATCTCACACGTTTTAATTACGACCTCGTCTCCGTGCCCTACCCCCGTCGTTCTCGCCGCTGTTAATACAACTTGTATCCTCTGTCGCCCCCCCACCGCGCTATTTCCCTCTCGTCGACACTCCAGCTTAATTTTCCAACTCAATCTGATCCTTCTTTGTCTTTTGCTCCTGTCCTATCTCAGCTCTCTTTCAAACATTGTTTCCACATTTTCACTTCACCTGGGCTCAGATTTTTTTTCTTTTTCATCCTCCTCTGTCTCTGTCAACCTCTTACAAGAACTCTATAACAGTCTCCATGATGGCCTCCATTTGAACTCCAAGTCTGGCCCTTTCCCTCCTCTGTTTCCCCGTCTCCTTTCTCTGTCTGCTTTCCAAAGCCACCCTCTCATTTTGTGCCATCTTGTTGCCAACAGCGTTTCAAACAACACTTGTTTTTAATATCCTTTATTTCTACCCTTTCACCCCCTTGTAACCGGTGATTTTCTTTGTCACAGACAGCTCTTTCCATGAGATTGCTTTCCTTTTTTACCTCAGCATCTGTTCGCCCTGTCCTCCCCTCTTTCTGTTTGTAATACACTTTAACCTAACTTGGGATGTTGCATCGGCACAGCATTTATCAAATTTTTTTCTTTCTTTTGGTCGAACTTCCATTCTCCGTTTTTTTCAAACCCGTCTCCCTCTGTGAGTCATCTTGTCAATCTTCCCATTCAGCGCCTCGCTTCCTGCGGCTCTGTGACTGGTTTAAAACACTCCAGCTTCCTCTGATGTGGCTCCTTTTAATCAAACCCCATTTTCCTCCATTAAAACGCTCTCCCAAGCATAAACACGGCCAGATGAGGGATGGGAGGAGGGTGCAAATGAGAGAGAACACATGAGATGAAAAAGTAAAGAGGGCAGGAAGGAGAGGAAATAACAAAAAAAAAAAAAAAAAAAACGTTCAGCACATGGCAGCAGAGTTGTTCCAGTGTCGCTCTCTGTCACATGTACTCAAGTGTTAGTGAGAAAAAAAAAGCGTGTGAAAAAAGCTGGATATGTGAGAGTTAGGGACGGTCCCTAGAGGCTCCTGAAGTAAAGAGTGAGAGAGCAAAAGGAGATGAGGTCACATTAAAAAGGAACGAGGGTGAGAATGAAAGAGAGAGCAGGAGTGCGATTCCTGGAGATTAACAGAGACTTCCTTTTATACACTGAGCCTCGCGGTCGCTCTTTCTCTCCCTCTTGAGTGGATGATGAAAGGCGCGATTCCCCAGTTGTCTTCCAAAATGAGCAATGGACCCCCAAATCTCTTCTCCTCCATCCTCCTTACACGCAGTGAGAGGGATAAAGTGGAGAAATGAAGGGGAAACATATGACTGCACCCTAGTTAGTCCTTTCACAAAGATGAAGAGAGCGCTGTGACAACTTTGATCCATCACTGTGAAGGAGGTAAAGAGGGGACAGAGCTGCGGCGTGGATAGTGTGGGCGGAGAGAGTGGGCAGCTCCAGCGGTTACATCCCATTACTCCACTAAACAAGTCCTATCAAGTCCTATTTTTCAGTTACGGCAACAGAACGCAGATGACAGAAGCTTTGGTTACTCTTCATTAGAGGTCCATATGGCAAATATGATAATGACTGTCACAGCTAGGATCAAAGTGACCTTTACTGATGGGGAATGGCAACGTCTCTTCTGCTGTCTGAGTCCCAGTTGCTTGCAGTTTTTTTGCCCCAATCATCTTAAAAAAAAACAAAGTGTGCAGTGGCAATTATCTTCCCAATTAGCAGACATCTATTAAGTTGCTGCTGCCATGTTGTAACTTCCAATCAAGTTGAAGGACCTATGAGAGGGAACCTTAGAGAGGTGTTAGAATTTCTGCCAGCTGGATCTGATTTTAATCACTAACAAGTGACGAGCAAACTAATTGCACGGTGACAGTGAAAGAAAAAAAAAAACATAACCGGCAATCAGGTGTCTGATGGTTTAATTCTGCAAAAATGCAGTCTGTGTCCACGCTTAGCTGAGATCCTGTGACGGCACAATTGTTTCATACCTGTCTGGAGCAGGAGTCGATGTCTTTGGCTCTGCTTTGGTACCAGTCGGTCAGCAGCTCGATGGAGGGCGTGTCTGTGCGGAACCTCAGCAGCTCCGGAGCCTCCTCGTAGAAGGAAACTGTCGTCGTCGAACAAGTTCTGGTCCAGCAGCGCTCTGAGGAAGACGTGAAGGGAGAGTAAAGTGCATTTCATCGATTTAGTCACCTTTTAGGGAAGTAGTAAAAGGTAGAAACAGTAGATAACAGGGAAAAAAAACAAATCTGGTGATATTCTATATTTTTCTTATAAATCAATAACACACACTAAAGAGCAAACCCAACAAGGAGCTGACCCTACTAACAAGAGTGGTGTGTTTAGGCAAAGCCTTTTATTCCCAATTCCTCTGTGTCTAATAAATACATATCAATGACTCACACTGTTGCACTGGGTGACATATTTCATCATTACCATGAATGTGGGCGATGGAGTTTATTTTGAGTCAATGCCCCATTTCCTGTTTGTAATATATAAAAAATCCGTTATTAAATACTTCAGTCGAAATCTATGGGTTTGAGAGCCACGAGCAGGATAGGGAAGCCAGAACATACTGTATTGAGAGGCAGACTGACACTGTGTTGAAATAAAAAGAAATACAGAATATCACCACCCCTATTCTCTCAGGATGATACAGGAAAAAAAAATAAATGGAAGAATGAGTATACATATATATATATACACATATATATATATATATATATATATATATATATATATACACATATACACATATATATATATATATATATATATATATATATATATATATATATATATATATATATATATATATATATATATATATATATATATATACATATATATATATATATATATATATATATATATATATATATATATATATATATACATATATATATATATATATATATATATATATATATATATATATATATATATATATATATATATATATATATATATATATATATATATATATATATATATATATATATATAAAAGAAGAGTGGGGGACAAAACATAAACACAATCCTAAACATTGCTGGCATCATAAAATCGCAGTATGACAGTTTCACCCTGCAATCCCTGGGCCAACACACCACAATAACCAACTGATTTTATGACTCTCGACCAAAGTGCAATAAAGAGAGCTCGCTAAATAAAATTGTAAATGAAGCTGGCCTCCCTACATAAGCAGGCAAATGGCATAAATTGGCAGCGCAACAAGATTTGGTATTAGTTTGTTATGGTCCTGTTTAACATTTAGATAATAGGATGTCATGTTTTGTTTCACATAACGATGCCAGCACGAGCATCTGGCCAGTATGGAGGCTGAATTTTAACACTTCCACACTGCGACGGCTTTGCTGTCATGGGCTCTGAGAGATTTTCTGATGATATATCTCAGTTGTTTTAAAAGAGCTGGTTTATTTCAACACTTAATGTGGAACGGGTTAATGTCGGGCATGTTTACCTGCACTCCTCCGTCTCGCACCAGTCCATCTCTCTGTGTCTCTGCTCGTCCCATGGAATCAACACCAGCTCGCCCCTGTCATCCAGGCTGGACAGAAAAGATGGAAAATAGGCAAAAAGAGAAAGAAGGAGACAGAAGAAATAGGAGAAAGAGAGGAGAGATGCAAAATTAGAGAAAGAAGGGCACGTTTTAGGGGAAAAACTCAAGAGAAAATATCACAAGAAAGAGCACATATCAGAACAAAGACCAATGACTAGCCAAAAAATAACCCACGCCACACCCCTCCTATAATGGCACCTGATAAATCAGCGAAGACATTTACTGTCTCAAACTAAATATGGTCATAAACTACAAGAAAACAGATGAGATGTAGCAACACATGGGAAATAGAAACAGCATAATAAGGCAAGATCAGGTTGGAGGGGGGAAAAAAGCCCAAAAGAACGACAATAAACAAGTCATAGAACTTTGGAAAAGAGTCGTGTCTCGGCTGTAAATAGCGAAGGCTTTTATTTTCTAAACGCCACGCTGGTGCTAAGCTTTACTTCTTCCTGGTTCTCCTTGAGTGTGACAGGTCTGAGGAAGATAAATAGGGAACACGCAAGAAAAGAAACCAAAGTGAAGAATGACTCTGTAACCTGGCGCGTCAGCCCTGACAAGACTCAGACACTCAGACGCGCGCTCGCAAAAAAAGTATATGAATGCATGCGCACATGGCGAGACGCCGGGATGAACAGAGGCCACTTTATCTCTTATTCCAGGATTAATGCATTTCTTCTTGTTATCTATTTGTCTGTAGACAGAAAAATATGTAGTGTGGCTGTAAAACTCAAGGAGATAGAGCGGGCTACAAATCATCTATAGCTTTGGTGCAGTTAAAGGCAGAGTGCACACGCGCCGCAGCAGTTTTTTAACGCGGCCATAAATTCTATCCAATCACAAAATACATAAGAAGTGTCCGAGCGGGGGATGTGATTTATGTCAACACACAAAAGTAGGAAGATTTTTACCAACACTCAGGCACAAGTTCATCCATTACGATTGGAATTTTAACACAGAGATGACAGAGATCGAGAAGTCTCCGTTCTTCCCCTTTCGTACTGGTTGTTTTTTTTTTAGCCATTCCCCAACTCCCTGCTCCTCTTTCCTCATTAAAGACAGCCAGGTTAGCGGGTGGAGAGTAAATATTGGTGTGAGAGCTCGGATATCGATGGGGGGGAATGAATTATTCCACACCCGTTCCCCTAATCTACTTCACGTCAGCCAGAGAGAGGCAGGGATACGGGGCGGGAGGAAAATGGAGAAGCAAAGCAAACTTGGAGCTGGCACTTTTAGTTTATTTCTATTTCCACTGGGCCAACGGTTTTCAAACCATAGGGCAAAGTTTTCAACAAAATATCACTGTTCTGCATTCTTCCACGCGTCTGGAGGTCTCCTCACAGACCTGATCAATATTACAGGAGAATATTTTCCCCTTCCAGTGAAGCAAGACTTTAGTATATAGCGGGAGAGCTCCAAAACAGATGGCTTGAGCCGCCTCCGTCTGCTGCAGTGTAGGACCGAGCGCTGTTGGGAGGAGCAGTTGGTGCTGACAGGCTGGGGAAAATAGGAAACTGCCCCACAGCGGCAAAGCCATTATGGATTCTCACTGCAGAGCCTCAGCTGCCTGACCTCCATACAAACTCAGACATGGCTAATAAAAGGGAGCAGTGGTGGTGTGTGTGTGTGTGTGTGTGTGTGTGTGCAATCATTTCTATATGGTATATGTTTTTTCAGCTCCTGACTCCAGGGGACTTGTATTGGTGTGTTTCTTAATACAAATGTTTAAGTAGTATATTAATAAATTAAATACTAGCACAGGGGACATGGGGGTAGTTGAAAATGGAGGACGGGAAAACGACCAAGTAAAGTGGAGAGAACTAAAACAGGAAAGCGAGTTAGAGGAAACAAAAAGGCGCAAAGGATGGCCAGCTGCACTCATCGGTAAATCCAGTCTGTCAACACTATTAGTGAACCATAAAGCGGTGAGGAATGACTTCTTCTCCTCCAAAACACTCCTCCATCATCTCCTTCACACACTTACACCCCCAAACTCCCTCCCCTTCAGCGTTCCTCCAATCAGAAACTACAAAGTTAAATCATATCATTTTGAGGTGTTCAATCTTGTTTGCATGTAAACTTAACAGTGGCAATTAAGTCTCTCTCCTTTTATATCATTGCTGTGTTTGCTAATGTCAGCACTTGAACTGTGGCTTGAACTGTGTGTGAAGACTTGTGTAATGTAAGAATAAGCTACTGTGTGTGTGTGTGTGCAGAATCTTGACCTGTGAAGGTGAGAACAAAGAAGAAGTGAGAGAGAGAGACAGAGGGCATGCTCTGAGGAAGGTGCGATTCTAAACTTATGTGATTTTAATCTGAAATGAAGTGAGAATTGCGACTTGCGCATTCCACAGAGGTGTAAATGTTGAAAGGGCACGTGTCCCTGTTGTAATGCATGTATTTTTATACCGCGGTTTCAGTGTTTCACAAAGTTAATTGCTGTAAAAAGGGAATAAAAAAATAAAAGTAGATCAAATTATAAAATGACAGGACCACTAATTGTTCAGTGCTGTATTTCTAAAATAATATTTTTTTTATTTTCAATTTTAAGTGAAAAGATATGTTTAGATTGCACTTAGGCTTTCATTTATATAAAAAAATAAAATCTTCAAGTATTTTTAAGTGCTTTCATATTCAATGTGCATCAATGTGTCTCCATTAATACATCTTAATGGATCCTTTGTTCCATAGCGTAGTGTAAATTACAATGTTGAGTACAACATTGAAGACAAGGGCTAAATGATTCATGTTTATTTGGAATTCAAGAATCATAAAACCTCACCCTCTTTTCAGTGTCTGTAAAATCACACAGGGTGCAATTTGAATAACATTTTCTTGACGCATTCACCTCTTCACTTCTAAAGGGTAACTGAATTAGAATATCTCACTGAAATTGCACGGTCTGTAACAGAAAGACAGGAGGGCAGCACTTTAATTTGCTTTGAGCCATCAGTCACTGGGTTCTTACAGCAAAAAAAAAAAAATAATAAATCTTATTTCTTGTTTTAAGCAGTATTGTAAGTAATGCAGACTTTTGACATGACTGTGTGTTTCTCACCAGGCTTCGGGCAGCAGGATGGTGTACTCGTGTGGCGAGGTGGTCTCTGGGAAGTTGTAAAGGATAGCTAGCCGGTGCTGGAGCAGTTCTGCTCCGTGGTACGTGAACAGAATGTCCAGAGCCTGCACATTACTCTCCTGTAGACAAACAAATGAATGATCCAACAACTCAAAACTTTTAATTAAATTAATTCTAAATTGTACTACATTTTTTACACTTTGTGTACTTACATTACTAATAGAAATAGCACAAAATGAAAGGCAATCTAAATCAAATTATTTAACACAAAACAGCAAGATATTTGAGAACAAATAGGTCCAAAACCCATTTTGTATGAAACACAAAGAACACACACAGTTGCCAGTTTATTAGGTGCACCTAATAATATGTGTTTCTATTATTTTGTCCACCCTAGTTATATCAGTGATGCTAGGCTTAGTAACAGGAACACCTCTGAGCAAAATGACAATAAAATTGAACCAAATCCTCTCTTAAAAACTGGACAGTAAAACCTTCTTGAAGATTCTGATTTATTGCAGGGCTGTTGTATCAGACTGCATTCGTTTTGTGTACATAATAAAGTGGCAACCAAGTGGATATAACATTAGTGCCAAATGTAGATGCAGACAGCTAAATTAAGTGAGATGACTAGAGAGTCTGATGTTACCCTGGCATAGTTTCTCGCTGACAAAACAATATTTTGACTGCGGAACTTCTTGAAGAACTCGGCATCATATTTCTGCTCCGCCGCGTGAGGACCGCCAAGTATCTCCTGGACAGCGAAAAAAAAGCAGGAGAGAGAAAGGAAGAAAGAGAGAGAGCGAGAGTTAGAGAGCAGAAGAACTGAGGAATACAACCGTGGTTCATAAAAGCACTTTTGCGAAGCAGAGGGTTATCCTCCCAGAGAAAATAAGAGCAAGTGTGTAGAAAGTCGAACTGCGGATGAGAAGAAAAGAGCGAGCAGAAGATGTGACTGCAAATAAACGTGCTGAGACAAAGTCAACAGAGGTGCTATTTAACTTGCAAGCTTACAGCTGTCTTGTCCTTTTAGTGGGAATGTCTGAGGAAAGTATGAGAGTGTATAAGTGTGTGCACATGCATATGTCAAGAGGCAACATTTGCCGCCCTGGCCTTTGGCTTAGAGTGATTTATTTGTGTCTGTGTGTATAAAATCTCTGTAGCATCCTCTACGTCAGGGTGTGTGTGTGCCTTTGTGTAAATGTGTGTGTGTGTGCCCGATGGATAGCCTTTGAATGGGCCGTATGCAGACAGAGCCAGCCCAAGTCGGGATGATAAAAATCCTAATATCATATTCATAGACAGCCAGAGAAAATGGATTGGGGCAAAAGGAATCTGACGAGCGCTGCAGTTACCATGACAATGTCCGAATAAAGAGAGAGACGTCATTCTGTCTGAGTTGAATATCTAGCAGGGCAAAATCTCATCTCTCCTCTCCTGCACGAGAGGAAGTGCAGCCCCGTTCGTCTCTGATTTATTGTGGATGAGACGGGCGTGCATGTTAACATCATTCATCGTAAATCTGAAATGAGTGTGAAGCAGTCGGAAATGCCAAAGTTCCACTTTCAGCATGTATCTATCTATCTATGCTGTTTATATACTGTAGGACTATTAGTATTAGAGTTAAACCATATTTTCTTATTTTCCTAAATCTGTCTCTCAGCAAGTTGGCTCCCAAACCATTCACCCTTTTATTTACGTACTCCAAATTCCTCTCACGTAAACGTCTTGTATAACTTTTCAATAATTCAAAAGAGATTAGTGGGGTTAAGAGAGAGTATCAGTAAAAGGCATATGAGTAAATCCTTTTGTGCTTTGGAGGGATTGGATATGAAAGGAGAAAGCATTAGGTTGCTAATGGGAAAACAGCCACGCAATAAAGAATGTTTAATAAAAAAACACTGACTTTGCTTGCGTCTTCTGCGAACATGAAAAGAACACATACTGCGGTCCTTAAGTGACACTCTGGCTCAGTGTCTTTTCAATAGTAGATTATAGTTTTTCAAATAGGTTCTCATTCCCAGGAGGTATTTTCATACTGAGACGCTAGACAGCCTGGAGGACGTTCAGTCAGACTGGTCAACACGTCATCTGAAGTAGATTCAGTGGTTGCGGCTACTGTTAAAGGCTAATTCAGTCAATTACTACTATACGAATTGACCCTTTCCAGGTCCAGAAGAGTGTAGTGAGATATTGTGGAGCTGTCACAGGGCCTTTTTCTTCTGTTTAACACATGTAAGTACAATGTAGTAATGGCTGAACAGCTCCGGTGTAGACTCTGATTGACTGACCGGCCACTCTGTAGACAAGGCTTCAAAGTAATCTCATTGAACCCCTTGCTTCTCAGTTAAGTGATCCAAACAGACTTTTACACTCAATAATTGATTGACAGATTAATTGTTTGTGTAACTTTTTTTTCTTTTTTTGCAAAAATGGCAAAAACCTACCTTCACTAACTTCTCAAATGGGAATATTTGATTATTTTCTTAGTCTTTAATGAGAGTAGACTACATATCTTTACATTTTTGGCTGTCAGCCCAACAAAACAAAGCATTTGAAGGCGTCACTTTGGACTCTCAGAAACTGTGATGGAGATTTTTGGTTATTTGCTGACGTTTAATATAATCAGAGGAATAATCAGAAGATTACTCCTTAATAAAAATAACTGTTAGAGGCAACCTCAAATAAATCCTTTTAACTTTAACTTTAAATTTTGATATCTCAGTATGGCTTCAGGTCATGTAGTAACTTTGTATGTGCAGAGTACAAGAAAAGTAGGTGGGTGACCGTCGTTACCTCGTAAGTTGCCAGCCGGTCCAGGTAGGAAAGTAGTTTCAGTCGGCTCCTACACAGCTCCTTCTGCTCCAGGGTCAACCTAACCACACAGACACACACACACAAGTTAACAGCATGTCTGCACAAACATTTCAACAGAAAATCCCAAATAAACATCCAAATCCCACCTTATAAAATCAAATTACATATTCTGAATAGTTTTTTTTCCTCTAACCAGAGTCAAATCAAGCTTCAGGCTTAGCACATACACTGCACTAACACACACTCCAGCTTTAAATTAACTCTAAATTGACCCAATACAGTATGCCCACGGGAACCTATATAACAATGCTTGGGACTGGTGACTACAATACCACACAGTGCTCTCTAGACCTGATCATTTTCTAAGGGCAACAAATCAGCTCCTTATGACCATGAGAACCCTTCAGTTGTTATGTATGGGATGCTGGCTGTCAATGAGGTGAATGATTGCCCTGTGAGGATCAAATCCATTTTCAATGTCGTTTAATCACGACCATAAATAAATTGGGTGACCACAAACACCAAGGCACTAGGTTATATAGGATCTACCTACAATTCAATCACACAAGGTATGTCCAAGGGAAAGGAACCGCAAGGCTGCAAACTACTGCGAGTGGTCAGCTAAACTTTTTTTTAACCACATACTCGTACACCAGAGTCTAATTCATGAGGAAACAACCTGGCCAGGTAGAGCGGTGCTCAGAGCTCCCTAAAAAAAACTTAGCCTGGATCAACCGCAGTGTGACCACAGGGGAGCTGACCCCTCCACCGCCATCTTAATCCCTAATCCCTCATTACAGAGAGCGCTATCAGGCCTTATCAGGGTTCCTCTACACAGACTAACAGAGATTAACACTGGCTCAACACACTCTCTGGCACATCAAAGAGTGGCGGCTTAGCACTCGTACCAGTGGTAATTATTGCTTTGCTCTGCCTCTTCAGAGCAAAGTAAGAAAAGTGGAGGTGGAGGAAGGAGAGGGGTGGGAGAGCGCAGAGAGGGAGATGAGACGAGATGTTAGAAAGCTGCTTTACCCCTCTGTTTTCCTTTTGAGGTTTTGTGTGATGGCTAAATCGCAAATTTTCTTAATATAAACAAAATGACATCAGAAGAGAAAGACATGGTGACGGGACGTCTCTCTTTCTTAATTTGGCAAACAAAACTTCTGATAGAAATCTTCATTCACTACAAGACTGTTTACCAAATGAAAATTCAACTGCGACAGCCAAAAAATGATTTTGATGATCCTCTGACTTCAGCGCCACTAAGAGGTTGGCATTTTTTACTTTTGATGAAATAGTAGGACATTCATGAGGTAGACAAGCATGAACATCCACATGCCCCCTGAGGATGAATAAAATTTTTTGGTGATCCCTTAACTTTTCATCTAGTGCCATCATCAGATTAAGGTGCAAGGTACATGGATGCACAACTGCAGATCCACCTGCTCTTTGTGTTAAGTGTAGGGTGACCATACCCCAAAATCAAGACCCTTAAGTGTCCTACGTGTTCATGCATTGCATACATTTATGCACGTATTCATGCACTATAGTCGTTTTTAATCAATTTGCACACCTACCGAGTGCCCCCTTCAACACCATGGACACCATGAACACAGCATTTCTGCTGCCTTCACAGCGACGGTGTGATTGATTGACAGACGAACAGACAAATCAGGAATTTTGACTCCTGGTGCATTATTTTTGTTTTTAGGTAATGATGAATGGGACAGACTGTAATACATTTCTATGTAAACAGTGCAATATTATAATTATTATTTCAAATGTTACGAAAACCTGGACAATTTGCCAGTTAATGTTGAAAACTGGGACCTTTTAGTGTTTAACAGACATCTTTCTGGACACCCAGCGTGAAACCGGGATAATTCCACACAAACTGGTCACCTTAGTTTAGTGATAATTATTAAATGTTATGTTATGTTATACAGATACTGTTAACACTGTTATTATTATTATTGCTTACTATCAGCATGTTAGCATTGTGAGTATGTTAGCATACTAATGCTATCATCTAACTCAATGCACCATTGTGCATAGGTGCAGTATCAGAGTCTTTACCATGGCAAAAAAAAAAAAAAAAGGAACTTATCATCAGCCATCAATCAGAGGTCAAGGGCTAAACTTTTTCCCTGAGCGCACAGACCAATGCCAACAGGTAAGAGGTGGCGGAATATTTAATTCAGGTGCACATCTGTCTTTTAAATTGCTAATCCTACTGCTGAATTCTACAGAAGCACAGCATAAACAGATTGTGTAGTACATTGTTACACATACAAATGGGCAAACTGTCTGTACTCCAAAAGGGCAGCAAAGGGCCTGTGCCTATGTAAAGGTTTATATTAGTTCCCTGAATTGCCCTTATAAGAACCAGTGACTCAAGTGGAAAACGTGGCTTAGAAAAAGCCATGTTTTCTTGAACTGAACAAAAACACTGTGACACATCTGAATGGAGATTGAGGACTTTAAACTTTTAGATGTAATGTATACAATTTAAAGTGTGCTCTAGACTGTTACACATCATCGCACATGCTGTCTAATGTAAAGAGACTGCACCCTGATTGCCTCAAGGTGTGTGTGTGTGTGTGTGTGTGTGTGTGTGTGTGTGTGTGAGAGAGAGTGTGTGTGTATGCCATCTTATATATGGAAGGTACCAGGACTGCAGGTTATTACAATCAGATGGTATCACTCCTCCATCTCTGTACAAACACCCTGAATGTGACTGTACTGGACAGAGATTGAACCGCATAAACAGGGTGACGCACTCACACACACATACACCAACACGTGCGCATTTACACACACACACACACACAGAAATGCAGTGTGTGATAAAAGCGATTATCACACAGTGTGAGAACAAATTTGGACTGCATAAACAGACAAAAACACTTCGGCTCATGACTTCACGTGCACATGGGACACCACAGTAAAGGCACAAACAGGTGTCTGCACACATGCACACACACACATAACAAATGGTGGAGCAAATGAGAAAATGAGACTTCTGATTGAGGTCTGAATCTGATCAGATAAGAACATAAACACCTTGCAGCAGACTGCAGCCTGGTCTCATCACATTCTTTTTACCCGCGTCCTTTCTCTCTCTCTCTCTCTCTCTCTCTCGCCCTCTCAGTCTCTCTCTCTCTCTCACACACACACACACACACACACACACACACACACAACTGCAGTATTGTCCATCTTGCTGCTGTGTACGGAAAGTCAGAGCAGCGGTTATAATGGCCCTTGGCAGATTCCAAATTATACTTTATTATGCATACACAGAGTGATGAGGGAGAGGCTAAAATGATAAAACTGTCTGCATGCAAACAAAACAACAGTTTTAAAACATGCAGGACAAACAGCGCAAGTATGTTGCATGGCAATTAAGAATAAAAACCAATAACCAAGTCCTGAAGAAGTCACATTTCCGGGTAACTGAGTGCAGTACAAGTACAACACATTGCCTATAGGAGTAAAGACAAATTTACAAAAACAAGACAAATGTACTGAGGAAAACATAAAGGAGAGGCTGAAGAAGTACATTAGCATCAATCATTTTACCGGGTCCTTTAAATAAAATCCATGTTTGCTGAGAGAGAACATCTTTTACACAGGATAGCAGAAATCGATTGAGTGCGTTTGACTCTTGATTATTGAAAATGTGATTCACTCCTGGACAAGAACTGTCAATAGCAATCTTTCAGAGCGACTTTCAAAAGTCATTTCTCTTTTCTAACCCAAGAGTTAAGAATGACTGGTGATGATAATAAAAAAAAAAAAAAAGACAGTCCTAGTAGATCATGACTTTCAAGCACACGCAGACACACAAACACAGACGACATCAAAACACTGTGGAAGGACAAAAGACGCACTCAGTGTGACAGCCTGTAGTTAAATACAGTCCTTATCTTCACACGGGAGCATCTCATACACACATACACACACACACACACACACAGGACGTACACAGAGAGCAGCTGTGATCGATACCAAGCCATTTCTGTAATGGTGGTGTAGTTAAAAAGAAATTAAGAGAATTATTATCTGTCTCAGGCCTCGGCCGCAGGCCTCCAGGCAACATGGTTGGATCCATTAGTGAGGGGCTCCACTGCACAACACACACACATATATATATATAAATACATTTTGGGGACACATGTATGAGCTGCCTGGCAGACAACTCCACCCTGAGATAGGGGAAGGAGAAAGATAGGCATATTTAAAGAAGGCAATTCACTGACGATTTAATGTAATGGGGTTTCTTTATAGTTTGTAAATTATCGATTTTTTTTATTCCCTCTTATTCCCTCTCCCTCCCATCACTTTCTTGCCCTCCATCTTTTCTTTATCTACCATGGACTACAGGTCTGCAATAAAGCTCAACTGTTTTATTACACAATGAGCCAAACAGAAAGAAAATCAAATGGGCAAAGGGACAAAAACAACTAAACAAAGAACTGAGGGAGGGGGAGATACTACAGGAGCTCAATATTACAGTTTCTTCTCTTCCCCATTCAAATGCAGAAGGAGGCTCACTGGTTAAGTGTGTAAGGTGCAATGAACAATAGAGACAATCCAACTACTGAGGCTTGAAATACCTGTATGCACAATGCTTGTTTGCATAAACAGTATGGACATGCTTTTTAAATTCATTCCAGCAGCAGGGGCCCATTTCCTCGTGCATGCTTTTGGTCATTTCAACAGATGTGTGTGCTATGTGTCTGAGCTTTAAGGTTTAAGAGCATTTCATGATACATGGGTGTGTGTATGTGTACGGTGTACATGCATGACTGCGAGAGGTGATTAGTGATCACTAAAGGGTTTTTCATTAGTCTTTCCCTGGGCACTCGACAACAAAGGCATAAATTACCTCCAGAAGATTACCCACTAATCTCCACCAATGCTCTCTCCCTCATCCTCATTAATGTGCCTGCCTTTATGATCCCCTCTCTGGTGTGCGACCTAATCAAACAATCAGTGTTACATTTGGCAGCCACCACTCCCATCTCCTCGTGGCTTCCCTGTCTACCCCTTAAACGCCTTCGCTAGAATCTCTCCTCTCCTTCATATTCAACACATGGAGGTGCTGTCGCTACGCCCATCATTATAATTGATACCGTGAATAATGATGACTTTTAATCTGAGCTACCTAAACAGTAGGCAACAACCTGCCGACAAGGCGACTTAAGCGGGTCAGCGTCAGGATTTTACCACCCACCTAACAACTGCTGCTGAGAGTTGGAGGCTGGTGCTGAATTCTGGCGGTGCAGTCTTGAAAGTTTAGTGAAAAGTTACACAAACAGCTTCCAACAAATTAGTAACAAGACAGCTCACAGTGACACTGCAAGTATATTGATTAGCAGGTATAATGGGTGCTATGTACACCAACTCAGTGTCAACATGCCAACATTTACTTAATATATTTAATTAACACAGCACAAAGTACAGATGGGGAGGGGAATTTTGCAAGCTTTGCTGGAATTTGGTTTTGAACAAATTATCAAATTAAATTAAATGTAAATATCTGTCAGCTGTCTTCTACTTTAACTGTTAATTCTATTGTTATTGTTTCTTTTATTGTAAAAATGTTTATTTTTTACCATGCTGCTAATGTAAAGAGCTACTAACCTACCTTTCATTGCCACACAATAATGACAATAAAGGTCTATTCTGTTCTATTGTACAGCAATTTTGGCTATATGAGAGGTCAGTTGTACCAAGTTTCATGGCAATCCATCCCATTTCACTCACTAGGCAAAACATCACGAGTTCACCAAAGTCATTAGGAAAAACCATTTGGCAACGATGAGTATCTGTACAAAATTTGGTAGCAATCAATGGTGTGGATTTTATTTCATTGAATAAGACAATCTGTCCAGCTAGTGGTGCTGGAGCAAAAGTCAGAGGAGCCTGAATATTTGTAGCAAATTTGATGGCAATCCAACAATTGTTATCAAGATATTTCACTCTGACCTTCAAGTGTCAACCTCATGGTGGCACTAGAGAAAAAGTCAGGGGGAAGTCAATGAAGTCAGCAAGTGTAATTATCTGGGAACCATGAATGTCTGTATAAAATTTCAAGGCAATACACTTGAATAGTTGTTGGTACATTTCAGTATCATCCACAGTGGCAAACCAATAATAACTAGAGACCAACATTTCTAAAGCCATAGCGTGCCCCCCCCAAAAAAAACGTTATTAAATTTATGAAATAAGGGCTTTGGTAACTTGCACAAAGACACGTCACTCAGGCAGATGGTTGCCAACCAAGCTTGGTTCCTCCAGCTGAAGGATGCTCTCTGTAACCACAAGCCAGCCTCTGTGATTTCGTTCAAATAAATGCTCTGGTCTTTGGCAGCATTTCTGCCTGCTGTGGCTTTCTGTCTTCATCTGCTGTCTGGCTGAATAACCGAGCTGCCTAACCAACAGTCTGACTGTCTGTGTACCTGCTGAAGTCGACCCTGGCCAACAGCTCTCGTCTCTTCCTGTTCTCCCGCTCCTTTTTCATCTCCAGCTCAGCATCGTCTGACAGCATGTCTTCGTAGGGCAGGTCGTCGAGGTCAACGTCGCCTGGCATGATAAACCTGGGACATGGCAGGGAAGTGACACAAACTGTGGCTAAACGGTAAATATGGGTAAAAAAAAAAAGAAACGAGGCAGAATGAGCCTCAGGTGGATAGTGAAGCTGATAAAAATCTATTGCCGTTTATAGACTATGTATTGCGGGGATCGCTTTGAAGTGTGCTCATGTGTTTGTGCATGCCGTACCTGCCCCCATCTTCCCTGTTTCCTATGGCTATGAGGGCCTCAAGGTCCGTTCCCTTTAGGCCATACTGCAATAGCTCCTTGGCGGCGTCAACGTTTTCCGGGACACGCTCCACGCACTCATGCAGAACCCACGAGCGCTTGCAGATCTTGCTCTGGGTGGGGTGGCAGGGAGTGGAAGGGAGCGGGAATGAGTTCAGAAGAAACGATGGGATAAAATGAGATACAGAATTAGGAGGGAAGGGTGTGAAAATTTGCTACAAATTGGTAAAAATGATGCGTGAAGGAGTAAGGGGGCTGTGCTGCACTTAAGCATGTGCTGTACCCCTACTCTCCCACACACATACTGTATATTTCTTACCAGACATCTAATATACTGCGATAAACACCAAAACTGTGATACAATTCTTCACCTCTCTCTTTTCTTAACCATCCCCTCTTCCTCATTTCCTCAAGTCTATCTCTGTTATTTCATCTATCTCTTACCAGATAATCTTGTATTGAGGCGATGCTGACGGTACTCTTCCTCCACTGTCTCTGGTAGACCAGGTCTGAATCCAGATTATAAGCTTGGGCAAGAGACAGGGCTTCGCCATATTCTTCATTGTCAATCTGTGAGGCAGACGAAATGCAAAATAAACACATTATGGGAACATGATCAAGATGCATGCATGTTTTCTTCACACCATGGAACAGAGAGCGCAGAAACAAATAATAGTATACAAATGTTGTGATCCAGATGAGTGACAATCATCAGATCAGAAGCTTGTCCAGTAATTGAGCAGACACAACTCTAATTAGGAAACACAGCTAATTTCCTGATGTCAAATTTAGGCTGGATGCAAAAAATTGAAATAAAAATAACAGAACTGCAGAACAGTTTAATTCATTTCATATTCTGTGAGGTATTTTTTATGTTTTTTAATATCCAATTATCGTCCCAAGGGTATATTATTGATTCAATCTTCATGCAAATGTTCCCAAACAGAATTAAATGAATAAAATGCATCAAATGAATCCAAACCACGTGGTATTTTAAGGAAATAGCTAGGCAAAATATTTTTATGGCAAAAAATATTTTTTATAAAAAATACACACACACACACACACACACACACACACACACACACACACACACTCTCAGGAGAAAAGTCCATGGCCCAATTTTTTCATCACAGCGAAGGACAAACAAACTATGGAACCTCCAAAATCCTGAGTACGCATTCTGAATGCTCAAAGACTGAATGTGAGCAGCTCTGACATGCAGATTTCAATCTGTGCAATGTGACACAGTCTGGTTTGGGTCTGCAAGCAATGTGCAATGTGATGTTTGAAGAAAGAAAATCACAGTCTGGTTTGGGGTCTGCAACAGAGGGATAAGCAGAGTGGCTGAGGGGGAGTGAAATATTTGGGGATGTTTGAAGAAAGAAAATCACATGGAATCAGGAGTCAGAAATCGGGACTTAATAACACACACACACACACGGCGTCGGTGCTGCCTCACTAAGATAATAAAAAGTCTACAGCCGAACGGAGCAGCAGCTTTACAAATGACCAACAGTGCTAAATTTAAAAAAAGTTGGTATGTTTACCATGCCATAAGAATTAGCACGTTGATAGTAATATCATTAGTTTTACAGGTATAAAACCCAAGTAGAGGACAATTATTGACCTGATAGAGAAGAAGTGTATGTATGTACAATTGTGTTGAATGCCAAGAAGGAAACACTAAAATATGATGCTCCACATTGTGAGCCATAAAATGAGCCATAAACATACACTCTATGTTGTAAGCGTGTTAGGATTTAGCTTAAATCACCTCTGTCACTATGTACGGCCTCATGGAGCAGACTCATATTTTAGTCTAATGAACGTACGTTCCTCTTTGGTAGCAGTAGCTGTTGTTGTCATTATTAAAATGATCATTATTATTACCCTGGCTTAGATGTCAACACATAATGCTGCTAAAAGAGGTTTTGTGGCACATCAGTGTCTCACAAAGTTATTTGATCCAACGACACAGCACCTCAGTTTATGCTGTCCCACTCAGCGTGTGTGAAAGTTACATGTGTGCAAGTGCAATGACACATACACACACACACACACACACACACACACACACAGCGTATCCATCTCTTTCTGTGTGTAGGAGTACAAAGCAACACATTAGCCAGACTGTGGTTCCTCGAGGGCAATGAGCACCCCACACAGTTAAACCTCACGTAGGAGGACATCAAAAACTGCTTCCTTCTCTCTCCGGATTCAGCTAATAAAACTGTTAGCAGCCCTGCCAGTGTGCTACTCGCACAGGCAGGGTTACACCACCAAACGCATCATCCAACTCCAAAACCCGGGAAGAGGCCGACTTGAGGAAGTAACCTGGAATCACTTGTTCTGGTCTGTTCACAGTCAGCCGGAGGAAAAACCTCAGCTGAGGAGAACCTCTGAGGAGAGATCAGGTCATTCAGATTCCTGAGAGTGACTGAGTGAATGTGTGTGTGATGTGGAAATGTCAAACTGTACAAATATAACATGAGCCGTATGCAGGCAGTGACACACACAATAAAGCAAATGTGTATGCTTGCACGTACACTGAAATACCATTTATACGCATGCAGACAATGCAGACACCCCTCCTCCCCTCTCGCTCACATGCCTACATGTGGTACATGTCAATAGAAAAAAACAATTCCAACAGGAGAGCAGCTGCAGCAGCTGGGGGAGTGCCGCGGGTACCAAGTGTTACAAAGAGATAATAATGATATATTACTTTGTAACTCTCCACTGTTAGGACTGATGGTTATGACTAATGGCATCTAATGATGATGACAGTGATGAAGAAGGAAGTAGATGACGGGTCATAAAAATGACTGATGAACCATGCTCAAACTTGGGACCGTTGAGAGCCGATACTGTGCTTTATGATAGAACATGTTGTTGTCTTTGCTGCAATTTGTAGCGAGCACAACAACAGCCATATTTCTAATACGGCAATTAGCATTTCAGAGAAACCCCTGGGACTGAGAAATAGCCTTAAAGCAGACTGAACATCTTGCTTGGTTTTCATTTCTCCTCAACAGCACTCTGGAGCTGATCCAACAAAACAATAGCACTTCACTGAGCTGGCACAGGATTTATTTAGTCAGAAACCAATTTTGCAGATCAGCCTGTTATAATTCATTCAATGGCCAAACAGATTCATATGACGTCCTTCAGTGTCTGCTAAATTAAGTGGCAAAAAGAAATGAAGAGTTTCATGGTAAATGTGATATCCACCATTGAGGACAATTGACAACTGCTCTTACAAAATCATTACTGGCATTACAGTGAAGCGCACATGACTCATGTATCAGTCTGAATACGGAAGAGGCCTTACAAAAAGGCTGCCATAATTAAGAATGGAGTATCTCTGAAATATTAAGTAAGTAATATCAATTTCTTTGCCAAAATGAATTTATAACACTGCGTGAGGCAGAGAACTGCACGTCAGCTCTGAAGTTGTTGTTTGGATTGCTGAGCTAAAGTAACATTCAAATCCAAACACGAAGGCATTCCAGCATGAACACTGACGAAAGCTTTTCTCGCCTAAGCACATAAGAATTTTGTAGTGTGTGCCACGATGAATAAGTAAACAGCAACACAAATGTGACTCTTTGCTTTTCCCCTATTATGGATATACTACCTCATTCTGAGCACTTCTAACACACCACAACTGCGACCTGAACTGTCAAATAAAAAAAAAGCACCTGTCCACATAGGCTGCACCAATTAAATGTTATGAAATATGAATAATGTGATGTGACTAATCCACTGTTACCTCAGTAACCAACCAACCAGTTGCCTATTCATTCAACCTCAAAGACACAGTTTGCATGTTAGTGTGCTAACATCCATTAATTAGTGCTAAACACAATGTACAGCTGAGGCTGATGGGAATGTCATTAGTTTATCAGAGTTCCTATTTCACAATGGTTGTCAGAATGGTTAAGACTGTTTGTACAAAAAGCTGAGCAACAGAGTAGCCAGTGTTATAGCATTACCAAACAGGGGTCTCATTATTCTCAGTCTTCCTTTCTCTGCCCTGGCACTTTCAAAATGCACTTTTTCAACAAGGAAATGTGACAAAATGCATACAGGCTGAGGAGAAAGTCTTCCAAAATTCAAAAGGAGGACATCAATGAAATGATCTGCACCCCTCTTGCTGAACTCAGTTCTGAACCTGTCATCAAAAAAACTCTGCTGAGAGAAGCCCAGTAAGCTTTTAACCATTCTAGGGCCAAAAATTCAAAACTACTGCTCCTTTTAAGCAAGATGCACGAGTTTGGTGCTTCAAGAGAGTAAGGTTAAGTACCCACAGGTGCTTGTGAACGCTAATTCTCCTGGCCTACCTTCCTCTGGTACAGTTCTTCTGGCGTCGTTGATCTCAGGCTGACAAGGCGGTAGCTCTTGATCACGGTGCGGGGGCGCTTGCGCTGCATGGGGCGAAGCGCTCCATCTCCGTCACATAATACAGGCCCTGCTTGACGTAGCCAAAGTAGCGAGCTTTGGCTGGCTGAGGACTCGTCGTCTGAGTCAGAGTCCCCGCCGTCGTCACCCTCCTCATCCTCACTGGCCCCGCCGCTCAGGTTGCTCTCCAGGCGCCCACGCTTCTGAGCCAGCTTTACCTCACACTGTGGATAAGAAAATCCATTGTTATGGCCTGGGAAGGAGGGAAATTAAGAGATTATGAAAATTAAGACAGATGGAAGGTGGAACAAAGTGCACAAAAGAAAGAAAAAATGCACAGTTGATTTAAACATCTGAATTGTAGTGCTAACATATGGCTCCCATAAAGCCTTTGTTTTCTTTTTACACAAAATGCATCTGTCTTGTTGGCTCAAATCGTAAAGTGAGGGCTGCAAAACAGAAGGACCCCCATTCCTTGATGATTGAGGCTGTCATATTTACAGCCTTTTTGCCCAGAATGACTTTCTGATTGCTGAGTGCGGACACTTCTTTGCCAGCAGGAAGTGATGAATGAAAAATGAAGCATAGAGCGCAGTGCAGCATGGCTTACATCTAGCTGTGCTTAAGCTGGTAAACACACTTAATTTAACGCCCTCATGCCAGATCAGCAGGCTGTCTAAACACAAAACAACAGCAAGGTCAAGCTGCTCGATAGAAAAATCTAAATTCAAGCTGTCCAAAGTACTTTCTTCAACTTGTCTTGCCCTATTCTCTAGTTTTGTGCTTGCCTCAGTCGGGGGAAGTATTATTTGCCCATTTTTCATCCGCGTACTGCAGAAAGTCCACATATTTTGTGGCGATGCCCCTCTGGGTTTTAACTCACAAGAGAAAAATGCTAGCAGAGGGGCTCCCAGCGAGGGTTTATGAAACATTTAGCACCTGTAAAACATTAAGTGCCTTAATCAATGAGGAGCTGAGGCAGCTTCTATAGTGCTGCATTAATACGCTACTCCACCTCCAACAGGAAGATGCACACAGACTAATCATCGCAAAATTCCACGTGTGGAGGCGTGCACGCGGTACAAGCCCCATCCTCACGCGCAGCCCCATTGTTGAAGGTAATTTCAGCACACATTTCAGCGCGCACAGACCCTCAGCTGTAGATGAAGCTACACAGACCCCCACCCTCCACCCCATGCTGAAGCAGGCTGATGAAACCTATACCAGCCAGCTGCCAAAGCTAGAAATCTCTCTCTCTCTCTCGCTCTCTCTCTCTCAATCAGATAAAAAATAAATAAAGAAACGCGAAGGACTGAAATACAAGCAGAGGGTGATGCGATATCAGGGTCTTCGTTGGTGGATAAAGCAGCAGGGATACATATTTCATCACCACACGCATGCATTTACACAATGACGGCAAGAAAACTGAAAATATCATCGTATAGGACATTGGATTTACATATCTTTTGTCAGACACAAACTGTCCTTTGGGGAAATCACATCAGCTGACAGCACAAAGGATAAATCATAGATCAATGCACACATTTGTGCTGCAAAAGCATGATTGATTTTACTGTACAAGATACTCACTTTGCACTGAAAAGTACTTTTTGTTTTAAATCTTCAATAATCAAAACAAAAAAAGAACTGACATCCCCATAATAGACTTGTGACCTGCCCAGTCTGTTCCAATTTTCTCACCCAGTGCATGCTGGGCCGGGCTGCAGCGACACTGAACTGGATAACGGTTTAGAAAATGGATGAAAGGATGAAAAACAGTTCTCTTCCATTCTATAATACGCTTTTTAGAGCCACGAAGGCCAAGATCTATAATACATGACTTGCGCTAAAAGACACTTACATGAGTCTCACATGCCAGCTTTGATAACCTACACACTCCCTCTATATGTTTACTTAACCGCACATGCATATAACTATCTTGACATTTACCTCCAGGCTGAGAAAGCCACCGTCGTGTGCTGCGGTGAGTCGAGGCGAGGGCTCGAACCACTCGCAGGATTTCCCCAGCAGGTTGCGCAGCGTCCTGACGGATGAGACGGTGAGGGAGCCGGAGCAGCGCGCCAGAATCAACACGTTGTCACTCCACCAGCTCACGTCCACCAGCGGGTAGTACTGCTCCTTATCTGGGAGAGGAAAATGGACAGGCAAAAGGACAGTTTCACAAATGTAGTTATAAACCAAAGTCAACAAAGACTTGTATTCAAGAATTCCTTCCTTGTAGAGGTACATAAGAAACTGCAGAGATATCTATTTATTAAATAATGGAATGTATGAATTGTACAGCACAAATAAAAAAAAAATTCTTCAACATGCTTTGTGCACTTATTAGTCCCAGTTTTAGGGATGATATACTCTTGGGATGATATACTCTAAGGATATCCCCACTAACTTTTTGAATTGGTTTCCGTCTCTAAGACATATTTACACATGTGGGCATATCTATCACATGTCATGCATAAGATGAAGGCTCACACAGATTATTGCTTACACAAGCTGTCACAGCTGTCATTACTGCTGGCCCAAAACTGTCAAAAAACAGACTGTACAGCTGCACAGACATACACACACTCACAAGCATGGACGCTGCGAAGGAGAAAAATATTTGCCAGGCTTTTGGCGCACACTGGACATGGTTGTATGTCTAAATAACTATATAATTCAGAGAATAAGACGTGTCAAAGATCATTACGTTATATCCAGTGTGTACTGATGTGTCAGCAACAAAGTCGGCTCTCTTTAGCCCTTCAGGCCTTTCAAACTACCTTTTATTTTCTTCCTCCTCTCTAGCGATGTCTTCCACTCTGGGTTGATCTCCTCAAATCCTGGCTGCGGGGAGGGCCGAAGGACAGAGGGACCAAAGAGGAAGGGAGGAAAAGCAGAAAGGAGGGAGGGAGGAGATACAGAATTAATCTGCTAACCCTGTTTACACTTAGAGCATGCATGCACAGTGGCTCTGCCGGCTCAGACCAGCACTGAAGCAAAACACACACACACACACACACACACACACACACACACACACACAAGCACACACACAAGCAGCATAAATCGGCAAAATATTCTGCAAATATAAGTTCTCCCTAAGCCACCTCACTTACTGTCTAATGGGAGGACACACACACACACACACAGACACACACCATCTCTCCAAACACACTTATTCTTGGGCCAGAGAGAGATTACATTAATACAGTCAGTCAAGCATCTAATGTACAAAATATTACACACAACTGCGTGCTGGTAACACAGGTCTATACAGCATAAGTAAAATGATGCATGCATGCACACACACAGAAACACAAAGCAGCTTAGAGAGGTACCTGTTGGTCTTGGCTCCATGTGGCCCTCTGTTTGAGGGAGGGGACGTCCCAGAGAGAGAGACGACCAGAGAAGTGGATGACAGCCAGCAGGGTGCCATCGGGGCTCAAACTCATGCGGAATACACCGTCCTGGACATCACAAGCGCAGACAAACATTTGTTTTTGTTATCTTTTTCTAATCGACAGAATGCTTGCCAGATCCTTCCCATTAAACTTTTAATTTGAATAGTGAGAAATGGGAAGAGGAGAGCTGCGTTACCTTTTCATCTCCTTGTCTGGAAAAGAATCTGAAGCTGGGGATCCTGAAAAAACCTCTCTTCTGATTCTAACAGGCACAGAGAATAGATGGCAATAATTTGTGTGTGTGTGTGTGTGTGTGTGTGTGTGTGTTCAGTTACATTGGCACATGAATGACTTGCACGAGCGTGGACATGTGCATGTGCATGTGCATGTGCGTGCGTGAGAGGTCTCCTCACCGGATTGACATCGTCCTCGTAGCTGGTGACCTGCTTGTAGTGTGGTGAGCCAGACAGAGCCCGCCAGGCTGTAATCCCACAGCAAGAGGCCTTGGAAGTAGTGTTATCCCCCGACTCGCACCCTCCCACCAGCAGCAATCTGACAAACAAACACACACACACACACTTGTGGTTAAAATCTCCATTATTGTGATCAATTTGTATTACATAAAAAGACTGTACAGTGGTCACTGTGAGGTCATATCCCCGCCTTGGGTTCAAGGCAGGGCATCAGTGAAGATTCACCAGTACTGAAGTGTCATTTAGAAAAGGAGCCGATTAAAAAGTTATTTATAAGAGGCCTGGGTGGAATCAATGGCCAAGGCCAGATAAGACACAAACAATAGCACAATGACCACAGTGATCTGTGGGTCTCTCTTTGCGGTGAAACAGAACAGATGCGACAGCGGTTAGGAACTCAAGGGGAGCTGTGGGTGAAGCAGCGCTGTCCAGCTCAACACTGCCCCCTGGTGCAGAAAAACTGGACATTTTATAAGAACCAGGAGCTGAGAGTGAGTTTGTAAACTCATAAAAGGAACATTTTTGTATTAACACAGGAGCTCTTATGTGATATAAGTCACTTCTTCTTCTATACTGTGATATAAGATTTCATTAAAACAGATGCTACACTACCTTTAGCACCCCTGATGCACATCTGCACATCAATATACTGACTCTAGCTCTGATAATGACAAGATCACAGTGTCTACCCGTGCAGCTGGGAACATTTCTGAGTAAATGCCAATCCCATCTCTGACATCATTTAAACACTTCCATAATGTCTGCTTGAACCTGAATACGTGACAGTATTTTCATATTTCTCTTTTTTTTTTTCTAGCCAGCTTTTCACCTTGCCTTTTTCTTACCGCTATCCTATTCTCTCTGTTGCTGACCCAGTTTTCACACAGGGATCATTAAAGTTTCATCTCATCTATCAGTTGGCAAACACTTGACAGTAGCTGCCAAAATCCATTAAGCTGCCAAACCAAGCTTCACCTGCCAAACTAAATCTGGTTTGTGCAGACCGGGGGAGCGTGGTGAAAACAGTGAGGTCACGGGTGTGAGCCAGAGATAATTAACCGAAACCTTTGAATGCTCTGTGGTGGGGAAGGCCAAGGACATTTTAGACTGCTATCGTCAATTCCTGCAGGTGTTGCATTAAAGTGATTGCTTCATTTATTCCTGAGTAAGCCCTCTGGCCCTATTCCATAATGTAACGTCTTATGCCTGTCCAATAACATCAGCACGACAGCCTTGGATATTCTGCTGCTATTTTTTTTTTACCCTTTACTGGTATTTTCACCTGATATTTATGAAACGTATTTCATTATATGTTCTTGTTATTACCATGTTTTAGCTGTAAGACCTGTCTGCAAAGCAACTTTTTTTCAAGGTAAAATAAAGTTTCAGTTAAAGTCAACACTAATGCAGTAAATCCACACCAAGTTCTTGCACAGTGATCAATATAATACATATTTATGAGCATATTGACGACACGTTGGCGCACACTCATATTGCCCCCAGACGTCAAATGATGAAAGTGTTTGAAATCACTCAGCTACTTTCAAATTCAGATATTTAAGCTGTACATGGCATCATGTAGCATCGTCTGTGCTGGGTTTAAGGAGGAAAATTGATTCATAAGGATTTATAAGGACGTCTGTAGATGTTTGAATATAAATGTCTGAGCACCTCTCTTGATGAAACGCTGCTCTAATAGAAGCAGGCTTGGACTGCGGAGGCCGCGAGAGAAAATAAAACGTCTAAGGGTGTCTAGTGAATGCTACAGGCATGAATTATGATGCCGCTGATGGATTAAAACCTAAAATGCTGGCAAACCTTCTTCAAAATATTCACTGTATTAACTATATTCTACAAGCACTCAAGCTTCATAGGGCATCAAATGGTTGGCAACAGCTTACCGGTGGCCGGGGTGGTAAATAGCCGAGGTGATGCCGTGGGAGTAATGGGCAGAGAAACTGAAGCTGTGGTTCTCCTGGAAGTTCTGATTGGTTCCCACGCTGAGAGAGAGAGAGGACAGTCGCATGAAAACATCACTCATAATTGCACTCTGGCACAAAAACAATCAAAACACAAACACTCATGTGCAAAATGTTAATGGTGCGACAAAGCTGTTTTGGGGAAGGATGACAGAGCAATTTAAATTCCAACCTCAATTAAAATGAGACATGGCAAAATATATAATCTAATCTAAGTGGGCAATCTAAATTAGATTGGTACAAGAGGAGAAGCTGCATAATTTGTGCTGAGATACTGCACCGGGGGAAATGTTTCCTTGCAATGTAAACTGTATAAAGAGAGGAAGAAAGGGTAGGTAAAGAAAAGAAAAGGAACAAGAAAGAACGTATAAAGGAAATAGCTGAGAGATTTGAAAGATTCAGTTCAACTTCCTCTGGACGTATCGGTGTTCATGCCACAGTAAAGCACTTGTGTGTATGCGAACGCACACAAAAGTGCTGGCAAGGTGCAAGACAGGGAGAGAGAGTAAGAGAGATGACTTACTGTCGAGGCTTGGCTATAATTCTGAAATTCTAATTCAAAGTGTTTGAGTGACAATATTGGAAGGCAGTCATATGAAGAGGAGGAGGGAGTATAAGCTCTATACTGAAAATGAACCTTTAAAAACAAGCCAGGGCTTTCAGAGTAAATCTGGTGCAAATGGTCTCCCACATCTTAATTACCTTCTTACACACACGCACACCCCAATGGTTTCAAAGGCAGCTAACACCGTTCGTAATAGAAAAATAAATAACCATTTCTGCCCGTTCTCTGCAAACATCACCGTGCACAAAGGACTGGAGGAAAGTCATGAGGTGCAGGATGTCATCTGATCGAGATTCAACACACAGGCACAATCTCATCCCGTGTCTTGAAGTGTCGGTGCACCGAGGCCTGGTGCGACTGCGGCAATCATACAAAATTAAACGCTAAATCTCTGAAATAATGGCATATTAAATAACGCTAGATTAAAAGGGGAATGTGTGGGCAGCCATGAGGAACCCACGCATCCAGACTCTTGCAAGCAGGTGCACACAAAGTCAAATGTCATTAATCAAATATTCAATAGTGTGTATTTGAATAAGTAACTGGCGAGCAGGGGGATTGGTATGCAAAGAAAAGGTATCACCGCCCACTAACGTTTACATACAGACAAGAAAGCAGCCCCAAATCATAACACAAATGGGGTGTGATGTCCTGCTGCTGTGAGAATACACAGCATATGCATTTCAATTTCACGATAGTAAGGCAACTTAGAAAATCATCAAGAGCTAGAAAGGGATCAATTTATGTGTGATCGCTGCTCAAATTTGGGGTTGAAATATCTAAAATAGTGAACACTGAAACACTGAAAGTTGTAGATGAAGCAGAAACTGAAGTACAAAGATTTATTAAAGAGCATACAGGGGCACTGAATGAAAAAGGCCCTTTTAAGTGTGAGAAGAGTGAAGAGTAAAGACTGAAGAGTGAAGGGAAGGTAGAAAAAATTCAAGCATCGACAGTAGATTCAATGTCAGTCGAAGTCCTGAAAGGAATCGGCGGCAGTGGCAGGCGTGTAAGCAGTGTAAGCAGTTGGGCAAAATTGCGTATGAACAGTTTTAAAGTGAAGACCTGAGACCTGAAAGGGTTTGAAGTGTCAGTCCAAGCATGAGCATTGAGGGAGGCTGAAATGTCAGTTAAGAGAAACACGAACACGGTCGAAATTTGAAATATAAGTTGTAAGTGGCGAAGAAGGTGGAGCTGTCAGTCAAAGAGTGAAAGATTAATGTAGATGAAATGTCAGTTGACATGTAGGTGGTGAAAGCATTTGAAATTTTGGCTGAAGATATGAAAAGGGGAGGGTTAATTGTTCTAGAATGTATAGTAGACGGATTTAAATCAATCATGATAATAAAGCTATGTGAGCGACCTACCTGAGAAAATCTCCAGAAATTAGAGCGTGATAAACAACAAATTGCGGCCTTTTAATCTGAAATAATGCTGGATGCACAGATTATTTTGCTAGCTAAGCTAATAAAAGGGAACACTGAGCACCCTGATATATTTAGCCGCATCACTAAAGCAGCGGGGTCTCTCACCTGACCAGGTAACTCTTGAGCCCGCCACCGTACGTGATAACGAGCAGCTCGGCCGACCACTGGGCGCTGGCTGTGTACTCCAGGAAGATCAGGCCTGCCACTGCGCAACTGAAATCCCCAGGAAAACTCACCACCTGGATCAAGGGAGAGACAGATGAGAAAGAGGAGTCCGAGGCGGTGTGAAAGTGACTGATGTAAACAGTGAAGGAAATTAAAAAAAAAAAAAGTAGAGAAATATGTATAATTATCTGTCACTTTGTGCCCCTACCAGGTTTTCACAAGGACAAACAACAAAGATACATCACACCAGCAGCATTTGTTAAGGAACATAAGCTAGACAGAAAAAAAGATTAAGGAAGAAAATGACGGGACAGGGAAGGCAGGGAACAAAAGATAAGAGGCAGACAAAGTGAAAGAGAGACAGAAAGTGAGACAGATGGGGGAGGTGGGAGAGAAGGGATGAGCAAATTTTAATTTTTTTCATCCATGCATACTTTCTGTCAAATTGACTTGCTTTATCCTCCCCTCCAGAAATAGCAGCAAGTCACCAGTGTGTGCACTTAACAGTGGCAAACAAGAGAAACAGTACAGCAGAGCGGGGGATGGGGTGGGGTGCTGGTGTAAGTGTGCAGACACACATACTGTAGATACATAACAAAGCAGAGTTGCACTAAAGGAATGAAGATCACAGACTACGAGAGATGAGTGCGGCTGGGGAGTGTCTGCGCTCATCGCCTCTGCGCTCATCGCCGGATAGAGGAATGATGGATAGAAATGGAGGAATGATAATATGTAGCACACAGAGGGCATTAAAGTGAGGGGAAGAAGTGGGGGGGGGATGTGTCGGCAGATGGACTTGAAATGGCAGCGAAAGGAGAGCTACTGCGAGACAGACATGCCAGGATGAGAAGGAGGATCTAGGGTGCAGCGCGCGTGTGAAAAATTAAAGAGAGGAGGTGGCAAGGATGGAGCAGAAGAATGGGACGCTGTGTGCAAACAGGGGACGGAGAAAGAGAGAGAGAAGCGGGAGAATAAGCATCAGGCGTGAACAAGGGAAGCGTGCATGACGGAAAAAGGGAGCGCAGAGGGTGTCTGACATGGAATAGTCCCCACAGCCAAGATTACGGATGTCCAAATCCTCGAAACTGTGTCGCTGTAAAGTTTCAGTCAAATCTACTAACTCAACCTGAGGAGATAATGCTGAAACAAAGCCAAGTGAATGCTGGGTTTCCATATGCTGTGGCTAATCACTTACAATTAGTATCAATGCATGCACAAGAAAAAAAACAAAACAACGCTAAGACAGATAGCTTGGAGGTGGTGAGGGGGTCGATTGGTGACGTCAAAGAGGAGGGGCTGCCATGGTTACCGGCGGGATGACAAAGAGTTCGCTGCCCATGAGGTCGAAGAGGCGCACAGTGCCAGTGCTGTCGGCGTACGCCAGCAGGGTGCAGTCGTGGCTCCATGCCACCCTTCGCCACTGGGGGTTCGGGTCCTTTGGCACTGTAGGAGATGACAAAAACAGAAGACTTGAAAGCTCAAACAAACAGAGGAAGAAAGACAAGGATGAGGATTTCTTATTAGGCCAGATGAGAAAGCTCTCTGCGAATAATCCCTGGTGTTCTGTGGTGTGCCGATGATGAACACAGATGGGAGAAGAAGGATAAAGCTAATGCCGTACATCAACACAGTGTGTCTGAGGAACCCATCCAATTCATCTATGAAGGATAGCTCCAGTAATACGTCTAAATAATTGTCTCTCAAAAGACATGAACACCTTCTGTGCACAAGCTCACGATGGGAGAGGGGGTTAGAAAGGTGGAGTGAGTAAAAAGAGAGGCAGAGAGAAAAGGGGGAGAAGAACGCAGATCATAAATTCAGCCTTTATTGAAGTATAGGCTACTGTTTTACCAATCTGCTGGCTCAGCAGTGCTGTGAGTGTAACCATATCGCTGTTATAAAGCACATCCCTGCCTGCTGGCTCTTTCTCAAGGCTTCGCTGCCCCCCCCCCAAACAGAAGAGCTGGGGCAGTCTGGCAGGCCTCTGATCCCGAATCTATATGGACCACCTGATTATCTTATGACACATTTAACAGAGTGGGGGAAACAGGGTAAGACTATTCTCCGTGCATCGGGTACAAGAAAGACGAGCAGAATATTTAAGCACTAAGGACAATTACATACAACCTTCAGCACAGACTTGGATTTCTGCATTGGAGAACAGTGTGAAACATAATATGCCACCACGGGTGCTGTGTCGGCTAAGCAATAAAGTTATGAAAAGGAAGTTATGTTTTTGTTGATATCACATAACAGCGCTATTGGCGTTTATTGTATTGAATTTCTTGGCTGAGGAGTGTTGCTGCAACCCCTGGTGGGCAATACTGCAAACGAATGGAGGCGCCGGATATTGTATGACTAGAATTTTAAATGAAGAAACGAAAGGGAGGAAGTGGGAGGAGAGAGAGAGAGAGAGAGAGAGAGAGAGAGAGAGAGAGAGAGAGAGAGAGAGAGAGATAGAGAAAGAGAAACAATGAATCTGGCACCCACTGAGAGAAATAATAGCTCCCCAAATTTTAAGGCCTAAGTATCAGAGAGCACCTCAGGAAGTAGGCGATTTAACACACCTTTGAGACTTCTCGGCTGAGGAGGAGCAGACAAGAACATGGAGCCATTATGAGAGCCATAGGTACCAGGCGTCTCCTCTGTTCTCTTCTCGTTCTTTTGCTTCCTATTTCAATCTTTTTTCTATTTCGTTCTCACGCTGCCTCCCCTCCTATCTCGCTCCCATTATGAATTGTATACAGTATGTTGTTCTGCGGCTGAGAGGGCTCAATTTCCACATAGATGGCTTTTTTGGGGAGCTGGAAAATTGGATGCTACTGTCCTAATTTTTTTTTTCCCTCTCCTGGCAATGGCGGGGGCGGAAGTTGGGGGGAATTACACCCAGCGACCCAATAGAAGCCTTCTATCTAAAGCCTTGCAGATGCATTTATCAGAGCTCAACACTTATGAATTATGTACGGGGGTGGGAGATGACTCCACTGTAACAGGAGCAGACAGGGAGGTGGGAGGGGGTGTGCGGAGGCGGGTGGGTGGGGTGGGGGGTGGCATAGAGAGTGATACACAGGTGTAGATGCACCAAGCGCATTCACACACGCACGACACCGCATACACACAGGCGCACGCACAGGCGGAAGAGACGGTAATGCGCACACGTGTATGTTCCTCCATTAAAAGCAAATGCCATTGAAGGCAGGATCACAGCAAAATCCATTAGGACAAATCTCCGTGAAATGAAATGAAGTAAAAGTAAAATGAAAAGGAGAGATGAAATGGAATGAAAAAGAGGAGGGAGGCTGGGGTTTACACAGGCCCAGGGGCTACTGTTATCCACCCTATGAACCATTAGAACAACGGCCCACAATGACGGCGAGCCAGAGCAGAACAAATATAGTGTGAGAAAGAGAGAGGGAGAGACAGAGAAAGGGTGGGAAAGATGACGAAAATGAGAAAAAAAAATTAAGAATGAGGAAAAGGAAAGGGGTAGAAAATACTGACAAAACTCACACAATTTTCATTCTTTTTATTGAGCTCTTGCATTGTGTTTCTGAAGAATTTGGAGCGGTGTGTACATGTGAGAGTGAGCGCCTGTGTGCAGAACATGTGAACAACAGAGCAGAAATTCAGAAACAAATCACCCTTGCATTTTTTTCTTCAAAGCAATCTGCTATATGTATCCTTTTTCTGAAAAATGGCTTTCTTTTAAATTGTTGTCAAATTGATTTTGACTGTGGAAGTATGAAACAATCCTGGTGAAAGTCGCTGCAGTCTAGATGTTGCTTTCAACCAATTTATCTAGCGACCGCTGGTTTGATCTGTGGGGAAGACAGCAGGACATTGGTGTCTTTTTTGATGCAACCGCTACAGGGTTGTTCAAAGTGGCTCTAAAGTGGTATGGCTGTTGCAGCACCACAAACATTGGTGAATATACTAGCGACATTTTTCACATACAGCAGACACAGACCAAAATTGGCATTCATTTAGGGTCACGGCTCTGGCCAGCTGACAAATCTAAGTCCAATATTCACTTCTTTCACTTCACCTTTTATTTCTCTTTTGGTCTCCACCAGCTCCTGTTCACAACTCTTACATCACACATAGTGATTTTAACCATTGCTAATATAAACATTTTGATTAGTGCAGCTTCAAGTCCACTCATTTACTATACGGTTAATTCATATCTTCTACATATCCATATTCACCTGTGCAATAACACCTCACCACTGCACATCTAACTGGGTGAGGCTGTGTATATAAATACTGTTTCTTTCTTTTTCTGTTATTATTATTATTTACTATTTATTGTACATACTGTTTTTTTGTGTCTTTGTGTGTTTTTTTGTCTATTATTTAATGTCTCTTTTACTTTGTTTTGAGCTGCTGTAACAGTGGAATTTCCCCACTGTGGGATCAATAAAAGATCTTATCTTATCTTAAGTCAATAAAACTACATCAATAAGAAAGTTGTCAACAGATATTTTTTTCAGATATCTAATGGTGTTTTTCTTTGTTTTTGTCTGTTTTTCTATGCATGAAACTTCTCAAACTCCAAAAGGTTTGGGCCTCAATATGTCTGGAGCAATTAAAACACAGCAGACCATTTCAATAGCTAACAAAACAATCATGGAGGCTATTCATTTTTATCACACAATGAGGCCGCGTTTAATGAGTGGCAATGTAGAAGATGAGGGTGATTATCTGTGTTGCCGTTCATGGGGTCTCTAACACATTCCAATTAGCAGCTGTGGTCGATATTTCCCTTTGAAACAAACTCAAAGCAGATGTGTGTAAAAACAGCCATGTACACTTACACACTCGCACAACTGTCGATACCATAAATGAAGACAATCAGCATCACCGCAGATGACAAAAAACAGCAGAGAAATTTATTAAGTATGAAAAAGTCATTGTGGGCTGGACTTTTAACAGATACTGTTGTCTTTGTCTTTGAGACCAAAGACAAAGCTCAGCTATGTCTGAAAATCACTCCACTGTTCACTCAGTTGCTACTCCCTAAATAAAAAACTCTTCCCAGTTTGCTCTACAGCAGGCAGTGAGTTGAAATAAATCATCACAATTTTGCATCAGTCGCTGACACGTGTTGTGTTCGGTGACTCTAATGAACACGGGTATAAAATGGGACACTCTGCATTGTCAGATTTTTAGCAGACAGCAGTGTAAACTGCATGGACACAGGAGGGGTTTCTGAGGCAGCTTTCTACCCCCAAGGTGCATGGAAATGGAGAAACCATCTCAAGAGGTCAAAACTCCAGCAACATGTGAGTTTTGACCCCCTTTTGTTTTTAGTTCCATCGTGCGATTTTTGAGGACAGGACACAGTGCATAGATTTCACATTCGGAATTTGGACATTACATTACATCACACAAATGGTGGCCAGTAAATATGGTCCACTAAATACTAAACAGGGAAGGCTTTTGTCTCTTTTCTGTGGTGTCTGAGACCAAAGATAAACCTTCGAATCTGGTTTAAGATCAGTCTTCTATTTTATTCTATTTAGGGATGTACAACAATTCATAATCATTCGATCAACATTTTGCAGCTATTTGTTTGGTTCAGTAATACTGAGCAAATCATAATCAGGGACTGATACTATCCGTTTGATAACTCCACTTCTGGTTTAAGAGTAGCGTTCTATTTTATTCCATTTTGGGCGGTGTAAAAATTCGATAACATCTTCTAACAGCTGTTCAGTTTAATCATCCCACGACCGTATCAACACTTTTTCAAAACAGCTCATGTTTTACAGTGAAACACATTATACAGATCATCAGTTTGATAATTTTACATGTGATTTAAGTTAAATTTGTACTAAATATCAATCTGGAAGAATATTTCTATTTGTATTATGATAATAATTTCAGCCATATTGACCAGCTCTAAGCTCTAATTGTATTTCTATTGTGCTGTATTGTACTGTTTTATCCTACACACACACACACACACACACACACACACACACACACACACAGTCTACCTGAATCCACGGTGTACAGCACAAGGACACACACACCATAACTCTGCTGGATCAACATGAAGGGCTGCAAGCGCTCTCACATTACGCTGACTACACTGCACAACAGCAACCAGTGCGTTTATGAAGCAAATGGGGTGTTTAGCGAGGTGAGCGATGATGATGTAATTTCATTTACCGTGAACTACATTATATGATTGATAAAACAGGGGGAGAGGGTCTTACCCTGGCACTTCCCAATGACTGAGCCAAAGTCATCTCTCACAGACCTGAGGAGCAAACACACACACAGAGACATGAAGAACGAGGCGGCAGCAAACGTTTAAAAAGCGCGGGCATTACAAGGCACAACAAAGATACACACACACCCGGGCCTCACATGACCCGGTATAAGGTTATAAGAGCCACTGATAGCCTGCCAACTAAAGTAGCTCAATGGATCAAGCAGACAGGGTCTTGAGAGTAGGCAGTGTTTGGACAGACTCTTAACAGAGCTCAATGGATAAGGCCTTGAGCTGACTTAACACCCACTCACACCGCCTAATGCCATGAGGCACGGCTATAAAACACTCTGTGATTAAACAACAGAGGTGCGAACAAAGGACACAGGAGAAACCCGTGCGTGAGAGGAGAGCCTCGATTGTTCTTGACTACAACAGGACACGATCCTGAGCGTGGTGAACAACAGAAGCGTAATCAGGCTTTGCATATTGACATGTGACATGAAAAAAGGCCTTGACACGAAGGGTCGAGAGGGAAAGCGGTCTTTTGAGCCAGAGCTTCACATAGCTGAATTAGCCTCTGGAGAGTCAGATGTATCCGTCTACCTGGTTCACCGCTATTGATTTTTATTTCAATTTGCTCTATTTAAAGCATTACATTGTGTCATCGGAGCACACTGCTGAGCGAGTGTATTTTTCTCTGTGTAAGGGGGGAAATTGGATTGTGTCTGAAAATAATTACAACCACTCAAAGTGAGCACAAACATACTCATGCGTATGGATGCGTTGGTCTCCTTCTCTATCCCTCTCTCACGGACACACAAACAAATGAAAACGTTCAAGGAGCACTGCCGTTTTCAAATTGTTAGCTGTAATTTTTTGCCTGGAGTACCAAATGGATGCTACAAAAGGTATCCTAAACTGGCTCTAATACTTTTTACTATGATGGACTGTATTGTTACTGATTGTATTGATGCTTGAAAAAAAAAAACTTAATTCTTTAGATACAGGCTGACAGTGCAGCTCTTTCTAATGGTGATGCAATAAATCACCCCATTAATTAAAAGGTTATCTATCAATGGCAGACACAAACAGAGCACCTCAAACAGCAGAGTAGAGTTCAATAATTACCTAATCTCCACACACTGATCCTGAACCACTGCCAGCAGTTTTCCATTACTGTGGAGAAAACAAGTGAACAGTCAGAGATGAACCACAGAAAAGACAAAAAAGAATAGGGCTATCAGAGCAAGAGCAGAAGGTGAGAGGCGCAAACGGGGGAAGAAAAGTGAACAGATGTCATTAAGGCTGAAATTTTAAAAAGTAGGAGATGAAATGAAGGCCATGTGGGGAGATTACGGAAGATAAGACACATTCACTGGTGGTAACGAAGAAATTGCGAGAGTGTGTCTAGCAGGGCAGTCTGGATTGAAAAGAGATAAAGACGGGAATAAGAGCCCACGTCAGGATGGCTTAAGGAGAGGAGAAACAATAATAATTGGGAGCATTAAAAAGAGCAAAGATAGTTTCAGAGGGAATGAAATGAGAGAAAGAGAGATTTAAGGGCAGACAGAAACGAAATGGAGGGATCGAGCGCATCAAGCTAATGGACATCCGCAGGATCATTTGACCACGCTTAACACCGTCTTACATGGCTGAATCGATAGCCAATTAAAAACTGCCTTTCTACTTGGTTTGTCTGTTGTAATGAGTACAATTAAATGATTGGTTGAGGGGATGCGCAAAAGGGGAGAGAAAACGAGGAGAGTGGAATGCATGTGAGAAACAAAGTAGCCCACATGCAGGTATTAATCACAAAGAGAGAGAGTGTGTGTGTGTGTGTGTGTGTGTGTAAAGGAGTGTGTGTTTGTGCTGCACCTTGCAAGCACCAGCTGCCAGTTGATCTGCTTGTTTGCCAGGCGGACAAGACCGAGAGGCAGAGACGAGCTGGAGGGGCTGAGGGTGACACAATCGCACAAACAAAACAATCAGAACAGAAGCACGTTGGAAAAAAAAAAGGGTTGATAACTGCTAAATAAATGGGGGGGGCCCATTTACAAAGTGTCTCATCTCAACAGGAGGAGCCCTTTTAAATGGGGCCAAAGGTCCCAAGAAAAGAGTTTCCCCCTAACAGCTGTTAACAGAAATACTGGGAGCAACTTTTACTGAAGGACTGAGAGAACTCCAGAGATAAGAGAGGCGACTGTTGCTTTGGATAACATCATGCTTATTCGCCGTGTCTGCATATTAATTAATACATAGGGGTGTGAAAAGGACCTAGATTAGTTTAGATAAAACTCTGAATAGAATAAAAAATTTATTTAAATGAAACATTAAATTTAAATGTATTGGCTTCTTTCTATGTATTAATTAAAATGGAAAATGTAACTGAATCAAAACGAAATAGATAAAAAAACTAATTTAATTCAGTTCAATTTCATTCCATTAAGTAAAATTCAAAACTCAATTTTAGTAAAATAAATTATATTAAATATATTTTTAAAATAAATTTTAAATAACCACTTTAAAATAACCACACTATAGTTAGTCAATTCCTAAAAAGTTCAATTAAGTTAAATAATACATTGCATTCAATTACGCAAAAATCCAATTCAAATACATGACACAAATTTATATTCTAATTAAAATAACCTGAACTCAGCTTTCTTTATTTATTCAATGTAATGATTATCTCATGTACACTCTCCAGTGTTGTTTGGATTGTTCTGATTTCTTGGTGATGTAAATCTGATTCTTACCTCCCATCAAAATATGCATTTAAAAGATAATTATCTTTCTATTTTTGTAGTGTACTTGTTTGTTTTTGAGCTACACCAAAATTACCAGAAGCGTCTGTTTCCCCCCTTCAACAAATAAAAATAGTACAGCATTTGGAGGGCAGTCGGTCGGCCTACTCTGTTGGCTTTATTAAATAACATCACTTTGTCATCCACAGAAAGAGGAGGATAGCTGAGAGACAAACATGGCTAGAGGAGTTCTTAAATACTTAATGAGGTTATTGATGGTGCTAGCTAGCCACCTGCTGAGAGGATAAGCAGGTCTTGGTGCTAGAGCATTACAGAATCCACTGCAGGCCAAAGCTATCCATCTGTTAACGTGTTCCAACAGATAGTGAGGCAGTAAACGCAAGGTGAATAAGGTCAGCATTTTAAATTTATACTACTTTAAAAAAAAAAAAAACCTTCAGAAAAATACAACTTAAATACAGGACCATGACTATAAGACTTTTAAGAGGGAGATTTCACAAAGTACAGGTCAATTACATCTAGTACAGTAGGGTCTCCCTCTCTCTGTGTAACCCTTCTCACATCACATATAACACCTTATATAATGTAATATTTTCTACAATATAAGATGACTAAACAAACCCAGGCACAGTCCATTTCAGGACAAAAATCTATTTATTTTAGCTTTCACTGTCATGTTTTCTCAGTGACAGCTTCTGCCAGCATTTAGCTAAATAAACCTATTTACAGAACTTGCAGAAAGTGAGAAAGTTGCATATCTAAATTCCAGGTTAAATTTAAAAGCATAGGCATTTTGACTGAAATGCCTGAGAGCAAATGTGGCTCTGATTGAACTGAACTGGTTAATCTGATCCTTTAGAATGTAACAAAGTGCTGGATCTGTTTCTTTTTTTATGTGATTCAGCACTATATCCAAAACCTAGCATTGTAACGCTATCAACCATCAAAACAGTAAAGAATGTCACCAAGACAGACTTTCAGTTTAAAGTTGTTTTTTTCAGTAGTTGTCCTTCAATAGGATTTCCTAGTCATTACCTGAACAATGCATTCACACTTCTGCATTCATAAAGTTGCTAATTTGAATATAACTTAATATAGTCACATCTGTATTAAGTAACAGTAAGATAATAGGCACTTTGCATCACAATTAGTCAGTGCCTTACACTGAATGTGTAATGCAGTAATATGTGTAATACTGAGAAATAATGGCAAGTCATGTGTAAGTCAGGGCAGACAGTCCTCCCTGTGAGCATAATAATGATGAACTTACCTGTACCACAAGTAGTGTAAGATTAAACGGAACGGCCCTGTAAGAAATATAGCAGTTAGTGCATATAAAAATGTTGACTGTGTGATCATGTTAGATTTTATTGATCACTGTATAAAACCTCTCCTGTCAAACTCTAAGTTAAGATAAGAAACTCCATTAACATCGGAGCATTATTACTGAAGCAGTAGGAGATTTAGTTGTCCTGAAAATCAGTGTCTTCACAGAAATCAAGGCAATAGTTGTCTAACTATGCACAACTAGAGCATCTTCCAGGACTAATAACCATACATCAATTATTCTGACTCCTCCTACTCTGAGATTTGGGGGAAAATCTTTTTTTGTTTTTTTTTGGACACACAGACACTATACAGTAAGCTTGACTAGGCAGACTGGCATATGAGACGTATCATGTACTACATATTTTCACATCTTGCATCCTGAGCTGTCTGTGACAGGACAGCAATTAGTGCATCATTTCTTTATAATCTGCAGTAATTACAGCCATGTGTCTGTCCGTGTGATTCCTGCATGGGAAGTCTTCTTCAAGAAGTACTCCGAGTGTTTTCATTTTAGAATAAGTCTTTTACTTTTAATGTATAGAGCAAAATCTTCTGCCTTTAAAGAAACCGACTGAAGTGTTGCATTGTGTGTAAGTTGACCCCTGAATTTTGGTCCCCTGAGTTAGAGCCGAATAAGGTGAAAACGTTTTTTAAAATCTGCCCCTTATTCCTGGAATAATGGACAGAATGACCCGGAATTGTCAAAGCCGAACACGCTTCAGGAATTTAAGTTGATTGTTATGGATAATGAAAATATCACTCTTGGTGAAATTGCTCCTAAACTTTCCCTGAAATTGTTTTAGAAAACTGTACCTGTTTAAGTATCACAACTGGATTTTTGCCCTTGACCTTATATCGCATATAACGTGTATATTGTACTCACGAATTTTATAGTGTTTAACAGACAGTTGTATTTGTCTGTTTGTATTGTTTGTGTTTATTAAGCACAGATTATTTGCAGTCACAGTCAGGTGCTGTAAACTATATTTTTTTTTATGATGAGGCATGCATAGTGTCACACCTGGACTTACCTGTCACTGCTTTTGTAATAAGTGAGGTGTCGTGTTCCTTGTTGCCTCGCAGCTGCAAATGCAATAAAGTGACAAATTAGCAAAAGAACAAAGGTGTGTCAGGCTCATCATTTATCATTTGTTACCATTAAACCTCAAATTAGGTAAGTAGGTAATTTAACTCATGCATGGCAGTGTAAAAGTTAGTCTAGCAGCTGCATACTTTCGGGGCTACCTCACTGTACTAAAACATAAATGATGTCTGATAAATGACACTTGGCTGCCCCATTACATGAATGATTATAAGAAGAAATTAAAACTTCACTATACATCAGTTAAATATAGCAAAATGAGGACTGAACTAGCTATGTGTGTGTGTTTGTGCTACGTGGCTTTGAGAGGCTGACCCCATACATCAGGTGAGATTTAGCTTTCGAGGCCCGTTTCTGCGAACAAATGTGCAACGAGAGAGACGCAAACTGAGCTGGGAAAGAGCCCAAACGGAGGCCCGACTAACCTGAGTGTCCGTCTCCGGTGGCCATTCAGTAATGACGAGTAAATCGTACAAAATGTTTTCATCTTCGCCTTCAGTCAGGGTTTCTTCGGCCATGTTTACCAGAGCCAGCTGTCAGACGGCTACGGCGGGAAGCAAAGGCCAAAATAGACGAGGGGACCGCGTTTGGAAAGTTATAGCTAACCGCTCAGGAAATTCGGTTTACTGCATTGACTATACATACTACGATGTGATAATAATATATGTACTTCTATAGCTCTCCCAACAATCAATGTCTGTTTTAAATTATATAAATTCACTCGGCGGAACCAAAGTTACACGGATTCTACAGTAGTCCGTTTAAAGTGTTGCACCGAGCCGACTGCTCTGAAGACGTTACATCCGGTTGCACTCGCAGGCGTAAGAATGGCAGCGTTTTCTGGTAAGTATTTCTCATCAAATTACCACATTTACACTGTATTCATATATTTAATTCAACGCCGAGTGATTATTAAAAGCCCCACAATTACTCCGAAGCGTTAAATGTGCCTTTTTGTTCGACAGAAATGGGAGTTATGCCTGAAATCGCGCAGGCTGTGGAGGAGCTGGACTGGCTGTAAGTGCTGACACGAATCCTGCTTAATCATGCTTGTGTTGAGATTTCTGCGCATGTTGTCGCCATCTGGTGCTGCAAGCTTAACACTTGACAATTTGATTTTTTTTTTTTTTTTTTTTGGAATTTCAGGCTACCCACTGACATCCAGGCAGAGTCCATTCCCCTTATTCTTGGTGGAGGAGATGTACTCATGGTAAGTCTTTGCCTCTGTTTGGCTCAGTCACAGAATTTTTCACACTGCGAGTTTAACATCTTATATTCTTGTTTTCTTAGGCTGCAGAAACTGGTAGCGGTAAAACAGGCGTAAGTATATAACAGCCGCGCACACAACTTTTATGGGTCAGTAGAAGAAAAAAAAACTAAAGCATGCTTGTCATCCTCAGGCCTTCAGTATCCCGGTGATCCAGATTGTCTATGAGACCCTGAAGGATCAGCAGGAGGGGAAGAAGGGCAGAGCCTCCATCAAGACTGGAGGAGCCGGTGAGATCGCTTTAATATTAGTAACTTATTTTGTGGTGATTTGCGTCTTTAAATATGCTGGGTAACATTTTGATCATTAAATCAAAGGTGTGTGTGCTCTGCTACTGTCTAACCTGCTTTGTTTCCATGCAGTTTTCAACAACTGGCAGATGAATCCTTATGACCGCAGCACAGCGTTTGGTAAGAGGAGAAAAATAATGTCACATTTGAGCACTGGGGGAAAGTCTGCTTGCTCTCTGTTGCCTCTCCTCACTGTGATGTCTTGTTTTTGCCTGTACAGCCATTGGTCCAGATGGATTGTGCTGCCAGAGCAGGGAGTTTAAAGAGTGGCACGGCTGCCGCTCTACAAAAGGTGTCACCAAAGGTACAAGCACTTTCAACGACATGATATTTAAGATAAGATGCATCAACATATGTGTGTTTAATGGAGAAACCACCTATTTATTTGATGGGAATGAAATGATCATTTATTTAATTGTGACTGTTTCCTGTCCTCGTTCATGTCTTTCTGTGTACAGGGAAGTACTACTATGAAGTGACCTGCCATGATCAGGGTCTGTGTCGCATTGGCTGGTCAACTAGTCAGGCAGCCCTGGACTTGGGTATGTTCTTCTGGTCTTTACAATCTCCATGCTGCAGATCATACAACAGCTGTAAGTAAACAGCCTGAACTGAAAAATAATTAAATTCCAATCTCTTTTTCTTTTTCAGGAACTGATAAGTATGGGTTTGGCTTTGGTGGGACTGGAAAGAAATCCAACAACAAGCAGTTTGACAGCTATGGAGAGGTAACTATTAATGAATGACCATGTTTATTAAGATAGATAAATAGTTGTGAGGATTATTTTTGTAACATTTTTCTTTTTTGTTATCTTGCTTCTTTGCAGGAGTTTACCATGCATGACACTATTGGATGCTACCTGGATCAAGACAAGGGCCAGATTTCCTTTTCTAAAAATGGTGCTGTCTTCACTAGATATGGTTTCCATTATCATGATATATATATAAGACATCTGGGCCGGGTCTTGAGGAGCAAAGTTACTCACGTTTCTTTGCCCTTTTTTTGTCTGTTTTCTCCTTCCAGGTAATGACCTGGGTGTGGCATTTGAGATCCCTCAACATGTGAAGAATCAGCCCTTCTTTGCTGCCTGTGTGCTTAAGGTATCACATCAGAATATAGTTAGAAAGCAAAGCAACAGATGCCAAGTGAACACCATGCAAATTGCACTTTTCCTTATCTGTCTGGCAGAATGCAGAGCTGAAATTCAATTTCGGAGGAGAAGACTTTAAGCATGCCCCTAAGAGCGGGTTTGTAGCCCTGGATAAGGCACCGGAGGGTCACTCAGTCAAATCTTCTCAGACAGGTAGGGGTATGTGTGTGAGTGTGTGAATGCACCAAGGAAAATACTAAAGTGTATGTCATACTTTTATGGAACCAGAGACAATTTGATGTTTCAATTAGATTATGCAGTACTATCTTTCCCAATAAAATACTTCTTTCTCCAGACATGTTTAAATCAAGGCACCAGAGATACGCGTTTACTATTGTTGGTACACCTATGAACACAACACCACTGAGATAATGTCAGTCTTGTATTCCAGTGTGGAATAGCCATCTCTGCTCTGTGTTTGTGCAGGCACTGCCAAAGTGAGTCAGGTGAAAGCAACATCCAACGCACCCAAAGCCCTGATCATCGAGCCATCTAAAGAACTGGCAGAACAAACCCTCAACAATGTCAGGCAATTCAAGAAATATGTGGATAACCCCAAACTCAGGTACGAATTTTACAGAGCTGTTATCAACATTAATTGGCATACATACCATAAAATCAAGGAAACTGCAGAAAATGCATGTGTAGGTGCTTTGTTAAATCAGTGATACGGAGCCACCTCAAAGTCATTAAGTGTCCTCGCTGCATTTGCCTGCATTTCCCAGAGCATTCCAAATGTCTCTTTTACACCAGCAGATAGAGCTATTGCTGGGTTATAAATGTTGACATCAGCATTTACAGTCATTTTTCAATCTGTCGCTACAGGGATCTGCTGGTGATTGGTGGTGTGGCTGCCAAAGACCAGCTGGCTGCTCTGGAACAGGGGGTTCGTGACTTGTACCATCTCCAAACAAACATTTCATTAAGTTTACTGCTGAGACAGTTTTAACTAACAGACATCATTTTTCTCTTCTTCTCCTTTGCCTTGTTCCTCTGTCCTGTTTTCTGCTGTCATCTCACAATCAGATTGACATTGTGGTGGGAACACCCGGCCGGCTAGATGACCTCATATCAACAGGGAAACTCAATCTGTCCCAAGTTCGCTTTCTAGTCATGGATGAGTGTGTATGTGCAACATCTCTTAAATATTTTAATAGCTCCTGTCCTACATCACAAAACATTTTTCACAAACTGCAATGTACAAATATTGGGTTTTTTTGGGTAGCATAATAATCCATAAACTCATCTTTTCACTGTGTTCTCTGTGTCCCTCAGGATGGTCTACTGTCTGCAGGCTACACAGACTTTATCAATAGGATCCACAAGCAAATCCCTCAGGTCACATCTGACGGCAAGAGACTGCAGGTAAAACTCTGAATAAACTGAATGCAGCAATGCAGTTAAATGACAGTCAGAACAGGTGCAGTTTCTGTAAACTTTCTCTTTTTTAAATGTGACTTACTGATGGTTTCTATGCACATTTAAACTCTTAAAGCTCTCAGGTGATCACCAGCTAGAAGGCAAGTAGCAAATTAGATAAAGTATGTTATTGCTCTAAGATGGAGGAAGTCTAAGTGAACTGTTTCAGTTGCTGAAAATCAAAGTATTCCAATTGCTCATGGTATCGCACTGTTGTGGTAAAATGAATGCACCCCTGTATCAGGTACACTGGGTTTACTCAGCTACCAGGGATTTACATGTATTAGTAGTTTATCAGTCGATCTCTTCTTTTCCAGGTGATCGTTTGTTCAGCCACGCTTCATTCGTTTGACGTGAAGAAGTTGTCTGAGCGCATCATGCACTTTCCCACTTGGGTGGATCTGAAGGGTGAGGACTCTGTTCCCGAGACTGTCCACCACGTGGTAGTGCCTGTCAATCCAAAGAGTGATCACCTCTGGGAGCGTCTGGGCAAGAACCACATCCAGGTGAGTCCCTCATGTTGGGGCCAAGGAAACACTTCATGGTGGAAAATATGCAGCAGGGACTCACTCTGCTGTTTAAGAGTTGTGGAAGATTAACCACATTTTTTTTAAAGCTTGTATGGTTTTATTTCTCTCGATTTAGATGTGCTTTACAAAGTTTTTCTTTCTTTCTTGTTTTTGCTTTGGACAGACTGACGAAGTCCATGCCAACGATAAAACCAGACCAGGAGCCAATACTGCAGGTAAGCGCAGATAAGTGGCACAGGTTGGACCAATTAATTTTATCTCTCTAGTATGATGTGTCAAATAAAGCCTTTGTATAAATGCTTAACAGTTTACATCACATAAACAACAACAACGCAGATCGTCATTTTCCGTCTATGTAAGTCACGACTAAGGACAATTTAACAAAAATGTATACACATGCCTTTTTTTTTAGAAATGTGGTCGGAAGCCATCAAGGTGCTGAAGGGCGAGTACACAGTGAGGGCCATCAAAGAGCACAAGATGGACCAGGCCATAATCTTCTGTCGCACCAAGATTGACTGTGACAACATGGAACAGTACTTCATTCAGCAAGGAGGAGGTAAGAGGCAGCAGTACCACTGAGCTATTACTTTGCATACACACACTCAAGTATAAAACAACAATAACTTAATCCATGTTGACCTTTTTTGTTTTTCCCATGACAACTTTTCGAATCCTCCCTACCTCTTTTTTTTTTTTTTTTTTTTAGGTCCGGACAGTAAAGGCCACCCGTTTTCCTGTGTTTGTCTCCATGGCGACCGTAAGCCCAACGAGCGGAAAAATAACTTGGAGCGCTTCAAGGTAAAAAAGGACGACGACTTAAGCACCCCCGTTTTACAAACCAATCTGCATGTGTTTGAGAATCTTCTTGTGTCCTCAGAGAAAAGAAGTGAGGCTCCTGATCTGCACAGACGTAGCTGCCAGAGGAATCGACATCCATGGAGTTCCTTATGGTAAAGATATTAAACTTCCGATATAAAACTCACACCCCTAACACCTTTTTTTTAAAGACACTTATTATATACAGAGTTCCTTTGCTGTATTCTACAATCAGTCGTCAAAGCTTTTGTCTTTTTTTCTTTTTTTTCAGTGATTAACGTCACCCTGCCAGATGAGAAGCAGAACTATGTCCATCGTATCGGCAGAGTTGGAAGAGCCGAGAGGTAAGCGCTGACATTCTTGAAAATGATTGAGTTTGTGTGTTAGAACCAGGTCAAAGACTTTAAATGATTCATCATTATAATATGATTCAACTGAAAGGCAGTAGATGGTAATATTGACTTACTGCGTATAAAGTTAAAATAATCTCCTAACTTGCAGAATGGGACTGGCTATCTCCTTGGTTGCTATGGAGAAGGAGAAGGTAGGGTGAATGATTAAAAAGAACCCAGTACTTTATTAATTTTAATGTTTTGTGGATAGTTTTTGAAAATAGGTCGAAGTAAATCTTTCCATATGTGCAGGTGTGGTACCATGTTTGCCCGAACAGAGGCAGGGGCTGCTACAACACCCGGCTGAAGGAGGACGGAGGTTGCACCATCTGGTACAACGAGAAAGAGGTGAACGGATGCGCAGACACACACTTAATCAAGTTGAGGCGAGCGAGTAAAATTTGACGTTTGTAATACGACACCGTATCCGATTCAGCGGAGGGCTTTTTAAGTTATTTGATAAGCAGCGGTCGCATTTGTCATCCTGGCAGACACGGCACCCTCGGGTTGGGAAAGGGTGCATCTGTTGCGAAATCTAATACATTCACGGCGAGACCCTAGTGAGCAAAGTAAAGGTTTTTGCTTCATTTTGGAAGCACCGAAAGCACACACACACCCTTTTGTGCCTGTCATGATTCGCCAGTTCTGCAATACTCATCGTGAACTTTCAATTCTGCTTGTGTCCCTTTTCCCCTCTCCGCTGATCACAAGCTCCTATCAGACATCGAAGAGCATCTCAAATGCACCATCACACAGTGTGAGCCAGACATCAAAGTACCTGTGGATGACTTTGATGGAAAGGTCACTTATGGTCAGCGAAGGGCATTGGGAGGTAAGTGTCGTATAGCAACTGATGGTGTGCAGGCTTGTTGAAATATTTTAGCACAACTTCAATTTTTTAACACATTTTCTTACACAGTGAAGTATCTACAATTACTGCCTCACAAGACCTTTATCAAAGGCATTGTATTATATTCACTGCTTTTATTTTCACATGTTGAGGTTGACTAGCAAACCTGCTGCTCTCACCTAGGTGGTAGCTACAAGGGTCACGTGGATGTTCTGGCCCCAACTGTCCGGGAGCTGGCGAGCCTCGAGAGTGAAGCCCAGACTTCCTTCCTCCACCTGGGATACATGCCAAACCAGCTTTTCAGAGCCTTCTGAATGCGCAAAACACTGTAGGCTGATGGATACAAGGCTTTTACGCAACCAAGCCACAGTGTGCATTACAAGTTTTTTTTTTCCCACCAAGGCAAAAACTTGTAAAGATAATTCATTAGTAATTTACATTAAATGTACACTAAAAGGTCTCGAAAGGCCAACATTTCTCTGGGTACTGCACCGCTTACAGGAATGTTGTAGAACATAATCCTTGACATCCGATGCTAGCACAATGCAAAGCTCTTTTGTGTTTTGATTTTGGATTTTGTGTTTTGTTTGCTGACTGATATGGTTTGAATGAAATTCTTAAGTTTCCCAATGGAGTGATAGACTAAGAAGTCAATGTATTTAAGGGGCTTTATGTTGTTTTTCTGAAATAAACTGTAGTTGTCTGCTCACTTGGGGTTCATTGCCTTATATCTACTTGGAAAGAAAGACAAATATATTATTTATAAATGCCTTTTTTTTATTACATGAATTCATCAAGTGTTTAAAGACTTGCTTAGTTTGCTTAGCAGAGATTTCAAAGGGCAGCATGGAAATGGTTTTTAGGCAACTTAGCCAACTTTTGAGGAGTTGATTTTAAAGATACAAAGGCAACAAAATTAAACTGGTTGTGAAAAATCAGTCGTCAATAATGTAATCCAATAATTCTGTTGTATGTCATTAAAATCCTACAACTGACTGACGAGTCAAGTTCTTGGACACTTTTATTTTGAAATGCCCATGCTGTCATGTTTTTCATCATCATTTCTACCTAATTGCAGCACCTTCTCTACAATTGAGACTTCAAGCTGAAATTTATACAAGAAAACCTAGTTTGGAAGTCTTACATGGTGTAAACAAGAAAGAAGAACACCTTTATGTTCTGACGCATTTCAATCATGGGCGGTATTGTGCTTTACTCCAGTTTATTAATGATCTCCCTGAACTTGGCTTCATAATTGCCGTCCTGAGCAAAGACTTAAATCCCACATAGAGGTTCTGGAGATCGGTGGCACTAAAGCATCGTGGGCTCAACTGGTTCAGTGAAGTTTTCATTGTTTAGCCAAAGTCTCACAGAAAATCTGGACATGAAAGTAAACTGACACAGACATCTGCCATGGAGAAAACTGAAAGGAAGGAAATTACCAAAAAATTAAAAAGAAAGAAAGAAAGAAAGCTGGCAAACAAAGGAGGAAAGAGCAACACTTCAAAAATCAACACAGAATCAATGACAGATCATCAGAGCAAAGCAAACCCTTATCCCCTTTGCACAAAGACACAAAGGTTTGGATTTAGACTTGACATTAAAATCAAAAGAGAAAGATGAAACTGGACTTTAAGCAGAGCTTTGTTTTATCCCTTGTATGTAATATAACAACCATGGCTCTAGAATCTGGAAACAGTATAAAAACCGAATCAAACTATTACGTCCCAGCTGAACCACAAAGATCTGAAGGGGCTATGGCAGCCATATGTCAGAAAAACTGAGGCTGCCAATTATTTTGTGCCAGATGAAGCAGCAGCATCTCAGGAATACTCCGAGATAACCACAGGTCAGGACAGTGAGAGTGCATCGATCAAAAAAAGAGGAAGAAAATGTGCCAGCTCACTTATATCATCATGGAGCTCTGCAAGACACAGAGAGGGAAGTGGGCATCAAACAGGAATCAGATCCTTAATGTTATAGATTATAGTTAACACAGGAGGCAGATGGTAGTAGAGGCCTTCGCTGCTATGAAAACTTATTTTGCCTTTGGAGAGCATGTGGCTGACAGCTTATTTAAATGCTGCAGGAACGCGTGGTTTAAAAGCTCATTGTTACTTTCTTACTCAAGATATGGAGGAAGTTTCAAGCCCAAACTGATTTAAGTTAAATAGATCTGACTAAAATGTTCCAGTACAAAGGGCTGCCACTGTTCTGCTTCGAAGCTTCGATGCCTTTAATTTGTAGGTTTTTTAAATAATAATAAAAATAAGAACAAAAAAACATTAGCTTGCTCTAAAAATACTAAGTAAACTGCAAAAACTCATTTATTCAACCTGTGATATAAGTAGATAAAGAAGTTTTGAAAGCGTCCTATCTCTCTGGGTTTTTCCTCATGCATTATAAACATGTACCATATGCGATAAGCTTGTGGCTCATGATAATGTGTCTTGTTTGGTGCAAATAAATCTCACTGTTCTTTCATATTGGCTCATCACTGCTCTAGGAGTACTTAATGCTGACTGTCCTGTGAAAGCATCAAGGTCAGTACGGGGGGTTAACTTCTTGGTGTAATACTGGAAATGCGCTGTTGGAGGTGCTCCACACCAGCAGCAAAGACCTTCCAGAGCCTCAAAAGCTCATAAACCAGGGAGACGCAATTAACTACACATAACAGCGCCTCCAAGGAATTCACTCATCACGTTGGGCAGATAGGAAAAAAGGAAATGATGCAAAGTTGGCTCAGCAGGATTATACAGTGGGTACATTCAAACAGGCTCACAAAATAATGAACAGCCTTGACTTTAGTCCTTTGAGTACATGTGTGCATCACAGTGATTGGTGTGAATGAAGCACATATCAGGTCCAACAGTAATTTGGCTTCTACCCATCCTGACATCAGTCTAACTCTAATCAACAGCCTAAGATCAAGTGGTTGCACCTTCAAAATAAGGTGTCTTTTAAGTCTTAAACTGCTGCTTGAAAGAAAAGGTGTGTTAGTATAGTGGACGGTACTGTACAGTAAGTCATCACAGGGCGTTTAACCTTGTGTCCTGCTGTGCTGAAACTGTATGAATCTTGTGTATGTTCATGTAATATTTGCTAGTTTTAAATTGTTTATTTGTTTTCATATTAAAATAGCATCAAATCAAAGGTATAATACATACACTGAATTTAAATGTATTCAGATAACCATTTCCCAATATCTACGTGAACATTATGTACATCTTTCAACCTCTGCAGGGGAGGTAGGAAGTCAAGATCTTACACATCAAGTACAAAAGCATCTCCTTAAATGTCAAGATAATCCTCATATGATAATTGATTGTAATTAATGACAGACTGGATGGCAATTCTAGCTATACAAAAAAAAGCACTGCAAAGGAGTAATTTTTTCATGTTTGTTGAAAATGCTCTCTCAGAAGTGAACAATAACCTTGACCACATTATTGAACATATCTTAGAAAGAAAATGTTCAGGCTGTGGAAAAATATGAGGGAGGGAGTTTTTGAGACCTCTGCATCATCAGTGTGATATTTTTTTTTCCTGAAAAACCTGATGTATACAATCAAAATGCCAGAAAATATAAAATAACCAAAAAATAAATAAAAATGCTGAATGTAGGAAAAATTATACAAATTAAAAATCATATATGCTAATTGATATTCGTTATTTATTTTTATTTGTCAGAAGGTTCAATAAACACTCCAGTTTCCAGTTTACAGGATTAAAAAAAGAACCATAGTAAAAGATAATAAAAAAAACAGTCTCCATCCTGTGAACTTCAGGGAGGTTTTATTATGAAAGAGGCGCTCGGAAGTGGCGCCTCTGGAAACGCCCATTTTTCAGCGCACACCCGCCCCGGCTCCTGGATCAGTTTCCCCAGTGTGAGCAGCGCTGGATGTCGGATCAGCACCGCGGCTCCACCGCAACAGGTAAACCACCGCAGATCATTTAAAACGCTCATCAGGACGGAACAAAAGGTGACACACACACACACACACACACACACAGAGAGAGACTGCAGACTGTGGCTGCTGCTGCTGACAGGGATTTTTATTTTTTTATTTTTTTCATGGAAGGTGATTGGAGATCTCCTGCTTTGTATTAAACCTCACATTGAAAAAGGCGAGGCTGATTAACAACATCTCTTTACAATCCTGCAGAAACATCTGTAGTAAGGTTTGATTTTCTTTCTTTTTCTACCGTAAGAATAAGTGAATTTCTGACACCTGTCACTAAACCCTCATCCTTTTGTCTGCGCTTTAGATAAAGCAAACACCCCATATGACTGGAAAGCAGGCTAAGGATGCTTTATTTATCTGTAAATGCGCCTAAATTCATTTTAATGCGAAAGATTTATCTGTTTTAAGTGGCCAGAATAAATGCTGTGTGCTTCAGATTCCCATGATAATACAGTGACAGTATCCATGCCTGGTGGGGATGAGTGCTGGAAACATGCATTTGTGTCTCTTTAAATTTTACAGCCAGCATGTCCTAACCTTGCACAAATAGGCAACAGACAATGGTTTTATTGAAATCGGTGTGATATTTCTGAACTTTCCCCCACAGGGCAGCGACTATCTGTGGTCTCATCCCAGCACACCCTGATCTTAATGTGGTTTGTAATATTTTATGACGTGGTGTTTGACAGCGGTATTTCCTTTCCTTTTTTCCTCTTTAAAGGTGACTTTAAATGTAAGACCCACATCCTTTCTATGGCATGGCCACTACAGTGTTTGTCAGGTGTGTTTGCTGGCTTAAAAACAGCGATATCCGGTGTCAGTGCAGTTTTTCATTTTTTTATGAGGCGACGGGGGCAAGTTTAGCTGTTTATTCATGCTTGTGTTCATTCACCGCAGTATAGACTAATTATAGAGATTGCTTTGTGTGTGTGTGTGTGTGTGTGTTCTGCTGCTCTCAGTGAAAACAGAAAGAGGTGGATTACTTTGCTGAAGTGGCAAAGTCCATCCAAACTGCAGTTTCTATGACATCTGGCCTCATCAAAGCAGGGACTCATCCACCTACCAAGACACAACGCATTGCATTGCATAACATGCACACAATGCACACACACACACACACACACACACACACACACACACACATGCATTCACTGGTGTGACTTTCAGGGTCGTGAATGATGTTTGAGGACAGTTTGGCATTATTCTTTAAGAGTAAAAGGTATGTAAGTAAGAAGCTGAGGTAGGACATGCTGCTGAGTGCCGGGGGTGAGGAACATAAAGGGAAGCAAAAGAGGCTTTGGTGAATCACTGCTCGAGCTGACCCACAAATTTATCAAAAGGATAAATATGAGGAGGTTCTTTTGGTGCGAGCGTCCCCGATTTTCACCTGCAGCTCAACAGAGGAAGGTGTGTGGACGTCTTTGTATTTGTGTGTTTCTGTGCTCTTGTGAATAGGCACAAAACACAAGTACACACACACACACACACACACACACACACAGGCCTCTTTTTCTTCCTCAGGCTCAGCAAAGCTTCCTGGGCTGTGTCTGCTAGAACAGGGTCCCCCTCTGTGTGAGGAGTGTGTGTCAGACAAACTCGTGCGCACAGGCCGGCGCATTGATACGCACATCCGACCGGGCCGGTGCAGGCGCACACAGGTGTCAATCAGCATGCAGGGCGGAGTGAAAGGGTCTTTGATTCATTTTTCTCCCTCGGTGCAGCGGGTCAGCAAAGCGCCGGCCCTTCAAGTGTCTGCTCCCCAAATCAAAAACTTTCAAAGTGCTACATGTAGCATTTTTAAATTAGTATACCATCAAGGCTTCAGGGAGGAGGCTGTGTGTGATGTTTGGCTTTGGCTTGTGCCCCTGCAACACAGACCCATGTAAGAAGTGGAGTATTAATGGCAGGATAAGTGCACTATTTTCAGCCTGACTGCGATCCCCATTAGCACCATAAAGAAACAAAACCATGAATGTGATGGTTTCTTATCGACCTTGGAATAGTATGTTGAATAAATAGTCTAACCAAACTTAATCTTTCGTCTTTTAACATAGCTCCGTTGTCATCGCGTGTACTGCCGGATTAACCTGTTATGAGGCCCAAGGGCGAAGATTAGGTGTGGACCCCTATTGGCCACCCACACCACAATGTATACTGTGTGTCACCTTCAGGTTCTCATTGCACATTGCAGAGTACTCATGGTACTCCTGTTACCACCTGGATTCATATTTTCTGAACAATCAAAGAGCAGGAAACTAGATTTTGACACAGGGCACATTTTTACAAGCTGTTCTGCAAGATTAGCATTCGAAGGCACTGTCAGTGTTGATGTAGAGGGTGTCCTTGTGTTGTTTCTATCCAGGATGTGCCCTGTTTGAAGAGCCACGGTTCTCTAACATAGTAAACATGAGCTTGTGTTTGAAACCACACACAAAAGTGTTTGTATATGAGGGCAGGTGAGAGTCTGCTTAATACGTTCATACAGAGTGTTTACATAGTGCTAGGCACACCCATACAGTACATACACCTGCTTACACCGTCAAGGGGATATCAGTTATTATTATTGTTATTTGTTAATAATTTATTTGGCCTCACGTCAGCTGAAACGTCTCTGAAGGTTTATTATATGCACAGTTATTAAAGCAGCCTGTGTCACACAACAACCTGCAGTATAAAGTCGAGAAACCCTTGATAAGTCTCTGTTTTATTAATTATGTGAAGTGGGACATGATATATAATAGCTTCAGCTCGGTTAGCTGCATTACTAGCTAGCGTTTACCAGCTAGTTTTGTAAATCTTTGTATACTGAAGAACTGTAGATGGATAAAGTGTTTAAAATAGGAAGTGATGAAATGTCTGCCCACATAGTGAAGGATTACTTTAATGTGATTAAGATTTTCACTGAGTTACTGCTTCCTATGTATTGTCCACACATTTCTGTTTGTACTTCCCGAGATAGATTAATGGTTTTGGACCTGGAATGCCATTACCGTTTTCTTGTGTGTGTGTGTGTGTTGTTTGTTTACTGGCCTTATTGTGTGTGGCAGCTGGCGCACGTGCACCGGCGCATATATTCGCATGCTCGAGGAGGCATCGTTACAGTGAGCGGTTCATTGCTCTTAAGTAATTGGCAGTGCCGGCATGTGCAGAGTGATTTATACTACAACAACTGCAGTCTCCCCTCCAGGAATTCGCAAGAAGAGAGGGAAGCCGATGATGGAGCAATGGTGTAACAGGAGCAGAAGGAGGGCAAGGGATGAAAGAAACTGGGTGGGAGTCATATAAGAGTGGAGGCATGTTTCGAGCGAGAGATGAATAAGAAATAGGGGAGCTGAAATGGAAAAGATGGAGTGGAGAGTGAAGTGGGGTAAAAAGTGTGAAGGAATGATTTGGTGAAGGCAGGGAGGAGATTGCTCAGATCTGACAGGAATCACAGCGGTGGAGAAACCTCACTTGTTAGCTATAGGCTTGTAGATGGATGAAACAAGAGGAAATAAAAGGGTAGGTGTGAGCGCAGGGTCTAATAGAATCTGAAGAACGGGATTGAAAGAGTTGCCAGAATAATGGAAAGGGAAACCGCAGGAACAGGAAACTCGGCTCTGAGGCGAAGGAGGAAAAAAAATGACCTCTGTAAAAAAAAAAAAAAAAAAGTGTAAAAGTGTACATTTTCAATTTGAACGCGTAGCAAGCACGAATAATCAAGATTATGGGGAGTATATTGCCAGAGCAATTGAAGTGGAAAGTGATTCAGCACCAGCAGCGAAAGGAAAGAGAGTGGATGAATTGGAAGAAACATCATGAGGACAGGAAATGGTAGTAGCAAACATGGAACCCCACCTGCAGAGGATTTTACTTTTTTATGTAGCGGGGTTTTTCTGTGGTGCTGAAAGCTGAAAGCCCATACACACAGGGCTCATTTTCCAATTAAAGAGCATTACCTGCACAGGCTCATCTGTCCCCTCTACCTGCTGGGACTCTGCCAGAGATCCCACAGAGGAATCTCATCAGGTGGGCCGGGCTCGCTGCCCACCGGCAGTGGAGTGGATGGAGACTGCACTCAACACATCCCTAAGTCTTAATTTACATATGTGTATTTTACTAACCACTTAATCCTGAATGCCCCTGATGGCAAATCCTTATCATAAGACATAGTTCTATAATAGCCTAATAGGACAAATGTTTTATGTTCTTATTAACACAAATATATCTCTAAAAATAATAATATTTTCAGTGTATCCCCAATGTAACAATATTTATACTTGTAATAAAACAAATATTTATATTCCTAAAAGATAATATACATACATTGCCAAAAAAACAAATATTTCTAGCCCTCATTAAACAATTAATTGTATACCTATTTAAACAATTATTTATATACCTAATAAGACATATTTATTCTTAATAGGGCAGATGTTTTTATTCTTACTAAGACAAATATTTAAATTCCTAAGAGGAAATTTATGTTTCTAATAAATTATGTATATTCCTAAGTAGGTAAGGTAAATATCTATACTCCCAATAAGAGACAAAGCTTAATTTAATGGGAATTGCACAGAATGTCAAGTGACGGACACGTTAACACCGGAGACATAAAGATGCACTAAGATTTGCAAAAGACTGCTGGCTTCGGCCGCCATCTGTGATCTGAGAGCGGACAATGATAAATGCTCCCTTCCTCCCTGACCACCATCATTTTTCCCTCCTCTGTGTCCCTCAGCTGTCTGTCCTCCTCCTCATCGCGTTCTTCTCCCTGTTGGCATTGTCTGTATATCGCTTCTTCCTTCTTTTCTCTCCTCTCTCTCTCTCTCTCTCTCCCTCTGTCATTTTGTCCCCCTCCTCTCTCTTTACCTCCCCTCCTCTCTCCCTTCTTCGCTCTGTCATCCCTCACCGTGTTAGCCGTTCACTGTGCCCCCCTTGCTTTGTGAATAGGTGAGATCTTTTTTTTTTTTTGCCCTTGCACGCATTTAGATCCTTCCCCTTCTCGTCCTCATTCCCACAGGCATGCTGCCGTTCTTCATTTATACCACCGCTCCGTGACACACACACACACACACAGAGAGAGAACAATCACACTCACATCTTTCGCTCTCTCTCTCCTTCCCTGCAGATGTCTGAGAGCTAGCCAGCTGAGTAGAGGACTTCCCTCTCTGCCCGTGCTCTCCACCTGCAGCCATGAATGGTAAGGACACTTTGTTTTCCTCTCGCAGGCGCTGGTGTGTGCATGCGGTCATGATGTCTGCACTTTGGGTGAGAGCAACCAGGGCGAAAATGAACTTGAAGGGAACAGATCGATGAGGAGGAAGGCGAAAATAAAAAAAGCAGAAATGGAGCAACAGAGCTGACTAATTAGGAGCATTTATGTCATGCCCTTTCTTTAAACTTTAATCTTTCCCTCTGGTCGTCTTCCTGTCAGGACTGAAAGGTCCATCTGTTTCTGTCTATAAATGGGTTTTGATGCTTGAACTGTTTGAATGCTGTATTGATCTGGTGCTGGAGAGAAGGATCAGAGTTTCACTGAACCCATCTTTGATCCCGTGGCATTTTGCAAGAAATTAAAGGCACTTCTTTGTTGTATAAGCCTCTCCAGCAAAGAGGGCTTGAAGAAATATTAGATAATTATTTTGAATACATTTAATGCAAATCGTGTATATTTTGGTGTGTGTTTTTGTGTGGTGGACTGCCTCTGTTTCTGTTGCACTCAATCTTGAATATGATGCATCTCTTTTGTCCTTGGTGTGAACAGAATATTGTGCTATTGAATCTGTGCTCCATAGTGCGTGTATGTGTGTGTTAATCCTCTTGTTTTCATCCTTTGATCATAGAACAGTAGTTGCCACTACTTAAGGGCCACTATGGGAAATGCCTCAAAGAAAGTGTGTGTGTTTGTGTGTGTCGGATGCATCTTGTACACATGACTAATTCTGCAGCTTAACAAAGCGCAGGACCCCATAAACTACACTCTCTGTGCTCATCCCATCCAGTAGACAGACACTGTGAGAGAGCAATTCGGAAAACACAACATCAGCATGTGATGAGTTTCTCCATGGAAACACACCGTATGGGAGGCTGAGCTCTTTGCGTTATTGCACTCTCATGCACACAGCGAAATGAGGCAATTGTAAAGCCATTACTGAATTTGCAATACAGGTGGACAATATGCAACGCTCCTGGAGAAAGAGAGGAGTGTACCTGTGTGTTGACTGAAATGCTGCAGCGTGCAGAGACTGTTGATCCACTCTGCTCCGTCCGAGGCATCAACTTGTCCTCTGTGTTTGATATGTAAATAGTTATGAAAAGCAGCAACGTAGTTCGCCGCCCAGAAGACCAGCGCTCGGTGTCTGGAGGTTTGACTCCGGCGTCTCCTAAGGACCGTACAGCACCTAGACAACAGCACACAGGCTGACAAAGGGAAACCACACAAGGCAGAGGCTCTTTGTGTTGCAGCTGCTGGAGAGGTTGAAGTGTGGTACAGTTGGTTTAATTTCTGCACAGGCGTCGTTGCTGTGGAAGCTATTCCACAAGAGCACACTGCAGTTTTTTTTTTTTATCTGTGGACTGTGAGTTATGTTGTATCAATATTGGCTGAAGGGCTCTTGTGGATTCGCAGCGAGTTTTTGCTCTAGGCTGCTGAGCAGAAAGCTGTTTTTTATTTTTTTGTAGTACATTTAGTGTACGTCAGGTGTACACATGTAGATTACAGCAATATAGATTTTTTTTATTATTTTAATATTTTATCTAGCCGGTTCAAGTAAATCTGATTGACAGCGATGGCCTGGAAGAGTCAAAATGTTACTCAAAACTTGGGTGTAAAAGCAAAAATAAGAGAAGAATTCTTGTTAGCAAAAAAAAAGCAGAAGCTACAGTCCTCCCCTTTTCTTGCCATGAGTTAGATGAAAAGATTGATACTGTTCTCCTATCTGTCCATTGTACATCAGGCTACAGCCTGGAGACGTTTAGCTTAGCATAAAGTCTAAAGCTGGCTAGCTGTCTCCCCCTTAAATGGTGATGGTAAAAATACTAAAAAAAAAAAAAAAAAAGCTCATTATTGAACATGCTACATCTCACGTGTACGTAAAAACAAGTGTGTATGTGGCACAGAAAAGTAGTCCGTGCACCCTGACACATAACCCTACCATAACCAGAAGTTGACATTTTTTATGCTCTATACTTCCACTTTTTAAAGGGATTAAACAAATGTAATGCAACGTGATAGTGGTGAGCTTTAGACGGGGTGGTGGGAAGCTTTTTAACCTTTTGGGCAGAGCCGCACAAGCTGTTTCCCTCATCAGCTTTGAGTTTTATGCTAAGCTAAGCTAACGGTCTTATGGCTCCAGCTTCATATTTACCATAGAGAGAGAGACGTCGACTTTCTCATCCAACTTTTGGCAAGAGGTGTTTCCCAAATGTCATCAGGCTTACCTTGCTGAAAACTTGAAGCCTTAAGTTTTCAGGCCAGTTTGTTGTTTTCCACTCCTCAAACCTATATCCAAAAAGACTCACTATAATTAGCTTTTCTATTACATACTCTAACATTTGGCAGCTCTTTATCCGGCCTCACATTGAGTGGCCATATGTTTCCAAAAACAAGTGTCGACCAAAGAAGACCCCTATGGATTCAGCCGTCGCAGTGTGAGAAGATTTGCAGTGCCCCACTTACTCACGGAGCGTTCAGCCCTCGCCGATGCACACGCCGAATCAACTGACAGTTGACTGTGGATGCGGCCATGCTAGCCACATGTCCCAGTGGCACTGTGCTAAATATCGCCTCCCTCTCTCACTTACAATGGCTTCTAAATGAGGTCTGTCAAAGCCAACGAGACACTGTGAAGAATACTCACATCTCTGCGCGAGATTAATTACTTTCTCCTTTTTTTTTGTGGCGGCATTTTGCTGACGATGCCTAAAACTAGGTCGCAGCACAGCGAGCTGCTCGCATTGGCTTTGTCAGGGAAAAAGCACACACCTGAACAGGTGTCGCCGAGGTGGTTTAGATAGACGCTGAAACCAGCTCAAGGCAATCAGCCAGTGTTTGCTGACAAACGGAGAGGGAGACAAACAGCTGGTAGTTCTTGATTACATCAGGTTTGAATCCTTCCTTTTAACTCTGTCGTTTTCACATTTCATCTTCTGGTTGCATACAAGGAACTGCTCTGGTGTAAATCTGTGTCATTCCTCAGATATGTGTGTGTTATATGGGTGTGTGTGTGTGTGTGTGTGTTTATGAAACATCAGTGGGGTGTTTGGGTTAGCGTAGGGGAGGAAGTTCCATAATGGGCAGGGTGGTATTTCCTGAAGCTGGTGAATAAATTACACCCCAGATACCAGGTCTTTGGAGACATACACCCATAATACCACAAAGAGTTGTATTATGCCTAATAATATTACAGCTAATATATTACAAGTATAGTTTTTGTCCTCAGCTCTGTGACTTCATCTCTACTGAATATTGAATGTTTTGCATCTTTCAGAGAAGATGAAGAAAAGGGTCCCCTCAATCTGACTCTCCCCTGATAATGGTATTGTTGGTCATGTTAAGAGGAAAAGCTTAGAAACAACTTCCTGTGTAAGACATTCTCCATCGCTAACATTTCAGGATAAGAATCAGAGTTGGGCTTGGGTATCAAGGTGAATATGACAAACTAGATAAGAGCAATTAAACGGTTGTTATTTGCATAAACAATGTACCAAGGCCAAATGACATCTCTAGATACTTAAGCTTTTGGAAACTGCAGAAATGTGTATACACTTTTGACCCAGATTTTGTGACTAAATGCACAGATCGGTTTGGGGTTGAATTCAGTTTCTTTCCGCAAATTCTTGTTGTGCTTTTGATCTCAAAGAATTGTACATTTTCATACTTAAATTAGCTTTGAGCAATGATGAGCTGTGAAAAATTTTGTTTGAGGTCCATACCACTGTGATCGCTATGACAACAACCATCATAGCATGGGGTGGCGCGGGCGTCTGTTGCCTGTCGAGCAGAGGATGACGAGCTTCTTAGGAAATGAGCAGCACAGGAGCTGATAGATAAAATTTGTGCCCAGTTAAGTTCCACGTGTCACATTGCAACGATCCACTTTACATTACATCTGTGGCATTTCTCACATCAACCTGTCTGTTTCCACTGCCTAAATGTAGTTTGCGGGTGATAAACTTGTCACTTGTCTATTTTGAGTTCATCTTTCGTGCGTCACACAGTCTTTATCTCCGCCGTCTGGACTCATCTTCTGTCATTGTCTTCTTGTCTGCATCTCTGTCATTCAATTACTGCCATACGGAGATCTCCATCTGTGCACAGCATATACTCAGTCCTATATATATATATGTCCATATACTCAGTCTTTTTCTTAAAAATTCCCTCAGATCTAAAGTAATGGGGACAAAAAACATGATCAAGCATGCCCTGATCGTGTTGTGATTTGATTAATTTCATGGATTCCCTCATGATTAATTGATTATCAGCTCCTTGATAATCTTTCATCCCCCTCTTTTAAAGACAGCTCATGAAATTGAGTAAGAATTGAGTTTCATACCCCTCTCACAGCACATTTGGCTTCATATTTAATTCATGGCCAACCCTGAACTTACCTTGAGATATGCAAGAGTGGAGCGGAGTGAAAAAATGCTGACTGGACATTTTTACACATTAATCATTGTCGAAATTATGCACTCTTTTTGGATAGTGGAGTTAAAAAAGACACTGAATTCGGTATTAGCATTTTCCCTTTGGAGATTTTCAGTGTGTTGCTGTATTAGTGTGTGATGACGAGTTGAGCATAGCCCGCGCTTTCTTCTTCTACGCTGAATGTTTTTATTTCAAAGACATGGTCGTCATATTTATATTTAATATATATATCATATTTTTTAAGTTTTGGCTTCAAAATGCAGCTGGCACTGTAATAAAGCAGGATGTTTTCATACTCAAGTTCCTTTTACATAACCGTACCAGTGACAGCTGCTGACAGTCTACAATTGTATAGACTTCCTGTAGAAATGTCTCAACAGCTTTTAGATGGACTGCCATGAAATTTCTCAGGATGAACTGTCTTAACTGGTGATGTCCTGAGATTTTTTATTTTTCATTAATGACCAAATATGTTCTTTGTGTTTAGTGCTAACTAATCTAAGGGCAACTGTCTATTGTTAATGTTGAACCTTTAGTCCGATGGCCCAATGGTCCGATAGCCCGTCCGCCCGACAGCCTGTTATGCTGACAACAAATTCACATAACAGCCCATTTTCTCTCTCCCTGCGGTTTGAAAAATCTTACCAACTATACCACTCGCTGCTTCAAACAATCACCTGTGTGCGTCCATGAAGACAACCTGAATACCTTGTTCCTCTTAGGGGATTAGGGGTAGGGTTCCTCGTACAAACAAACGCACATGGCTACTTATTATGGAACTGCCATATTATGATGATAGTAAGGGCTTAATCCCCTAACAAGAACAGGCCAGAGTGTATGTTGGACAAATGGGCTGTCAGAGCAATTGGAATTTGTTTTCGGCCTAACGGGCTGTCAGACGGATCATTTTTCGGACTGCTGGGCTGTCGGACTAATGAGATGTTGGAACAATGGCGTGCATTAAGCTGAAATGTTGGAGCATTGTCGGCGTTTGGAGTGTACCTGCGATAACAGCAGCATGTCAGCATCATTGTGTCATTGTGAGCATGTTAGGATGATGATGGTAGCATGTTGGCGCAAAGCTTCAATTTTGCCTCAGCAGAAAGTTTAGCATGGCTATTAGCCTCTGTGTTCTGAACTGTGTTGTAGGACAAATTACCACTCATTTTATTACTTAATGCTGCATGATGCACGGGGCCTCATTCTCATATAACCATTTTACCTATACCTGAGGCATTTTTGATATGTGAGTGCGTGAGTGAGTGAGTGAGAGAGATATGTATGGGATGCAACAAAGATCTGGGGTCAAAATTGAGAATCGATGGGTCTTAGCCAGGCTACCAGGGTGCCCCAGTGGATCACACTTTTAAGTGATTGTTTATCTTGTTATTGCAAATGAAATATGTTGTGTTTGAACATCAGTTTGTAGGAGGCAGGATGATGTAGAAATCTTGTTTCCTTGTGATTTTAAAGAATTTCTCAAGGTTCTCTCTTGGTTTCGTTCAGGCGGAGCCAGCGTGTGGGCCATCACTCCGGAGGAGAGGGGGAAACATGACAAACAGTTTGACAGCCTCGCGCCCGTCCTCGGCTATGTCTCAGGTGGGCTGCTGTCACGACAAACAGACCCAACACTTATTTATGAGCAACACTTAGAAGTGTCACCAGAGGTTCAGCTATATCAAATGTCCGTCTCTCTGAAACCCGGTGATTTTTGTCTGTCTTCAGGAGAACAAGCCAGGAAATTCTTCCTCCAGTCTGGCCTGCCTGCATCTGTCCTGGCTGAGATCTGGTAAGCACCACTCAGTAAGCCTTCCTCCCGAATAATGTGTTGTCAAGCCAGTGGGTCAGTAGATCTTTATTTTTGGTCAGACTTTGGTCCTCTCTGCCTGCTTTGAACTTCCTGTTGAGCGCTCACTTCCTTCGCTGCCTGCCCCACCTAGTAAACTGTGTGTGTAAGAGAGGGGAGAAAGTGTGTGCACGCGCTGTAATTAGAACAAACTGTGTGTGTGCGTGTGTGTGTTGGTGTTTGTGTGAATAACGCTACTGGAATTCAGTCCCACCAGAGACTTGTCCCTTGTGTAACTCCAGCCTTTTCTATTGTCTTGATAAAGGAAAAAAAACAACTTGGAAAGCACACTTTGCTATAAATGGATCAAACTGTACCTCAGCTGTCTCTCCTCCTCCTGTAGGAACCTCGCTGACATGGACAGTGATGGGAAGATGGACAGAGTGGAGTTCTCCATCGCCATGAAGCTCATTAAACTTAAACTTCAGGGGCGGAACCTGCCTTCCTCCCTGCCAATCATCATGAAGCAAACTCCCATCTCCAACTATGCTCCGACCATTCCTTCATCTGCTCGCTTTGGTAAGAATGTCTCTGAGGATATTACAGCCACAATCCAGTTCAAAACCACTACACTACAACTCCTTCTCTTACAACCCAACCTCTTAGAACTGTTATTTCATCAGTGTCCCCAGAAAAAGAACATTTGAAGAGTTTTGGGCTGATTATGTACATTGTTTGAAAAAAAGAAATAGCTACTCTTGCAAAAAGATTAAACAGTTTTTCAATGAGTTCATGGTTTTTCTTCTAGAAAATAAAAGTAACCCATTTTACATGTAACTTTTCAAGGTTAGTCTGTCATCTGAAACAGTTTCTTGATCTCTTTATGTTCCCCCGTGTGTTTCCTCCTAATAGGAATGGGCTCTATGCCAAACCTGTCAGTTGGTCTGTCATCCATGTCAGCTATGTCAGCCATGCCCATCCTAACACCCATTCCGGTTAACCCCCTCATGCACCCCGTGCAACCCCTGGTGCCGACGCCAATGATTCTGCCTCTCATCACCTCTATGGGAAACTCTGGACTCCCCAATGGCAACGTCAACCTCCTCACTCCACCTCTTGTTCCCAACAACGCAGGTTGGTCCTGCAGGGGAAACTATACCTCCAGCTCGTCGGACAAATAAATATAGATATTGATTAGTGGATTAGCCACCCATTGATTCTAACTTGACCGGGATCAAGAACGTGAATGTATGCTGAAGATGTTGGATTACGGTCCAGAGCCATTCAGTTCAACTAATTTTCATTTCACCTAACAGGATATTTCACTGGCATGTTATTTTGAGGTTAAATGCAAAAGAGGAGAGCATAGAAAGTAAACGGTGATTAGCATAGATAAGAAGCATGTGCTTCATATCTACACGTTGTAAAGAAAGCCAAAACCGTAGTGTTGTAGCTGGGGACACAGATACAGGTAGTGTGTAAAAGGAGAAGGATAAATGTGCTTGTGCATGTTCTCATAATTTAAAGTATTTAAAAGTAAAATTGAACACCTATATTTTACCAGGTTAAGTGATTTTTTTTTGCAGCCTGTAATAAACAGTGACTTCCTGTTTACATAACGCTATTTGATGGCTTTCGATTGGACGACACTAAAGATAATTCTTAACATTTAACCATTACTTAAGTCTTAACTAACAGAGACATTTCATAAGTTTGAAGTTACCTACTTGATTTAGTAAATCACTAGATTGGAGCAAACTACAGTAGTAACTAAGAGTTATAGAAAGGCTTAATGCACAAATTGAATTCATGAATAGCTCGTGCAAACCAATCCTGGTGTGTAATATTCAGCGCATCAAGGTCAGTTATTCAGGTCTTGCGAGTTAATGGTGCAGTGTTAATGTGGTGTGGATTACAGACGCAACATGAAAGGGCTGAACCTTGTCTACCTACTCCTCTGTGTGTCTAGAGGTGCACATGAGCATTGAGTATGGAAGATCTTTATACTGTATATGTCTACATATGTTGTGATATGCAGCCAAGAATTGCTTTTTAATCACGAAGGAGATGAGTCACCAGCCTTTACTGCAGATACTGTACCTGTTAGATAGAGAAAAAAAAGTATCCTTGATATCAGGTGTGGGTGCATATATATATGATATATACATTCACATTTAGTCAGTTTTCCCTTTTTGGATTTCTCTTTTATCTGACTCTGGTTTCTCCATCTCCCACCTCCTCCATCTGTTCTTCGGCTGCTCTCTTTAATCTCCCTCTGCATGTTCAAGTACAATTTTTGGCTGTGAAATGAGCAATCTAACGAAAGTGAGTGTGAAATGTCTCTCTATCATTTGGTGTTCCCCAAACTGTACCCAGCTCTCTCTGCTGAAGAAAATATATAAACGCCTCAGCTCTCGGGTCTACTTTTTAGCGCAGGGTTGCGGACAACTGCGATCGCTTTGTTTTTAGCCAGATGTCGATAACCTTGCTGCGGGAGCTCTGTGTGCTGCGACTGTAAAGTATGAGGAGATAAGATTAGATGTACACACACGTTCAAGGGCAATTGCACCCTGCACGTCTACAGTATGTCTACAGTCATTGCGTAAGAAAAGCAAATGCACACACTGTACATTTTAAATGCATGCACTGAAGTATTCACCACACCTCATATTACTTTAAATGTTATTTAACTAACCATCTCTATCTGCAGCGCTCCCTCTATCTGGCTTCTCCTCTCCGATGACGTTCTCTCCGTCCACTGGCATGTCAAAGGCAAACTCTCTTCTGGACCTTGGATCCAGCAGGTGAGATGCACAGTGTGAATAATTACATACCATATAAAATAACCATATCAGTTGCCCCAAATAGCCTGTGAAGAAAATTCTGCATATTTTGAATGTCCTCTGTCAGCACATCCTCCTGAAACATAAATTTAGAATCAAGTACTGAATTTCTGAGTTTTATGGGAGATGGGGGGACTTCTAAAATGCGGCATTTGTTATGCAGTGATTTTAAGAGAGAGGCCGGTATAAACGCTGGCCTCGGTCACACACAAGCGGCCCATTAGCTCAGAGAAGCAAGGTTTTTTTTTTTTTTTGCAGGAAAGGGCTGAGGATCAGAATGCAGGCAGAGATGAAACACTTAGATAACCGAGGGAGCAGGAAGGGCATTTTGAAATCAGATGTTCTAGTTGGCAACGGTAGGAAGTCAGCTTGTTTAGACTCACAAACCTAAGAGGAGAACTGAAATCAAATGGCATTCTTACTGGAGCAGGTCACTGCAACTGTGAGGTTTCCATCTGTTTTTAATAGCCATATAAGAGGTCCAAATGTTTTATCTTAATAACTACCAATTTGATTGCTATGTAATTTTGTACAAATATTCATGGTTCTCACTTTGGTTATTGCCTGAATTGTACTCAAGCACCACCATATTAGGTTCGCATTTGTAATTTTACCCTGCTGACGTTGGCATTTATCTCAAAGAAACGTTGTACGTATGCACAGCCTCACAGAGCTGCGTGGTTGTAGACTAAAATGTAATGTTTCACATATTTAAGACAAATGAACAGATTATACATAGTGGACTACAGCAGATACTGGATATGCACTGTTGTTTAATTTACTAGTTCTAATAACTTGTCACCAGCAGGTTCCGTCACATTAAATGGCAATAATGTCATTGTATGCGTGTTATTAGCCACGTCGGTTTGTGGTCCTATGTCTGCGATAGTCAAACTTTCATTTTTTGTTTTTCAGTGAAGCACCTAATCCCTGCCTGGCATAGTTACAGTAGTCTGATGTAATGAGAAGTAAACAAAGAGGAAACCGGCGGGGGGAGTGTTTGTGAGCAGCGGATTCAGCTCTTCAAAAAAAGACAAAGCAGTATCTAATATCCTTGTTTTGTGTGCTTTGGGGAGAAAGGATGGGAGCAGTATCTGGTTTCATTTCGAATGTATTGTTCTGAGTGGCCCAGTGCTTCACACAATGTGTCCTGACCTCAGGTGTGGATGGTAGCGCGAGCAATAATAAGGGCAGCAGGAGTGTTAGGGAGTCAAATACCAGCACAGGTTGATCCAGCAGCTACCCGCCTCACTTTAACCTTCCAGTCCTCATTGTGACATCCTTTTATATCATGCTTTGTTCTTGTCCTGTTTCTGGAGCCATAGTAAGTTTTAATATAACCGGAATTTTACAGCCCTACTTGGTGGCATTAATTCACACATACACACACACAGAAAAAAGAAGCCCTTCGGCACAGGGAAGATCCCACACTGCATCTCCTATTGTATCTCTGAAACCTCTTTTATTCCTTTTTTTAGGAGTGCTGCAAGTTTCCACCCCGCTGTAATGACTCAAAAAAAAAAAACATTCTTCTCAAATGAACATCACCGACCCGGCATATACTTTTGCTATTCTTGCAGCGGCATTGTTTATAATAAAAACAGAATGGCTGATTAGCATTGCCTGAGGATGCAGCGCTGTCTTGTTTCTGCGAGTCATTGTCTACGTGGTCGTCCGCACAAGCTTCCTCCACAGCTAATTAGCAGCTGAGGAATAACACCGGGGAGTCTCGACGCAATTAGTGGTTTTAAGTCAAGGGAGAATACAAGGGAGAAAGGGAACACTGACCACATAATATTATTGTGTAATTTTCCTTTTGGTGATATTTTGGCATATCGACATTCCTTTCTCTCTCTCCGTCCGTAGTTCAAATTCTTCCTCCACCACGTCCTTGGCCAGCAACTCTCCGAAGACGGGTGCAAGCGACTGGGCCGTTCCGCAGGCCTCGAGGCTCAAGTACCGTCAGCAGTTCAACACGCTGGACAAGCTCATGAGTGGCTACTTGTCAGGTGGGTCCCGCACACACACACACACAAGCTAAATAAACACAGGGCCACTTGGCTGCTCATGAGTGGTGTTCTCAAAGTTTGACAGAGCACACTCTGGGTCCGTCTCACTTCACACGCATGCTCTCACGTACTCTTGTGATTGCCCGCTGGACAGGACGTGGCAGCACACAAACATCTCCACGTCAGTTGGCGGGGGAAGAAAAATCACTAACTCGCTGTTATTTCTGATGTCATTTTTACTTTGCAGGACCTCAGGTTAGAAATGCTCTGATGGCATCCAACTTGACACAGACTCAGCTAGCTACCATCTGGTGAGTATAAGTTATGTGTGTTTATATGTGTGTATGTGCGCTTACCCATGTACGTCTGATCCAGTACGTAGTCACATCTTAGGCTTCATGCCTGTTTACATTCATAATAGTGTCTATTGATATAGTGTCTCTAGACAGGCAGCACACATAGGTGGATGATGCCGTTAAATTGCATTTAAATTATTGCCCTGATTCATGGCTCCAAACCTTTGATGAAAATGATTTGATGCCAATTGGTTTGTCATTTAACATGCCTTACAGGTTGGCAGTTTTACGCCACAAGCTTTAAAAATGAAAAGCACAACTATACTGCTGGATATTGTGGATATCTCTGGTCTTAATGTTCCACATGTTTCTGCAGCAGTGAACAGTACATGAAATGATTTTGGAAATACAACAGAGATGCAAGATTATTCAAAATCATATTTCTAACTTTTTCATAACTTATTGCTGTTACGTTTACTGGGAACAGCGATTGAGCTAACTGGTCGGAGCTTTATTGTGGTTTATTGTTTTTGTTTCACCTTGAGTGCTCTCATTAGCAAAAAAAAAAAAAAATCCCATAAACCTAGTGTACACTACCTGCCCAGCACCAAACAACAACAGGGTGATGTTTGCGACCAGCTGGTGAACATAGTGGAGCCTTTAGCAGCTAAAAGAGACAGATATTTCCCTCAGGAACAAAGCTGAAAGAAGAGCTAATATTGGAGCCAGGTGGTTTGAAAAATGACTGCAAATGAATGTTAATGTCTGCTGGACGCGTAAGTAGGCAACTGTTTGCTGACTCGTTCTCCATAACAGCTTTATTAGGTGATAATTTGTCAGCTTTTGCAGCTCGTTCCGCCGCCTCCAAAGAAAAGACGCTTTCAGATCACGATATCCTCACCGAGCAGAGTGACAGATTTCATCCTCACCGCTTTATGATGTGACTTTCCCTGTGGTGCGCACACAGGACCTTGGCAGATGTGGATAAGGACGGTCAGCTACAAGGCGATGAGTTCATTCTGGCCATGCACTTGGTGGACATGGCGAAAACTGGCCGACCTCTACCCCTCACCCTGCCTCAAGACCTGGTGCCTCCCTCTCTCAGGTAACACACACACACACCCACACAGACTGACAGACTCACTGGATTCTTTAATACATTCATGATCACTACCATACTTTCTTTTTTTCTCATTTCAGAGGAGGAAACAAGTCCAATGAGCTTGTTAATGGAACAGGGCCGTACATAACTCCCTCTTTAATAGACACAACAGAGATAGAACCTGCACAAAAGACCAAGAGCAGCGGTATGGCATGTCCTGCCAGTGTTTTGTTTTGCTATAATGTGAGTCTTTGGTCTTCCTCTGTGTCACCCCCCTCTCCTCCTTATTTTCTCAGTCTCCTTTGAGGACAAGCTGAAGGAGAACTTTGCACGGGGCAGTGCCGAGCTGGAGAAGCGGCGACTGGCTCTGGAGGAGGCACAGAGAAAGGAGCGGGAGAGGAGAGAGAGGGAAGAGCGGGAGGCCCAGGAGAAGAGGGAGAGGGAGGCCAGGGAGCAGGAGAACCGAAGGAGGCTGGAGGAGGAGAGGCGGCTGGAGAGGCAGAGGGAGATGGAGAGACAGAGGGAGGAGGAGAGGTTGAGAGAGCTGGAGAGGAAGGAGGTGAGTGAGAGATGTAGGCTCACCTGGGAGACGCTGAACATCTAGATTACAACGCCCGGTGACCACGTTTCTTTGCGCTTTCAGGCCGCGAAGCAGGAGATGGAGCGCCAGCGGAGGGAGGAGTGGGAGCGTGGGAAGAAAGAGGAGCTGGGCAGGAGGAGAGAGGGGGAGCAAGAAGAGATCTCCCGACTCAGGGCCAAGAAGAAGAGTCTGGAGTTGGAGCTGGAGGCTGTGGTGAGACTTTCATAAATGTGCACACTGATAGTCTTGCAACACAGGCTCACACTGATATTGTCTTCCCTGTCTCGCAGGGGAACAAGCACAAGCAGATCTCGGACCGCCTCCGTGACGCTCAGAGTAAGAGGCGGATCTTGAAGGCAGAGGTGGACCTCATCAATCAGAAGAGGGACGCACGCATCACAGACATCAACGCATTGCAGCTTCAGGTTGAGGTCAAACAAACTTCTTTTTCCCTCCTGTCAAACTTCTACATTTCATTGATTCCTGTGAGTATTTCCTGAATGTATTTCTGTTTGCCACAGGACTGGCAGAAGAAGCTCTCGCAGCTCATCCCAGAGCAACAGAGGCTGACAGAGAAACTGCGAAACATCAGCCTCAACAAACTCTCCTGTGAGTGACAAAACGCCTGCTACATATCTGCTGCTGAAGTCTCTCCTCCTCGCCCCTGACCTTTTTCACCTTTGTCTTGCAGCGGTGGCCTTGACCTCTCTGACCGGCAGCGTGACGGAGAAAGGTGTGAATTGTCGGAGGCTGAAGGACCAGCTCGACACTCTGGAGAGGGAGACCACGGACAAACTGGCCCAGATGGAGCAGTACAACAAAGAGCTTAAGGTCAGTGGTCAGCTCCGCCCAGATTTGGGATTTGGAGGATGATAATGAGCTTTTTAGCAGAGAGCCATAGATTTTTGAGGAAGTTTAGGATCACTCTCCATTATCTCCTTCACTTCTTGGAGACAGGACATAAAAAATTTAAATATTGTGGTACGCTTTGACATCTGTCAATCAAGCAAACACTAAACTTACTTGCTTTCTTTTTAAGAGTTAGATGAGAAGAATTATACAACTATCATGTCATGTCAAGTATTATTATAAGTAGTTCAGTTTTGGAGAGAGCCAGGCTAGCTCCCATCTCCCTGCTTCTAGTCTTTATTCTAGCTAAGCTTATCAAATGGCTCGCCCCGAGTTTAATACATAAACATGAAAGTGGCCTCAGTTTTCTCATCTAACCATCTGCAAGAAAACAAATCAGCGTATTTTCCAAAAATGTCAAACAGTTCATTTTAAGATGAGTGTTTTTGATATTAATATTTCAGTATAAAAGTTGGGTATTTTTAAAATAATACAACAGCGGGGGCAAAATAAAGAAACATCTCTACATGATGGATTACAACAATATTAAGAACGAGGAGCTTTTATGTAGGGATTTTTTTTATGTCTTTCCTTCAGCAGTGGTTTATTAGAACAGAACAAAAGCAGGGAGTTTTAAAACTTCGATTTTTAGAAAACCTTGTTACCTAACAGTTATTGCACACATACAGAGTCAGATGTACACATTCGCTGGCAGGAAGCCTGATTCAGATTCAATACCTGTAAGGAGTGATGTCATGCCCTCCTTTCACGGTGTATTGTCAATCAGATACTAATAATTGCAGCATCATAAATCCTGCTCTCTCTCTTTTGGTCTGTTCAAGTGTTTTCCCTTTTTAACTGCTCTTTGAAGCCTTTAACCTCTCTCTTTTTCTCTTCCCTCTCTTTCTTTCCTCTGCTTCTCGCCGCCTGGACATCTATTTCTTATTCACATTGTTCTCCTCTCTGGTTTTCCATTTGTTTTGTTTCTCTCTGATGCTTTCTTTCTTTTCTCCCTCGTCCCTTTTTTCTTCAATTACCCTCCTCGCAAATCACCTCCGTTTTCCTCCCTTTTCCTTGATCACACCTATTATCTTTCACCTTCCGCCTCGTCCCATCCTCTATCCTCCCTCCCCGGTCATCACACTGTGTGTTTTCTTTCATAGTTTGGGGATATGGATGACTGTGTCCTGCGGGGCCTTCTGTCTCTGCTGGCCTGCCTCAGCCAGCTCTTCCTTCTCATCAAGGTTGTCTTTCTTCCTCTCTCTTTCTCTCTCTCTCTCTCCCTCTCAGCCTCCCACCGCGTAATCTTTTTCACCAGCCAGCCTTATTATGTTTTTTGTCATCTCACCTCTTGTTTTCCCTTAAGCCACAACCTTCAATCTTCTTTTCCTTTTCATCCCACGATGATTCAATCTCTTTGCTCATCCTTGCTTTTTTTTGTGTGTGCGAGTGTTTTTACTCATTATTAAATGGAGCACTGCTTTGGTACCATGTCTTCCCTTTGTTGTTGTCTCTCACCATGGAATTTGTTCTGTGTAAACAGGATGCACCCTGAGGGTAAAACAAACACTCACACGCAGAGCGCTTAACCTGCACAATTTGTTTTTGAGGGAAAAAAAAAATTGAACTCGGCTCACACACGTACACACATCTGCATGTTTCTGTTATTGGCTGCCAATTTGGGCTGGCTTCTTTTTTGATTCATTCGTCAGTTTAGCATGTTTGGAAAAATTGCACATACCACACATGTAGAGATGAGTCCCAAACTTTCTACAGATCGAGCACAAATTGAATTTACACCTGTGCTTCAACTGCTTTGGCTGCTTTGTGGTCGGAGCAGCATTAAAAAGACTGCGCACAGTTGTTTTGTGATTTGGGGCTGATCATAACACAGTTTCTGCGCTGTTGAACTGCTCGCTCCGAGTGCCTTTTTTATGTCTTGTCTCTAATGCATCGCACGCTCTGTGGCTGCCTCAGGAGCTGAGGGAGAAGCAGATGAGGCAGCAGGCTGTCCTGGACGACCTCCACAGGGTCAAAGAGGAGAAACTGAGGGAGCTGCAGAGGCGTCGGGAGGAGGAGATGGAGAGGAAGAGGAGGGAGGAAGAGGAGGCCGCCAGGTGACTTCTACTTGTCTGTGTTTGGAGGAACTTATTCGTGATACGTACCTTAAATCTGCTTGTGAAGTTTTTTTAGGGGACCTAAATTGGAAATAAAACTCATGTCCTCTGTGTGTGTTTACTCTGTGTTTACCTCCCACAGACAGGCAAAGCTAGAGCAGGAGAGGAGGGAGAAGGAGGAGGAGGAGGCGCGTCAAAGGAGGCTCCTGGAAGAGCAGAGGGCCAGGCAGAGGGAGGAGGAGGAGAGGGAGGCACAGGCTCGCCTCCGGGCAGCCCAGGAGAAAGCACAGGAAGAGGAGAGAAGGAGGCGAGAGGAGGAGGAGGAGGAGAGGAAGAAGAGGAAGAGGGAGGAGGAGATGGAGGAGGAAAGGAAACGAAAAGAGGAGGAGGAGAGGGTTGAGGAGGAGAGGAGGAGGAAAGAGAAGAGAAGGAAAGAGGAGAGCAGCAGCCGGCGATGGTGCCCCAGCGACCCTCCAAGCTGACTACACGTATAGAGCTCTGTACTCGTTTGTCGCCCGAAACGCAGACGAGCTGAGTGTTGATGCAGACTGCCTTATTGAGGTACGAGCCACACACACACTCCCGCTGTAAGCACACACTGCAGATGTTTCACACACATATTTATTCATTTATCCTCTCTATGCATGTATAGGTGGGCTGTTTTTTTTGTTTTTTTTTTTTACTTTTTTTGGTTTTCGTGTCAGACTGGGCCAAAAATGACATTTTCCACAGACTTTTATAGGGATTGTTCATCACTATTAGTTATTTTTTTCATGTATACAGATACAGCATGTTTATGTGGATCTCATCTCTGCCGTCATCAGCATTACCACCCAAATACATACTTTTACACAGCAGTTTTACACTTGATAGTTACATGTAATCCAAGGAAAAAGTCTATCATTTAATATTTTTTTATGTAACACTGACACAGTGTTTACTATTATGTAAAAGAGTGCCTGCTTTAATAATCAGACCAGCCAAATCTATAGCTAGCTCACATCACCTAGTTAATCAATACTGATGCAGTTGTGGTTTCACTTTTTTTGGCATAACTAAGCAGCTTAGCTACTTTGCTATGTAGCTTACTTACAGATAAATGTTAGGACTTACAGCTCTGTAACTTGCAAATTTCCCAAGCCTAAATTAAAAACAGGCACAATAGGTATCACTCAAATAGAAAAACTCAAAGTCAGATATATACCCATGAAATTAAACCACTGAATGTAATATTGCAGGCAGTGAAAAGTGCATAAAAAGAGATATTTAAAAGAAAATTATTAAGTAGTCATATTCCTTCACCTCTTTAAATGTTTTGAATGAATAGTAAAACGTTTCCATAAAGAGGTATCAAGAACATTTAAATAATCAAAATTGTCAAAATATGACACTACACACACTAACACTAACTAACTAACACTACACAGACTCTAACTTTGGTTGGCCATAATGCAAGATTCTTGTTTGGGTACATTTTACTGCTTGTCATCCAACAACAATTATGTACATATATGCATTTTGCAAATTATATTTACAGTTTCTTAGATGTTCAGTGTGTATGTCAGCCCAATCCAGCAAAAAAATAGCAATTGAACAGACATACAAAGGCAAAAAGAATGAAATGATGAACTGTGAAAAATTCTTAATTGGCATTGGCATGAATTGACATGGATTGATCCTTATATTTTTACTGTAATATTTGTTTGTAATATGATGTTTGATTGAGTGTGAGATAGAAATAGACCTGACAACCCTTTCTTTTCACTTGACCCTAAGTAAAAATGACACTGAAGTGAGCAGTTGGTGCATGCAGTGATTATAATTTGAGCATGCAGACCTGTTCACACCCCATTACCATGAGATGTTTGCGTGACGGGTGTCTAAACATACTAACCGTGTGTGATTGCTGTGACTGGTCCAAAAGATGACTGCGGTCGGGCCACCGTGTTTATCATCATCACCTCACTGTGTGCGATTGTGGTTGATTGTGTTTTCTGTGATGCAGGTGGACGAGCAGACCGTCGGTGAGCCTGGCTGGTTGTGCGGGAGTTACCGTGGAAACAGGGGCTGGTTCCCCCAGAGTTATGCAGAGAAATGCCCTGCCGCGTCTACCACCGAGGCGGCCCCTTCTTCACCTGGAAAAACGTCTTGTCCGCCTCTACCACTGAGCACGGGGTAACATACAGAAAGGAAAATGATGACTGTCTCTAAGGCGCTTTCTGTTGATGTTTCAGCTCCCCTACAGTAAAGATAGTACAGTTTTGTGCTTTTTATGCTAATAGTCTGCTACAGTCACCTTGGGCATTTTAATGTATGCCACTGTGCTTGTTTTTATTCTTGCGTTGGCTCCTTCCCTGATGGTTTGTTCCTCCTGTTTTACCCAGAGTCCCAGATGGGGAGATAGAAGCCGACAGCAATGTTCCTGTCCAATCAGACGCTTCACAGGTAAAGAGGAACGCTTGACTTGTGTTAACTTTTAACTCCAGGCATGCCGTGGATCGGGTCTAACTCAGTTACCTTTGAAGAAAACTCACTCCTAATGAACAGATACGCTTTTTTAGCGACCTACTCCGGATGCAAATTGAAACTCAGTTTTGTTGCTGTGTCAGTTCAGAGACGCGCATTCATTTTCTGGATAGAGTATCCATGTTTTATTCAGGAGCAGCATGGGAGTTATCTGTTTATATGGTATCCGTATATGAATGTATCTGTAACCCTCAGAGAATTATCATCCACTTCTGCAGTTTCCCTCAGCTCGACTGAGCTTTTTAGTATCTTTCAATACAGTGTTTCTGGATTTCTGGCCCACAACTTAATTGTTTTGTTTCACTCACCGCCCTTATCAATGACAAGACAAAGTTAGCAACTAGGGGTGAACATCATGAGGCATAAATAAAAAATAGTAAATATTGGACTTGTATTCATCTGGTGGCCAAAAAACTGACCAACAAAGACCTCCATATAAAGTGATGTAATATGTCACTGCTTTGTTTACAACTTGTTGCGTTCCTACCAAGTCACCAAAGCATTATTTAATTCAGCTTTAAATATGGTCTGTACTTCACTAGGTTTCCTGTTGGTGTGGCGATTTCTGCCTGCATAGTATATCTGAGCTATAAACTGCCTTTGGCAGCCAAGGAACTAGGTCTGGCTGGTACACACAGTGCTGCTGACACTAGCACACACATCCTCAACAGCAGCATGGCTCTATATTTATAGTTTTTCTCTGCTGGGAGTTCCTGTCTCTTTCTGCCTCTCTGTGGGTCACCGAGACATTTACAGATCTCCATCTCCCAGCAGATAACATCAGTGTTAGTAGGTCCGGCATTTGTAGGTTATGTCTCATGGTCAGAGAGAGTCAGGTGAAATGGGCTGATATTTATGGTTTACATGATGTTATAGATGCATTTCTCCACTGGGTCTAATCTGAAACCTTATTGCTCTTCTAATCTCACTCCCTCAGTCCTCGATCCCTCTACTAGCCCGAGCCGTCTCCTCGTGGTCGGCCACCTCAGAAACTCACCTCAACCTCTCCGCCGGTGCCGGTGACGTCATCACTGCGCTGCTGAGCTTCTCGCAGGGTGACATCATCAGTGTGCTCCAGCAGAGGGAGGACTGGTGGCTGGGACAGCTCAATGGGACGCAGGGATGGTTCCCCAAAAACTATGTCACCCTGGAGACGGGTGGCAATACGGAGTATGAAGACAGACATACACACCTCTCTGATGCTGAATTTAACTTGAGCGTAAGAATAAAATGACTTTTTTTTTCCCTCTCTAGTCTGGATGCATTTGACACATTTGACTCCGTTCAGCTGGAGGGTAAGGAAAGTTTTAATCATGACATTTAATCATGGCTCTGTAACTCCGTCGGATACATGGCGCTGACTTGCACTGTTCTGTCCTAACCAGAGTATGTGGCCTTGTACACGTATGAGAGCCCAGAGGTGGGGGACCTGACGTTTGTTGAGGGAGATGTTGTCATGGTGACAGAGAGAGAAGGAGAGTGGTGGCGAGGATGCATCGGGGATCAGACGGGAGTTTTCCCTTCCAACTACGTCCGACCTGTTGAACCAGAGGTGAAGTCTTGTTTATAATTGAAAAAGTGTTCGAAGCAAAGTTTTTGTGAACTAAATGTGTAGTGTTGACAGTAATAGAGAAACAACTTGGAGTGTACGATTTTATCTATGTGTAGGACACAAGTAAATGGGAGGGGTCTCAGGAGGATATTATATATGAAGTAATATTGCAAAGATTAGTAAGCTTGTTGACTCGATGAGAGAAGAAATGTAATCAATCCTTACTATTTTTTCATCTGTATATAGACAATAATATTTAGTAGCAAGCCTAACTTTTTTTCCATGTTACATATATTTTTCTTTAATTTCATATGTTATTTACTTATTTTTTATTTTTTGTGACTTTATTCATTTAGACGACAAGACCTGGAGGTCCAACCAAAAAGCCTGGTAAGAATGTGCACTTACTGCACACACACACACACACACACACACACACACACACACACACACACACACAGACCATCAGTAGTCTTCTGATTAACTCTGTTATGCTCTTGACATTTACCTGATCTAAATTCATATCTGTTTTGTCAGCAGAGATCGCCCAGACGGTCACCGCCACCGTTGCCCCGACAATGCATCAGCTGCGTCTGTCTCCAGGGCAACTGATTGTGGTCTTGGCCAAGAACTCCACCGGCTGGTGGCTCGGGGAACTGCAGGTCAGTCATCAGGGGCCTTTTCTTAAAAAAAAAAAAAAAAAAACGAATAATGTTAGATGTTAAAACTTCAGTATGCCAGTAACAAGGTTTTTTCTCTAATTGCTGATGCAGTTCAATGTTAATCGCACCTTGGAGCACTGTACTGTGCAAGCATGAGTAATCCGTTCTAGTTCTCCTAAATCCACAGCCCAGTGTCAGAGGGGAATATTCACATAGTCCGCCTTTTCTGCTCTGCCTCTGTTCCAAGGAAACTGAGATAGTATAAATGTGAAATATTTGACAATATGAAAAGTATTTTATGTTTTATTAACAGATCGTAAAAAGAAATGTGTTGCAACAAAAGAGACGTGGTCAGGTTAATATATGTTGATACGTTTATTTTACCACCCAAACACAGCCCGTTCTGTAGATGCTTTTTATATCTGCTGACTTGTCAGATCAATAAAGAGCTGCTGACAGGTGACAGGAGGTTACAGTAGTAATAACAGGGTTGTCTATGGGTCGTACATCTGCAGAAGTGAGAAGTCAATCCTCGCTGCCTGCTTTGTGCTGAGGCTGCTGTTATAGCTGCAGTTAGGCTCTCTGTGAATCTTTTGACACACTAATGAGACAGCTGAGTCAGTTTAGCGGTAAGGGGTGGACAGTTCAGGCAAGACAGTAAAAAGTTAAATTAACACGGCTGGAGTGCATACATGCATATTATTCTGTCAAATTGTACAATGCTCTCAGTAATGAATATGCTGATTTTAATTTGTACTGGTCAGGAAGGATGAGACATTAAAGAGCAGTCTTTTGGTCGTTCCACAGACTTTTAGGCTTGAGCTTTGGCTTGATTTATGGAGGCAGTGAATATAAATTCCCAGTAAAGACCCATCTGGATTCAGAATAAATTGCTGTTTGTGCTGCTGGGATCCTGGAGGTTCAGCTCTCTGCCTGACAAAATCGATTCACCAATTCATCTCTCGATTTAAAATTCAGAACCGAACCAGCGGGAGATTGATTTACTCTCACTGGATCCTTTCCCCTCCAGGCACGAGGCAAGAAGCGGCAGAGAGGCTGGTTTCATTCCTCTCACGTCAAACTCCTCGGCCCCTCCAGCAGCAAGTCCTCCCCCTCCCCTCTGCCAGGTGATGCCTGACACATTGAGAACATGACATCCTGTCCATGATCAGTGTGCATGGTCTGTCATTTTCTTGCATAGTTGGGCATTAAATTGCCAGCAAAATCCAATTCTGCACCATGATTACTATGATAACCCTGCCAATAACTGATGAGTTTCTGTGTCTATGATTTTGAAATTTGACACAAATTGTGCATCAATATATGAAACAAGAGGCTGTGAAGTCACTGTAACTCGCTGTATCAGTGGGTAACTACACTGGGATGAGTACATACACAAAACTGCCATTGAAACGTCTAACCTTTCAACTTTCCCATTTGTGCCCCTCCGATCCCTCAGTGTGCCAAGTTATAGCGATGTACGACTATACCGCTGCCAATCGGGATGAGCTGAGCTTCTCCAAGGGCCAGCTCATCAACATCCTGGACAAGACCAATCCTGACTGGTGGAAAGGAGAAGCCAATGGGGTCATGGGCCTGCTGCCCACCAATTATGTCAAGATGACAACAGAGTCAGACCCTAGTCAGCAATGTGAGTAGACTTCAAGCTTTTTTTTTTTTTTTCTGCCTTAAAAACTATTCTCAGAGTGAAAATATTTTGTCTGTCATACCACTTGAGAGAAAATCAATAATTCCCACATGTAGTGGGAATTATTGTGGGAGTACTGCTGGTGTGGAAAAATAAGACCGTGGCCACAAATGGACACTGATAAAACGTGTTCATCAGCTGTAGAGACAAACTTCTCTCTTATTGCTGAATTTGATTGGTTTACTTGGCTCACTCCAGGTACAGTAGATTTCTCATCCATGTCAGAGCATGGAAAGACGAACGGTAAGCGTAAAAACGTTGGTTTCTGTCTATCACCGAGGGAATCATCGGTGCACATGAACCCACACATGAAAAGGCCCAATCATCCTACATATTTTGTGTGTGATACTTATTGAAATTAATGGTGTCTAACACCCTCCTAAATTAATGAGACAAAATTGGAATAACTGAAATAGATTTATTTCAGTCTAACTAAGCATAAGTGATTGGGCCTTTTAAGTCAATTAGCTGCACCAACTATTTAAAATAATTCAAACGAATCATTTGACATTTTGGAAACTACACTTTACCTCCTTCTTGCCAAGACTTAGATGAAAAGAACATTACAGCTCTCATAACTGTTAGCTGAAGACTGTAAGCAGGAATGTAAAGCTAACATTAAAATCTGTCTACTAGGACTTATAAAGCTCATTAAATAACATGCTTAAACCTTACATAAAACGAAATGTCACAAGACACTAAATAGGCAAGCTCTCTTCCATGTTTTCTATCTTCATGTCAAGCCAACCCAAGCTCACCGTGACATAGGCCAAACAAAAATAATCAAAGTACACATCAAATACATTTTTCCCAAAGATAGTTTCTGTCCTTTTAGGTAGTTCGTATCACGCTGACGTTTGTCCAAGTGTTCATTTTTCTGACGAGTTTGGTTTTAATTACACAAACACACTAACAGGGTGAACTATCATGATTGACAGCTGTCAGTCAAAGTGATGTAGTAGTAGAGGCACCTGCAAACATCTTTTCAGGAATTGTATGTAGAGTAAAATTTGTCGAGAGGAGATGGGTGATCATTAGCCATCAGTCTCTAATTATTGATTACTGATTAAGTGCATGGGTGAGACCTCGATACTGCGACTCCATCCCTGATCACTACAAGATGGCAACACTCGTATCCAGGATATTTTGGCTTCACTTTTGTACAGTGGGAGGAAGTGCAGACACTTCGTCCATCTTCATACACAGTCTGTGCTCCTGGTTGTAGCTTCATATTTAGTGTAGACACATCAGAGTGGTATCGATCTTCTCATCTAACTCTCACCAAGAAAGTCAAAATCAGAGTATTTCCCAAATGTCAAATTCGGAATATTATATTATATTATAAATTCAGAGCAAATCACTGGAGCAAAATGGAACAACTATTGAGTTTCAAATAAGGAGGGCACATTTTTTTTCCATCATAATCAGTCAAATTTTTGCAAATTTTTACTGGGAGGTTAACAGGTAGAGATGATGTATAATGCACATGTCCACCATTTATCACTGAATGTACACCGATCAATGCTCTGTTGGGAAGGGTGTGATTCCACTTCTGTATATTCACTGCTCATTCACACGTATCTGTTTAAAAAAAAAAAAAAAAAGGTTCATTTTTAAGCAGGAGATGCGTCTTTGCATTAGTATTCATGGCCTGCGTGTTCTCCTCGCAGCAGTGGATCTATGTTAACAAGAGCAAACACACTGGACGTTTAATTAGGATGAACTCGTTAATGCCGCAGACACAAAACACAATGAAATTTTAATTGTAATGAACATGTTCTGATTTATACACACACCCCAGTACACACAAAGTCAGCACTTCATCTGAGAAGTAAAATGTGTGAAATTACCATCATGCCCCAGCTGATGTGATTAGTAACAACATTTACATTTCCAGAAATACATTATTAATGCACCTGCATGTATGAGTCTAGCATTAATATTAAAACTATATTAATGTCTGCTGTCTCTCCTTCATCTCACTCACCTCCTCCCTTTCCCCTCCTGCTCCTCCACTTCATCTCTCTCTCATCCCTCATCTTTTTTTTTTTCTTTTTTCTTTTTTTGTTTCCTCTGTAGGACAGTAATGCTGGCTTTCCTCTCTCCTCCTCCCTCCCTTTCTCCCTCCTTCTCCTCTTCCTCCACCCCTTCTGTCTGAGCCAATCCGAATTGCCCTGTCGCAACAGGAAGCCCAGCCGCCAGCGAGAACAGCCGAGCTCTGCGCTTTCCACCTCACTTGTTTAGGACTGTGGTGTTCTGCTGCTCCTCTGTTTTTGACCCCCCTGTTTTTTTTTTTTAATCTAGCTTCTTTTACCTGCTCCTCCTTAATTTTTTATCCTCTGTCTTTTTCTATGAGGCATTTATTTCTCACCCTTATCCCCCTCGCTCTCTGTCTCTCCTCTCCTGTGTTTCCCTTGATGTTTCTTTAACTAACTAATTAACAAAGGGAGCGAGGCAGAGGCAGCTAGACGTGTTGCAGAGGCTTTTGTCCCTCTGATACAAAGGCACGAAATGTGTCGTTTTGCTAAAGATAAAAGGAAATGCGGATCAAAAGAGTTTGGTTACACAGTATAATGAAAGTAATATGTAAATGGCATCAGACGGAAGTCATTTAGTTTTCTAAATTAAGGCTATAAATCAGTGTGATAAAGAATTTTTAACAGGGTCACTCATCCTTGCACTAACAACATTAAACTTTGCTAAAAATGGACAAATGTGAAGACTCACTGTCGCTTAAATCACCAGTAACCTTGATTGCTGCTTGCTAGTGCATTGCTCGTACTAAAACTAATTTATTGTGATTTTATTATGAACTCCTTATGCACTCTTCCATTTATTAATGCTTCCAAGTGATCAAAGAATGAGACTCATCCTGTACTGAACTGTGATATCACCAGCAAAAAAAACCCCACACAGATTTTAGCATACTAACTGTTAGAGTCAGAGATGATGATGACACCACACTGCTGACATTCACGTCCAACTTTTGCCAAGTTTGTACCTCAAAGACTTGAACCTACCAACTGAGTCTTCCACTGTTTCAAGCTGTTCCACTATTTCAAGCATTAGCTACTTTACTCATTCACACCTATGCAATTATTTGGAGCGAGCGCTCCACCATGAAAGGTGCTTTCGTTTTTCTTTAATTCAGCGTCCTTGGTAGCAGTGTTCTTAGTGTTAACATTGCCTGGTATGTTCGCTAGGTTCATGTACATACAACTACAACGTGCCTCACTCTTGTCTGTGCATTAAATGTAAATAAAATATCATATAACTTATAATAAAGGGAAATTTTAACCTGCTGAAGCGTGCAATGTTTTCAGCAAGAATGCTTGCTGTGTTTTCTCAGACACTGTGCTCGTGACTGACAGGAAAGCGTGCGTGCTGCGCATGCTTGTGTGTTGGCGCGTTTGTGCATGCATGCATGCCCGCATGCTTTGCGTGTGTGTATGTGTATGTGCGTTGTAGGGTGTGCTGACCTGATGACATTGGACACCATGACCCCTCAGGAGAGAAAGAGGCAGGGTTACATCCACGAGCTCATCCAGACAGAAGAGACCTACGTGGAGGACCTGGAGCTGGTTCTAGAGGTGCAGACGAACAACGCACACAAACATGCTGTCATATTTAGAAAATCTTGACTTTTTCTCAGAATATGCATCCCTGGCATTGTTTATAGTCTTTCATTTTTTCCTTCCATTTGCATCTGTCTGTCTCGCAGGTCTTCTACAAGCCCATGTCCGAGTCAGGCCGTCTGACACAGGCTGAGATGGGAGTGATCTTCGTTAACTGGAGGGAACTGATTATGTGTAACACCAAACTACTCAAGTAGGTACCACACACCATCATGCAGGTAAATGTTGTGAGTCTGCTCAGCTTCTTAGAACACTTTCAGGCTGCTGCTAAAAGGAGTACAGAAAAGGGAGGAAAATTTACAAGAAAAATTTTTATGTTGTAGGACATCAAGATTTTATACTTCAGTAAAATATAGATTTTTATGTTGGGCTTAGAAAAGACTTGTGACTTTCACTTTCTCAGGGCGCTGCGTGTCCGTAAAAAGACAGGTGGAGAGAACATGCCGGTTCAGCTGATAGGGGACCTGTTGGCCTCGGAGTTGGCGCACATGCAGCCCTACATTCGCTTCTGTTCGTGCCAGCTCAACGCCGCCGCCCTTCTGCAGAGCAAAACCTACAACCAGCCTGACTTTAAAGACTTCCTCAAGGTAGGACTTGTGGAAGATAGATGGGAACCAAAGGGACAGAACAGGCACGTGGCTCTGCGAGATGCACTGAAATATGAATCTTACTGTCTGCCTTTTTTTGAGCAGAAGATAGCCACTAACTACCGCTGTAAAGGGATGCCGCTGTCCAGCTTCCTCCTCAAGCCCATGCAGAGGATCACGCGCTACCCCTTGCTCATAAAAAATGTACGTGGGAAATGCTCTCCACACATCTAATTACAATATTCCCTCCCCTCATACTCGCTGTCTCTCTCTAATCTGCCTCATTCCCTCTTCCCCGTCGGTCAGATCCTGGAGCACACCCCGGATGGTCACGCAGACCGCGGCCCACTCAGAGAGGCTCTGGAGCGAGCCGAGGAGCTGTGCTCTCAGGTCAACGAGGGAGTCAGGGAGAAGGAGAACTCGGACAGGCTTGAGTGGATACAGAGCCACGTCCAGTCTGAGGGACCTATAGAGGTAAACAGATTGAGACATGACCCATATCGATGTGAATCAAAGTTTTAATCATGGTATGTGGAGTCTGTAAATGTTGGGTATGTAATTACTGCAGGACAACACAGTCATATATACACCCTCTACAATGAATAACACTTCTCCTTCACATCATAATTTATCATCTGTTACCAAAACAAACACACACAGACGGCAGCAAAGCAATTTTTCTCAGATGCTCTTGCTGTACTCGACAGTTTCCTTCCTTCACTATTTCCCTCCTCAGTCATGCCTTACTTTCTTCTCCATATCTCTTTCAGCACTTGGTCTTCAACTCGCTGACTAATTGCCTCGGGCCTCGCAAGCTGCTCCACAGCGGCCGACTCTACAAAACCAAAAGCAGCAGGGAGCTGTGGGCTTTCCTCTTCAATGATTTCCTCCTCCTCACACACAGCGCCAAGCCCTTCTCCTCCTCAGGACCAGACAAGCTCTTCAGCCTCAAGACCAACATACAGCTGAAGATGTACAAAACGGTGAGCGAGAGGCTGGACAAAAAGAAAACAAACACTACTTGCCTTGCTTGTCTTTCTTACTGTTTCCCTCTCTGGGCATCTGTCTATATGTCACTCATCACTTCATTTTCTTCTCCAGCCGCTGTTTCTAAATGAGGTTTTGGTGAAGATGCCGCCCGACCCGTCCAGCGACGAGCCGCTCTTCCACGTCTCGCACATCGACCGCGTGTACACACTCAGAACTGAGACCTTGAACGAGAGGTATGCACGCACCCTAACATTTTCACACTCTTCGCCAACCAAGTCAAACCAAATCATGCTGTGTGAAGTGATTTATGTGTTCATTGTGTCGGCAGAACAGCGTGGGTCCAGAAAATCAAGGCGGCGTCTGAACATTTCATAGAGACGGAGAAGAAAAAGAGAGAGAAAGCTTACCAAGGTAAACACACCTACTATACTGACCCTGTATGTGTGAGAGATTGCTGAGCATTAGCATGGACAATGAAATTTTACATGAATAGCAGCTAATCTCAGCAAGTAACAGTGAACAAACTGTTTGACTACGGTGAAATTGGTAGACACATGAACTTACTGTACATATCCACACACATTTAATTAAATGGAGTAGTGCCTTAATAACTAATTAAACAACACATACCAATTGAAAACAAACTACTGGGTTTGGAAGTGGGGTTAAATCTGATATTAACTGCAAGAGGTAAAGAATAACATTTGAAGATGGTGTCATTTACTTTAAACTTTGCTCAACAATCACATAAGAAATGGAATTAGCCATTACTAAATTTATGGTAAATATATATATATATATATATATATATATATATATATATATATATATATATATATATATATATATATATATATCATAATTATACAATGTAATTTTAATGACGCTCTCTGTGATGCAGGTTAAACAAAGGAGGGAGTAACTGTAGAGATGACACTAAATCATTAACACTCTAAATACCAGACTTCTATAACTACTAGAATTACCATAGCAGTCATTCTGATCATTCATACGTTATTTGCATATAATTTAGGTACAAATACTGAGAAGTCTTTTGTGTTTTGTAATTTTAAGAAAATAACAATATTAGAATAAAATATAGATACATTTATTAAAAGTCAGGGGTCCTATAGTTGCATGGGTTTCATTTCAACAAAGTTATTACATTGTAAAATTTAAAAACAGTCAGAATGACCGCCTTGGTAGTTAGGGTGTTGATATCAGTAAAAGTTTGTATTTGACTGTCTTGTATTGGTCTTCCCAGCAAGGTGTCTGCGATGAGGAAAAAAGTAAACCCTGAAACAGTCAAATGATTTTTGGACCCTGCAGTGCACCTTTTTGACCCATCATTTTGCAATTATATGATTTTTTTTTTTAATAAATCTAACCCACCCTTTCCCTCTCTGCCTTATAATTTTCATTCAGACCCATACTCATCACTTATTCATATTTTTCATCCAGCAAATTTGCAAAAGCAAATACACACCAAGCATACACAAAATGTGGTCTAAATTATATGTACATATTGTCCACACGTTATTCATTATTCAGCTACAGCTACACGTTATTCATTATTCAGCTACAAATCTGTAATGTTGTAGTCCTGCATCTAATGGCTGTGGGTTTGTTTTAGCACGTTCCCTGAAGAGCAGCGGTATCGGCCGACTGCTGGTGACCGTCACTGAAGCCCAGGAGCTGAAAGCCTGTAAACCCAACGGTAAGAAATACACACCCCGTCACTCATGTCATATTCAGATCTTTGCCGTTCCATTTCTTTTAAACATCCGAAAATATATAATGTTCAATTTGTCTCCAGGTAAGAGTAATCCGTACTGTGAGCTGACGATGGGGGCTCAGTGCTACACCTCCCGACCCATCAGCGACACTCTGAACCCAAAGTGGAACTTTAACTGCCAGTTCTTCATCAAAGACCTCTACCAGGACGTCCTGTGCATCACCGTGTTTGAGAAAGACCAGTTCTCACCAGATGGTCAGTGGACATTAACCTTTACGCTATTGTTCTGTGTATTTTGATGTCCCTTTTTTCTGTGCTCTGTCTGTGTCATGACTGTGATTGTGTTGGCAGCCTCGAGATAAGCGCTGCCAGTCGCGTGTGGAGTTGTCGTGCAGAAGAGGAAATTGTAGACAAATCAGCTGCTATTAGCTTATCACATACGGACAAATTGAAACAAAAAAAACGAATGACCCCCACAGTTTTACTAAATGACTGTTTCCTGCCTCTTTAGATTTCCTGGGTCGCACCGAAGTTCCCGTGGCAACTATAAAGAAAGAAATGGAGAGCAAAGGCGCTGCAAACCGTCGCCTGCTACTGCACGAGGTCCCTACCGGAGAGGTCTGGGTCAAACTGGACCTGCAGCTTTATGAGCCGACCAAATGAGGATAAGACACTGCCATTCCCCCCACTCAATGGCCACACACACCTAAAAGTGCCTATTTGTAGAAGTGGAAGTGTTGCCATTGAAAAACGTCACTGCTTTGTTTTGCCCTGAGCCACTCAGACCTGTTTAAGTGACCTCAAACTCAACGGGAAATCTTGCCAAAAATGTAGAGTGACCAGCCGATGAAATGTCCACATGATGTCTTCAGTAGTTATGTATTGTGGGGTAAAAGGGTGTCCTTGTTCCCAGCAAACCAGCTAAAACATGAATATAATTGCCAAGATGGAATTGGAAATGCATTTATGCAGACATGCCTTAAAATATAACCAGTTAGGTTTGCTAAATGGTTGAGTTTTATAAAGCTCATATTTACAAATTTGTGCACAATAATATTTTACTATCAATGAAGGAATACAGCCACATGTTTTCATTTGTTTATATGAAGAGATACCCTGTTATAGATTCACCTGGACGGTTGCATACTGCCATACATATCCTTGATGATGCAATACATTTCAAATGTTGCACACTACTGTACAATATAATGTACAAAGCTATCTAACTATGAGCTTTGTGATAAGCCATTAAATCCTGAAAATGGCGCGAATAAAATGTACATACAGTACATACAACACTGTTCGTTGTTGTGGGTGAATGTTTTTATGCTTTATTTAACATATTGCTGGTTTAAAGCGTAGCACCTCGGTAAACTGTGAGGTAGTTGGAAGGGAATGAAAGGGGGGTATTCATGGTTCATATAGATTTTATTTGGAAGCAGTCTGTTGTTGATGTAAATTTGCTGGTTGTTGCCGATACCCACATCTGGAGAGCAGGCAGCCGGCCTGATGGCACCTTCCATCTGGAGTGGCAGTCGCGCTGATGTGGTACGGGATGGTGTCGAGCCTGGATGAGGCACATTTGCAGGACGTTATTTCTCACGTTCTGCTTGTTCTAACTGAATAAGTGAAGAGACGTTGCTGCTGTACCGCGAGGCCACTGTGGATCATGCAGCGTCATAGAAAATATGGTTAATTCATTCTCATTACACTTTTATATCTGTACCTGCTGGACTTCCTTCCTCCCGTCTCATCGTCTGCTGGAGTTTTTGCTGTTCTGGATGCGGAGCCTGGATAATTAGATGAGGCCTGCAGGAGTGTGTCGGCCTGAGACATCAGAGACTCGCTGAAAGGACGGTCACTCTGAGGTAGCTTAAATCCTGAGGTAGAAGGGATATAGACAATACTAATAATTTAAAGAGTTATTAAAAACCATGACTATCCTGTGTAAGACTTGATTATCTAATTAGGATTTACACTGATTTAGGTCGAGTGAAGCTGAAGTTACAAGTGACTAATTGGGTTATTATGAATGCCAAAACTACTATTTAGTGTTTAGTGGGCACATGAGCTCAAACTCCTGCATTTCCTTGTGATTAAAAAAGTGGAAAAAGGAAAATAAAAGATACCTGCTTCACAAGAGCGGGCTGTTCTTTTTCCCTTCAGGCACAATGGGTCCTTTAAGTCAGCTGCACTGAGCTAGTTATAGAGCAGTGAGTGTATTGTCAGTAACAGAGCCATTAGAAATACTTCACTATGCCCCAAGTATGTTTTTTACTATATTAAGTAGTATTAAGAAATATATAATAAGTTGCAGAAAAAAATCACCTTGAAGTAGTTTGGCTTTTTGATGCTGAGAAGAAAAGGATTGTATTCCTTTAGATCATAAGTCTCAAGAAACACAAAACCCTGAAGATTAAAGACATCGCAGCAGTTAGTGTATGTTGGATGATTGCACATCTGTGTCGTAGTAACAAGTAAAGCGCAAAAGACACATGCCTGTGTGAAGTCTCACACTGAATCAAAAAAGCATTGCATTAAACAACAAGACAAAAAGCTCTTTCTTTCCGCGAAATGAATGTGGTTCATTTACTGCATTTCAAAGCAGGCACAAGCGAAGAGAGAACGGCGTCACCTTGGTGTTGCAGTGAAGCAGGTAGTGATTGTACAAGCTCTGGCGCCTTTTGGCCTCCGCGGGGCTCCGGCTGGACGTGTGCTCCTCCACTCTCCTCTGGAGGGGAAACCAGACGCGCTCAGTCCAGAACTTGTGCAGCAGCTCCCTCCTCCTCAGCTCCGTTACCTCCCGTTGGCTCAGAAACCTCTCCAGTTCCTTCCATGAAGACACAATTCGACAAAAGAGCTGCAGACACAAAGATGTTGCCTCTCCACACAAAAGCCCTTTTTTTGAGAATTTAAGCACACACAAAAGCTACAGAAACCACAGATCTTACCTTCACAATACCGTTCTCTGTGTCCAGAAAAGGTCGGATTATTTCTTTCGCCTGTTGGTTTTCAGCCTCCATCTTTGCCTAAACAGCAATACATGCAGTAAAAAAAAAAAACTCACCTCATCTTCTACCTGCAGGTGTGAGTTCAGTTAAGTGCAATACCTGCAGGCGTCTGAGGGAGGTGCGAGAGAGCCGGTCCTGTCTGGTGTCCGGCTGTGGCCCAGAGGGAGAGGCCTCACCCCTGTTCCTCCCAGCTTTTGCACATTTACCGGCACTCCTCGTCCTTGAGGTTGGCGGAGACATGCTCTTCCTGCAGCTCGCCGCATCCACCACGCACTCCTGAAACACCAAGCAGGGTCAATTCTGCATCTGTGTCGCTAACAAAGTAGTCACAGTTTGCTCGGTTCGGCCTGTGAACTCTTGGAAATCCCAGCTGAGAGTTCACAGACGGACCAGACACAACCATGTAGGTGGACAGAAGGCAACAGAGGCCAGCACAACAGGCGGTGACAGATCACGTCGCCGCCTGGACACCCGAGCCCCATCTCACTGTTACACAAACACATGTGGTGGGACATGCGTGTCAGTGCCCTGTGGGGATTTCTTTACATGACTTGGCAACTTTAGCACGGGCACAAAGATGGCAGCCTCCTTCCTCGCTATGCTTTTTTGTCGTATTTGTCTGACATAACACCAGATCTTAACGCTCAGTACCTGGATTTGGATGCTTGCCTGGTTTAATTCATCTACATGTCATCTGATCCTGCAGCAGGCCTCTTTTTTTTTCCCTATTGTCCAGAATCAAGAGAGGATTACTGTGGCTACTGAATATGTCTGTCAATAACCTGAAACCTTTCCATTCATCCTTCTAAGCACACTGAGATTCCAGCACTGGTACATTCAGACATGACGCCGTACAGACAGGAGAAAGAGGGGAGCAGCCACGCATTCAGACATGCACTGTACCCACCCCCCCCTGCCAGGGTGGACACAGACTGCACCTACGCAGCCTCCATGACATCAAAAGACTGGTGGTAAATTATTAGTTGGCAAGGGTTCACAGTTTCACTCTTGCTGTGAAGGACAGACACTTTTACAGTAAATGCAGTAAAATGAAGATAACCTTCTTACTCCTTAATAAACTCCTTAATAACTACTGAAGTCACTTAAACCTGTATTGTTCTTTATTTTCCAAAAGTTAATGATTATTTAGTCCAGCTGTAAATTGATCTTTTTGAATAAAAGGCAAAAAAAGGTATGCGTGTGCTGATGTAAGTCATTCAGAAGACAGTATATTCAGCATTAAGGGAACATCATTCAGCTATTTTTGTTTCAAGCTGCAGAAGTTTTAAGTTTTTTTTACCTCTGATTTCAGCAGGCTGGCAGGAAAAGGTGCGTGGAAGGTGACCACACCACTGGCTGTGTTTTTCCTCTTGGGGCTCATCCCTAAAGCGTGAGAAAAAGTGCATCTAGTAGTGCACACGACACACACTGCAGCACCCAGTGAGCACACGGAGTTAAACTATTACAACTCCTGTAGGATTTAGCAGCCTGGGTCGCCATAGCAACGCTGTGCTTTCTTACCTTTGCCGGCTTGGGGATGTCTGGGTCTGGAGTTCATGAGGGAAAAAACAAAAGCAAAAGTGCTCCGGCCTCCCCCTCAGACTGGCTGCAGTGTTCAGCAGAGGCGGTACCTCGGAGTGAGAGGACAGGTATTTCCTCCTCCAGGTGTCTGAAGGTTGTTCCGTTGCCATGGCAGCGCTGTGAGGACGCACTGCAGCTCTGCACAACGTGCAGTCTGTATCAAAGTCTGTTATACCTTTAAATACACCTAATGTGCACCAAATTTACCGGTACAGGTGGGACAGCTGAGTACATATTTACATACATATACAGAAATTATTAATTAAAAGATTGGAGAAATTATTATTAAGTACAATTTATAATAAATATATACCTCACTCCCTCAACCATAACATTAATTTCTTGAATTTCCTATTTATTTCTTCAATAAAAATGTAACCACTAAGATCTATTTTAGGCGACGTGTTTGCCCCCCCACCTGTCTGGCACTCATGCGTCTGGACAAACTTGCTGTTGGCAGTCTGAGTTTATCCACCCCAGGTGGCCATGTGAGGCTATATTTGTACAAACTGGGGACTACAAGGCATCCTCTTTTAGACATTCAAAGGGAAAGTATGTAAAAAAAAATTTAAAAAAGGACTATGGAGGAGGGAGACGGTGCACCTTTTCAGGGAACAGTTTTACATAATTGGTTAAATCCTTGTTTGCAACCATTTGCTTCCCTGCTGAAGCGCATTAGGCGTCTCTCGGCCCGCGCTACAAGGTGCAGTAGGTCAAAGAGTCTGTCGCTCTTAATGCGCCTGTTGCCACCTGAGGTGCAGTTTCAGAGGCTGCAGCACTGCCGACACCTGCGGAGGAGACTGCGACGACTTAATGTGCAGGTATTAGCTGCGTGAAGGCAGGGCGGGGCTTGGCCAGATCATCATAACTTTGGGATTTGCGCCGCTTTCTTTCCTTTCGGTGCCGGGTCCAGGACAGGGGGGAGACCACATGGATTGGTGGACTTCGTTGGCAGCGAGTATTGCCCTGCTCTGGATTTTCTGCTTCATAGACGGTAAGAAGGGGAAAATGCTTGGTGGAGATTTTGGAGCTTTTCAGGCACTTTGCGGAACCGCTCTGATGAAATATGGCGGAGACGGCTGTCATCAATACACAGCATACGAAATAAGATGATTTATCTCCCTGTATGCAGTGTAAAATAAGACCTACGATGTATATTCTGTTGGGTAAAAATATAAATGATGTTTCCTTGCAGTTTTTCTCAGAATAAATGTTTCCAAAACCTTTCAGAGGATGGATGGCGCACTGGGACATCAGGATATTACTTTCATTTCAGTAGAAACTCTGCTGAAGGTGCAATGTAATATAATATAATGTGCATGAAGTAAATTGTACAGTAAGAAAGCCTAATTTAACACAAGACTCGCACAATCTTGGTTGTCCTAAAACAAGAAAACTAATTGTGATGAGACAATCCGACTTCATTTTTCTTCTTCTCCTCTACGTATTTTTTGGTCTAATTGCTCTACAAGCCCATGTGATTAATTATTCAAAGGCACAGTCTTCACTGAAATGAAACTGTAATAGAAAGACACTCAGTTTTAGCCCAGAGGATTTGTAATATGTAGTGAGGAGGACGCGTCCCGTGCGTAATGACGCGTGCTCAGGTGACACCCGCCGTCCGCGCGGCTGGACGGCAGACTTTAATCCAGTGGCAGACGCTTTTTGTAATGGTTGCTGACATTAGCCACAGTGTTAAATTAGACTCCAGCTGACCCCGTTACCCTCTTATCTCCAGGCAATGCCGTGCTTGAGCTGCGGCTGCTCTTCCATGCGCTGACCAAAGCCGCTTGCCACCTGTACCTGGCCCTGCTCCCGCTGCGCCGCGCCGCCACCCACTTCGCCGACTGCGCCCGGTACCTGGTCAACCATGCCCAGCAGACCCCCCTCCCGCACGGCTACCAGCACCACAGCCAGCCCCTGGCCAGGAAAGGCACGCTGCACCTCCTGGAGGGCATGTGCGTGGTGTGCGAGACGGTGCCCAACCTGATGGGCGCGGCGCTCAGCGTGGGCGCCGCCTTCTCCCACATGATGCAGGGCGGCTTCTACGTGCTGGCGGCCACGCTGCGCACCATCCAGATCAACCTGTTCTCCCAAATGAACGGCGAGAAGGACAGGTGGGACAAAGAGCGGCACAGGGCCAAGGAGAGCGAGAAGAAGCTCAACTCCAAAGTGCTGGAGTACATCTCGGTGTTTTGCCAGGACCCGGTCAGCGCTTTACGCATCAAAGTCGATGTCCCACCTGTGTATAGATAATCTCTGTCCGTGTAAAACAGCATGCGGGTTAATTGGCACATAAGAGGCCTTCTTCTAACTGCTGAGGAGCCGCAGGTGCAGGCAGGGAGTCGATTGGTTGAACTTTGACCTGTGGGTTTCACTCACTGTTCACTAGGAGATTATTACCAACAGAGTCAAAGAAGAAATTATGTTTAAGCGTGGGAGGGGGAAGAAAAAGAAGAATCTATGGTGCATTTTGTTATATTTGTTTTACATTTATTGTAAAGAAGTTAAAATAAATGTCTCAAACAAACGAAACCTCACATCTCTGATGGGTTATGGTATTCTTGATTTTATTGGTATATTAATATACATTCAATCAAGTGTCATAATTCAGTGTTTAGTATCTAACTGCACTTATTACACCAGCAATCACATTATAAAGTGCTCTATTGTCCATTCACTCAATTAAATGCCAGCCTTGACAATCAGCTATTAACACAATGTAAATTATTCAAATACAGTTCAAGTTAAGGGTCTTAATCCACGGGCATCACTAGTGCATCAGTCATACATACATCTTTCTAAAAACTAATTCTGATTTTATGCCTCAAACAAACTCTTGTCGCCTTTGGGTCACCATGTCAAGTCTTTGTAGCTTTATCTCAGCCCTGTCAGATCTGCGTAAGGGGGGGGAGGTGGCAAGCGTTTGAGAGCAGAACGCTGCTAGGTTAAGCCTGGCCGCTGGCCTCCAGGATAGAAAGCATTTCGTCTGAGTGCAGAGTTAAGGTGCTGTCGGTACAACAGGCACAGCCAGGGGAGGGGGAGGGAGGGGGGGGGGTCGAGGACGACGAAGTGAGAGGAGGAAAGGGTCACGCGAAGGCAGACAGGACTGTGAGCTGATACTCGAGATGGATGTGTTCCAACGGAGGCTAAAGTCTTGCGTCAGGTGTCGTCTGGAGCATCTGGGGAGGGATTTTCCCAGCTACAGCGAGAGAGAGGAACAGGGGAGAAAAATAAATCCCTCAGGATTTGTTTGCTGGTGTGGTAAACACAAACAAAAACCTAAATCTCCCACACAGGGTGAGGACACTTAAGTCAATATAAGAGGATGTTAAAGGCTGCGTGATGCGTTAGCTCATGAGACATAAAACTGCTTTATATTTATCACAGCTTACAGAGCATGTCTCCAATCCTTCTGACGGCCGCTTTGTTTACTCTGTATTCACTCTGCTCAGACCTGTGATGAGGAAACAGACAGAGAAACTTAACGAGTATAACTCTGGCATCAGAAATGCAGACAGCTTATCAACCACAAAACCTCAAAATGAGATTAAAAGCAAACAGATCTTGAAGGGGCCAATCTCAGTACTCACGCCTTCAACTTTGTCACGGTGTCCAGCCTCCGCAGAGCCGACAGGACGTTCTTCTGCGTGTCAGATGAGAGGGCTTCGTAGGTGTGAAGCTCGCCTAAAACACACAGAAATGATGATGATGGTGAGGGGAACGATTTGCCGTAAAGAGTTTTAATGGCTGGTGATGATTGTGGAGGTCAGATGTCGCTTCTGCCACTTTCTGTTTTTACCTGAGAGGATAAGCTTTGTGGCTAAGTTTCGCACAGCGGGTAGGAACTGTTTCTCAGAGATCACGTGAACTCCGTCCTCACAGAGGTACCTGAACATCATCTGGACATAAAAATACACCAGATGAAATGGAAGAACATGAACTGCCCTTTTTTACTTACTAAAATCCAACACTTAAATTACATTTAGAGCCTCAATTTGTGACTTTTCATGTACTGTCAAAGTCAAAGACTGACAAAAATGTGTGGAAACCTGCTTTGTATAATCAGAGCCTGCAAGACGTGACAGATTATTATTACAGGACGTATGTTCTTCATTTCAGTATGTGTGCATGTATGGCACGTCATGGCACTGTGAGACAGAGCAGGTGTGACCTACAGTAACAAACTGTAAACAGCATTTTTCATTAGCAGAGGGAGCGCCTCTAAACACATTCATAATTCTGGCATCGAGACTGGTATGTTTGCAATACATTGATTTAAACATTTGATAAAACATAAGCATTACAAATGCAAATAATAAAATGTAACTTCACATTATTTTCCAACGTGAAGGTCTCAGTTCCATTTCAACACCTACTCGATGCTCAATGAAATGCTTATAATACCATCACCTTATGTACATTTGTTAATTTCTGTTGACCTTAAACACTCAAAATGAAATGAACTCAGTCTAAAAATGAGTGAAAAGTGTCCAACTACAGAATGTAAAATACGCCAGGTTTGCTAAAACACTCCAGATTCCCCTAGTAAATAGGAGGAGGTCATGACTTCAGTGTCCTCAGTGAGTCTCCAAATTCTACTCAGAGAGAGGAGATTTGATTTATTTACACACATTTCAAGTGTTGGCAGGAGATGCTGTATTCAGATTCAGTATAAACCCAAACTTAAGAAAATGAAATCTGGACTGTAGCACCGACTTAGCCTGCTGAATAAAACCTTCATGCCCACTCCCAACAAAATAACCCCAATTTGCATTACTATCATAGGAGGCAGATGTCAAAGGACCTGATAAGAGTCTATGACGGGTTGTAGAAGTGCCCGCAGGAAAGATAGCACCTCCAGCCCCGCGTCTGTCACCGTCACTTCCTGTGGACTGACGTGGACTGCTCCACTTTTCTTCAGGAGGAAGCAAGCCTCCTCAAAGTCCTGTTAATCAGACAATAAAAGGCAGATAAACACAACATCAAAAACAATCGATACTTTGTTAAATCCTGAGACGCCTGAAGGAAGCTGAACCCTGAAGGACTAAGCCATTACCTGAGACGAGTGCCCAGGGATGAAGATGTATTCATTGGAGAAGACGTCCTGTAGGAAGCAGAAGAAGGTGAAGAGCTCGTCTGTGAACAGAACGGTGAATCAGGATGAAGCAAGAGGACAAAACATTCTTCTTTTAAGGGCGCAGTCAGATGAGAAATATAACGTGCCCAACTCTCACCTCTCTGTGTGCTCTTCGTGATGTGTATGGCTGTAGCTAGCATGGCAGGACGCACGAAAATGTGCACAGACTGATTCCTGTAGGAAGCCAGCATCAACACCGCCACCGCTGTCCTGATCACTTCCTCTTCTGGGCTGATTGGATGTCTCCTCGCAGGCTCTTCCTCCCGGACCAGGTAGACACGTCCCGCTTTACACTGGACTACGGAGCGGTGAAGGGCCACGGTGGATGACATCACATCCGAGTCAGGGACTTGTCCTGCAGAAAACACATCATCATTGATCAAGAGGTAGAATGAACTTTAAAAGGGTTGCATTGGCCTTGAGATGGTTCGTAATGTATTTATAAGCGTGTGTGTGTGGGTGTTTATATCTGAACACACGAGACCTGTGAAGTGAGACAGTTTAGTAGGGTCCTCTCAGGATAAGTGACTTAAAGTGCATTAATCCACTGAAAATCTCCTAAGTGAATCTGAGCGCCTGTGCCAACTTACATTCATCTAATCTGCCTGATCTACCTCACGCCGGGTCGACGGAGCCTTCAGCATCCCGAGGTGAGACGCAGTGAGATGCTGACAGACTCGGATGGAGGGAGGCCAATCGGGTACCTGTGCTGGTGTTGCTAAGTACATTTCCTCAAGTACTGCACTCGCTAAGTGGTTTCCTTTCGTGACACTTCTCCACCACTACATTTATCTGACAGCTTTAGTCACGCTACAAATTAAGATTTTTGTGTACAAAGGACATGTAGAGATGTTAAAATCAGATTTTAATCATTTTAATACTTTTATCATATTTCTCATAGTTTGGAATGTTAGGTGGACAAAACAAACGTGGAGAAGGCGTCATTTTGCATTTTGGGTAATTGTGATGGCATTTCTTGCTATTTTCTGAATTTTTACAAAACAAACATTAAATTGATTACTGGGGAAAATAATCTGCAGAGTAATCCGGAATAAAAAATATCATTACACAGAGCCCAGTTGCTTCACCTCAACCACCCACCCAACAGTAAAATGCTGCTTTTACGTGAATACAGTGTGTAATAATGATCTAATGATATAATAGGTAATAGCATAACAGTCACAGGGGACATTGGCAATGAGTACTTTTACTTTTAATACTTTTAATGCACTTTCCTGATTACACACGTATAATTTTCAACGCAGGACTTTTACCTGTAACAGAGTACTTTCACGGTGTAGTGTTAGTACTTTTGCTTAAAAAAGGATCTGAATACGTCATCCATCATTGTCGATTACCTATCTGCATCTGACTTTGTCCACTTGTTCACTTGTAACGCAATATGCAAACGCCACCTACTGGTCATACAAGGGATGTGAAAAATATAAACCCCTCAAAGGCCCATTGAAAGGAGAGCTCTTATCCCAAACATGTGCTCAAACTTGATGAAGCTGCATTTATACTAAATCTAATTTAAAAAGACACAATATTCACAGCAAAGCCATCTAAAATCCATCCATCCTCTCACCCACCAGGCCAGTTCAGGCGAGCCCCAAAGTCCAACGCCAGCTTCCTGAGCCAGAGGGTTTTTTCTGTGAGCTGATGCCACAGCAGGCCCTCTGTTGTTAAAGCTGCAGGAGCCTGGAGCAACAGGCAGGCCATCAGAGACCAGGGGCTGATCAGAGAGCCCTCCTCTTGGATGCGCACCATCAGATGAGCCAGCCAACTCACGCAGGCCTGAGCCTCTGCACTGGGCTTCTGAGGAAGATCTCTGTGAATAGATGTAAAGGAAGCAAAGGGGAGGGAGTGAGCTTGAAGAATGGAGGCACTCAACCACACAGCATATGTTGCATTAAGATAGGAAAATACATGACTATAGGGATGCAGTAGGATTTCTGGAATTTTAGAGGGATTGTGATGACTTAAAAAGGAGTTAACATTGTAGGGTTATTAAACTTGTAAAACAAAATGATTTATTATCTTCTCCAGATATTTTTTTACCTGGGTACAAGGTTGTACTGGCAGCAGTTTATTTTGCCCTGACACAGCTGTCGGACTGACAGAGGACGGCCAAAGTTCACATGCATGGTGCCGTAATCTTCCTGGAGCACTTTGCGAGCCTTCAGCAGACCCTGCAGGGAAAAGAGTGAGCCTGGGAGTAAATCACGAGCAAGAAATAATCAGCTTTATTCAAGCAAGACCCTGTCTGACCTGCATTTTTTGTGGCTGTTTTACATCTTAAAGAAACAAAGCTACATGTTGATAAGGACACATAGAAAGGCAGGAGAGATGGGGCAGGGAATGGAAGTTCATCTGAACCTGAGTAACCTTCACTATAAACAGTTAACATCTTAGTGAATGCTCGAAGGTGGTGAGGCTCCTTTGGCTGAGTTGACTTTGAGTTGTTGGTCACGTGATCAGGACATACCGCTGTGCTTTCTTTGGGCTTGGGGACACCCAGTAACTCGTGGGCAAGCAGCGACTCCTCCAGCAATCGGTCGTAGCTGATGCTGATTGGTACCAACGTGATGTCATACACCTCACCTTTAAAGTAAGGCTCCAGCACCATGTGCATCATACCTGCAGAAACATGTCAGATTCTCTCAAGTTTTCAAATGCCAATGCCTGAATGCAACTCTTTTTACTTGCTGGTCATTGCTACATCATTACACCAAACAGTCTAAATACACAGTAACACACAGCTGCAATAGGAGAAAATATCTCCTGCACACAATGGCATAAAATAATGGAATAATCATTTTGAAACAAAGAGCTAATATGACACTTGCCTAATTTGGGCGTCAGAGACTTCAGTGTCCGACTCCGCAGGCCTTCCACATAAAACTCCAAAGGAGCAAATCCTTTCTACAGAAAACACAGTAAGAACTCTTAACAGTATGTCAAATACAGCAGCCAAAGCGATGTCCAAAAGAGGAGCTACAGCTTGAGTTTGGCATGGCTGGTGTGGCAGATTCTTATGTCTCACCCGGACAATGGTTTTGACATATTCTGACAGCACCGCCCAGTACAGCTTGTCAGACCCAATGGCGCGCCGGATAAAGAAAGCCCCCGAGCGACGCAGTATCTCTCCGACCATCTTCATCCCTGCGAGAGCTTCACAGTGGAGAGAGGAGGAAACAGAGAAATAATAATGTTTACAATCTTTACATTAACTAGACACTGTAATATAACTCTGTTGAAACTGTTGTTTCAGTTCATAATTTGCAGCGCCCGTTCAAAATGTGCCTTCTTGTAACGGGGCTAGCGCTTGGCCTCTGGTTTTACTGCTTGCAGCTTCCGTAAGAACCGGTCATCCGAACAACTTCACATTCGTCAGCGCGCTTCCTTCGGCCCTCAGCAATACGCTCGCCAAGTGCTAAGTCAATCGGATGAGCAGCAGCTGAGATAATCGGGGGGCAGGCAGACAGACAAACAGAGACTCCATCCATTTATAGTTAGATAGATACTTGCGAATTCCTGCAGCAATAACAGGAACTGGGATGTCGTAGGTGAACAGGATGTAGGAGATGACCAAGAAGTCCATGTAACTCCTGTGATTGGGCATCAGGATCACAGGACTTTCCTCAATGGCTTGTTGGAGCTGCACGGTGACAGGAAAATTAACATTTCAGGAGAGAGCAGTGAAAACATAATTATAGGCAGGGTAATCTACAGAGCACCGAGTAATTTTCAGAAAAAAAACTTATTCAAAATATCACTTCAGTATCTTCCAGTATGCTGGATTCTGTTTTAAAACAGGCTCCTTGTTGTTTTATTGCTGAAAAGATCTGCTAAATTTTTGCTTGAAGCTGGTAGCGGTCATATTTGAAACATTCGTAACTAAGAAACCAGAACAAGTTGAAATTATTCTGAAGACAATGTGAGGATGTGGCTTTTATACGTCATCTAAGAGTTTCCTCTTGCCTCTTTGTTAACATCTTCAGGATTGATCACTCAAATAATAACAAAAAAACAAAAACAAAACACAGTCGCACTTAACTAAAGAAAACATTCAATGATGTCGAGCATTCATCACAGATAAATGTTAAACATAAGTAAAACTACAACTATCTGCTTAAATTTCACAAGGGTTAGATGAGAAAATAAACTTTTTTTGTAATTTGGATGATGTAATCCTTTAGGATCTGCTATATAAGTCCATAAAATATTCGAATAATTACTTGTACATTGTAGTGGACAGTGGACACTGGCATGCCGTGAAACTGATGAATATATTGTTGTGCACAGTATTTATTAGTTTTTGGTCCTCACCATGTTGAGTCCTTCCATGTTGACGAGGATGCGGCTGAAGAGTCTCTTGAACACCTTGCTGAGCGTGTAGCCCATCAGCCTGATAAAACCCAGCTGCAGGTTCTGAGACATTTCCGCCAAAATCCCACGGGCCTCCTCTCTCACCTCCTCCACCGTTGACCCCATCTCCATGATGATCTGAGGAGGAATCCATTGAAAAAAAAAAAAAAAAAAAAAAAGACTGACCCAGCTCCGTGTTGATGAACTAACACAGTGAAACTATCCTGTTACAACTTTTCAGGTCGCACCCTCCCACCTCCTTGGTCACGTAGCGTAGATACTGGGACTCCAGCACGGCCTTGTTGAGGTCGGCCGCGGAGCAGGGCGGCGCTCCTTTGTAGGGGTGGGGGCTGAAGGTCCTGAGGGCATGGCCAAGATCACTGCTGCGCCTCCTCTCCTCCAATATGTCCACAAAGTCCTTCTCATCTCCCAGGCCTGCTCTGTTTGAATGCCTATACTGGAGGAAGAAGTTGTGCATATTTTAAAAGCTTTAGAGTTACATGTTTGACAGCTTTAACATAATAGAAAAGAATACAAAAGAAACATAGCTCAGCTAACATAGGGTGTGACCACATGTTGTTTCAAAAAGCAAGAAAAAGAAAGAGAAAGTAAAATACATTTTTAGAAGTTTCTAGCCGCTGACAGGCCACAAAGCAACTCAGAAACACATGACACCATTTTTTAAACTACTTTATTGTTTCATTAAAAAAAAAAAAAAACCTGAATGACACCATGTAACTGTATTTCAGTCCATGTGTGCGCAACCAGTAACACAACTCTCCACTCACATTTGTAAATAGGTCTGCTACAATAATGGTCCCATACATCACAACTGGAAGCAAATCATGAAAAATCATACAACTTAAAAAAAATCCCCCTCCAAGATGAAGACAGCTTCTGTTATGTTAAGTAGTTAAACTTTTGAAGAGAAAGATTACTGCATATATAGAGATAATAAAAGTAACAAGGTAAAAAAAACAAAAAACCATCAGACACAAATGATCAATCCAAACATAGTATTTTTCTGTCTTAAAACACCTTAAAGGAGATCTTTAAACCCAGGAGATCTTTATGAACAGACACTTGCTCGTTATCTACAGTCCACAGTCTGTTTTGCTCTCTGACCCCCTGAGGTCGGTCCCAGCAGCCTCTGAAGCAACATACACGTTTCTAAGTAGGCCAAAGTTGCAGCAGCTTACACGGCTCAGCCAAGTGCACGCTGTTCCCTGCTCAAACAACACACTCGCATGCACTCTGCTCATATATCAGCCTCCGTGTCGGTGCTTGCATGCACTTTATTATTATTCTGTTAACTTTTTACAGCGCTCGGGCTCACGTTAGACGCAGGACACGACGCGAGAAGGCACAAACGCTTTAAGTGAGACAGAGAGGTGCTGAGGAGGAGGGTGTGTGTGTGTGTGTGTGGGGAGGGTCTTACCGTGTTCGTCATTCTTTTCAGGAACAAACAGGACGCTGGCAGGTGTCCGCCCTCACCCAGCTTCGGTTTCCGTCCTTTAAAAGTTCGCCTCCGAGCTCCCTGCGAGGAGCGCAGCGTCCCTGCAGCTCAGGCCAATGGAGAGGCCGCGTTCAGGAAACTCCTCCCGCGCACTGTTACGCGCTGCTCAATAACCAATAACCCTCCACACACACACATACACACACACGGATGTGCACCCTATAGCGTGTGTGTATGTGTGTGTGTGTCGAAGTGAAAACAGCTGAGTTGTGCTGCCTGCAGAGAAAGGCAGATATCTGAACACAGATCTGGGTACAGTGTGTGCAGGCTTCATCTAACCTTTCTCATCAGGGTTTGCAGAAAACAGTGTGACTAGTAATGCGTTTGTTCAAGAGGAAGAAGAGTTTTAATTGCAGTGCGTCTTGGAGAAATAATCCAAGACGCACTTGGATTGGATTAAGTATAATCCAATCCATATACTTGGTATAATCAAACCAAGTGCATGTGATTCAGTTAAAAGCTCCTGAGTTGAGCATGGAGGCTGTAAAGATGAGGCCCGTTCAGGTAGACCTGCAGCCTTTCAGCCTCCACACCTCCACCTGTCTGTGAGCAGCCTGATGCATCACACTGATGACCACTATTAGAGGATCAGGAGCACACACAATGAAAAGAGCATCGTTACATTACAATACAGTACATGGGACTGAACACAGGGCTGTTTTTAAAGTTGAGAGACATGGTTCTCACAGGACAGAGGAGCTGCAAACATGATGATTTTACAGACCACAATGCATCGCTGTAGATTAAACTAACCAGCAAAAGCAGCTCAAGCTTAAACATCTGCTTCAGTAAAATACAACATGCACATTAATGCAGCAGCAATATTAATCCAGAAACACCAGATTTAATAATAACACACTGACAGGGTGCATTTTACATTTACATTTAACTTTCCATACTTTAAGTACATTTTGTTGATAATACTTACATACTTGTTTGAGCTATTCATTTGTTTTGTAATGTCTATTAATGAACCATTCTTTATTCATGTTGTTGCTGTTTTGTTTGAAGAATACAGCTGAATTCGTTTGATTGCAACATCATTATCATCATTTTAGTTAATTTAAGTACTTGTTAATGCTTTTGTTGTGAAGCTACTGGGCTGCTTGTGAATATCTGGTGTATCTACAAACATGAGTGGGCAGGTATGGGACCAGGAGGCACCATGAACTGCATGAAACATTATGTTTACCTGGACAGTAGACTGATTTTCTGTGTGTAAGACTATTTTCATAGGCGGCATTTAATTTTGCGTTTTTTTTCACCACTACAATACTGAATACTTCTTCACCGCTGTTCTGTGGCGATTAAGGAAAAGCTGTCATTGTGCTGAAACTTAATACAGGGGTCAGTGGACATGGACACACACTCGCAGATGTAACAAGGCATTTTTATTGAGTTTGATTACACCAATTTAACAGTGAACTGGTCAAAAGAAGGAGTGGAGGGAGTAAATGAACAAGTTATCGATCGTATTGTTCACAGTTAAGGCAAAGATAGCACGCTTCAGACTGTTTTAGCTCTTTCACGGAAAGAATAACGACATTATATACACACCCTCTTTCATACACTTACTCACACCTACTGTGATGACACTGTTCAGGTGGTTAAAGAACCACAATAAAACCACTGATATATCAGGGAGGTCGCCATGTTAGCAGCTCAGATCGCATGTTATCTGTGGGATTAGAAGAAATAAAGATCCCTTTTCGAGCCAACATACTGTTCTGTCTCAACTGTGGAGTCTGATTTTTCTGCTAAATTCCTCTAAACAAACCAATGGACGTATGTTAACACACATTATCAGTAAGTATCTAATTGGATGAATAGATAAAATACTCTTAAGGTCAAGAAAAAAAACAAATCTTAGAGAATGGAACAGTCAAATAGACTTGTTGATAAATGTGTGAACTTTATGGACAAATTAAAACATGTTTAATGAAGGCCACCACAGAAATGACATTCTGATCACAGCATAAACGCACAGTGTGATTCCAATAGAAAAATAAAAACGATTCAGAAATGTGTCTCACAGACGATAACCTATGGTTATTATGACCATTTAAAATGCCGTGCTCCTACTCTGTCGCACCAATAAATATTCACCTCAAACTGTCTTTGTAACACACCTTCTGTCAGGACATTTAACACGTTTTGATATCAAGCTTCACACGTTCATTCATTCATTGTGCTCTGTATGTACTATATAACTAATACTTACGTTAAACAGAATAATAGATTACACACACACGCCATATATTTCTGCATTTCAAGGCTGATTGAGTATCTATAACAGTCTCGAATGAAAAGTTCAGAGTAGGAAAATAAATTCTACATAGAGTATTTGGCACCAGTTTATGTAACTTGCCTTCTGATGTCTGCGCAGTATGGTTGTGTCATGTATGGTGTACTTTTGACCAGGTATATTACATTATGCAACAGTCTAGCTACTGAAATAATGTCAACACTCACTTAAAAATAATGTATGTCCTAAGCTGCCTGAATAAATTACTATAATTCCTCATATACATACATCTAGTCAGAAGGCCCCAGAGGCCAGTCTTTTCATAAAAGTGCGCTTATATCCATCTTGTGCGTTATAAGAGTATTCACAGCAGAGTAGCCAACTTCAGTAGCTCACTGCTGTGCACAAAAAGTGCTCCATCTTCTACAAAAATCTACAAATTCGTAACACACACACACGTAACCATCACTGTCAAGACGACTGCTACATCTCAAGCACGCCATCAGTCAGTAAGTCCGCTCTCTGCCTGCTCGGAGCCCCTCAGCAGGCTACAGATAGTCAGCTGCCCGGGGTGGGAGTCTGTGGAGGTGTAGTTCCCTGGTGGTCCACCCGGGGGAGCTGCTGCCTCCAGTAGGTGAAGTGGCTGAAGGTGTCTGAGCAGGGGAAGTCTGAGGTGGAGGCTCGCATCTTCAGAGGGAACACGTGGTCCACCACCTCGCCCAGGCGTACGTAGCTGGGGAGAGGAGAAGAGGAGATGACAAACAGACGCATGAAATAGGCGAAAGAAACATTTTCTCTGAGGTCGATATGATGTTTCCTCCTTGAACGGATCATGCAGGGACTCACGATGAGATGTTGGTCTTAGCATGCTCCTGCACTAGCTCGCCTTTAGGGTTCACTGTAAAAATCCTGTTCAGTGGGACTCCAACTTCTTTATAGGAATATACATCCTTTAATATAAATAAATGAGAATACAGAAAGGTCAGTGTTAGAAATGATGTACATCTAAATCTAAATATAACATTTATGTGATAATCTACAGCACAAATGGCTTTAATTTATACCTATAAACCATTAGTGATAACCTTTAAATGACCACGCAACACCAGCTGTAAAGTTACATAATGCATGTTTTACCGTTGGTCTGTTGCCAAACGCTGCGTAGAACGGCTGTGTGTTGGGGTAGAAGAGGTTCTTGATATCAGTGAGACACTCCACCTTGAATTTCTCTGGTTTCTTCTCGATCACCTCCCTGTCAAACACACACACAAATACACAAGAGAGATAACTATGGTTAAGTCACAGTGTCTCCTGCACCTTCTTGCCATATTACTACAGCAAGCTAATTTAGAGAAAATATGTATGTATGAAAGACCTGTGCAGAGCTGAAAAGAGGCTGCTTGGGCTGAGAAGGACAGGGCCAATAGGAAGCATGGTGCCTCTCTCATTGACCCAGTGGAGGTAACCTCTGGTCATGTCAGCCATGCCAATAGCTCGAGCTGAACAGTACAGGAACTTGTAGCCATTTCTGACGGAGAGAGAAAAAAATGAACAAGCAAATGTATTAAAATGTGATACTTAATATGAAATGATTTCTTCTTTTGGCCTGTCAGCTATAAAACAGGATTTCTGAGGAATCTGTGCCTTTTATGCTGAGTGTTAATAAACGAGTGCTTACTGGCTGACTTTGTGATAGAGCTGTGCAATGCCCTGGTGGGTCCAGTCTTTCCCCAGCGTGGGCAGGATGTGACCCAGTGTGTCAGACCTAGAGACAACAAATAAGTGACATTGTAACATGTGAGTGCAGGCTTTTTTCCTTATTATTAAAACTACAGGAATGTACATCCCGGACAGAAAAAAGTGAAGATTAACTGGGAAGTTGTGGAAGTGGATCTTTTCAACTTTGAAGCAAGTTTGAAAAGAGCCATTTATCTCTTCGGAGAAAAAAGTTAAAGGTCAGATGTGTGTGCGTGCAGGAAGCTGGCTCTTTAATCTTCAGAGGGAAATGAAAAACTGCCTCACCATCAACAGTAAATGGAAGTGAGAAATGAAACTGCTGCAGAAAAGATGATTTCATCACATCGAATCCTTCCCAGATGTTAAAAAGTCACTTCGGGTCACAGAGGTGCACAGCTTATAGATGAGGCTGCCACTCGGGGCCATATCTTTATCCATACTCACTCCAAGCTCATTTCAGCCGTGTAGAGGTGGTTTATATTCACGTGATACACACCTGGTGATGGTTCCATCGATGTCGGAGATGATTATCTTGTCGTCCCAGTTCCAGAGGTAGATGGTGCCCTGACAGCGACAGGTTCCCTGGTACTGAGTGGTGACACTGAACACGACGTCGTTAGGACCCTCCTGCAGCTGGAGAGACAACTGTGTGTGTGTGTGTGTGAGAGAGAGAGAGGCAGAGAGGAAGAATGAGAAATAATATATTAAGGCAAAAACACTGATTATTAATAACTCAGCATTTCTGCAGTATTCAAACCAAACTCCTCACCAGCTGCTCTGAAGTGAGTCGGAGCGTTTTCTTATAAGATACGCCTCCTGGTGCGACTCCAGACTCTGATTGGATGGTGGGAGAGCTCTGATTGGTGGCCCTGTGGTCCTCATCGCTGGAGGACGACTCTTCTTTATGCCTGGCACCAGAGAGGTTAACAAGGTTTGTTAAGGGATATTCAGTCTCTTTCTAACTTATTATTTATATATTATATTTTCTTTCCAGGAATGTTTCAAGGTTCCTCACCTGCTTGTCATTTTCCCATCCTGCTCAGCAGAGCCACAGGCCCCATGCTCAGAGACTGAATCCTGCAAGAGGAGAAACAGCATTCATTTGTTTTAATCACTTATTTACTTAACAGCCAACATGTAAAAATGGTAGTGAAGAGTAGCTGGGTTATCTATAGCTGCTTCAGACACAGAAAAGAGCAGCACCTTCAGAAACTTTATCAACAGATGAGAGGAAAATTACCGATTTGCTGCTGCTGTTTCTGCCTCGCCAGGAGAACCACCACCTCCCTCCTTTCTTGGGCATCTTCTCCTTCATGATGTTCTCCACTGCAACCTGGAGCAGAGCACACACAACCCCAAACAGCCACAACACAACACCGTAAAAACACTTAAAAAAACTGAAGCCAAAACCAGTCCGTAAAAGAACAAACGGCAACACAGAAACAACAATGTGTCTGCAGTCGGAATGGGGAAAATAAATCATGGGGGGAAGGGAAAAACAACATAGTAAGTGAGCCGAAAAAGAGGTTTTGTCTCTGACATACAGAGCTGTAGCCCAGCACGCCAGTCAGACAACAGAGGAAAAACTCTAAGGCTGAGTGAATATAACTGAGACAAGAGGACTAATGAATGGATGGATAGGCAGATGGATGAACCAAGGGAAGGAGGAAGTGTTGAAATAGGAGGGAGAGGAACAGAGGGAAAGACAAAGTTTAACTTGAGGGCCCAAGGAGAAGAAATTCAGTGGATGGTTAACACACAACATAAAGTCTGAGGCTGAAAAAACAAAACACCTGACTATAAGTTTTTTATACACATATGTATTACACAACATAATTAATCTTAGATGGGTTGAAGTGTAAAGTGTGTAGGGATATGCACATAAAAGATGTGCTACCATGTTTGGCCAGAAGGGGGAGCGGTATTCACGTTACATAACCAACCTCAAGTTTGACACATCTCGTATCTATGTGGCGTATCAATTTCTTACCTTTGGCAGCGGTTTCTGAAATGCTTGCATGGCCAGCATAAGTGGAGCCGCAGTGCTCCAATTATAATATCTGAGGAGGAAAACAAATTTTTTTTCAGTTCCATAACTGCAGCAAAACACACTTTGTTAGGCCAAATGCATTTGCAAAAACCTTTTCATGAGCCAAAATAATCCTGCATATACTGCGCTTTTTTTCTGCAGTGCATAGCAGTTAAATCCATGCAGCAACCAGCAGATTACAAACTGCTGTTTTACCATATTTAGACAAAAACATCTAGCATCTAGCAAGTGCAAATGTCTTACTTGGATCCAATTTTCACGACTAAGTTGGGGTCGTCAATGATGGAGGGGTTTTCTGCAAACTGCTGGTATGAGATGATCTTCTCGTGGAACTGCTCTGTAAGGACACGCACACACATTTCATGTTCCCTTTCCCACACAGCTTACAACAAAGTGTACCCTGCAGTTGTGGCATGTCAGGATGAGAATCTTACCTTTAGTGATCTCCCTGTTGTCACTGAGTCCGCCGCACAAAGAGATGGCGATGGACGGCAGGTCAGCCATGGGGTCAAAGTAGCTGTCCACTCCGCTGTCACCTCCAGAGCTGACCGACTGTGGGGACAGACTGGTGCTGTGGAGGCCCGGGTCTGAGATGCTCCTCACAGCCGCACTACCGTCACTAAACAGGAGAGCCGTTTATCAGAACAGACCCCAAAATGCTGTTCGGCACGGGTGTAGTGTGTGTGTGTTTTTAACATCCATGTACCTCTTAGGGAAATAAAGGGCCGCCACTTCAGGTTCGAGCTCTGTGATGTCATCCAGGTAAATTCCATCAGAACCAAGATGGCGGCTCCTTTTGTCTGCAACAGAGCATCAGCTTTATTGTATTTGCTTTTCTCTCTGGTTTATTCATGAGGCTCCAAGACCCCATCAAGAACACCGGTGGACTCAGTGAAGGCCAGGGGGAACAATTAACCTCCCCAGTGGTGCCCCAGTGTTTGAAAAAACACAGCCAAAGTGTCCTCTTGGATGCTCCCATAGTAGAGAAAACATGATAAAGGGCTGTCTAGGGTGCCCTTTCAGTGGACAAAGTGTGATAAAGTGTGCTCTAAGGTGCCCTTTCAATGGAGAAAATGCAAAACAGTGCCATATACCCCACCACCTAGTGCCCTTTTTATTTTTTTCCTCCCCTGCCCTTCAAACCACACCCACCACTGTGAAGGAATGATTAGTTTTATTGTGTTGTCGAGTGAAGCGCTACCTTTTCTCTTGGATGGAGAGTCAGTTTTGCCTGGAAGACGAGCCACTGACTCCTCCATGTCGGACATCATTCGAGCCGCCGCACCTCCAGCTGCTGTGACCTGCGTCTCCACGGTTACGGACTGCGACTCCATCCTCATGGATTCTGACTCCATCCCGACTGTGATCGACTGTTTCCTCTGCGTTCTCCTCCCGCATGAGCAGCCTCAGCGACGATCTTTCAGAGCACTGTTCTGAGGACGTCTCATGGGTTATCACGCGGAAGTGTGTGCTCTCAGACACAGGGATGGACACCGGGCACACTGGCGGAGGGTCGGATTTCACTGGGAGGAAGGACGGCTAGATAAGTAGAGAGGAAGATGAAATATAAAAACACTGAGAAACACACCATTAACTCACACAAAAACTACTACACACATGAGTTTTTCTCTCTGTGTATATATGCACAGTGGGCACTTTGGTTACCGTGGCAGCCTGTGGCAGCTCTCCCCAGGCCCAGTGCATGGCTGGATTCTGGCTGTCTGTGTCCGACGGCTTTGTCATGAGTTCAGAGTCGCTCTTTGGAGAAGTGGGACGAGAGTTTCCAGGGCTGAGAGGGGACCAGAGGACAAACAACAATTAAAGAGCTGTTTGTTCTGAATAATAATGAGTCGGTCCTCATCATGCGAGTGAATGGAGCACCTCTGAATGGGGCTCCACTCTCCATCTGAGCGAGTGTAGATGCCAGCCTGCTTGAAAGAGCCGCTGGTTGTTTCATCTCTTAAGACGTCCCGAGATGAAGTCCTGAAAGACACACAAACACAGTACATGTATACCATCTAACTATATCATTAATCTGCATTTTTATAATGTTAGGTGTCTTTTATTTTATAAGTTACCTTTCACTTTTCACCCATTTCCTAAAACCACTTTCAAGACCCACAACAGATTGTGCCTGAACTTGTTGCAGTCTGCCTGCACTCAAAACACAACATGTCATGTGGCTACAGTACTGGGACAACATTGGTATAGCCATGTTCTCCCTGCACTGTGAGTCAAGATTGTGAGTTTTTGTGAATGACAGCAAGACATGATGTTCATGTTGTATTCTAGATCACTCAAAGGAACTCAATTTTAGTTGTAATACATCATTATTATTATTATTAGAAATTATCATCATCAAAAAACATACTGTAATTGTATAAAATGCAAAGTGCTAATACTGTGCGAGATGGTGGTGCCCTTCAGTAACTAAGCATGATATAAATTTGCCTACACTCCATACACAGCCAGCTTGCTTACCATTATGTCAATGACTTTACTCACTCTAAGCTTACATGAATGAAAAAAAACCCTCCTGGTGTTGTTTTGCAGTAGTGTACAGTAGACATGAGCTAGAATTGAGATGTAATGTACCCCCCCCCCCCCACTCATGTGCAGTGTTGAAAATAAATCAAGCTATGTGGCAGATATTTACAACTGCTGCTGTATTCATTCACCATCAGCGGGCTTTTACAGCAGTCATATACAGTCCAGGAGGGACACGGCTGATATGGCCACATGCCTGAACTGCTGCTGGGCTTTTTTAGATCGAATACCGCACACTGCACACCACAAATTGTATACACGCATACACAATGAGGATATTTCCTCTTTTCACAAGCTTAACTTCTTCTTTTCTATGCAGTCAAAATCAAGCGACTGAAGCAGAGTTTTTTCTTATTGTCCTGAGTGTCTTCTTGGCATGTGTGTGTGTGTGTGTGCTAAAGCCACAGCTGGAGGCCTCTCCACTACAGAGGCTGGTCTGTCTATTCCTGCCTGACAGATACCAGTTCCATTACAGCTGCTCTCGAAGCTCATTTCAGTGATGTATTATGCTTTTTATCTCACTGCAGCACCGTCCACGCATCCCCTCCCTCTCTCTGTCACGTGTATCACTTTCCCCCACATGTAGGTTATTGCTTTCTGTTTTCTCTGTTCCCCTTTTCTCCCATCTCCTCCTTCACTCGCTCCTTCCCCACCTGTTGCTCTCCATCTCCGTCCCTTCATCCGAACTGATGTCTATGGTGAACATGTCTTCGTCCGCCGAGTAGTCCCCGCCCCCCTCCCGCCTCACGCTGTCCGCCCGAGCCTTCCTCCTCCTCTTCCTCCTCTTCTTCATCATCCCGCTGCCAGTTTCTCCTGCCGCCCCCGCGGAGCCCAGGGTCTGTATGGGCGGCCCCGAGCTCTTCACCATCAGGGAGGAGCTCATCAGGATGGCCCCGTCTGACAAGATCGGAGAGGTGGCCAGGTAGGAGGGAACCACTTCCTGTTTGGGTGGAAAACGGGTGAAACTTGAAATTCACACAGCGTCATGCGAAAGGAGAGAGGTTGTTTCTCAAGCAAGTGTCAGAAAGTAACATTTGACAGTTTTGCTGGCATCCAAACAGTCTTGCTTTAAAAACCTGTTAGATTTCTGCATTTTTAATTGATCTTGATTAATGATGAAATATTTGTGCTCAAATTAACTATTGAGTCCATCTGCATGCAATGGACTATCTGTGTTGTTATATGTATAAAATATGGCTCTATTGTTTTGCACAGTTCTGGTCTGAGGCAAATGTAAGCAACTGCTGCCAAACAATTTGCAGCCACTTCTGCTCTGAGGAGACTCTTTGCCAAAGAAAGGAGAGCCAACCCAAAACAGAATCTGTTCCTCAGTTCTGTGAAAAGAGGCACTTTTGTGATTCCTCCTTCTAGGAAGAGAAAAAGGCTTTCCAGGAGGGTCTCCTGCTGTAAGCTCAGGGGAAGAGAAAAGTGTAGAAAAATGTGTGTGTGTGTGTGGTGTGTGAGTGTGCAGACACATGGAAAGAAAGGGAGAGAGGGAGGAAAAACTGAGGGATAATCACATGATTTGTGGTCTGACAGTGCTCCCTCACGTTTTGGCTCTCTGTGCCAAGAAAAAAAGGGTTCAGAGACACAGTCCTCCTCCCCTCTTTTCTCCTCCAGGCCTGGGAATCTGACACCACTCTGGGGAAAATAAATCACCCACTTCCCTTGCCCCAGCCTCAGTAGTTTGCCGCGTGTTTTGTCTTTCAGCTGTACACGTCCTCATGTGCACACAAAGGCGAAGAAACAGTAATAGTACATGCGACTTGGCCCCTTTTGAGCCTGCAACTCACAATCTTGGAAAACCAAATAAAGCAGTTGGTGTTAAAAAAGTCCGCTTTCCAAGAACTGAGGAAAAACGGCCACGTTTTGTCATAGTTTTCTGTGAATCCTAAACTGACTTTTGAATGGCTCTCGGGGACTTCATGGGGGTTCATAAGTATAAAAACTGAGAGTATAACAATTTTTAGAAGGAAGACTCCATCCTTACTTTCCTACTCCATCTATTCAATTTGTCCATTCACATTCACAAATACACATCCTGCTTAAATGCCAATTAAGCATATATCTTCGGTAGGAAACTCTGGTGCAGTTTTATCCTCAGTCTACAGGCTTCAGCATTTACATTTAATGCAGGTCAGAGAGTCTGAGGTAGTGAATGCTGCATTCATGTCTCACTGATGAACAGAGGAATGCTTTTCAGCTAAAAAGGAAAGGAAGAAATTTCTGGTCTCTGTGCCAGCTCTGCACACAGCGTGACCTCGCTCAAACTACTATGACTGTGTGTGAGGAGGAAGGTAGTCTGGATAAGTGATAGTTGTAAACACGGGCGTGTCTGGGCTTCAGGCCGTAAAAGGGGGCGGGTGAAGAACAATGTGTGTTTTCATTTGAATCTTGTTTTTATTTGAATCTGTGTGCGCCACTGAACAGATGCTTGAATTACCACAAGTGTAACAGCATTGTACAAAGCCATTACAATTACGGTTGCACATACCTGATCATTTTCTGTCTCTTGGACAAAGAAGGCTTCTCCGTTGTCCCCGAGCTTCATGTGCAGATCCACTGGTTCTCCATTGATCTCCATGTCCACCTGGAGAAGAGGAGAAAGATGCAAAACAGGGGTGAATGAAAGGACGAATGAACGGAAACTAGCCTCAGTCCTTGAGTTCGCAGCTCTCTCAATAGGAAACTCTTTCCAGTAACAGTGTTCTCATGTCCTCACCACTTTCTCTCGGGACCGGAGGACGCCCATCTTGCCGAAGCGAACGTGGAAAGGCGAGCACTGCAGGGACCCATCGGGCTGCCTCACTACAATGACGTCGATGCAGCCAGAGAGGGTGGCAGGATTGAGGCCTCGGTACAGCTCTTTGACCTGGACAAACACCTGGCCTGCCAACTGGCCCACGTAGTTCATGGTCTGGCGGGTCTGGCGGGTTAAGGTAGACAATAGAGGGACAGAAAAAAATTACTCTGCATTAAAAAAGGTCTATATTTGCGACTTAAATCACCTAGACGTGCTCATGAAAACTCCAACACCGCACACTAGCATGCCACCAAGCCGGTCAACCTTCAAACCCGGGGGTGTTTATGAACCGGCATTCTTCAGCCTGTCAATCAAACCAGTGATGACGCGTAACTCTCCTTCGGGGGGGAAAGGGGTGAAGTTATTCTGACAGTCAGTTTCTGTGCTGGTATGGCTGGGGAAACAGGACATGAAAGCTGGCCCTCGCTCAGTTCTCCCACGGCGGTCTGTGGCCTTCATACTGTACAGAAAACCTGTTGCCGCTTTGACCTTCCCACCCTCTTCTCCCCCCTCCCTGATAATCTGGAATTGACCTGGTGTGACCTGGAAATCCTACCCGACCTTTTTCCATACAGCAGCCACAGACAAGCAAAGGTCAAAGGATAAGCTAAGTTAGACCAGTGTGTACTTATGCAGCTAAGCTGATGTCATAACTATCCACAGCGTTTATTGGCCAAGACGTCATAAGAACAACGGCCTCATCTCACGGGAACACCTCAGCCCTTTAGAGACACACAAGAGGGACTGTGAATGTTGATGCAGATGAACCAGAATAGGTGTCTGTCTGTAGTCTGAGTGTGTTGATTGTTCATATTTGCATTGTTCTCTAATAACCACAGACCTCTGTCATTCACTGTTTACTTAAATGAATGATTCTGGCTTGATAATAGCAGCACGTTAACCCAACAGAAGCCATTCAATTTCCTGACTCCTCTGTTCTCCGTATTGATCCTGTGTTTGTGTGCCTGCCTCCATCTGCATCCTCTCTGTGAATCACATTTTATGGCACAAGTTGTGACAGCTCAACCCTAAAACAAACAACTGCAGATGAATGTGAGACATTAGCAAAACAGTTCAACATCTTGTTTTTTTTTTCTGCCAGCGGCCTTTGGATTGATGAGCATTATCGGCACAAGGAAAAGTAAATACTGGCCCTTATCTTGGCTGGCGCCATATGTTGAAGAGGATTATTTCATTTCATATGATGCAAACTTGATGAATCCCAAGACTCGTTAGGATAACAGAAAAAGGGGAGATCTGACCTTGACTCATTTGGCAGAGGGCCCCCAAAATGATTGCAACAACAGGGAGGATAGGTTTGGAACAATGCCAACATGTCCCTCCTCCCTCCTTTGAGCAGAACAGGATCCCCAAATTTAGAGAAGCAGATGAATCTGAGGAGCCATAAACCCTCTCTGAATCACAAAATCCCTCTTATAGACGACCTTCGCCCATCTTTAATTATTCATTTTCTTTTTCCACTGAGGCGTTGAGTTACAGAGCTGCCAGCAAATCCAGCCTGCATTCAAAGCAGAGGACCCTTGGTGTGAACACTCAGCCAAAAATAGACTTTTCTTGTGTTACAGAGACAAAAAAAAAGAGGAACACTGTCTCAAATCTTGACTGTGCTGCTTGGTTTGAGTGGTGGTGGAGAAAATCCTCCCCTTCGTCTGACTGAGCCAAGGATTTTTAATTGAAAAAGCCAGAGACTTGTGTTTAAACGCGGTATGCATTCGTTTAATGCGTTTATAAGCTATAAGATTTGCTTGCATGCAGACACTTTCACCAAGTCTCATTCATCCCACATTGCTACACAGATTCAAATGCCTCCCAAAATAAAATCCACTCTCCTCCTGATCATTTGAGAAAATAAAAGCCTCAGCAAGTGGAAGGTGTGACCCATGAATTATTAGTTTAACTGAGAAAAGATCCCTCATACAAATCAGCTGCAGTATTCCCTTCCACACATTTAAAGGGCAAGAAAATTCAACATCCAGTAGATGTAAGTAAATAGCTGACTCATAACATCCTGACAGGGAAAATGAAAAATGTTTCTCCTGAATGATAAATGGTTAATGACTGTGAGGACGCAGAACTGATCATGACAGATGTGTGGGGGAAAGAAAAACCAGAGCCTGATTAACAGCCCATTGATGAGACAGTCAAACACATGATAGAAACATACCTCGTACAGCTGAGTGTGCTGACAGCCTTCACGGACACACGGACACTGGCGGCTCCTCCTCAGCAACAACACGTTACAGAAGCGGCATTTCCAGATAGAGTTGCTGTCTGACTGTCTGTCTGTCTGTACGTCTGGTAAAGCGCTGATTGGCTGTCAACGACGTATGTATATAAAAAAACATGTACTATTTAAGTCACAGCGACACTCAATCCTCCCCTGACTGACTCTCTCTCTCTCTCTCTCTCTCTCTCTCTCTCTCTCTGTCAGCGGATGACATCACCTGCAGCGCAGACCCGCCCGCTGACCAATCAGCGTCGAGCTGTTGAGTTGCCAAACTCATCGCTGCAGCTGCCACAGTGGCAACTCAGCTGCAGCAGCTGTCAGCGGGCAAACTGCTGAGAGTTTGTCGCCTTTATCGGCTCTTCGTATTCTTAATTGTTTAATGTGAAAGGAGCCGCATACTCTGCTGGTATCAAACATGGCCAACACGTTTATGTTTTTTTCCATGTGAAACCTTCACACATTTTGGCACAGTTTTTCGCTTTAGAGAGCACCGCAGGAAACACTTTTACAGTGTCATTAACAGTGCAGGCTCCCATAAGCTAGTGCATGCCAAAAAATAAATGTGGGAACAAATGAGCAGATAGATGTAGGTTAGAGATCAGTGAGGTAACAATTCAAATAATTTATAATTTTTATTATTATTTTGATTATTATTATTTATAATAATTTTTAACTATTGAGTTCCTGCACTTTTATTAAAAGGTGCAGTGTGACCTGTTGTGCAACAAAGGCAGAAGATTCGAGGGTAGATGGGATCATTTCATAAATCTGCGGTGATTTATTTCAGAAGTACCTTAAACTATATACCTGCAAAGGAAAGGGTGCAGACGATAACAAAAACGGACAAACAACATCGTTCTTGAATAACTACATTTGTGCATTTTGCATCGGAACAAAACGCATGAACATACTGTTTGCCTGCAGCCTTCATTTTGCTGTGCATGTTATAAAGCTCATGGGGCTGAAGTGAAAATCAGGAGTTCATCAAACAGCCGAGCAGACAATCAGTGTTGTATTCTGCCACAGTAACAGTAAGGGATATGATCAATCATGAAATAACTTTATTAACCTGTGTGCAAGTCAGAGCCTCGCCCCCTTTATTCTCCTCTAACCTCACAGCTTGCTCCCGCATGTACCTACTGTGCTGTTTCTACAAACACTGACTGTGAATTGGAGGAAGGATCTGCGGTGTTAAATTGTAGCCAGCAGCTGCTCTGTGACGGCGGGAAGCTACGTCAGCGTTTGAAGTCACCCACTCAGCCTGATGCAGTGAGGTGATCCTCCCGGCCAATCACAGCCCAGCATGGCAGCACAGGCGATGTTCAACCTGAGACCTGAGACCCTGCAGCGTGTCAAGAGGATGTGGTTGGCTGCGGCCACACCGAAGAGTGAAGGTCTGCGTGGTGGGGGCAAGATTTCTGCAGTTACAAACACACACAGTCTTAATGGTGACCTAGATGTCCCCTGCATGTGTGCTCCAATCAATATCAAAATCAAATGAGCTTTACTGGAATGGATCTTAATTATTTATCACCATATCTACTCTCTCTCTGTCTGTTTCTCTATGTGTGTGTGTGTGTGTGTGTCAGTGAGAGAGAGTGAATGGGAGCACAGCCAACTTTATGATAGCAAACTATCTGAAGACGTCCCAGCAGCAGCTCCAAATATTTGGTAGTTTACACGCCACAACAGCCTCACGTGCAGCTCTTCAACAACAAGAACCAGTTTAACAAATGTGTGTGTGTGTCTGTGTGGGTGTGTGTGTGTGTGTGTGTGTGTGTGCGTGCATGGGAACTAATTGTTTTTCCACACTGTGAGGCAGACTTTCTGGGCTAAATCAGAAAGGGAAGAATGCACATCTTTGTTTGTTTGTTTTTTTTTTTCCATCGTGGTCTACCAACGCTGAGCTCTGTGTGTTGTAATCTTGTGGACACCTGCTGTGTATTTGTTGACGCGTTCACGCGGTCAGGCCAAGATGACACCACTGTGAGTTAAAAGAATGAGATTAAAGATTAAATCAGATAAAAACAAAGATATGCTCTGCTCATGTGTTTGAACTTGTTGATCAGTTCTTGAGTAACAAGCAGTGCGTGTCACCGTGTTACACTGTGATGCACTGTTGTGTGTGTGTGTTGTGGTTTACAACCTTGCATGTTCAGTTTGTTTAGTTTCAGTACCTGTTTGCCACCTGGGAACTTTGTCTCATTCGACTGCTGACCCCGCAGCAGCTCGCACCATCAGCTGACATTAAGCTGTTTTATGAATGGACGGATTGGTGGAATTATTATTCCTTTAACGGGCATAATTAGTTATGTAAAATGTGCTACCACATGGTTTCCTCTTTTGTCCATCAGCCTAGTTTAAAATGAGGAATTTGCCATGAAACGTGAAATGTTTTTCTCCCCTTTCCCCCTCACTGCAAATTTAAAATATAAGCAACAGAGCAAACATTTTCTTCTTCCCTAAAAGTGCTAAAAGTGCTAAAAGTTCAACTTCATTTATCACCACACAAGCCACTGCTGGTGTAATGCACACCCGTCACACCCTGAATGCAACATATGCATTTCAGTATTTTGATCACATTTGCTGCCATTTGTTTAATTGTACTAAATAACTCATAATTGTGAAAGAAATTTCAATTTGTTACATTACCATCTCTAAATCCATCCTGATTACACTGTAAATACAGTAATAATCTGACTTGGCATGACAGATACATATCTCAGCCCAAGCAGTGGTCACATACATGTACACAAACAGGCTGTCTACACATCAGTCTTTATGTCAGCGTCACTGGACTCTCCGGCGATATATGAGCCACGCAGCTGCCCTTAGACATGTTTCTGAGAATGAGCTGCTTTGCCAGGAAGAGCTGAACTCGGTCGATGTGCTCTGGACACAAAACAGCACATGATAGCGGCCTCATTTTTGACATGTATGGTCAGTGCCGTGACCAGTATCAGGCTACAGCAAACAAGCCGACATATGACTGTCACTGAACCACTCTGCAACAGTCATCAGCAGAATAAAAAACAAAAACTGTTTTTTATTTGCTTCAATTATCTCAAATATTATCTCTAAATTACATTAAATCTCCTTTTGCATGCATCCACACAGCTTTAGAGAAGGCCCAGTTTGGTACCTTATTTAGCATTGCAACAAATATTCACCCTCTCTGCTTGGAGGAGTGTCTGAGTTCATCCAATCATAACTTTGGATAAATGGATTTGTGGCTGTGAGGCTTCCCTTGCACCAATCACATTATAGTAGGGCAAATTTGTTTACCCAACATTCATGTACCTGCCAAAAATAGTTAAGTGACTTTTAAGGATGTCATTTTCAATCTGTGAGAGAGAAAACATCAGCTCCTGTCAAAGCAGCCCACAGTTTGCCACATTTAGGTATTACACCTCCCACATTTTTTAGGTAACCAGTTAGGAATCTACATTTATCGCCTGTTTCCAGGTTCAATATTTGCACTCTAAACCAGTCTTTCTTCACCTTTTGTACACATTTATGCATAAAACTATGCAATGGCAGAGCCCTGACAATTGTTTTAAGTGAACATTAACTCCTCAAACTTTGCGTCAAGCCATCAAAAACATGCACAAGTACTAGTCATTCTGTTCACACGTCACTTCAGTTGACTCAGCAAGGGCACGGTGAATGAACAAATTCATTGCATAATCTTTTTCTTTTTTTTTACACACTTGTTGAAATCAAGGCCTCTGATTGGCCCAGGCTGTTCTGGCCTGAGAGTCATGAGACCTGACAGAAGAATTAGCTGGAACTGCAAAACACCCATACAGTGATTAAAAGGAAAAAACTCTGTCCTTAATTCATGAGATTATGAGAGTAAGAGACCAACACCTTCCCAGGCAAAACTCTGTTGGCTTGTGGATGTAGACTGTGAAATGGAAATGAGATGGGCTTTTTTTTAATTCACTTAAGATTTAAAACAGGGGTATTTAAGAATAAAATAGTGCCCACACGTATCTTTCAAGGTGTTTTGGTCACCATTTTGTCCATTCAGGCAGAGTCCTAATGTTGTAGTCCTTGAAATCAAGGTTTTATTACAAATTTCTACAAAAAAAGAGAGAAATATGTTAAATGTATGAATAAATGTCATGTATGTATGTTGATGAAACACTTGCCAAAGATATCTCTTAGCCTTTACCTCACCTAATGAGCTGCAAGTTGTCATTTTGTGTGACGCATGTTGTTTTCTTCCTTCTCAGTGCACAAGCTCCTCTTACCAAATGACCATAACTGAGAAAACCACAGTGTGGTGTGAGGAGATCACCCGATCCGTCGGGCTATCCCTCCACCCTTTATGCCTGTGTCCCTTCTCGTTCCCCCTTCACACCTTTTTTCCCTGTCTCCTCCAAAGTTTCAGTCAGAGCAGATCGTCTTACAGGGGGGATTACTGAAACACACAGCCTTGGCCTTGCTGTCCCTGCTGCTCTAAGAACCAGCTACAACATGTGTCACTTTAAAACAGCCTCTGATGTTCAACATATGTTCAGATTTAACTGCAAAGTAATAGAAAATAATTTTGAACGGCCTAAAAGTGTGTCTTCAGTGCTCTGTCATCATACAAACCCATAAAACACATATGCTTACATGCATACGTGTATCCAGACATGCTGTTTTGCCTGTGTGCATTTCTCTCTCTCGTTCCTGCTGTAAACTAGATCAATGTCAAAGCATAATCCTTTACAACTGTTGATTGTGTTCACAAAGATGCACTTTCTTTTTACCCATGATTCATGCGTTTTGTTTTTCTCCCACACATGCAGATGATTTACCCAGCTCCAGGTGGTGTCTGTGGCATAGTGCTCGACAGCCTCATCTAACTCTTCATCATCCCCTGCTGATATCATGATTCCATGATGTGTTTTGATCCCGGCTGCAGATCTCTGGTCTCTGGTCTAAGCAGGTATGAGTGCATGAAATCCGCGGGTGCAGGCCGGTCTAGAGCTTGTGTCTTCTCTCTGTGAGCATGTCAAACGTCTGACTGCCGGGTGCAAGTGGACAGCGTCTTACTAAATTTACCTGAGCCCCCTGGTCAGAAACCTGAGACGGTTCTGGAGTAGTCAGCCCTCATGAGACCATCTGACATTTAAGGCATTTAGGGGAGGGGGCACCTGTTTGTCAGGATGTTGGTCTAATTGGACCAACATCACACACACACATACACATTACCTCGGCACAGAGCTCCCCCTCTTAAAATGCATGCCTTACAGCCTTTTCAGTGTTTAGATTTCTCATTAGTTAACACGGAGACTGTGGCACCTGTTGTTGCTGTTGACCCCATGTTGACCTCACTGTCTTCCTGACATTCAGGAAGAGCACCTGTCTCGTGGGGAGAACTCCAAGTCTTCCAAGTGACCACTGTAATCAATATGACACTGATGTGTTTGAACTGGTGACCTTTGGTATACATTTGATACATTTGTGTTTGAGCCAGCTGACTTCTTGCACCATGGCACCCAACTCTGCCGTGCAGGGTTTTTAATATAAGTGCGCACTGCCCTCCAGTGGTCACAAAAGGTAAATACACGCAGACTTGGAGTTGAGGGCTAAGAGTTGCCTTCACTTACTGCATTTAAAGTCCGACTTACACTTACGTACTTGGGTCATAAAGTAGAGGCTTTCAAAGTGGGAGAAGGCCTCTCTGTGGGTGGTCTGCAAACACTTTGTGAATGGAAGTGAAGAAATATAACATCATTTTTACTAACTGTCTCTTAATTTGACTGTTTTTCCCACTTTCCCAGAGTCAGATACTCATAAATGCCTTAGAGCAGACCATTTATGTATTTGGTGTCTTGGAAGTTATTAACAGGAACATTAGGCTGTCTGGGATCAATTGTTTAGTGTTTATGGGATCAAATAATGTCCAAGAATTGAAGTAAACTAAGACTATGCTAACTAGAAAAATGTACCATCCTAGTCACTTGGAAAACAACCACCTATTCTGAAACTGCCTCTACACTTACAGTTAAGTCAAATTTATCCTTACTTTTTTATGTTTTCAGTTTGTATGGATGGATTAACTTTGTACAGGTTTGAACAAATAATATTTCTCTACTAAGCTTTTCTGGAACTAGAAGTTTGATAAGGGTCTAATTAACAATATTGTCAGTATGCATGTATGTATGTAAAAAAAAAAGAAAACCTTTGTATGATGTACACCAAATAAAACTATTAACTAATAATTAGACAGACAAAATGGAAAAAAAAGCATTATTATTATTAGTAATTATTTTGTTGTACTGCTGTTCCACAATCTAAACAGTTCTCTTACTTCAATATGAATACACATATCATATGATGCATATTTCCTTGATATATATTTTATCTTATTTTTATACTACTGTGTACAATTCCGTTATGTGGAAAAATGTTATAGAAATAATCAATCTTTACATAAAGTCTAGCACCAGACCTGATTCTCAGTCTGTTTATGTTAAATGTCCGTGCAGCACCTGAAGGCAGCACCGTCCCTTTTGGTGCGTTCAGGGTCCTGTCGCATATCGGTGCAGGTCGCTGCTCGTTAGCTTTTGTGTCAGGATGATGTCTGTGGTGTGTATCTGTGTGTCCGTTGTTTCTGGCTAAAGGTATCGGGCATTTGGCGGCTTTAATGTTCCGTGCGGCTAATCTTAAAACCATCGGCAAAGCGGGAACCGGCTGGTAGGTGGTCCTGTTTTTTTTTTTCAAATTTACCGGGACGAAACGTCTTGTTGGCCCCGGTGACTCAACCGGCTGTTGGGCTGAAGCTAAAGCTAAGCTAACTGGCTAGCATCGAAGCTAAGCTGAACATCAGAGGGTTTCTGCTTATTTGACAGCGGTTTAAATCGCCTAATTGTAAAGCTAACAGGAGACATTTGTCTTAAATGACAGATGGACCTTTGTCGTAGTTGATTTATCTCGCTGGTTATCAAGAAAACGCCACGGTAGCTTCTGATGCTAATAACAACCCAGACAGCAAACTACAGCTGAATGCTCATTTCATAGCGAGTTTGCAAACTTACTCTGGATATTTATTAACGTGAGTATTAAGCATTTGCTGTCGTATTTAACTTTACTCGACGAAAAGGGAAGTATAAAGTGAGTTTCACAGCTGCTCATAGACCTTGACAGCTAAGGTAGGTATTACCATAGTCTGTCATGATAATGGTGCTACAAATACACAGGTCTGCATCGACACACACAGTTGTTGTTACTACGTACTGTGCCAGCAAATATTTAAACAGCACATAGACCTGTCCTGCACACACCGCTGATCGCTTACGCTAAAGTTACGTCGTATCGTTAAATACCTTTGAAAGTGGAGTCTTTGGTGCTAGAGAGCCCTGATTGAGCCGAACTTCATTAAGGAAAAAGCATTTTAAAAGTAGTTTGCTTGTCGTCTTGCGGACAGAACTCATAAAGCTTGAATCTATACATTTTTCGAGTCAGCATCATGGTGCAGTTATTTCGGCATCGTTTTGATATATTTATATACATTCAATCACAGTAAAATCGGGTTATTTTGCCATCATACCGCTGTAGTAAGGCCAACTTAGTTCAGCTGACTTGTGACTTCCTGCATACAGTGAATATTTATTGAGTTTTTTTACACAATGAAACTGCCACTCACAAGAGACAGATGGCAAGGAGCAACTTCACAATAAGCTCAAATCACCAAAGACTGTTGTCCAAACAGCTTGAGCAGAGTTATGTGGCTTGATCTGAGCCCTACAGAGTCAGAGCTGTGTATAAACACCAGATTGTTTTTCAGCACACACACACACACACGCGCAGAACAGACCGCTAGTGGATCGTGAGGAAATATTTGCTGAATTTGACAAAAAGTGTATTGGATTAGAATTACAGGCTACACCTTTAAGTGTCAGTGTCAAATGTCATCCCCTCTTCTTTTTTTTTTCCTGTTCTCCACCTCAGGCACTTTCGCCGGACGATGGACGAGCTGGTCCATGACCTGGTGTCAGCACTGGAGGAGAGCTCTGAGCAGGCTGCTCGTGGCGGTTTCGGTGATGGGGGAGATCACGCACTGGCCGTGGGCTGCCTGTTGAAGAGGCAGGCTCGGAAGCGGAGGGGTAGAAAACGACGCTCGGACAACCCTCACCCGCCGTGGGAGACGGGCCACCTCAGTGAGGGTTCAGAGTCCAGCGTAGAAGAACACAAGGTGAGTGGACAATGATCCAGTGGACACACACAGTTAAAAACTCACTCTCAACTCAACTCTGTGTGGACAAACCAACTAACAGGTCCTTGAGCAAAACACTTGAGACATCCAAGATTTTTCTTTGTTCTGCTTTCACCCTGAAGTCAAGTAAATGGTCTCAGAAAACTCATTGTTTGAATTTGAATCCCTGGGAAAAAGACTTTAGGGGCAATAGTTCAGAGATCTGAACCAGGCTGTTGTGTTGATACTCTCATTAGTGGCTCCCTTGATCTTAATAGATATGCCACAGTTACCCCTTTTCCACTAAGGTGAACCTAGTGCTAGTTCTGGGCTGGTGCTAGTGCCGGTTCGCAATTGGTTCAACTTGTGAACCTTCCAAGAACTCGTTTGCGTTCCCACCAGCTTTACGGGCTAGAGAGCCACGTCATTACGTCACTCTGTACGTCTTCGGTTTCCCAGCAACACTAAGCGCCAACTTCAGGCACAAGACAACAACAATGGCGGATGCATGCCGTACCTCTTCAGGTGTTGTTCCTGGCTTTGAAAATCTACATTGGCATCCAAACAAGACTGTTCCGATGCGTTGTTGCTGCTTGGTGTGATTGCTGTATGCGGCGATTACATTCAAGAAGAAAGGTAATTATCTAACACATTTTGATTCTGAACATGTAAGGTGTTATTGTTAGCCTTTGTTGTAAGCTAACACGCTTAGCTAACTACTTAGCATTGACTACACATCGGTCACATTGCAATTAAACAAATTTAATAAACAACTGACATAACAATTTCTACCTTTACAGGTAATCCTGCGGCTGGTGGCAAGGCGGAGGTCACCTGTTGTTTGGGCTTACACACGATCTCACCACTGGTGGGACACAAATGCCTCCTATGCAGGCATTACCTGAGCATGGTAATTCCAGAAAGGACTGACGTTAGAGCTGCATTAATGGACTATTTTAACAGGGGGAATGAGTGAATGTGTTTCTTGTGTGATGTTTTTCTGTTCATTAAGTATACTGAATCAGACATGTCTGTTTACAAAGTGTTTATTTTGATACATAAATACAAAAAGTTCAGACATTTAAAAGTACTGTACAATGTTAAATAAAAAAAAAAAAAAAAAGAGTCTTTTGTTTTATCTTGTTCGCTTGAACCTCCATTAATGCGACCATGCGCCCCATCAGCCCAAGCAAAGCGCTGGTGTTTTCTTCCATCTTCTGGAATAAGGCGTCATTCATGTCCTTGCTGTGCTGCAAGAACCTCTTGTCTGCCCTCTCCAGATACTGCAGCAGCTCCTGGCTGTTGTCGCGTTTCCTCTTTCCTGTGTACAAAACAATAACAATCGTCTCAAATATTGTCTATTGCGAGTATATACTACTGTGTGTTATATTTCTGTACAGCTTACTTATACTATATCACAGCACACTGTAGAAATGATAGATATCATACTTTTACATTACATCTCTATATTAATTAAGGCAAAAGTAGGTTCCATTACTCATATTACATACGTATTACATCATATTACATGTTGGACTTGTATTTGACTTTTACACGGTCCATGTTGTGTATGTGTTATTATGTGTATTAAGGCTCTATTCTGTGTCAGACTTTCATGTGTTAACAGTAAATCTGTAAAAGGTCAGCTAACGTTACCCAAGCAAGCCCAGCGTTTCTGGCGTTACGAATGTTGAACAGCTAAACCAGCTAAAAATGGCCTAATTCATTGTCAGTAAGGCGAAACATCTTAAAAAATAAAAAATAAAACTTACGAGGATCTGCGGAACTTTGAAAGGTATCATCTACCATATCTTTGAGCAACACTGTTGTGGAGTTCAGGGTCCCTGTCAGCTGGCATGCCGGTCTGTCTTCGAGGACCGAGTCGACGCTTCTCCCCATGTCCCTTTTTTGGTCCCTGTAGTCCTTCAGCATTTTGAGCTTGTTATTTATTTGCTCAATGTTCCGCTCATACCCCGCTGTCGCCAACTCACGCTGGAGCTCCTCAAACACCGGCCTTTGTCCCCGCCCCCAGCCCGTGACGTAAGCGGTTCTTGGTTCTAGACCAGCAAAGAGTTGGTGCCGCTGTGGAACCAGTTTTCCTGGCCGAGAGCCAATTCTTAGGTGGTCGAAAAAGGAAGAACTGGTTCCAGATTAGGCACCGGCTCTGAACCGGCCCTGGAACTGCCCTAGTGGAAAAGGAGTAAGTGTTCCAGAAACCTTAATCTGATCTAATCCTTTGGAAACTGAAATCTGTTGGTGTCCACATGAAGTTGGAATTGCCAATTTTGCATTTTAAGGTGTCTTATATTGTTTAGGACTATAGCACATGATCCTCAGTATCATCCTGTTTAAATATATCACTATTAAAGTTATTTAGGCTCACTCAAATATCACTCTGGCTTAATTAACATCTCAAGTCTGTTCGGGTTTCTTAATTTAGCTTCTGAATCATAGTCTGGTATTTACCACATTGATGTTTGTTGCAGGACTACCGTGCCAGTACAGGGGGCGTCTCCGCTGCCAACAGCCATGCCCGTGACAACAGCGACTCAGATGAACAACTTGGCCCCAAACGGCGCACCCTCCTAACAGCTGACACGGGACGAAGCAAGCGGCCGCTATGGCCGGACGACTTGGGTGTCCTGGGGTCCACAGAGGGTACTCGCAGCCTTAGGCGGAGACGTAAGGTCAAACGTATGGCTGTAGACCCACCTGTAGAACCAGAACCCCCCTCCTCCACCATGCTAGGTCCTCCACCTGTCCCCAAAGCCCGTGCCAGCAGCAGACCAAATAGACTGGGTGCAGGTGAGGGCAGGGGTGCCATGGAGCTCTGTGGACTGATGGGGGCGAGGCGGAGGGAAGAACAGGGTGAAGAAGAGGAAACTGGCCACCCACAGGCTGGGAGTGGAGGCTGCAGATGAAGGGGTGGTGGTGGAGAGTGAGGACCCCATCTCTTCTCCAACAGAAGGGTCCAAGGACAAGATGGAGTTGGAGGAGCAGAAGGGCTCAGATGAGGACATGAGTGACAGGTGGTTAGTGTTTTGACTTTTTTTTTTTTTTCATGCCCTGTGTTTCCAGAAGTTGCTGCTCTTCTGTCTCCATTTTTGTGTACTGTGTTTATGAGTGTGTGTGACACTGTAGGCCAGCAGGTAAGGGAGAAAGGGAGTTTGCTGTGTGAAGTGCAGGGTATCAAACATATATATATTCTTTGATTTTAAGGTTCCAGTTTTTTTAAGGCTGCTTTTGTTTAGACAACATGTCACATTTGGTTTTTGTTACTGAATGGGAATGGTATCAAAATGGTATCAAAAAATTGTAATACCCTAGAATGTGTGTGCTCTTGTTATTTTTTTGTCCTAGCTGACAGTAATTGACTGCTTATTGACCCTCTTCTTGTGTGAATAGCCACCATCTTCTACTCTTTGTTTTTTTTTCTAGTGAGACCAGCAGTGTCAGTAACAGCAGTGATGGAGGGCTCTACACCAACGATGAGGGGAGGCAAGGTACATACTGAGAAATGTTTGAAATTGTTGGTCTAACTCAAAAGAATTAAAATGAGGTATTCACTGTCGCAACATGTAAGAGAATTTCGGCTAGGTATATGGGCTGGTATTTCTACATTTTGTGGAATATCAACAAGTCACTGAAACAACGGCTGCTTTCAAAACTTTGAGTCTTTGTTTGGCCCGATAATGATTGCTATGCCTTTTTTTTCATGGCTGTGTTAAATGGCTCCTTCAAAGTGACCTATTTCCTGCGTCCGTCTGCTCTTTTCCAGGTGATGACGAGCAGAGCGACTGGTTCTATGAGGGTGATCCGGGCTCCAGTTCAGGGCCCGGAGGTGCTTGTGGGATAGCAGGAGTGGTTCCCTGGTGGGAGAGGGACACGGGGTCAGAGGAGCTGGACCTAGCTGACCCTGTCTTCAACAGCATCCTTACTGGATCCTTCCCACTCATGAGCCCTGGAGCTCAGAGAGGTAGGATGGAAATGGCATACTAAAAAACAGCAGTATCATTATTTTATAAACTCAGACACACTGGTAATAAATGTTAGTTTGATGGTGGCTTGTAATACATTTTGAAACTAAATGTAAATAAGGCAATAGTAATGTATATGATTAGATTTTGATTTTAGTATAATCATAAGGGTTTGGGGGCAGATGGAAATGTGCATTTCACATTGTTGCAGTCTCACTCACAGCCAGTAGGAGGCAAACACTTCACGCAGTGACAAATCAAGGCAATTTTCATCAGTGAGGCTGCAAAGTGTTGTTCTTAAGTAAATATAGGGAGTGAAATGTCTGACCTGTGGCTTAAACTAAGAGTACTACATAGAAAAAATAAATGAGACATACAAATAATGTAACCCGATGATGATTTTTTACAGATTTATATGCCAGTACCTCACAGAACAGTCTGTCTTCAGTGGTCACCTTATTGTGTACCAGCAGACATAGTCAATAAGAATTTTAAGTGTCTCTGTACCTCTCATTAGTTAAAACTGTCTTTCTCTGGCTTACTTATATCCCAAAGGACCTCCCCCCATGTTGCATCCCATCAACATTGGGGGGACATATTGTCTCGGTTGCCTCTCGTTCAACATAAACTGCCTGGGACACTTTACTGTTAAAATGATCAAACTAATCGGATCATTTCAGTACTCATGTCCTGAGTTTTTGACCGAGCCGTGCTGTATTTGTCAGGCTTCCAGGCCAGGCTGAGTCGTCTCCATGGAAACCAGCAGGTGTCTGAGGCGGGGCTGCAAGGCAGCTCCAGCCAAGGCTTCAGCGACAGACTGGGCAGACAAAGCCAGGACTCTCATGAGTGAGTCCCCATCTTTTTAAAATTCTGACTGGGCTGGGAGTGGAGTGCTGACTGTGCTGTTTCCTATTTTTGTTCTGTGTATTTTCTTAATTTTATTATTCATATATTTAGTCATTAATCTGTTTCTATTCTATTATTGAACTTTAAGTTGCATTTTATTTTATGAAAGGTGCTATACAAAACATTGGTTGAGAAAAAAAAAACAGCCATCTCTGAGCCACAGTTTTCATCTAAACTCAACACTTAAGGGTTAGATTTAACAAACATGTACAATAAAAAAATCTGTAAATTAGTATTAACACAAACTGAAAGCAGAGTGAACTCTAACACAGATCACAGCATACGCTATATAGACCCATATTATTTGACAGCAAACATGTAAGGTCAAACTGGGAGTCTGATTACATCATTTCCATACTACTGGTTCCACATTAGTCCCAGTTTTTGCTTGAGTGCACACTAATAAACTAAAAGTATTAAACTTTTATTGTAGTTCCCGCAGTCCAATTGCAAGTAATGTTCTCAAGTTAAAGTCTGAAAAGGTTCTTGGGTTTCTGCGAAAGTTTCTGTGCTGGACAAGAGCCAACAATTCACTTTCAGAGTGAAATGATGATGAAATACAGTGTCTGTGTCTGGAACACTGCCTTGACGGGAATTTGAAGGCCTGATCGACACTATTATATCTCAAACAGGCCTTGGTTTAGCTCGGGATCGAGGAGAGAGCACGGACAGGTGAGCCACATGTCTTTTCCTCATTTTATTCCCTTACAAACTGTTTGAAATGCGGCAAGTGTTAGATTAAGGTCTATTAGGAGGGCCCAGTACAGTTGGTGATGCATTATTTCGAGGATTTCTTGCAAACTGCTCAAACGTTAACTTTTGTTTTTCCTCCTCACTGCCACTTCAGTTGCATTGGGACCCGCGGTCAGACAGAGGACACCGGAGGAGCTGTTCAGTAAAAACAGCCAGCAGGTGAGAACAACAGTTAAACTTTAAACGCCCGTGATTTATGACCCAAACTTGCATTCATTTTCTGTGGTACCTTTTTGTCTCGGCTGCAGTCTCATCAACATAACTCTTCTTTGCTTTCACGAATGTTTAATGGTATTCTTCCAAATGAGTAAGAACACTTTCCGTGGTGTTATTTGAGATCAAACTAATGCTCCTGTGTTTTTTTTTTTGTCTTGTTCGGCTGCTTTTGCAGACAGACCAGCGGGCACCTCGGCTCTCTGTGTACAGGGGATGTCAAGCGGAGGCGAAAAGCAGCCCCCCTCGGCTCCACCGCCCCCTCGGGTACTGGATGCGCACCTACCTGCACCTCGCACACCATCTGGCACTTTTTACCAACTGCCCCTTTTAATGTATTTTTGGCTCTCACTTTCTCACTTGTTTTCCCTCCCCCTCTTGGTTGAGCTCAGTATGCTCACCAGCCTGCTTTTCCTCATCGCCTTCTGTCTGGCACACACACTGATGTAAACATGAGGGACTGGGATAAAAAGTGAGGGTTTCTCTGCACATTCTTTTTTCTTTTAGATTTTTAAAGAATTAATTGACAGAAGGGAGTCCCTCATCCTTCATATTGCTCCCTCTCTCCTCATCCCTGGTTATTAAACCCTGCTTTAGCTCTTAACCCCCTTTCCTCCTTAAGCTTTGTTGGACAAGAGTCAGCTGGCTAGTCATGCTGTCAGAGCAGAGATACTGGATTAGCTCTTAGCCAGTAACACTTGTGTATCCCTCTCCTCCCCTTCCCCCAAGCCACTCTCCTTACCTCTGGGCCAGTTGATGCTTTTGGAAGAGGAAGTGTAGGGTAGAAAAGCCTAATGCTATTAGGCCAAACTCCCATTATAATAGGTTTAGTCTGAAGCTGTGTTCTTCTTCTTTTTTTTTTTAATCATAATTTAAATCTTGATGCCAGAATTGTGGAGCACCAAATATTATGTCTGGTTTAGTTGTTAGCCCCCTTTCTCTTTTCCTCCCCTTACCCAACACACAAGTATTGCTATTTGACATAATGACGTATCTAAGAAAGAGAGCAGAGAGAGCGAGTGAGAGGGAAAGACAGCAGGTCAAAATAAAAAAAAATAACCAGTGATGCGTTGCAAATGCCGAGCACATTTGACGCTTGCTCCACACACAGGTGCGGTGCTCAGGAACAGCAGGTGGCGACCTCACGGGGGAGTGGGGGGGTGTAGCAATGGCCTGCCAAGTTCACATCCTGACAATTTGGCTCTAAGCCCACCTGGGACTCAGCAGTCGTGTGTGTGTGTAAATGAGCAGGGCGGCTTTGCCTTGTGTAGCAATTACAACTAAAGACTGGATTAAAAAGGGTAATCGGTCGGTCCCTGTGACTGGACCATGAACTTCCAGGAAGGGCCAGAATAAAATTACCATCGTATTGCTGAGACGGATGTGGGTGTACTTTCCCTCACTGGATGTATTTGCTAAACAAGTGGAAATGTGGCTAAGTTGATTACATGATTACATTACTTAGATGTAGTGATGATGTCACTGGAGGAGCAGTGCAACAAGTTTTGCAGACGTTTATATAAGTATATAGGATAGGGATTCAAATTTAGGATTTTATTTTCTTACTGATAGCTGCCCCTCGTGAACCGTCATTAACTGTTATCAGACAAGATTAAAATGTACTGTTTAGAATGGACAAATGTCTGTGAACCAGCAAAAGTGACTTTTAAAGGGTTATAAATATGTAATGGCAGCAGAAACAACAACAGCACACAAGTGCTAGGCTACCCTGCAGCGCTGTGAACTGAATAAAATAGACAACAGGCCTACACGAAAAAGGTATAATTAAAAGAAATATTTAAGTAAATAGCAAATGGTGGCCAGACTTTCTAATGAACAAAAACAGATGTATTTAAACAAAAGTTGCATTTAGTGGCTAGATATTGTAAAAGGCTGATTAATAAGCATAACAGACAGCTTGTCTCCTAGTTTATATCCAGAAATAGCAACATATTGACATGCTGTGGGATTACTCTGGTGCGCAGTCTGTTAACTGTGAGATAACTGTATTAATTGGTCAAACTTCACTTCATTTCCCTAACTTCACCTTCCCCGGCTGGAAGAACAGCATCAGCCTCTAGTCCTGCAGCTGCACCAAGTGAGCTCCTTCCATGAAAAGAATCAACATCAGGAAAGCTGAAGGACCAGATAAGGTGTCTGGTCGAAATTGTGTGCAGACCAACTGGCAGGAGTTTTTCTGGACATTTTCAACCTGTCCCTGTATCGCATACAGGGAGAACAGGTCGACAGAGGATGCAATCTCCATTGCACCTCACACAGCCCTGACCCATCTGCAGCCTCACCTACGTGAGGATGCTATTTGTGGGCTTCAGTTCAGCCTTTCAACACAGTGATCCCGGACAAGCTGATACTGAAGCTTCACAACCTGGGATGCCCTCATTGCTGTACCATTGGATCAGGGACTTCCTCACCAACAGGCCTCAGGTGTTGAGGAATCGGGGACAACACATCCTCTACACTGGTCCTGAACACAGGCACACCACAGGGCTGCGTGCTCAGCCCAGCCCTCTTCACTCTCTTCACCAGTGACTGTTCTGCCATCCACTCCACAAACACCATCGTAAAGTTTGCAGACGACACCACCATAGTGGGCCTCATATCGGACAATGAATGAGACCCACTACAGAGAGGAGATCCAGCACCTTACTCAGTGGTGCTCAAACAACAACCTTGTTCTGAACACCAGCAAGACCAAGGAGGTCATAGTGGACTACAGGAGGTCCAGGAGGACAGAGCATGCTCCTCTCCTCATCCACGGGGAAGCAGTTGAGCGTGTCAACAACATCAAGTTCCTGGGCATCCACATCACATCTGACCTCACCTGGTCCATGAACACAGCTCACCTGGTAAAGAAGGCTCAACAAACAAACAAACTCTTCTTCCTCAGGAAGCTGAAACGTGCTGGACTCTCCCCTCAGCTCCTGACAAACTTCTACAGGGCCACACTAGAGAGCATCTTCTGCCTCAGTGTAGCAGTGTGGTATAGGCAGCTGCACTGCACAAGACTGAAAAGGACTTAGCCCGGGTGGTGAAAACAGCACAGGGGATTGTGGGAAGTTCTCTTTCCAGACCTGGTCGGATGCAGAAGAAGTCCCGACATATTGCCGCCGACCCTACTCATCCCGGGCAAATGGACTGTTCCATGTACCATGCTTCCATCTGGAAAGCGGTACAGAAACATAAAGACAACAACTACCAGACTGAAAAACAGCTTTTTCCCCAGAGCTGTACAATGCATTTCCCCCTATTGAGAACTTGAGACATGCACTTGACTGCAACTTGAACAACTGACTCCACCCCCCTACTGTACATTGCTGCTGCAACTTTGGAGCATTTGTGTACATATTACATATTTTTACTATTACTTACTATTACTATTTTTACTATATTTACGTTTAAAGCTGGAAGTCACCAATATTAATTTCGTCATGTGAAAACATGATGACAACAAATGATTCTTGATTCTTCTTGATTCTTAACTTTTTTTTTTTATTTTCAGATTATTACTTCTTTTTTTTTTTATTTTCATTAACGTTATTAACTTCCCTCATGGGGGCAGTAACCAGACAGTAGACAGAATCGCAGACTGAGTAAAGCCAGAATAAGCATTTTAACTTTGAAATAGCCCAACTTTGCTTCTAAACCTGCAACTAACTCATTATTTTCATCATCGATTACTCTGTTAACATTAAAAATGTGCTCATCACAAGTTCCAGAGGTTATGTCTTTAAAACTTTAAAACATTTACAGTTATGTAAAATCTTAAAATTGGAGCAGCTGAAACAACCAAATGTTTGTTATTTTGGCTTAAAATCACTTGAATGGTTGAAAATTGACGACATTTCACTATATGCTGATCAACTAATCAATTAGTTGACTGTTTGAGCGCCAACTTGTTGGAAGGTGGGCCTCTTTAGGTTGCATGCAAGATAATGATGTAGATGTTACTGTTTGTGTGTGATTGGCATGTGTTAGTTTTGTGACATGGTTATTTTTAATTATTAAGTCTTGACTAATGTTCCTCCTGTAAGTCTTTTTGGAGCTACATTAACTGTCTTGTTGCTTTTAAAGCTTACATATCAAAAAGCTCCTTTTCAGACCTCCTTTATAACTGACTGTATGTGACCTAATATGAGACACCTTTTGTAGCAGTGTTCAATGTGATTAATTACTCCAGTGATGAGATTACATTATTCTGTCTACTCCCCAGTAGATAAACACAACCCAAAACTAATTTTATACAGTAATTTGTTGTAAGAGACAGTTTTGTGGCATATTTGTCTCTCTATATAATTATAGACTTCCACACAAAGCTGTTAAAATCTTCCTTGTTTCTAACCCGTGTCCTCTGTTTTTAGGAGTGGTCGGGGAGAACGCACCTCCCATCCCCGACACCAACATGGGGAGCCGCATGTTGCAGAGCATGGGCTGGAGCCCGGGGATGGGCTTGGGTCCGGAGGGCAGGGGCATGACCGAGCCCATCCGCGCCATGCAGAGACCCAAAGGCACAGGACTAGGTTTCAACTGAACGCCTGGGTTCTGGATCCTGAACCTGAGACAAGCTGGGACAAGACGCCCCGAGAGCGAAAAGGAGCGAGGGAGATGAAATGCTGCTCGTAAAAATAAATAAAAAAAAGTCCAGAATAATCCAGGAATGCGAGTCACAAGGAGGGAAGGAGCGGGGCGTGTCCTAGCAACTGAGTCTGTGATGAAACAGAAACTTTCCCATATTGGGGAAACCATAAGAAGCCGGGCGATATCCACACAGACTGTTCCCACAAATGGAGAGGACGACACGTGACAGGAAAACTGAGCTGGAGGAAAAACCTCTTGGAAGCATGTCCTCTCAAGCAACTCCATGTTGGAGACAATAAATGACACTGATGCCTCATTGTTAGTGTGTTAAGCTGGCATGCTGCCTCAGCCCTGTTACCTCAGATGCCACTTGTACAGGCAAGAAAACTGGGGTAATGTTGACCATATAATGAGTGCGTAAATGACGGTGTTTGTTTTTTTGTTGTTGCTGTTTGTTTGTTTTCCAGTCTGTGGTATTGGTTAGCGAATGAATGATAAATGGTTTTGTCCGATATTGCACAAGAATTCAAAGATTATATTAGAAGGCCATACCTCAAGATTCATTTTAGGTTCCTCTTTAATGTAACGGCTTTAGGGTCCACTGTATGGATGTGTGTTGGAATATCTGGATGTTTTACCCATCCATTTTACTGTTCATGTCATGGAAGAAGTCATGTCATCAGAATGTTTTTTTTTTTTTTTTTATCTATCCAAAAACAACAAGAAAAAAGGAGATAAAATCAAACCCTTAATTTTCCCTTCATTTAGCACCACTATGTATACATGTGCAGCTGTGGCTGCTGCAGGTTCTGCTTATGTTTACTTAGAAAACACACATTTGGATACGTGAGGGGAAAGTCTTGCCAACAACTTGCTTGACTGTCCTTTACTATCCAGTTTCCATTCTCCGTACAGCATATGACGAAATGGCTGAATGATTGTCATGTTTCAAGCATTTCAGGGTTTCCATACAGGTTTGGAAATTCCAGTGACAGGAAAATTAATAGATTTAGCACATTTCAGTGTTTTCAGAATTCAAAAAAATATGAAGGGTTTCTGTCATGATACTTATAAAGGTCCCACATAGCTCTGGTTCACATGTATTTTCGCTTAATGAGCCTGATTAGACCTTTTCTCAGCACTGAGGGCAAGACTGTGCCTCAGGTCTAAACGGACTGAGGTGAAAACACTTGTGCAGGCTGTGCAGGACCTTCAACTACATATGAAAAAATAGACAAAGATTTACATTTTTAATTAGTTTTAGACTCATTGTTATTTACTTAATTGTGCTATTGTTTGTTATGTTTTAGGCTGTTGGGTAATTTAGTTTACCTTCAGCCATAGATTGTCCTGAATACAGATTTGAAATAATTTTAAATGCAGGTAGAGAGTTTAAAGTCTAGGAGGGAAAAAAAGAAGTAATGGATTAAAAATGTGCAGGATGTTGTACTGTAACAATATTTGGTTCCTCTGTTCTGTTGTTGTGACCATTGAGCACCAGATTGACGGTCTTTACCCCACTGGGCCTGATCAGATAGAGCTGTCAGTGACAGAAACAAATATTAAACTCAGAGACTGCCTAAACTATGTGCTAGTCATTGTCCTGTGAGACTGAAAGTGAGACTTTAGGTGGTTTAAACCAAAGGCTCATTTGATGCTTCATTTGACTGGATGGCCTGATCGATGCTCGATTTTTTTTTTTTAAGCCAATATTAATATCACAATTTGAGAGTTAAACATCCAATAATTACATATTGGTCAATATTTATTTGTTTTTTTAATACACACACAAAAAACTATGTTCAAAAGCACCCCAAAAGGAATACTTGCAAATTTGGTAAATGCATGCATTCTTTTTTTGGCCGAGAGTTGGATAAAAAGCTTGATACCACTCTTGTCTGTGGGGTAAATATGAATCTACAGCCAGCAGCCGGGTAGCTTAGCTTAGCACAATAAAGTGAAAAAAGGGGGAAACAGCTGGTTCTGTCCAGATTTAATTTGGCATTTGTGTGATGGAACTATCTCTTGGACAGATGCTGTCACTTTTCACGAGGTTGCCAGGCAACCACGCAGACTCCGTGAAAGAAATGGCCCCATAAAACTACAACTTAACATTTTTACACTTAATCTTTTGTACAGAATAAACAGACAGCATATAATGTGTTATTTTTTAACTGCTTTGACTGCTCTATCAATAACATACCATCTAAGAGTGATTGACCCCTTACAAGGATCACAAAGTTTGGGGCATAATCATTCCTGTAAAAATGTTGTTTGAATAATTTGCTTATGGTAGTCAAATAATCCACTTAAAGTGTTCACTTTGGGTTCTTTCATACATGACAACAAAATAGGAAAAAAAACTGCAGTAATTCTATTTTTTTTTTTTAACTGCACTCCCATGATATTTATGATATCACTCCTTCATGATACTTTGCCCCATGGTGATCCATCAGTGTCCAGCTGCTTAAATGAGGCTGGTGTGGCGTGCACACTAAAATTATGACAGGAATGAGAAATTCATTTTCTCTCAATTAAAAACATCTCCTCGAGGTTTATGACAAACCACCAAAAAAGAGGAAACGAGATGCAGCAGCGAAACTTGGCGTTCAGTCGACCTTGCAAAGTCGACTCAAACAATGAGAAACACTCATGATTTCTGGTAATGGAGAATGAACTAAATGGGCACGGGGGAAAACACCTGTGGATGAAGCTGCCTTCGTCAAGTGGATTGGTAATGCCCAATCATGTAACGCCTCCTAATTAGCAAAGGTCTTTGTTTCATTATTTTATATTCATGTAACAAATATACAAATATTAATATAATTATATTTTTATAATGGTTATAGTGATCCATGTCAGAGGTTTCCACTGAAACTAACTGTAATGATCATGACAATTTATTGGCTGGGCTGATTCATGTCAGCTGACTATTTGACAAGAAGCACCTACAGACCAGAGACCTTTCATTATTGTTTGAAATTATTTGCGTGCCATTTATGTATTTTTCACAGTGGAAACTGAAATACAAAATCAAACCTGTTGAAAAATACTTTAAATGCAGTGTGAATGAAGATGATCAAGAACATTCGAGCCTGTTGCCCCGGTCCCACCACCCTCCTGATTGAACAAAAACCAGGAGAACTTTTCAGCCTCCGCACAAACACACACTCTGCTCATTTGACGAGAACTTTAATCCATAACTTCCCATAAGAGGATGCCCTCTAAATATTTCCAACTCTATCAACACATGCATCGCGTTCACATGCTGACTCAACATCGCTGAAATATGATGCTTCACCCCCCCCACCTCCTTCCTCTTGCTCATCTTTGCATATAGAAATGCATATAGATTGCAACAATAGAAATCCCTCCTCTGTATCTATGGGAATACTGGAGCGCTGTGTGTCCTCTACCCTCCCTTCTGCTCCCCACCTCCCTCCGCATATAAAGGAACGCTGCCCCCCCCCCCACCCCTCAAACCTCCACAGTCTAAACCACCCCCCCACCATCACCACTCCACCACCCCTTCTCTTAGACACACTTTCTGTCTGACACACTCTCTCAGGACTCCCCTGTGAGCAAGCTAGGCAGGTAGGTAGGTAAACTCAGCACTGGATCAGAGTGAGACGCTGAGAGGAGAGAAAGAGGGAGAGGGGGACGTGTGGGTGTGTGTTTTTATGTATCAGTGTGTGTTGGGAGTGTGTGTGTGTGTGTGTTTGTAAGCGCTGCTGCATCGCTGAGCTACAGAGACCGGAGGCGAGGAGAGCCAGGAGCGTTTGTCCTTGAGAATGACTGACTGACTGACTGACTGACTGCAGCTGTGGAGCGGAGGACCAGCCATCCAGCCGGTGGATGAACCTGACAGTGAGTACTGAGCAAAAAGCAGCAAGAGAGACAAGGGAATGAGAAGAAGTAGACGCAGGCTTCCTTTTTAATTGCAGCAAATGTGTTTTTGTACCCACCCCCCACCCCCCCTGTCTGCTTAGAAACAGTCCAGTGTGGTGTTTGGATGGAGGCAGAGGTGTGTGTGTGTGTGTGTGTGTGACCAGGTGAAGGTCTACTCTGCTCCCAGGTGAACTCATCTCTCAGGCTTTTTATTGGCTCTCATCAATACTTGTCTCTCAGCCTATGTAGGACTTTGGGAGCAGTTCGGCGATTGTTCGGCTTTCCAGTGTGTCTGCAGCAGCGTCCACCGTGTCTTTGTGTGTGCGTGTGTGTGTGTGGCATCAAGAAAGATGTCAGTAAACACAACATTACTGTACGTCTCCACGGCTCCGTCCCCCTCCTCTCTCCCCCCCCTCCTCCCCCCTGCTTCTGTTGACAGATCGATAGTTATGCATCTATAATTGGAAGTCATCATTTACGGCGACCCTCCGGAGCGAGTCATTATCATGTGTAATCTTGCAGAAAATTACATTTTGACTTGTGTACCTTGGCGTGGCCAGGAATCATCGGGCTGTGCTGAGCAGGGCTAACTGGCTGAGGGGTGACCGGAAGGTGGGGTTACCACAAGAGGACCCCAAATGCCTGGAGAAGGGTGGTGTAGGGTGAGGAGGAGGGGGGGAGGGGGCAGAGCCATGAGGCATTGGGCCTGGTGTCACATTTTGCCCAATAGTAAAGGAAATCCCAGCGGTGCCCCTGGGTGCATCTGTGTGATAAGATGAGGGAGGACAAGAGGGAGTCGTGGACAGAAGGAAAGGATGGCGGCACAGTGTGAAGGATTGGAAAGAAGAAGGGAAGGGGGTGAAGGAGTCAGGGAAAGACAGAGTATTGGCATCAGCTCTCAGTGGTGTGAGACAGCATCGTGAGCCGAGGCTGGCTCACCTGTAGAGCTGCTGGCAGGACGTGTTAGGCCACGTTAGAGGGGGCGGCTCTAGATGGACGGGTGGCCAGAAGGTGAATATGTAAAGCTGTGGTGGACTTTTTTTTTAACTAACATGACAGGACAGCTCTTTTTGTTTATGTCTGTGTTGACTTATTTATTGTAGGCGTGCTGACAGTGAGCCAGGGGGCTAAATTTGCAACCTGTGGAGATAAAAGTGATATGATGAGATAGACTGCGTGCTGTTTGTGTGTGCGGTTATGTGAAAGCGCGTATAATAGTTCCTGACATCAGCAGTAGATGTGTGTGTGATGCTGACTCCCAAGATTCTGCGTATGTTGGGCCCGCACCGACTTGTCTGGGAACCAGGTGTGTGTGTGTGCATGTAACTGGGGGTTGACTTGTGTTAAAGCATGTGTATAAACCACATCTGTTCAACTAAAATTATGTCTGTTTTATTTAGAATTTATTTAGACCAAAACCACAAATCACCAGTGGTGGATGAAACACTTGGATCCTGAACTCAAGTAAAAGTACAAATGCCACAACATGAAAATACTCAATTACATGTAAAGGTCCTGCGTTTAAATTCCTACTTATTACAGCACTAATCTAAACCTAAATGTTCAGTTTTAAAATATCAAAGGTAAAACTACTTGTTTTGCAGAAAAATGGCCATTATTAGCAATATATGATGAAATATTACACAATATTATACTAATGTAACATTGGAGCTGATTTTTAAGTACTTTATATACAGTTAGCTGGTATTCTCCACTGGTTTCCAACCTAGGGGTCGGGCCCCTCTAAAGGGTCATCAGATGAATTTGAGGGAACAGACACTGACTGGTACATGTTCCGCAGAGGATGTTGGTATGTCTAAACATTTCCTGTTGTGCCATCACCAGATTAAATTTTCTATTTGTCAAGTACTTCGGTTTATGATCACCCCAAACATTTCCATCAGCCTCAGCCATGCTTTGTGTTTAGCACTAATTAGCAAATGGCAGCCTGTAAACCCGCTGACCTAAGTTGTTGAACGTGGTAAAAATTACACCTGTTAAACAAGTACATGATGTTATTGCTATTATGAGCATGTTGGTACACTGATGTTAGAATTTAGCTTAATGCAGTAAGTACAGCCTCAGAGCACAGCTGTAGACTCTTTGTCTTGTTTTGTGAAATACTGGACCATTTCACTTCACTGGGCCTAAAAATTATAAAATCATTTGAGAAGTTCGAAAGGGCATTTTTCCCTGCGGTGGAACCACTAACAACTCATCTAAATTCAACTCAGAGATATAATAAAACAAACAAGCAAAAAAAGCCATTACACTTAACACCTTAACATGAAAAGTAATAAAAAGTAAAATAGGTGGTGTATAAAGTGCATTATTTTCCTCTGAAATATAGGGTGATAGAAGTATAAAGTACCAGAAAATTGCACTACTCAAGTAAAGTACCTAACAAAGGTACTTAAGTAAAGTACTAAAGTAAATGTACTTAGTTACTTTCCACTACTGCAAAGGGCTTTGAAATATGTACAGTAGGCTATATGCCACCTTCTGTACTGTCATCCCTTCATTTGGTGAGAGAAAATTTGCCCCAAAAACCCTTTAATAAGGCTGCGCATCAGATGTCTTAGGCACAGAATCAATTAACAGGCAATATTACATCATCAAGAACCTGAATGGCGATATTATGTCATTTTATAGTGCAAACAAACCCTCCAAATCCAGACCTCCTCTTCACCACAGAGGCCTGGAGCTGATCGGTTAATCCAATACTGCTTGTTGAGAATATGACGAGTAATCCACATTTGGTAATCCACATTATGTTGTTAGCAGAGGCTTGGTAACATAATCACCCTAAGAACTTCCATATGGGCACCTGTCGAAAGACAACAGGTCATGATGACACACTGAACTGAGAACAATGACAGTAAACTGCTAAAGATGGCAAAAAAATCTATAAAGAAATGTGTCCACCAGGGGGCAGTCCAGCCAAGTTATTAGGAAATGTAAACCAACTGTAAGAGCGTGCATTTCTACTTTTTTTTTTCTCTGCGCATTTAGTGTCAGATATTCATAAAATGAGGCCAAATTGGTCCTGATGAAACCCTGCCTGCCTGAATGCCTTCCTGTGCATATAAGATTCCCAGAACTGATTCACTTCCCCCCCAGTGGGACCATAAGATCTCCAGATAAGTGAAAACCATTTGAAGACCATTGACCCTCCGAGGATAGAAGCAGCAGCTCTAAGTGACATTTCCTTTGTTACGTAGCTTTAAGCTTCTCCCGGGGGCTTTCTAGCGTTTCTTGGAGTGGTCGTGTGTGTGTGTGTGTTTGACCTCTGATCCCTGGACAGTGCGCATGAGATCAATGCGATGAAACTGATCCGATTCCAAGCGCTCATCTGTCACACAGTCCATCATTTCATGTATCATTTCCCTCTCATCCTTCTATTTAAAGGCATCAAACTGTAAAGCATGCATATAGAACAAAGCAATGTTCTTCCATTTCTGTATCATATGTCTTTTTTAGCCTTTCTTTCATTTACTCCGCCCCCACACCCCCCCCACCTCCCTCGCTTCATCCTTTTGTAAACCATTTAAGTGTCTTAGAGGTACTGTGTTGGTGCACTGAGACAATGGTGTTTGCACACAGTGTCAATAGTCTTCCTTTCTGTCTCAGTAATTGATGGATGACTGTGAGTCAGGCATAAACTAAGCAGATTACACTCACTAGATCCGAGGCCTGATGCTAATGTGTGTGTGTGGCGCGTGTGTGTGTATTAAGGGGGGTGTCGCACAGTGACTGTCCAGTTTTGGAAGTCAATCCGACAGCTGTCCCCGGAGGCTGAAGTTTGGTGGCTGTGAGTTTAGGGATGAGGAGAAAGGGATGAACACACAAACACACACACACGTGCGAGGAGGCGTCTGCTCGTACTTTTTCTTTTTTCTTCAGAGAAAACGGGATGCATCTGGTGTGCGGGGGGTCAATAGCTGGCAGCTGGGTGCTCTGTTTCAGGCAGCGTCTCTCTGGAGCAGCTATTGAGCTCCTGTCTTCGCTACAGCCTCCGTGGTGTAAAAATATTTTTGGGACGTTTGACTGCAGCCATGCGTGTTCAGTTTCATTTGTTGAATTTCGCTTGTTTCCATTTCTTGTCACGTCATTGTCCTCTCTGCTCAGTTTATTCACTTCATTAGCTTTCTGTTGTTTTGTTGCTTTTGTTTGTTAAAAGTTGTGAAGGTTCTGATTTCATCTGAGCCTTTTATATTTTAACCAAATACATTTTTGACATTCAGCAGGGATTATCAGTCAGTTTGAACTCCTTTTTGGCCTGAGTGATAGTTAATTTTTAAGGGTTATGTTGATATTTTCCCCTCCTTGAACCACCACCTTACTGTGGTAGAGGGGTTTGTGTGCCCGAATGAATCCTAGGAGCTATGTTGTCGGGGGCATTACGCCCCTGGTAGGGTCTCCCATGGTAAACAGGTCCAAGGTGACAGGCCAGACTAAGAGCGGTTCACAAGCTCATCATGGATCGAAAACAAGAACTAAGGACCGTTACGTCGCCCGGATTGGTGTTACCTGGGCCCCACCCTGGAGCCAGGCCTGGGGTTGGGGTTCACAGGCGAGCGCCTGGTGGCCGGTCCCATGCAGGCCCACGTCCTAAGTCTCACCACCTGCAGGAAGGTCCATGAGGTGCCAGCGCAGTGTGGTTTGGGTAACAGTCGTGGATGGGGGCCTTGACGACCCAATCCCTGGACCAAAAAACTCTGGCAATAGGGACATGGAATGTCACCTGGCGCTGGGGGGGAAGGAGCCTGAGCTTGTAAAGCGGGGAGGTTGCGGGAGTTATCGGCTAGAGATTGTCAGGCTTACCTCCACGCACAGCTTGGGCTCTGGAACCCAGCTCCTTGAGAGGGGCTGGACCCTCCACTACTCTGGAGTTGCCCAGGGTGAGCGGCGGCGAGCTGGTGTGGGCTTGCTTATAGCTCCCCAGCTCAGCCGCCATGTGTTGGAGTTCACCCCGGTGAACGAGAGGGTTGCTTCCCTGCGCCTTCGGGTCGGGGACTGATCACCACCTGGCGGTGAGTTGGATCTGCTGGTGGAGGAAGAAGTTGGACAGACCTGGCAGACACAAACCTATTGTGAGGGTCTCTTGGGAACGTCTGGCCGAGCCCTCTGTCAGGGAGGTCTTCAACTCCCACCTCCGAGGGAGGCTGGGGACATTGAGTCTGAGTGGATCATGTTCTCTTCCAGTGTCCACCCGTCTGGCTGAAGAAGGAGTCCTATTGGACCATGTTGGCCTGTGGGACTCTCGACGCAGTTGACGGTTACCGGCAGGCCAAGCAAAGCCGCAGCCCGGGCGGTCCTGGAGGCAAAAAACTCGGGTCTGGGAAGGAGTTCGGTGAGGCCATGGAGGAGGACTATCGGTCGGCCTCGAAGAAATTCTGGCAAACCGTCCAGCGCCTCAGAAGGGGGAAGCAGTACTCTGCCAACACTGTTTACAGTGCGGGTGGGGAGCTGTTGATCCTCAACTGGGGACATTGTCGGACGGTGGAAGGAATACTTCGAGGATCTCCTCAATCCCACCGAACACGCCTTCCACTGAGGAAGTGGAGGCTGGGGACTCTGAGGTGGACTTGTCCATCACCCAAACCGAAGTTTGTCTCTTGGTTGCTCTGGGAACGCCTCAGAGTCCCCCTGGAAGAGCTGGAGGAAGTGTCTGGGGTGAGGGAAGTCTGGGCAAGTCTCTGCTCAGACTGCTGCCTCCGTGAGCCGGTCCTGGATAAGCGGAAGAAGATGGATGGTTGTTGATATTTAATTGTTTAGACAATTATATATCAGCTCACTTTTTATGTAAAAACTAACTATGAAAAATCCATTTTAGATACTTAACTGATTTGTCAATCGGTAGAAAATGCATCAACAGCAATGACAGAAGTGTTAACGCAACTTACTGAGCAAAAGTATCAAAAACTTAAGAGAAAAGAGCATTTTGAATGAGTTTGGGGCTACTATTTGACAAAACAAGCAAACTGAAGCAAAAGATTTTACGTTGAAGTCTAATGACTTTTGAGGAGAAATTTTAATCAGTGATCAAATACATCAAGACTACAAATGCTAAATGCTAAGATTAGCATATGTATGCTGATGTTAAGCAGGTAATATTTACCATGTTCGCCCTCTTACGTGGCATGTTATCATGATAACATTTGCTATTTATTACCACAAACAAAATACATCCGATCAACGCATGCTTCTTTTCAGTCTGTGACCTTTTTATTTGTAATGTCAAACTACTCAAACTACATCAAAGTGAAACAAAAAGCTTTTCACAGTAATGAGTAAATTATCAGAGGAAATAAACCCCTCCGGACTGTCGTGTCCTTCAGGTGGTTCACCTGACGCCGCTCTGGCTTGATTCAAGTGTGCTTTACTATTGTTGTGGCGCGTCTCAAGACCGCTCAGCTGGTGCCAAGGAAAATATCAAGCATCGATAAAATGATTAACTTCTGCTCTCATTTCAACCTGCACTTGGCTTCTGTATGAGTATGTAAAAAAAACTCCTCGGCTTTGTTTGAGCAAATAAAGGATCCATTGATGGTAACTGCCAAAGTAAAAGCCACAGAGAGATAAGAGCCACTTTGCCTTAACGTCAACATTCAGCTTCCTAAATGGTTTATAAAAGATAATTTCTCAGTGTAGATAATGTTTTATGTGATACATTAACTTTAAGAGATTTGATACGATAGTAGCACTCAGTGTCTGGCTTTTTTGTGTTTTATGACTGAGATAAAACTATCTAGCATTAGAAATCACACTCTCTTTATCTTTTTATGGGTTTTTATATGCACTCCCTCCTTTGTGTTTGCATGCGCTTGCGTTCATATGTTTATTTACACATGCAGCGTGTCAGTGTATGTGGCTGCTTTAATGCGGTGTGTATTTCTGTTGGCGAGCTGTTTCATGCGGTGCGTAATGAGATAAGGCCCCACTCCATGCAGTCTGCTGTCTGGCCTTTATCTGAGCAACAGATTAGCGCAGGTGATTTCATTCCTGCAGAGACTGGCTCGGCGAGGGTTCAGTGCTGAGCACGAGCGCACCGTCATGTTGACTAAAGGGGAAGAGACAGGCCGAGACTGACAAGAAAAGAGCAGAAATTCTGAGGTTCACATGTACTCCCTTTGGCATTTGTACATTTTTGATGCAGTATCGTGTTGAATTGTAATGATATGGGGACTTTTGTAGACTTAGAATGTTAAACACATTCACAAAATTAGACAGTAAAACATGATAACTGTTATGTTTTGTTCCTTTAAAAAGTCAGGATGGGATTTGCTTAAATAGTGCACTACATGTTCGTGTGCTTGTATATTGTTGGAGAATACTGCAATAATTACCATTGTTTGGTCAGTACTCCATGGCCAGCATTCACACTGAGGCCTGGTTAAGTGTGTACAAAAGTGTGTTTTTGTGTCTGCATTAAAAAAGGGACTCACGTGTGTGTCAGTCTTTTAAGTGTATTAGGATATAATGACAGGTTGCGTAAGACGGTTGCATCCTGTAATCTCACTCCCACTGAAGAAATGACAGCGTTCATTAGTGGACTGATCAGCTGAATTACTGGTTCATTTACTGTTATTATTAAAGTTATTATCTCATTGATCTTTTAGTCACTTAATTCTCTTAATTCGCTTCAAATCAGGTTGAAGTAGAACTTATGAAACATTTTGGTTGGAAAAGTAAAGACAAATAAAAAATGCTTCACCAACAACGTAATGAAAGTATAACTGCAAGTTTTAAATCTGCACATTTTGCCATGTGGTGTTGTGTCTGTCCATCATACTATATTTCATTGCACGTGTTAACCTTTTTTGTGTGCCAAGCAGTACTTACTGTGCTTCTCACTGTGCATGCACGTGTGTGTTGTCAGCGAAAGGCGAAAAGCATCACATTTGGCACAGAGCCATGGCTGATTAGATCAGATAAAAGCACTCACAGTAAGACGGTTAAGGCTCGGTTACCAACATATGGGCATATGTGTTTCTGTGTGCAGAAGATACTGACCTCATCTCCGACATGATATTGATTTTGAAAATGTAGATTTTCGAAATGATTGAGCTAATTATGTCCAACATTTTGCCTTTTTTTTGCTTGACTCTTGTCACCATTTGCAGATCTTTTATAGATGTGCATAATGCTACAACTAATATTTTAAGTTGTAATAGATTATATGGATTCTTAGTATTTAGATACTTAATCTATAAAATTTCAGAGAATAATAAATATTCTCATTTTTCCCATTTTTGTTGCCTGTAATGCTTATAATTAATCATTTAAGTAGATACATTTTCTGTGGGTCTATTTATCTTTTAATCAACTGAGCATTTTATCTGATTTTACTGCTAAAAATCCATTTCTGATTTCTTTTATCACTTTTCACAAAGACCCTGCACAGATAATAATACTCTTATGAAATCTAAATTCAAATGAATTAAGATGATACAAGTTTATATCATAAAAGTATATGTTATTGGGTCAATATGTGGACAAAAGTTTAAAAGCTATCTCTTAATTCATGCACACAAAGACATTTGCCCAATTGCCAAGAGCTCACCCTCCAGATTCCCACATAAAGGACTAAAACCTGCGTCAAATACCCAACATCCTCTGTTGTCATATCCACCTGCCCCAGCGAGAGGCCGGTTCTCACTGGCTCAGAGGACAGCCAATCAGCAGGCAGCCCCAGCTGTCTTGGGTGGGGGGAGGCCATTCAAATGGTGTGGCTGAGTATTCATGAGGGCCAGCCTTGCTTGTCGCACAGAGCCAGCCAGTCACAACAGTCAGGACTTCAAAGGCAGCCAGCAGCCGGGGGCTGTTGGTGAGAAGTGTGAGTGACAGGAAGACAAACGCAGGGACAATGAGAGTGTGACACAGCAGAGGAGAGGGCAGTAGATGGAGACAGAGTTTGAAGGCAGGATAAAGAGAAAGTGGCAAACAGTGCTGTGAGAAATACAGTTTATAAAATCTGTAGACGAGGCGGAGGAGAAAGAGAAGGAGAGGGAGAGGAAGACAGGAGCAGACATCCCCGGACACAGAAACTCTTCTCCTTTTTGGAGCATGGTGACAGAGTGCACATGGATTTAGTCGACCTCTACCTCCCAGAGTGCTTCACCTACCACTCTGACACGGAGTAAGTACTTTCACCCTGTGAAATGACTGCATGATACTCTCAAAATGAAGTGTCACACAGGTGCTGCAGAAAACTGAGCCCAAAGCTCTGTGTGAAAGTGATATACAGTTATAATGACTGACTGCTTCCTTACTTGTTGTGTGGGACATTGTGTGTTAATGACTCATATTTCAGCACTGTGTGCTTTTGATTTTCAACTTGATTTGAATGTTTTCGAGAATCATTATCTATTCATGACACATCTACGTGCTTGAAATAAAAATGACATGGCACCTTCAGAAAGTTCAGGTTAACAGGGTAGGAAGTATTTTAACTGCTCTGCTCAAGTGTCATCACCATTCCCTGATCCTTTACGGGAAAATAGTTGACTCCTCCAATATTTGCTCATCCAACAATTTACAGACTCATTGTTTCCTTTGGAGGAATGCACATAAACCTTTAAAATGATCCATATCTTTGAATTAAGCATCAATATTTGACATGAATTACTAGTTTTAGGGCTGTGGAGTAACTACTGATAATCCCAATGTTTACTTTTATTAGCGATGAATAGGACAATTAGTTGCCTGATTAATCAGCCAACCTACAAGTCTATAAAATGTCAGAAAATAGTAATAAATGCTCATCACGCTTTCTACAAACTAAAGATGATGTCTGAAAATTCCTGGTTTTCCAGTTTACAGTGATATAAAACACAGAAAAAATCCATATAATTTAGTATGTGAAAGTAAAGATTGGCAAAGAATAGTAAAGAATGGAAGTCTTACTTAAAAAATTGTCAGACCATTAGTTGATCATCGAAACAGTCGGCGAATAACTTTCTGCTGACTGACTCATCAATTAAGTGGCTAATCGTTTCAGCTCTATTAAGGGGGAGTAGAGAAAGATTTATGTAAATATGTGGCACATGTTAAGTTTCTCTCCGTGCTTTGGGGAAGTTTCGATGAAAATTTCCCACGTTTGTTTGCATTACGTACAATTGTCATTGTTGGGCCTTGTTTGTTTGCTGATAGCAAGGGTGAGAAACCTGTTCTGGTGTGGGGTTGACCAAGGCTGCTGATAAAAGCAGCACGAGAACCGACGCTAACAGAGCAAAAGAAAGCCTGTGAAAAGCTGTGCGAGCAGCTGTTTGATTACACCCCGGCACTGCTTTTTTTTTTTTTTTGATTTGCCTTTCTTTTCTGTAATCATAAAGAAAAAAAAAAAGTCGCGTTCATTATCATCACCGCTGCGCTTTTATCAGCTGCGGCATAATCACCCAGCTCTGAGAACATTTTCTCGTCAGAGGAAAATGAACTTTACCCGGGCAGAGAAAGACAGAGAGACTTCAGAGACAGACAGGCGAGCAGGCAGATAGACAGACAGACGGATGAGGACTGAAAAGACACTCGGGCAGAAGACATGTGGATGTACAGGTCGGCTTATTGCTGGTGACAGAAGCAGCCAGATAAAGAATGGGAGAAAAGGCTGCAGATGATCCCCTGTATGGCACGCTATCCATGATTCCAGGGCCTGCGGGTCCAAGCTCCAGCCATGGGCACCTCATCTCCCAACTAACAGCTTCGACCAAAGCCCTGACTAAGGCTCTTACGGCTGGCTGGGGGTGCCACTGATCCCTGCTCATCTCCTACTGGCTCATTAGTTTAAAAAAGAAAAATCCCATACCACTGAGACCCCAATGACCTATATATCTGCTCCTCGGGGTTGGGGTTAGAGCTGAATGGTTAGTCGATGGGACCTCGGAGGTATTTTTTTGAGTTGCCTTCCCTTCATTTTTAGGGCCCGAGCACCGAAGGGCACCGATGGCGGTGCGAGGCCCTATTGAATTTCAAATGTTTATTATTTTTATTCATTCCATTATTATATTTATTCCTGGACACGGGGGTTCAAAAATGGCTCGACGGTGCCACATAGGTGCGTGTTTTTGCTGATGGGCTTGTGATGCTCAGAAATTCACAAAATTTGGCAAATTCATCAGAAGTGGTAAAATCTCACTAGAAATGTTGGTCTCAGGACTGTGTGTGATAAAATGGCTCCATAGCGCCCCCTGAAAAAGATTCAAAGAAACAGCCCCCAGTAAACATTTCACCTATATGTTTGAACTTCACAGTCCATGTAACGACCACTAAGGCTCACGTGTTTTCCACCCGACATGCCGGCCCACGACGGGTGCGGAGGTGCGAGGGCCTGTCAAATGCTGCTTGCAGCTTTAATCTTCATATCTTTTGGTCAGTTCCCTCTTGTGTTTCTCTGGATTTCTCACCGTCCCTGTTTTCGTCTCGCCCTCCCTCCTTCATCCGCCGGGCCATTGTCTGCATTATGACTCTGCTCATTTGAAAGTGAGTGTTGCCGTCGCTCTTTTTCTTTCAACACCCCCAGGTTAATGAGCCACAGGACTGCCCCTTTCTTTCTGTCCCTTCCCGGCTTCTTTTTCACACTCCCTCTATCTGTCTGCCTCTCTTGTAATTTCCTCCCGCCTCTCCTCTTCCTCCTCCTCTTCTTCTTCTTCTCCTCTCTTTTTGTCTCCTTGTCGTTTCACGCTGCATTTTGGCCTTTGTTGCCAGGGTGCAATTAGAGTTGTTTTGGATACTGGAACACAAAGGGGTGAGGTATGATAACTTTAAATACCCACAAACACACACACACACACACACACACACACTCTCCTCTCTGATTTATCCCTGCTGCTGCATGCTGCATGCCGCTGTAGGAGCCACACCAACCGTCTTTTGATGGGCTTTTATGTGGAGCTGTAGATTAGTAATCTGTCAGAGTGAATATTACATCACATCTGATCACCCCACTCTAATGTCATTTCATTATGAAAGCAAAACACCAACACCCCCCCACCCCCTCTCCACCTCCTCCTCCTCTTCCTCCCTCTGATGCATTATAATGGGAGGGAGCACAAAGAATATCTCACTCTGTACCTGTCAGAGCCTTGACACAGCAATATGGACGCCTGTGATGGATAGCCAATAAGTAAACCAGAGAGTCATTTTAAAAGGAAGCCGAGATCTCTTCACTGTACTGTTTTTATAATCTTCAAAGTGGATTGGAGAGGTGAGAAATGGCAAGGGGGGGCAGGGGGGAGAAGTTATAATGGCATCTTGTTCTTTGGTTACTGAGGAGAAATTTTCAGGGGATTAAGACTTTAGAGTTGGGTGCTTTTGGAAATGATTCAATACTAGTGCTGATACAATTTCAGTACTGACGACACAATAATATTTTTTTGGATATTCATTCTCAAGAATGTGTTTTTTCTAGGAATGTTTAACGAAAGCTTCTGAATTTCAACTAATTCCTATTTATTAATTAACATCACAACAAATCACCAGATGTAATGTGAAAAGGGTCACTTCAATCCACAGATAATTTTCACAGCTGCCCCCCTTCTCTGTGGAGTTTTTACATATGCTTAGGGCAACTGTTTGGGTTTTTTTTTGGTGAAGACTCTTATAAACCCACTTTACAAAATAAGCAACTATAAGCGATGTTGCTTTGTTGGTGGAGACCAAAACAGAGCTAAAAGCAGAGTAAATATTAGACTTGCGTTGTGCGATTACTAGAAACACAACTCCAAATAAATGCTAATGCTGCTTTGGATCAACTGGATGTGTAAATATGCAAATGTTTAGCTAACATGTTCACCGTGATCCCTTTGTAAGGCGAAAAATACGTCAAAGGTGTGTTTACGGCTCGTTGCACTCCCCATAAGTGAACAAAAATGTGAATGAATACAGGTTTAATCTTGTCTGAAAACAAGCAGTTGTACAAGAAACTTTATGTAAACTACATACATGCTAAACTATGGAATTGAAAACTCACTGATAAAAAAGAATAAGTCAAAAGAGTATAAAGTTCAGTGCCAGCTTTTGGTGTCTGACGGTTTTTGATACTGTGTGCTATGGATAGATTTCTGTCTTTACCAAAAAAGTATTAAGTTTCGATTACACTGAAACACTTGCTTGGGTTTCTTATAGAGACGTCTACTGTTGGTGTCTTTACTTGTTGTCCATCTGTCTCTTTCCCTGCCCATCTTTCTTTGTGGGTTTGTAGAGGGGTCAATAGCCCGTGGCCATGGTTTACTCTGGGGGTGGTTAAAAGCAACCAGTCTTTTTGCCTACCAAATAGCTTGTGGCCAAGAGAGCACTGATTTACATGGCAGGAAACAGGCTAGCTTTGCCATCCACCTCACTAGGCCACGGTTAAAGAGGGGGAGATGTACAGCTGTGTGGACACTATGCGTGCGTGTGTGTCTTTGCATGTGGAAGTGTGTGACGGAGACAGAGACAGCAGAGAGCTTTTTAAAGTTGGCCTGGCGACAAACAGTTGCATGCAAGTATGTGTCGGGGTGTTTATGAAGACACTTGCTTTAAAATGTGTCTGTAAGTGTGTGTGTGTGCATGGAGATTGAACATGTTCCCGATCACGTGAACCTGAAGTGTATGTAGAGAGGTGAGAGCCCGCATATGATATTTATTTTTACATGAACACCCGACGCTACAACATGAGTTTGTGTGTCTTTTCAGGATGTGTGTGTGTGTGAGCGCAGATTACATGCCTGTGAGAGTACCGTACACCTCAGCTGGCTTCAGATGCTTTTTTCTCCTCGGAGTGGTGACAGAGAGTCTGTTGTGGTCACATCTCAGTCCAATAATAAAGCAATGATACACACGTTAACATGCAGGCCTAGAGGAAGTGTTATTTCGAGCAGTTAGAACGGAGGAATCCACAGAAAGTACTTCTAAAAATATGTGACAATGCCAAGAAACAAGACATGCCTGTATTTTTATCTTAAGACAATAAGTTGATAATTATTAACAAGAAAGAGCAATGTATGTTGTTCGTAAAACCATTCTTTATTGTCATTTCTTCATGCTCACCGAATAGGTTTTCTAACAGTAAAAAAAACCTCTGTTAACTGTTGTAAGCTGCAGAGTGTTTGACAGATCGAGTATGATGAGTAACAGAGACACAAAGAAACAATAGAAAGAGGGAAAGAGGCCAGAAAAAAAATAATAATAGAAAGACAAACAGGTTTTGAATTGAACGTAAAGGCGACGATGATACAGATGATATCTGATTTGGCTATTTCCCTAGGTTTGCTTAAGCAATCTCCTTTGAAAACAAAGCAGTGTAATGGACAGCAGCTTTGCATATGTGGGAAATTACAAACGGCTGGTTTAGATAGGACTGGGATGGATGGATGCATAGCTGAAGGGGCATGCAAGATAGAGAGGTGGTGGAGGTCGTTGTAGCCTCAGGAGACAGATGTAGAAAGAAAAGTGTGTAGTTGAGAGAAATATCATGTATGTGGTTTAAAGGACATAAATTGTACGTTAATGGTTGTGATTTTTCCAAGCTGCTTATTACATGATTACTATCTGTGTAAATGATGCCTGACTTAATAAAACTAATCAAAGCCCACAGACCTGAAGGTCAATTACCAGTCATTAATATTAATAACAATACCAAGGTGACTCCTAATATAAAGCTGACCTGAAATCAGATCTCTCACTGCCATGAATATGCATGACAATAAGGTGCATATAAAGTCATATATAATGCATTTTATCCTCCGCTCTCCTCTCTTTCCTCCAGACATCTCGGCAGGATGTCAGTGAGGGGCCTGGACCCCGCCTGTCCCTCCACTATAAAGCGTGAAGCCTTCCAGCCCCAGCCCCAGCTCTCAAGGCGACGTCAGCCCGGCCCAGCCCAGCCCTGGAAGCTCTTCCTCAGACACAAACTCCAGCTACGGGCCCCCAACCAAAGGCCACAATCACAGCAATGGGCTGGACTCGCCAGGCCTCTACGGTCACACAGCGGGGTTGGTCAACAATGTCGGAACAAACAGGTTGGTGTATGCATTATGTTTTTCCTTATTTTCTGTGTTTCACCCCATTCAGATGTTAATTGGAAGTGCTATTACCATCTGATCACATTGCTCTTAATTTCCCTTCTTCCTTTCTTCTCTTTTTCTCCACCTCTGTCCAGGAGGTTTGGGGAGGAAGAAAGTCAAGTGAAGTGTGAATTCATGCTGGGCACGGTGGCCAAGAGGCTGTGTCTGGTTTGCGGTGACGTGGCTTCGGGCTACCACTATGGCGTGGCCTCCTGTGAGGCCTGCAAGGCCTTCTTCAAGAGGACCATCCAGGGTAAGCCAGAGACAAGACACACACAAACAAAACACACAGTTACGCACAGAAACATGCTCGATTTTATACTTAGTAACAGAGTTTATTGTGCATGACTAATAATGCCTTCCTGCATTATAAACCTGTTTTACGAGCAACATGCAGATGCAGTCATACCCTGAGCGTTTGTTTTAGTATAAACAAGCCCAGATCAGTTAGCTCAAAGCTTCCGCCTCCTGCCTCTCAAACTGCAGAAAGGCTTTAAATAAAGACCTGTTTGCAAACAGCTGATATGCGGTTAAATTACAGCGCATGGTGTATATAGTCAACATGTTTGAGCTTAAAGCTTCAGATAACATATGGGGCTGAATGTGTGTGCATTTGCCTCAACCCCGGAAAGCTGTGGCGAGAGTCAACAGCATGCAGTGTGGGTGTTTTAAAAGGATTGTCCTGTCGGCTTGTGGCCCAGGTTGCGGACCTGGCAGGCTGCGCTGTGTTCAGGCCTCTAAAAGTTGGCTACTGTAGATGGGTTCATGGGGCAAACCGGATGAGCGGCTGTCAGATCTGGTGTCTGGCTCATCAGATACTTCCTGTTTCTGATCGAGTGGGGCAGCTGAGAGCGCCTGCAACTGGCTGAGCGCCACAGGGCTTAGCATGCACATTTGGCTGCCACAGCTATTACTCCCAATTAGGTGTTGGGAACATGTTTTTGCATGTGGCTGCACTGATTGTAAGTGGTAATTGTAGTTAGTAGGTAGTTTGTCCTCAAAAGTTTGCACAAAAGGTGCACTTGCACACTGATTTTACACTTTAAGTTCAGTTCACTCGTCATGGGAGCTTCAAAGCAGGTGATAACAGTTGTTTAATGTCCAGTTTTGTACTGGAGGGACTGTTGCCAAACCTGAGAAAATGACCTTGATGACATCACTATGACGTTATCAGTTTCTGCCTGATACTAAAAATTTTGTCACAAAAACTGTTGGAGATGTGAATTTTTACCAAGCAGGAGTGGTCTAAATTAGGATTCTCTCCAGTTGTATTATGGGAACTTTAGGTTTGGGGGTTGGAACCACCAGGAACTAAAAGTCAGGATATATCTATCTGCCTATTTAGATTTTTACCATTCTGTCTGTTTAAGGCTAAATCACTTGAGTACCCTATACAGATCTCGTGCTGTGACACATTGTAGTGAAACTGAACTCTTGACATGACAGCTGTGAATCTCAATTTGAGAATTTTGTCTAAATTAAATAAAGAAAAAACTGTTTCTTATCTTCTTTCTCCTCCTCCAGGTAATATTGAATACAGCTGCCCAGCGTCCAATGAATGTGAAATCACCAAGAGAAGGAGGAAATCCTGCCAGGCCTGTCGATTCGTGAAATGTCTGGCTGTGGGCATGTTGAGAGAAGGTCAGCTATACACCGAAAATCACTTTAAGATTTGGGTCAAATCTTTGTTTGAACTGCTTTTCCAGGGATTGATTGGTGGGTAGACTTGGAAGAAGTTAAAACCTTGTTCTCCGGCAGTTGAGACAGAGAAAAAAATAGCATCAGGTTGATGGCTAACACAAGTCTGACTGCAGTTTCCTTGTTTAGCATTCCTGGAAACAATACCCTGATTACCAGCTGAGATTCTCCAAAAGTCTCACCTGATAAACTGGTGATGGCATACACTGTAGCTCTGCAGACTCCAGTGAAACCCAAAACCTTTGACAGTTAAACTTCAGCTTCTTCGTGCCAACTGTGATGTGTGTGTGTGTGTGTGTATATGTCTGTGTGTGTGGGTCTGTGTGTAGTAAACACAGGGCTGAACAATGCACAGCCGTGTCTCTGAGAAGGAGGAGAGGTCTACTAACTGTTCAGTTGTGTCACTCTTTGCTTCACCAGTTTTGCTCCAAAATAGCTGCTGGAAATCTGCCAGTGTGTTTGTGTGTGTTTGTGTGTGTGTAACACTGCAGCAGCCAGTAAGATAATGGAGTGACTTGTTGCTAGAGGCTCCTAGGATGACACTAATATGTATGTTACTTATATAGAAATTAAAATCTACACACTTTTTTAAAAAGTCTGAGATACATTTTGGGAATTTAGTGTAGATGGAAAGTAACTAACCCAACCAAGCCAGTTGTTTTGTGATGGACAATAAACTTTTTTTTTTTTTTTTTTTTTTGAACCAAGAGTGGTGACATGTATACGTACCACACAGAGAGGCTATGACAGCGGTCAGGTGCTCCTTTAGTCTGACTGTGTGCCAGTCTGGTGACATATTCTTGTCCAGATTTAGAAGTGACTCAAAAAGGAAAACATTAGCGACCTCCTACTGTACCAGCCACTTGCTGCAAGCTGTGCAGGGCCAAGAGATGATAATAGAGAGGGGAGAGCAGATAAAACGTGTGTGTGGAAAAGTGCACTGAGGGAAAGTAAAAGTAAAGATGATGTTTTTAATTGTTCTCACGTTCATACACCATTTCATACATAAAAGAGTAATTAAAGAAGGAGGATGGAGAAAAAAGCTTGCTACCAGTTTGGAGCTTGTTAGTTTTGTTGCTAATGGAAAAACAACTTCACACCGTTTAAAAAAATTGCATCCTAGTCTCGTCACTGTGCCTCTTTTGTGAAACAGTTTATACTCTGACAAAGGAGGTTAAGTTGGAATTTTAGTCTCTCTGGCTCTCCATACCTACAAAATTATAACCGTGTGTCATATACAAAATTCACAACCCTGTCTGCATAAAGTCTGTCATAATCTGAGGTTACCCAGCAATTTAGTTAGCATTTTTAATGATAATAACACATATTGGATAGCATTGAATTTTTGATAATTCATTTCATGTTTTAACATTACAACTACTTAACATTAGCTGCCACTTCATCCTCCACCACATCAGCTCCTCTTTATTCGCCTTGTTCATCAATGCCATCGCAATTTTTTGGAAACTTCGGACACTCAGCTGCATTTTGCAGTGATGTGTATTGATAGATCCTACCAAGGCCATGACTAAAGCCTGCTAGAGAACAAGTTCATGCTTATATATCAAAGACGAGACTAGTCAACTAGTCAATAGCAATGTCGCCATATTCCCCGATCTCAGCAATTACTTCCATGAGTATAATGTTATTATAACCAATAGCAATGGTGGCCAAAGCTATGAAAATAAGGTCCCAGTTGTAATAAACTGGGATGATCCTTTAATGTCACCTACTCATCTCTAAACACACAGCAGCATTTGTTTATAGCTGCAGTGTGGTCCTTTAATGTGTGTGTGTGAGTTATGGAAACACAAAATTATAGCATCTTTACACGCGTATCACTTTGTGTATATGAGTTTGTTTAAACACACGTCAGGCCTCTGTGTGTTTTTGTGCCCAAGTGTGTTTGTGTGTGCGTCTGCCCTTTTTCTAAATTAGCTGCTTTTAATAGGGTAGGGGCATCAACAGCATGCCACTCCGCCTCTCAACCCCCTCCCTGCCGCCCCCTTTTGCTTTCCCTCCCCCCTCGTAAATTCCTCCAGATGCCTTGTGGGATTCCTGGACCTCCGTGAAATGCGAACTGCCCCTCGTAACTCCCGTCGTAAGCGCCCTCGTAACGCGCTTCACCGTGTCTCGTAATGCCCCTCTTCCCCGGAGAGGCCACAGTAAAGGCCGAGACAGAGGAGCTGTGAGGTTTAATGGGGAGAGTCAGAGCCGTATTAAACACACCGCTAAAAGACATATAGACCCCGGGCAGGATTTGATTAAGCCCTGTTTAGTGCTCAATTCTACAGTTGCCGTCTCCTCTAAGGGCAGTGAAAACATGCATGCTCGCGAAATGTCTCGCAGTGTTTTGTTTATCACACAGATGCAACTGTGTGATCCTGTATTTTAATGGTTTAAGTCGGCAGGAGATACGGTGCAGCAGTGCCTTTGCACCTTCCTCTCCTCCTCCTTTGTCTCCTCTTCTCATCCCCACTTCCTGCCGGCTGAAGTTATTTGGTCTCAGGTGTGTGAATCACGCTGTGTTAATCTGTATTCTGAGAAAAGCAGCGGAACACAACGGTGTCCATGTCCACGCTTCACATCGCGCGCTGCCAACTTTCCAAATCCTTCCCATTCGTTGACGAGAAGCAGCGTGCCAGGAATGTAACGCTGCAGTAGCATCGGAGGCGGCCGTGTGTACATTTGTCACAATATCTGAGAAGCGAGGGATTGTTTATACTGGACACATGCTGGCGGTGGATAGGAGGAGGTGGAGGGGAATGTTGCCGCAGACTGCAGCAAACCTGGATCAGTCTGGATCAGCGGCTGGGGTCCATGTTCCTGATCTCGCCGCGCTTTGGGAACCTGTAATGCCCTTTGGAAACCTGTAAAGCCTCCCATGCGGAGATCCAGACACCCTCATAAGAAGGCTGAGCGATGAAAGCGGGGGAAAAAATAGATCAATGTCTGAGTAGTCCGTATTTATCGAACTCTGATGGGGCCGCGCAGACGAACAGGGAGGAGGTGTGTGTGTCTGCTCCGTTATCCACCAAAGCTATTCTCGGCCTTTTGGTTGTCAGCACATTCCACTGTGAAGAGTTACACTTGGCTCTGATGTGTGCGCGTGTTTGAATAACTGTCAGATCTGAGCGCAAACACACACACACATACACAAATACACTCATATTAAAACACACCTTTCCTACATATTGAACAACCAAAGTCATTTCATTTAATCCAGTATTTGCCGACAGGATTAGGTTAAATCTGATGACAGCAAACACATAAGTGGCCTCATCCCTCTTCTCACACCTCAGAGTGTCACCTGCGAGTGCCCTGGATAATCCACACTTACTGTTTGCCTGACATGACATCATCAGAGGATCAGGGGGCACTGAGTTAACCCCACCAATCTCTTCTTTAATATCCCGCTCATCCTCTTGAGTTTAAGCTCTTTGCTTCTTCCCGTTAACTCCAACTCACATCCTACCCAGCTTACCACTGTTGGACCAAATACAATTCCCAGAAGTTCATACCTGACTTTTGAAATCATTCGATGAAACAATGACCGCTTAAGACCCAGCTTTTTCTGGGGTAAATTTGGGTTGGTAACAGATTCACAGTGTCAGTAATTCAGTATATAGTTTATAGTCCAAACTACTCCACAACTGTCTTCGAATTGTGATGATCAATATTGTTGAACTCTGATTGGTGCAGGCAAGTACTTGACATCCCCTTTAAGCCCCACCGACCTCAAACAAGTTGGTAAAAAACTTCAAAAAACAAATTATGTAAAAAATGTTGTGTTCATGTTGGACTCCATTGCTAAAAGCTGATTATATACTTATATACAGTACTTTAATGGGACTTTTAAGGAGGTGGATCTCAGAATGGTCCACCTTTAAATATGGAGGTATACTGTCATCCAACATCTGAGCTGTTTGGTAATGGTCCCCATTGTCACACCATGCCTGTGTTATGAGTGACGCCCTCTTTCCATCTTTTGTCTCTCCTATCTCATGGTACATTAACTAATAAAGCAGAAATTCTATAAAATGGTTGTTATGGTAATAGCATAACTATAAAAAGACATGAAATAGCTTTACAGACCAATGATGCCAAAAACTAAGAACCTTTCCATAAACTGATATAACCCTACAACACATTTTACATGCCTGATTAAGAAGACTTTATGATATTTAATGTTGTGGATGTTCCAGTAGTCTCTCCATAACTAATATCTGCATAAGTAAGCGCAATCAGAGCAGGCAGCAGGCTCCAAGGGTTGGATGGGGCATCAACGTAAGGTGTCAAGTGAGCAAATAATACCCTCAGAGTGTCTCTTTCAGACGCGAGTGCCATTATAGATCTATTCAGGGCCACTATGGCCATTTTCACAGCGTAGATCAGGTAACCCAACACCACTACTAAAGGCTTTCTGAGTCACACATTTTCTTTGTACTTTGACTCTTACTCTCAGTGTGTGTGTGCGTTTCTCCTCCGCGAAACATGAATGCAATCAGTCTTTCCTTATCTAACTGCCCCCTGTACACACACACACACTTAAATCCCCATCGGCATGGTGACAAGGTTACCACAACGCTCGTTAAGATGAGCAGTTGTCATCGGCTGCTCTAAAGTTGTCGGGTGTCGCGTTACAGGATGCGTGCTGCTGTGCCGGCATAGGACATGTCCCGCTCAGTCTCCTTGGGATCGTCAAGACATGCAAGCAGTTGATTTGGCAACATCCTGATGGGTGACCTCAACATGGAGCCTCTTCCTGATGACTGATCACCTGTTCTGAAGTGCATTCACGCTACTGACGAACACTGACTGAAGATCCGAGACTGAAATGTCTATTTAAATAAGTTTGTTGTTTGCTGTCACTATGCAGACATCAGACACTGTACACTTTCACTGCTGTTGAGTACTGATGATGAATTACAGTCCTTGCATTAATACTCACCTAATCTGATTACTGTACTGAATTTAGAAATGAATCAATATTAGAATTTGACCTTTACTGCAACAGGTTTACTATGATTTTACTCTAATTGTTCCTCCTTTATCATTACATTAAACAAGAAATGATTTTTTCCAATAGTGTTTGAAATACCAAATATTCTGAATCAAAATTAAATGACAGATTTTTTTATTATAAGCAACTTTTTGTGCACATTTGTACCTCTTACTTGTGAGTGTTAGCACTTCACCCTGCGATATAATGACACCCGGCTGTGCATAGTTCAAGTGTGACCGTGAACGCCAAATGCATCATTAACGTCCTGTGTTTGTGTTTCTATAGGTGTGCGTCTGGACCGGGTTCGAGGCGGCAGACAGAAGTACAAGAGGAGAATAGACGCTGAGAACAGCCCCTATCTGCACCCACAGAACGCTCTGCCTCAGAAAAGGACATGTAAGTGCACAGACAAAAGCTCGCATTAAGCACGCTGGGAACTCGGTTGTGGCACGCGGTTGTTAAGTAGTGAGCCTATGTAAGTGGATTCTTTTATTGTAGATAAGAGGGGACATTATCTGTGTTGTTCAAATCAGTCAAATCGTGCTGTCTGCGATGGTGTCTGACACAGCACTGAGTCATTTTCATAGCTCGTATTTGATAATGAGTTGGCATTGTTCAGTGCATTATTCAGTGCCAACTGTGTCTTTTGAAGGGGGGAAGCTTTGAAGGGGCTGTAATGAACTTCACTGCCGTCCTATGAAAAGCATGTATCTCCAAAACTTAAATCTTTCATGATCCTCATTTTCAGCATTCTTTTTAAAGATAATATTTGAAATGATTTATTTAGTGTCAGAGGTAGGGGCCATTTTCTCAACCCATAATGGAAATATTTTTATGGAATCACCAAATTTTGAGATCCCAATGGGAGGGAAACAGCTTTGCAGAGATATTTTATTTGTTGTTGAAAGAACTGCCCAAAAAAGTGCCATCACTAATGATTGCGGGAATCTTTTATTCAATTTTTTACCATTTGTGAGCTTAAATAATCATTGATACCCAGTAAATCCAGTATGTTGCACCATCGAATATGTGGCTTGACATAAAAAAGGATTTTTAAAACTTGAACGTCCAACGCCACTGGGTGTCTTTAAACTTTAAATTTCTGACCTTTTTTGATGTCTAATTGTTTCTGATGGCATTTTGGTTATATTAAATGTTTTTATTATATATTATCTGATATAAATTACCTGATTATAGAGAGGTGGTTGTTATAATAAAAAACTAATTACACTCTCTCCACCTCTCTCAGTCACTGTTACTGGCGGCATGGTAGAAAACAAGATGGTGTCCCTGCTGCTGGTGGCCGAGCCGGAGGGGATTTTCGCCATGCCGGACCCCACCGTGCCTGAGAGCGACATCAAGGCCCTGACCACGCTGTGCGACCTGGCCGACAGAGAGCTGGTGGTCAACATTGGCTGGGCCAAACACATCCCAGGTACAGATTCAGGGTGAAGCCCCCCCCCACACGCTCAGTCGGGCAGTCACTTTGCTCGTGCCTTCCGCCACACGCATAACCTCACATGAAGCCTATCATCAGAGCAGAGGAGGAGATTGTTGTGACTTGCAGTTGCCAAGACGCTCGCTGGATGCCCAGGGGAGAGAGAGCATGTTGGCACGGGTGTGTTATCTGTCAGTCATCCTGTGTGTGTGTGTGTGTGTGTGCCCTTGCTGACCAATTTGTGTTCCCAGTATATCAACCAGATGACCACTGGCCACCTGGAAGCGTTAATTCATTTCCTGGGCCATGGCCGTCTCTGAATTACGGGAATCCTCCTGACACTTGGAACACTCTTAGCGTCTCCTCTGACACAGGAACAGCAGAAGGGATGTTTTTTTTTTCCATTGGATGAGAGGGTGGAAAAGGGGGGGGAAGTGCATTCTGACAGATTAGTGGGATTAAAACGCTGGTATGCCGCTATGCTGGAGGTTGTAATTGTATGCGGTGGCAACAGAGATCTTGCAGGTCTGCTGTTGATACTTGGCTTCAGAGACCTTTACAGCAGCACTTTCACTTGTTCAGAAGCACTTTTCCATTTATGGACGTGTTTTTGGGCTACCTTTGTTTGTGAGCTGCTCCTAATTCACAAATTAATGTCTCCCAAACCAACAGTTTGCTTAAGAGTAGAAAAGATCAGATATATGCTTAATGAATGAAAGAATAAATGTAAGGAGAGGAAGGTTTAAAATTCTCTCATTTTACAAAGCTGGAACATTTTTGCCATCCATTCTTGAAAAATTACCCAAATGATTAACTGTCAGAATTGTTGCATGTTAAATTTGTGTTGATTGAACAACTGATTAATCAAGATATTGTTTCAGCGCTGAATCCAATTTGATAATTGATTAATCAGTAAAGTTATTTATGAAGCAAAAATACCAAATTACAGTTTTTCTAATGTGAAGATTTGCTGCTTTTCTCAGATTTACATGGCTGTAAATAGAACACGTTTGAGTTAGGTTGGACAAAACAGCTATTCTCAAGTTGCGAAGGGCATTATTTATTTATTCATTTATTACCAAAATGTTGTCAGAAATAAAATCACCGAAAATGTATTTAAAATTCTAACTTCAATTACAAAGTTTCCAGCAGCAAATATTTTTCTCTTTGATAAAACCAGACAGTGTGGAATATAATGATTTAACCTTAAAGCTTAAGGGGGAAATAAAAAGGGGGAACATGGATGTTAAGAGGTTAAACAAGTAATTGCAAAAATGTGCAATAGACTAGTCAGCAATGAAATGATTATTCACCGTCGTATAGACACAGGCTGCAGTGATGATCAGTCTAGTGGAGACATTATCTCTCTTGATTTCTCTTCTGTCTGTTTTCTTATCATCTCTTCCCCTCTAACTGAATCTCTGACTGCTTTATCAGCCGTGGTTATCCACACCCAAAACATCACCAGGGAAACACCTGGCTTTTTGTTGATGCCTTGTCTCTGAAATGCTTACAAAACAAACAAAGCAGGTGTGTGTGTGTGTGTGCTTGTATCTCCACTATATTTGTCCTTGTATTTCTTCCTACACAGTGGATGTGAAGCAACCATTTGGGTGTGTGTTGGTGTTTGGTGTCCCTCATCAGCATTTCCATTGTTCTGTCAGAAAAGGAAGAAGAGCATCACCATCGCTCCCCGCCCGCCCCTCCCTCCTCACCACCCGTCTCACCCCCCTCCAGGGCTCTCGCTGTATGCCTCTTTCCTCCCATTGTCGGCTCTTTACTGTCAGCGCACGAGACAGGCGGAGTCCGACTGATGGGTGTATTTGTAGCCCTTTGCCAGTGGAGGGTTTGGATGGGAGAGCGGAGGAGCGGTGAGAGGCGGCTGCACACCGTGCACACAGCAGATACCACCTGACCTGAGGGGAGAGAGAGAGAGAGAGAGAGAGAGAGAGAGAGAGAGAGAGAGAGAGAGAGAGAGGAGCCACAAATTCATCCCAGTGTCAAGCAAATTTTACTTTAAGTTTTAAAATGTCACCAAAAAATCTAAATAAAATCTAAATAAAATGCAGTAAAAGATGACGACATGAGGCAAATAAATAGGCTTCTTAATATTTAATCCTTAATTCATCCAATAGAACAGCTAATGATCATGGAGCAATGAAGAAGCAAGACATTCCTGATAAATTATTGGTTATTGATAACATTTCAGGCTCATCATTTCACTTTTTGCAGAGAGTTAGATCAGATATCACTACCAAGTGTGTACATGACTGTAACCAGCAGCTTTCATTCAAACTGGAAACACAGCTATGCCAGGTGTTTTCACCTGTGTCTGGTATTTACGGTAAGACATATGTTTGTGGTATCAATCTTCTCATATAACTCAGGACAAGAAGGAAGTGTGTTTCCTGAAACATCAAACTGTCCCTTTAACCGAGATGACTTTAAAAGAGGCGTACCCTAGTTTACTTGCTAAGTGTCTATGGGATCATGGTTATACTATTTAATTCCATAGATGTACAACAATTACCTAATATTGCAGTTTGATATAACTTCAGACCAAAAACATAAAAAAGGTTAGTCCTAAGGCCTTCATTTATTTTGGACCCTGAAAAGGTGAAAAACACAGTCACATTTCCCAAAAGGAGTGTATCTCTGTCTCTTTAAACAAATCACACACATTTAGGCAGTTCTATGTGATTTCACTTTGATAATTAATTTCACATTTTTTCACTGAGCCTCCTTTGAACCTTTTTTCTGCTACAGAAAAACCTATGCTACAGACTGAATCAAATTCTGATAAATAAATCTAATAAAATGAGGATTTTTAATAAAACAAAAGGATATTAGTTGCTTAGAGATGCAAAAACATACACAGAAGGAGTAAACAAATACACATACTAGAAGACTATGATATATATACAGTTTATATAGATATAATATCATTTATAGTGGAAATAAACTGCACGTTCAAGCTATACAAGCAAGCATTCATTACTTAAATTGGTTGGACTTTTTGGCAAATGAAATCACACCTGAACCTGAACACATTGTCCCCTGACTGACAGGGAATTTCTGTTTTTCCCCACTGATCACATTTTTCAATTTGAAAAATCAAAATCAAAGACTCTGAGAAAAACAGACAGACAGATGCAGGGAAAGAAAATGGCAGATGAAGAGAAAACGGATAGCGACAACGATGAGAGTGACTTGAGACGAGATGACAGCGATCACGACACAGAAGACAAAATGAAAGGAAGGGACAATAGCATCAAGGAACAGGTTGAGGAGGTAAAAGAGACCAAGACAGCTGTACGGAGACAAAGAAAGAGCGGTAGATAGAGGAGATATACAGAGAGAACGGATATTTAAAAAAAAGAGACTGCCCCCTCCTAGCAGCGTAATGGCCATGTCACATCAGCTCTGGATGAGTGGCAGGCCACACGGCCCCCATCGCTGGGAGAACCGGGGTCCTGGGCAAAGTGGCCCAGGCCATCTGAGTTCTTTGCCCAGGGGGAGGTGAGTGTGATGGGGCTACTGTCCTGTCTGCTCCCCCTCCTCTCTGTCTGCTCTTATCAGGCAGCTTGACAGTGATGTGGGCTGAAGTCTGAGGGCCAGACTGGCAGATGAGCTGGCTAAAGACCAACTGCCCTCTTTGCTTTTGGCCTTTTTTTGAGTCTGTGCTGCAAGTTGGCCGTCAAACGTGCGTGTGTGTGAGAGCAGCTGTGGTGTGACTGGCTGTGTGTTGTTGTTGTTGATACGATACAACCAACACTGGCAAGACACTTTTCCTCTCCTTACTGCCCTCAGTGACCTTTGCTTTGGAAGGAAAAAGTCATTTGTCCCTCAAAACATGGTCTTTTCTCTTTATTGAAGGTCTAACTTGTATTTGTCCTTAAAATCTATCAATATGTTGCCCAAGATTTCATCACACGGGCCAAATACACACACACACTCACACAGGTCTCTGTCCCTGATCGATGATCCAGTGCCAGAATACTGATCCCTATCGACCAATGAAATTGTGCACAGGCAGCGTTTCCAATCAATCAGGGAGCGATAGTGAGGAAAGGGGCCCCACTGACGTCCCCGTGGTGATTGTAAAGAGCAATGGATCCTGATAACAATCACGGATGGTGTCAAAAATACAAACGCCTCCCCCCCCCCGCTCTGTAAAATCATCTATTTAATTACAGTAAACGTGTGTGTTAGTGTGTGTGCATGCAGGTTTATGTGGGCGACGTGAGCAGGTTTAATCATTGCTCCTGTAGGGTGTAATTGTCAATCAAAGTGGGTGTGTCCAACAGAGTGTAATTAAATTCACCACCTATTCACTCCCTCTGTCCTTTGTTATGTCCTTTGCAATGTGGTCGTCTTATAAGGGAATCATTCTGCTTCAAGAAAATCTGTATCGCCAGTCATATTATTGTACTGTATTCATATTATTATTGCCATTTAGAACGTTAACCACTGTTGACACTTTTTACTAAGATAAACCCTCTATGATTTATAAGAGAGGAGAGAAGACTTAGCATAGCTTAGCATAAAGACTGGGAGCAGGGGGAAAAGGCTGTCCTTTCTGTCAACCAGCACCTCTGAAGCAGATTTTGGGGGACTTGTGTGAGACAGATTAAAAAAGGAAGCCGTTGAACTGGAAATATCTTTACTTTTGGTCTCTAGTATAAAAAAATACTGGATCCTACAATTCCCTAAATGCAACCTAATATGTTTCATTAGATGTTTGCCAAAATGTCTACTTCTTTCAAACTCCATGCCCCAAGTTTATAATGCAGGTTTTCTGTCTATATATGTGTCATCTCACGCCAAATCCAAGATGATCCTGATGACATCATCATGGGTTATTTGCTTACACTTTTAGAAAGCTCCTACCAGAGTCAAAGAAGACATTATGCAACTGTTTACCCCGTTAAAGACTAACATTTTTATCCTCTCTCCAGGCTTCCCCTCTCTCTCTCTGGCCGACCAGATGAGTCTTCTGCAGAGCGGCTGGATGGAGATCTTGATCCTTCGGGTGGTGTTCCGCTCGCTGGCCTTGGAGGACAAGCTGGTGTACGCCGAGGACTACATTATGGACGAGGAGCAGTCGAAGCTGGCCGGGCTGCTCGACCTCAACAACGCCATCCTGCAGCTGGTGAAGAAGTATAAAACCATGGGGCTGGAGAAGGAGGAGTTTGTGGTCCTCAAAGCGATCGCGCTCGCTAACTCAGGTAAGAAGTTCAGTATTACAGAGATCTGGATCTGCCCCAACTTTTTGTCATGGTAGCGTTGTGGCTTTGCGAATGGCGATATTGGTCGGTCAGTTGGCCTCACAGAGTCGGTAGCTTAGGTGTAGGCTCTACGTTTGTTCATTTCTATTTACCTCCACTCTTCTGTATTTAAAAAAAGAAAGAAAATGAGGCACATTAAATACCTGAAGTTCACCTCTCCTTATAGACTCCATGCACATTGAGGACTCAGAGGCAGTTCAGAGACTCCAGGATGTCCTGCATGGGGCCCTACAGGACCACGAGGCCACCCACCACCCGGAAGACCCGCGGAGAGCCGGCAAACTGATCATGACCCTGCCTCTCCTCCGTCAGACGGCTGCTCGTGCCGTCCAGCACTTCTGCAGCATCAAACAGGATGGCCGGGTGCCCATGCACAAACTGTTCCTCGAACTGCTGGAGGCCAAAGCCTGACCCCAACACAGACAGCCATTAGCTTCGCCCCAACCCCGCGGGGGGTTAGGAAGACTGGAAGTGAAGGATAACGGGTAATGGTGTGGTTTGACACTATGTATTTGTCCATTTCAGCTTTGACTATAAAGTTTTGAACCTGCAGTCACCAAGAAGTATGATAGGCAAGCAGCTGGAACATTTATAGAGCAACACCCTTCGTACTCCCAGTAAAAGTTTGAATGGAAGTGAATGAGGCAGTTTAATTTGCATTTAGTGTCCGGACAATGAGGACGTTGCCATCCTCGCTGTCTGCGATGCTAATTTGAGTCGACCTGCTTCGAAGGCTGAAGACGGATGGACAGACAAAGCAGAAGAAATCGCCTTCTAGAGATATTTACAGTTACATGCCAAAAGTAGAGCTTCTTCTGTCAAAAGACCACCTGATACTTGAAGATCCTCATGGATTATTTCATCCATCTTGAAGCCTGTTAATCTGCATTCTAGTGCGTTTAGAGAGCCTTTTAATGATTTGACTTTCTTTGTCCTTTTTGTATAGAAAAATGTGTCCTAAGAGGTAAGTCTTGCCAAAGAGTAAAGACTCATACTATTGAATAATACCAGCATATGTCCACAATAATATGTGGCCTGTAAGACATTCACATAAACCTGCATCCCTGCTGTGTCGTGTATCGCAAAACTATCTATTCACTACATTCATATATAGATGATTAAAGGGAAGCAATTAAGCGGACAGAATCTCATAAAACAATAAGCGGCCTCCTGATTCTAGCAGAACATTTCAGGGAAAGAGTACTTAATGTCATGAAACAAGCGTATGACAGCAAAGTGATATTTATTTAAAAGTGGCTCTGTTCGTTTGCTGTTTTTTTATTTACTAATGTGGCATTATCGAAGAGTAGATTAAAGCAATTACAGTGGATAATTTTTTTAAAGATTTTTAAATGATATCATTGTAAGATAATTTTTTACTAGCTTCTCTGCTACAGCACTGATACCTATGTATATCATATCATGAAGACAACGTGAGTATAATTGGAGTGCGTACTTGAAGATCATAATGTCGTAGCATTGTAGACCCATAGATATAACTCTAACTATGTAACTTGGCTGCCATACTGTATAATCTGGAGTAGGGAGGCATTTGATGTCCTTTCTCTGGTAGAAGTCTATATGTAGGATGAAATTTGTGCACTACTTTTCCTTTTAGCCATAAAGTTTGGGGAAACTGGTGATGGCTCTCTGTTAATCTGTTAGTGTGTTTTTGTGTGACGAGTAGTTATATCTGAAAATTTGTCTGTTTCTGCACACGTTAAATGAAGGGATTGAACTCAGAAGGAACCTCAGTACAGTGAATAAACATGCCCAAGTCTTGCTCTTTATTTTACTTGAGGTACTGTGACACTATAATGTGCATATTTTTGTGACGAGATGACGGCAGCAATATGCCGATTTAAATGTATGTACTGTACGTTTTGCTGTATATACGTCATGTCTTATGCCAACAGAGATGTTTAAAGATGCAAATAAGCTTTGATTGGATGAGCTGTGCCGTGCTATTTCATTCTCAGGTGGATTCTTGGGCAATAAAGATGATCCCCTTAATGCAAGGCTCATAATTTCTCAGTGTCGTCTTTCTCAGTAAAGAGGCTTTGAAACAAATTCATTAAGCGCTTTTAAGTGGGTGCAGTCTCCTCTGCACAGTCCGACAATGGACTGTCATCTCCAACTAAGGCCCATTATGGCACATTTAGGCCATCCGAGCCCAGTTGGATGGAGATTTATAATTAACAGCTATAATGTAAATGTGAAGTCCAACAGTGGCTCCGGGGAGCGCTGGTCATCAGATGTCTGTTGAGGCCGATGCAAGCAGAGGCAATCGACTCATCGCTTCATCACAGAGAAACTCCCTCGCAAGGTGTATTTATAGTCTTAGATAAAAAGTAATAGTATTTTATTCATACTTTGCTTTAAACATCCAGCACTTAAAAAAATGTTTATAACACACTGTAATATAGTTGTGAATACACAGATCATTTTTTGCGAAGCCTATTTTGTCACATAAATGTTTTTTGTGTCAATTGATATAGCATTTATATTTAACGTAACATTAATATAAATATTTAATAAATGATGAAGCATCTCAAGACTGTTTACACACAACAACAAATCACTCACAGGCAGGTTTAACATGTTCAAATATAAGTAAATACAAAAAGTAGATAACAAAATAAATACAGTTGAAGACATGTTGAGCCAGCATATTCATTCCTGATATTTAAAACAAAAAAGTATGCTTTCAGTAGCATCTTGTGGCCTTTTTCAGTGGATGGAGTTTCCTCAGTTGTAATGAAGCAAGAAGAAGTAAATAAATAAATACATAGATATACATATAATTACGCGTTATTTAGTAATATACATGATAGATATGTTGATTTATACAATTACAACTTTATGTCACTATATTGTCATTCATTTATGATCTTTTTATACACCAGTTATTCATATACAAAAGATGTTTCACATAAACAGTTGCCATTGCTGACAAACACATAAATTACCTCATATCTGCTTACAATTACATTATAGACTGTTATATTCAGCTTTTAAAAGAAAAATAACACATCACTCCTCTTACAAATGAAAAGTTGAACATGTAAGCAATCAAACAGAGTATTATTGCTCAATTTATTATTCTAAGGGGCCTTTGTTGTTTCTGCCTTACTTGGTCTAGTATGACCATTAGCTTCTGGTGGCTAATGTTAGCTACCTTTAAATAATGCTGTTTTACTGATATAACTGAGTTTAGACTTTATGACTACTCTCTACTTGCCTTATTGTCACACTTTACATGTTAGCATTTAGTATTATACCTTAACTGTTACTTGAGGCCACAGTGGCGGCTGTGTGAATGCTGCATAGTCTCAATTTCATTGTTCATATACTAGAAATGTGAAATAGGGTTAAATAAATAAATTAATAGGCTAAAATAAAGAAATAAACATGTTTTACGCTACTCGTTTTAAAAATGTAATTGGAAATTATTGCTGCGATGAGCCTCTGTTAGGCTGTTAGATTGAACCAGCAGATATTTTGTAAGATTACATGGTTTTTGATTGAGTTTGCAGTCGATAAAGGAAGTATTAACGGGAGAGACGTGCAGCTTTCAGTGGCAATCAGTCACGATGGCTTCTGTAACATGAAGCATGTGATCTTGTTTATATATACGAGGAGAGGAGAGGAATAAATAAAACAAGACGAATAAAGATGGATGATTAAATGGAAAGACAAATCAAAATCCAAGGGAACCCATTTGTCCTTTATGCCTCCTCATCTGTCAGCAGAAGCTAAATCATCTCCTTATTTACCTGTGCTTAAAACTCAAGGGCTGCACCGGGGAACAAGTTGGAGATGTTTCACCACATCAGCCGTCAGTAAGTGAGTTAGTGATCTTGAGTGATATATCCCCGTATGTCCCTCTCCTTAAATGAGTTAGTATGTGTCTAGCGGCCGTGTCGCCGAGACACCTTGGTGATGGATGAGGCCCTGAGGAGAAGGGCTGTAAAAAAGGCTGATTCTGGCACTCAGGGGTGAGATCACTTCCTCAATAAAAAAGCATTGTCCCGAATCATCACGGCAAGGTATGAATGCTGATTAGGGTATTAGATGAAGGAGAGCTCGTCTGTAAAAATAAATCAAATGAGCAGTTAGTTAATGTTGGGGCCCCTCTTATACGGAGCGATGGTGTCTGGGACTGGGGGGCAATAAACTACAGATGAAATGAAAGCGGTAAATAATCGTTTTGTTTTTCAACCAAAATTTGAAGGTGCTTTTTTCTTAAAAATAAAATAATGAAGTTATTATTATTATTATTATTATTATTATTATTACCATTATTATTATTATGGTTTAGAAATGCATTCAAGTGTAATTTTGTTAAAAAGCATTTTTCTGAAGTGATGTAACTATCAAAAATATAAATGAAACAATGTTATCACAAAAGGACTTTGGAACTTCATGAAGGACATTCAGTCGGTCAGGAGTCATAAGATGGAAATAAGTAACAAGGTGGAAGAAATTAGTTGCATGTTAGACCTATTACACCTGCTATGTGTTCAGTATTGATTGAACAAATATTGATTTAAAACATGTTCCACTAGTTTCTGTCTCCATAGGACTATAAACATGATGAATTTCATTTTAACCATTTTCATTTTACATTTTAATCTTGAAGACCTCCTCCAGACATATTTTAAGATGTATAAACTGTTCTGCTTTAAATGATCATTTGGGTTTCATGATTTTTCGACAAGGAATTCAATTAACCAGTAAAAGATTCTTAAAATTACATGTACTCCTTTTCCCTGTTTGAAAAGTCCCTCCTCATTCATTTCATGTCTCAGAGATGTTTTCCACTTCTTTGATTATTATGGTTTGCTTCCAGACTAGTCACAAGTCACGCTTGTGCTAACACATTTGAATTTTTTTTAAAGAGTTTATCTTTTTATCATATTTAACATAGGGTGACACAGGGAATAAGAGGAATGTGAGGAATGTGAAAAACAGCTGTCTAATGTCAAACTCTGCAAAAACAATTTTTTTTTTTTTTGCACGGAGAAGGTCAAACATCTAAGAGAAGTCACAAAGTAAAAAAGCAAAGGGGTACTTCAACATTAACTGGGAAAATGCATCACTTTAAAATATTACTGTGTGGTAGGCCACTACACTTTGCAGAATCCTGTTTAATTTACAAATTCTGACCAAGAAGAAGAAAACAAGACCACAGAGCAGTAAAATACAATCCTCCTCAAATCATCCCCGGATGCTTGCTCACATGTTTAAAACTTTTATGCTCTCCTGCTTTTCCTGCTGCTCTACCTCTTGCCTGTCATTCTCAATCAACCCCCCACAGCAGACGGACAACTGTACATGTACAGTCAGAGGTCACTTGGGGACGACGCGAGAAAGAAGAGACTTTTTTTCATTTCAGCTCGTTGCAACTGTGCTGCTTTGTCCTGATGGAGATGACAGGAGTCTCTAATTGATGTATCATGCAACTGTTGCCTTAGCGTGACAGTGCGGTGCAATAATAGCTGGGACTGATAATGAGGGGCACTGCAGCTGTACTTGCATATTAAGTTTCCTCTCTGCTGCCACTGACTCATTGTAGATACTGGACACTGCCTCGCAACAGCACAACCAGCAGCTGCAGCTTAGCGCCATCATGTGGCCGTGCAGAGAAAGGAACACCACCCATTGTGCAATTCAAAGCCTGTATTACTTAAAAAGGTTTTGGGAGTTAGAGAAAGGGCATTTAAAGGGATTGTTCATCCTAAAAGTAGATTTTTCAAAAAATTCGAATAAGGTCTAACACCAGCGTTGCACACCAAAACTCAATACTCACTGTAAACACATTCATTTAACTTATTCTTATATATATATATATATGCATAATTTAAATTCCCATCTATCAGGCATATATAGAAAAAAATAAACTAAATAAAAATAAACTTAAACAAGGCATTTACCTAAACCCTGGTGAGCCTGAAGATATTTTCACACATAAGCGATGTCCAGCAATTTCAGCAGGGCAGTTGGGGCTAAAGACACACTATAAAATCATGATTATGCTGTAGACCACTATAGGTTTATCTGTGGGCTGTTTTTGGTCATTAAATATGGCTTAAGACACTTGGCTGACTGCAGCATGCATAAAAACATAAAAGCTAAGATCTATAGTTGCATAATTGTTGTCTGAGGGAGAAAAGAGACTTCCCGCCTCTAAATCTGCAGACAGACTCTCATTAGAAGATGACTGATTTTGCTAATGAGGCAATTAAGATAATTAATGCATTAACCAGAGGGTATTTGTAGCCGCCATCACACAGTATAAGGATGCTGGTTTATTCCTGCTTATAGCATTTATGTAGCAATAATTAAAATGTGACACTTCATGTCCCTGCACTTCAAGCATTAATCTGTGCTTTGCTGGGGGGACACTTCAACAGGGAAGACACCTGCAAAACAATTCACTTCATATCATTATAATACCATAAACTTTGGTAACTGTGTCTGTTTCATGCTGCGAAATACTGTGACGAAATGTAATATCTCCAGTGTTACATCGCCACTACCATGCCTCTTCAGGTAAACTGCAACCTGACACCTGAGCGTTACCATGGCGCTGCTGAAGAAAAGCAAAGGTTGACGGGAGTTTTGGGGCATCAGAAGAAACGCGCATGCAGTCTGTTCGAGGCCGTTTGAGCTGCAGATGCTTCTTCCTCATGCTCTCTAGGGAACAGTGGCCTTGGGGCAGGGAGTGAGACAAGGGGGATCTCACATTTTTGTTCTTGAGCGTCTCCTCATCCGTGCGCTGCTGAGGAGAGCAAGTAAAAGTATCAGGTGTAAAATATTGATGGGGCGACAGGTGTGATCCTAAACGCCCGGCAAGTCTTCGCCCTTCTGATCGATGTATCGCACAGCGAGGGGCTGCCAGCACCCCCGCCACAGGCCGAACCACGGACCTCAGCACTGGTGAGTCTCTGGGGGGACGCACTTCTCTCTCACTGTGCTTCTTTTCGCTGAACCTGCAACATCCTGGACACAAATATGTTTCTACTGGAGAGCACGCTGCTAACAACCATGAAGTGTGGCCACCAATATACTGTTTAATCTACCAATATACATCAAGTGACTTGACATGTTTCAGACTGCAGAGGTATACAGATACTACAGATATATAAATGCATGAAGGTGGCTTATTAAAGAGTGTGGTGCTATCTGCATGCTACAAACTAGGCCACGAGAGCAAGTGTGTCTCCAGTTACAGTGTTATCTCTTCCACAGTACGCGTGTGATCATCTTTCTTTCTCACTGAGAGCTGACTCGTGACGCGCCCATCAGATGTACACCCAACAGAAATCTGAATTAATGTAGGGAAAGGGAGGTTTTGACAGAAAAAGGAATCATTATTTATTAAGGAGGCAGTAAGATGAGCAGATTATGTGTTCTGAGGTGACATGAGGCTCAGATCTTTCTAATTATATGACAAAGCACAATTTACCTTTCAGATATTTCTACTTATGTTGTCTAACAAAACTTCAGTTCATAAATGGATAAAAAATACCGTCTCCCCCCCCCCCAGATTCACAAAGCCCCACTCCTCCTGGAGGAGGAGGAGGTGATGGAGGGGGTGGTGAGCGTGCAGAGGGAGGTCAGGGGGAGCAGCCAGTCATCCGGGAGCTGTGGTTCATCGTAGTGATGGCGGGCATTGCACTGCTGCTGCTGGCCGTCGTGTTGGGTGTCGTGCTTCATAGGGTAAGCGACAGTTGTTTAGTTTCAAGTGTGACAGTCAGAAATGATCACAGCACCACAGGTCAGTATCAGTGAATGGGAAAGACCTTTTGAAATATTCAGTCATCAGTAAGAAATGACAATGTAAGGTTGTAAAGAAACCTTAATCAGGTTCTGTCCTGTCCTTCCATGATCTGGCACAAGGCCCTGAACAAACCGCCCTTCACCAGACAGAGACCCCCACTGGTGGCCCTGCCCATGCAGAAGAGGAGCCCCATGGCTGTTTATCCACCCAGCAACTCTGTTTTGGTGAGGAGACATTCATTTACTGTTCACTACTCGCTGCAAGGGGAGTAAGCCGTTTTAATGTTGGTGCTGTGCCTGGTCGCAGCAGAAAAAGCACCTAAGCTAAGATTCAAGTGCACCAGTAACCCAGAATACATATTAGTCAGGCTTTTTAACTGAAACACACAAATCAGTCAACAGTAATCGTTAATTTATTCCTTACTTACATTTCCTTTTCAGTTTGACACCGTCCCTGACACAACAGGTTTCTCCAACAGTGTGACACTAAAGGGCTTCACCATGAAGATGGAGGTAAACAACTATCGCCTCACCAACGCATGCAAAAAATCTAACTGCTCATGTGCATGCCGTACATGTGTCATCTCCCCTCCCTACAGGAAGTGCTGGAAGCTAAATGTGAGCCGGACGATGATGTCCCACCACAGGGTGAGCTGGGGATCCTCAGTGTGAACTCCCTGAGGCGCAGCGTCAGCCAGGTGATGGACGGGAAGTCCCTCACCGGGGACGATGACGTGTGGGACCCAAACATCTCAGGCCATGACAGTGGGATGGTGAGAGATCCCAAAATCGTACGCTGGACCCGATTAGACCCCTCTTGTGTCGATGTCACATTACAGATATGAACTGTAGGCTGCATTTCAGAGCATTTTCTAACGAGAAAGTTCTGTGTCTTATGAACAACACACAAACACATGGCTGAAACAGAATGACACGAACACACTTAGACATTTACACAGATGCAGAAAGGCCTTTTTAAAACAAGCCCGAACACTTCAAAGTGACTTAAAATCCTCCATTTAACGAGCTCTCCTCTTCTCCCTCACAGTTTATGGACGACGAGGAGTTTGTTGACACCATCAAAGGTTTCAGCACCGTGAGGAAGGAGCACACCATGTTCACTGACACCAACCTGTGACACGAGGATGACCTTTGAACCCGGCAGCACCAGGACCAGTTAAAGCGTCACTGTGGCTGGTTAAGAGCCAAAAAGAGGTCAGACGATGGAGCAGAGGAAAAGTTTCTTCTCTCTCTTAGAGTTAAAAACGAAGGAAGAGGAGCAACATGTGGCTTGTGACGAGCTCACTGGAGTAACTGTGGCGATGAAGAGAAGAAGTGAAATTCCTAACATTCAAAGAGAACTGGTCCAGATATACTACTTTTGAGCGGACATTAAAACCAACCACTATTGAACAGACTCTAGGCACAGAATGAGACAGAAGAAACCAAAGATACTTGATGGTGATGCAGCAGAACATAGTTATCTTTTTTTCTATATTTTATCCCTCCAGAAAGAGTACTTTTATGTGCTCATTTTGTAAGAGGCAACATTTTTATTTCACAGACATAGTCAGTGTCATGTCTTTGGAAGTCATTGTGGTTAATGGAATAGCAAAACTTGCATTGTCTGCCTGGTGAGTCCAAGGGAAACTTGAATCAATCTGGTGGATGGAGTTTGCAAGTGCCATGAAGTTAGTAACTGAGAGGACTGTGCACGAAACGACTTTCTGCCCTCCTGTCTTTTTTCTCTTAGTATTCGTAGCAGATATTTTAAGACATTTTGCCAGGAAGTGATGATGAAGTTAAAGTGAGAAACTATAGTGAGCAAGTGTAGTCTGGTCACATCATGTATCCAACTGGAAGATGGAAGCTGGACTATTTGATGGAGCATTAGATTGCTGAGCAAATTTTACAACACACACTAAATGGTTTCAATATTGATATGTACAATTTGACATGAAAATAGTTTTAAAAAATAAGTTAAAAAATTGGGACTGGAACTGGCTGGTTTCCATTAAATAATCCATTAAATACAGCAAATGATTCACAAAACCAGCTTCAGGCCTCTGCAACCTCAATGATGAAGTTTGAACTCAACATTCAAGTGAATAGCCTTCTCGTGAATCATTTCAATTTTCATGTTAGCAGTTAAGTCATCAAAACACACTTTCATATTCATGTGTTTAAGTTATGAAAAAGGAGTGAAATATATCTGAGCAATTATCAAATTTCATTTTCAGGATCTGTTAAGGTATGTAAGGCATTGTTGGAGGAAAAAAAACAACTTTTATATGTTATGACAAATTTTTAATAAAGATAAATGGACTTGTCACTGCTCAGAGAAAATCATGCATCTCCCAAGACAAACTGTAAGATTAAATATGCCTAGAAAGTTTAGATTTTGGAGATACATGGTTTCCACAGAACAGCAATAAAATGAATCTAATAAAATTGTTTTAAAATAATGTGTTTCACAATTTAAACACACACACACACGTCACTGTGAGCCAAAACCACATAAAAGTCTTCACATATTAATTTATTTGAAATGAGTTGCAATGCATCGTGGGCACAAAACACTTGTACCATTACAGTCAATATGGTTACAAAACGAACATTTACATAATAAATTAATATACTGTACTGCAGTACCACATGAGACAGTAAACATAAAACCCCAAACCGGGGGATTATATTGCATTAAAAACAAAAAGGAGTTGGTTTAATGTACAAAATATTTCAGGCATTTACAAAGGCAGCCTCTTTTCCCATTGCTTGTTTTGTTGTACGTACATATATAAATATAAACCTCTAAATTGTAGTTTCACTGATATGTCTGCTAATGAAAGACCAGATGAGGGGATCTGGCCTGAGACGAGACCCTCCAGTAACTTCCATGCTGCCATTACAAAACAAAGGACAGATTTACAGTTGGTGTCGTGACCATTTAAGCTTTTGTAAGATTTTGATCAACTGAGGGATCATTTCTTCGAATGGCCTCAAGATGTATTTCGCTGCTTCAAGCCTGTTTAACTTTGCCCTTTTTGATATATTTTAACAGTTTAAAGATAAACGCTTACTTGCTTTGAGCTTTTCCTGCATGCCATTGCAACGTGCACTCATCCCTTTAGTGTGATATCGATATTCGTAAACAAACAAATGTATACTTAGAAATGTTTGCAGCATTAAAGTGCACGGAGCACATGCTAGGTTATGAATGCTTTCAAAGGTGAAGGAACAGCAGAAACACAGTTACGTTTAGATAGTTAAATATCTCACAAAGAAAGGATAGATGGACCCCTCAAATTGAAGCAACGCTATGTGCAATCTTCCCCAACATCCATGAACTTTATCACACCCCTTTTTTACCTTCCTGTACCCTTTTCCTCTGGCCACGTGTGAGAAACATGCTTACAAAAATGACTAGTAAAAGTAAATTCACTTTCAAAGAGGGTCTCACCTCCTACATATTAACCACTAACTTTCTAATGAAGTGAAGCCACTGGCTGTTGCAGCTCTATCTACGATTTTATCACTAGACTGCTACACGAGTGGATGCTACCACAGCTGGCTACACTACTAAGCAGAGTCTAGGATTTGAAGCATTAACTCACGTTTCAACAAATGACATAATCAACATCTGTAATGCTACCCTGATTTAGTCACAAGGCTACCCTGATCACCTCCACCTGCTCGACCACGTATTTGAGAAAATAGAAAAAGTGCAGCAAAGTTGAAGTCCAGCTGATATGTTGCGACGGCTCAGGAATGTCTCGTACCTTTCGGAAAACGATTTTAAACGAGTAACACTGATGATCGTACCTGAGAGCTGGACTGGACCTGATCTGAACTGGCGCACCCGTCATAGCTGGTGATCTGAACGTTGGCGTGCCGACTCGCCGATGACATGCAGGTGCTGGATTGGTGCGTGGTTTTTAAAAAGAGCTGCCCTCCTTCATGGCCGTTTAAATTCTCATGCTCATGACTGCCAATAAGGTCAAACACATGGAACAGAGCGCATGACGACAGTTCTTTTGGCACCGCTAGCTCAAGCCTCTAAGCTTCATCTAACGCTAATCTAATGAGACGCGCTCTTGAGCACATCCACCACATGTTCCACTACTACATGACCAGATCACTGACGGACTAAAGTGCTACCACGAAATTCACACAACAGTTAAAGGGTCAACAGGTAGAGGGAACCCACAACTTTTAACAGAGGCTTAAGTATACAAAGCTAACATAATCTTAACTACGCTACTTAATTAAACGAGACGACCGGTTCAGTCATTTTCTGCTAATGTGATAACGTTATACAAGGTATTTTTGGACTCGTGTGATAACAACTCCCGGGGAAGTGATAAAGTTGTTGGGGGTGGTGGTCACTACTCGAGGGCTCAGAGGTTGATGGACAGCATTTACAAAATGATGTTGCAATGTGGTCACAAAAGTGGCTATTGGCAAGTCCCTAATCTCGTTTAAAACAGCCCCCTTCTCCAAAAAAATATGCTTTACTTGTTTTTGTTCATCCATGTGTTACTTTCTCAAGTCATTTCACTTTTTTTCCCTTTTTCAAAAGTAAAAAGTTCCCCAAAAATTGTGCAATTTCTCTTATTCGTATACAAAATATTTCATTTGAACATTCAACTAACGGCAAAATATTGAGCATAAACCCAAACCAACATGCGAAGACAGGTGGAGTAAGATTTTTTAAATTAAAAAGGTTGCTCTTTTTGATCCTTAGAAAGCAGAGTTTTCAACCCCGAGACATTATAAGCAAATCAATCAACAGGTGCCATTGTACCAAGTTTCCATACAGGAAAAACAGGATTTATGCTTGACATCGTGCCCAGCCTGCCACTTTGAGATTCAGAGGCTCTGCCGGGATTTGTTTTCCCCCGTCAGGCACGAACTGCACAGATGTAAATGTGTTTGATTTACAAAGCAGACAGACTGGACTGCGTCCCCCTCACGCCTGATGATGAAGCCCATGGAATTAAAATACACCTGACCACTGGCGAATCAGGAAGTGAGGTGTTGGGACTAATACTGATTACTGGCATCCATAAGACAAGTCATCATGCGGTCAGGATATGCAGGAGCACTCAGGCATTAAAAAGTTAAAACTTACAAATGAGAAGAACTATACAGACCGAGGAGTTATAACTAGAGTTAAAATCTCAGGAGCGACAACGATGGCAGAGATTAAAAAGAAAAAGGGAGGAAAGTCTATGTGTTGAAAAATAGGGAGGAAGGAAGAGTTTGGATTTTTTTTATATCCATTAATCTGGTTCTTCCGGATTACCAGAACCCTCTTCTGATGGTCCAACAAACGGTTCTGGAAACAGGAGGCTCACCTTCGGCTTTACGTGGGACAAAGAACTGTGGAGACAAGAGCGGATGAGTTGATGAGCGACGTTGTTCGGATACCCACAACTGTGGCGCATGAAGGACGGCTGTCAGTTATGGAAGAGCGACTAACAGGGGGAGAAAATGTGGGGTGAGAAAAGAAGAAGAAAAAAAAAAACAGGTGGGAAGCAGACAAGTCAACAGCTGCTACTACAAGCTCACAGTAAAGGGAAATTATGTGCATTTATGTGTGTTTGGGTGTAGTGCAGCCACTAGCACCGCACACAGCACGATAGGCACTACAGCGAAGAAAGAGTGAGGGGAGGCTGCTGCTTTGAGGAGGGGTGGAAGTAGTGATACTACAAAGACGCACTGAGAGAGAGAGTAAAGAGAAAAGAGAGAGAGAGAGAGAGAAAAGGGGGCGTTTGACAGGGCTCAGGAGAGAAGGCTGAAGGTGAAGAATCTGTGTTAATGTGTCAGTGCCTCACAAACCTCGGTTTCCACTGCTCTCATACCAGAGCTACCCAAAGGACAATGCAGCACAGACGAAAGACAAGGAAGGTACAGGTCAACAGTGAAGGGCAGAAAAAAAAAAAAAAAAAAAACTTTTCCCCTTCCATTTAATTCATGTTTGTGTTGAGTTGTGCTGCGTTCTCTCCACTATGACATCCTGATTTTTCTACCACCAGCTTCCTTGAAAATGAAGAAATTAATTTTGTGCTTCCTCTTTTGAACATCATGTCATGACCATCATGGGGGGGCAATGCAAACAGAAGTCGCCTGGCTGTAACACGCACCTATGACTATAAATCATAATTGGCACACACACCCATGATTTATAATCATAGGTGTGAGTGTCGTTCACTGCAATAAACTAACTGGGTGCGACTGACGCTTGCTGATATCAGACATCAGAAGCAGTTCAAACTGAACGGCTGCGTGTTTACCTTTGAGAATGTAGTCTGTTAGCAGGGCAGGTACCTTCTCACTGTCATCCCTCATGGCGTGGAGGACTGGTGGGGAAAGAGCGGCACGTTACCTTTCACATACGTTGGCAAAACAGAAAGGAAAATAAAGAGCAAACACGCTGCAGAGAAACACTCACTCTTTGTGAGGATCTGGAGGTCTTCTACTGCCAGGGAGCCAGCTTTCTTCTCGTAAGGGATTACTGTGGTCAGGTACTGAAAAAGAGATGACAAGATTAAAATAAAAATCTTTTTTTTTTTTTTATTTATATTTTCATTATAGGGTCTTCTACTTAAAACACAAAATGCTTCAGTGTTGTAAGAGGGTGAACGAGTATAATGTTGACATATGAATGCTAGTTAGTTTAAACATTTCAGAGATTTAACTTAGTAAATGTTTTCTGATGCAAGCTAAAGAAAGCAATGATTGTCTCTGGTTTAAAACAAAGGAAAAATAAGATGATGCAATAAAAGCTGCAAAATGTGACAAGTGATAAAATAAATAAAATTACAAATGATCGACAAAAATTAGGTTCTTAAAAGAAATATATGAAGTAAAGTAAAAGACACCAAAACAGAGAAAACCGATGAAACAAATGACCCAACATGTTACACCAAACGCCTGTGGTAGCTGTTGAGAAGAAAAACAAACATGCCTGTGGTGAAAAAGGAAAAAAAGAGAAAGAAAAATTGACAGAAAAACGTCTGCAAAGAAAACAAAGGATGAGAGTCGAAACAAAGAGCAGGGGCACCTGTTTGTCCCCTCCTGTGTTGCCAAAAGTTTGACGGAGGCCATTTTGAATGACATTGGAGAGTCCCTCCAGAGTGAGGAGCTATAAGGAGCAAGAGGAAAGAGGGAAAAAAGAGAGCAAAGAGAGATAAGGAGGCTTCTATGTTAAAGGAAAGAAGGAAAAGTTTCGGCACAAACCTTTAGTGCAGGTTTAAAGCAGCTCTCCTGTGCAGACTATCTGTCAGCTCATCAGGCCTCTATGTGTGTGTTTCTATTTCACTGATCATGCATGCGATGACATTGTGTGTGACTCACCGTGCCCGGTATGTGCGTGCTGGTTGTCCTCTGGCCGTTTGGCCCGGTTGTGGTCGTACTCCTGATTTTTTTCTTCTTCCGCAGCAGCTCGCGGTGCTCCTTCTGCCTGTTCTGCACGTCGATCAGCAGTGAGATGAAGCTGTTCTTCACCTGCGTTTGAATGCAAAACTCACTTACACATGTCAAGAGTCAAACTAAATTCTAAAATAAAATCTTATAAAATCTTTCAGATAAAATCTTACTTTTAATCTTCTATTTTAAATACACTGTAACAGAGTTGTGACATTAAAGCACGTTACATTGCAGAAACAAAGCTGTAAGCGATTCGCTGACCTGTCTGACCAGCCTGACCAGCCTGCAGAACGCTGCGAGCGCTGCAGTCTGTCCTCACCACACAACAGATGTTCAAATGAATGAATTTACTTCTAATCAAGTCTGGTCTTGCTTTTCACACACTGAGCACACACAGATGAGGTGCACATTGTCTTGGTAATAACGAGGCAACACAGTTAGGAAGACAAAAATCAAAATACCTCCTTTTCGTAGTCTAGTTCATCTCGCAGGGCCAGAGCCTGGATCAGTTCTTCGCTGTAACGGCGAATGGCCGTTTCCACCTCCTCCAGGGTCTCGGTCAGCTCAGAGACAGACAGCTGTCGCAGCCCTGAGGATGGTGTGTAGATACATTAGGAACAAGTAAAGTATGAGCGTGTGTGTAAGCCATGATGGATTTGACAAGTATTCAGTATGAGAGGTCGGAGGTCTGACAGTTAATTAATTTTGACACTGGGGACTCTCATTGTAAGTACAATATTATAATGCTAAATATTCAGGATCACCCTATGACCAGTTAAATATCACATGCAATATTACACAATATTAACCCTGTCATAACTGAGATGCTTAAAAGTAAGGCACACCAGAGTTCGCAAAAGCTTTCTGTGAAGTTTTTTAACAGTAAGATTGTGATTAAAAAAATTTAGAAAAAGGCAAATATCAAAGGTGGTAGTGATGTGAATTTAAGGTGACACTAAAATAGACTTTGTGACGCTTGTTAAGTGCTGTCTGATATATAAAACACACTACAGACTGTGGTTAATATATGCAGATAGTTGAAACAACATCTATAGCCTCGAGGCAGACTGGGTGCAAATACTCAGTCTACACCAGAAAACTGTGTTAGAGCCAAATATATGCTGTTGTTTATGTAACACGTAGGAACAAAGTAATTGCTGTCTGTTTGCATTTGTTGCGCGTGTGTGCAGCCGGTTTTCATTGGCCCGACTGTGCGACCCGTTACACTTCATTAAGTCATTTAGATAAAAGTTAAACGGCAGCAGAGTGTGAAAAAAAGCACTGCTGCCTCACATGAACACAGCAACTCTTTCTCTTCTTGCTTGGTGATACTCACGGTCCTCGTAGCTGGTGTTGGAGCCGGAGCGCTTCAGGGTGTGGAGGTCCTGAGAGAGCATGGACAGGTCCGACTGTGACGGACTCTCGTCATCCTCCGGGTCCGGAGACTCCTGCATCATCTCCTCTATCTCCTCTATCACCTAAACACAGGCGCAAGCATGTTCACACTTCAGTGATACTGCATTTAAAGGCAAATGTCTTCTGTGTTGGTTTTATGGATACAGAGAGGGATCTGGTGTCATTACAGTTTACACATGGATATTTAGTGTTTTCCTGTATAACATTATCACCTCTGGTGTAGCGTGAGGTATCAAGTCTCCTGAGTTTTGTGTTAATATAAAGATCAGAGTCACTTTCTTGTTCGGTTTATACAAACCAACAGAAAAGTATCGTCTGGCTGCTATGACACAAGATTAAGGCTGTTTCTAGTCTAAACCGCATGTCTCACCACAGCTCATGTTTGTGTAAGACACATAAAGAATAGCAGGGATGAATGCAGTCAAACCAAACGTGTGTGTGTCCTTTCAGCACAAGAGTCTGTTGTGATTTGTTACACTATCACGTTTAGAGATAGAACATTTCAAAGTACCTCAACTGGAATCAAACCAGCAAATATAATTATACATTTCATGGATCAATAAATTCATTTTTCCCCGTTTCTATTTTGGTTGTAATTAGTTCAGCATGTTTGTAGTTTGCCCCATTGAATGTTATTTATAAATGGTTTATAAATAACCCGATTAGAACCTGACATTTGTGTGCATCAAGTGTTTGCACAAAGACAACATTATGACATGCCTGATGTTCAACGCAGAAAACATTACTGAACAAACAAGATGGAGAGGAATTACTTGGCTAAGCTGAGGCCAGTTAGAAAAGAAGAAGAAGAAGCCGGTTTTCTTATATTTTTAGCACAAACCATGAATTTGCATATTATGCAAGTATGTTGCAAATGAAAGGCCGCAGACACAGGAAACACAGGAGCTCCCAGTAAAATATGGAATTTGCAGTGCAGACACTTGATTTAAGTTCTTGGCTCGCAGCCCATCAACCTTGTATTAAATTCTGTAAGAGACACTGATAAACTGTGCTAAAATATCACCATTAGCGCTGCAATTACATTTATTGATCAGTTTTCCAAACAGTGGATAGAAAAACAAGCAAGTGAATGCAACACACACCACCGCAAGCTTGAGGAGTTACCTGCTCAGCGGTGAAGAGCGGCTCGTCGTTAATGCAGGAGACGATGATCGAGTGCATGTCCATCTGCTCCCTCAGCTCCTCGTCGTCTGACAGATCCAGAGACTGGTTGTCCAACTTCTGTCAGTCGAGGAAGGAGGGGAGGGAGATTTGGGAGGGAGAGAAATAAACAGAGATAGAGAGAGCGAAAGATGGAGCGAGACAACTTGGATGCGACGACAAACAGGTGGCTAAGCAGATTGAAGGCCAAGGAGCAAAGTGCTTACATTTGTGTCTCATCTCTTTCTCCTGCATGGTGACATTTGAGCAAAAGAGCAGCAATATAACCTGTTTGTTGTGTGTTTGAAATATTTTGAAGTATTCTGTGTGTGTGTGTGTGTGTGTGTGTTACCTCGTGCTCTGTGAGGTTGAGGGTGGGCAGGTGTAGGGCGCGAGTGTGCGATGTCTTCCAGTCCACGGGCATCACATTGCCGTAATTATCTGTCAGAGCGTTCCAGACCCTGGAGGACAGTGAGAGAGGTTTGAGTTTTAATTAGGACTGGGGGAAAACACAATATTATGAGATACAGAATAAAGCTGTGGATAAAAAAAAACAACAGAAACACTAAAGTAAGCTAAGACAAGGCCCGTTTCCTTCTCTTTTTACTGTGACACTGCATTACTTGGCAGTGTTATAATACGTCCTGCTGCCTGACCACCCCCTCACCGCTTCATCACGTTCAGAACAGCCGACTGAAACCACCAACGAAACGCAGCAAGTCCTTAGTTACTCGCGTCATCTTTTCCCAGTAAACATTCCCCGGTGAGACACATTGACGCACACATGGTAGTTCAGCCTTAAAACAGAGGTCCGCCATATGGAAGTCACGCCTTCAAACTCAACCACTTCAGAACTGCGAGTTGCGACCATTAGCAGTGTTATCGGCCGTCTCAGAAACAGTGTCGTCTTTATACTAACAGGCTGCCATGTGTTTACAAAACTCTGCAGCATGCAAGTTGGCAGAGGGCTCATCGCGGCCGAGCAGATGGTGGCGCGGAGTCTGTTGAACAAACAAGTTTACTGTTCAATTGTGAAATCCATCATGTTTTTAAAAAATGTGCTGGTTACGAGATTTGAGGGACTGCCACAAAATATGCTCACCAAATGCTGGTATCAAGACTCCATTTACACCCGACTTGTGCTCGGTTGTTTCATTCAGCGTGAGTTTGAGACTTCATTGAAAGGTTTAAGTGCAGTCTTACAAATTCTGAATAACGCTGCCCCCGTCGTATGGAAACAAAAACAAACAACTGTTGTATGTTTCCAAACACTGTGACAGAAAATCAACCCTTTGCATGACAGATAAAATTCAAGTGCACATGCAAGTCACTGTGGTTTTATTCCTGGCCCTGACTGCTGCTAGCAGAGAAGAGCAAGGATGGATGCTGTGAACCCATGTGTCAGAGTGGCTCTGCTTCGTCATACCCTCGCACACTTCCACACGCACGCACGCACGCACATCAACACACACACACGCACAGAAGGACAAATGTTTATGTAACTCGCATGTTTCGCCCTCAAGTGCTCATGCACAGCTTGGGGAGTGGGGGGGCTGAGGGGTTGCTCTAAATAGGGCAAAGGCTGTCAGGAGATATTTTTTTATGCCCTGAGCAAAGACACTGTCTCAGACACGTGAGTCCATGCCAAAACACACCATTAGCTTCAGCTGCACTCAGAGCATTTACATTTAAAAAGCCAGCCTTGTCTAGATGTCAGGGGAGCGATTTTCTTGTTTCACGTCAACGCTGTGCCAATTTGCCAGAATTACTTGCTCGGATGTATTTATGCGGGATGTTGTTTCATCTCGCACACACGTGCAATCCTCACGCACGACTTGGCTTCAACGCACACACGTTCCTTTCTCTGGTCTCAGTCTCGGCCGAACCCAGACACACAAGCGCGTTTCCTCCTTGTCGTCCTCGTTGTTCGTCTCAGCCGTGGTCTTTCTGGAGAACTTGTTAAGCGCCCAGTCACGTCCTGCAAAGTGCAGTCATCCAGAAAAGACTCTCACTGAGCCTGGCGCTGCTCTATGGGCTTCACCAGGCTGCCGTCCAAATATTCTAGTTCTTCCTTCCTGTTTCTTTACTGTTCTTCCCTGTCTGACCGGCCTCCATAAATTCCCCTGAACACTTAGAGCACCATTAACTGTTACTGCTCTTTGCTGTGGCGAACTTTCCGCTACTGCATTTATGATTGTTAGTGTGTGTGTTTATGTGTGGCAGCATTTCATACAAGTTACAAAACGTCCAGTAAAAACTCAGTGACCAAGCTCCAAGGTCTTGTTCAAGTTCTCATGACCAAGTGGTCTTGATGACATAACCTCCTAGATATTTAGACTTCACTTCAATGTCCTTTATCTATCATGAAGTCAACACTATACCAAGTATTGTACAGCTATAATTATAAATTGACTGACAGAAAATTAACTGGCAACAACGTTTGATACAAGGATTATCTGCTCTCAAGTAAAAACACACAACGCGAACAAGTTTCAAATGTGAAAATTCTCTGCATTCTTTGCCAAATGTGATAGTAAACTGAATATCTGAATATTACAAAAATAGGCCATTTGAAAACATCGCCTTGATTTTTTTTTTTTTTAAGACCGATTAATACAATACTCAAGAAAATCAGCAGGTTACCTTTTTAGTGCTATAAATGATTCACCCTGAGTCCAAGAAGACATCTTAAAGTGTATTACTTTGTCCCATCAACAGTCCAATCCTCAACATATTCAGCTCACAATTATAAGCAAGAGAAAGCTAAAAGCAGCATATCTTCACGATAGGCTAGAATCAGAATATTTTTGGTGTTTCTGCTCAATGCTTGACTGAAACATTCAAGCAGTTATTTAGTTGAACTGTTTGTTGATCCAGAAATCAATTAATCTACTAAATACTGTTGCTCTATAGCTGACAATTAAGAATTTATAGACAGTTGCAGTCCTAAACCATTGCTAGTTTAAGTGTGTGTTAAACAGATGATAAATGACATTTTGGACAGCTTCCAAAAATGGTACACTTGCCACTAGTTTTCATCCTACTTTATGGAACGGTTACATAAGCAAAGCATGATGGTGGTCTTCATGTATCAGTGTAACATGTAACATTTCCACTGTTTGCGTCAGTCAGGACCACACTTTTTATGTGGACACGTGCACGCATGACTAACTTCTCTTTTTGGCAAAGCAAGAGAAGCTCTCAGAAATTATGTGACTGGATCCAGCAGAGACACATGCAGAAGATGAAGGCAGGGGGCAAGAGGAGGACGACCCACGCAGCATCCACAGCCCTGTAGCTATGGTGACGTCTGTGCCTGGTGTGGGATTGATGCAATCGGCTGCCGGGAAATAACAGCACGTTGTCATGTGAGGGTGTAGCTGTGACATTAGAGCGTCTGTGAGATACAACAACTGCTGAGGACCTCTGACTGAGACGGCGAGGGCTGTTCAGGTGGTAAGAAGCGGGCCCGACAGCGTGACCTTTCAGAGAGTAATGATCACACGTATGAAACATGGCGTGGTGTGTCTGTTTCCAGAGAGGGAACAGCGGGGATCCTAAAATCCAAGTCCAAAAACCCTTACTGTCATGTGATTTAAGTCATTTAAATACTAGGCAAAGAGCAAGCTTGCAGTGGGGGCAACAGCAAATCACTTACCCTCTATATACAGTGTGAGGATCAGTGGTTTAATTGCTAAGATCACCCAAGCAAGCCTGAAATCAAGTATTGGTAACGTGGCATGATCCCTCCTCCCTCCCCCATACACACACAAATGAACACAAGCAACATCAGTAACATAGAAATACATTTAAAACTTTTGATTCAATCTTTAAAAAGGTCCAAAAAGTCAAAATATATTAGCATACAACAATAATTGTTAGGCTTATAGCCTCAACTGCTTCTCTGTTTCTGCACTTAAATTCAATATTGGCTTAAGTCAGTCAAATAAAGAGACTTTTTTTTTAATATATGGCAAAAAAATGTGTATTCTCGTTAAGCAAACAAGCGCTGGCAGGTTAAACTTTGCTCGACACTGATTGCAGCTGAGGCGACATCAACGCTGGGTTAGCCGGCTGAGGCTAACGGAGGAGCTAGCTAGCCGAGAGATTAAAAGTTAGCGCGAATAAAAAAACAAATAAAAAAAATCACACTCACTCGTCGTCCTTCAGGTAACTGTCCTCCGTGATGGGTTTAATGGGGGCTATGTTCTCCGTGGCGGTGTTGTAGTTTCGGAAACACACCGTCAGCTTCTCGTCGAAGTCGTGGACGAGGTCCTCCATCGACTTGAAGCTGCAGATCTCGCCGGAGAAACTGTTGTCCAGGTCGGAGAAGTCGTCCAGGCCCGACGCCGGATCGCCCGCGGTGTTGGAGTTGAGCTGGTCCAGCCGCTCCGCCGAGGACGGCTTGAATTCGTTAAACTCCTGCCAGTCCTCGTCGAAGTGGGCTAGGGGCGCCGCCATGACTGCCGGGGGACCGCGCGGTTGACAGCCGGTTGGACAGCCCGACGACGGTGCTCTGTTTTCGGCTTCGGGAGGGCTGACTACACGGTGAGTGAGGCGGAGCGAGAGAGGGAGGCAGGACGGTACGGTGTGACGTCAGTGTGTACGCCCCGCCCCTTCCAGGTGGAGCAAAACAAACACAAATCAACATAACATGGATGGAGTTGTTTATGCCCTTTATGTTGGCCTTATCACCTGCACTCTTTGACTACATATTTATACAGCTAAACCATCCTGCATCATAACTGCACCTTAATTATTTTTTTACCTCGTTGCACGGATCCACTGGACCTGTAAATAATGTATTCTCATTTTAAATACACACATTTATTAACATTTATTAAGTAAACAGCACTACTGTCAAACACAAATCTATGCTTGTATATACTACACTATCATACCCACCTCCCTCTTGTAAATAAAGGTTTTTGAAATAATGATATTTGTTTCAGCATTTTTGCACTTTGTACCTTTGCACTATTGTCTACGTTTCTACATGTTGTTGTATTATTTTTTTTCTTCTATATACGTATGTATATACTTATACTTACTTATGTACATATTAGTTTATATTTATGTATATTTTTACCATGTCAACTGTTGTCCTAGTTTTAAACTCTATGTATCTCTATTTCTGTGTACATAGAGTGAGTCAAATTCCTTATATGTGTACACTAACCTAGCTAATTAAACTCATTCTTATTCTAATTAATATTTGCACCCTACTGTCTCAACAGCATTAAATGTCTATTTGTATTATATATCTATCTATATTCTACCACATATTTCTATTTATTTTAGTTTTATATTTTATCTTACATATTATTTTCTATTTCCCTACCTTGGACTGTAGTCATATTTAGTTATATTTGATTTTCTTTCTACATATTTTTTAGCATTATTTGAGGGAGTCTGTGACACAAGAATGTCATTGCCAACAACTGCTCCATGTAATTGTTGTGCAGGTAACAAATAAAATCTTGAATCTTCTGCAGTAAAAGGCAAAGTGAAATTGTTTCATTCTGGAGGTTTCCTAAATTCAAAACAGCCTTGAGCTTAGTAAAGAGGCCTTTAAACATAATGCAGCAGGATTTAAAATTAAATAATGTCATATTTGTTATTGTCTTTGATATTTGATCCACCCTTGACTATACCCCTGCCTGTGGGTTCACATTTTATTTATTGCTAGTCTGATGTAACTTTTTCTTATTATTTGTTTTTTATTTTTCCAAGAAATATTTTCAAAATCAAGAAGACATATTAGAAATATGCCACTAGGTGGCGCAACGAGTCTAGTGTTGGAAGTAAATGGGTCATTTTTAAATAAAAAAATCATATGAATAAATACACACAAAACAGTGAAATATTCCACTACAATCTATTATTGTTAAATATTATTTCATTATTTCTTTTTTCACAACAACTAGAGTTTATTGCAAGTCTTTATTTCAGTCCAGCAACTTTTTTTTGTTTAAATTTTCCCCAGCTGATCTTTTATTTCAAAATATCACTTTTCGTCACACAGCTATTATCTATCAATAAAGGCAAACAGGGCAGAGCAAGTTATCTGTCCTGCAGAGCAACAACCAATTTCAAAAATCTATTGGATTATTTCACAATTTCATGGTTTTATTGTGTATTTTGTCTATATCAGTTTAAAAAGATTTACTTTGTAATATCTTGAATATTTAACCTGTTTGGTCTCCTAAAAAGATATCCTCAGAATTTACCAGCACCCATGCCTTATGCAACCTATTACCTAAAGTAAATGGCAGGTTTTGTATAGAAATGTATGGCCAACAACAAAGCTTACTCAAAATAACATCACTTTATTGGCAATTGTTCTTATTATTTCTAATGGCATTGAAGATAGCCTCTTGCCAGATGGCCTGGCTCCAGACATTGCTTTCAAGAAATAAATGACTACATACAAAGTAGAATTTTGACACCAGTTCAACCCAGACAGACCCCTTTTACACATGCTTTACCGAAAGCAGTGATTCAGGATCCCCTTTTAGGGTTTAAGGGTTTGAGAGATGAGTTTTCTGGGAGTCTGAAACTTTGTTCTACTTTGTTCTCGGGGGGCCTTCACAATCTCTTGCCCCATCAAACGTCCACGGACCTTTTTTTTCAAAACCCTGAATGCTTTATTGAAAATATGCATACATAACACTTTTCCTACACAACAATACAAAACAGTACAATCACTTTTGTAAATAACACATTGAACGCAAAGCCACACATCACCCCTCCCCGCCCGAGCCCAAGGAGCTTAGAGATGCTACAGTAAGCCCTTAGTATTCCCCACCCAGCCCTACCACCATCACCTCTGAGAGAAATAAGACAGTTAAATCAGAAACAACTCCCTTGGTAAACTCAGACAAAAGAAGAGGAGACACCAGGTTGCATACAGACATAGCATTTGCCACCAGCAGGTAAAATCATGGGCTTTACTGAAACTCTTGTTTGGGTTATTAAAGTGTACGATTTGCCTCAAGTCTTCTGAAGTAACGAAGGGTGTGGAAGAGGAGTCCATTCTGCAGTCCAGGAGTAGAGATAGAGGTTTCCAGAGTGTGAATATCAGACCACGACACACGTAACCTACAGAAAACACCAGTGTGCCTCAAGTGATTTGGCTTCGATGAGGGTCGGATCAATCAACAATGGCGCACCAAGAGAGAGAAATTGCGGTCAATTACACAGACATGCGATAAAAGTAGATTTTCACATGAAGGAAACTCTTTAAAGGCGAGGGGTGGATAGTTCAAACCTGATTTGATTGTAGGTAACACACTTCCTAAAAACACTTCCTGCTCCAATTGGCATGGGTGTTACTGTGCATATTCATTTGTAATAGTGGTAGATAAAATGCAACTGAATACAAAGAAACAAATAAAAATAAAATTATATAGAAAAGAAAGATAACGGGTTATAAAGATTACAAAAAAAATGAGGACTCCAAATGTCTGGTTATATTTTAATATGATCATACAGGGATAGAGGTCAACCAAAAATGATATAATGTGAACAAAAAATTTAAGTAACAAAAAAGTTCAATAAAAACAGACAGAAAAGCACTGATTTTAAACATGTTTTACTGTATATCAGTCTGTAGCAAATAGTCATTACATACCCTGAAAAAGGGAGGAAGAAAGCTTTGAATGGCGCACTGACCACTGAGTAACTTGGCTGGAGAGCGTAGGGGGGGTGTTAATGCTGAATTCTCTCTAAGCTCCAAGAGTGGTACCCTCGAAATGAGTCTGCTGTGCCTTGTATGTGCGAGGTTCAGTTTGATAATGTCTACGAGATAAATCAGTCACTGCTTTTGGGTGCATAGAGGCATAGTGAGGGCTCAATTCCTTTAGCAATCTCTGGTTGAGCTTTGAGTCTTTGCCGATGCGACCTCTTAAGCCATCAGAACGGCAAGTGTGGCGACCGTAAGGCTGCGAGAGCCTTATGGACTTACACCATTGCAGTAGGCGCGAGAGAGCAGAAAGACCGCTTGAAAGTGCAGTGGGGTGGGGGGGGTGGTGGGTGGTAACATAGTGAAGAAGAGTTGTGTGCAACTGTATGAACAGGAAGGCAGTCTGTGTGTGTGTGTTTTAGGATTGCAATGACACTCCCTAACATTGTGGGCTCAGAGAGTGGTTCTAGTTATTGGTGCCTCTTTTCTCTAACTACTCATCCAAAAATCACAATTGTTAACTTCTCATATGAAATGACCCTTTGCTAATAAACACAACATTTTACAGCCTTTTGAAACATACCTCATTCAAATTGCTCTTTTTAAATTTACCTTTACCCCCCCTCACATCCACACAAAGATTCTTCGCCAATAACTCAGTGCTGTTTGAATGCCACAAGGAGAAAAAAATTCTAATGTAAAAATTAAAGCCCCGGATTAAAGAAAAGTTTTTCTTTTACAAAATGGCTCTCAAGTATTCTTTGTTCCACAGATAGAGGTCCCTATGGGGCTTTGGATAACTTAGAATTAGTTTAAAATCCTCTTTACAATTTTTCTATCGGATTAGGAGTGCAGGAGACGGGAGGGGAGGGCAGGGGAGGGGCTGTGGTAGATCTGCTGGTGTGAATTGAGCACACATACAAAAAACACGCGCCAATTAAACCTGCACCCACAAATGTCAACTCTCACTAATGTGTGCATGCATAATCGCTCCCACTCACTCACTCACTCACTCTCTCTCTCTCTCTCACACACACACACACACACAGGGGGAGGGACAGCAGTCGCCGGTGTGCAATATAGGCTGCACATGAGCTCTTTCACATCTGAAAGCATGTCTTCTGAGAGAGGTCATAGCATGTGTCCTGACAGAGGGAACCCCCACCTCACCAACAACGTCTGAATCCCCTCCCCCTTCATCACCGTTGATATGTGAACTGCGAATCCCTCTGTCCTTCTCCTCTTAGGCAGATGTAACGGGAGTTGTGCGGTAGCTAGCTCGACAGAGGGGGTTGTGTGGTGGGGGGGTGGGCTGTCAGTTGGAGACGTTACAGCGACTGTCCTTGTTAGAAGTTAAATTAAGGAATAAAAAGTTTGTTTTCCTAATGTTGAGAAACAGAAAGTGGAATCTTCACGCTAAAGCTTTCCACGGGCACTACTTGAGCTTCTAGATTCACCTCTTAAATGAGAATTACGCTGGGACTATCATAAAAAACTCCAACATTTAGCATAGCCTTTTTTCGTGTTCTTTGTCAGCTGGTCGTCAGTGTTTTCGTGGTGGATTTTCAGCCTTTGTCCAACAGATTGAATGCGGAGAATATAGCAAGAGAGTGGGGGAAGAGGAAAACATACATACAGAAGAGTTGCTATATCCCCCCTATGCACCATCCTCCCCCAATAACACCCCACCAATGTCCATGGAGACATTATACAGGTAATGCGAGAGACAAACAGGCAGACAGATGTAGTCCAATGAGTAGACGGTCTGCGGTGTCTGTCTGGAGGCATCGTGGGATGCGACGCTCCAAGCTCAAGGTGGAGGTGGGTTTCCCGGGAAACTCTGCGAGGACCTGGCATGGCTGGTGACCATGCAGCAAGATGGGAGGGGGGAGAAGGGTCAGTTGGAGGAGAAGAACAGCCGTAACAGCTCACCATTGGATGGCGGTCGTATCCCGCTGGGCATTGACTGGTTTTCCTCTGGGTCAAGATCAGGTTTTTGGATGAGGACCTGAATTTTCAGAGTGTCCGTCATCAAGTCCACCATTTTGTCTAGGCCAGTCAGGAGACAAATTTTTCTCACTTTTGTTTTCTCTTTTGTCTTGTGGCTTTTGTTTGTTATTCTTGACTTGCTTTAGGTCGGTGTTAGATTTTATTCGCCCGTTCATATTTTGTTTTACTCTGGGATTCTTGGATTGTTGTTAAAGAAGAGATGTCATCTGGCCCATGAGTGACCATCAACTGTCCATGTTACTGCAGTTCTCTGAGGAGGAAAGAAGAGATTAAAATTAGAGATGTAACCTTGTAATTCAAGAGCATTAAACACAAAGGGGACGTTTAACCAAAAAGCTCTCCCCAAAACTCTCTACAGAACATTAAGCTGCAACAATAATTTTAGTCGTTAAAACTAAGTAGTAGCAATAATAGCAACCAGCAACAGAAACATTTTCATATCTGTAAAACTGCAGATATGGTGAACATCAGCAAGTAAAAACAATTTACAGAGCTAACAAGGCGAAATGTGGTTGTTTTACCATTGAGTCCGTCCGCCTCTTGTGTATCGAGGAAGGGTGCAGGACCCCAGATGCGAACTGTGCCGTCATCTGAGGCAGAAGCCATGAGTCCTGGGATGGCTGGGTTCCAGCTCACACAGTTAACGGTGCGTGTGTGGCCTGTTAGCTCAGCAATGGGAAGTTCACCGCGTCGGTGCCAGATGTACACTTTGTGGTCTGTGGGGATGACAAAGGCAACAAAACAGTTGGAGGTAAAGATATTAAATTGTCACAGATTATAGCAAAAAATATCTTTTACTGCAAGGTAATCACTTAACAACCACGGCCAACACAAGATGAAGAACGAAATCAACCTTAAACTGCGCAGAACAAGATGAAAAAATGTCAGCAGGGGCAGTCCAACTACAGTATTTCTCTTTGTGTTTTGCTCTCTGATTGTACCTTCGCTGCCACTGGCTATGAAGTCTTCATTGTGTCCTCCAAAACAGGAGTGGATGGTGTAGAAGCCCTGGGTCACACCTTGGTACTTCCTCACCAGCACCCGGTCCTGAAGGTCCCACAGGTGCACTCCCTATAAAAAGTTGTAGAATAAGATGCAAGTGTTAACACGTCCTGCAAAGTGTCTCTCAAAACAAAGTGGAAATTAGCTAGAAGAAATTAGTATTGACAACGGTGGTTGGAGAGCCTACCTGAGTTGCTACATTTAACAAAGCTAATCTTCCGTTCTTTGAAACAGTAAAAGACATGATAGGGTGGTCCTCCTGAACTCTGTAAAGGATATGAAAACAAGATACAGACAGTCAGGCACCAAACTGAAAAATGCAAATATACAAACTGATGTAGAAATCTTGGTAACTTCAGGACAGTATACTTACAATTCAACAGCATGCAAAAGTCCAGACACACTTTGACTTATTGCACAATTTGTTGCTACAAATTTATCTTAACATGAAATTGTAGGTCAAGCTGGGATTTATGGGAAATCAATGCTAAGAGGAGAGACGAGGAGAGATATCAAGTAGATTAAGTTCAAACACTGTGACTGGTTAGGGGCTATAAATATTAGCTGGCAGTCACGAGCAAAAAGCTGTATTTTAAACCAAGTAATTTTACCGTCTCTGCCTACAGCAGGAGGTAAAAGGGCAGACACTTACATGTTTCTGTCCGTAAGGTCCTCAAAGTTGTACCCCCGGATACGCTGGTGGGTGTCCGAGGCCAGCACTGCTCTGCCATCACTCAGGCACCACAGGCACTGCACCCTCACACCCTCCCAGGAGTCCAACAAGTTACCATCCAGGTCCTGACAACACAGACAGACAGCAGACACCTCATCTCACATTTTTGACAGGAGGGGGTGAAAACATGGGTGATGCATAGTGTAGCAACCTTAATTAACATGAGGACCAATCAGAAGCTCTTTCCTTCTATTTGGACACCAACATAGTTGAACATTGTGTAACGCCGAACAGCTTTCCTACCTCTAAACACATAATTTGATTGTGCCTCATTGGTAAATATAGGCTCATCTGTTTTAGTATAATATGGTCATAACAGGTATTTCTGCAGTTCTACAGCTTTTTAAAACTTGTAAAAGTAAAACAGCTGTCAACAACTACACAGAGACCTGCTCATCCACAAAACACGTGCATAAACCGCATTCCCAGCAACATGTGATAAAAGACATATCCTTATGGGTTCATGTCTGGAAAATCAATATGCAGAAAGATCCAATTATTTTTAAGCTGCCCGTCTAAGGTCAGTGCAGCACAGAACAGATGCAATTATTAATTAAACACATATGCAATTATTTACATACAGGGCCCCCCCAAATCCTCTGCAAGTTTCCTGTGCCCTCAAAACAAGCCAGACATTTAGCAATGACCGACAATACAGATAATGAGTACAGAGATGAAACATAATTCTTGAGAGGAAAAGAGGTAGATATTAGAGGCATTTACACATTACAACAATAGTGTTTGATGGAAATACAGCTGATCCATCCGCTTACACATTGATAAAACTGTCCCCTCTGTCCTCCGGTGACAAAGCGTTTGCCATCGGGGTTCCAGGCCACGCTGGTCAGACTGTCTTCGTGGGACTGGGACATTTTGGTCCGCAGCTCCCCCGTCTGGTCATGAAAGGGATTGGTGGGGACAGTCGGAAAAACAGGAGGAGAGAAAAATAGGGGGGGAAGGGAGGCAGCAAGAAGAAACATTAAGTAAGAGCGGGGGAGGGGTGAATAAAGGGAAAAGAGAGGGGAGGGACAAGGATGGAGAAGAGGAGAGGTCATTGAGTACACACAGCCTACACAGTATCTACAGGAGGCTTACGGCATGTTTTTCTTCTCCAGCGCTTTACTGAATTTGAATTAGACATCTTGAATGTTTGGCATCACCGATCAATGCTTTTGTACACATTGTCCCCATCTTACTCACACAAAAACTCGCATATGGAAACGGTTAGTTATCGCAAGTATAGGATTATGTAATGCTAAAAAACACTGCGGTCTGAAATTTGCAAGCATAAATGTTACCTGAACATTCCAGAGCCACAGCTCAGAGCAGTCGTCAGGTCCACAGGCGATCAGGTAGGTGTCGTCGGGACTCCAGGCTAAGTAGGAGACGCCGTATGCGTGACCCTCCAGGGTTCGCAGCAGCTTCAACTGGTGGCTCTCCTGCACAGACAGGATGAAGATGACTGTGATAAAATTCATTTAGAAGCACTGACGGTTGAGCCCTCGTCTGCATCGGTGCTAGGATTATGAGGTTTCAATTCAAAGTCAAACAAGTGCACACTGCTCCCCAAGGTATGACTGAGTTCAGACTGTGACAAATACATTTTTTTCTGTTCATGTCTATTGGGTACTAAATTCAAACGTCTTTCCTTAGACTGAGCCAACATTAAAGAACCTGGAGGAGAAGCCACTTTTGTGAATGGATGGATGTTTGTCCCAGGGTTCTTATTATAACAGGCGAACAGACTTTCCAATTTATATTAAAACCAGTGCTGGTTACCTACACAGAAAGAGAGACGGATGTAGTGAAGACAACAATGTTTATTTCTCAGCAATAAATCTGAGAGTGTTAACTTGTGTATTTCTGTAGATAGCCTCTCACAACCAAAACAGTAAGTGCTTCACAGAGCTACATATTTTTATATGCAGAAAATACGCACATATGGGTTTAACATAGGAATGTCTAAGATAGTATATTGCAGCCAAGACAAACCTGCCTGCAAATGTAAAAGCCCCGACCACGACATTCCTGCAGGATAATTTTAGCTTTGGACTAAATCATAAAAAAAGAGGCAGCATGTGTTTATTTAGGCATTTTTCACACTCACCGGGTCCACTTGCCAAATTATGACAGTAGTGTCTTTGGAGCCAGTGGCTAGTTTGGTGCCGTCATTTGAGAACTTGCAGAACCACACTTCGTTACAGTGCTCTGTCAGAATCTGTTGGGTGTAACAGGGGAACTGCTTCCTGTGACACAGAGAAAGACCAAAGGGGGGAAATCTTCACTGGGCAAGTCACCAACAGTCTTCTTACCTTATGTTGTCCATATCTTAACATGTTGCAGTCACAGTAAAATCAAATATATAACAGAACATTGTAAATGTTTATACTTTTGAAATAAGTGCAACTGTAAGATGGGTGGGGCAAGACATTAAACAGAGGGTAAATGACTCAAGATTTCTGACGCAGAAGACTATTGGTACTACTGGAAACACAAAACATGGCTTTCAGTGTGTGTGTGCCTCAACATTTTAGTTTTATAACTATAGTTGACTGATATATAAATATCAGATGCTGCAGTATGAAAATTTAACACTGAGGCCTCCAGGGCCTGAAAAGCACTCTACCCGCATAGTACCTGCTGCAGACATGATCGAGGAGGAGAGAGACCGAGTCCAGATTACTGTCCAGCTTGGTGTTGTGATAGAGGCAGCGGTCCCTCTGCAGCTCCACCGCTTGCCGCAGCAGGGTCTGCAGCCGCCGAGGGGGCAGCATCACAGAGGGTGGCAGGTATGCTACAAGGACAGATAAAAACACATAAATTGACCCTGGGTTATGAGTGCAGCAGCGATGTAGTCATGCAATGTGTGTGTTAACTCTGCAGAGTCAATGTACAGACGTGTTTCCTTACTCTGTAATTTGTCCAGCAGTCGGCAGCGTGAGGCGGTGCCCTTGCCTTCCCACTCTGCCTTTGCCCTAAGATCTTCAGCGTGGCTGCACATCAGGTACCTACAGGAAAACAAGAGCACACAGCTCAAGCAAAACAACAAACAAACGAGGAATGATAACATACATGGTAAGATTATCAGAAATAACAGTACTACAAGAAATGTTGTACATGTTGACAAGTTGCCAGTGATTAGAATGGTGGGCATCAGTAGTTCAGATTTAATGCAAAAGTAAAACAAATGTTGAATTCAGCTTGTACATTTTTAATGTTTAATTTACAGAATTATGTACAGCCGAAAATAAGAACACAGAGTATTCAATGCAGGTATTATTTGAGGAATGAGCTGACAGAAATGTGATGACTGGGCCAAGGACACATTTGAATACAGCCAACTGATTGGCCAAAGACAAGTGACAAATCAATAAATTATTCTTTCAATTGAGTGACACACTGTTAAGACACAGACCTGTAGGTAGTGTTGAGTGATCAATGCGCACTAATGGATTAGATAATGGATCAGAGGAATGTGTATGCTGAGAGGAGAGGCACTGCCCATTGATCACAACATGGATTAGACAATCTTATAGCTACCGAAACTCCTATAGTGCATGTCAGAAGACCAGATTTATTGTGTATGAGTTATTTGCTTATGTTGAATATGTTGATTGGAGAAGTGAATTATCAACAAAGTAAAAAATCACTGAAGACTACTGATATAAGCTATTGATTTTAAAATGCCATTAAAGTAATCCACATTAGTGTATTTTGGGACAAAGATTGGTGATAAACACTGGAACTAGTTTTGAAAGGCCTCCCCCGTCTGTTCATAAATAAAAACCTCTACTAAAAAAGAGACATACTACCCTACAATCTATTGTGTGATTTGAATTCAAGAGTCTGCAAGAAAACCATTGAAAATACTACATCATTGAAAAGATCATTTTCATCTAGGATTCAAATGGTTCTGCGTCCATTCTAATGACTAACCAACTTCCAATAAAAAGCCTGAAAGTCTGGATCTATAGTTGGCTCATGTTAATTTCCCCTAGTGGGATTAATAAAGGATTCTTCTTCTAGCAGTGGTTAGAGCTGTATAGTTAGTAATTACAAAGCTGTTTGTAGGTGTGCACATTTATGTACACAGGTTGAACTGTCTGAAAAGTGCTATGAGACAGATGAAATATTAAACTTGTAACAGTACCCGCTGAGTACGTGGATGCGATCTGTGTTGTACTTGAGTGGCGTCAGCTCTCCCCGGAGCACCTGCAGAGCCTCCAGGACTTTGCCGTCCTCTAGATACTCGAGGTACTTCTGCTGCAGCAGCAGGAACTTCATGCGCTGGGTGGAAGAAGAGAGACAAGAGTTCAGAGAGAGGAGTTTATAAAAGCTGAAGAGGGGGAAGAAAGAAAGAAAAAAAATATTAATAAACTTAAACTGCTGCATCAGGTTTCCCTTTGACACTGATATGAAGTGATTTCAACCCCCACTGATCCAACAACAGCTGGTCTGAATGACTATAGAAGGACATAAAAAGCTTCACATTTGTAGAAATATAGCCAGTACAAATAAAACATCATATAAATAAAAATACTTGTGTGAAATGTATGCCATCATTTGCCACCAAAACTCAAAATGGTGGTAGCATATTAGATGATATCAGAACATATTTATAGATTTGCCAAGACGTGGTAATGTCAACATCAATAGCCCACTTCCTTCATACTGAAGACCACTGGCAAGCAGTCGCTGCTAGGAGTCTTCGTCTTATCTAAGGTATGCAGTAGCAGCCGCAGCCCTGACAAGTACGGTTTAACTTACTACACATAAAGTCAAGAAAACACCCGCCCACAAAAAGCTACAAAGAAAGAGAGCAGAGACACACAGACATTTTCCAATGTCTCCAACTAAACCTGTGATATTAGTAAACGTAAACGTGAGAGTCATGTTGACAATGACAACACCAATCTGCTACAGCTCGAGACCTAAAATGGCTACTCACACTGTACATACGGCTGAAAATCAACAGCTACTGCCATTATCTCAATAAACCAACTGGTAATGGCAGTTAGTCAAGTGCTGCTGCCCTGTATCAAAAGTCTGTCTGAGACACACAGGACTGTTTTTGAAAGTGATAATTAGCATACTAGCTGGGGCTAATTAGACAGAGCCAAGTCCTGTTTCCTAACTAGTACTGTATGAGTATACTATACTGAGTATGTGCCATCATACTAATCTTCATAGTATACCATTTGCAAACTTTAAGAGAGAACAAAAGTATTCTAAAAAGTCTTCTAAAAAGATTTTCTTTAAAGATGTCCCTGGAGCCATCTTTATTTCTTTTGCCATCCACTATAAATGTATACTTTTTCTAGCTGTGCATAGCTCCTTTATTACCAGTGTGCAATGCATTGTGGGATCAATAACACATTCACAAAATTCAACTAGTCAGTGATGTCCACATAATTGAGAATTGTTATTAAACTATTTCAACACATCTTTGGTGCTTCTCTATTGCAATTATTCAATTTCTTGTTGTGGATCTGCTGGCACACACACACACATAATCTGCAACAGGTTAATATCAGCTAATACTAACAGAACTATCACTGGGGCTTTAGTTACATTACATGTATTAATCAAAATACAAGATTTATCTATCTAAGGACAGGTGAAAAGAACAGGGGAAAAAACATGCCTGCAAAGGTGAACGACATTTGTCTTAAAAACAGCAGAATCATGCACTCATACCCTAAATCTAATATGGTGTCCACTCCTGCCACTACACTTTCTGAGAAGTCATCCAGAACATTTTATCTTTCAGTGTCCCACAACGAGAACCTGCAGACCCACATTATAACGGTACCGTTCTAGAACCTCCAGCTGTGCTTCCTAACTGAGCAGCCGTCATTCAGCCCGGTTCAGGTTTGGGAAAGGGGGTGCTTACCACAATAGCATTGGGAGAATGCATCAGTGCTCTCAGCTCATTGAGATCATTCTCAGCCTGGACCAAAACAAAAGGAGGGTGATGGAGGGGAGAGACAGAGAGAGAAATGGTTAGCTCAGCAGTTTCCACGCATGCACAGGAGAAAGAAAAAAAGCTAATCATATGAGCAGTAATATACATAATCTCACGGTCTCTCTCTGTTTGAGATTACTAAAGAGTAAGAGGCTTTGAGAATGGAGCTGATGTCCATTTACTGTGATCATAACTATAAAACATAACGCCTCAATTTCTCACAAAAAAATATGGTCTCTTTTGTTATTTTGCCTGTTGGAAAAAAAAACTCAATTTCTGGAATAAACAAATGTGAAATGAGTGGCTGGTTTACAACTGGTTTATAGAGAGTACAAAACATCCAAAAAGGCACCACCATTTGGCTGAAAGCTGGTGTTAATTTTCCATCCTGCACTTCTAACATGGGTTCATTACTCCAGAAGATTCACAAGGCTGTTTTTAATAAGATGTGTGTTTTTACAACATCAGTCCTAAAATGCTGGAATGAGCGTTATTCTGCAGCGAGAACAGAGTAATACCGCTGAGAGTGTTGATTTAAAAGCCAATTTAAAAAAAAAAAAACGTTTTAAATGTGCCAATATAAACCGAATGTTTTCAAAGTCCACATTATAGGCACTCATAACATCCTGCAGTAACACACGGCTATGCTTTGGGTGTTCGGGTAAATCTTAATTTTCATCTTTTCATATATTGAATGGGCACATAATGGGGGCTGTGCTTTGTTATTTTGTCACAAAGATGATTGAAAAAAATGGTACGCTGGACCTTTCAGAAGATATAATTATAATAATGCAAAGTTTCATTCTACCATAACCCTGTCAATACCAGCTGGCTGACCAAATACTTTTCAATCTCCAGAAGTCAGACTTTTTCCTGAGCTCTACATATTCATAATTGTAAGCAGCTAAAATGATGTTCTGACAAAGTCGATCTACGACAAGAAATACATGAATTCTGTGCTTGACCGATAAAGAGTTTTAATAAAACTATGTTCCCTAAAGTTGCCTTTTCCAAAGTCAAATAATACCATAGCAGTAAGAAAGAGTTTAATTAGTTCTTGTCAGGAATGTACATAGAATTGCACAACATGTAACAAATAATAGTATGAACATGTGTAAGTGTGGCAGACCACTTTAAGTTCTTTGCTTATGTTTTCTTGAACGACTCCCAAAAGGAGTCACATTTGCTTTGGGCGATAAGTCATACGAGAGGTTCTGCAAAGATCACTAGGAACGTCACCGATTCCTTGCATATCAAAGTGCTCTGTGTTATGTAGCCATGGTAACTCAGGACCAACCTTGTCCCACTCCCCCTCCATGACATGGTTGCGGAACTTGGTAGCTGAAGGGTGCTCCAGTCGGCAGCCTGATTCCTGCATCAGCAAGTCCACCGTCTGACTACAGAGACAGAGAGAGAGAGGCAGACAAAGTTAGGCTGACATGTAGACACAAGACAGATGGAATAAAAAGAACAGGGAGGATAATTATAATAACTTTAAAAATGACTAATTAAAGCTAAGAATCAAGTATAGATGATATTTTAGAGCCCAGTCAGAATGAGCTCATCAGTATGATGTTGAAAAGTCAGCACATGATTACATGAAGTGGAATTTCTTGGCAGATTATTCAACTTTACTTGATTATTTAATGACCTTTCACTTGCTACTGTGCTCTGCTCACGAGGGTAGCAAATTGGTGAGTGGGAGATCTGCAACAATAATTTTAGCATGAACGTCAGTGGCTGACAATAGGATGAAGGCCAACAATGTCTGGAGGAAGCCGGCCCAGAGCAGTTGTGTCACCGGAGCATTATTTGCGGACAGTAGGAGGTTCGCTAACACGCGCTGCAGTTGACATCATCCTCTCAGCCTGTCAACCATGAACTGTGGCCATCTGTCCAAACACCACCACCTCTCTGCTAAACACACTCCCCCACCACTAACAGATCTACTGGGATGCGCGTGTGTGATATAATGAAAGTGGGTTGGGGATGGGGGTGGCTGACACCTTCAGCATGATGACATCATTCTCAGGTATCAATGGAGTGGCGCAGCAGCTCAGTGTTGTGCCTCTCATCTGGCTTGCTGCTGATTTCTCATGCATTTCCCCAGCTGAAATGTGGGGGCTCTGTTTCATACCAGGCAATGCCATGTATCTATCCCACCACAACCCCCACCACCCCTGACCCACCCTCTCTGTAAACACAGCGATGTCAGGCTATCTTTTATAATGCTTTGTAATGGAAGCTTCACTCTCTCAGCTGGATGTCGGGGATCTGCGGATGTCGGGCTGTCCGACAGTGGGCTCCACGGCCTCTTGGAAGAAGGAGAGGAGGGCTAGACATACATTTCTCGAAACCCCCACTATGCTATAATTAGATCCAAACACAGCGCATCCATCTGAAACAGCTCGTAGAGAGCGCATTCTTCCAGCCGCCATGAAACAGACCGATTCTGCTCAATTCAGGAGCAACTGTGGCCCACAGAGCTGCCTTTACATAAATACACACCTCTGTTGGTGGCTGACTGACACGTTGCTCTGACACGGTGACAGTGACAGAAGAATGAAGATATCAATCCACCTTGGAAAGCTGTCATGCCCATTAGGTAGCTGTGTGAAATCACAATTAAATTTGACAAAAAAAAAAGCTGCGGATGACAGCTCAAGACGTGCAAAGGGTTGCACTCTGAATACCAAAATAACACATTTCATAGCCTAATAATGATTCTCCCACAAAATAATATATATATAAATGTTTCCCAAAGAATCCAAGCTGGAAAATGAGGAAAAGCCACATTAACAATTCCTCCGCAGTTTTATTTTCACGCAAGCGCAAAATCAAACAATCCTGCTGGTGCACTTAAAGAGCAGCTAAAATCAAGTTTCCTCCACTGTCATGACATTTCATTTTTCGCTTTCCAAACCACAACAAGCCTGAATGAACGATACCAACGTTAAGATGATGTAATGCTTTTTTTTAACCCGGTGCCATATCCGTTAACGTTAATTAACGCATCACGGCGCTGCTGGCATTACGAAAAAAACACCACATCAAGCTGTAAAGCAACGAAATGTCACGCCGTGTTTTGTGTTTGCATGAAGGGTTTTTAATGTCAGGACACAGATCCACGATCACCACAGAGCTGTTAGCCGTGGAGCTAAGTGTTATTGTGCAAGATGGACCCCTTCTTTCTACCAGCTGCCGAGCTAAATGCCCCATCCCCCCATGTTTGTGTCTGTCAAGCGCACTAACAGGGCTTTTACCAGCTGCTATTTGCCACTTACACGCCAAAACAGCAGCAGCGACAGATCGGCCACACTTCAAATGTCCGAGGCTGACGGGTTTTTACGGTGTAGAGGTGTTTTTTTTGCGCTAAAGCTCCACTTTGAGTTAACTTACTTCAGCCCCAGTCCGTGGAGATGTTGCCCTATTAATCGTATGACATCCTCCTCCGCCTGCGACAGCCGCTTCTTCTTTTTCAGCGAACCGACCTCCGAGCTGGAGGCCGTGGAGGCAGCCGAGGTCCCCGAGCCGGGCCCGGCTGAGGAGCCGTTACTGGCACCGACGCTGTTCCCGTTGTCCGCGCCGGAGAGGAGCCCGTTGGAGTGGGCTCCGCCGGCCGAGGACGACTCCCCGTTTTGCGCGCTGTTCAGGCAGGAGAGCTCCGAGGATTCTTGCCCCTGTCCTGCCCCGTTTGCCTGCATGCTGCCGCTGAGGTTGCCGACGACGCTTCGGTTAAAATGGATGGCGGAGGTGGCTTGGGAGTGTGCGGCAAGTCCTAAGACAACTCCAGAGAGGCCTGTTACGACTGCTGAAGCCCCGGGCTCTCCTGCTCCCTCCGCCGCCGAGGCTCGGTGCTTCTTCCGCGGGGGCGGCGACGCTCCGCCGGTGTCCGAGTCGGAGGAGGAGGAAGCGGAGGCCAGAGTTTCCTCACCGAGAGCGGCCGTGGTTAGAAGCCGGCGGAGCTCCGGGTGGGAAATGAGGGTTAAGCTTCCAGATTTGAGGCCTCGTCGCGGGGCTCGGAGCGGACTGTCACTGTAAAGCCGCTGTCAGTTCGCCCGTTTTTTGTTGTTGTTTCTCTCAAAACAGCTGCAGCTCTAATGGAGTCCTGACGCCCTGACGTCACCGGAAATTCCTACACTGCCAGGCTTCCGGGTAGAATTATAATCCAGGGGTGGTGCATGAAAACCTCGTTAGCATAATAATTAAGTGACAACAATAACACACTGCATTAAAATTCATTTCAATGTCTCCGGGGGACTTGACTTTAATATAGCCCGCATTTATATATAAAGCGTCCGTTTTACCTGTCCGTCTTAATTGCACTTCCACCTACCTCTTGTATATAACTACCTGTTGAAATAATCAGGTTTACTTCAGCCTCCTTTGCACTCTGCACCGTTGCACTGTTGTCTTAATGTCTGCATTTTATTGTTGTTGTTATTCTAATAATTATTTTTTCTCATAATGTGATATATATTTATACTTGTACACAGTAGTTTAATGTTTATGTTTTTGCCTTGTCCACCTGTTGTATGTGTACACATGGTCATTAAAGCTGATTCTGATTCTGAATTTAACATGAGCATATTCTGTGTGAACCTCATGTGGACTTTCCTCAAGTGTCCAGCTCACATATCTCTTCAGGCTGTTTTCACATGGCAAAGACAAATGATCTCCCTAACGTCTAAAGAACTAGAAAACTGAAATGCTTAAAACGTATTACTATTTAGGTATTAATGGTCATCAGAACTTTCCTTGTACAGGTCCGACCCCCACACAACCTTGTTTCCATGTTGAAACTTTAAATGAATTTTAAAGGGTCAAGAAAATAGCACTCTTGGTCAATGGGATTACTTGGTCAATAACGCTTACTGAAATTTGTACATTCTAACTGGATTTTTTTACTTTGACCTTACTGCATATTAATTGGATATTTTATTCACTCATTTGTAGTGTGTGGCAGTTGTCTGTTTTTATTGTATTGTATGTATCTATGTATATTTGTATCAGTTATAATAAAAAGAAATTTTTTTGGAATTTCTTTTGGCCAAAATTATGATATGCTATAATATATGCTATAATCTAGATATTAATCCCAGTCACTTTTTAAATCCTTTAAAATCATCATCATATTTATAACAATGATTCATTTGTTATGTATTGTTATTTTAATTCAGCTTAATCTAGAAAGAAACACTGGCAAAAACAGACCCTTGTCCCAGCACACATTTTGACAGCACAGATGTAACTTAATGTTGATGTTATTTAAAGCGCTAATAAGCCATTTTAGTGAGCCAGCATGCCCAATAAGAGTCAGGTCTCATCTGTTTTGATTTTTTGTTGTGGGGCCATGCTTTTGTAGACAGTAAGATCACAGACAACAAAGGCTGATAAAGAGCTTTTTGCAACCATATATGTGTAAATGAGTGAATTAATGAATAAATGACTAAAAAGTTGCCAACAAAATGTGCATTGTATTTATAATTAGATCACTGATCAGATCTATTTACCAATCTACTAAATTAATGAAAAATAAATGCATCCAGGACTGGTGACCTGCCCTTGTCTTATAACAGTTTATATGGTCAGCATACTAGCACAGTAGTATGAGTATTCTAACATTTGGCATTAACAACTTTTAATTTTACAACTAAATAAAATGCAACTACAAATTTTATAACTGAGGACGGCATCATCATGTAAAATATAAATTAGGATTTTTTTTATACTTTCTTTTTATTGTCTTATTCTTAACAACATACAAGCAATTTAGACATAGAAAGGAAAAAGTAAAGCTTCAAAGATCAGAAAAAATAAAAAACAAAACAAAAAACAGATTGCCATGACTCTAGTTTGTTGCAGTTTGTTGCTGAATTATTGTCAGTGTGTTAGTCCTTATCCTGTCGTTGATATATAGATAGTCCATTTCTCCCATTTTTCTCGACATTGTTCTTCTTGAGTTCTTATCTTACGAGTCAACTGTTCCATCACATATATTTCGTTCACAATTTTCCACCAGTTGTCTTGTGTTGGTGGATCTGATTTATACTATTTCTTTGTAATTTCTTTCTTACAAGCTGCATACAAAATTTTCAATAGATACCTGTCCTCTTTACACATAACATTCACCAGTCATATTACCAAAATACATCAATGTACATGACATAGGTATATTATAGCCCAGAATCCTGACGATAACTAAATGAACATCTTCCCAGAAATGTATGATTTTGGGACAAAGCCATAAAACATGAGAATGATTAACATTCATATCACCACAATTCCTTCAGCATGGCTGTGGCACAGATGTGTATTTATTTCTAATTCTGGGTGTGACAAAGAATCTAATCAAATTCTTCCAACAATATAATCTATAAATTAGGATTTTTTATTTATTTTAATGTTTTTATGTCTGTAAATGATAAACAAATATACAATGAAAAACTAATTTTACTAACTTTGCCTCATTAGAATAAGAATTGTGAAGGCATGGACAGACTATGTTGCTGTCATAACTAAGGTTGGACAATGTCCCATTCTTATTGGTTTGTTGAACTTGGTGAGCACATGGCTCTGCTCACCTTTGCCCTGAGCATAAGGCAACCAACGCTGCATCTAAAGATCAAAAATATTCTCAAAAACTTAGTGCAAACATCTTTTATTAACACAGTATAAATACAGTGAGATTAAGCTACATTATTTTACAAAAACCTGAGCTCAAGGTAAAACAAAACAAAGAAAAGTAATTTATACATCTGTTCCAAGCCTGTAATTCTCATAGCACTCTATGAATCAAGTGCAACGTGATAATCATCTGTAATGCAGGAGCTCTGTGAGATTGCCAGCTGTATTCCTGAAATATGTACAACTATACAGAATCAGCTTCTGCTCTTAAATTTCTTTGTGGATGAAATGGTATTTCACAGTTGTAAAGCTCATTATAGTATTGTTTAGTTGTATCAGTCTACTTCAAAATGCTTTACGTTGCTATAGAGTGTATGAGAAAGATCTAAATAACCTGTGTATATGAGAGAAATATCCTTATCCTTGTGTTAATGGCTTGGCTAGTCAACTTGGTGTGGAAGAGTAGTGGTCACTGGACCGCCATTGCTACTGGGTTTGTCTTTTCCTTTCATGAAGAAGGTGAGCAGCTCCCCTTTCCCTTTGACGAATATGGGCCCTCTCCGGATAAAGCGGAAACCATACTCTTTGAGGATGTCGTAGCAGTCCTCCACCACCTGAGGGCAGAGCAGGGCATAACATATATGGAGGAGAAAAGCAAATTCAGTAACTGGAGGTTGGAAATGTAGCATCAAATACGTAATGACTTGGATATGTGTGGATGCACCTGGATGTTTCCCATCACCCCAGTGGACTCCATTCTGCTGGCTACGTTGACCGTGTTGCCCCAGATGTCATAGTGAGGTTTACGAGCTCCAATCACTCCGGCCAAAACTCCCCCCTTATTGAGACCTGAAGGGGATCAACATGGGAAACATGAACACACACACTCGCAAATGTGCACACGGACAGGCTTACACACACACACAAACACGCACACTAACCGATTCGGAGCATGAAGTTGTTGAAGGACTGTTTGTTGAGGTTGTTGAGGGTGACTTTCATAGCCAAGGCGAAGTCTGCTAGGTCAGAGAGGTGCTGCCAGCGCTCAATCACTGACTGGTCCTCTGGCTGTGAAGCAACAGTTACAATCAGTTAAATAATCACTGCAAGTTAAGATAGTCCAATGGATTGTTATACTTGCAACTGGGTATGTTTCTAAGACATAAGCTGGTAAAATATCACACCTTGCGGTTTCTGTATCCATTTGTGTTGCTCTCTGGAGTGAGTCCTGAAGCGGCCATGTAGGTGCTTCCTATAGTCTTGATCTTAGTGATGCAGCGGAACTCATCTCTGTCTAGTAGCTGGCGGAGAAAATGGACATCAAGTTAATCGATGAGGGGGAATCCATGGCCTTTAAAACCTCTGCAGCTACATGAGAGCTGTGCTGTTACTTCTCAATATGCACAAAGACTGCAGAGACTCACGCTGTCAAAGTCTGAGATTATCTCATTGAGAATCCTCAGACACTCAAGGCCTCCATTGTTGATGCTCTCTTCAGTGTAGAAATCAGAAAAGTTGGGGATGGAGGCAAACATGACACCTATTTCATCATAAGACTGGCTGTACAGCTCCTACAAATGACACATGGAATGAAGTTAGTTTGTTCTGATTTTCTATTGCTAATACTTCTGCATGCATAAAGTCTTTCTCTAACAAAAAACTGAACATTATTAAAATACACCATAGGAGAGCAGTTACAGGTAATCATGAATTGCACCACAAGATGGCACTGAAATGCAAATGACTGTTTTGCAAGAGGTGCAGGTGCTTCATTAGTTTAATAATGCAGTAAACAAAGATATATTACTTAGTTTTTTTTTCAGTTATCCCCCCTGATGATGGTGTATGCTGAAATGGCTTTTAAATAACATCATACTCTGTGGCATTCCTCCTCCACTCTCATGACATCCCTGACTCATTGTCATTTTCTATATCTCTACTCACTGCCCCCCCCCCCCAACCTCCCGCTCATCTAAATGATCATGTAACTCAGCATATGCTAACATGTACCTCATCTCTCTTTTTAGAGCCCAGGAAATGCTTGGCCACATGCTCCGGCAGCATATTGGTGACCAAGGCTTCGTTCCAGCGCCTCATTTCGAACACCCTCTCCTTCTGGTCGTGCACACCAATCTTCCACAGGAACAGCTTCCTGGACTGATGCTCCAACTACACACAAATACACACAGATGGAATGTAAGTATAATATTAAGTAAGTCATTATAATTATAATTAATAAGTAAGTATATTATTCGGAGAATAAAGGCACCATTATATAAAACTGATAATTGCATTGCCCTGCTACTGGAGGCATTGCTCTGTAGGTGCTGACTTTCAAGGCAGTGGCAGACAAGCTGAGGTGATGTACTGTGGGTGTGCAAGAGACAGGGACTCACATGACGGGCAAAGAAGTAGAAGCCAATCATCATGACAATGATCATCATGGTCATGAGGTACTTGGATGGGACTGTGGATGTTCTGGAAACACAAAGATAGAGGCAGAATGAATAATAATACATGTAAATCAGCACCTAATTAATTAAAACTGGACTGTAATTTATAAACAGCTAAAGATAGCAGAATCTTTCTTTTATATATATATATATATATATATATATATATATATATATATATATATATATATATATATATATATATATATATATATATGTGTGTGTGTGTGTGTGTGTGTGTGTTGATTTATTTAAAAAATATAAAGATAGTTTTTATTGATCTGCTTAAACCATTTCTCACCTGTACGAGGCAAACTGTATATAGTCATACAGGTCATATATATCCCGCCAGCTGTAGATATTAACAGCTCCAGTTGCTGTGACGACCAGCACCATCAGTCCCAGTTTAATCAGGTGGCTGACCTGTACCAACATGGCGGTGGCGATGAGGGACATGACAGCCATGAAGCTGTAGTGCTTTGGATTCTCTGAGCAGCCTCGGTCACCGAGTGACTCCAACATGGGTCCAGAGGTGCTGTTGAGGACTCGAAGGGACGGTGGAACACAGCTCAGCTGCGTCATGAGAGACGAAGTACATGAGTAACTTTCAGAAAACACATTATATGGCTCAGTATTAATAGCTAGAACATGATGAATTCAAATAACTGCATTCAACAGGACAATTCAAATGTACAGTTTATAAAATCATTCACCAAATCTGTTTATTAATTTCAGTGTTTCAACACAAACCTGGCAGAGTCATTTTTAGAATATAATACCTGCTGGCACTCAAGTGTACATTTACAGTGTCATATGGGTTATTTTTTATTAAATATACTGTGTAAACTGTAGGTTGGGAAAAAACCTGTTCCAATATCAACAACAGCAATATAAATATAATAAAAATATTTTTTCAAGCATTTTTGTTCAAGTGTGACTGTCACCTCAACATGACAGCAAAAAAAAAAAAAAAAAAAGAAAAGAAAAAAGTCACACCGAGAGAAGGCAGCAGTGTGTTTAACAGGCTGCTCCTGTGGGGCTGTGACAAATGAGCCAGCAGGCAGCGAGGCAGACAACTAATGGACCCCATTGGGAACATGTAGTCAGACACATAAAAGGCAGTGTTAGTTTGATGAGGACAAAGTGGAAGCACACAAGTGGAAAGACGCGCACCCGCTTAGGTTGGTTAATATGAAAATACATATCGTGATGGCACTATTCGATTAATATTTTGCAAGAAGCAAGTTCCTTGGTTTTTAGGTATTTAATTCCCTGGATTAACCAGAAACATTTATCTACAGTTAGTTACTTTATCAAGAAATGTTCATGCCCAGTAGAGCTACTATGTCACAATGTTTTTTTTTTTTTTTAATAAATTTACATTTGCTTTGAGAGAAAACATGTGCCATATCACACACACCACTTGGAGGCAGTGTATCAAAGTTGTAACACAGTGTGTCGTACCATGTCAGCGATCACAGCCATGGTAAGAACAAATATGGCTGCCATGGCCCACGTGTTTCTCGCCCACCGTGTGCGATCAATCCACATTGAGAAAGACACCAACCTCTTGGAGAACATCTGTGACAAACAAACATCAGTATTATTAGCCCAAAAAAAAAAGTCAAGTAAGGTCTCTATATACTTTATAAGACTCGATCAATCAAATTTTACAAATCAGTACTGCCTTTGAAAATTTGACTCACTGAAAATGAAAAAAAAAAAACAACAACAGTAAAGAAATCACTGTTCAATAAATTCTGTTTCCCATCACCACAACTACAGATACTAATCTTGTTTCTCACCCTGGGGAAGATGGCAGCCAGGGAGCACAAGGTGAGGATAAGCAACAGTATCTCCCCTATAGCCAGAGTCACATAGTTCACAACCAAACTAGAACAAGAAAACACATCTTTCATCAGTTTATTGGTCGAGCATTGGTCTGTTTTCACTCATGTATTAATTCACAGATGTCCACTAAACATTTCAAAGTTTGCATGCATTTTCATTTTATAAGATGATGTAAGGAGTGTAATAATTGTAAACTCACAGTGGGTCTATGAACACCTCCATTGCTGTAATGAAGAAGAGCACGATGATGCAGCAGCAGAAGGCCGCTCCGCTTCGCTTCTCCTTTTCCGAGGAGTAGTGCTCCTCCAACTTTCCATCCACAAAACGCAACGACACAGGGTTGATCTGGTGATCCTTCATTCTGTCAGGAGGACAGGCAGATAGGACAATACAGAGCATACTTAAATGAGGTCTTGACAGGGTTAAAAAAAAGCCTTTGAGGTGACTAATGGAATGATTAAGGACAGATTTACTTGAAGTGTAAACATGTTATGTCACAATTGAATACATGTCAGTCCAGTTTTTGGTCATTTTAGCTACTTTAACAGCCTTAAACATTCATATCAGCCCTCCACCTCTGTTATTTTTGTCCTCTGGGTCTGTTTTTTTTTCTTATTAGTCTCACTGTCTTACATTTGCTGACTTTCTCTCTCCAGCAGCTCCTGCTGCAGTCGTCTGTTGATCACTTGTTCCTCCACCATCTTGCTCCTCTGAGGTTGTCAGCGAGGCAGGAGAGATCGGACAGGTGAGATTATCAAGTCTGCTTATAAGATTTTTTAAAGAATTGAAAGGTACTGAGGATAAGGTGTGTGTTTCTATGCATGGTTACTCTTACCCACTGATATTAAGACCTGAGTCTGTGTAGCAGAGGGTTTACGGTTGACAATGAATAAAGACATTTATCATAATTCACCTCCTGTTTAGACTCAGTGGGTGTGGATTTGGGTGAAGCTGCGTTCCCATTGGTTGCTGTAGTGTTGATCAACTGGTTTGAGTTTCTGTTGGATAATGTGCCTGGTTTCTGTGGACCGGAGAAGAAGGAAAAAACAACTGTCACTCTGATTTAGACAAAAATGTAAATAACAAAAATGTCTCTGTAAAAACAAGACATGTTTTAAATAATAATAATATAATATAATAATAAATAAACTGAGAATTTCCTTGAAATATACTCACATCTCCACTGAGCCCATTTGCCACCTGCTTGGACACCAGAACCAAGTAAGTGTCGATGCCTTTCTCCAACAGGTACTCGCACCTCTCTCCACCTTCCCCCGGCTCCAGCTCAAATTCCCCATGCAGACTGTCCTTAGTGGACTGGGAAATATGCACTCTCCTGTGTGGCACACAAAAATTCTTGAAACAAAATGCATGACAGAACTTGAATGCTGACCATGATGGTAAAATAAAGGGCTGCCCTCTCACCCAGGGATCCCTCCAGATTCCATCTTATTGGCTACGGTGACATCTGTGGACCAGACGTCAAACTGCCACCTCTTCTGGCCGAGCACTCCTCCGAGCACGGTGCCTGTGTGGACACCCACTCGCATGTCTACTTCGGTTTTAGTCTTCTCTCGCACATACCTGGAGCGATAGGGAAAGCATATTTCTTCACGTGTCGTCTCTTGTGTCTCCTTTCCTTCTTCCATATTCATAACATCCAATTTGAAGCTCCTCATCACTTCTTCTTTTCATTCACTTGTGCTTATATATCTTTTCTTAACAGTGTTTCCCCTAGGTTTACAGGTTTGGGGGGGGGCAATGCGACGTGACACATGTCGTCGGGGGGGGGGTTGTTGCTCACTTGTGTGTGTGGTGCGTGCAACAGGTGCAATACGGAGAGTATAGCATGCGATGCGGGGGGGCGCGAGACAGAGAGCATATACAGAGAGCAATTTCATTCGTACCACTAACTTGACCTGTAAGGGGGGTGGTGGTGCCGTTGGGTGCCCTAATATAATGGTAGGGGAAACACTGCCTTAATATAATTCCTTCTTGTCTTATACATGAGCTTTGGAAATAAACACCAGTGCATAAGAATGTTGTATTTTTCTCAACTGTCAATGTCAAATCGGCACTTACGAGATGGCTTCCACCATGGCTAGGCCCATCATTATGGAGCAGGCGGCATGGTCCTCTCTGAAGTCAGGAAGACCACAGATGCAATAGTAGCAGTCTCCGAGGATCTTAATCCTCAGCTGATGATATCGCTGCAAGATGGAGAGTTTTGGTTCAAGCCATTTAACAGAGGACAAAATATGAGCACATTGGTTAAAATTGGTCTTAATATCAGTAAACTCCAACAGAGACAGAAGGAGAGAGACACTCACTGCTGCCAGTTTATCGAAGCGGGCAAACAGTTCATTAAGCAGTTTTACGAGCTCCTGGGCGCTACAGGCTGAGGACAGCTGGGTGAAACCCACGATGTCAGCAAACAAGATGCTGGAACAGAAGTGGAAAGGTTGGGACGCAAAATTGACCAAACTGTAAAACACCTTCCTCTGATAGTTGATCTACAACAACTCTTAAGGGCTTTGAAAACTCCATAAAAAAAAGCTGATTTTGGTGTCCCAACCTGACGTTTTCATGGCGGTACATGTACATGGTGTTGAACTGCTGCTGCTGGACCTCCTTCTGATTGGCCTGGTTCTTCATGCCCTGCAGCATCTCATCAGCTATGTGTTTGGGCAGGATGGACAGCAATAGCTCCTCCTACAGGGAGTAATGGTGGAGGGAAAGTGAGTTTTGTCACATTTACTAATGAGTCACACATAAAAAAAAGACTAAATTGTCCCTATGTGACCATGCAAGTGTGTATGCGTGATTGTGTGTGTGTGTGCATAGCATGACTGAGATGGTAAATAGACCCTAGCAGTCCTCATGAGATCCTGTTAACTCATCAGCTGTGTTCCGGTTGGCTGGTTTTACCTGTCTTCTGCCAAAACCCCCACTTAAAAGGCCCTTTGGGAAATCCATATGCACTTTCTTTCTCTAACTGTTTCTGTTTATACATCCCCATCTACATGTCACCACTCTTCCTCATCTCCCCCACCCCTCTATAAGACAGTGATAAAAAAAAGGATTAAATGTATAAAATCAAAGCTGGAGAGAGCTCATGGCTTTGACTTTAATAAATTAAAGTTAAATATTGCCAATGACTTTCAAATACTGGCCCCTTATGACATGAGAGGAGATTAGCATAAAATGGCTGAGAAGAACGCTGTACCTTTGCTAGTTTATTTACAGTTTGAAAGTTAATTACATTTATCCACTATTGGAGCTCAAACTGTCTCTTTAATCTTTTGTTTATGTGTCACTCCATCGCCTTCCTGGCCTACATACAATTCAACTGAGACAGCACACTTATAAGAAAATGAACCATAAACAAAATCCTGCTGCAAAAGGAATACAATAGAAAAAGCAACAGTAAGAGTAAAAACTTCCTTTCTGAAATGCTTTAAAAACATCAAATCACATCCTGCCATAAGTTTTGTAGAGGCTCTGTTGGTGGAGTTTAATCTGACCGTGTTGTGTCAGGTCCCTGATGGTGGCTCCGCTGGTGAAAACAACAGTCTCTCTAATCAAGCTATTAGGCCTGAGCTGAGCAAAACACGCCATAATTAGGCAGCACAGGGTGTTCCTCTTCACAGGTGTGTTTGTGCATATGTGTGTGTTTGCCCCAAATAAAGAAATGTATTATCTCATTAAATAAAGTTTTCCTGTGGTTTTGTGTGTGTGTGTGTGTGTGCTCCACTTTCCTGCTGGGTGCTCTGCTCCTCCAGTGTGAGTTTGACCTCTAGTGACTGGCGAGCCTCCAAAAAAGCTGTCCTGTACTTCCTGTCTGCCATGTAGTATGACATCACACCCACCATGGCTGAGCACAGGTACAGCAACATCACATTGGCGAGGAGCTGAGAGAGAGGAGAGAGAGGTGTGTGTGTGTGTGTGTGTACAAATATATGTGGTGGTTAGTTTCCTGTATAACCATCTTTATATTCTTAGTTTCCGCAGAGGATCTGTCAATATGTCTCCATCATTTTTAGCAGCAGATTTAGAGGCAAACCATTTTTTTTCCAGCTCTGATTGGTTTCTTCTTCTAAATAAAGGTGTTAATGTGTAAATGTACTGTTATGATATTTACTTAACATTTTAGCGATGGCTCATAGCTACAGTGGAAAACACACAATCAGTGACTAATTTGAAACATCAATCCACTGAATCTAATTGGTGCCACAAAACGACTGTGTCCTTGGTAATTCAAAAAGATGTTGGGTCACATATGCAAATTATGTTGTGAAAGAAATTCATGTGTTCCTTTAATGTGATGTGAAATTACTTTTTTAAGTTGTAAAAACCAGACACAAGGCCAACAAATCTCCACCTGTCCATCACGCCTCTTTGTTCCCTATTATTTCATCCTTTACGCTGCAGGTTCTTTGTCATCTATCACTTTACCGAGGGCCATATTCACCTGTCTCACCAGCATGGGCCCCTGCAGGTTATTATCAAACCTCTGGGCCACGGTCACCCCGAGCACGAGTGTGTGCACCCCGCAGGAGAGCGCGGTGAGCAGGAGCAGCGGCACCAGGTTCAGCGGGAGTGTCAGGAAGCTGCAGAAGCTGAAGAAGGCCTGCCAGCCCACAGAGTCGCTGGCATGGGGGAAGCGCTCATAGTTCAGACCCATGTAACACAAAACGTGCACGGCGACCATCAGCCACAGCACGTAGGGCACCGCGCCGCGCCACACCGGCGACGCGGGCAGCTTCTGCAGGTGGCACAGCGCGCAAAGCGCCGCGTCCGCGACCAGCCCCACGGCCGCGACCACCACCATGGCCAGCTTGTCCTCGGTGTACACCACGGCGCACATGATGATGATGAAGCTGTTGAAGAGGGCGGCAAACAGCGCCAACACCAGCAGGTTCTCTTGTCTCTGTCGGCGGAAGTAGCTCTGGTAAAGCCGCTCCAGCGACTCCGGCGTGAAGGCGAGGCGCACGGCGCGCGGCAGGCAGCGCGAGCAGCTGGACTCGAGCACGGTCACCTCGCGCGTCCGGCCCGCTCCGTGACCCGGATCACTGGGGACCTGCACCGAGTACTCCACAGAGTACTCTGCGGACTGCTCCGTGTCTGTGGCGTGGACCCGGTTCAGGGACATGACGGCCTAATAAAAGTAATCCTCTCGGTTCATGGAGTAATACTGATGCACACTATTCCTGAAGCGCGCAGAGTGCCAAAGTCCTGCCGATGCCTCCCATCTTGATACTTTTGGAGAAATTTACATGGTCAGACTTTTGGAAAATAACTCCATCGGGTTAACAGTTAAAGCTTTTTCAATGACTAGGTGGCTCCACGGTGAAAACTCTCTTACCTTTTGGAATGATCACCACGTTTCTTCATTTCATGGCACCATTAAATTCCTTTAAAGTCTATCAGATTCTCAGAGCTTCTCACAGCCTCGTAGCTGATGCTCCATCCCCAGGCTGTTTCAGTGGAAAAACTTCTTGCAACCCCTCGGTGCTGCAGTCCTGCCTGCTGCCATGGTAGATCACCCAAATCCTGAGCCACAGGTGGATGTCCATTTGCATGCAACATATCATCTTCTCAGAGTGGGTAATATCAGAATATGAGGGCATAAAGTACAAAGTATTTTGATGAATAAATCCACATTTCTCTTGATAATGCACAGCAGTCTCTATTATAACAGTCTCTAAGATGCTCCCCAGTCTTCTGATATTATTCTTTGCTTCTCTCCTCCCACTCGCCCCCCTCCTTTTTCTAAACAGCTACTCCTTTGTTACTGTTGCTAAGATGAAACCAAAGTAACTGCCAGCTTGAAATCACGTCTTGGGAAATATGGCAATGACGGTGTGATGAGGTGAGGAAAAGGGATGTTTAGGCACTCTACACAATGTCAAACCACTGATCATTTGATGCTCTATTGTTTTACAGTCATCAGGAACAAGATAAATATTTCACTTCATAAATACACAAACAAAGGCTTGGTTCAGTTGTATCATCCATTTTATTTAACACTGGTAGCCACCATAATACATGTTTGTTGAGTTTGGTAAAAGCAAATGTGCTCATATTTAAATGCCTTTACTTCTTATTTGTTTCCTTCTTTCTTATTTCTTCATGTCTGTGTAGACTTGTGATAACACAAACAGATCTCTCTGCTCACATACACACAAATGCACACAAACTGTCTCCATTCTTTAGTGTTCGGTCTTCAGTGTTCAGACACTTGGTGACAAGCAGGAGACAGAGACCTAAACTCTGGGTCAGTCAGTCTCTGTGTGCACTTGTTGTTGCTGGTGATTTTCCAATCATACCACTAAGAGTACTTCCCAAAGCCAACAGTATAGCCACCAGAACTCCCACAGTCCCCAGTCTCCCTAGAGCTGCGGTACCCAACGCTGCAGCCCCGAGTGCCCCGGCTCCGATAGGTGCTGCTGCTGCGGTGACTGTCTCCATGCCAATCCCTTTAATTAGCTCTGCCCCCGTGAGAGGGCCCCTTTGTAGATTCACCTGAGTGTGGAACGGGCTCTTTGGTGCACCCAGAACAAATGCCCCCAGTGCAACAAATGTGATTGTTATAAGTTCTGATGTTGTCAGCAAAGTTTCTTTCAGTGCGACACCTCGCATTGCCAGAACTGCACCGACAACAACTGAACCCAACACTGCTAAAATTGAATTACTAGCTCCAAACGCCCCTTTTGCTGCAACACTTGCAGCTCCAAGGGATACCCCTGCAGCTGTAGCTGCTCCTAACGTCCCCCCCATACTGCTTCGAGCCCCTAGGGAAGAACTCGACTGCAGAATGGCTCTTAGTGCTAATGGCGATATTATGGCAGCTCCCGCAGCGATCTTTCCAGCCACCTCATCCCCAAGCCCGGCTGTGGCCACTGTTCCCAGGCCAGCTCCCAGCAGCCCTGCAGAGAGAAACGCCACCCAGAGGACAGACTGCAGCATCAAAACCACCTCTGCTTCAGACCCTTCTCCTGCTTCACCTGCCCCTAAACCTACTGAAAATCCCAGTATCCCCACAAACACAGAGTAGAAGAATATCCTCTCCAAAAGTTGGCAGCCAGTTCTAGATTTTGGTCTTTGGGTCATCCTCTCTGTCAGAGCCTTTCGAAGGGCACAAAGCACAGAGATGGTCAGTCCCATGACGAAGAGTCCAATTATGACACCCATTCTCCCATACACAACGCTGAGGTAGAGAGTGGTGAAGATGATTAACAGAGCTGTGGTCATGTCATTTATATTGGAGTATGAGTAGACTATAAGGACAAGAACGCCTTGGGCTGCGATGTAGATCCACGGTGGAAGCATTCCCACTGACACCCCAGTGGTGACAGCGCCCACCACAACAGAGGCTCCCATCGTGGTCTCCGCTAACCACGGCACCCTTGCTCCAATTTTGGTCCACAGCTTCATCACCATGGCGGTGAGGAGGAAACCGCATCCCAGAGAAACGAGCAGCGAGGTGAACACGAGGCACGCCGTCACCACGCCGACACCCGTGGAACCGGCTCGTCCAGCAGCCCGAGTCGCAGCAGTCAGCAGGAGGCCATCTTCAGTCAGTGTGGGCTCAACTGCAAATAATGCAGCTTCTCCAAAAGCAAAACCCGCTGCTGCACTTTGTAGGAGGGTCTTCACTGTACCAAAACCACCTGAGAGGGGTAAAGACACGATTAATTAAATATTTGGATATGGAATGTCTTACTATTCTCCACCAGTTGAAATACATTTAGTAAAAAAATGCACTTAAAGTAGCTCTTCACCAATTTTATATTTCAGTTTACTCATAATGGATAGAACTACTGTAAAACAGTTATTTAATCTCTGAAGATAGAGAGAGAGAGAGAGAGGGAACAACTGAGTGGAAGATGTTGAAGTTCGTGGTCGGTATTTTACCACCTAAGGCCTTAACAAAAATCCTGCATGACATACTGTGGGATAGAGTTTGAAAGAAGTCAGCTTTCCCCAGACAGTGTAAATGCAATGAAAGATGGCACTAAGTTGCATTATGGGGATTCAGAGTTTTTTGAGCTTTATCTACAATTTTTTTTTGGTATTTGTTATTACTTACTTATTTGATCTAAAATCTTCACTGCTGCCAGTTGAATAATTTTTTCCCTTGTGTCTGCCCTTTTTAACCCTTTAACGCCAAATGTATCATATTTGATACATGGTGTTTGTGAGACCTTTTTTTTCCCTGAAAAACCTGATGTATACAATCAAAATGCCAGAAAATACAAAATAACAAAACAATAAATAAAAATGCAGAATATAGCAAAAATTAAACAAATTAAAAATCATATATGTAAATTGATATAAATATATTTTTTAATTCGTCAGAAGGTTCAATAAACACCCCAGTTAAAAAAATATTATTTCTATATTAATTATTACATATTGTTATATTAATTATTTACATGAAAAATGTAAATAAACATTATTATTATTGATATTGTCATGTTATTATTACATAATATACTATAATAATATACTGCATTACTTTACACAACTCTATTGGGAGTATACGCTTGGTACTTTATGTATATCTAGATATTAAATGCATACTTACATTCACTAAACTGTGAATGCAGGACTTTTAGTAATGGATAACTCTTATATTGCGGTATTGCTACTTTCACTGAAGTAAAGGCTCTTTAGACTTTCTCCACCACTTGTGTGCACAGACTCTGCTCCACATGCTGTGAACTGCTACTGTCTCTTTAAGAGGAAAGTGAAACCACTTGAATGGCTCCATGCTGAAACTTAACACCAGGAAGTCTGTCTGAGCTAAGAAAGAACAACAAACATTTCAACAGTCCCTCTCACTACACACACATCTGTGTCACTGCAGGTGGTTCAATGCAAAATATACTTATTTATGCTCTGTCTGTGCTCTGGCTCAGTTTAGGTTTCACACAAGCAGCTCTGTGGCTAGGCTGCAGCTTTCACATCCTGTTCAGACACCAGCTCTGAGTCCTCTGTGCATCACATGAAAGCAGCTGCATGGATGTGTTAAATAGCGTTTAAAACCTATAGTTTGCCTTGTTCTTATTTTTCATTTTTGCTGCATTTCTCTGAAGTCACCTTACCCAGACTTGTTTCTGCCATGGCTCCTTGTGACTCCCTGTGCACCGACCGTACAGGCCCCACCTCTTCCTGATTGATACAGTGGGGTGAACCAACCAGAAAGAAACATCAGTGTGTGTCAGAGTAGCACTGTGACAGTCCACTGAATAAAATAACCACATTTGTAAATAATCACAAATATCACACTATCATAATAAACCAGTCAGCATATTACAATGCATGATTTTTGTTCTGTTTTAATGATATAAAACTGAATTCAGGCTGTAGTGTGAATAAAGTTATTTGTAATAGTTGAAATAACTTTTTTCCAGTCTGAGTGCGCCTCCTGCTGGATTCTGCTGTGCTCTGCTAGATCCCATATGCTGCAGTCCCTCATCTGATCAAACTGAAAACACACAGGCACCATGGGGAAAGGATGTAAATATTTTGGGTGTCAGAAACGTCTCACATCATTAGTCTAAACAGTCATGAGAAGTATCATCCCTCACAATAATTAATGAATGAATTGAATGAGAGAATTTTATTTTGAACATGTCTAAAAATAAAAAAAAGACAAAAAATTAAAAATAGAAGTATCATCAAATCATAGTATACAAAAGTTCGAAAAAAGGGGTTGAAAGAAGTATACACTTTGTTTTTAATTCCTACCCCTTTTTACTCATCCTGGTTGATATATCTTTATATTATTGCCAATAATATGTATGTACCAATATCCATATCAATGTTAAATATACATACATTACCTAAACATCCATATTTAAATAAAGAACTGAAGGAGGTAACATCAGGTCTCTTACATCATGTCCGACTGATACTTAGCAGAATTTCTTGTCTCTGAGTGTACATTTTACCTCATACATTACTACTACCCCATTTATTGATCTGCTTATTCAACTTGAGGAAAATACTGTACTTTCTACTACACAATATTTATTTGACAGCTGTATTTATGTACTTGCATACTAGCTGTATGTACTTAAGTATGTTGAAAGCAGTATTTTAGGATTGTTGTATTGGTAAATGATCTGAGTGTTTTCTTCACCACTCCTGGAGTCCCTGCTTATGCTGGTTATGGCAAAGACCCCATCCAGGTCAACACTAACACGCACACACTCTAAGAAAACAAAACTACAAAATATGCTAAAATAACTTTTACACTGACCATATAGCTGACATATTAATGGGAAGTCAGTCACACAGCAACTAAGTGCATACTATAATTAATTTCTACCACCCCACTTCTACTCTATTACTACCTTCTGCTCAAAATGGATGCATTGTTTTTTTTTCTTGTTTTTTTTTGGAGTTTTATTCCTCATTAATGACCCCACCATGAACAGTTAACTGGAACAGAAGCAGTGCCCATGAAAACAATGTTTCAGTCTGTGAATTTTCTTAGTAACTTAGTAAACTAAGAGGAAAATAATGTAAGATGTTTCATTTTTAATGAAGAGATTCATCCATCATCCATCCATTATCTACACTGTTTATCCTTAGAGTGTTGCAGGGGGCTGGAGCCAATCCCAGCTACTCAAGAACCTTACTGACAGACATACAAATTAACATCAAGTATCAAATGATAAAATGAAGTTCAAGAATTGAAGTGTAACTTGGTATCAGAGACCAAGCTAGGCATGTAGGCCTTCTTGAACTACAGTCTTGTAACTGTAGACCCCTTTAAAAGTCATATTTTTAGCCATGCCTGCAGCGTGCATCTAGGGGTGGTAATGTTGATCAGTCCATCCACCACTGCAGGTCAGACTGAAATATCTCAACAACTATTGGATTAATTGTTATGGAATTTGGTATAGACATTCATGTCCCCTTCAGGATGAACTGTAGTAACTTTGGTGATCTTCTGACTCTTCATCTAATCACCTGGGTCAAAATTTCAGTTTATCCAGTGCTTTAATTAATGACCAAATACATACAAAACTAATGACAGTCCCACCAGCCTTTGCTGTACTTTCCTTGTGTCCCAAATATTTACTCTAAATTGACTCTAAGTGAATCTTAAGTATCCAGTATCTTCACACTGGAATAGCAACAAAATAAAGTATACCAAGAGCAGACAGAATCAGTTCCTAATATAGTCCATTTGAGTGCGCTGCTCTCCCACAATGCACAACTCCAACTTAAAAGCAACCTCCATTTCCTCTTTTCAATGTTGTGCATCATATAATTTTGTAATACGCAAAAACACACCATTTTATACTAAGAGCTAAAATGGTATACTATGACTAAGTTGTACATGTAAAAAATTATATGCAGTAAAAGCAAGAGTTTGGGACACAGCGGCTACTCTTGCAGCAGGTTGTCATTTCAAATTTACCTTCCACAGCTCATTATTGGAGACTTTGCCTCAGCAGAGACCAGTCTTCGTTTCTGACAGCTCTGTGGGCGATTATGGCCGCTCCTCTTCTCATGTCCAGTGACCTGCACACCATCAGGTATGAGGCCTGCAGCATCCTGAAGAACAAATGGCCATCAGCATCAACCCTGACCCAATGGGCATCCAGGAAAGATGCATTGGAAAGGTGACACTGTTTTGTTCATTTGTTTCCATCTTTTGTTCTTCACATATAGTACATGTCTCCTCATTCCTTTGCCTTATTCACATGTTCCCATCTATTTCTTTCCTCCAGGAGAAGAGTGGCATTGAGGTGTTCTGACCCCCCCCCACAATTAAACACTACAATGAGATGCCCTATTGCTTCAAGACTTCCAGCATCAAACTCAGCTACACCAGCAGCAGCTGCAAGAAATGTCTCATCTGTGTGCTCAACTGAGTTGTTGCACTTAGTGCAGAGTTGACTCCCCCACAGATCTTGCAGTGTCTTCGCAAAACCAAAAGGCTGAAAGTCTCCTCTGACTGTGTGGTGTCATTGACCCCTGCAGGTGTGATCATGTGGTTTGTCTCCGTGGCTGCCAAAGCACCACCTTTTTTTATAGCATTGATGGAGGATCAAACTTCAGGGATCTGGTGACGATGATGATGAAAGCGTCAGTCCTCACACCCTCCTCTGACCTCAGTTAAAGTTACTCATATATCTAATCTCACTCTTCTTGACAGTATCAGTCAAGTGGAAAGGTCCAAAAGAACACAGACTCCAGTGTGAGAAAAGTGATTTGGGACACATGCAAATGGTTTCCGTAGTCTAGAGCATGAGAGCTGAGGATGCCAGAGATTAAACTGTTCGCAAATCAGCAATCAGAAGTCTTCTACTGGACCTTTTGAAACAAACATTTCTTGGAATGGGGAAGCAGCAGGGTAGTCTGTCTAAAAAAAAGCACAAGAAAGGAACATAAATGTTTACATTGTCTGTTAAGATGTTAGATGTCATTTCACTGTTCTCAATAATGTATGAATGTATACTGAGAAAATTAATGATGTATGTGTTTTTTTCTCTGAAATTAAATTAGTAAATTAGCAAATTCTTTTTATATAAATGAATATTAAAGATCTTTACTTTTCAGGTGATCAGCTGTTTGTTTCATTAGACACAATCATTTAGTTGCAGCAGTATTTATAAGACAACGCTCCACCTTGACGTGTGTTTTTGCACTGAACATCAGTTTACGAGAATGTGACCTGTTTACAACACGGTTTCAAGTTTCAAGGTTCACTTTTACCTAAAATGATAATGGGCTGTTATTGCAATAATGCTACATAATTTAGCTTCTATGTACGAAACTTGAATATGGACCAACATCCAACTACAATTGGGCTACTGCAGAACAATTTATTAATGGTATATTAACATTTATAGGCGACTGACAAAGACAGCTAACGGTTCACTATAAATTATTAGAAACACGACTTGTTTTTTAATGACTTTACTGTAACATTGATACTTGATGACTTGGAGGTGTCTGCTTAATGAATTACAAGAGCTAGCTAGACAGAAAAACAATGTGTCATACATAATTCATAAATGTTTTGATGACTAATAGCCTTAAAAGCATTTCTAAATTATTTTTAGCAACTCTAAACTTGGAATATAACTTCTTGAGCATCATTTCCACCACAGTTGATTGAGCTCCAGCCCCCTTTTTTGTACACGTACTCCCTTGCTTCTTTTGTATATTTTCCACTGTGCCAATAATAAAATAAAATTAGTTCATATAAAACATTCAACATTCATAAAGCCTTATAGCTTATAAACCCCTTTATTAGTGACGACTTATCAGTAAGTAGTGCCACAGTCCACATTTTCACACCATGACAAATGCTGATAAAAGGAAATGAACTCAGGTAAAACAGTAATGGGACGCGGCCCGGGATTTTCCCATCCTTCTTCCGGATCTGCGGTCAGCTGACTTAAAGTCATGTGACTGTCGCTTCACTTCCTGCAACAGTAGCTCGGTGTGTTTGCTTTCAGCCGGTCGCAGAGGTATTCGTTACAGGAATTACTTACAAATCTGAGCTGAGCAGAGAGCTGAAGAGATTCAGTCGCATTTTCTTCTCCTTCTCCTCCTTCCTCCATAAAACTTAGAGCCGGCCACTGAACTTCAATTAGTAAGTTTATTTTTCTTTAAAGTGGATGAATGTATGACTGCAAATACTGGCTGTCTATTTTCAGAATCTCTCCATAAACTCATCATTCATAAGACATCATTTATTTAGTATTTATTTAACTATTGGACTTTGCTTGTAATAAAAAAAATCACAGTTTAATTCCAGATATTAACATATAACTTATAAAGACATTAAATTATGTTTTTTGGTAATGCACCTTTATTCCCACATGTACTGTATCTTCTGTGCTGTAAATAACTTTATGTCTTTTCTGACCAACAATGGGATTTGATTTAAGTCAGCTGCTGAAGTCATCTGACAGGTTTGTTGTTTCACTCACAGAGGACTCAGTCACACCCAGTGAGTCAGGTGAGGCTCAGGTGAGAGATGCCACCCAGCGCGCAGCACTGACACCTGCTTCACCTCTCTCCTCCTGCAGAAATGCATTCGGCTGTGCTCCTGTTGGTGCCTGTGCTCTTTGCGGCCACCCTCGCCCTCGACAATGGAGTGATGATGACACCTCCCATGGGCTGGTTGGCGTGGGAACGTTTCCGCTGTGACATCGACTGCGAACATGACCCCAAGAACTGCATCAGGCAAGCCAGCTGAAAATATCAACACTGTGAAGCCTCTCTGGTGCTTCTTTTCAGGTGTAATTGATAAGAAGCACCCCCAAGTCTTAGAGTCGATTTTGCCATTAGATATATAGATTATTAAGATTTACTATTAATATAAAATGGTAATTCTGTAAAAGCATTTAAATGGCACACCTGACTTTGCCAAAAGTTCAGATCGCGCCATTTGAACAAGCCCTTCAAGTGATGTCACAGGTGAAAAAGATCATCATGTTCAACATCTGACTAGTTTCAAGTCTTTAATCCAAATCAGATTTATACACCGTGGGATTCAGCCTTCATGAATAATTGAAGGTTGTGGGTCAGCATCACTGCCAGCCTTTAAGAGAAATGGTTCATGAGCGATGCTGCTGTGGTGTTAATTGACTGCACACATCTTGTTTCAGTAAGAGATGGGTGTGGAGCTCTGGAAACCAAACTAGTTTTCTGGCAACCAAAAAGCCTTTGAACAAATTTCATAAATGTGCATTAAACAAGTGCATTTATACATGGTTCTTTTTCTTAGATCTGGTGTCATTTCAGTAAGCAGTGATCTTAAACCAAACGCCACATCCTACAAATACCTTCATATGCAAGAACCCAGTGCTTTTATTCTCTCATCATCAAATGCCACAGTGACATTGCTTAACTCCACCTGTTACAGCGGCGATGATCAACTGTTTTCTTCCACAGTCCTACATATTTGATTCACTCCCTCTGCTCTCATGGTGTTGTTCTCAGTCACAGCAGGCAGCTTTCAACAAAGACAGCTCCAGCACACAACCTGCTCAGCACCAAACATATAGACACAGTTAACGACTAGTTGGTAAACACAGGGAAGCAATTAGCGGCTAGAGTGCCAGATGTCTCCCTCAGGAGTTGGTAGTCCAAGAGTCCAAGAGCTAAAATGTCAAGTAAATATTGGACTTACATTCATCAGGTGGCCAGAAACAGCTCCAAATGAATGATAACGTTGTTCCATGACTGCTGGATGTGTAAACAAGCAACCGTAAAAAAATAAGCAAGATCAAGTAAAAAGAAAGGTCAGTGTTGTGTTTACAACTTTGTTAAACCGCCAACCAAGTAGCCACCTTCTGATGAGCCGTTTCTGGCCCTCTTCCAGTGAGAATCTGTTCATGGACATGGCAGACAGGCTCTCAGAGGATGGCTGGAAGGAACTTGGATATGTCTATGTGAACATAGACGACTGCTGGTCCTCCAAGAAGAGAGACGAGAAGGGACGGTTGCAGCCTGACCCTAAAAGGTAATGACACAGTGTATACAGAGTGCTCACAGAGACATGCACAAGCCATTGTTCCTCAGTGCAAACACTAATCTGTCATTCATAAGCCTTTAATGTCAATAAAACTGTTAAACAATGTGTTTACAATGTGACAGTCATGCAATCATATGACCAACAAAAAACCTTAGTCAGTACCTTTGGTATGCTCTGGTGTGCGGTGTATATACAGTATTATATGCAGCATCAGCATAGGTCTGTAAAGACAGGTACTTTAATGTCTCTGGAGGGTGGAAGTGAAAAAAAAATCTTAACCAACAACTGTGGATTTCTGATTTAGAGCTTCACAATTTGAATGCACACATATCATCAGTAGCTCTGTAACTTTTCCCAAAGGTCTTTTGAATGTTTTGTAGACTGTAGTAGCATTATTTGATTAATTTGATGTCATTTTAATACAGCAAAAATAATGATGATGATTTAATACAGCAACCTTGATGTAACTGAGCTGAAAACTTTATACTGAATGATACAATCAGTATATTTCTTTGTGCCACCTAATATGCACTTTGGTATAACATTATACCTGCCTTTTCCTTTCCCTCTTTCTCAGGTTCCCAGGAGGCATCCAAAAACTGGCACGTTACATACATGACAGGGGTCTCAAGCTGGGGATCTATGGGGACATGGGCACATTCACCTGCGGGGGATACCCCGGCACCCCGCTGGATAAGATCGAGATAGATGCTCAGACCTTTGCTGAGTGGGAGGTGGATATGTTTAAATATGACGGCTGTTATTCTAATGCTACAGAGCAAGAGCAGGGTAAGAGCAAGAGAAGTGACTTCTCCAGTGTGGTTACTTAGATATTGCTGATCCTGATTCTTGTTTGACTCTTTTTCCTCTTTTTGATAGGTTACCCTCTCATGTCAAAAGCTTTAAATGCTACAGGCCGGCCCATTGGCTACTCCTGCAGTTGGCCTGCCTACCAGGGTGGCCTGCCACCTAAGGTATAAAAAGGATGTCTTAAAGTTTATTATTCACCTCTAGGTTTAGGCCTGACCATTACAAATATTTTATGTTACTAAAGATGAATCCACAGTTTATATTTGAACTCTTTAACATGTGAAACTGCTTTATGTTCACAGGTAAACTACACTCAGTTGGGTGAGATCTGCAACCTGTGGCGCAACTATGGTGACATCCAGGACTCTTGGGACAGTGTCCTGAACATAATTGACTGGTTCTTTGAAAACCAGGATGTCCTGATACCCGCAGCCGGACCTGGAAGGTGGAACGACCCTGATATGGTCTGTTTGACTGACATAATATTTATATACAAGTTAAAGAAAAGGATTGTCTTGACTATAACTTGTTGGTATAATGCACATATTAAGTACAATAACTTCAATTATCAAATAATGATATGTAATAATGTTAAAGGATTAAAAATACAATTCGGATATTTACTAATATTTGAAGCCCTGTGATCCTCAAGTAACATTAGAACCCATTTGACAGGGAAAAAACAGACCTTCCTTTCTTTCTTTGTTATCTTAAAGTCCTTCATCTTCCTGTTTTCCTTTTTTTTTTTTTTTTCCCCTCAACAGCTGATTATTGGCAACTTCGGCCTCAGCATAGACCAGTCTCGGTCTCAGATGGCTCTGTGGGCAATTATGGCCGCTCCTCTTTTCATGTCTAATGACCTGCGCACCATCACCAGCGGGGCCCGCAGCATCCTACAGAACAAAGTGGCCATCAGCATCAACCAAGACCCCATGGGCATCCAGGGAAAACGCATTGTTAAGGTGACACACTTTCACATGAATTTTGTAACCTGTTGTAAGTACTAATGATGAAAACATTAATTAATAATATTAATTATATTATAATTCTTTTCTATCCTCTGCTGTTGTTCATATTATTTTTTTGTCCATTTCTTTCTGACAGGAGAAGACTGGCATTCAGGTGTTCTGGCGCCCCCTGTCAAACAACGCCAGTGCATTGGTATTCTTCAGTCGTCGCAATGACATGCCATACCGTTACCAGACCTCCCTCAGGAATCTCAACTACACCACTGGTAGCTACAAGGTATGTTTTTAAAAGTTGTCTATCCATCCATCCATCCATCCGTCTTCCACCGCTTATCTGGGACCGGATCGCGGAGGCAGCAGTCTGAGCAGAGATGCTCAGACTTCCCTCCCTGACCCCAGACACTTCCTCCAGCTCTTCCGGGAGGAGGGATTCCGAGGTGCTCCCAGGCCAGCTGAGAGACATAGTCTCTCCAGCATGTCCTCGGTCTTCCCCGAGGGCCTCCTCCCAGTGGGACATGCCTGGAACACCTCCCTAGGAGAGGCGTCCAGGGGGCATCCGAAGGAGCAGAGGCTCTACTCCGAGCTCCTCCCGAGTGACTGAGCTTCTCACCCTATCTCTAAGGGAGCGCCCAGCCACCCTACGGAGGAAGCTCATTTTGGCTGCTTGTATCTGCGATATTGTAAACAGTGTTGGCAGAGCACTGCTTCCCCTCCTGAGGTGCCGGATGGTTTGCCAGAATTTCTTCGAGACCGACCGATAGTCTTCCTCCGTGGCCTCACCAAACTCCTCCCAGACCCGAGAAGTTTTTGCCTCCAGGACAGCCTGGGCTGCGGCTTGCTTGGCCTGCCAATACCCGTACCAGCTGCATTGGTCAGAGTCCCACTGGCCAACATGGTCCGATAGGACTCCTTCTTCAGCTTGACGGCATCCCTTACTTCCGGTGTCCACCACCGGGTTCGGGGGCTTGCTGCCACGACAGGCACCAGAGATCTTGCGTCCACAGCTTCGAACTGCCGCAAGTCGACAATGGAGGCAGAGAACATGGTCCCACTCGGACTCAATGTCCCCAGCCTCCCTTGGAATCTGTGAAAAGTTCTCCCGGAGGTGGGAGTTGAAGACCTCCCTGATCAGAGGGCTTGGCCAGACGTTCCCAACAGACCCTCACAATACGTTTGGGTCTGCTAGGTCTGTCCAACTTCCTTCCTCCTGCTAGCGGATCCAACTCACCACCACCACCAGGTGGTGATCAGTTGACAGCTCAGCCCCTCTCTTTACCTTCACCCGAGTGTCCAAGACATACGGCCGGCGGAGATCAGATGAAACGACAGCAAAGTCAATCATCGATCTCCGGCCTAGGGTGTCCTGGTGCCACGTGCACTGATGGACACTCTTATGTATGCTAGAACATGGTGTTCATTATGGACAAACTGTGACTAGCACAGAAGTCCAATAACAGAACACCGCTCGGGTTCAGATCGGGGAGACCGTTCCTCCCAATTACACGCCCCTCCAGGTATGACTGTCGCTAAGCTACTCACCTGAGTGTTGAAGTCCCCAGTAGAACAATGGAGTCCCCAGTCGGAGCACTATCAAGTACCCCTCCCAGGGGACTCCAAGAAGGCCGGGTACTCTGTACTGCCATGTTCAGGCCCGTAGGCACAAACAACAGCAAGAGACCTATCCCCGACCCGAGGCGCAGGGAAGCGACCCTCTCGTTCACCGGGGTGAACTCCAACACATGGCGGCTGAGCTGGGGAGCTATAAGCAAGCCCACACCAGCTCACCGCCGCTCACCCTGGGCAACTCCAGAGTAGTGGAGGGTCCAGCCCCTCTCAAGGAGCTGGGTTCCAGAGCCCAAGCTCCTTCCCCAACAGCGAGGTGACATTCTATGTCCCTATGCTAGAGTTTTGGTCCAAGGATTGGGTCGTTGAGGCCCCCGGCCACAACTGCCACCCAAATAACATAACACTGGCCCCTCATGGACCTTCCTGCTGGGTGGTGAGCCTACTGGAAGGCGGGCCCACGTCGCCATTTCGGGCGACCACCAGGCAAGGAGGGGTAAAGGTTGTCTAGGCAATACCCATTCATGTGGTCATTGCTATCTCCAAAGTCCATATTGCACTCAAAGCACCTCTCTGAATTTAGAACAACTACAGGAGTTTTTCTCCCCAGATCACAATGAAAGCTGCAGTGTTTGTAATCACTGACATTGTCTCTACTCTCTTTATTGACCTGTCAGAAGCATTTGATACTGTCTGTCATAAAATCCTACTAAGCAAACTACAGTCTTTAGGTCTAGATGTTTGATTAAGTTAACTAATAGATTGTTGCAGTTATACAGCAGTGTTAATCCACTGAACACGCATGATTAATATTACCTCTTTTATGTTCGAATTTTCTAACCAAATACACCTGAATAAGTCGGGAGAATCATTAACATTTTCTCCTTTACCCTCCCTCAGATCTATGACGTCTTCACCGAGAAGACCATGATGCTGAAAGACTCCACTGACTTTGTGGTGTCAGTGAATCCCACAGGTGTGGTCATGTGGTATGTCTCTGCGCCCGCCAAACTGAACCTTCGCCAGTACTATAAAGATGGCAGACTCCCGGGATATGCCTACACTGATGATGAAAACGTCATTCCTCGTGTCTTTCTCTGATTGCCCACTTGTAGAACTGTACTATCTAATGATCACGTCACTCTTACTGCCTTATTGCAGTTGCTCTTGATTAAGTGGTAACTTAACATACTCACATCATCAGGTGCACAAAAGACTATATGAAGTGCTAATGAGTACTCCTAAGTTGTTTTATATTAAAAACATTGTCACCCTCTATTCCAAATAATGAAATCACTGTAAGCTCAGGGAAAGCCATTTTGCATCTGGACATGTCACTAATCTGAAATAGTTTATGTGATCTTTTTCTCAAATTCTTCACTTGTAGCACCAGTGTTGATCAAGTTAAAGAGTTCAAAACAAAGCACATCTAATTTCATAGTGAGAGAAACCATGTTTTGGGACACATGTTAAGTGTCTTTGTATTTCACAGTGTATGAGATCTGATAACTGATTTTACTTTTTCAGTCCAGTTTGCCAGAAGTGGTGCAACTCATAAATCTCCATTGCTCTTACTGAAACATTTTTTTTTTCTAAACACGATAGTCTTAAGCTGCCTTAAGATCTTCCAAAGATGATGTTAAAGGCTCCTGCCAAGCAACATATTTTGAATGATGTTTACCTTTTAAATAGACTTTTTAAACCTTTTAAAGGATAATTGTTTTAGTCTGTCAAAATTTAGTTGCTGCATCTATTAAGATAATTGCAATGAATGTTCATTTGAGAATTATTTTTTTAATGAAATGGCTCTTTGAATGAATTTTGTGGTGTTTCTTTGTCTTCACTGAAATAAATAATTCATTTAACTTTTCAATCAAAAGTTACCATTTCATTATGTTTTGAACCATTTACGAGCTGCAGTGCTTCTTCGTCATCAGACTAAAAATGTTGTCCTGTGACTACTAAGGCCTTTTTAAAATAAATTTATACATCAACACTGCTGCTATAGGACTCTTGTAAGAGTGTCTCCCATAAGTGATTACATGCTACATTAGGCCTATTACTACGAACAAATACACATTTTAGTGGAGTGGCCTTAACCCAAAAACCTGGCAGTAAAGGCCCAATAACACTGAAGAATCCTGTTGAGTCTACTTCACAGACAGTTGAGGGTCGTACAGTTCACACAAATATATGAACGTGCTGCATGTACAGCTCGAAAGATGTTTCTGCTTTATCATCAGTTTATTAGGGAGAAACCGACATAGTTTCAGTTCAGCTTCTAATAACTCTCCAGGTTCTCATATTCCTGCAATTGTAGCAGGATGTTATTCACTTTTAGCTTTCACTTCTCAATTTCTAGTAAATCTCAACTTTTTTAGTTTTGGTTCTCTGTCTGACAAATGTATAATTACTCAACACACAATCACAGAATCACCTGTATTTTTACTGTAACAACAACAGTACTATCCTTGGCAATTTTTTTAAGGTTCGTTCTAAACTCATACAACTAGATGCCTTGCCCAGTGGCTCATTATGTGATTTTCAGGCAAAGATCCATTATGATTTGGTGGGTAGAAAATTAATCGTTTGCATCATGCACAGAGAATAAAGAGAGTGAAAGCTGAAAGTCATTTAACCAGTGTCACACAAGTGCACATCCATATTGAGCCTGCAGAGGTCAGTGTTGCTCTTCAGACCATATGGAGGTGACAACACTGGCCTTAGGGCCTCATCTACTGCCAACAAATGCACCTGCCGAAGTGCACAAGGACAGTTGGTCCATTCAGCCCAGTCCTTTATCTCTCTGTTATGATTTACTCTCCTCTGACAACATCTCCCGCTATCACACATGCAAAACAACGTATAAACTTTTTATATTTTGTTTTGTCCCTCATTCCTTTCCTCTATCAATCACCTGTAATTCTTCATTGTATTCATTCTGCCTCCTCGTATTCATTCCTCCCTTCTCTCCTCCTCCTCCTCTTTGTTTAATTCGGCTAAATCTTGTGCATAGTATCACCTCTGACCTTGGCCTCAGTGCCCTGTATTTGCACACAATCTCAAGATACTGGAGTAGTCACATGATTGTGTGCATTGGCATGCATGCTATACTGCGTGTGCGTAGGTATGACATGAATAAACTTGCTTTGCTTGACACAGTCACACATACACACACACACACACACACACACACACACACGCCTTTTTAGGCCGGATTGGCAGTGTGTATGTCTGTGAGTGTGTGTGAAGGAAAGAGGATCTTTGCCTTCCTTTCTTTCGGTTTCAGTCGTCTCAAATGTCCCTTGGCTGCCCAAACACGACACATCTCTCACTGTCAAGGTCTCAGCCATTTGGAAACAGAGAAGTGAGGGAGTTATGATAGAGGAAAAAGAGAGAACAGTGCAATACAGATTTGAGCAAAGGAGCAGGGGAGGTGCTGTAAAATGTCTATTAGAAGCTACAAATGAGCAAAAGAAAGGGTTGGTGGGGGGACCGGGAGAGATGAGAGAGAGCGAGGGAACGAGTAAGGGAGGGGGGTGAGACGAGGAGCGAGAGCGTTCCTGCCGATGCTCACGTAGACCCACAGCTGCAGAGAGCCGCAGTTGCCACTCTCGTCTTTGTGTGCCCCCCTGACAACACCAGCACCCCCGATTCAAATCAGGGCTTCAACCCCCCTCTTTTGGGCAACACATGCGTTGTTGTCACGCTGCTAGTCACACTCTGTGCCTCGCGCCTCTAAAATCCAAACCAGCTGAAGGGGGGGATTGAACAGTCAGAGCGGCGCTGGTGCAGACAGGACTTGGCATATGGGTCAGGATATAAGCATGATCTCAAAGGAGGCCACGCACACTCAAAGCCCCGGAGGTGCTGCCACAGAAAAAGCAAAGTAACTGAGCTCTGTCTCTTTTGTGTCTTCCTTAGAAGCTTAACATTTACGTGCCTGTTTGTGCATCGTCACAAAAGCTGCAGTTTGGTAGCAACATTCAGATGAGTCTCGAAGTCTGCGAGCGTGTCGGTAGCACGATTTCTTGCATGGACATGACGCACACAGACGCTGGCACTGCACTTATCCCGGTTACATCATCATTCCCTCCAGTGCTGCCTGTATATATGGCTGGTTGCTGACTCATGACATCACCGTCCTAAGCTCCGATCCAAAGCAGAAAAGGTGTCATGCACTGTTATCTCATCCCACTGTAATGTTGTCTTCCTCTTTGACCCACATAGCTGTTCACACCTTCAGTTAAATAACAGATATGTTAAGGGATCACTGAACTGTGAAGAAAAAAGATTTAACATTTGAGGGTTTTAACAAAACTGTGTAACACATGTATCAGGTGTGAAAGCCTTTTTATGTTTTTGTAGGCTGATTATTAAACATTGTCAGGTCTTGTGTGCATTTTAACTACTGAGCTAGTTAAATAAATTAATCTGTAATTCAACACATTTAATATGTGATTTAAAGGTAGCATTATGTAACCGCATTAAAACATGTTAATTCCTCCACAGTCAGACAGCAGTTACTTCTACTCTGCTAAGATACCGGAGGCGACTTTCCTTTTAGTAGGACTAATGTATCTGGTGTTACTGTTTTTTGTACTTTATGATTATATTTACTTATTATTTTTTGTGGCATCACAAACACAACTACTGAGATGTTGGAGTATCAAAAAACATTTTTAACAGTAAATATAGGTAAATTAAGCTTTAGTATGGATATCTTACTAGCTAGCCTTACAACCACTGCAGTTAGGTTTTCCGCCTGTTTTCTAGTGTTTGCAAATGCTGCAAGCTTTAAACTCCCCAAATAAAACATTTTATGCCAAAATGACTTAAATGGTAAAAAAGATGTCATCAGGTCAAAGACTCTGGTCTAACTCATTTCATATTTGCTAGAACAACTCCGTTCAAACTGTGTTTTGACTTTAAAGGGCAGCTTCAACCTGTCGACTGAGGACCACTCATTTTGAAATGTATGAATCTTTATAGCTTTAACCAACATAGGAGAGGGTGAGAGCGAAAACTAGCCATCCTGCTTGCTTCACTTGCACATATTACTGTCCAGAAGTCATTTTTTCTAGTTAAGCATTGAGAGTCCCACAGTTCAGACCGGGTTCCCACATTTCATTTCAAGCAAACATGGAAAGTCCACGAGGTATTACTTAACAGGGTCTTCTCTATTGCAGCCACGCTCGCGCCTCTTGTAGTGCGGCTTTGACGTCTTTTCCCTCCTACTTTTACTGGCTCATGCATTAGGCAGAGACCAGACACCCCTCCTCTGGCCGCGGCGGCTTACATTACACACTTTTCTTGTCTGCTGGATCCTGTGACCCATAATGCAATGTATGGTGTGCTTACTGCAGACTCACCGTGCAATCTCTCTTTTAATCCAAAAATACTGGGGCAGTAAATTAATTTGGGTTTGGACTCTGCACACCTGGTAGGGGTTGTTCTGTACTGTTCTGTCCTATAAGCTGTTACAGCAGAAGATGTCCTGCTGGCTGTATGCAGACACTGTTGTTTCAGCTGGAGTGAGGATGTGTGGATATATCAGCTGGTGCATTAGCGAGACACGTATAGCCAAGGGATTTGTGGAAATGAGTACACGATGGCAGGAGTGTGTCATGTCTGCAACTGTGAAGGGATATGGTTACTGATTCACCTCTGTCTCACCACTGATTGAAAAAACATCAGGGCAACACGTCTTCGTGACTAGCAGTATTTGACGTCCATTACCACTGAACTTCATGTGAAATGCTTCTGTGGTGGGGATTTTTATGAATGAATGCCTGGGTTTGTCCACCAGTGGCTGCTGTTGACCCAGTAAAGCAGTCCCAGCCTGGTAACTGTTTCCACGACGCTCCTGTGTACGAGGCAGCCTGCACGTTGCCGAGGCGCTGGGTTCGCATGGCAACTGGCCAAGCTGTCAGCTGCCTGCCTGTGTGGGTCAAAGTCAGAGACCGCAGCCAATACTGTGCTCTCTCGCTCTCGCTCTCGCTCTCGCTCTCTCTCATACACACACTCAGACAGACACACCACACAGACTCTGTCATGGTCTCATTCTTTCCCTCTAACTTCACACACAATAAACCTGGTCTTATTTTCTCTTTCGCTCTCATCCCCTGTACCGACAGATCCTGGACACTTTCCTGCAGACACACTGTACATCTGTGAGAGTGTGTGTGGTCACCCCATTTACCTCACTTGTATTCCTCTCTTCCACTGTATTCCCTGTCTGAGGTTTCTGTGCCTTTCTGGGCAGCAGAACAAAACCCCATCTTTCCTTTCACTGGCTGGAGCAGAGCACGGCCAACACAGCCAACACAGCAGCAGGATTTGGCCCAAGTCGGCAACAAGAAGAATGGCTCGATAGGACTGGAAAGAGCAGGTGGAGCTCTTTGGCGAGAGTGTTTTGCCGGTATGCATGTGTGTGTGTGTGCGTGTGTGTGCGTGCATGTGGCGTGGGTCACACTAATAGAAACTTTGTCAGATTTCCAGCAGATATCTGATATGTATTCACAGAGCAACAATTTGGTAGGTAACACGAGGACATTTGAGCCACTGCTGATAATGCATCTATTTTTGGGTAAAGCCCTATAATGAAACACAGCATGATGCTGTAGAAATATGGACTGACAAGATTAGTTTGCAAAAAGGAATCATGTGCGGGGGCCGGCCAATAAAAATAGAGATGTGATCGGTCAACAATGCTTCTCTTAACCTTCAGCATGGCCAGTGAACTATGGAAGCCCATTTCCGCCAATGTGATGAAAAAAAAAAAGATCCAGTAAGTCATCATAGTGAGAAACTTACTTAAAATAATGGTTTAGTATGCCAAAAATAATAAGTCAGTAACTCAAAATAATGAGATGCTTTATCCAAAAGATGACTTGCTGTTCTCAAAACATTGACTTAGTATCTCAAAATAATGACTTAGTATAACTTTGATATAGTGTGTTAAAATGATGAGTATCTGACATAAATCATTATTTTGAGATACCAAGTCATTATTTTATTATGAGCAAGTTTATCATTATTTTGAGATACTAAGTTGTTATTTTGCTTAAGTTTCTTATTATTTTGCTAAAGTAGCTGGATTATTCTGCCAATCAGCCGTCACAATTATAATCTCTTCTTTCTCAGGTTGTCTGTCGCTGAGACGACTTTCATCTGCTTATCTGTCAATCTGTCACTTGTTTGTACAGTAGTACTGCGATTGTCTGTCTGACGGTAAATGTGTCCATAAGGAGAGGTCACAGCTTGTCAATGACAATTTCACCAATGAAATCAGTGTTGTTTTTCCTTGTTTTAGCAGATGCTACATCATAAATACTGATAAACCACAGTTTCAATTGGTTATTTGCCATGCTAGCATGTTAACATTTTGTACAGATAACACAGACAAGAGGTGGATGTAGCTTCCAGGTCTGCAAAGTGAAGCCATTGCAGGAGTGTCTTAAAGTCTACTGTTTCCAAAAATAAGCGTGATTATATGCAAGTCTATGAGAAAATGACTCTACTTCTTGCTTGATTTATTATCTTAGTAAATATTTCCCATTGAGTTCATGGTGCCAATCGCTGGTGTCAAGTCTTCATCAGTACAGCATGAAGATTATTTTGAAAATGATGGTCCCATTTAGAGGAAAATATACATAAAGCAGGGTATGCTTCAAGGCGTGGCCACCTCGTGACTGACAGGTGGCCGTGATCGTGATTCGCGATGTGGTTGTTCAAGGTTTGGATGTTCTAAAAGACACTCTAAGGAGCTTCATTTTGTCTGGTAAGTATATTTTGTTTTCAACTTGTTTTCTCTAACCAATATTAGCATCCCAATTAATGTCACAGTTAATGTGAATTAAGGATACGCCTTGCTAACCAAGCAAGCTAGCTATGGCCAGAATTAGTGTAAGAGTTAGCTGATGACCCTCCTCCCCAGCTCCACCCTCTTACTAAGGGGGACTTTCTCACCAAGTATGCCAAGTTCAGACTTGTGTATTCTCCAGTTCAGACTTGACAAGTTTGACTCAAGAGTACAGACTCCAGAAGACAGAGGGTTGTGGCCATTCTATAACCTGAACAGTAACGTGTTTGATAATGTCACCATCTTAGGTCATCTTGGCAATATGGGTCTGATCAGGGTTATCTTCGGTGTAATGTATATCAACAATAAAATTAAGTGTGATATAAAACACAACTTTACCTCTTTTAAAAACACAAATATGTACCCTGCAAATTTTGATTGTTCAAGAATCTGTAGCCTATATATAAAACGCCAATGATGTTGAACAAATTAACAAGGGAAAATAAGATTAGACTTCAGGCATTAGAAAATGATTGCTTAAATGTTAGCTTAAAACAGAAGAACACTTTGCACATCTAGACAAGTGTGTAGGAGAGCGACAAGAAGAGTAACATGTTGCAGAGAAACTCCTACACACAAAATAGCATATATATATATATATATATATATATATATTTGCATTTGGCATTTAGACTATACTTTGGTAGATGCAGACTTTGAACTGGAACAATACTTGAGCTATGACTGATGACATTGCCCAAGTACCCAAGAACACAAGTGCAGAGAAGACTGCAGATTGAGAAAGGCCCGTTGTCACTTCTAGCTCTACAAAACACAAGATGGCGACAACAGAAATGCCAAACTTGAGGCTTCAAAATAGTAGTCCACAAGCCAACAATGGTAATGTCCACTTTTGTACACAGACTGTGATAGATAATCACAATTTCCCAATAGTATATAATGACGACTTTCATGATCTCTGGGCTTTTCTACCAGCGGCGCCCTGAAGTTAAAATTTCAATTTATCTCATGTCTCGTTTTTTTTTTTTGACAGAATATCTGCAGAAATAAATATCGGCACCAACTCAGCTGCACTTTGGGTTAATTAGCAAATGAGCATACGCTAACACACTAAACTAAGACGCCAAACATTACACCTACTAAAGCATGTTAGTATTGTCACGAGCCCAACAGCATGCTAATAGTTTCATTTAGCTCAAATCACTGCTGTGCCTCAGTGAAGCCTCACAGAGCTGCAAGCATGGCTGTAGACTCTTTGTCTTGTTTATTCATTCATTATGGTTTTAAAATGTTTTATAGTTGTCACATAGCAATTGTCATTGATTATAATATGACTGCAGTCAGTGGCTGCAGTGGTTGCCTGACTTTCTTTTTAAAGGAACGTTGGAAAACAAAGAGAATATTTTTACCAGGAGGGAAATGGTAATGTTTTATTCTAACCCATTACATAATGTCCCACAGTCAGGTTAAGTTAATAAACTCTAAACTGCTTCACTGCGTTTCTTTGTGATGAGGACAAAATATTCCCTAAAGCCTGAACACCATGGTAATTTGCCTTGGATTGGATACAATGAGGTGCTGTTGTATTTTATCTTTATAACCATAACGGTGACTGTTACTTTATTACACACACTCCTTTTAAACAAATATCCTGAATATCCTGTTCTTTTGGATACATCCTAATCTGCCTTATAATGCCTGTCTTCCTCTCTCTCTCTTTCAATGACCTACCTCTCCTGATATCAGTGTGTCTCCTTTACGTAAAGCCTTAGTGACAGGTAGGTCAATCATAGCTTGAGAAGATTGTGCTGCCTCGGCAACCCCCACCCCTCCCAGGTTTTTAAATCCATGTCATTTGGCTCACTGTTGGCTGGAAAAGATCAAACAGCACATGTAGCATGTAGGGCTGACCTTCAGCCCAGCGTCCCCGCCGCCTGCTGCGTATATCTCAGCAGGCACAGTGCGTCTAAACATTAACTCTTGGGCCTGGGCACAGTTTAGTCTGATGTAGCTGATCTGGGCTTGTGTACTTGTGTGTGTAATGAGTGTGTGCTCTTGGTCGCCTGTTCTGTAAGTCTATAAGAAGACATCTGAAAAGTTATAAAAAGAGATGTCCTCAATTCTGAATGCTGTGTATAGTGAAGACAGAGAGGCAGAAAAAGCAGGCCATTGCTGTTTGAAATCCACAATCTCTGTCATAATCACTTACTTGCAGAGTTCAGGGTGCAGAAAGCACCTGCTGCACTGGCACAGACTGACCAGAGTCCTTCTGGCACCACTGGGGCCGGTATGCACCTGCAGCAGGAAGCCCACCTGTGCTGTGGAGCGCACATCCACGCTGCATACCTCGCTGCCAACTGCAGCATGGGGCCGTTTTCACCAGTCAGCATGGTTCACAGTCTTGGAGGTGACATGTGAGCAGCTATTCTCTCAGTCCATTAGGAGCACAGTTGAGGCTTTGTGCGAGGCGAAGAAAAGATCTGCTTGTCAAAACTGTGACGTAAAAAGTCCCCTACTCCGTGTCACAGTTTCAGGGGAGATTTTGGGTCAAGTCATAGCTATGTGTGAATGTTACCATGCCAATGCCACGTACAGCATTGTAAATGACTCATGGCAGCACCTCCTTCTACAGGTGCATAAGCAGGTTTGCTTTATCTTGCTGCTCTTGTTCATTGACTGCTACTTGCCAGAAGACATGTAGGCACACTGATGAATAATTTGCAAGATTGCAGTTGCACTCTGGTACACTGTTCAATTATTTCCTTAACTCGGCTGCAACCTCAGATCAAAACCCAGTATGAGGCCAGGCTATGTAAGAAACACAAGTACCTTCACGTTTCAGTAAAAAGATTCATGGTAGTCATTTACACTCAACTTTTTTAAATACAATTTCTTTTTATATTGATTTATCATGTAAATTCAGCTGAGTATGTGCATTAATATGACCTTCAAGGTCATTTGCATTTGCCCCATGACCACTGGGTGGCGGTAGGGTATTACCTGACCCATGGTGGGGGATCTGATCCCCAACAACTCAGGTGCTTCCCCCTCAGAACCCGCAGAGCTACACGTCCGCTGACTGACTGACCTAAACTGTCATGAATGAATGGCATTTGGTGTCACATTGGTTTTAGCTGACCTTGTCTCCAGTGCCCTGCACTAATGACTCACACTGGAAACTCAGTCCACTATACAACAAACGCTGTCTTGAGATCATTTATTTTTCCCCTCAGTCACACTGTTACAAAATCTGTGGCGATCAAAAGTGTAGTGCTGGTGTGTGAAATGATTGTTTCCTGGAAAACTAATGCTCTCCTGTTATTTGGCTTTTCTGGTCAGGGGGTACATTAGGTCAAGCACACAAACAGGAAAAGTGCGGCAAAGGGCACAAATGAAAGGCAGAGATTTAGAGACCCACTGGACAACATGTGTAGATCATAGCCTTTATCCTTGGGGTCCATAAATCACCTGTGGTTGACCCTCTGACCCTGTTGCAACATATGGACACCTCTTCCATGTCCACTGGTTGCAGTCCAGCAGTAAGCCACGGGGAGAAACATTTTTTCCTGAAAGGAAATCTCTGATAAGCCCTAATCTCTCACCTTGATATTTTATGCCACCCAACAGCTCATTCTCACCCCCTCGAGCACTTTGAAGTCCTGAAAAGCAGTCATTGTTTATTTCAGAGCAGAGCGGAAAAAAAAAAATCTGCTGATCTGCAATTCATGCGAATGATATGGAAATTTGGGACATGGGAATTTGAGTTTGAGAATGCCATAAAAGAAGGAATAATAACTCTGAAATGTGTGACTTTCATGAATGTGCTTTGCGGTGGCATGAATGGAAATATTGTTGTGGGAGGATTTATTGTTGGTTTTGTGTGGGAATTTAAAAACCAGGGGCTGGGGGAGAGAGAAATATGATGGATTTCATGTTTATCTGATGCTGGGTTTCCTGGCCAGTTTGCTGTGAATGCAGAAAAAGACACACAAATATACACACAAACACACACGCACATACATACACATGTGAGCTTACAGTATGTATACAGTGTTCATGTTTATAGTTTAACACTAAGTAGCTGAATGGGACAAGAGTTTTGTTTTCAACATCTATGGAAAATATGGCTGCATGAAGTCACAAGACTACCTTCGTAATTAGCCAGTGTCAAATATTTGACTTTGTCATTACAACCACCTGTCTCTCACAGTCTGTCACATGCACACAGACGCAGGCACACACACTAACTTGTTTTTGTCACATAGATGGAGGACACTGCTTTAAGGACATTATTTCCCCGCAGTCTTTGGTTATTGAAAAAATTGTAATATAGTGATAAAAATGCAACATATCAGACTTCCTCAGAGATAGAATGATCAAATCTTGGATTTATTTCCATCATTATCAATTCACCAACCTTTATCAAGATGAAGGCAGGTAAAAAATATCAAAAACACCCCAAAAAGAAATTATATAAAAACCCAAAAGTTGTAAAACAAGTTTAGTATGAAAAGATACATTATAGAGCACATACCAAAATCTAGTAAAACTTAAATTTACTTCACTGGGTCTGTTGTTAGGACTGCAGGGTTCCCTCACCTTCTTAAAATAAAAGAAGTAGCTCACAGCCCTGCGATGGATAATCCTAAACACAATGTTCAATTAAATGTGAGGAGCTCGGCCAGGCACTGGAAGCCAGTGAAGCTGTAAGAACCAACATGATTCTCGCCAGTTTGTTTTGTGCTACTTGAAGTTTCTGTTTCAAAGCTTTTTAAAGGACCCAGCACTGTGAGGTTACAGCCCACTTAAAATAACATTAGTTCAGATGTGAGCCTAGCAGTTGCACACTGTCTCTGTCCAATGCGTTTTTCTTCTAAAGCAGACATCTGGGTCTGGCATTAATCTTGCCCAGTTAAAATCTTAGACTTAAACCCTTACCATACACTTCAACCAAAAAGTAATATTTAATGGACTTAAAGGTAAGTCCCTTTAATGCTGTCTTGTCTTTTCTTTTACGTATTTTGTGGACCGGTCTTATAAGAATTAGCACTTAACCACGTGTAACCTGCCATTACTGTAGACAAAAGCTGAAGCTAAACAGAGGAAACACACACAAACATTACACTATCAAAAGTATCTCACATGAATAGCTTAATTTATGTCCAGCGGCCTCCTACCGGGGTTGTAACACATCAGACAAAAACATGCCAGTTACAGTGATGATGATGATGACCACTGAACTTTACAGCCCGAGCCAACACCATTACCGAGAACCTGGTGGATATTTTAGACGGCAGCTCTCACCGCTGCAGAATGTAGATAAATACATACCATTTAAGTTCCCTGTCATAATCCTACAGTCAACAAACCTTCCCTGGCAACACTGCCCCGCCAGTTTACAATGAAAAGTCACAATTACAGTACCCCTAATTACTGGGTTACCTCTTTGTATGTATGTATGTCAGCGTATGCGTGTGAGTGCGCATATCTGTGTTTCTGCCGGCCCATGCCAGCGTCTGCAGGAGAATGAAGGCTAAGGATGTGGGTGGGGGTAGGAGGAATCCCTCAACTGCATGAAAAGCTATAAAAAGTATTTTAACTGGAATGTCTTAAAAATAGTACGTATATGCTGCTGCGCTTAAAAATCAATGCGAGGTGAGAAAATGAGACGGGGGAGATGAGGAAGGTTTCAAAATGTTTTGTAGCCTGCTGTAGTCCTCTTTCTAAGAAAGAGCGTCTTGCTCTCATTCCATTTTCACTGCGTTATATTTGGCCTGTGTTGCTCTGCTCTGCCTTCCTTTATAACTGGCCTTTCCCTCCTGCCTTTCTGAGGGATGGAGAGAGAAATGGGAGTCTTGAAGCCATGCTACTGTCTGTGCGAGGCTGCACCAACCACAGTGGTGAGTCGAGCTCAGTGCTAATATCAGCGTGCTGACAACGTGCTCATGGTGACGTTGCGAATGTGCCTATGTTTGGCATGTTAATATTTAGTAATCTGCGCTAAACCTAAGCACAGATGAAGCTAATGGGAATGTCATTGGCTTGCTGGTATTAAGTCTTAAAACAAAGTATCGGACTAATTAAAAATTTGACATGATGATGACGCTAGATGACACTATTATTATAGCTCACGCTCATTCATAAATTTGTACATCCAATTCGCCCTGTAATCCATTTAAAGCAGGAAATATCAACCTCATGATGGCACTAGAGGAAAAATCAGGGGACCACTGTAGGCTACATGGTCACAGATGTCTGGCTAAGTGGTAGACCAACCAGCATCATGAACAGACTGACACTGCAATGTACAGAGCTGTGTTGTTAGTGTGGCTAAAAAGTAGTGAACTTGATTTAGAAGGCCAGATTTCCATTAATGTCTGATTCAACTCCCACTTTCAAACAAAAATGTGTCGAGCCCAGAGGAGAAAGTTGTCGGTAAAACAGTAATGGAGAGAGCATGGAGGAGAGAAAACACAGAGGCCAAGAGGAGGATGGAGAAATTGAGTTATTGCTCAACGAGTGCAAGTGGGGTGGAGACATTAGATGATAAATGAATCGATAAAGAACAGCCAGGCCTAACCCTAACAGCCAGTAATGACAGGACAAAAGAACAATACAGGAAAGAGTAAAAAAGAGAAGTAGTGCAGGAAGTGGTTTAAAGGATAAACCAAATAGGTGACTCAGCCCAAAAAAATAAGGATGTGTTTTTTTACTGTAACACTGACAGAAAAAGGAAGAAAAATGAAAAAGGAGAAACCAAAGTCATGGTGACGATCCGGTATTCCTGCTCTTGCCTCTATGTCCCCCTTGACCTTTTACTGTATATTCCCTATTAATGCTGCCACTCCCATTGACATTCTGCGGCACACACCCACAGAGCCAGAGGCAAAAATTGTGCGTGTTTCTTTCTTTTTTTAAATCTTGAACAGTGTGCCAGGGACGAACCGCAAATGAAAATGTGTGCATTTGCAAGTCCCGGTATTGCACGACAAACGTGCCTTCAATTCGCCACGCATAAATGCATAGCGGGGATGCTGTACGCACACTTGTAAGACACTTAAACATATATTACAGACATACACGCGATCACACCCACATATGCAGCTGAGGCTGTCGATGGTTGACGTAGTTGGGGGAGCTGAGGCCGCCGTCGCTGCCAAGAAACGTCTGGTTCTCCCTGTGCCACTTTCCTCTGAAACCTGAGAAGCAACACTGACATTATCTATGTGCATAACTGTTAGAAAGGGGTGATCCAAAGCAGTAACACCTGTCTAGCACAAGACTGCGGATCAACCTGTGTGCACCTGTTGGACACAGTTGCCTCCCATGGTGGATGTACCAGTTCCTTCACATGCTGTCAGAAACCTCGGGGAGCTGCCCCCCTGTGAGGCCTTAAGTTTGACTTCACGGCGGGGTCGATAAGTTACAAGCCACGACCTGTAGCTCACCCACCTCGGCCTCCAGAAAGCCCCCGGTTTGTAGTTGTGTGGTCGGCGTCCGTTAAGCTGCCAATTGCGACCACATGCCATTCCTAAAAACTCTGCGGGACTAGGGGATCTGGTGACAGTGGCTCTTGGCTTACAGATAGTCGATGCTAAAATGAGATACACTTAGGGGCAGGCAGGAGGGGGAGGAGGAGAGAGGAGTGTGTGTGGGGGGACGGGAGGTATGAGAGGGAGAGGGAAAAGGGGAGATAGGAGGAGAGGTGTAGTGTGTGACTGCAATGATCATGTGTCAATGAGTTCATGTTTATCCCTCCTTACTTCACTCTTGGGTGAAGTAAGCAGGGAGTGGGGGGTGAGAGGGGTGGGGGTGGTGGGGTTCTTGCTTTACTAAATCCACTGCAGTGTTAACTTTTTATCTCCCTGGCATAGAAAGAGTTAAAATTAGGCGGCTGGCTTTCATCTCCACTTGATTTAACATTGTTTATACAGTCTGTGTACACACTGCAGGAAGTGAAATCCCATTAGGGCTCGCCTGATTGTTGGTTACATGCACAGTACCTGACGTGCATCCTTAATGGGAGCCTGTTATCGCTGAGGATGCCTTGTACAGTTCATATAGGTACACCTCGCTGTACAAAGATAAAGTATATATATTTATATACACTCCCTCAATTTGAAATTTAGAGGAGCTGACAGTCGCTTTAATAAATACTGCATAGACACACACACACTGCTTCACTCTTCAGCAGGTGTTTATATATGAGGCAATGTTTCATTCCTTTCTAACTTTTCCCTGAATTTGATAAATATTTGATTTAGTCTTGGAAACTTGAGTGAGTGTGTATGCTCAGCGAGTCTGTGTGTGTCCTCTTATCTGTCTGTCCTTGAGCTTGAGCCTACCAGACAAACCTAGGTGAGCCTGCAAACAGCGACTACAGAAACTTCTGTGCTTTTTTTTTTCTTTTTTTTCCCCAAAGTTGGAAAATTCTTTTGGTATTTCTTGGATATTCCTCCCACCCCATATCCAGGTGAAATCACAGCCCAGAATAGAGATGTTTCACTGTGCTTGGCAGCTGAATTTAGCAGTATTTTGCAATGAAGGGCCGCTGCGACTGCAATGTCTGACAATGGTTTCAAACAGTTTCAAATCACAGTTTTTTTCCTGATCTCGCAATCCTGTAGTTAAGGTTTGGTGAGGTTCAGGAACAAAAACAACTTTGTTATGGTGACGGGAAGATCATTGTTGGTTCAGGTTAAAATTACTTCAATAACATTAAGGAACCATTGTTGTCAAAGTTACGGTAATAGTCATTTGGTTAAGCTTAGGAGATGAATGGTCAAAAGAAACCAATGTTCACTGTCTGTAGGAAGCAGGAAACAGTCCCTTTGTGGACTTTGTGGCTCTATAACAATGTCACATAACTTCCTTCTGTGCTCCAGACGGACAAGAGTCATAATTACAATGCTTGCTTGAAGACTTTGTCTCTCGAACCTAAACATATGTTTTTAGGCATTCGCTTACACAACTGATGCTTTCGTTTTTCTTGGAAGGACAGTCGCAGTAATAGCCGTTTATTTGTGTCATGCCCAGATAGACACATAGACTTATAAGGCACCAAAGAGACTGCCGCAGTGATGAGGCAGCGTTTGTCATAAAGAACGCTGAAATTACATCGGAGACAGAGTTATAAACGATGACGCACATGAAGCACATGTCTTGAGCGGACGAAAATGGCGCCAGATGAAAACGTTCAATATGTGTGGAGAAACGAGGCGACTGTAACCTTCTTGCAGGAAACAAACATTCGGTTTTTCCACATCATTTTTGTTCATTTGATATTTACTGGTGCTCTTTTAATTGTGTCATAGTGTTGCACCCTCCTCTTCTGCAATGCTAGAGAATGAAGAATTACTACCAACAACCGTTTATCTCGACGAACCAACTCCTTATATTCTGTTCGCATAATTTCTAATCTAATTTCTGGAAATGTGTTTAAAATTAGCACTCAATTTGGATGGAAACTTGACCTCAGTCTCCTGCAGGGAGACCATCTGACCCTCCTGTTTCCTCTGCTATTGATAGTGGTCCTGAACACAAATGTGTACAAACAGATATACTCTGTTTGAGGCCACAGAAAAGACTTGTCTCTCACTGGCTGGCAGGCATCAAGCATGGCTCCAGTTTTCACTTTAAATCAGGGCTGGTGGACTGTAGGTGACCATAGCAACATGACCTTTCAGGCATACTAGGTGTCCAGCTAATTCTCACTGGTGAAACAGATCTAATCAGGTCCAAGTCCTGTGATGCAACAGTTTACTCTGTGATGCGGCCAATTCCCCCTTGTGATGTAATAGCCACATGCTGCAACAGTTCACTTGGTGAAGCGGCACAGCAGCTGGACCCGTGGTACCGTGTTACTGAATAAAACACCAGTTTCCTCTGAATCTCAAGCAGTGATGGCTCCTGTGATTCAGGTGTGTGGGATGGCAGTTTACATCCTGACGCAGCAGTGAGCTTTCCAGGGTAACACAGCTTTGAGTGATAGGCAGCTAGCTTTCCTGAACGGATTTGGCAGTAATTATCAATCCATGTATGTGAAAATCCTTAAATATGGTACAGTAAGAAGATTATACCTAATCCACTTAGGGCTTTAGATTATTATACTAATGTATAAGCAATATACTGTATGATCACAACATGAGACGTAATGCGACAAGGTCACACATTATGTGAGTCAAATTTTTAAAAATTAAAGCATTAAATTGTGATTATCATGACACTTTTCATTTACTGGGTTTTTGTGGGCACATAGGACAGTGACACATATATGTACAAACCCGTCTTCAAAGCTGAGCATGATCTATTTCAACACATAGGTACGTCATCAAAAAGTTGACCATTAATAGCACCAACAAAGTTCAGTAAACAATCACACAATTCGCATAGTGTAAAGAAAACTCACTCCTGAAAATCAGGAGTAAAAAAGTAAAAAAGGAAGAGCAGGAGGAGAATAAACCAGACCAACATGATGAAATTACAGTATTGAGAATCATTATGATAAATCATATAGATAAATTGTAAACATCTACACACAAACAGGCTTCGAATTACTGACCAATGGGGACACACTAAAAATAGAGAGCAAGGACCAGATCTTTCAACATAATGAGAATGCTGTTTCATTTTCAGACGATGTTCTTGCTTCTATCAGACACTTGACCACTGACCCGAACTCGCCATTTCCCTCTTCCTCCTTCACATGCAACTTGATCGACTGGCGAGCCTCAGCAAAGTGAAGGTAATCACATGTAAATGATTTAAGTGGTCAGGAATAGGCTGATTTTGCAGGGAACATGCAGGGAATGTCTTAATCTCAACTTTCAGTGGCCCCTCAAACTGCTAATCTCTCAGAAATATCTGCAGCTCCTGGACACCGGGTCTCTAAGCTGAACACGTTACCGACAATTAGGCACGGCTAATTAGCTGCGCCACCGGTTTGTGTGTACAATAAAACAATCAGTCATGGCCGACTGGCGTGGCTTCATGCTGTTCTACACATTATGGAGTCTCATGTTTTTAAAAGCAGCCATTAATCATGGATAACTAGTTCCCTAGCAGATCACTTGTCTGAAGCCGGAAACTGACTTTATTGCTCATATCATGTTACAAATGCCTTTGTGTGCGAAATACTCTACCACATGTGATCAAGCAGTGTGTCTCTATACAACAGGACGACAGAATTTTTTTCCTGCTTATTTGAATACGTTTCTTATTAGTTAACCCAGTGTTTGCCTCACAGCCCTATCAGATAACCTAAAGTACCTCTCAAGTGCGTTGATTTAAACTGAATTGACAGAGGATGTTATTCAGCTCTTTTGCTTGCATCAAAGTGGATATTGTCACAAAACTTAATGTGTTAATGGGAAGTATTTTATTAATTGTTGTTTCTGATACTGTGTTGTAAAATTTAAAAATACATTTGTGAGCTAGCTGTCACTGTACCCTGTCGACATGGGGAAATGTTAATTCAAAAGAAATTGGTTGTTTAACCAAGATTTCATGGCATGACTGAAAGTGGTAGAGAGCAAATGAGGCCAAGTGTATTTTATGAAACAAGTTTTTCAGACTTTAGACATAATGGGAATCAGGACAGTGAAACCCCACATGCAGTGAGTGAGAAAAAACAAAATCCTAGAAAGAAGCCAAAAAAATCTACCAACAAACACCAGTTATTTCCGAGTTCTGTTCTCCGCCATGTCACCACCTCTAATACCAGGACGATGTTCTCCTGTCATGTGACGCTTCACTAAAAGAAGACAAGGTACTTGATAAGAGCAGCTGTTCAGCCAATGCCTTTTAACTATATATATATATAATAAAACAAAATAAACATAAAATAAACAAATAACAAAAATACAAGAAAAGATTAAAGTACCGCATGACAGATACATATATATATATATAGGATTCCTCCAATCCTATAATGTGTATATATATATATATATATATATATATATATATATATATATATCTTAAATTTGATTAAAAAGAAATGGCATTAAAATAGCCTTTAAAAAGTCTTAAATCGAACTTGCCTCAAGCTAACCATGGTGTGTTTAGAAAAACACAAACATCCACTGACCTGTAAACAATACAATATATCTATGAACAATACAATATATATTAAAACAATATATTATATCTATAAACAATATAATATATTTTAATGTTTTTATTACCATTTTTAACATGTAAATATTTCCACTGACAAACACAATCCATGCTTGCTGTTTGTACTGTACATACTCACTGTCATACCCACCTACCTCTTTACATAAGCTATCCACAGCAAAAATTAGATTTATCCCATGCATCATTGCTCTCTATTCATACACTTATACATAATAGTTTAAGTTATGTTTATTTTTTTACTTTCAGCTGCTGCTTATCTTTATCTTTATTTATATTTTTTATATTTCTGTGATGCTGTCTATTCTTTGTATTCTGAGAATGCTGTAAAGTGCTGTAAAGGGCTGTAAAACCAGAGTTATATTCCTTTCAAGTGTACACATACCTGGCCAATAAATCTGATTCTGGTTATCCATTAGATTGATGTAACAAAACTATTTCAACCATTATTTTGGTTGTTAATTTTCCTACTCAGCACAAAACATATTAATATGTGTATTTTTACATCTTTTATCAATTTTATCAAGTTAGCTGAACTCCTTCACAATCCTGTCATATCATGCCCTTCACCCAAGTATCCCCTGGTGTACAAGGACACAGGGCTGGCAATCACTGTGCTAACCCAACAGTGAACTTCATACCTGCACTGTGAGTGAACTATTGGTGAAATGTTAGCTAGCGAGAGCAGTGTGCGAGAGGGCCAGGAGTTTGGCTCATCATAGGAAAAGTCAAGGAGACACTGCACAGCATGTTTATTGTCTTGGGCAGCTGATGCCAGTGAAATGTTCTGGTCAAAGTTTGTTGTGGTCACTCAGAAGAGACAAAAATGATCCCTGTCTCTGCCTTGAGGGAGTGAGATCAGAGAACTGAGTCATAGAGGAGGGAGATCAAGAAGCGAAGTGAAAAAAAAAACGTATAAAAGGAGGGAGAGGTTGACAAAGGGAAGGCATCAACTTTGACCGAATGACTGCAGCAAAAGCTCAACTCCTGTGACGTGGCACTATCATAATCTGGTATCACAAAACATTACAACACTGTCAAACACCACAGAAAATCTGGAAAATGTAACCTCTTCTTAAGAGTTATAGATAATAATAGATGGCACTGTTATTAGGGAGAGGGTAATCTAAATGAAAGGTAAGTCATACACATTACGTCATTTATCATTTCTATGTTTCTATAAAGGACCTCACGAGGGAGTCGACACGTGGGTAAAATGTTATGGAGGGTAGAGATGTTAGATGTACAGTGTATGTGGGAGAAAGAGCAAAATGTTTACATTGTAGAGGAGTCTGCAGTATAGAACTGGGGCGTATTTATATAGGGCTGTTTTTCATTTGAAACAAAGTCAAGCAAACTGTTATTCATAGTAGTCATCTTCAAACTTGTTCAGAAATGACAAAATATTGCACTATAAACACTATGGAAAGGATGGATGTACAGGCTACTTATTTTTAATGTACCCAGATTTGTAGGTCAATAAAAAATAATATGAAATCTACAATAAAACACTAAATTTGTCATTTACAGAAGAGCTCTATGATATTTCAGTTGTATAATAAAGGAGAGATGTCATTTTATTTGTTTAATATCATTCTAATAAATATAGTTTAAAGGCCTTTTGGAACATAAAAAATTAACAGAGATAAGAAGTCAAACAATAAAGTGCATGCAATCAGAACTATCTTTTGGACTTTGGGATTATAGGAGTCAAGTTTTATAGGAGCTTTCTTGTATCCACCTTCAACAAAAACTCCTCCTTTGCCAGCTGCCTCGACCCCCCTTTTAATCATTGATTTTATTTTTGGGCGAATTAAATAAATCAGCGCTCTTTAGCTTAATCCCAAAATTTCAGGCTTTTTTCAAGTCAGCTTCCTCGCCTGCTTTCCGAGCGAAATGCGGTTGATCAGGAATCGGACGGTTCTGCCAATTTTTAACACTGAGCCCTTGTGGATTCTCTAACAAGGCCGGGCCTGTCTAATACAAAAACACAACACAAATCCAGCTCCTTTCTGCCTGATCTGCAGTAATTCCCCCAGCTCACATCACTTCCGCAGCAGATACAGCGGTACTACAATGCTTCCAAATTACTTCACAAAACAGCTGAAAAGTGGCCTTACAGCCAGACAATTTGGGCTCTGGCACACTTGGTCTGCTGTATTTTTGAACAAGAGACTGAATCCCTCACTGTTCCTAATTGGGAACTCGATTTCCCCTCGGCCGGGGCAAAGTTAGAAGTGCATTCGATTACAGTAAATATCAGAATCATTAGAGTCTGTTCTGTTTTCCAAAATTCTGAAAGGAATAGCGTGACATTTTGGCAAATGTGCTTATCTGGCCAAGAGTTAGACGCAAAGATCGGTTCCACTCTCATATCTCATATCTGTCCCTTAAACATTGCTGGTTGCAAAACTACAACAGGTCCTTTTTTTACATTTTGTTTTTCCAACAGATTAAACAAACAAGATATGGCGTGTTAATTAGCGAGCTTAGAGGTGCGCAGATTTGTACTGTGAGCTGAAGTTGAGAGTAACAGTTGCATATCGGGCACAGAGAAACAGACAGTCAGTGAGAGGGGAACACTAAGTAGAAAATAGTTATTTTATGGTATCCAGCTGATCAATAAACTCTCCCACTGGCGAGTACATGAGAACATGCACACATAAATAGACGCACATAAATGCAAGTGCACTCTCGGATATGCCCGGTGAATGGTAATGCTGCGGTGACGAGTGCAAACTGGACTACACCCATGTGACGGGTGATTGCGTGCAGCCAGGCTGGCAAAACCACAATCGACTGGCCGACTGCGCGCTGCAGAAACGTGGTGCAGGTCTTTGGAGATGTTTTACATTTCATGCAACTCCGCCGTTAAACTGTTCCCTCCTGCGTTGGGATTTGCAACGTTTTTTCCAAGGTGGCAGGGGAAGGAATAATGTTGCACGCCCTCATGGCAATTTCTCTCTCATTTCGTTTCTTTTTCCTCTCATTCACAGACAAACGCACGCATACAAATGAATGAGGAGCCCCCTCAAGCTCTCCCTTCCTCCACCTTATTCCCTCTCAATCATGCTCTCCTCCATCCCTTTTTTTATCCTCTTTTCTGCCCCCCCCCCCCAGCTCAATTAGTCTCTTTTCCACCCTGCTCAACTGATCCCTCTTTAAACTGATTCCAGTCTTATTCCCGTTCCCTCCCTCCCTCCTCTCTCCAGTTCCCTGCCTCATGACTCACGGAGGATATTTTTCAGTGTCACAATCAGTCGGAAACTTGGGTAAATATAGATCAGAAGCCTTAAAGACGTAGTACGTGTGAGTGAGCACATATCACGCCTGACTACGCAGCGGACGGCCCATCAGGGAGGGGTTTTTGCCAAGTCGTGATTTCTCATGAGCAGAGTGAGGTGATCTACCTGCCTGGGAGCACGTCGCCTGCCTCAGGTCTTAAAGCCGGGCTTTAATCACACCTCCATTGTTCTGCATGTCCACTCAATCCCTCTGCTCTTAAAGTGCTCTTAAATCTGATCTTAGTCTGTGTTAGTTTGGACCTTTAAATCTTTATTACGTTCCTCAGTCAGAGAGGCATTGCGTCAATTCTTTGCGTGTCTGGATTTGATCATTATATTAGGAAAAAAAAACCTTTGAACTGTGCACTGTGACTTGAATCCCTCTTGTTTGTTAGAAAACACAGCAAAACCTTTGATGACCCATATGGAGAATCAAAGGTGGGGTGTGGCATGGGAAGCAACATGCTAAGTAAATTATTTAATTACTAAAATTAATTATTTCATTCATTAAATAATTACATTTATTCTTAATTAGGGCTTGTTTAAGTTATATTATTTGATTATCAACTGATTAAATGACTATTTCTTGTGAGAGAGTAAACATACATAAATAATCACGTATTCTTTTTCACATTTGGCCTTACAAACACAACTCTTACGCCTGGTCTTTCTCATAGTCTAAATAAAAAACATTAAAGGGTTTCTGCACAATTGAGTCCTACAGAATGAGTCACAATGGTCCAAATAAAGCAAAACATTAAAAAGAAAAATGTATTTGTATTTTTCCTGGTCTCTGTAGCAGCTGCTCTTAAACCTCTGGACTGGCAGCTGCTGAACATGTTAACCTGACCTAGAAAATGAGGAAAAACTGCTGCGTGGCGATACGATGACAAAATCAGCAGTATCAGTATCTTGTGGTTTCGAAGTTGCGCTAGTCACTCTCACTCTGCAGTTTCTTGTTGAATTTAAAGATGGCAGAGTTGCATCACCAGTTACTTTGGAGTCTTTTCAATTCAATTTTTTTTTTTCAGATAAGAACAACGGGCTCTGATAAATCCTGAATCACGTTTCCCCACCCTTTTCTCGCCATGCGCTACCACACGTGACAAGACACTGCCCAACGGTCAAATGGGAGTCTGGGCTTGATAAGACTCTTTTAAAATGGAATTGAAAGGAGAGAGAAGTAGCCTCAAAGACACACACACACACACACCACAAAGTTGATGTACAAGAACGCTTGCCACCACAACCTCTGATGAAGGATTTTCTCTTTACTCTTAAAAGGTCAGAATATGTTTTAAAGGTTACCTAAAATTAGGATGAATGTAGGTCTTAGTTTCCTGTAATAACACTCAACTGTTTGGTGAGCTTGAAGAATCACATTATATGTTTATACATTAGAGAGATAACAACCAGGCGAGCTAAAGGATACATTTCCCTCCTTTAAATATTGTGAAAGGCCAAATTAGTCTGCACAAAGTGGGCTGATGTTGAATTTTCTTCAACTGTTAATTAACTAAAATGATATATTGCGCGTTTCAAAGCCTCTTTATCAAAATATATACCTTTTTTGTTGGCATCAACCATACAAACAATAATTTATTCTCCCCTTTGATGCTTTTTACATGTCAGATTCAAACGGTGCAAACTGATGTTAAATCAACACAGTTTAGCTAACAGGCTAGACAGGCAGCTAGGTTTCTCGCTGGGTCCTGGGTCCTGGTAAATCACAGATTAGATGGTTTATAACATTCTTCGGGGTGTTTTACCCAGTGAAGGGGCCCCCGCAATTTACAGGGATTATATGGTGCGCTTTATATTTAGGTATGCACATAAAGAGCGCGAGTCAGGGAGAGCGGAGCAGAGCATTAGTGCCATGCAGGAGCTAATCCAAGGGGAAGCAGCAAGCAATGGGGATAAGAGGGAGCGAGTTTCAAAACAAACACGGCCCAAGATCCAAAAACCTCCACTTAATCTACATTCATAAGGGTTAGATTTGGTTCCAGGGGGCCTTGAGATCAGCTACTGCTACAGTGTCACAGAACAAGCCACTAATGCGATGGTCTAAAACTGCCCTTTGTCCTCCCGGGCAGAGTGAAGGGCGACAGGTGATGCGATAATCTGGTAAAGCAGACCAGAAAAATTGCGTCTTTTCATGAGGAGGTTACAGGTATCGGGTTTGTTGTAAAACACACACACAAAGTGGGACTGTGATAATAAAAAAACAGGTCTAGTGAGGTGCCAGACTCTGCGGCCCGTGAACCAGAATTGGAAACAAGTTCCGGGGACCTTTGTTCCAGGTAATCTTCTCGAGGTGGAAAAGGGCCAACGCACGGAAGTTGCAGCCAAACCAGATTTTTAATTCTGCTCATTTTTACGAGTCATGGGAATTGTTTCTTGATGTAAGCAGATATCGCCTCGCTCTCTTCGCACGCTCAGGTTAGCCAAATGTCCACCTTTGAAACGACTCACCACAAGGGGCTCATTATGGAGGTATTGATCGTTGTTATTCAGGGTTTATTTGAATGACTGAACAAATGCAAAGCACAGAGTAGATGATGAAACACGATCCAAGGAGGCTGGTTGAAGTAATAGATGCATGAGTCGAAAATAAAAAAAAAAAAAACCCTGTTTTTGTGCTCGAGCACTCTGCGTCAGCAGTTTCATTGAACTGAATGATGGGGTTGCATTTTCTCCCAGAGTACAAATGTTGGTAATACCATGTAATGTAATGCTAAATTTACTTAAGGTTAATGAGCATTCGATGTGGATAGAATTATGTGTTTTTATCCAATTATGGGCAGAGATGGTCCTACCCATATTCTTACTTTAACTTTAACCACACCAAGTCATTACTCAAGTCCAACTGTCTCTTACGTTAACTGCAGCATGACTGTTTTCAACTTGATCTTATTTCTAAAAATATTTTTAAAAAACAAATCTTTCACAGGTATTTCTTCTGTTGTGTAAGTCCAAGAGTTACTTCCCCTTTCTTTGTTTTTTTTGCTACTGTTACATAATCCTTTGACAACTGAAAAATGTTATCTTCGCATTATCAGCCATTACAACAGTTCTCAGAGACCGTTGCCATCTCCTCCACTGCTCGCTCCTAAGGGGTCGTCTACAGTTAGATTTAACAGATGAAATTATTGCACACTGCTTCAAAGTGCCATTTTATTCCATAAGGCTGAATATCTTTCTGTTTGCCATGAAAAGCGTGCAGGAATTTCTTAATGTCTCCGACCTATTTCCTTTCAAATTACATTCTGCAGGGATTCTTACTGGACGTGTGAGCATCAGCTTGCCACACAGAAACATGGAAAACTCACGTTGCCTAATGAAATCTCTTGAAAACACAGCATTCACAACACAGCAACCTTTTCCTTATTTTATATAAAAACAATATAATTTGAAAATAAATATGCTTTACTGTTTTACATAGACACAGAAAACATGTTAATAGTGAGGAAGAGACAAAGAGAACTAATAATGAGGGCTCTAAGACTGATGGCAGAAAGGATGCAGATCGTTATCCAAATTTCAAACCGTGGTGGTGTCGTGGTAGTGTAAGCTGAGCTGCTAGCAGTAGTTTATTCGCATCTTGCATTATGCATTATTTGCATTTTGCAGATCGGACAAAACACAGGCCCACTACTTACTTAAATACTTAAATACAACTTACTAACACCTGCGCACAGATGTGTGCATTAACAAATGCACGTGAACACACACACTCATACACACGTACACAAACAAACAGATACATACATGTTAAAATTCTACACAGCACCCACACCCTTAGATAAGAGGGGTTGAAAAATCCAGAGATGTCATCGGTACACAGGTACAAATGCTCCATTTAGGGAATGTTAACAAATCATTTTTGATTTTTTTTGTTGTTTTTCTTTTTTCTTCTTGTTTCATAGAAAAGCACAGAGAGTCTCCATGCCGAGAGTAGCCATCAGTGACCTTATACATGGGGGAGGAGATAGGACAGCTACAGGTACATAACACTGCATATATAAATAGACCAAATTAAATATGGGTAGAAGAGTGAATACTGAAAAATACTCTATAACATTATAAATTATCTAGAATGGACTATGGCATAAAGGGATATTAAGTATGTACAAGTTCAGAGAAAAAGATATGTAATCAATGGTTTCTGTATTGAGTTCAACAACTATCTACTTTGACAATCCCCTCTCCTGAAAAACAAAACAAAAATAATTTAAAAAGCACTCGAAAGATTTCTCAGTACATTTTGTGAGGCACAGTTTTTTCAAATGGAATCAAACTACAGTATAGGATGTTTTCAGTGGTTTTCATGTAGGACATAGCAAAAACATTAGATGCTATATTGACAACCAGTATCCCTTTAAAAGTATATGGCACTCCAGAGTCTTTTCTCCTGCAAGCTGGCCACAGCACTATGTAAGTCCACGTCAGTCCCGCGATGTCCTCGCAGGAAAGGAAGCGATATCATGTATCGAGACGTATTCAAGATTTCCGTCAGCTGTCCCAGTTGTCCTGCTCTTATAGTCCACAAGCAAAGCAGCCATTGACCGGCGAAAATCCATCTGTCATTTTTCAAAGGAGAGCGCTCCCATGTCCTCTTCAGCCTCACTCGCTGTTTTAGCAATTAAATATAATCTTAGATTGAGAGGTTTTGCAATTTATGATTGACACACAACCACAGTAGACTCATATCCAGTGAAGTAATTGCATACATTGAATTGACAACAAGACTACACCTGCATTGCAAGCCTATTAGATATGCAAAACCACTATTTGCTTTTGTCAAATGATGGGTTTAGTTATTTGTTTCTGTAGCAGCATAACAATTATGTACTCTTTTTTTTATCATGGTCTATATACAAACAGATATACAGTGGGAGGAAACTTCAGTTCAGTCTTTCTTTTTGTTCTCTCTCAGTCAGTCCAAGGGGAATGCTTTCCACAGAAAAGAAGAGCTTACGGTTCAAAGGTCAAAGTGCTGTGCTGTGAAATATCTCTAGAATATTCCTTCACCTTCTCCTTCATCCAACCTCTCTCATCTTCGTGGCTTGTCACATCTAGACAAGGAGGAAAGAACAGACAGTGCGTGTTTTAGTTCGTTAGTCAACTTTGTGTCCAGCTGACAAACATAAGTCCAGTATTCACTCTCCTTTTAGCTCTGTTTTTGGTCTCCACCAACTCCTGAGGGAAATATCTGACTCTTTTAGCTGCTAAATGCTCCACTATGTTCACCACCTAGATGCTAACTTAGTGGTCAGCGCAGCGGATTTATCAGAGGTGTTTGACACTGTTGAAGGCAAAATTGAATCAACCATATCGGTAAAGTTGCCATAAACTGCAGACTGTCACTACGAATGATCCCTGTCACAATAAAAAAGAAGTAATATGACCCTAAAACTATTGATTAGAACTGCTTTAAATGATACCATCATCATTATTTCAAAAGTCCACCTTCCCTGTCTACACTAATGGATTGAACCACACAAATGTGCGACTACCTTTTGTTTCGGACAATTTGGCCTTTATTATTGGAGGTAACTGACTTCAGATGTAACAGGAAACCAAACACCAAGTTTCACCAAAGCTGAATTGAAAAATTTGCATTTTTATGAATGACGGTGTGATTTTGAATTACATTTTTCTTATTTTTAGACTTTGCCTTGGCCACTTACTTGCAGGTCCTCTCGTTGAGCTCTAGCTGGCGATCTTTGCAGTATTCGTCTGTGTGTTTGCAGGAGCACCGGCAGGTTGTGGGATCCTGAACGAACAAGCGCCTCCTCCTCTCTGAGCAGTGATCGCAACATGGCTCACAAACACTGGACAGGGACAGACAGACAGAGGTGGGGAGGAAGAAGGGAGAGAGGCAGATTATCACAGTGTACAATTACCACCCATAAGACAGGCCACCCTCAGGTCAACCCTTTCATATGCTTGAGTTTGCTCTTCCAAGCCACTGCCCAGCAAGTTTTTACTGCATGTGACAGTTGGGTAGTGTTGCACACAGGTTCCCACAGAGCAGGCAAATATTCAAGCTGTAAAATTACCCCCCCACCCCACCCCCCACCCAAACCCCCACCCCTGACCCCTGACCCTCTCTTGTTGATTGGATCGCTCACCACTGCCTTGCTTGTGTTAGACATGCACTAAGCAAAGCTCTGGGCCGGTTCATGCAACACAAAACGACACATATTGGCTCTGATGGCACACTTCTCTCTCTCTCTCTCTCTCTCTCTCTCTCGCTCTTGCAAATGGTTAACTCTTGGTAAAGGAAGACTCGAGGGTCTGTTTGATGCTGTGTTAAGAAAAAATTCATTTTATTGAGTGAAAACTGAAGACTACGTTTCCCACAGAGAGACATTCGATTCAGAACAGAAGGCTGAAAGTGGTTTGAATTACATTTCTTGGCAGGGAAAAATGGACAGATGAAGGCTCCATTGACATGTCAATATACAAATTACAAATTGTTACAAATGTTGTTTTTTTTCACAGCATGAGCACTGAAGAAACATGAGATCATTATATTATTTGGTTTTTTTATATTATCTGCTTTTGTATAGTTTCAGAGACAAAAGCAGGGAAACAATGACACAAAACAGTACTTGCTAAACAATTTGCTGGTTTACAAATCTCCCCTAGTAAAAAAAAAAAGGAAGAAAAAAAAGCAATAGATAGCCATCACTCATATCTTTACATTACATAAAAAAGTACCAGCATTATGCATGGGACAGCAGAGGCTGTTTGTAAAGATGAAAAGAACAAAGAGTGGAAAGGAGACGGGTACGAGACACAGCAAAGCAGCGCAGACTCAACACTGAACACAGGACTATGATTATGATCCTGGTGATCCCAGCACAGATACCAGAACAGTATGAGCCGGTCTGTGAAGCCATGCTGGTGGAGCTGTGATCTGTTTCAGTAGTGGGTTCAAGTTACAGCTGACGGCCGATCTGTTTATTCCAGCTTCTTTAAACATTGTCCATTATCGCTAAAAAAAACTAGCTATCTGACGAGATGTTAGGAGCAATTTGTACCTCGAGTTTCTACTGCTTTTCATGATACGCTCCCGCATCTCATCCCAATCATCGCCCCAGTCTCATCCGTCGAGAGCTAAATTCTTGCAAACTGGCAGAATTGGAGGAGACTAGATGGGTAGTCTGACAGATGGAGACGGGTTATGGTTCATTTGTGTGAGACACGACTACCAAGTCTGCTGTACGTCCCTGGTTAACGCTGTTAATATGAGGTTTTGCAAGGGCTACGTTAGCAAAACGCATTAGCAAACAAGGCGGCTCAGACACTGATACTCCTGAGTTTGTGGAGCATGACTGACGAGACACAGTTAGGACAATACACGGAAGCAACATGCTAACTGATGTGGCGAATGGGCAAATTAAATGGTGCAAAATTAAAAGGAGCAGATGAGCTCCTCCCAAATGAGCTTAATTATGAGAAGCGCAACACTCAGGTGCAGGTAAGTGGAGAAGGCGGAGCTGACATACGCATCGTGAATTGTTTTGTCGCGGTTTTTCTTTCGTTTTCTCTTTTGGCCTTTGCCTTTCCGGGATTTTCTGCAAGAGAAAGAGGACAACAACGCAGAGAGATGCCTGAGAGACTGAGGGGTTAACTGATGGGTTTAGAAAGCCCTGAACTGATGATCGCCAAAACCAACACTAATTAATAGCAATCAGAGAGCCAAAAAAATCAGCCATCCAAAACACTTTACTGTTTAATTTAACTATTACTGATTAGTAATGGTTGTTTTTTTCGGATGATGACTTACAACATCGTCATTATGTTAAAGTTTTCCCATGATTTCCAAGCTTGCAGAAAAAAGAAAAATTAGAAGAATTAAGTTAGACACAACAAATAAAATGTGTCCTGATGTGTGGAGGTTTAAAGACACACCCACAGTACTGCAGCTTAATGTAGGTGGTTTCCACACATCCTGTAGTTTGTGGATGTGATGAATATCAAATGTTCCATGTAAAAACATGCTTTATTGTCCAACTTGGGTAAAAAGAAAAAAACTTTTTGTTTTTAAACAGTACAATGGCTTTTCAGACTGTAAGTGATTAAGAGTCTGAGATATGGCCTGGCCAGCTGTACTTAAATGTCCCAGATGGATTGAGGACAATGAACTTGAACTTCACCAAAACTGCATCTTTCAAACCTATCTGGGTCAACTCTTTATGGCTGATTCAACTTGTTTCAAAACAGAGCACAATGAGAACAAGCTTGTAAAGCATTCACCTGGAGTTTCACAGGTGCAGGCTGGATCAAAATATCAGGACGTGTGTTCAGATATGAGCTGGGTTGCATAAGCTCTTCCTGTCTGAGATCTATACAGCTATACAGAAAACTGTAATGCTCAAACAAAAAGGCAAAACAATGGGGTGATATGTCTCCACGGACATTGATGGCTACTGTTCATACAGTACATCAATGCAGATTTTAAAGCAGAAAAACTGTGCAAAGGTGGAAAAAAAATTTTTTTACTCCACCATGATTCGTTTCTGGGTGCAGGAATGGCATGTTAACGGATTATTAAATATGTGCACAGTACATCAGACCCATTTGTGTCCTCAACACTTGAGGTTCACTTTGCAAACCTTGGGGAAAAGTCAAAACATTTATTTTTGCCTGTTTTCCAGCAGCAGCTTGTGTCTTTAAAGGTATTTTTGTGATCTCATAGACATCTGCTTTCCGCTCGGGAATGTTTTCCTGTGGAAAAATGAATGTTCAAACCCAATAGTGCCACAAACTCTGCCGCTCCGCTCTTCCTCTTATTTGCTGGAACGTACATTAAGTTTGTTGTGCAGGCTGCGGAAGTAACTGGCTCAGTCTGTGGAAATATTGGATTTAAATGTTGGTTTTTGCCGCAAGCAAATGGAAACTGCTACTGGATAACAGGTAAAAACAAGACCAAGAGTTTACAGCTCTGTGATGCCGTGCTAAATGCTAATATCAGCATAGTAACATGCTCAAAATGTTTAGCTGGTGAAATGTTGACAATGGTCATTATCTTAGCTTAGCGTGTTAGCATGCTAACATTTGCTAATTAGCATTGAACACAAGCTGAGGCTGATGAGAGTGCCATTAGTTTTGCAGGTATTCAGTCAAAAAGTCATGGCCGTTTGACCTGATGATGAAGCTGCATGACAGGCCAGGATCAGTTATTCCAATTCGTCACGAATTACGCCATTCAAAAAGGATATCCATGGATATGTTGTAAATGTAAGAATTTACAAGTTTCACTGTGGATGTTACCAAGTTTCACAATCTCAGCAGGATGACTCACCCCAACAGACCTCCGGTGACCTGTCACTGCTGAGAGGTCTGTGGCAAATGTTAAAACTAACGTGAAAGTATGAAAGCGTCAGAAACAGGAGTTGAACGACCCTAAGACCATCGCTTTGTAGACGCACGCCACCGAAGCTGGACTCATAAACAGTTAAGACAAGGTTAAAGAGGAGGTCTGAAAACTAGCCCTTATCTATACGACAGATAACCTGACATAAAACCAAAATACAGCCAACAACCTCCCTGCAATGGAAAGATATTAACAACTGTTCGCAAAAGGAGGATTAAAGAGTTTTAATGACCCTTAGCACACTAACTTCTGTTGCATCGGGAGGGAAGAGCACTTAAGCAAGGATCATAAACACAACAGTTTAACAGGTCTTCAAAAACACTTTTATCTATATTAGAGCAACCTGTAACAGGAGTAAGAGGAGTTGAGTGGGATGTAAACAGTAAAGAAGAGAGAAGAGGAATGTAAAGATGAGATAGAAAAGGGAGGAAAGGTATAAAGGACGGGTATACAGAGGGCAATGACCTCATCAAGTGTCACTCATTCACCTGGATGGATTAAGCTGGTATTCCCCGTGTTTATCACCTGAAAGCTGCATGCTAATCTCAGGCTTTTCTTTCTGGGGTTTTGATTGGGGTTTTGATTAAATATTATTGTTATGGAGTGCATTGTGTGTGTTTGTGTGGACCGGTGTTTTAAAAGAAATGGAGAGACCGAGGAAAAGGGAGAGAGAAAATAACAAACACATCAATTAAGTAAGAAAGACCATATGGGATGATGTCAGAGAGGCTGAGAGTCGCAGACGACTGAGAGTGAGAGTTTGTTTGCGAAGCAAAACAGGAAAAAGATCAAATCTCATCTCCATTGTTTCCCCCGAAAAACCCAATCTCCATGCAGAAAGAGTGCTGTACTCACTTTTCTTTCTGTTCTTTCACTTCTTTCTTTAACCTGGAAGGCAGGAACAAAACAGTATGACATTAGATCACAGCATGCTGTTGTTTCCTGGTAAACAGATACATATCAAGATCATCAGAGACCAGAGGTTTATTATCAGCATGTGTGGGCTCATCAATCTTTATGAATCATGTTACGTCAGCGTCCTTTACCAGAAACTGTGATAAAAGTGGCTTTCACTTTCAAACTCTTGGCTAAGCAAATGAACTAGATTTGTTGGGAAATAATGCAGTGTACACACTCAATAGAGAGGCACACAGGGGTGTGTTCACCGATGGATACACACACACAATAGCAGGTCGTCAGATTTGTTTCACTGCCGATAACACTGTGGAGCAGAGTGTGGAGCAATAAATGTGCTAGCAACGGTTATCCAAAAGTATTAGGAAACAGAGTTTCTTTCAAAACGGTCACGGACACACAGCCAAGTTTCTATTCAAAAGTTTTCTATTCAAAAGTACTGTAACTCTAAATAAATTGTACATGTACATCTTCTGAAGATGGTCACCTGCACTGATATTTGTTTAGGTATGTGCAGAGGTAAAAGAAGGACCCAGATCCTTTACTTAACTAAAAGTAGCAAAACCACATTATAAAACTCAATTGCAAACAAAATAACTGATTTCAATCATACTTGAAGTAAAGGTGGAGTAGTTTTACAATCAAAATGTACTCAAGTAAAACTCTAAATGGGCAGAATGACCCTTTTGAGAATGTTAAATTGGATTATTTTACTAAGACACAGTCAGCAGCACTTAAAGGGAGATGAGTATAGGTATAATTCTTAAAATGATCAGGAAATCAAAGCCTGTTTTGATACAATTTGATATTAATGACTATTCCTTAGTGGCAGAGTCCGTCATTCACAGGAAAAAGGATGCAGCACGTTGTCCAGCGTTAGTCATTGATCTCATTGATATCAGCCTCACTGCTGTATTAGGTTTGTAAGAGTAAGAATTTAATATTACGAGTGCCTCAGAATTATAAGTTTGCACAACACTTCAGTTAATCTGTTACATATTTTTATGACTGTTATGTTGACACTTAATGCCTTTATGCCATTTGAAGAACAGTATATGAAGTTGACAGCGCTAAATTGATGATCACAGCCTCTAAAATTTTATAAGGGGCCCTAAAGACTTATGGCTACGTCTGAATGATTTTACAGTATGTGTGTCATTACAGACAGCAGTGAGTTCAGAGTGATATTTCATTATAGCCAGAGGCTCTATAGACAGACTGGTGCAGCCTCAGCTAAGCTGCTGAGACAAACATATGTCAGATCTTTTGCTTTTTTTTCCTTTTTAGACTTCCCTTAAACGTGGGAGGATGAGCTGTGTGAGGATGTCACACAGCTCAAATCTAAGCCACCGTAATGATCTGATTTGGATAAAACGTCAGAAAATGATACACCTCGCCACTACAGCTGTCATCAGAGGCTTGTTAATGATTGGCCCGCACAGTGACATCATCATTTTGGGAAGATGATATCTATATGAAATGTTTCCTTGTTTCATTTTTGGGAATCATTCAGTGCCAGTCAGGCTTAACCACTAACACACACACATAACACATACACACACACAAAATGTTTTAACGTGTCATTACAACACTTATCTCTGCCTTGACAGCAGGCTTACATTTACACTATTATTATTACTATTATTTACAGATTACATTTGCTGCCTATCAAAGGTAACAAACTCTATGAAATGCATAAATCAGACCTCACTGTACCTCATGTCTAACCAGAAGACGTCACCTCACCATGCCCAGAGGCCACAAAGAGGACAAGCGGTACTTATCTCAAAGATCAATAACTAAAGCTGTCACACCTATGTAGTTGCAAGAATGACCTCCACATGCCGCTGAAGGGAAACAAAGGATTAGGTACCACTGTAGTTACACAAATGTATCTGCTTTACTTGAGCAATGTGATGGAATGAGGATAAACTTAGGCAACGTGGAGGATGTCTGCTGGGATGTGTTTAAACCTGCTCAGCGTTTTTTTCTTTTTACGTTGAGTGAAGTCTAAGATCTACCTGATATGCATCTGTTAAATGTGTCAGAAAACGATAATTTCACATGACGCTCGGTCGACCTCTGCCACACAGAAGCACAGTGGTTAGTATTTCATTTACAGCGGGTGTGTTGCAGTTTGTGTTCAGGGTTTCTTACCTACACTCACATGCGCTGTGTTCTGTAAAACTCATGAAAATATCATTTTGTTGCCTTTGGGGTTTTATTCTTTTAATCTGTAAAGAGAGAAGAAGAGGAGGAAGAAGAAAGACATTGTCACAGGTTCAAATGAAATATGTAGTGAATTTTATAAAATGCATTCAAAGTTAAGAGGATGGGAAGAAATATGTGTCACTGAAAACTGAATTTGAATCACACTGTTTGAATTAGTCTTGTCTGTCTGTCTTGTTCAGCAGTAAAAAAACTAATCTGAATAGCATAACTTTATTAATTTGGAAGTGAATTCCAGTCAACTTGAAACTGAATGTAATATTAGGAAATTTATTTCAGTTGCTCTGAATCTATATTTGATCTTCACTGAAAATTCAGCTTTCTGTATACTTTCACATTCAGTTCTCCCAATTCAAATTCACCTCTCATCATTCATTTTCAGTTTACTGAGAAACATCTGGTCGTTGAGGAACAGCAGTCGAGTGCAAATTCACAGAACTCCTTTTCATGCACTGTGACAACTGTGTGACTGTGCAATGAGCCTTTGGTCGCTTTGACATACTGAGAAATGTTGGCTTTCAGCTCAGAGTATCGTGTCCAGAGAACTGGAGAGACTTGTTGTGCAATTTCAAAAATGAAACTCAATCCAATTATGATACGATGGTATTAACAGAAGCCCACTCAGGCCAAGATCTTACCATGGCAATGGATCAGATGCAAAACTCGAAGAAAGTCTTTTTATTCAGAGACAGAAATGCATGAAACTACAGTTTTTACATTAAATAAAAAAAACACTTTAGGCTTTTGAAATATCTTGATCTATATATATGTTGTTGTGTGTCTCAGTAAACTGAATCTGAATATTAATGTTGAGTTTTCAGTGAGGATCAAATTCAGTTTCAACTAATACATTCAATTTTAAATTGTACTATTTAGATTACACTTAATCAATCAAATACATTCATTTGCATTTTCTTTTGCAAGTTTTCTGGAAATTCTCTTAAACTTTATGAAACATTTGGATGGAAACTCAGCTCCAGAGTATAAAAAAAGGGAGAGAACTCATGAACGATGGATTCAAATTTCAGAAAGATCATCAGTCCTGAATAGAAATGTAATTTTTCACCTGATCCAGAAGACAGACTGACTTGAGTGGGCGTGAAATAAAAAAAAAGGGCAAGTATGAGATTGATTTTTGCCCAAAGGTCACACTTGGGCGGCCTTTGAGCAAACAGCAGGGGCACTTGGATTGACAAGAAGGGCACTTATGCCCACCAGAAGGGTATATAAGCAGGTCAGAGGGACCCTCGAGGAGCCCATATGCCCCTTTGGTGTGACATTTAGGCATAAACAAAGTAATTAACTCTCCATTAATTATATGACATATCATATATCTTGGACAAATGAAGTTTAAAAAAAAAAAGTCACTCCCACCCATCAACCCAAACACCCAAAGTAACCCCAACCTCCGCTGACCTCCATTGTAATGTTATAGCTGGATGTGGGTGTACACTGCAGCATCTCATCATTGCAGCAGCCGGCGCAGCGCGTCAACACCACGCAGGATGGTATGAAGATGTGCTCCACCTCCTCCGGATACTCCTGCAGAATCTCCACCAGCAGCTCCCGTGGCTGACACAGGCTCTTGTTATACACCTCCATTAAAGGGATCACTGGGAGACAAAGTCACAGTGTGCGGGGTTATAAAATGGCAGCGGAGCTCTAGACCAAACCACTGACTCTTAAATACTACAGTGCTGTAACAATAACACACACCTAAAAGGAGACATGAATTGGCCTTGGCAGGCTGACAAGGGAGTCGCAGTGAAAGATGTGAAACACACACATGCATGCACACACACGTTTCACTTTCCATTATTCCATTGAGAAGCGCTCGGTTTAAACATGTAAACAGAGATTTGCCTACTGTTACTAACACCCACGCAATTTCCTCTTGGGATTAACAAGTATCTATATATCTACCATGACCCCTCCGCTGTGTCAAATAACTGCTGGACTTGAATGTCAACCCACTTTTATTGGTCTCCTTCTGCCCAATTGTGATCCAGTTCACTTACAACTGTACAGTAATAGCTAATAGTCTATTTTTTTTTTCACCTTCAGTCTACTCCCCCCCTTCTCTCAGTCTTTGCGGGAGTTCTGCTCTTGAGAAAGATATTAGCCCACAGGCAGACAGCACCTCCAAAATATCACTCAGGGCCTAAAACAACCCCAGCCTGACAGCCCTCTGGGAAGCCAAACCAAACACACTGGGTCTGAACAATATCATGGAGTTCAGCTTCTGATTGTCCAAATTAGATTGGGAAACGCTGGAGTTGTGCAAAATGAAATTGTGGGCCAAGAGGGTGAAATTCCATTCTATAAAAGACTCTGGTCACCATAATATTTCCCCATCGTAACCTCAAACAAGGAGGAATGCTGCACAGGATGAAAACGTCCACGTGTTGAGATTTAGGGGTGAAGCTGCTCTGTCTGGACAACCGGGACGGGGTCAAACTAAGCATTTGTCCACCAGGAGGCGATCATTTCCCTTTACTGTCAAGGTGAACCTCAAAGTGGGCCTTTCCCACTTTGGCTTAGTGCCAGTCAGGGAGCCCAGCGCAGACTGTATTCCCACGGTTCCCTGTGGGACACCTACCGTCATGTGGACCTCTTTCCTTCGGTATGTGGGCACTCTGTAAGGAGACAGAAATAAGCAATCTGTTAGTTACAGAAGATTGTGCAAGAGCTCAGAAGAAAAAGACAGATCATGCCCTTCACTTATCCAACAGTTGTGCAAAAAAAAGATATTTACATTTTGACATTTCTGACTGCCAGACCACATAAAACCACATAATGTGTCTTATCTTGAGCCAGCCTATAGACAGTGTGAGGGGCAGTGAGAGTCAAATACTCATACTATGGTTTCTATAAGCATTGAAAAAATAACATTTATATTTAATGATATCCTATAACTACATCTGGGGATGTGTTCATGAGTGTCACATTTTATATAATAAAGTCAGGAATTACAAACACATGATTGAACATTTATCTAAGTTACTTCCTTGAGTTGTGGTCATGTTTGACCAGCGATACAAAGGGCCATATACAATGTACCACGTGACAAAACTTCATCAAACAGCTGGGTGATTGCGGTTTTTTTTTTTTTAAGTAACCAAATTTTAAAAGTGTTCTTCCGCCGCCTCTTGGCAACGCGGGTTAATAAGTGTTGCCATTAAAACCAGTAAGAATTTCAGCCTGCTCCTTCCCCCCACGGGGGGTAGCTGTCACCACACCAGTCGGACCACAAAGGCTTTTTGGCAACTTTCCATCCGCGCGCGCATTACGCACAACTTTCTCTCGCCTCCGCGCGCGCACGCACGCGCCACCACGCGCGCTCTCTCTCTCTCTTCTCACGTGCAAGCGCGCGCAACTCGCGCAATATCTGCCAATATTGCGTGAGATCCAATCCTCTATCACCGGCTCGTGTTCGGTGAGAAACTTTTTCCCATTCCTTAATGAAATGTGGAATTTAAAAAAAAAGGAGATCAGGCTGTGTGGGTGCCGCAGTCTCCACCCCTTTTCTGGTGGCGTGAGACCTTGTGAGCCGAGAGACCCCAGCCCTCCAAAACACCATAGATTGTATTATTAATGGACGGGTGTCAAGCTGCGAACACCGGCCCCTAAATCTGGTGACGAAGGCCCGGTTGATACTGAGTCTCTGAGGCTGCATCCTGATACTGGTCAGCGTTGATTGGGCGGCTTAGCTGTCATTAAATCAAGCAGTTAGTTAAATAAACACTTTAGTGGACTCTGGAGGGGAGGGAGGGGGTGTTTCATTAAGTTAGGGCCAGTAATGCTCGGGGGGGTTACCATGCCGCAACCTGAAACATCACTGCTCCCTTTGAGGTGGCAAACTCCTGTTAGAAATAATCCTCCAAACTCCAAATCATGTTGCCGGAAAATATGCAGCCTCTTTTTGAAGCGGCGTTTTTTTTCTTCTTCTCTCCACCTTGAAACCTCTGCTCAAAGCCTCTCTGGGCACACCGCGCTTGATTAATGATTATATGGAAAACGATTTACAGTGCGCTCTCAAAGAGCCATTAAAATTCTCAAGTCAGCCTGATTAATCTGCGGAGCGGAGCTGGTTTTGTTCTGGAGGAGAGAAAAAAGAAAAAGCGTGCCTCTCTTATTGGAGCAGGCTGGTGTCGGTGCCAGAAGTGGTGAACCTGCTCACATGTCCGAGCCACTGCGCCTTTAAAGCGTAATAATATCTCCAAAGTGTTTTTTTTTTTTTTTTGGAGCAGGGCCTGCGATGGATGCCGACGTCAAACTTCACAACATTATTTAAAAAAATCGACACATTTGCCGTATTCGCCCAGCGCACCACCCACGAGTGTGTGGCTCAGGTTTATACAGCGTCGGCTCTGCGTAATGGCTGTTTTAAACCTTCCCAAAGCCACTAAACATTTCAGCTTGTTTAAACACGAACGATGACCTAGCCGGGGAAAGACAAGGACGCGCTCCACATTAATGACCAGAGGCCACATCTGGCAAATAAAGCTCGATAGATTGAGTTATTTTTAATACATACATGTATATTCATGTATATATATAGTTCATATATCATATATGTATATATATATATATATATATATATATATATATATATATATATATATATATATATATATATATATATATATATATATATTCTCTCCAGGTTTGCTCACGACTCACCTTGACAGCTGACAGCGTCAAAAATAATAGTGTCAAACTGTCAATAAAGTTCATGATGGAAATCCAAATCCAAATCCAAAAGCGACGTTTTTTTCTTTTTTTAAAATCCAAGAGGCCAATGTGGGGATTTGCCCTCAAGTAATGATAACAAGTACAACAACAAGAAGAACAACAACAACAACGAGGGGACAAGTGGACCGGCTAAAACTTCTCTAAATAAGGGGCAGGGGGTTGTGATGGCAAATCCATGTTGGTCCCGTGGTCGGAGCATACAATCCTTTGCGCATTGAACTTCTTCTCAACTGTTGCCAACGACTTTCAGAATATCCAGAAACACGAGGATCCAGGACGCAGAACGTCTCACATTGTTCCGCAGCGGACCTCTCTCTTCTTGCAAGGCAGTAGCAATCCACATTACAAAAATAATCCCATGCTTGTTGCGCCGGCCGTCTCCAATCTGGGTCTGTCCATTGGAAACTTGTAGCCGACTCCTACGTGCAACATGAACCCGTGGACCAGGATGACGCTCTGGTGAGGGGTGGGAAGGGGGGGAAGAGCGAGAGATACTCTTCCAGCCAAAAAGAAAAAAAACTTTATCTACAGTCTCTTTCTCGGATGCCTCTTTATTTTTGTGTTGGGTTTAATTCCTCTGTCACTGCGCGCCACAGGCAGGTCGGCTCGCTCTGCAACGACAGGACGCGTCCGCCTCCGTCTCTCTCTCTCGCTGCTGTGCGGCGACTAACCCAGCCGAGCCGGGGACGTGGATGATTGGTGGATCATTAAGACGGGGTAGGTGTGTCCTCTATGGGCTGACACCGAGCACTGCGCGCTCCTCTCCACTCTTTCGAAAGTTTCACATATTAAAAACGCGTCGACTCATGTGACCGCACCGGCGAGCGAGCTATAAAAAAAGAGAGAAAAAAAGCAGGGGCTGATTTGTACGGCTCTATTTCAATTGATGCTTTTATTGGGGATAAAAAAAACAGAGGATGACACGATGTTGTGATGTTTCATGCTGAGATATCATCATCACAGTTTCCATTATTTTTATTCCCTTTAATCGTCTCCACGTCTTGTTCCATATTTTACGCAGCTTCAAAGATGCGCAGTCTAATAATAAACACCGACAGTATTGTGGGTTTCTGTTGCCTCACCTAATAGTTAAATATAGTTAGACTCAGACCTCCTTACTGGAGCTGTGTAATACGTCTTTACGTGCTTATTCTTTTGAGAGGAAATGACTGGTGGACGCATTTTCTTTAGCGCGCAAACGCCACAGACGACGTGACCTTGTGAAGGTGAGCGCCACACTTTCCCCGTTTCCAGTCGCCCCCTCCGTGATATTGGGGCAAATATTTTCCAGTCTTGTGGCAACTCGGGGGTTTGCAGGAGAGCGTGTGTGCCCGGACACGTAGCCCCCGACGTCTGTGCGCGCATACGTGCCGTGCGCCGTTTAACGCTGCCGTTACATCGGCATGAGTCGCCGCCGCCGCAACGCGCCGGCAAGTGCGCGCCGGCACACCGACTCATGGAAAGGAGAAGTGTACGCGTCGTGACTCCCCTCCCCGTCACCTCTCTGACGGAGAATGGAGGCTTTCTGTGTGATGTCCCAGCAGGGGCCACCTGACCGGTAGAGGCTGGCCCCTCATCAGACTCCTCTTCTTTTTCTTCTTTTCTATTCGAGCAACAGCTGAGACATCACGGCGAGGAAGAGGAGGGAATACACAGGAAGAGAGACTGTCAGTGCTGCAAACATGTTGATTGATGAAGGAAGTGACTATATATAAGAAACATCTCTTAAACAGCCGCCTCATCGCGACTGTGACACAGATGATGATGAAGACGATGACGAAGATGCTGTGATTACGCACAGCAGACACATAGATGTATGCAGACTGTATACAGATACTCAGTCAACTACACTGGGGGACTGAGAATGTCAGTGGTGGACAGGAATTTATATAATTTTTGAAGAAAAGCAGCAATAGCAGGCCATAAAAAATGCTCTGTTACAAGTCAAGGTCCTCCATTAAACATTTCACTAAAGTAAAAGTCATGAAAAATAAGGAGAAACATGTGCATAAAGTCACAAAAGTAAAACTGATCCCTCTTCAGAGTGTCCCAGTCAGTGATGTGGACCAAAGTAAAGTTTAAAGTAGTATACAAAAGACATACTTAAAAAAGTACCTTAAAATTAGACTTAAGTGCATTACTTGGAAATTTGTACTTAGTCACTTTCCACCACTAAAGCATGTTTATTGTATTTGGCCTTACGAGGGGTAATTGGTGTTTAATACTTTTCATCCTGTTATTTTTTTATTCTGTTCAGTCCTAAAGGGAAAAACTTATTAAGCAGGGAAAATGCCATTCAGTTCTTCATCTACATCTGATTTAAATCAAGACTATAACCTAAAAATTAGAAATGTACACCAGAAATGAACCAGAAATACATGACACTTCATAAAATGTGCAGCGTCTTTAACACATCTAATGTCAAATCTGTCTTTTTCTTCAATAACCATCTGATTTAAATGCTCTTTAAGCAGTCCTGTCTGTGCTTGGGACAGCTCACATAGTGGTGTTGCCCTCTGCTGGACCAACAGGCCTCTGCAGGACTACCAGTGTTGTGTCTGCCTCCACCACACTGACAGATTGATAGACACCTAGGAAGAGGAAAGAACCGATAAGTATCTAATGACATAAGTTGGCATCTATGCGCTCGACATATTAGACTTGCTTGCTACAACTTATGCCTTACCTTGCATATAAATGGAATGAGGGAGAGGGGAAAAAAGAGACAATGAGACTTTACAGTGGCGAGAATTGAGGCATGATGGAGCAAGAAAGAAGAGAGGCAGAGTGAGTGATAGACAAGGAGAAAGAGAGCTTTTAGGAGGAGAGGGATTCATCTGTCATGTAACCGGAGCAGTCTTGAGAGGAGTCCCTTGGCTCTGTACCCGTATGTAGTTTAATTGAAGAATAACACTTGGGTTCATTAACAGTGTTACCAAGATCCTGTTTCTGCTGACTCAGAGTGTGTGTGTGTTGTGTGTGTGTGTGTGTGTGTGTGTGTGCGTGTACTCAAGTGAGCGATGGACGTACTGTACATGCATGTTGTGTGTGTGTGTGAGTGTACAGTTTGTGCTGACTGCATGCATACACATGCGCAAACACACGCTCACTTTAATGAAGCAGTCCTGACCTAGAAGTACAACAAACAGCCTCCCCTCAAATGTCATCAAATTACCAGGGAATCAGGGTGATTCCTGTCTGTGATGTGTGGACAGTAAGTTCCCATTAATGCCTCAACACTCCACAAAGAAAAAATGTCCACATCTTGTATTGAAGATGCATTTTAAGCACTAACCTCTGTGACAAATGAATTACTTTTCCTGCGAGTGCTTCACAATAAAAGCCCCCCTGTGTTTCACCTGTAGCACACTTGCTGAACCCGCCACAAACAGTGAAAACATCTGTGTAGAGACATAATTGTAGAATGGAAAAACACTGGATTTATATTGTTTAACAAAAAGTTCAACTGGAAATACTATAAAAATGTATTTGATTTTATGAAAAACATTATGATGCAAATTATTGTAGTTTCTATTGTGCTCAGACAACCCCTGTTCTTAAGTACATTTCAAGGGGACAATATGGATTTGATAGCTAATTTTGAAAAATATTAACTGCATGCAAAAAGCCATGAAGTTCTCTTTTACACTCAAACATATGAACAGAAGTTGAATTTTAATGCCTTAACAATCAATGAGTGATTTTCCCCTGCAGCAACGTGCGTGTGTGTCAGCATGTGAGAATGAAAGTCACATTGTTTAAATGTATAATGTAACAGGGGCATTCCATTACCAAAAGTCCAATGGCTGACTGCCACACTCTTTTATCACCTGGCACCAAATTAGACATTCTTTCTCTCTGTTCCCTCTCCTCCTTTCCGCCTCGCACACTCCCTTTTGTGAGAAGTGAGTCTTGGCGTGTGTTCGTGAGAGCGTAAGCTGCTGGTAAGTCTGTGGGAGGGAGTGATTCGTACATCAAGGTGCTTCGGGGCCGAGTTATCGGAGCAGACCTCTTCTCCAATCTTATTTAAATTATCCAGAAATTAACCTTCACTGCGTGCCCCGATAATGTGCTCTGATAACATTCATTGTTAAACACCATGTGACTGAGCTGCATACGTGTGCGCACCTTTACACATACGTGCATGCCTGAAATATTAATGAGGCGTATGTGCTTGACCTGTGTTGGGCGAGTTGTTTTTGGCCCTCGTGTACGTGCAAAAGTGTGTGTCTCTCAGATTTCAAGAAGAGGGATTTGTGTAATGTGCTTGAAAATGACAAAACAATGACTCATCTTTCTGTCTTATCAAATCTCAGGGAAAAACACACTTTTTCTGTTTTAGTTGCCATTTGCCAAGTGTCACTCCATTCTTCAAAGAAAACGTCTGACGGCCATTTGGACGTGATGCGCCGCAGATGCCTTCGCTCTCCCCTGATAGTGGCGGCATAAATCATCCGCCAATCAGTGTCGTGACCGTTGACCTTGCCCAGCTGTGAGGAGTGTGCCGCACAGAGGCAGCACACGTCCGTCCGACCTTCATTACCCTCCTCCATCCTGCTCTCTTATTAGGACAGATAAGTAGAAGCTTTTGGATGGAGTAAGAGCTAAAGTTCAAGTGCTGAAACAAGCAAGAAAAATGGTTTCCCATCTTCTTCTTTGCATATTCATACGTTTTTTCAGAAGAACTGTATATTCCACTCCATCTGCACTTTTCTCTCTCTCTTCAGTTTATCTCCCTTGGCCAGTTCCAGTAAGCGAGCTGGTTCTTGTGGACTCTCAGTCAAAAACAGTTCAAAGAGTTCATAAGCCTATTTGGTCAGCGAAGAAGAAAAATGAAAGGAAAGAGCACGAGAGAGGAGAATATACTGTACTTTAACCCGACCAAAGGCTAGGCCTGTCAACATTGATCATATTCCAATATGTTGGGACTAGCGCTGAAGGACCACATGTTCAGGAAGTCACACAGCAGCACTCTTGCCAAACTGGACTTCAGTTTCTGGGCCTAGTTACCAGTTTTATGTGGTTAGTGGCATTAAAGAGAAGAGAAGAAGCGCAGTATGGCTTCAGGTCAGCACAGCAAGCAGTAAACACCACATTTAAATATTATAAGTTGCTGAAAATCCACCTGTATCTTAAATGTCACTGAATATATATAGAGTAGCAGCTCTGTTGATAATGGCAGGGATATACATGTTTAAAGTTGTATGGCTGGTGTAACTAAATGTAATTAGCATATTTTACCAACTTTTCATACCTAAAGAACAAAACAGGTCACGAGCTCTCAAATTTAGCATTGCACTCTTATGACATTGTCACCAACACCTGTCAATAGACTCTATCAGGGGAGGTACTTTGGGTAAACATGACAAGCTGTAAACCAAACTGTCATATTATAACACCCTAAAAGTTCCTGCTGGGAATGTGTTAGCAAACGCTGTGTTTCTGGCCACCTGATCGATGTAAATCCAATATTTGCTTCAATATTCGCCCTTTTATTCTGCTTTTCTTCTCCAGTGACTCCTGAAACAGATCTGGCTCTTCACCAGCTTGTCGGTCTGCTGTTTGACCGCCGCTAGAAAGTATACTGATCGTTACTGAAGCAAGGTAAAGCTGTGGGCCGTAAACTCAAACAATGGATGCTGAAGCGCTTCCTAGAGCTGAAGGAAACTGCAGAGTGGGTTAAAATTTTCCATGGATGTGACGCCTTTCACATTAAATGTCGTAATTTTTTCCATCGTTAATATAAAACAGCAGCTTTAAGGTTAAGGAGTGATTGCTCATGAATGAAGAAAACCAATGTTGAGTGTTGGTAAAACACAGGACACAAACTCAGGTCTCCGTTTGTTGAGCTGAGCAAAGCTAATCTCACTGTTTAATCTCAGTCTGTCTAAATATCCCAAAGAAGTAAAATTCCTCATGGAGAAAACAAAGTAAAATCTTATCCAATCCTAAATGTCACGCCGTTTAATGAATGGTATTTGCTGTAGACGCTTCGGCTTTTATCTCTGGAGAGGACATCTCCCAGGTGTGTTTGGGAACTCTTGGCTAAAGTCACTTTCCTTACGCACACACAGTCTTATCTGTGTGTGCCTTTCATTGTGGGCCTGTCACAACTCTTCCCTTCCCATCCTGGCCTGTTGATGACCACACAGGCATCCTCGCGAGCGCAAACACAGGCGCAAACACAAACACACGACCACTTACTTATCAGAATGCTCCGCTCCTCGCAAACACTGACCTGCGACCCCGGGGTCTTGACCTCGGGTTCGTGCATTGTGAAGCGGAGATAAATGCCAGCTGATTTAACACCCTAAATATACGCAGACCACTTTAAAGCTCTGAATACAGCAGATCACAGACCACACCGTGTCATCGTATACTTTCCTACCAAAGAAGGAATCTGTGCTGTGGATTGTCCAGAAGAAAAAGGGGACACAGTGTCTGAAAAGAACAGCTCTAAGGATGTCAGTCCACCACTTTGGATCAGACTGGATTAACTCAACAACAATTAGACAAATTGCCTTGAAATTTGGTTCAGACATTAATGGTCCACAGAGGATGAAACAAATTACATTTCATCTTGTGTCATCGTTAGGTAAAATTTTTTATTTATTCAAAACTAAAGACATTCTCAGAGAAAGGTATATCTCAAAACACATACCAACTGCCACTATAGGTTATAGTGGATTTATTTATTGGTATTGTCCTTTAACTACTTTTGTACTGACCCTTTTTCATCTAAGGAAAAAGCAAACATAAGAAATGGTAAATAGGCTGCAATAAACAAATCGCTTTACAACGTTGTTCCTCATTCACCCATTCAAACACACTGCCGTGCGGGTTGTGAGTGGTGGCATAGCTGCCATGCGAGGTGCTAGACTGTGTCCATCGAGGGCAACTCAGGATTTGGCGCCTTGCTCAAGGACACCTCGACACATGGCGGATCAAATGACCATTGTTGCCCTTCATTCAGCCTCACATGTAATGATTAATACGCACGATAAATTGACTCATGTGTGAATGAGTTTGGCTTTTTCCAGGCATGTGCTTCAGAAGCAGGCTCGCCACGATGTGTGCCTGATTTGAATGTGTAACGTTTGCGTGCTGAAACCACATGAAGAATATTGTGAGACGTGCCCTCAATGAACTCACGCCACAAGTATTTACTCCCCTGACATCAAAAGGGCCTTACCCATAAAATGCAACACGGTCAACAATTGCATCATAAACCTCTTGATTCATAAACTGGCTCTGTAAACTTCACAGTGTTATGATGCCCCACCTAAAACACTTTGTTGATTGTTAACCAATTGTGGGGCTAATGTGGCATTAATGTGAGGTGTAAAGCTGCGCATGTCGTTGAAACATGTTAATGCTGCATCCTGTGGTGATTTTAAATTTCCATGTGTTTTTGCTTCACAATGTGAGGTGGAATTCCAGCTAATCAAAAGCATGGAAATTAACCCCGCGAGGTAAAAGAGGCAGGTAGAGTACACTGCCAGCCCACTCCTCCCCCTGGAGAGAGCTATTCACTGCATTCCTGAGCACAAGAGTGTTAGATTAAAACACACACAAATTCAATGTAAGGACACACACATTCACATGCACACCCACACACATGGGCACCAATCCAAAACCGCAGACCAAAGGACAAAGCTAAAGACAACATGATCCACAGAGTGACACATCGGGCGAAGACACGCTTTTTACATCTTCAAAACATACATATTTATACACATTATATCCCTGCACACAATGTTGCATTACACTATAATGATACACCACCACTCCCTCCCAGCAAGAGGTCCAACCCTCAGCCATAATCATACACAGGACATCCTGCCGATCAAACTGTGTGTGTTGTTTTGCCAGGGAGAGCCCTGCAATTAACGATGGACGTGTCATCACACATTTTGTCTGCCAGTCAGATGATCGCTGTCATGTGTCAAATTTGTGTTTGTTTAGAAAGTGAGATCTGCAGAATATATGGCCCCATTCATTTGTTTGGGAGGCTGCAAAGTCATGACTCAGACTGGGAAGTAACGTTCAACCTGATCGAGGGTGGGAAGGCATTAACGTTCACTGACTGATATGGTGGTTTTCTGGTCATGGGAGGATTCACACATTCAAAAGTGCACGCACACGCTTTGCACGCTACACACACACACACACACACAGATAATAAAGGAAATAACTCATTTTTAAAAGGTTCTATTCCTCAGTAAGGATACAAAGATTTATTGAGAAGTTCACTTACGCAGAGCAGGTTGTCCAGTCCTCCCTACAACAAGTACTTTCACTCAAATGGGAACATGAGGATGTTACTTTAAGAAACTATACAGGAGTAAATCCTCATTTTATGAAACACACAAAAGATCTCACATGCCTACAGGTGTTTACAGTAAAAGAAAAAAGAGATCAAAATCAGCTTCCAAAGAAAGTAATTTATTGTTGACATCTGTATCAACTGCATGAGCGAGAATTTTCCAAAAACCAAAATGCTGCCAACAAATACTTTGTTGCTACATGCCCTAATCAATCAGCCAGTGAGAGGAAAACAAAGAAATTTGTCCACAACAATGAAGCTCCTTCCTGCTACATGTAAGCTGGAAATGCATCATTAATGAAATGTTTTTTCCCGATATATATTAAATATGACCTGAGTTCAACAGTCAGGATTCACACTCGAGGGATTGTGGAGGTGATTTTATTTCTGCACTCTTCACTTCTAATCACACTTCTGCTGCAGAAGCCTGTGGATCTGGATGACAAGTCTGACCCACCCAATGGATGGTTCAGTGATGAGAAAATGATGAAGCTGGGAAACTGGAGGCGTTTCTTGTCCAAATCCATTTTACAGCAACAACAACTTTTGTTACGTAAAAGCTAATTTATTGCTCAAAATCATCACTGGGTTGATTCGTGGAAATCCTCCACGTCCTACCACCATGTTATGGGTTTACAACAAACAATTTCCCCTAAGACACGATAGCAACACTGTGTCCTCTAATCTAATTTGAAAGTGATTTAATTTACTTAAATTTCCCCCGAGCTCTGTGGGTAATAAAGATAATTCACTGACTAATTGCTGGAAAGAGAGTAATTCCAAATCCTGGAAGAAAATGACACAACATTGATTATTGATAACAAAACAAAGAATGAAGCTTTTAAGAAAAGTGAAACTGACACGTCAGTCGAGTCATCCGGTCTCAAACAGCAAAGAGTGTCTCTGTTTTGTTGCAGCAGAGAAACCGGGCCAAAGTGCATTACTGCATTATATATTTGCACTGCAGTCACTTTAACAGTTGAATTTCAGTCTTACGAGACTATTTACTGTGTGAAGAAACTGTTTGAGAAACAGACAATCACAGAGTTTGAGAATCTGGTATGTGTAATCTGGTATCTTCTCCTGGTATGCATTATACTCTGTCTATGTCGGTTTTCCCAGCTTCACACTGCAGGTTTGAGACTCGTAGAAATCTTTTAAGCGAACTGTTCAATTAATAGATCAGATTATAACACATAACTTTTTTTTGGATGGATACTGGCCTACTTGTGAGGTGCTGGGGAAAAAAAGGATGCAGTCTTGGAGCTGACATGTTTTGGCTTTCATCATGTCAGAGGTCAGGATCACCTACAGAAAAGTGCTGCTGGAGCTGGAAGGGATTGCTCAAGGCCACTTCAATGGAGCAAATACCTGCTGAGAGAGGAAACTAAAGAAACACGATCACCACTCACACCTCTTCTGATGCCCCGAGGACAGGACACATAGGGTGAAATATTGTCTTGTTTTTGGCTTTCCAAAGAAGAAAGAGGAGGTCAAAGCGAACATTTCATTTTACTTGGTACCTTTGTCCTTTTGGCACAAGCACACTGCTAGAGAGAAGATAATTTTGCATTGCTAACGCGTTGATTCAACCTGACGGTATAGAAAACCCACGTCCCTCAGTGTCCCTGCTCAGGGTTAACAAAGTTAAGACGAAATGCTTCAAAGAACTGATGTGGTTTGTGTTCATGTTTGTGATGTTTGTGGTTTTCTCACCAGTGCCAGTAACTTAGTGCAGAAAGCTCCATTGGGACAATTTGCTGGGAAATGTGTGTGTGTGTGTGTCTGTAAACAAATGTTTGTCAGTTTTTTATTTATGTACATATTCGTATGTAAGAGACTGAGCGAAGTAAAAGACAATGTGTTCAAGTTTGCTTTGTTCAGTTGGCAAAATTCCAAAAAATTATGTTCAAAAATGTTCTCCATGGAACTTGCTCAACCTTAAAAATCATCAGACTGAACTAAAAAAAACAGACCATCAAGCCTGTTTGATGAAGCAGATGTTAATCTACAGAAAATGAAATAGGAGAGAAATCATATACAGGCAGTTTGCACAGAGAATGTGTGATTGAAAGCAGAGGAACTTTGCAGGATGTGTGTGTGTGTGTACGTGTGTGTATATCCTCTTTCAGGTGGCTAAATTGCCTTGTCTTTGTTAGCACTGCTTGTTTCGCTGTGACTGACTGTGACATACTGGTAGTGAAACTCAACACTCACTTTGGGAGAAAGCCCTTCTCGAAAAGTCTGGCTTGATTTCTTTATGAGGTGCAGTGTCACACTAGGTGGGCCTGCACGCTGGGGAGTCTGCAAAACCTGACACTGAACACGGCAAACGAGCCCACAACGCTTAAAATTTACTCAAAGAAATTAAGACGCTGTGTTTTTCCAGAGCAGGATGCCCGGGTTTTTAATGCGGTAGATGTAAATCAAAGCGAGAGAGAAGGGACGTGGAGGGAAAGTGGAGTGGATGAGACAAAGTTGACCCCTGTTCTTGAGGGAGGGTTATTTATGTGAGCAAGGTGAGAGATCAAGTTGGGGTTATGAGAAGGCTGATTTCTGGTGTTGACAAGAAACTTTGACATTTGGCGTAAAACTTGAGTTTGCTAATGACTGAGAGCTGTGCTTCCCTGAGTGCATTTTTTGGCTGCTCTGACGATGTGCTAAACTGATTGATGATGTGGAAAATGTTTTCTTTTTTTATCGCTGCAACAGTAGCAACGCATTAATGTGACATGATTTTGACATTACACCTCCTTTGATAAAACATCACATTTTACTCATTTAAAACCTCACATTTCTACCTACCTCATCTCTCCCACTTCATCCATCTCGTTTAACATCTTCCCTGAATCACCTTTGGCCTTTCATTCTCGCTCACCTCCCGTACAACTGATATCACTGCCGTCTATCAGTCAAACACCCCGTCTACACACCATTTCTTTCCCTCTGTGGCCCTTTTAAACCACAGATTGTCCTCAGTTTGTTCATCTGGCTGCCAGACATTAAACGCTATATGAACTCATGCTCTCTCTCACCCTGCATCCTCCTGCTCCCCGAGGCTATAGCGGCTGTAAATCTGCACGAGCTGCTAACTGTCTTATCTGCTGTGTATATTGGCTGTCTGTGGTTTGCCCAGGCGGGGTTTTAATGAGGACACAGACACCCTCAATTGCTCTGTGTGGTCTGCTTGCAGACTTAACGATATAACACTTTGCTCCATAAACCTCGGGAGGCCACATTATCAGCCAGCAGCAGCACCCCGGAGACAGTTTTGAGTAGATGCTAACCGACTTGTGCTAATACGGTGACGCATATGTCTGAGTCAGACAAAACAGCAGAAACAAGAAACCGCTCTCCTTACACTGCTGGAGAGAGGGAAAAGCAATCACCTTTAAACCCTCACTTTCTTGAGCCAGTGTTACCAGCTGCGATGAGGAGAGATGATTTAAATGATTACGGCCTGTAAGTCAAACTCCTCTTCTTGCCACAGCTGTTTGAAGGCCAACAGCAACAGGCTGGACCTGTAACGGGAAAGAGGAGGAAGAAGCGTGGGCTCCAAGTGCATTCATGCACAGAGAGTGAGAAATGTCTGACCCAAACTGAGGTTTTATTAAAGTCTGCAATTATGAATGATATCACTTGCTGAAGAAACCGCAACAGTTTGGACAAACATGTTTGTCCATTTTCAGTCACTGCATGTTGAGAGGAAGTGGCTAGAATTTGCTCACATCCAGGAGTGATGCAGCTTTACATGTGCAGTGTTGGACAGTAACTAATTACTTTTACCAGCTGTAGTGATTACAGTTTAAAACAACATCACATGCCAGTTACTGAGTTGGGATGGTTGGTGGCAGTTTCATATTGGTGACACAGATAGGTATGGACCTTCATGTGGACAACTTCTATATGTACTATAATATATGCAGTCAGGGCTCTGCATACATAGACACGTTTGACACATGAGCATGAGAGAATATGACACAAACCACCATCAAAACAGTTACGACAACGAGAGGAAAAGTACCTTTGTTGGGTGGGAGATACGGTATGTAGGGGAGAATGAGGCAAGATGAGCCAATTTTTTACTTACGTTGTCCTCGGGGAAGGGAAAAATGAGACAGAAGTGCAATGAAAACATTTGCCTTTATATGTCTCCTTTCAATTGAAATTATCAGAGTGCATCTATGACAAAGCATCCTGTAAAATATGACTTGAGGGGAAAAAAGTATTCCTGTTGCTCAACTTACCCCTGGTGAGTCAGTGGGTTAGTCAAGCCATCTGGAAATAAACTGACCATTTGACTTTTAAACTAAAAACCTGAGCACGATTTGAAAAACAGTTTAATAATATTCCCCTTAAAGAAGTCTTACTTATTTTCTTAAAGCTATTTTAAATGACAAACTGAGGGTAGCTGCATGTTAAGTTAAGTGATGTCTAGTTAGTCAGTTAATAGATATGAATTAAATACAGAAGATGAGAGATGAGGTTAAGGAAGCTTTGAAGTTATTTAAAAGCACTTCTGACTGAGGTGTACCAAGTAGATACAAGTAAGCATACAAGTAAGTTGGGGCAGCAGTAGCTCAGTCCGTGGGGACTTGGCTTAGGGAGCCAGAGGGTGACCAGTTCAAGTACCTCACGGACCAAGTCTTCATGGAGTGTGGACTGGTGGCTGGAGAGGTGCCAGTTCACCACCTGAGCACTGCCGGGGTGCCCTTGAGCAAGGCACCGAACCCCAAACCTGCTCGGGGCGCTTCAAGAAGGCAGCCCCCTCACTCTGGCATGTCTCTGCCAGCTTGCATGTGTGTATTCCTATATGTAAAAATGTTAAAACAAAAGAGTGTAAATGTAAATTTCCCCATTTGAGGGACTAATAAAGGGTGTTCTTCTAGTAGGTGTAATGAGTATTTAAGTAATTATTTTTCTGCGAGTAGAAAGTGACTGACATTTTCAAGTTGTCTGCCTGACAATTCAACCTATTACTGCTTAGAATGCCACATGATGAAGAATTAAAACACCCGCTGGCACACTGCAGGAATTTCAACGTTGGCAATTTACTGCACTCCATTAAGCGATGATGCAGTTTCATTGACATACAGTCACCTGATCAAAATAGAGACGAATAAGATATCGCAGCAGAGTTATAGAAGACATCTAAGTAACATTTAGAGGAAGTCACCATGAGCAGTGAGTAGTGTTTGCTACCAAAACATATTGCCATGTTTTCAGCATCATCTTCCCCTGTGAGTAAGGAATATCTGTGTAACGTTTGGAGAGCAAGTATAAACACCTGCAGCTTTCCACACATCTGTCCCTCATGTGCTACGGGCCATTAAAAATTGTCTTTACTACCCCATTAAATTCGTTCATATGTTTGGGTGATGGGAAAATGTATAATAGGTACCTACAGGAGAGAATCAATGTGTTTTAGTTGAATCCAAGGCTGAAAATAGGCACTAAATGATAGTAAACCCTGAATAAAAACATGCTCATTATTCATGGTCAAAACACGAGATCAGTGTTAGGCATAATAAAACACATCCACCGGTGTGTACTCACACACACACACACACACACTCTCACAGGCCTTCTTCTTTCTGACCTGTTTCAGGAGAGTAAGCTTGGAGTTTGGAAGCTGCAGTTATGAAGCACTGACCTTTTTCAGCCTCAGCTTCCCACGTTACTTGTCCAACTGAAGCTGGAGCTCACCCTTCCATGGAAGTTGCTGATGCTTCATGTCGAAGGCTAATACTTCAGCTTCTTTGAAGATGACCCACATTCTACACATGGCTGAGGACACAGCGGGAGAAAGGACTACTTTCTGACCCTGCGCTACTCTGACCTGCGGATGACCCCTGCTGAAGTAAGGAAGGGATCCCTTCAGTGAGCACCGTCAACCAAAACACTGACCATTAACATGTCACTGTTCACCAATCAAAAAGGTGGTCAATAAACAAAGGCAGGGTCAAACCATGGTAGAAAACATATGTTTTAGTTATGAAATGTTTTCTAATTAGGAGCTGGGGTCAAACAACATCATATGACCTTCTCTAACTTTTCCAATCTAACTGATATCTCTATTTTTCTCCATTTGTGTTACCAAAACATCCTCTGGCTCAGCTATTTCCACCAACTTCAGTTGAGAAAATGCTCCACTTATTGCCAAGATTAGATGTCCCTGTTTGGAAAGAGAAAACATCTTTTGGGCAGGTAAACAATGCAGGCGGAAACAGCGGTCACCTCAGCCTCCGGCCTAAAAAAGATTCAGTAAACCATCAGCGGTTTAGGAAGCCCTCAAACACAACCAAACCAACAGGCAGCCTGGGCAGCTTGATGGATGCCTGTTTTTCCTTCTCCTGAGGTAGTTCAGCACATGAGGATGTTAACTTTACCACCTACAGCACGCACATGCACACACACACACACACACTTCCAAAAACACATGATTTTGTACCATCATGGTAAACGTCTGAGGTAAGCCACAAACGTTTCTCTCCTCGTGACCTCTTTAAGTGTAACCACACGAGTGTGTGTGAAATGCCAGCCTGTGTTTTCAGGCCTATGCTTCCTGTACAGAGTAAACGTTGCCCACCACAGGGAGCTCTTACTCTTACCACAACGATAGCCCACCGCTATGAGATTACCGCTGTTATGCCAGTTCAATAACAACTGTTACATTGTATACAACTGAATATCTTTCATATAATAGAAACCATCCAGGTAGATGTAGTATATTATATGACATCTACCTGGATGGTTTCTTTGATCCATGGTAGCCTCAACAGCTGGTAGCCTCAACAGCTGATTGTGCCCAATGTTTTCTAGCCGGTCTGCTCTTTTCCATATGTCTGAGTAGGCCTACGCTCATTCTCTTTAAAATCGTGCCGTTAAATGAACTGACTGGATTTTATAATGTTGTGTGAGGGAGTGACTCAGGCTCCACAGGTAGAGTCACAAAGTTCCACAGCAAAAACAGCAATGCACAGTCAGTATTGAGGAAGAAGATCAGATGATTGATTGCAGTATGTTTTGTTTTCCTTTGTGATTTGACAGCCTGCGGAAACACCATATCCATATCCATGCTGGATAACTGATTGGCACATAGCTTAATGGTTGTATCAGCGTGTTGAATGTGTGTAATGTTACGCAGACGTTACGCATCTCTAATCAACAGTATTTTTAATGTTTATCATCATATTATAGATAGAAAGATTGATATACTTTATTGATCCAGTGAGGGAAACTGTCATTCAAGATGATATAGTTACATTTTACATAACAACTACTTCCTGTTAAAGAAACTTTTACAAATCACTTTCATATTGAAGTTCATATTGAAGGGAGATTTTTTTTAGCAACTTCTCACAGAAATGTCTTAAAAGATTCAAATTAACACAATGTGAGGAAGGAGAAAAGGAAGTGTAAGAAGTGTAAAAGAAACTGTCAGGGGAAAACTTAGACAGGAGTGTGTGTGTGTGTGTGTGTGTGTGTGTGTGTGTGCGTGTGTGTGTGTGTGTGCACGTGCATGTCTGCATGGTTTTGCTTGCCTGCACCTCTAAACAGGCCTGCTGGGGCCAGGTAGGGATGTGAGGAATAGTTGTTGACACACAAAAGACTGCGCTTTTTGTCACCCAGAGGTAGGCTGCATGCCAAAACTCGTACGTGATGTAGACAGACGACAGGCCTGACAACATCGAGAGCATAAAGCGCAAGTGTGTGCGTGTGCACATCGTCTCTGTCTGCACATGCTTTTGTATGTGTGTGCGTGTGTGTGATTTGTGCATGCACAAGGCACAGAGGGCCTCAGGAGACAGATTTCTCTGTTTGATTAGTTTTCTTTCTCAGACCTTAGCTCCCCTCCTCCAGCAGCTTAAAGCAGAATACATTTAGGAGCACAGCCCATTTGTTACTGTCTTGTACTTTATGTTTCCCATTAATCAGCCAGCAATCAGTTCCAGATCTTTAACCGATTACTCATTTTTCCTAACTTCTAAAATAAAAATGTACAAATACAGATCCAGACGATCTCAATAAGAAGACAGTATAGTTTATAAGACATATGCTGATTGATGAGCTGAGTATCTGCAGCCTTACTCAAATATTCTCTGGACCAATTGGAGGTCTTCATGTTTTCTGTAAAGGATGATTTATTACAGCTGGGGCAGTTTTCAAATGTTTTTTTTTTTTTGTTCTGTACATAAACAAATGGCGGGAAAAAATTTCTTCTGAAGGGAGGAAAATCTTTGTTGACTTTGAGCGCATGCCAGTTTCAATAATGTAAAGGCGTGAGGCACCCAAACAAAAAGGCAAAAGAACACACTGACAGCTCTCTCACCTTTGCAGAAAGTCAATATTGATCTTCAGCCATAAAGCAAGGCCTCAGATCTAATGTAATTTACTGCGTACAGTAAAACCCAGAGATGTGAGGGAGAGAGCCCCCGCACACAAACAGACACACATATGAGGATGCGTGGAGGATTATTTTGATTCTTGGTTATGTGATGACAAAAGCCGTGAAATGGAAAAGATGTGAGGGGAGGGAGGAGGAAGGGAAGTTTCTTGGGTGACGAGAGGCAGGGGAGAGGGCAGAGCGAGGATGATAACACAATACGGAGAGAGAGGCCTGGAGGAGGTGTTAAAGGCCAGTAGGTGAGAGCGTTTAGCCGTGGGGACAGACAAAAGAAAGGCGAAAGCTTGAAGAGCGGTGCTGGAGGGCAGTGAAGGGGAAGAAAGAGGGGAGATAGGAGGGGTGAGAGGAGTTTCAGAGTGGCAGTGAGGGCTACTGAAGCTCTGCAGGAGTTTGGGAACCAATGAACCTTGCTCTACCCCCCGGCCCCTCCTCTTGTCACCCCCCTCTCCATCAATGTGAGGAAAGCCTCCTGGCGTGTCGGCGATGCGTTTCCCATGAGCTTTAACATGCGGCCCATTAACCCTTCTCGGTAATGTCCTGCACTTTTATTATTCTGTGTTCTGTGGAATCTTTATGGAAAACAAAATAATATTTTGCAGATGACAGGATAACATTTAAGGGGAGATAAAATGATATAACAGACCATGCTGGCTGTGGGGAGGATGATGACAGACAGTTGTCCATGACGTCGACACAGTGGTTATGATCAGGAATGGCAGTGTCATCAGTTGTTTGGTCCACAGTGAAATATGTTCAACTCGACTTTTGGATGGGTTGCCATGATGTTTTGTACAAATATCCATGGTCCCTACGTGTTCAACACTTTGGCTGGTTGGTTCATGCCACAAAAACAGTATTTCTATCAGTCTCAGCTTTACTTTGTGTTTAGTGTTATTTCACATGTCAGAAAATGTTAGCACCCTAACATGCTAAACATTCATAGCTAAAACAGTATTTTAAAATGGTTATTCTGAGCATGTTAGCATGGCAACCACTATCATTTTGTATGGTTGAAAAACATACTTTGGCCTTCAACTGTTATCCATTTTACAATTTGGTTTTCTTTACAAAAAACTTTAAGCCTCACTGAGCAGCTTACGTGTGGTGCGTGAACTTCGACAGATCAACCAGAAAGAAGATCACATGTGACCACTTCTTCTTCTTCCTCTTCTTCTTCTTCTTCTTTTTTTTTTTATAGCGAACTGCGAACTGCAACCAGGCGGAGCATTATCACCCACAAAATTGACTGCAAAATATCTGGTGGTTCCTCCTCTTTCGCTATGGTGCCACAGTTTCCACAGTCTGGCTGGACAACACTACACCTATCAGCGAAGCGTACAGAAAAACCACAATTCACTGTTGCTCCCTATAGAATAAACGATTCAGCGCACACAGAGAGCAATACATTAGTGAACGAGGGAGTGATTTTGGACAAGGCCTCGTCCTCTTTCATAGAAGACATTTTGACAAGTCACTGCAGGAAAAGCACGGGTGTAAATAATAAAATTTATTATGGCCCATTTAGCTGCCTCAGTTTTAGAGTCCTGGTACTGCGCGTGCCAGCTCGCTGTCATGCTGTCATGGCTTACTGGGACAACTGAATACAACAGAGCCATCATTAATGTTATAAGTAACACCTGCGCTTTTCCTCCTATGACAAGACAAATCTGTGACCTGGTATTATAAGGGTCAACATTTTGTCTTCAAAATGTATCAATTAATTAATTTATACTCTTGAGCCATTGAATAAAGACCCACTTGGGCTTAGACATTTAAAAATATAGTTAAAAATAAGAGAGTTGATAACAATTTTGCCAGCTGGATTGCCACAAATTTGATGCTTGATATCTCAGAACTGCATTCCACTGAGATACAACTTAATAATTAAAAACTGAAATATGTATGTAGTTGCATACCTGATGAGAAGAACTGACTCCCCCTTCAGCAGGGAGTAGGAATATCGCCGTGGATGCACTGAAGACTTCCCCGTGTGTGAGTGTGACCATTCCTGTGTGTGAATACGCAGCAATTAGATTCAATGCAAAAGCCCCTATATCAGACACACCCAGACACCCGGACAGACAGCTCTGCGCTAATCCTGCAGAATATCAAAGAGAGTGCTGACTCCTGAGAGAGATGGAGGGAGTGACTGCGGAAGAGAGACAGACGGATGAGGGAGAGAGGTCAGGAAACAGGCAGGGGAGTTCAAAGAGGGGATGGAGAAAAAGAAAAGGAGAGAAGGAGGGTCTGGGAGAGAGTTAAGAGAGTTCAAGTGTGAAATTAAGAGAATAAAACCCTTTGTAAACCGTTACTTGCCCAGTGGCCAACCACAGGTGATCCATCGCTTGTTAGATCTGTTAAATTAGCTAAAGCTCTGTAAGCCCCTTCCAGATTTACGCGGGGTTTTATAGTCCTGAAGGTCATGCTATTGTCAACCTCCACCGCGCATACTCCCAGAAAAAGGAGGATCCAGCAGCACTTGTAAATGTCTTGCCTTGCTAATGTGCCAAAGAAACACCTGGAATCATTTGAATGTTTCCTCTCTATTTCATTCAGTCGTTTCTAAAGTACAGTGAGCGCCGTACAGTAAGGAGGCCAGTGTGGAGTGTGTTTTGTCTGAACGGCCCCTAAAGCCCGGAGCTGGCCTGCCTTATCAGCCTCCTCCTACCCTGTTGCCCCTGGCGACACATCCCACCTGGAGCAAGGCCAGCACCCCATTAGGGAGATCAAAGCTGGATAAAGTAGATGAAGCTCTCTCACTCTCTTTCTTTCTGTCTCTGTTTCTCTTATTCACGTGTTGAAACCTGACATGCTTTTTTGCTCTCTCTTTGCACTTTCTCTCTCTCTCTCCTCGTAATATTGTTCGTAAAAATGCTCTCACTCGTCTTTTTTATCGTTGTGACAGAGGGTTAGTGGAGGCAAGTGACACATGTGATCCAACAGATTAAATGTGAACGAAGAAAGAAAGAATGAAGTTAAGACTTGTGCGGATTGGTTAAGAATTATCATCAGTGACAGGTTGCAGATGTGGTTGGCTACGCTGGCAGTGGGGCCTCCCATGCCATCAATCTTATGTTTTCAGAGATTAAAAGAAAATCAGGCCCATTTTCCTCCCTAAACCTTTAGCGCATGAGGCTAATTGCTCCTAACTGTCAGCACTTCATTTAATGGGAGTTACTTTAAGGAAAGTCATGTTTCTACACCTCAGCAACACCCACAGCCACTTCAGCTCTTCACATTCAGCAATGGTTGGTTACATGGACTAATGCAGCAAGGTCATATACAAAGTCATATACAAAAAAAGATGGGCGGGATGAAGGCCCGGTAATACAAACACAGAGCTGGTGTTACTCCGGTACAACTCCTCACTCCGTTTGCTGTGTTCTTAGGAACAGTAGCAAAACTGTGAGGTTGTCTTGGACGGCCTCGTCCTCTGCTCACCCCGGGTGAGTGGAAGTAGTCTGAAAGGAGGCCAACTTGCAAGCGTGAAAGACGTCCAAAAATAACCCCATTACTGTAAGGGTAGTATAGAGTAAAATGAATTAGAAGTGACTGGTAATTGTACCTCTTGCTTTCACAATCACAACAGGCCAATAGAGGGGAAGTCAGCCTTGTGTAAATTCCATAATCTTTTCCTTCCATTTTCCTTCTTTGAAAAAAAAAAAAAAAAGCTAATTAACATCACTGAACTGCTCATAAATCTGTATGTTGTATTCCTGGAGACAGCCGAGTTATTTGGCTCGTGTTTCCTGAAATGTAACCCTGCTGTAAATGTTGTAGTTATGCATATTTTACATACAGTCCATGCGTAATGTTCATATGTGTCTGACACCAGGACAACAGCACTGACGACTGGCACCTGTTGCAGCTATTAAACACTCAGTCACAACCCATAAATATTCATCATGTGATCTGGCAACTTGTCCACCTGTAATGTCTTATATTAGACACACATGAAGTAAAAGTCAGTACCCAGCAGGCGTGGAGCAGTAATGGTGTTATATGTGAATGATGTCCAAACCCACTTTGTGTATTAAGAGGCCTTGTTTCCTCCTCTGGAAGTTTTGCGGGTTATAATAGGGTGGAAACAGTTTTTTTGCTCACATCTGCATGTCTCTGCTTCTTGCTCTCTGTCTCTCTGAAAAATTCTTTTTCAGTTTCCACAAATGTTTCAGTCAATGAAATTTGCCTCTCCCTTGGAGGATTTGTTTAATAGCTTTCAGTGCTTTTTGCAAGAAAGAGAAATGACTGTTAGGGGGGGGCATCTAAAACTGGGCTCTGTGGAAGAATATTTCTTCAGTGGGAGACCAGATGAAAATATATAGAATAATATCATGTCATCCAAGATTCTGTCTCGGCTTTTGAAAAGCAAATTAATATGCAGATTTTGCACTCCATAATAACATGTATACTGTAGCTTTGGTGTACTTCAATCTTGAAAAGAACTGTACGGGTCACCAAAATGTGTGAGGACACAAACGGTCGTGACATGAACAAAATTACTATGCTGCTATAAATACTTTTCCTAACTGCTACTTAGATTTCTCTTGTTGGAATAAATCTGCAAATTAAGCTCACAAAATGGATAATTGCATGACAACAACACACTCATCGAAGGTCCAAGTCCTACATTTGCTACATCACCGAGAAGCCCAGAATGTCCTCTGTCAGGGACAAAGAAGTATGAGGACACACTGGGTGTACAATAAACATCTTGGTTCTTACTGAAGTCATGAGTGTTTTCTGCAGTCTTAGAGGTTTAAAGCACTTTGCGATTTGTAAATCATTTACAGTGAGACAATTACACTGCCCTCATTCAGCTATTTATGTACCAACTATCAGTCAAATCAAGTATTAATGCCATGTGCTGCCTGGAGCAGAATTAATAAAAAGACAAGTCCGTAAATGTTCAGCTTTACAAAAGGCAAGTAACCATAACAAAATGATCATGCCACAGTCTTGTACACACTAAAAGAAACATGTCATATAACACTGTTTTTATTTTAAAGACAAAAAAAACACAGAAGTCACTCCTCTAGACTTCACTTTTTGTCAGGAGTGTGCATGTGAACTCATTGCTGGGTTGTTGTACAGTCGCATCACAGGTGCAGTCTGGTTTGTGTGGGAGAGGAATGTACAGATGTATCTCTGTGTACGTATGAGTACGTAATGCCTGACTAAGAGGCAGGAAGGAGTGTAAATGAATGTAGCGAATGAAGTAGCAAAACTTTGTTAGTAGATCTGGACTCTGCTTGCATGTTTCACTTGCACTGCTCTGACTCTGGCCTGCATCTGTGTACAATAAGTTCAGTCCCCCTGGTAATAGTGAACCAAGACAGCTGTGCTGCTCCCACCAAGAGAGAGTGATGGCTAAATGTGGAAATCCACAGGATCCAACAACTGACTATAAATCATATTTACTTTCATTGGAGTTAAAGGGGAGCCCTTGTTGAATGTATGCTCTGCGTGCTTCAATAGAAAGATATGTTGGCTTTCAAAACGTCACCATGCTTTCTAGTAAGAATGATCAAAATACATCAAAATAGACACGGACATGAACAGTGGATGTTCCTGTGGTTTTGTTTGTCCTACACTGGGTGGCGCACACACATATTTAACACTTGTGAATATTTATGGAAAGAATAATTTCCACGGAAGAAAGAGGAAGACCAGCTAACACAACACGATTATTTGCTGCAGTTTGCAAAAAGTTCATATGGACAACTGTGCTCAGATCAAAAAGAAGACAGCGTTGGAAAGGGCATGTTGTTGTAGGTGCTGGTGAGAAGACGCCTACAAGTTCTGGTGGAGTTTTACTATATCCATTAGTGTGCATGCTTATCAAAAACTTTAAAAATCAGAAAGAAATTTACTACTCTGGAAAGTCATCATACAATTCTGAGGTGAATTATGATGTTCACATTACCAAACAACCTCTCGAAAACTGAGCCAGGTTCAAGTGGTTCAGAGGTCTCTGTAGTGTGTGTGTGTATGTGTGTATCTTTGCTCTAAACACAGCCAAAGAGTCCGCTGCCACTCCAACAAACTTTTTCCTCCAAGTATGGCCTTAATATTTATCTCGATTTAAAAATCGGATAAGAATTGCTTAAACATTTTCTTTGCTGGAATTCTGTTAAGGTTTATTTTTATGCCTTTTGGAACCTGTGTAGTGGGAGTTTGTGGATAATCTGCTTGCCTTTTTAGCCTGGCCGGGGATCAGAAGAGTGTAACTTGTGAAACAGGTCAGTAGGGATCACTAGAGAAAGTTCAAAGACATCCCCTTGCTCTCGTAGTCTGCAGGAGGCAATACAGATAATGGTCTATAAACAGTAGTGGGGGTGTTAGAGGTTTACCCTGAGCTGCCAATGAACCTAAACACAGCACAAGTTCAAGACTGCACACACGTACTCGCAGAAATGAATGAATGAGTGTTTATCGAAGAAACTGCCTCTTCAGTCCTCCTCTCGAATCTACACGAGAACTTCCTGCTCCTCTTCACATGACCATCTGTGTTGGGAAGCAGCTTTACTGAGAGTCAAAAGTCAAACAAGGGAAAGTATCAGATATTTGATCGGTTTCCATGGAAAACTTACAAACAAAGTCCCTGTAGAGGGGCATACTCTGCTGGCTGCAACTACTGGCAGGTCCCCAGGAAACACCAGCGAAAGACATTTTCCAATTACAGTAAATCTTGTCATTGCTCTTCTTAAGTACCCGTGTGGCACCGGCTGTAAGCCACCGCTGCTTTTTGGATGGAAGTCAACCACAGAAAGACAGAAGGGAGTTTTGGGCCTCTTGTTATTTGAGCATACAGTTATTTATATAGACAAAGCTGTTGCAATGTCAGACTCAATACTTAATAGAACAAATTTCAGTGAGAGTTATGGGCTTGTTTTTAAGCTCCTGGTGTATCATGTCTACACTTACACAGTATCTGTTGTGGTTTAATGCAATCATTCAATCTGGCTGGACTGAAAAAGGCTTGTGTCTTGGTCATGAATTAAAGAATTGGGCAAATTTCATTTTTGACCTGATGATGCCAATAATCCACCAGTGTTATTACAGTTCAACAATGTCTGCACCACATGCCATGGCAGTCCATCTCATAGTTGTCCAGATATTTCACTCAGAACCAAGAATGTCAACTTGCTGTAGGTGCTAAAGGAAAACTAAGAGAATCACCAAAGTCACTGGGATTATTTCTCTGGGGGCCATGAACATCTCTACCAAATTTCATGCCAATCACTTGAATAGTTATCAAGATATGTAGCAGTATGTAAGATTTAGTGGCATGTAGTGATGAAGTCTGCAGATTGCACCCAATTGAATACCCCACACCTCTCCCTTTCCAAGAGTCTAGGAGAACCTCTAGGGGCCTACAGGGATTGTGAGTTGCCAGATCCATGGAAAAAAGACACCATATGGCGATATTGTGCCACTAAATACAATCTACCACTTCAACGTAAAAATACAAAGAACCTCCCTTAAGCCAGTTATAGTTTATATGCTGTATATATAATATTATATTGCATTTCTGCCAATAGATTGGTAGATTTACCAATACTGCTGTTGCTGTCAAAAATTAAATAAATGAAAGGAATGAATTTAAATGCGTTATGACAACATATGGGTTAAACTATTCCTATTGGGAATAAGATTTGGCAATAGATTTTGTAACACTCAGTTAAAACATCACTTTCATTTTGCTTAGCCAGTTGCTAAAATTTCCCGATGTTGGCATGTGGACCCAGAAGTATGTGGCCCAGTTTTACCTGAGCCTTACTTCGGGTCCAAGAACAATCATACTACTTTTTGAGGACAGTCCATTTTTCCATTTTGGACTGTTTTTTTTCACAGGCGAAGTGCCCAGCTGTCTCAGTGTGTGCATTTTCTTACCTTCATTCATCCAGAGGAGTTAACTGATACTTTTCCCCCAATTTACAGCTCAATGGACATGTGCAAGTGTTTCTCATTTCTAGTGGGCAGCAACACTGTGTGAGCAGCTGCTCTGCAGAAAAGTCAAACTTCTTGTTCAAGGACAACTCACCAGAGGTTTTTGAGAAAGTGTGTTTCTTATTAAGTGCTCCATGACCAGCATTGCCAACCTTGTCTGAGGATTTGAGATAAATCCTGTAAGAAGGCTGCAACCTTCAAGGTTTGATCCCTCATTTTTATACTCTGTCTCTCAAAATAAACGTCACTGAACTCATCCCCTGGTTAAGAAGTAAAGCATCTGTTCTCTGTCACAATAATGTCAATTAATGTTGAACTGTCACATGTCAGATGCTGATGAGATAAAGTACTCCTGTTCTAAACTTAAAGCTGCATTATCTGATTTTTCTTTTTGGTCACTTGCGGGCAGTGCAATGAGCTATACACACAACACTGACATATTACCAGCTGATAAAGCTGAAATGGCATGTTAGCAAAGAGTTGTGTATTTATTCATCCAGCAGATACAGAGCAACATTAGTGTTTAGGCAGAGTCATGTTTGTGTCTGCTTGATGAATGTTCACAAGTTACTCTCCTTTTAGCTCTGTTTTGGTCTCCACCAACTCCTCACAGAAATTACTTTAGGGGTTCAACCCTTTTCATATATATGAAGTAGTCTGATTATTGCAGCTTTAAAGTATTTGGATTTTGGCTTTGTTTAAGCAATTCCTGTTGAGTTTTAATTTCTCGTAGTGCTACAGAGCTGGTTTTTAATGAGTGAGTGGGTCACATGATACACAGTCCTATCAATGGTGTCACACTACTCCTTTAATCAGAGGGAGGTCGTAAAGTGCCAAAAATATACTGCAGCAGATCAACAAGTGAAGAAGAAGACTGCAGGCAAGTAAACATGGATGTAACTAGTGTTGGGTTTAAAATACTGCTATATATGACATAGTGACATGTTTGTTAGAACTCAAGGTGACATAATTTTTGTTGTTTTGCACAAACACTTTGTTGTAGCAGACATGAGGCAGATCTCAGTGGTTATTTTGATTATAATAACAACTGAATGAAATTATTCTTCAACAATCATATATACACTGTTATAAACTTGAATTATTTACCAGAAAGCTTGCCGTGAAGCTATTGGTGACCAAAGTTCAGTGGAGCTCTATTTATCTGTGCTACAGTCTTCTCCTCTAGGTACAGCCGTGTAAAACAAGACGCCTTGTCTCACAGTCACACTTGAGGGGATCACAGACCCTTCACAATCAGCAAATGAGCAACCTCCGCCTGCTACCAAGTGAGGGGGAGTTGGACGGAGAGACAGAGGGAGGAGGAGAGGAATGTTAGATGGAGTGGAGCAGTAGTCGTGCTTACTTTACTCTGTAGGTTAATTACCATGCTGACAGATTGATTACTGAGAGTGACAGAGGAGGGGGCTCTGGCAGCAGCTCCCAGCTGTACTCCTTAACCTTCAAACAGTGTGTGTGTGTTTGTGTGTGAGTGTGAGTTGGTGTTTGTGAGAGAAAGTGAGGCTGCAAATGGGAATCGAAACAGTTGTGTGAATAATAAGTGGTTAAAATGAATGGAAGTGAGTATTTCCAGACCTCAGTGGATGAACATCATTGCCTCATTGACGGCAAAATTTGTCCCTCTCTTTGTGTTTGCGTGTGTTTTTGCTTGCGTGTGCATGTGTGTTGGACACCTGGAGGTTGAATAGAGTATTTAGGATGTCCATATCTGTATACTTTTCAGTTCATGGGTCGCTGCATGGTCCTTCATGTCACTGCAGTTGGAAAGCAAACACATCAACAGACACACACACACACGATCATTTTCTTGTCAGCAGGTTCTGGCGCTGGTCACATGATTGTGTTAATTATGATTACTTTGTTCTGTGGCCGATCCAACATAAGAACGTCTTAAACCATTACACGGATTCATCTTAACCCACATAGAAAGGACAAATTTGTTTGACGATACACAGTAATGAGCACAGAAATCCCACACGTATTCAAACAGTGTTTTCTGGTATTTATAACAGCAAACATGGGTGAATGAAACAAGTTGCTTGACCTCACGCACTGAACCCGACAAACAGATGTGCGTGTTGACACTAGTTTCAACACAGCTGTTTCTTATTTAGTTTTAAGCTTCATTAGGTACACAAAAGACACAAACACATCAAGTGCCTGACTACTGCAAGAGGTCCAAATGCTATGCGTACGTGTGTTCTCTGTATGTATTCATCTGTACCACGACAAATAATAATTTGATAAATAAGATTAAACAAGTAGTGTCCGCACCCTAATTTAGAGCACAAGCGTGTTAAATCTCTTTTTTTTTCTGAGCAAGCTGCCCTCACAACCTCAATGACCTTATCCTCTGACATTAAGGATCTTGGGGGGCAGCGATGCGAGGGATGAGCCAAGAGACGAAGAAGGAAGTGAAAGAAAAAGGAGGCTTTCTACGTAGCTTAAGGTTTTTGGGTTTTTTTGCCTTCGTTTGTTGGGGATCAAAGCTGGCTCCCACTATAAGAGCTGTCTCTCTCATAAGGAGGATTAGTACGAAACAAATGCCGCTCCACTGCCGCTGCCTAAGCAAAAAAGGAGGAGGAGGGGCAAGTTCCCATGCCAGCAAAGGTGGGTACATTACAAGCATTAAGGAGGCTAAACGACACCTCATTTGGAGAAATATCCTGTGAAGTATTTTGGACAGTGCTGCTTATAAGATCATGATATCCCCACCCACACACACACAAACCATCCTTTTGATTACTGTGATGGGTCAGTTGGTCGGGGAAAGCCCTTGTTCAGCTGAGCTCAACTCCCGTCTGGCAGATCAGGCAGATAACCCAGCAGGGTACGAGATGAGTTGTTCAACTGGAGAGTTTAACAAGTACACTGTGACCCACCTGTGTGTAGTGTGTGTGTGTGTGTGTGTGTGTCCTCATGTAGTACGTGACTGAATATGTGCTTTAGCCAGTTAATTTGAAACAGTCAGCACTTGAACTCCTTTTTCTGACCAGTGGTGAGAAACATCTGTAGTTTTCAAATTCCTTTGATAAATATTAGAAATTAATTCTCCAGTATGATGCAGGCAGAGGAACACATTCAGTCGCAGGGGCAAACCTTGTCTCCATGCCTATATTAGGCCGTCCTATTTGATATCAATCTAAAATAGTCGTGCAGCTGTCTGCGCCACCTGGCTAACACCACCCTCACCACACAGGTGACTTTGCAATCAACACCAGAACACACTGTAACTGAACTGAGATCGGCCTTTGTGCAGTCTCTCTCTGAGTGTGTGCATGTGTGTGTGCGTGCACGGCGTGTTCCCGTGAAGCACGAGGGACTGAAATGGCTGATGGATGCCACAAGTAGTTTTCATTAGTAGATCCGCTCAAGCGTTGTGACATTTCCATGCCCTATGCCGCCCGACAGGGTGTGTCTGCCAAAACCTGCGTAGCCACACAGTCCTGACCTTGTGGAACCACGACAGGCACGCCATCACGCTGACAATCATCATAACAAACACTGTGGATGTGTGGTCAAAAGATGAGTCATGGGACTGACACTGCAGGGAGACGGGGTAATTCCTATCTCTGCCAAGAGGAATAAATGTTTATACATGTATGGCACCATGAGGGTGCTGGGACAGAAGATGTCTGGGACAGTGTGTGGTACAACACACTGCAGGAAACACGGCATAAAGGTTGCATACATACTGTCTGATCACAGGGGGACGTGCAGCAGAACTGGGTCATTTAATTTTATAACCATGGATCCCCAGAGGGGTGGTGTTGTATCATGCTGAAAAAGTATACATACTGACTTCAAATACGTATATACATATATATATATATATATATATATATATATATATATATATGGAGAGAGAGAGAGATATGTGTGTGTGTGTGTGTGTATATGTATGTGTATATATATATATATACACACATAATTTTTATCATGTTGTTGTATTGCTTTTTTATTAGCTAATTGTGATAGTAAACTTGAAGGAGTATTTTTGACATTTTGGGAAAAACACTGTTTGTTAAATGGAGTCAAAAGCCTGCTTGCTTAACTAAGCATAAATGCTGTTAGCAGGGGGAAACCACTGGCCTGGCTCTTTCCATATTTAACAAAACCCACCTACCAGCACCTTTAAAGCTCACTGATAAACATCTTTACATACAGCATTACTTTAATCTGTACAAAAAGAAACATTTTTTGCAATTTATGCTAAGCTAAATATATCATATAAAGCGTACAGACAGACACAAGAGTGAAACTGATCTCTCTTGAGCAAGAAAGCACAAAAACATATTTCCAAAAACTTATTTTAACAGAAAGTGTTTGATGTTGAAATAACATAACTTACAATAATTATATTATAACCAGTAAGACAGCAAGTGCAAATACAGGAATAAAAAAAGGCAGAAAAGCAGAGCAAAGATGAAATTTTATAAAGACCTCATATCTCATATAAACCCTGTCTGTGTTTAATCTAACCATGCAAAAATAAAAGTAAACAAAACCTAAGCAGGCAAACCGCAGACTGAAAGCACCTAATTAGCTATGTGTGCACACCCAAACCTCAGCACACTACAACAGTGTTGTTTGGGGGTGGGGGGTGGGGGGGTTGCCAGGCTTGTAGTTGTGCCGGGTCAACACACATTTCTTTCTAAAGTGACAAGCCGAGGGGCTGACATGTTCAGAGCTGTTTCACTTTGTTTCCTTTTTATACACAAACAACGTCCTACTGTCATCACTCCATCCCTCAAATACCAAAGGGCCCCCTAAAGAGTACGGTCCCAGTGTTGGCCCCATAACCTCTCCTGCGAAGCACGTCCCCAAGGAGGGGAACTTTTACTTAACACAAGCTCAGAGATTTTCTTCTTTTCCAGGTTTTCCGCAAGCAGCCTCACATCCAGAATAACAGGATATATCCAAACATACGCTGCTGATTTTGCTGCCTTTACCACATCCTCACACAGGAGGTTTTTCTTCATTGAAAAGGGACAATGCCCACTTTCCCCCTCATGTTATGTGACATTAGGATTGCATTACACTCTGACTGACATCGCAACACACCCTCCCTGATTGTATTTTACAAGTGGTAGTCAATCTCTCACCCTGTAAACCTGCCGGCCTGTGTCAGTGTGCGTTAGTGGGACTTTTCTCACAGGTTATCACTCTCACAGCTGTTTTTCCTTGTTCTCCAGCTGTAATTTAAGCCACTCTGCAATGATAATGGATTTAACAGGTTTCTTTTAACAACACTCTGACCAGATGTGCTCAGCAGCCTCGGGATACTGCTAAGTATCACTTTGACTTCATTTCATCTAAGGTGGTCCTCTATTTTCAACCAGGTGAGGCTCACCTGGAGGTCCTCGCCCTTACCCTTAACTTTCAAGTCATATAGCTCACCTGACAGTTCTTTTTCTTCTTCAGTATGTAAGCTCTCTATGTAAGCTCATATAGCCCATCTGATCCTCTCTTTTCTTCACAGCCCATCCAGCTCATCGAGGGGGGTTGGGTGTGGGACTATTTCTTGGTTGGACGCAGCGAGTTGCTCCTGGAGTCTCAGCAGGTTGCCTAGGAACACCCACACGAGTAATTTTTGTAAATATCCAAAAAGACGAACTGACACCAACATCACTCAGTAAATAGCAATAGTGTGTGCAGGAGAGAAAACATGCTAATTTCAACTCCTTTATGAATCTCTCTTTTTTCATGGTTCACACAACTACTTCTGTTACCTTATGTGCAACTGAGTGCAATACTATGAATGCTTTTTACGAGAGACAGAAAATGTGCACTTTTATCCTCATTTGTACCATTCGTTAGCATCTATGACACTCAAAACACAGAGTTTACGGAGAGTAGATCAAAGAAGAATTTATTTATTTTTGCAGACATCTGATGCTTTAACTGTGCTTCCTGAACTGTCTGCTTACTACCATTTCAGCCAGATTGAAAGTCTGTAAATAACAGAACCGAAATTTTAAGTGGAATTAATTCAAAACATTTCTATTTATGTTAATTTAAATAATTGGTTGAATTCCTTTTGTGGTGTAACCTGATGGTCACACTTCCTAGAAAATGACAAACACTCTCATTTAAGAGGATTAATGGCGGGGATTATTTGGGGATTATGCTATTAAATGAATCCTCCCACATCTCATGAACAACGATCCAAGTAGAGTTCTTTTGCTCACTTTATGAAGCATCTCGACCTAAATGACCACAAAGCCAGCGTTTCTGCACTCTTAACCTTTCCCAGATGTGCAAGTCGGCAGGGAGAAGAGGGTGTGGATGAAGAAGGTACAGCAACGAGATGGGAAAATAGTGTTGAAAAGAAAGAAAGGAGCGGAGCAGCGGGAGAAGGAGAATATAGCGGGGTGAGTAAGGAGGGGTGGAAAAGCCTGTCACTGCCTCCAGGGGTGAGGCAGGGGGCCAGAGGTAAGAGAGATGGGGGTCTCTGCTGTCTGGGTGGTGGGACCACAGGGAATGACAGAATTATTAGGACGAGCATCTGACAGGAAATAAATACAGCGTGGGCAGAATCGCCAAGGGGCAGCCAGCCAGACATTGTTGAAAACTACAATAAACTGTAGTATATGGGTTAAGAAAACTTTTCATAGTGTGCTGCACCGGAGAATTCATGACCTTTGCCGCTCAGACTGAAAGTAAATAATTTATTTCTTCCAGAGGGCATCATACAAATGCTCTCACTTGAGATGTTCCTGCAGGATTCCACATTTTACTTATGAACTACAGTGTTGACTTTATCCAGTTTAATGAAAAAAAAAGTTAATTAGAGATCATTCTTGCAGCAAAAAAAAAAAAGCTAAATTAACTGGATGCCGGGACATTCTTGGTCTGTTTGGAAAATAACTGCTTCATTAATCGCGGTTGTCGAGGTTGCTGAGATGTCATCGCGTGGGTTTGCTTCCATCGTGTTGTGTCTGGATTTGTTGTGATGTGTTGATTAACAGATGGAGCAGGAAGACAACTGGATCCCTCAGCAGCTCCACCGGTTAAAGGGTCATCCATCCTCTCTGTCAGTCGTACAAGGATATTTGAGAGGAAAAGAATGAAAGGCATGGAGAGCTCCGAGTCAGAAGAGAGCGGTGACTTTGAAGAATCCTCTCGGTATATGTCATTGTCAAGAGTTCTCAGCCAAAAGTGGACGAGGGACCCCTGAGCAATACAAACAAACAGACGAAACCCTCCGTGGTGCTGCCTCTGACACAGTCAAGGAACAAGATGAAAGAGCATTTTTCTCATTCTGCCGGAGACATGAATTATGTGGCATCCTTTTCAGTTTGCGGCCTCTTTCTCAGACACAGCGTTGGCTTGGTCTCCAGCAATCCCCAGTGTAACAATTATAATAATCACAGACAAATGGTAAATTAGCTTCAAACGGGGCAACTCAGTCATTACACGGTTTTGTTCACAGTTTAACTAATTTAACTTGAATGTAAATCTCATTGTAGCTTTTGGGGTAACAAGCTGTGCTGCCTTGATGTGGTTTTCGACATCCCAGAATGACTCCACAATAATGAATTAATGACCTTACTAATGCTTCCTGGCCAGGAGATCAGGATATCGCTCATTCAATTTGTAATACTTCCTGACCAGTAAACACACAGACAGCAGAGGCCTTCTAAGTGCTGCATGTGAAACATAAATCAAAAGAAATGGACGTAGGAGAGCTTGCGTTTAAGTTGATACAAGGTATGAGTCAGTTAAAGACTAATGCAGCTTACTTATGTTTGATCAAATATTTACTCAACTAGCATATTCTGCCTCCAATGTTGTGTTGGTGGTCGGATATCTAAAGAAAGTTGACTCCAAGTTACTGGACTATTGTTTTGATTGAAGAATTTTCACTGTTTATGACAAAGCTAGCCTGGTTCCAGACCTCCAGATTGCTGCTCAGATCTCCAATTTCTTTGATGATTTAAGTCTGGTTGAAGAAGCAGCTTTGAAAGCGAGATTAAGTCTGGTATGTCATCCGTCTGTGCCACAGCCAGAAATGTGGTCACAGAAAAATTGTCACAAAAATGACGACAAGTATAAATATGACTGACGCAGCAACGCAGGATTTTATGAGTTGGATAATAAAAACCTGTTGACAGCAATAATGTACAGACATAGAAAAAAAAAGACCTTAACTGTTGCTATCAACTGCAATTTTGAAGAGAGAGAGTTTCAAGGTGGACAGATATAGCTAACATAAAAACAATATCAGACAGAATAATGAAATCGCTCTGATTTTCAGGCTGCTGAAAGGATTCCTTGGATGAAAGCTGTGATGTAGCTTGATTTATGGTGCCATGGCTGCACTTACACACAGTGAAGCTTTGAACTAAACACTTACATCAGTATGCTAACATGCTCACAGTGTTCAGTGCTAACATGCTGATGTTTGGCAGGTCATATTTACAACATTCGCCATCTCTGCAGCGGTGTAATTTGTCATGATATTTCACTTGTAAACAAAGTAGAATTCATCCTCTGAGGACCATGACCTCTGAGAAATGACATGACAATCCATTCAGTAGTTGTTTTTCAGCCTAGACAAGAGTGGTGGACTGACAGAAGCTAGAGGGGGTACAAAGTACCCCCTTACAAAGTATCTTACAAAGTAAGATACAGAAAATAAACTTGAGGCATGACTACAAATGTATTATAATGTACATGTGTTTTGCGAGAAGAACAGAGTTCTTCAATTTATAGGGGGCCAAGCAGTCATGGCTGTGCAACAGGCATGAAGTTAGAGTAAAGTCCGTGAAAAATACATTTCCGTTCTATACCATACAGACAAAACCTTTCAGTATGTTTAAGTGAGCATGTAATGCAAACTAGCGCTTGCGACAGCCAAAGGGGCGCGTGTCTCTTCATCAACATTATCTCTAGCTATCTAAAAAGTGATATTATTCTGTTTTTTTTTAATGTGACCACTATGCTCCTATGAAAAAGAGGTAATCTAATTTCTAGCAGGGCCCCAGCGCACAGAGGCGTACTCTGCTTGGAGCGGATCCACCAGGATCCCCTGCCAGGATGTAAAAATCACAGACCAACACAAGCTCTCCATTAGGAACACTGCACAGTTCTCACCCTGGATACATGCCTTTAAAAACAGCATTTATGTCTTTATTGTACCTGTAGATGATGACAAAGATCATTTTATTTCTGTGTTTAATGGGTGGTTCTGACAGCCGAGCCCCTGGACACAGGACCCGAGGTCCCTCTAAACTTTTACTATGTCCCAAATCCATTTAATGTGGATACAACATAAACATTCCTGTGTGTGTGTCTTAATAAGTCAGTGGGGATATAGGTTATTGTGATTTTCATTATCTTTCAGTTCACTGCTGGGATTCAGCCATATCTCCAGAATGAGGTAAGACAATTATACCCCTGTGTGTGACGAAAGATAACTGTGGTTGTAGTGCGTCCAATAAGCCGCTGTGTGAGTTATATAAACATATTACAAGGGTTTTGGCCATTGTAAAACTTCAAACCGATAAAGTAAGCTGTTCTGTTTCATTCTGTCTGAAGAAAATGTATTTGAAGATAACACAAACATTGCTAACAAACACTTCTTTCAAAAGGCAGACCCCAGGAGTCTTTGGTTTGATTGGCAACAATGTGATTGCAATCTGGCAGACGTCCCGGAGAAACGCTCAGAGACGAGTTTCATATACTGTATATGGTCAGGTTAGAGGTTGTCTGTGTCTTGTTCAACAGAATTAGCGCTTGGACAGACAGGTTTCTGTTGAATTCTCTCCAGAATTGAGCAGAAACATATTAAAGGTTAATTTCAAACTGGTGTATTTCCCGTAAATGTGGCTATCGTGGCTCTATGGGTTGTGCCAACTTAACACTTCGTTGTAGCGATTGGTTGAAACGAGGGCCTGCTCAAAACAACGTATATAGTGGCTGCACAAACCTCCTACAGCTTTTCAAACAAGCATAGCTTACATCTTGCTGGCTGACCTTATCATCCCACATATACATCCGTGCATATCGATTTGTTTACATGTGTGAGGCTGACTTTAACTGCAGTTATAATACCTTCCAAAGAAACGCAAACAGATAAATGCAACAGCAGATTGTCCCAGGGACGAGGATGGTTGTGAATCATTTCATATTGATGGTCAACCATATTTATTCAAGTTCACAGATAAGGAGCTAGTTCAGAAAAGAAAAGGAGACTCAAGGATTGGAGGCAGAGGCAGAAAGGCAAGAGGAGAAACTATTTTGCTGCAGAGACTGGGACCCGTCGGTGCCAGACGCGAGAAATAGATGTGTCCACGGATGGGAGCGATCCCAGCTGTGTAACTACAACAAATGAATTTGCAGCACTTACGAACATTTGTCGTCATGCAGACTTTGTTTCACCTCTCAAAGAACAACTGGAAGAAAATACAAAGGCAGGCTATAAGAAAAACTATTACAACACGTTAAAGGCAACTTGAGGGATTTCATTACTATTGTGGTATCTAGTTATATGTTTTCCTGGACCCCACTACAATTAGAAATGACAGCGGTAGAGAAATAGTTACAATTGTGTTTGGTAAAAAAAATCATACAAAAAAAAGAGGTATCTCAGAGTTGTGTTTTGGTCAACAAGCAGAGCAATTTCCCCCAACCGGATAGATTGATAGATATTGTAGTGGGACTGCATGTGGCCGAAGGCAGATGTTTTACTTCGGGCTCATATTCATTAATGTTAGGAGGACAAATCATTGGTGAAGTTAGGTCAGTTAAAATATTTTTAATTTCCACACCGATGTGATAATGCCTGTCTCAAAGGACTTTATAGAATAGAGTGATAAAAGAGTCATCATGTTTGTCAGTGAGTACAAACAAAAACATTAAAAAACACAATCAGCTCCATCTGTTTCAACTTTATATATAGACTTGCAAATTAAAATATGAAATACAGTTATAATATTATAAATTCTAAGCTCAACGAGATCTAATTATTGAAATGAAGGAAATGACATATTTAGAGCAGACATACTATAGTTAAGATGCTTTTCTGGGATTGTTGAACAACATTTTCTACAGGATCCAGAGCAGTTGGGAAATGAAAGTGTCCAAATATTTGCAGTCAAAAACAGTAAAGCCCACCAAAGGTACTGTAGAGCCTTCACTTAAAAGTAATAGAGTTGCAAATATTTTGACAGTGCATGAGTTTAATGATGTTGGACTATCCTATTACTAGTGGCATGCAAACTCTATACCTCCTGTCAGTGAATGCTCTGTTGCCTCGGGCTAAGCAGATATTACTTCAGGGAAAAGAATCTCATTCAGCAAGCAGGTAATACTGTCTGTGTCCTCAGAGACTTTTGTCTGCTATCTGTATTTGAACAGCGGTGTTCGGAGCACAAGAATTTAACATGATTTTCTGGATGATGACAAAGGTATGTCTTCCTTGTAAGTGTGGCCTATTGTGTTAAAGATATAGTATATCTGTTTCACATTACTGTGCCTCCCTCGGTTTACCCTGCAACTCATTCGACATTCAGCTCCAATAATCAGAGCCACATTTGTGCTGCAGGGAGGGGGCTTTTTGGCCTGGGATACATGAGGTCCAGGTAGTGATCTTACTGTCAAATTGCAGTGGACAATTATTTTGTTATGTTTAAAAAGTCTCCTGGACCAAGCATATGTAATAAGTGCATGTCAGGATTAATCACAAACGCTCTATCATTGTACGTCAGCGTTCTAAAGAATAGTTTTACATTTTGCAAAATATGCGTATTGTCTTTGCTGCTGAGAGATGAGAAGATTGATACCTCTCAATCATAATTGTACCTAAATGGAGCCAGCAGCCACTTAGCTTAGCATAAAGACTGGAAATGGGAGGGAACAAGTAGCCTGACAAAAGGAAACAAAATAAACCTACTAGCACTTTTAACAGCCACTACCTTGATTACCACATTATAACATCTTTGTTTCTTCAGTACGAATAATTGTAATTAAGTGTAATTATGACAATTTGCTGTTTTAGAGGCTGGACTATTTCTTGGTGGAGACCATCCTGGAGTTAACAGAACATGTTAAATAGTAAACTCTATATATGTTGAAAGGTGGACATTTACCTTTTGAAGGAGTCAGTATAGCTTCCCCTCATTTCCTGTCTTTGTCCTAAGGTAAGCTAACCAGGCTTCTGGCTGCAGCTTCACATTCACAGACATGGCATGAGAGAGCGATCAATTTTCTCTTCTAGCGCTCATCAAGAAAGTGAATCAGTTCATTTCCAAAAATGTCAGATTATTCCTTTAGTTAGGTTTTACATCTTCTCTTTGTCATTCCAAAGCTAAATCAAACACAATTTCAACAAGCCATCTAACAAACTATAGAAAACAGACCCATTATCAAGGACGTCCAGACGGATGCAAACTTAAGAAATAAATCCCCTTACATTCATACAAAAGTAAATACAAGTGTCTAGTTACTGTTGGTGGCAAGGCTTTGGCCCAGCTTTCGTTTGATTTTTGGTTGCACATGGACCACAGAGACAAGTTCTTTTTGAACTTTCAAAGAGAGCTTGCTCAGCTCAAACATCTGCAGATTTCCTGGGGATCAGTAGTAGATGAGCTCTAGTAGTGATTGAATCACATAGAACACTTAAAAAAGCAACAGATAGATCTCCTTAACTTCTAACAGGTGGAGTGGTCAACGCAAGAAGAGTTCCTCAATCAGTGTCATGGAAAATGTTCTGTACATATATGCACACTGTTGTGTAAGTCAGATAAACCAATGGTATGTGCTCCACAAGAATAAAGCTGTACAGCAATGCTTTACTGCTGAAAAGTATCTGTGATTTAAATTTTTTCATGTATTAAGTTTTTGGTTGAGATTTATAAATCTGTCAAAATGAAATCCTCTCTGGAGATGAGTCTGGGATGCTCCAAAGCTCGATTTAAAAATGGAAAGTCATTGTTCATGTAGGGAGTGAAGCCCTGACATGATCCAGATGCAGCATAAAGAGCAGTTTTTAGGAAAGGCCTTCCTGGACACAGAACATGATATCTGCCTGAGTTTAGACTGTCCCATCAGGCTATCGTTCAAACCTAGAAATGGTAATTCAGTGCAAAATGTGCATCAAAATTTTTTTCCTATTTCCATTTTTAGTCCTCTCTGGATGTGGATCAGTTGGTTGGCCAGTCCACCACTTTGGTTCAGATCCAAAGTACTGGATTTCCATGCTCCCCAGAAGATGAATCCTCTGATCCAGTAACTTTATCTCAGCACCACCAACAGGTCAGACTCACTCATCTACATAAATATTTCATCGCCAGATGGATTTCGTCCCAACATTCATGATTCTCAGAGGTTGAATCCTTCTGATGTTGCTGATCCCCTGACTTTTCCTACAGTGCCACAGTTCACATTTGTTAGTTTGAGTTAAACTAACGCTATTGGATTGATTGTCATGAAATTTGGTGCACACATTCGTGTACCCCTCAGGATGAAGTGTAGTTATTTTGGTGATCCCCTGACTCTCCATCCGGCACAGTCATCAGGTGAACATTTCCATTTGCCTTTCTCTGTGGTATACCAGCAAAACTAACAACATTCCTGTCAACCTCAGCTGCACTTTCTGGTTAACGGTAAGTATCAAATGTTAGTATGCTACATGTTAAAAATAGGATGGTGGTCAGGATTCATAATGAAAAGGTTACCCTGATTACCCTTGCTAGAAAAAAATAGAAATCTCCCATCTCTCCCAACAGCTGTTGGGTTAAAAACATGAAAGAGCACATGACACACTGATCAAATAGCATGGACATGAGGGACCAGAGTCTTTGATGCTTTTGTGGGTATTTTTTTCCCTGTATGAGCATATAGGGAGACTCTGACAACAAGGTTTTTTATCAGACATAAAGAGGCTTAAATCAGCTGAGAGGACTTTGTGTTTGTTCTTCCCCGTACTTCGCTGTGTTTCTGTGTTTCCTTGCTGTTCACTCTCCTCTTTAATCCTTTTCTTTCTTTTCGCCATCACAGCCCATGAAGGTCCCTTGTGAGCTCCCAGTGCTTGGGATCATTGTGCTCACTACAACAAAGAGAAAACATCCCACATTTGTAAATGGGCCCTTGCCAGTTGGACAGATTTTTTTAAACAAGCATTTCAGCAGGGGAAAGGAAGTCTGCTCCTCTGAGGCTCAGCAGCCAACAGTGTAGGTTGAGGGCAAAACACGTTATTCTATCAGATCTAATTCGATTTTCAGTTTTACACAGTTAACACCTTCGTCTAAGCTCTCTGATGCAAGTCCTTTGTGTCTATTTACAGATGTTGAGTGCTGAGTGCGTTCCCGAAGATTTCTTTTATCATTATTGCAATTCTTGTGAGCTGTAGGGGATTTATTAATCATAACATTGATTTGTTTCTTGTCCAAGTTTTTCCTTGGATGGTGTGTCTTGGTTGTCTTTCCTTAATGGGAATTAATGTATTATTCCTAAGTCAGCCAAATGTCTAACACTGAGCCTCTCTAAGACCAAATAAACACAACTACTACAAAATATTAAAAGGCAAAAAAGGTTTATCTCCTTGGATAATAGCAGATAATCAATCATAAAATACCGTATAGAAAAGGTGTGACCACCATCCATCCTTCGCACCTTTACTGTATCCCAAATGGATCAGCATTAAATTTAGTAGGCAACAGAGGAACCATGGTGGCAATAAGCCAAGGTGTCAAGGATGATTTGGTCTGCACCAGTGCCAGTAGAAAAACCCACCGTGCAATCCAATACTAATAAGAAATACACAGCATATGGTAAAAAAAGCCAGATTTATCTCTGGAGTATGGAAACTTGTGATCATAGTGCCTCCATCCAAAGCTCATCTACAACACCTAAGTTTTGGGTGTTGTGGCTAAAAGTAAAAAATAAGTGATCTCAACAAAAATCTCTCAGTGATCATTACTTCAGGGCAAGGTAAACAAGCTCTGTCTCACATTAAGCCAAATACAGTAAAATCGGTTTTAAGCGTGCACTACAAAATGGCAACACACACATTCTGTCTTCACTGCAAATGCAATCATCTGTATTAGTGTCTTATCAAAGCAAGTTGTTTTTTTTCCAGCCATTAAAGTGAGTTATGTAATTTTCGAACAGAGAAATAACTCAATCTTCACAAATGAAAAAGGTATGATCAGTAGCTCGTGATCCCTATGTTAAAAATAAAGTAAACTTTTCCCAGAAATTGAATCATTTCACTGACTTTATGAGTTCTCTGTTACATGTTATGTTATGTTTTACAGTAGCAGGTTACAGATGCATGTGATACAGATAAAGTTTATGTCACCAATGGAGACAGCTGAAGGCCATGCTAATTTGTAATTTGTAGTGTAAAAAGTACATAATACAGTTGCCCTTGAAAAAGTCCATACAGCTTAGGGAAAAACACTCTGTTTAAACAAATTGACATTCAGTGTAGTATTTTCAAATGTGGGTAGTGGGGATTATGACAGAAAAAATTAAAGATTTGTAGCAACCTCTCTCCAAAATATGACATTATATGTTATCACTGAAGCTGTTGACTATTTTCTCAACTTATCAAATAACAATTTGGTCTATAAAACATTAGAAAACAATGAACTATCTACTGAATGTCTGGGGAAATACCAGATAATGAGGAGGACACACCACCATTAATTCCTACTAAAATATAGAACAGTGGCATTTTTAAATAAAAACTCACAAAACATCATAGTAAAACACAGCCAGTTGGTCTTTATAATAACTTTATGCTAGCTTGGTAAACCTGTCAAGTGCCTCCTGCATTGCAGGTAGTAGCAGTCTATGAGTAGTCTACCTTTTCCACTCAGACTCAGTCAGGTCGTTTAATGATGTCTTTACAGTGTCCGACTCAAGAGACTTTTGGGAAATGGAGGGAAATTCAATGTGCCGTTATCCTGTAATTGCCACTTGTTGTCAGAAGTTACATACTCTCACTTTAATGCCAGTCTCAGTCAGTCAGCCAGTGTAGTTAAAATGGTCTGTAGCTGGGAATTTATTACAGCTTGTACCTTTTGACCATAAAACATGCTTAAAAACACGCAGTTCTGCTTTAAATGTTATTATTTGGTGTGAATGGAAAGAGTTTAGCATGTGAGTGAGCTTCCACTGGATGACAAAGCAGTTCTTTGGAAAAAGTAGTTCTTCCTCTCTGACTGTTGTTAGTCCTGTTTGCCAGCCATGGAATTTTACTGGAGAGTTTGCCTTGTGTTTGACTGCCCAGTCCTTATACATACGAGTGAATGGGAGATGGAAGGACTTCAGGTTTGCCTCTTTTCAGCGTCCATTCTTTTGTTGCATCATGTCTCTTTGTGTTGAGAAAATGTCTCCTAATTAAGCCTGATGCATAAAGACTGGGGCAACTCTTGACTGATTGCCGTTCACTGTATTACTCCCTCTTAACGTGGCAAGGCAGACCGGACACACACTAACACAAAGTCAGGTTTTTACATTCTCATTCAGGGGGTAAGATGTATTGGACATGGTGTTAAAAATACAACAAAAAAAGAGGGTAGTAACAATAAGGGAAAAAAGACGGTCTCAAGTTGTTTCTATGAAAGACCCCCAACTGGGAAAGGAAGAGCACAAGGGACAAAGATCATGTACCCCATCAGCGAGCCCACATAACATGTCTTGTTGCTGGAAGGGGGGGTTTCTTAGGTCTAAGAAAACATGTTGCTCTGGAGGAAAAGCCATTAACTGTGTCTGTTTTTATTAACAACATTTAATTCCTTCATTATTAATGATCATGTGCACTATTAGACGTAATAAGTGAACGACCTTGGCTTATAAAGTGTTTAAACTGTGTCTGGTGTCCTTGATAGCATCCAGTCGAATGTGTTTTATTATTTAATCCTCAAGGTCTCGCTGACTGCTGCTGCAGGGCGAGTGTCTACAGAAGGTGGGAGGCAGTGGAGCGAAGCTGCACCTGACAATCACCACTGCCCCCTGCTGGGCTCCACCTGTCTGCAACTTAGCCTGCTTTCTGTGCATTATATACCATTAAATACATTCCCCCAGTTTTAGTCACCTTAGAAGTGAAAGAAAAGGAGACAAGACTAATGAGGGTGAATAAAATGCTGAAGTGACCTTGTGTAACATCCGGTTTCTTTACAAGACAGGTGTGGTCCACAAAAAGACAGGATAAAGGGCAGTCAGATATCTGCTGTCCTCACTTTCTGTCTCCAGTGAGAGAAAACATTATCATATGTTAAACTTGAAGGTTGCCTTACACCACTTGTGACCTTTTGACAGCCCAAATGTTACTACCCGCCAGTGAATTGAATATAAAAAATCCTTGAAGCCCCGTTATTTTGACCTAATGTGAACTTCAACCACACTCTGTATTGTGGTTTATAAAGCTGATATGCAGTGCAGGCAAACCGGTTCACATTTTGCTGAAACAAGTATGTTATGTGATGCAGATATGCAACATTAAAGTAAACTGACAGATTTCACAATGGAGTTTGACATGATTTTTTCTCTCATACAAAGAGCGAAACAATGGCACATATTGAGGCCACCCTGAGATAAGCATGACTGCGATGAAATGCACGGTGGTAAAATGAGCACGAGACTTTGCAGACCAGAGTGACGTGAGATGGAAATGTCAGCTAAATTCATTCTCCATGGAGCTCAATAGACAAAAATAGCCCCAGTGTGAAGTGACACCTGGTTAGAAGTAGCGACATCAGCCAAGAATCCTGAGTTTGTTTAGCTACAAATGGTTTACTCTAAAGCACCATGGCAATACATATCATAAATAAAAACTGTTTAAAGGTTGCAGTAAAGGTAAAACAGTCATAAATCATAAGGCTAAACAGCCATGACAGAGCCTTTTCAACAAAAGTGATCTTTGTCTTAAAGCTGCAATTAGTAATTTTATGTTGGCAGTGGGTCACATGTCCATGTGGAATGTGAGAGAGGTCACTCATAGTGCAGTGATGAACACAATGATCATTCTGAATCTGCGATACTGAGATTTAATGAGATTTTTTTCATCGTTAACCTTCTTGTTTTCATTAAATGACCCACAGCTTCATTGTTTCAGTTTGCTTCCATGGCACTGCTCGGTCACAGCAGAAAGTTTTTCAGCTAAATCCCAGGAGCAACAGAAACAGCAACAAAAAATCAACACATTTCATTGTACAGCCTACAAATTGTCTCCCTAAGACAAAGTTGGCATCTAGCTGGTGGACACAGTGAAGCATTTAGCAAATATTTCCATCGGGAGTTGGTGGAGACCAAAACAGAGCTAAAAGGAGAGTGAATGTGTGACTTTTACGAATTTCATAGGTCAACTTGAAAATGCAAATTCATGCATATATTCTTATCTGAATATAAAATGCAATGAAGTAATTCAAGACAAAAATAAAACAACCAAAAATAAAAAAGTCATGATTCCTTTAATATATTATATATCACCTCATGAGTCACATGACCACCTGTAGACAGCCTCTTGGTAAAAGGGACTGAAGTTGACTGGAAACCATCTGGTCTCTGTGAGAATGCCGCTGCAGGCGTCATGGTAACGTACAAGAAGGAAGTTAAGAGCAGGGTCAGCCATGGTGGGAAACTGATCTGGGTAGCGCTGCACAAATCATCACAGCATGAGATGGCAATGTATCGCATAAAAACATCCTTCAGAGTTTACATGATGGTTTACATTTTTCTGTGTTGTTCCTACAGGTGAAATGTGATTCTTTAATCTAAAACAGATGGAGCGAAGAGAATCCCACGTCAGAGCTTCACTCTTCTTGTCCCCCTCACTCCGACCCCCTAAGCTTTAATTGACTTCCTTGTTCCTAGCCACTGGGGGTGACCCTTTGAAAGGTCAGACAAACACAACTCAACCAAAGGAGACGGGACCTTAGGAGGTGCAGCACCAGCTCCAAACTAAGACAAAAACTACATCCCAGCTCGAAGAAAAATGCAAAGGGAGAGAACAAAATGTTTCCTAACATTCGAAGAGGGCCACTCAGGAGCCAAGTAGCTATTGTATTACAGGCAATGCAACCTGCATGAAAATTGTACCAACTCTAAGGGCTGAAATGCGTGCATATATGAGAGAGGCAGATGCAGGGAGAGCATGTGTTTGTGTGTCTTTAATGGGAGGCAGAGTAATGTGTATGTGAGAGAGAGGATAGCCGCTGCCACTCTCAGAAGGCCAAGTGAGAGGAAAAAAAACCCCATGGGGATAAGAGCCTCTTCAAAGAGCAGTGAATTTGTTGAAGAAGCCAGTGCCATTTAGCACGTACACCCAAATAAGAGCAGGAAGGGTGGTGAGTGAGGGCTGAGAAACAGAGGAGGCGGCGGGGAAGGGGGAGGGCTCACTGATGCTTGGACGGATGAAGATTCATGTCACTTGCCAGGGAGCTTTACCCAACATCAGAGCAACAAACGCACACTAAATGTCACTCTTAACCTTGAGCTCCACTCCCTGGTCGATGAAACCTGCGTCTCTGTTTCCAGCTGTCTGCTTCCGCAAGCTTCTCCCGTCTCACCTCGATTTTACAAGCCATGGGGGCCTTTAACCAAACTCACTCCCTTCAAGTAGGCTAATTGTGTTCAGTCAACTTCTTTGGATGCAACAGCCCTTACAAGTTAATCACCCAGGAAAGCCTCTTAGTAACAGCTATGCCTTAATTGCATACCAGACTGTGCCCATCAATTTGGATGGCAGCAAATCCACACATTCCATCTGCATGGGAATGAGACATTCTGTCGAAAACTTTTGGTCCTCATCGGGAGAAATCCTTATCTGCGGAAGCACTCAGCAGAGAGGTGCATTAGACTGCCACGCCACAACAGTCAGATAATCTAATTCAGTGATTTTGATTAAAGGTACCACCCCAAATTCAACTTCTCAGATCCCACGGTGCCGCTGTTATGACCCTCCTGCAGGTCTTTTTGTGTTTAGACTCTTCAGCACAAGCTATCACCAGGGGCCCTTCAGTCTTCACCAAAACATTAAAGGCAAAACAAACGGACCAGTGTGACAATAAAAGGGGAATGCGGCGGGGTGGGCTGGATGTGTTTTTGTGTGATGTGACCGTGCCCACTCATCTTCGCTCCAGTCTCGGCTCTTCTGCTCGGCCCATGCTGCGTTTTCGCAGTTTATCCAGGGAAGCGGGGGTGAAAACGCTAACCTTTTCCACATAGCAATAACTTCCCACCATGACATCGAACCAACATTGCTTCAGTGTCCCTCAGCGCTCGCTGTGAAAATGTCAGACAAACTCTTTTCATCTGAGGGAAATCCTATCTGATTTAATCTCCCCCCTCTTCCTCAGCTGAGGGGCCTGTTTGTACAGGGCCATGTTTCATTTAAATATCAAAGCCTGTGAGGAGGTGGCCAGACACTTTAAATGCCATTTTTTGGGTTTCTCTTAAGGAATGTGACTGCTTAAGTGTCCTTGAAGAAGGGACCTGATCAGTGGGACAATGCTTGCTTTGTGGCAACAGGGTGACGGTAATCTCTATCTATCTACTCTCTGCTCCCCAGACGAGACAGACACAGAGGCCCATTTGCATCTCAGTGTGCAGCTCTTTTAGGCTCCACAGTTTAGATGGCATTTTTGGCCAAGAAACCAAATGGCCATGATGGCGAACATGCTCCTGACGTGTCCTACTTGTATTTACCATGCCACATTCACAGCTAAGTATGCAGAACCGACCGTTGAAGAGACACACAAGGGTCGATGTTATGTTCTGGAACAACTGCACATACCTAAAGTTGTCCTCTACATTACCACAGTTGCTGCAGCAATCTTCACTTAAAGTAGAGGTCAGTAACAGATTGGAGAAATCACAACTTCCCTCAGTGCAATGAATTTTTCTAATTTCTGAAAATACGAGAAAACGAGATGCAATATCCCAAAAATATTAATTTCCAAATTAGCTGATTCTAAAAACTTAAAAGTACCCCGCGTTTTCTTGTAAACAAACAAAAGCTTCTCTTTATGTTAAGTGTCACTGACAAAAAATGCATTGTGTGTAAACACGTTGAGGACATTTCATTCCTCCTAAAAGATTTGCAAAGCAGATTTTTAAACACTTAAAATCATGTAGTGTTTACTTGTATGTTCACTAACTTGCTGTCTTCTTCCTCCTTGCCTTTCGTGGTGTATTGCTACGTTTCTTTGCATGTTACAGCCACCAGCTGTCAATCAGTGAAATAATGCATAAGAGTGGGGAGGTCTTCTGCAGACTTTCACTCATTCATGTGCATCCTCATGCACTTGCAAGATTCAAACAAAACAGGGCCCCACTCGTAAAATCATTGCTCCACAGCGCTACTAGTGGCAAAAAGATCCCTTTAAGTCCCTTTACTTCCCAAACCTCATAAGCAGGTATACTTTCTATCATCAGTTTGTCATTGTTTTGTTATTCTGTCAGGGGAGGAACTCATACATGAACAAAAGTAGTATATTAATGGAAAGACTGCTTCATACATATTGAAGCTAAAGGCCAACTGAATGGTTCATATCAACATTTTTGTGATTTTGTTTGATGAATTAAGGTGACAAAAATATAATAATTTTCACCACAAATTTGGGCTGTTTGGAGGAGATCCGGCAAAAGGAGGCTAAGTTTCATGATGGCTGTATTTCAGTTCAGTATACAGATAAATCTGACATGTATAAAAATAAATTCTGTAAATGTATTTTACTATATCTAAGAAGGAACTGTTGTAAGCAGATCTACTGCTGCAGCCTGCCTTACATTCTCAATGCTTTCTTCATGCAAACAGATGAAGTCATGAGATAAATCCTGCAAAACAGCAAACACAAACATGACAAGTGGACAATGGCATAGTGTTCTCGTGATAGCACTATCAAACATCAAGCTCTTCATCTCCTCTGAGTCTCTTTATCTGCACACGAAGAATCTACCTGTATCCTCTATTTTCTGCCACAAAAGTTTGGCATGTTCCTGCACTTCTCCTCTAGGTGCCTCTCATACTTGTATCTGATGAGCGTGGTATGAATAGAGGTACGAATGGTGACTCTATCTTTGTTATGAACTCTAAAGCATCTAAAGAAAGGATTAAAGTATCTGCAGGACCCAAGCGAATGGACTGCAGGATTTATTTTCCCCAGCACTGGCATGTTAGGTTTAAATGTTCCTCACAGACAAACACATTCTAGTTTTACACTGATCTTTCTCAGGGCTTCAGGAACACTCTGTGACCTGGATGTCACTGGGTTCTCACTGCAAAAAGTCAGCTAAAAAAAACAAGGAATAAGAGCAATAAAATGGAGGCAATATTACCTAAAATGAGCTAAATAATTTGCCAGCAGAAGAGGAAAATTTCACCTGCCAAGATTTTTTAAAACAAGTAAAAATAAGAAAAACAAGAACCTACAGATATCTTTAAAAAAAAGAAAAAAACAAGTACATTTGTCTAGAGACAAAGAAAACATTTAAGATCTTTTTCTTAATATGTAGGAAAATGTGCTTTAATTTAGCATCCAGTTGCAGTTGTCTTGAAATAAGGCTACATACACTAGAATTTACAGAGAAAAAAATGCAATTTGGGCTTAAAATAAGTAATCCCAAATAAGAATTATTTTTTTATTTAAATTACTTGTACTACTACTAGACATGAGACTAGCTTGTTTAAAGTTCAAGTCTAAACATGGTTTCTTTTAAACAGTGGGCTTTCAAGATCTATTTTGAAAATATTTGCAAGTCCTTGATTAATCAAAACAAAATATATGAAAGCTGCCAAAATGCCAAAAGTTAAGTTCAGTTTGTTTAAATGAAAAGACAGTGGGACCTGTATCTGAGTTTAAAGATCTACAATGTTTAGCTGGAAAGTGAAGGGTCTTTCTAGGTTTCATTGAAGTAAGCCATGCTGTATCAGTCAAATGACTTGTGATAAGTGGTAATAAATACAAACTCTGAAGTGAATATGCCAGAATTTGGTCAAGAAAACATATTTCTTGTTGATTCTAGGTCCTATTGTTGTTTGGAATATCAACCATTTCAAACTTGTAATGGTCCCACACTGTGTGCAGCCCACTGAGTTAGTGGATGCTGAAAAGCATTTTTGACCTCTTAATTACACAATTAGCAACAATTCAGCAGTTCAGCAACAGTTCACGTGACTCATTGTGTGTTCCCCAGATATGAAACATCTTTGTTCTTTATTTTGTCTATAGTACTACATGACTGTTGTGCTTAGGTGTAAGTCATTATCTGTTCTTAGTATTTGAAGAGATGTAAAGGCTAAGATAAGACTTTAACTTTAAATAACACCTTTAAATAAGAAATTCTGCCTTCAGTAAAGCAGGTTTGTACTGTCAGTATTGATCAAACTGCTTTTTAATTTGGGTAATTCTAATTTTAAGCATGAAGTTGCTCAGTAATAAAATATCAGTTATAGTGGCTTATTAAGATAATTAAGGCTTAAGCAAATACTCTAACATCTTTTATCTTGTCAGACAAAAAAAAAAAAACAAGCACACATTGCCTTAGTTTTAAATCATCTTATCCCTATCTAATTCCCTTTTTTGCATTGCTCCCTTGTAGGTTAGATATTTTCTTCCTTGCTTTCCCCCCTTGTTTAATTTTATTTGATATTGTGGTGCAATTTGTTTTATGGGCAAATGTAGATAAATTAGATTTAGATCTTGGCTCAATGAGTTTGTCCTCTGAGGCCAAGCTTTCGATAAAGGATCATAAAGCCTTACTTTAATTACGTCTATCTGAACTTGAAAAAAAATTTCCTCTTGGCCTTGCAAACAGTTTTATCAGACCAGTTCATTAAACACAGACAAATGTAATACAAACACACCGGAGGGCTGTTTAAGTTGATTTGTTTACTATTGTGACCTTTCTGCAGGAATTTGCTAGTTACTGGTTTTCGCCGCCATCGATGTAATAACAAGTCTTTGCCGAGGGGGTCGCTGTTTCCATTCTCGCGAGATTACCAGACAGGAAAAAGACGAAGGTCAAGAACTAAGCATGGCAGCCCGCAGTTTGTTGAGGTCCGTGTGGACTTCGTTTGCGGGCTTAAAAGTGGGTGCCACAGGTTCCGAGGTGAAGCTTCAGCAGAGGATAAATGTCGTCCAGCTACCGGCTCTAAGTATTCAGTACAGAGGGATCCGCCAAGGTGAGTAATTCAGCTTTTATCCTGTAGAGTCTGAAGAGCCTGTTAGCATTTTAGCTTCATCATTGGATCCTGTGCAGAGTTATTTAATGTTACAGAGACCTGCACACTAAAAGCACACTGCCTCCCTTATCACATAGTGCAACAATAGGTATGTATCACATAATATAAATAAATAAAAACAATAAGTATGACTGAAAATAAAGATTATAATTTACTGAGTACCTGTCATTCAAAGGCAGTCCCTCCCTCTTTACATCTTTTAATTAAGTGTGTTATACATATAAATATATATATCTTATTTCACACACTGATATTTATAACAATATAAGTAAAGTTATTAACTGTAAACATTAAAAGTTTTGTTCTTATAGTTCTTGTTCCACTGGAGACTAAAGCTGATTTATATTTACTGGCTGTCAAACTCACTGAAACTAATTATTGCATAACTATAATTGCTTAAAATGTCTTTCTGATAGCAGAAAGGCAGTGATGTAATAATATAACATTTGTTTTTATGATTAAAGTCGTATAATGTCTGTTTTTCAGTGGTGGAGAAGCAAGAGGGCAAAACAACAACGGTAAGTAAAACCAAACAAAACATCAAAAGGTATTAATTGAGGCATTTTAATATATTATGAACTAGTGGGGGAGAGATGTATGTATATAGAATATTTCTCAAATTCACAATTTGACTTGCATTGTACAACATCAAGTTGTTGTCTTAATTAACAAAGTAAGACCAATGTCTGCTGCTTTGTTAGACACCCTTCATGTATAATAGCAGTTATGAGGTTTTCTTGTATGTGGATGTTTAAATACAACACTCAGGTTCGTGTGTGTGTGCCAGCATTAACATTTGTGAATGACTCTGAGGTCATTCTGGGAGAGTTGGTGGCGGGTAGCAGTTATAGACTTACATAATGTTCTTTTGTGAAACAAGTGTATAAATAAACAAAGTACATATAAACATACTTTGCATGGTGTGAAATTTAACTATTTTTTAAATTGAAATACAGTTTATACAGTTTTCTTATGATGATGTTATATTCAAGTACAAATGTGCAAAGATTACATCATTGCAACAGCGAGCTGATGGGATATCTGGAGAGAGGGACTCAGGATGAAAAATAACACTTTATATCGTTGTGATTAAATATTCAGTCAGCCTAACAAGGAACTTGCCGTAGTTTAATATTACGCTAACTGGTTGTGTTTGTTGTCTCACAGCTTGAGGGACTGATACTGGATGCTCCAGGAGGACCGCAGCCTCCAAACCCGACAGCCAAGTGTCCTATCTACAGGTGGAACCTGCAGAACAAGTACAACTACACGGTAAATGCGTTCACAGACATGTGCAGCAATGACCAAATGATCTCAGATATCATGGAAAGAGTATCAACTGTGTCTGGTTTTCTTCTCCAGGATGTCTTGTTGCTCAGCCAGTTCATCAGGTCCGATGGAGGGATGTTACCCCGGAGAATCACTGGCCTCTGTCCAGAGGAACATCACAAGGTTGCCATCTGTGTGCAGATGGCCCAAAGAGCAGGTGGGTGTTGTCTCTGTATTTAAATCTTTGTTTGCTACAAAGTCAAATTACCCTTGCGTCCGTGATCTGTTTGATACTGGGTACCTTTTGATGCTGGGCATTTTGATTTTTAATGGCTGCAAATAACAACTGTTTTGTTTCAATGACCAATTATTCCTATTATTTGATGGATATAAAACAGAAATGCAACTATTCCTCACACTTGAGAAGCCAGAATCAACAATTATTTGGCATTCTTGATAGATTAATTAATTGCTTAATCAGTCATCACATTTGTTGACAATTTCCTTTCAGTTAATTGACAATTAGTTTAACTGTTGATTTGAAATTGATTGTTTTCCTCTCACTCAAACGGACAGTACAGACAATAAGGCTGGTAAAAGTGCGAATGACTTAAATCAGCTTTGCCTGTTCTTAGTTGAATAGTGTGACTCCTGATATGTTTCATCAATAGAATCCTGCTCATTCTTTCTCTTGTAACTCAACGTGGGACTGGCTTTTTTTATGACATGGTTTCTGACTCATTTAAATTAAGTGCATAAATATGACGTGTGTTTTCTTCTGTGTTCAAGGTCTGCTGCCTGACCACAAACCCAAACTTCCAGAGGGCCACGTCCCAAAGAAGCCCAAGCCACAACTCAACAGGTAATATACATACACGTGTTTGCTAATGTGTGTTTCTCACCATTGTCTGTCACTTGTCAGCACCAGTACCAGTGCACTTCATACCAGCAGTAAATTTATTTTCTGCTTTATTGCATTTACTGCACAGATACCTGACCCGCTGGTCGATTGACTCGGTGAAACCCATCTACAAAAGTGGACTAAAATGGTGCAAGAGGCGCATGGCTGTTGGCCACCCAGCACTTAAGAACAATGTTCGTTATGGCGTCAAGCCCCTCTACATAAAACACTGATGGACGGTGCAGCAACTGGATAAGAGCGGATGGGCCCGCTCCAAGTGGATTGACTTTTGTCATACTGCCCGGGGAAAAGGTCTAAAAGCGTCATCCATCTGTATTTATTCAACCTTTGTTTATTAAGCTGCGTCACACTTTTAATGAATCATGCTCAGCCCCACCCAGAACCATCTATTCTGTCTCTGTTGGTCTTTAAAAGGCCTTTGAAGTGAACTAGCTGACAACTTAATGTGAACATCAACTAGGTCAATGTTACACTTTCAAAGTAGGTGGTATGTTGACTGTATATACTCAAAGCAACACAGATGTGCAAATAAAATGCTCTCAATGTGTGTTTACTGTATATGAACAGCTTTTGTGCATGAGAACTAAAAGGAACAAAAAGCTTGTGGACACGAACGGCACAACTGTACCTCCTTTAGTTTATTTATTTTAAGAAAAGACAAACGCAAAGTCCTGCAATATGTAGCATAGAATACATTTTGAGGGTTGAGGTGAACAACAGAGGAACGGGGGGATTTGTAGCTTGAAATTGGTTTTATGTCTTTTTATAGCATGAAGGGAAGGTCCAAATTCTTGGTCCCATCGCCGATATAGACATATCCATGTTGTGGTGTCATTGGCACGTGGTAAACAGTCAGGCCGAGCCACAGCAGGCTACGAAGCACGCACACTTTGCTTGCCATTTCAAACTGAAGAATCCAGGATCCTGCACACAAATAAAGAAAGACTGCGTAAACAATTGATGTTAAATGCGGTAGGCTGCCACGTCATGTTCTGTGACCGCAATGCTGAGCTGGAATGAAGCAGAGGCTGCACCAATCTTTGGAAACGGGTCCAAGAAGATTATAGTGTTCACATGCAAGAGGCAGCCAAGGGATACTCCAATAAATCAACCCTTTGTGCTTTTGATATCTAAAGTCTAACCTGTTTCTCAATATGTTTGGGTGTGCCCCATGAACTGGGAAGACAGAGGGAGTTGAAAATGAGAACTGGATCCGCTACTATGTAAACATCAAAGCCCTATGATTGATTCTTTTACACAAAAGGGAGATGATTCCAATAAATTAAGACCGATGTTGCGCCACCTTGTTTGTCTTTGAACTTTAAAGTATGATTCAGCTAAAAGTAAAAGCAACTGAGAAGGTTGGTACTTAATATGCAACATGTGGTGTCCAGGTTATAACTGTACCGCTGCAGGACGAGAAGCCTCGAGCCATAAATCAGGAGCTGGAAACAGCATGATGGTTGTGGACAAGAGGGGGAGCACAGCTTGGGGTCTCAGAGGAAAGCACCTGTCTTTTTCTGGTTTTAGAGCTACATCATAGCGCATTTCCCCCAGAGCCCCTTTTTTTAAGAAGAGAAAGTTAACTCTTTCTCCTTTTCAGCGACCGCATGCGATCTGCTGTTCAGACGGCTGCAGTGAGTGTGGCATTGATGCAGCTGTGTAATGTCTGCTGCAGTGATGACACCACTGCTGACATCCGTATCAACTCAGTGAACTCACACAAACATATACACACGTGGAAGCCCTCTTAAATCAGACATCTGTTCCCTGTTTGCTCATGGGTGCTAAACATTTTTTCTCTCTCACTCACACACACACAATTCAACATCCAGAGCCTCGCTTTATCAGCATTACACCACGACCTTGACTACACCCAGCTACACCAAGCAACCTCAAAACGTGCTCGACATGACTAAACAGGATTCACATTATTGTTTTCACAGTGATCATGTTTGCTTATAATTTGCAACATATGTAATGCTGCTGAGTTTGAGCTCAACAGCTCAAAAGTCTGAGCCCCTCACCAGAATTTGTACATATGTACCTGAAAGACCCATCATTATCATGTTATGCTTTCCAAAACATTGTCTTACTGTGCTAAAATTTTTAATGTTGAAAAACATAAAAAAAACACCTGGGTGCTTGAATAATCTTATTCAGTCTAGGGAAATTATGACCATAAAATGATTAGTAATGTTTTCCCAAAGACCCACAGTACATGGGCCCTGAATCCAAGACTCCAGACACTTTCAGTAGCAGTGAAAGGGAAAACCATCCCACACATTCCCAGAAAACAAATTCAGTCCTGTTTGACATCACCATCTTACTGTGAAAATTGGTAATTCGTTTCCATTTGGAAGAAACCCCTCTTGACTTTCAGTCAGCTGAATCAACATAATAATGACCTCCGTGTTGAAATCACACCTCATTAAGTTGTAATGCAGCATGGCAGTGGGAAAACACTAAGTGAGAAAAACGTAACGTACTACTGGCATGGCAAAAGGCCTCAGTAATTCTTGCACATGCTCAAATAGGTTTGTGTTAATGTATCCCGATCATAGGATGTAAGACCCTTTTCTGCATTGTTTTATATATTCTTTACTCCCAAAGATAAAATAAAAAAGGACCAACTGAAGATGCATTTGTGTACTTGCCACTAATCTTGTAAGACATGATATTTTTTTGTATGTCTTGAAACAAGAAGTGAGGTCACTCTGTGGTTTAACCTTTTGGGATGTCATCACTCAGCACATCCAGGAAGTCAATGGATGGGTTCAAATCACCCATTTCCAGGATGGACTTCTTCTTCAGAGTCTTTGGTTCGCTGAAGTGGAAGAAGTTGTCGAGCTTTCTTGCTTCAGAGTGAGACAGACCTGTGGAGCAATGTACACTGGGATGGATTTCAAACTGAATTGCAGTCCTGCAGTGGAATGAAAAGGGTTATGAAATATTTCCTAAAATGTTCCTCACATCTGTCCAATTCAGCTAACTTCCAACTTTTATTGATGCCTTATGAAACACTTCAGTGTCATTCACATTCACAAATGTTAATCCTTGCACACACACGCCATGCAGGCAGAGTGATACACATTTACCACTAAAGCTGCGGTTGATCTGGACGACGCCATGCGGACTCTTGACGAAGGCGCCCCGCGGTACCACAGACACTTCCTCATCGATTAGATGAACTGTCACCGCCAGCCTGTTTTCCTCATTCACTTTGCTCTGAAATCACAAAAATCAAAATCGCTAAGCTGGACTTTCATGACTGTTACGATAGCATTTGTAAAACCCCTGCTTTGACACCAGAGCTGAATTATTTTTACTCTTCATGAATAAAAAAACATTTGATGCAAAGACAGTTGGTCAGAAATACTGTAAGCCTAAATATATCTCTTGGGAAAAAGTAGGGCATTGTCTCCTCTGCAGTTTTGTCCTTTTTTTCCTTGTTTAATTTTGGTCCCACATTCATCCTTGTTTTGGCTTCAGTTATATTTCTACTGCATAATTATGTGCTAAATCTTTGGATGTGGATGGACTTATGTTTTTAAACCTCCTACCACAGGATGATTTACGAAAAAAAAAGCTACTGAATGCAAACACTTGCATTTGACTTGGAAGAACTTGGTCTTAAGTTTTGCAGCTCAATATTTTCACCACGCAGGCAGTGATTCATCTTACCACCACCTCCTCCTCTGTGGCATCTCCCTGCCTGTGGACCTCAACATGCTCGTACACATGGGACGGGTCTCCAGTGAAGCGACCCCTTGCAGCCCTGGACACATCCTGGATCATGGAGTCTGTGGCGGGGGGCAGCAGGAACCAGTCCATGCAGTTGAAGCTGGACAGACACAAAGACAGGTATTTCACCAAACAGGTGTCTGCACAGGCACGCAGTGGCCACAGCTGAGAGTATCATACCTATAGAGGTTTTTCTTGTCCTTCATCTCATCTTCTCCTCTCCCCTGTGCGATAAAATAATTCTCTTTCAATCCCAGTATTTTGCCCCAGAACAAGACTCGACGGAACTTGTAGTTTTTCTGCAGGATCACCAGGGAGGTCTGCAGAGCGGCTCTTTGTTCCACGTTCAAAGTGTGTCCGCTGCCGGCAACCAGCTCCAAAGAGTAGTATAACGAGTTTGAATCCATAGTTTGCGTATTAAAGATGCTCTATAGTACTTATCTGGTGTTTTAAACTACCTTTGCTAAGTAGCAAAACAGCTAACCAAAGCCCTCTGCGGTTGCTAATGACAACAAACCTCGTTGCAATGGTCGTCATAGCAACGCTCCGTTTTTGTTTTTTGTTTTTACTTTTTTTCTTTTCTCTCTTTTTTTTCCTTTTACTAATACCTTTTTCTATGTCTGCCGTGCCGCCTCTAAAGTATCACAGTAAACAAAACAAAAAAAAATGTAAACGTCTCGTTTTGGGTGTTTATATAAACCGGAACACGAGCCAGTCTGCTCTGACGTCATGCCCTGTCTTTTGTGTGTGTGCAAGAAGAAGCAGCAGCAGTCCCCATCATAGACTGTGTAAAGTATTTATAGTATCATTTAGATTAATTCATATCGGTTATAATATTTGTATTTACAGTCAATTGTAGCCAGTAAAGGAGAGAGACACTCTAATACTGTATTTAAGTACAGTTGTGAGGTACTTTGCTTTTGTGCCACTTTCTGCCTCTACTCCACCACATGTCAGAGATAAATGTTTTACTCCACTGTATTTCTCTGACAGCTTTAGTTACTACTGCAAGTGAAGATTTTTCTTTTCTAATCCGATGAAGAGCTTAAACGTTTTGTTAGAAATGAAATTCCCCAACAGGTTACGCAAGTACAGATTAAATTAAATGTTTTGACAGAAAATCAACTCTCAAATATTTTGAAAATCATCATTTTTCATTGAAAAATAATTTCATGGTTCTAGCTTCTCAAATGTGAGGGTTTACTGCTTTTCTTTCATTTATTGTAATTTGTTTTTAATTATTTATTGTGGCACTGTAAGTTATATTTTCTTGTCTTTAATTTTTGTTGGATTAGCATTTTCTGAAAACACATGTTGAATAGCTCAAATTCTCTTGGACTGTAGATGCTATACAGTATCAGAGTAAGTGGAGCAAAGACAATATTTGATGTAGTTTGTGGAATACTTTGTGATTTTCCCTTTTTCTTACAGTTTTTCTTACAGTTTTTTTCTTCTTGTGCAATTTTCCTGAGTGCTGAGTGTGTGTGCAGACAGTCTATTTCACCCATGAAGCCCACTGAAAGGGAAGCTGACAGTTTTGACCAAAGTGTCTGGAAAACAGAATCGGTTAAGCCCTTTGCACAGCTGGCACGATGCATGTTTGGATCCCTCTAACATGACTGCATGGCACATGGGAATCCAAGTAAATAGTGCAAAGAACCCTCAGCTGGTCGGTCTGTATTAGGAAACAGAAACAGCATGAAAGACTGTGTAATTAGAGATACGATTTTGCTGAGGTAAAGTCCTCTCAGCAGCCCTGAATCATGGCCATGATTCAAGGTAATGTACCAGCCCATGACAGGAACTCACAGCATCCTTTAGGCTTACTACAATTTCATGAACAGCATTTAGAGCCAGAAAATGAGAGGAGAGGAGAGCAGACACAGTGTGTGTGTGTGTGTGTGTGTGTGTGTGTGTGTGTGTGTGTGTGTGTGTGTGTGTGAGAGAGAGAGAGAGAGAGAGAGTGTCGGTGTGTGTGTCTGTTTCAGGTTTGAGGCTATAGAGGTGTTTTGGCTGCAGTTGAAATAGCTGAAACATAATCTAGCATGGGAGAAGAGGAAGAAAGAGATAGATGCCAGTGTGTGCTGTGTGATTGTGTTTGATTTTGCAGTTGGCTGGTTTATCTTTATTTCACTGAATTCTGTTTGCTTTTCATGAGTGAGGTAGCAAAGAGTTTCAGTTTTTAGAGAGGTATGTCTAGCCCTGATGTAGCTTGGTTTAATTCCTTTCCTTTAAGTTGGGGATTTTAAGCCTTCATATGTTAAGAAATGATCAGATGTTTCATTCATAAATTCCCAGTTCCCATTTTCATTCATTTTCAAATTGTATTCATATCTGAGCCAACCAAAGACCTCACCATCCACCTGCTCCAGTATATTGCTCTTTCCATGAACCTGCATTTTATTGAGACATTTTAATGTACTCAAAAAGCCAAAACAGTTCTCACTTGGCCTTTTAGTTCTTCATAAATATTATTATATATAACCATAGTGGTGATGTAACTTCCTGAACTCAACACATGCAGACTGCGCTGAGTAGTGCTGAAATCACTGGCTCTTCTAAGCACTATTTGGAGCAAATCCTGTTTAAAGGCCACTAAGGGAACATCAGTTGTTTAGTTTGTCCTGGCTTAGATCCAACAGTCTTTGCCAGCATAAGCAGTGTGAGGTAGTCTTAAGTTACACTTAGAAAAACATGATTGGATACTATCCAACAAACTATTTTAGATGGTCCACCAGGGTTGGCCTGATCTCATGCTTGGTGATCCTATTTTGGTCCTCTGTTGTTTGACAGTCTTACTTTCCACTGTATTAATTCGTTCCATACTACTTAAAAATGCCCCTGAAATCTAATTATGTGAGGGGTTTTGTGTTGGGAACTCAACTTACATGCACAAAAACAGAACAGACAGCACGACAATTGCAATTGTACTTGTAATTACCTCTCTGTTAAGGAGTTTTGATTGTTAGTTGTGTGTTCCGCCAGTCAATTTGCCTTCACACGCATGGGTTATTAGCAGGAAATGAGGCATCTATGTAATCCAGTGTTACTCTTTGTAATTTTATCTCAGTGCTATTACCTCACTGTTGTCACTGATGTCATATTGGAGGTGTATAAAGTTTCTGCTAATGCAAATCCAACATTTCCCAGTACTGCTGTGCACAACCAACCAATTAAATGTGGAGCAACAGCAATTAAGTCCATTTCTAGTTTCTTGTGAATCCCTTGGGTGTGTGGAGGCAATGTGAATACAGCATGGGAATGGCAGACTGCACCACTAACAATAGAAACAATTATCTAAAGAGGTAATTATGGGATGTAAATATCCATCGCGGAGAAAATGTGGTCCATAAAAAGTATCAAAAATGGGATTTGACTTCATAAAATTCTGAAGGGTTGTAACTTCAAGAATCCATCTAAGGCAGTTTCCTTAGATCCAATCCGAAACATTACAAGCAGGTTTTAATAACTCCCAATGTTCATTCATTCCCATGCTTGCCTATTCCCATGCCACGCTGCACTTCCAGCACTCTCTGTGTGTTGGCTGTAATTGTCCAAACAAAAGGGCCTCGGTCTGGAGTCACATGCTTCATCAGCAGCGGTGATTTCAGCTGTCTGGCCCTCCGCCCTCCTGGCTAATGTAGTCCACCAACAGAAAAGAGAGGGAGAGTGGGGTGACTTTCCAACAGAGTACCCCACACAGAAGAGAGCACATAAGGACAGCCCCTCACCAACCCACCCACTCACACACACAGAGACAAACACACTTTGCGCTTGTGGCTCAGGATGGCACCTCATTAGAGTTGGCAGCCTAGGTGGAAGTTTTGGAGTTGGAAGCCACTGAGTGGCACACACACACCACCCCACTTCTGTTTCCCAATTGGCCGGGGAGGAAGTAATACTTGGAGTGAAGCAGGTCTGTTTCTGTCCCGGTCCCGCTGCTCTGGGAAACTCACCACCCAGGCGACCAGCGTTGCCACGGCACTAATCCTGACGGACAAAAGATGGGAGTGCCACAGAGCACGATGCTGCCAGACGCTCTCATTGGTTGGCAACGTCCCACGCGATGCCGTGATTGGCCAGTGCCATGTTTATATACAAATTGGAGCAGTCAGAGGTCACATCCATCGATCTTGGTGGTGACATGAAGGAAACCTGACCCCAAAACCTCAGAACTCTAAATGGGTTTGATTCTTGTTTGATACACACTCATACATGCACATGCACACACACACACCACACACACACACACACACACACACACACACACACAGAGCGGCTCTTTCTTAAGTTCTGTGGCCCGGGAGTGCAGAATTAAGTGAATACTGAGAGAAAGGGAGTGAAGCACTAAATAATAGCGTCTGTAGCATACAAAAGCACAGACGACAACAATAGCAAGAATGGACTGAGGGCAGTAAGTTCAGTGGGTTGCACACCTACACACAAACTCACACAAACTCACAGAGGTTTTGGATTAACACTGGATAAATATTTTGATCCGGAGAAGGGCGTGTTGTGTAAACTAGTAATACCTTACAGGCTAAAACAACGCTGTTTAATTTGACCTGGGGTGCCAACAAACTACTCAAAACCGATCATTATCATCAGCAGCCAGTTTCATCTGTTTTCCTCAAATTTCAGAGTTCATTCTTTTTCATCATTGCTGTCCTCGTTTACTTCTCCGTGTTTTCTAAATGGATTTAGTGTCCACGCTTTCTCCCTGTCAGTTTAGTTAGAAACAGATATTGTAATATATTGTCCACTAATAGATATATCTGCAGCATCATGTCTGTTTACCAGGAAGTATTTCCAGTATGGAAGATATGTTTGATGTAATTAAAAAACGTCTCATTAATATTTTGTCCAATGATAAGTTCATTTTTCAACTGCAAAATTTCGTGCTTGCATATATGTAAGAGAATAGTTTGACATAACAGGAAATACACTTGGTTACTTGCTGAGGGTTAGATGAGAACATTTAAACCATTCTCATTACCGTTAGCATAGCTTAGCATAAAGGCTGGCAACAGAGGGAAATGGTTGGCTCTGTCTGAAGGTAAGTCCACCTATAGCACCTCTAAAATTAAAAAATGAACAGTGGTACTGATCTTGAGTACTGATCTTCTCACCTAACTCTTGAAAGGAAAGGAATTAATATTACTTTAAAAGACTTACTTTACAGGTTCTGATTGATGACTGTAAATTTGCTAATAATTTCCTGGACACACCTTTCAAGAGAACTTCATAATTTTAATAGTTATAGGTAAATTTAAAAAAAAAATGTGTGCAGGTACTTCCAATGAGTTAATTCAAATGAAGGTTATTTTTGGTGCACAACAGGCTACTACACCTACTATTTTCCATATAATTTGAACCAGAGAGAATATAATTATGACCATCTTATTTTTGTAGTGGACCGGCCTCAGTCATCGGAAATTTCCATCATGATGTCATCGGGTTTATGTCAAATTGGGCGTGAGACTTTGATAGATGTTATTAGATGCTATTTAGTTGCATTATGGGAAATATTAGATCCAGAATTTTTGGATCTTTTGCCATGTGAGAGACTAAAAGGTCAAGATAATTCAGTCTCTGATGCTTTGATTTGAACTCTTTTCAACCAGAGCATCCCTTTAAGTGCCTGAGTCAGAGGAATTAGTTAGGTGTTCAGATGTAGAGCACTGAACCTTGGCGCAAAGTTGAATGTCAAAAATCTATATCTGTGTGAACATCTGAGAGAGCTGTTTGAACATGAGATACCACAAACCGCTCCCAGATTGCATGTAATTGGATCAAATTTCAGATCAGACTTTCACACACCCATTAGCCTACTAGAGGCCCAGAACCACGTGGGCCGAAACGGAGCCAGTGAAATTGTGGTGCGTTTAACATCGGGTCAAAGTTTGGTGTGCGGTTTTGGCAAGCTGTACAGTGAAGTTCTGGCTGCTGCTGATGGACAGTGCTACTTCCCAGGCTCCTGCAGCCTCCAATGTCCACATTACTCCTGCTCCAGAGCTCGCAGAGGACAAGTTTTCTCAAGCAGCAAGTGCATTAAACGCACATTTCTACACACACACACACTTCTCACCACAGAGATACTATATGAGGTGTCTAATATCCAACACTCATCTCTTTCCCAGCTCATCCTTGGCGCCACATGAGAATATCTGCAAGTTATTAGTGCCCCCGCATCCCGACCCTGCACAGCTTTCTCATGTGACTTTGTTGAGGTATGTCTGTTCAGATCTGCGTCCAAGTCTCTTTGCATGGGAGTCATGCAGAGTGCGTTTTGGTGTGATTGTTAGATTTTCATTAAAAAAAAAAATCAGGTTATATTGTGGGTTTTAGTATCACTTTCAGCAGACAGGAGAACAGTGTCTTTATTGCTTAATCACACACACACACACACACACAATGAAATAATACTTGAGAAAGAGTAAACAAGTGAAATTGTTTTGTAATGCTTAATCTTTGTCCGACATTAGGGTTAAAGCACAGTCAATAACCTTTGTCCACTCGGATCTCACAAACATATCCCTATGAAAAAAGTTAAAGTAAGTGTTTTTGTGTGAGGCCTGTGAGTGAAAGCATGCACATCTACAAGGCAAACAACAAAATATCACAGGAAAGAGTGTCAGATGCTCAAACCAGGAACTAATCATTTGTTGTTTATCTATAAAGATTTTTGTTCATTTCAAGAACTATCGTGAGGCTCCATAAGGGTCCTCCTCCCATAGTCTCTTCTCACCACAGCTAATAACCTAGATATGCTGTTAGCGAAGCACTTCATTACCCATATTTAACAACTGTGCTGGTCACTACAGCGCGCTAAACACCCTCAAATGACAATAGAGGTCTCTCTCAGCTGGGGCAGGTACCGTGGTGAGAAAGGGGAAAAGGGCAGGAAAAAGAGGATGCGCAAGGAAAAGGAACCGAAAGGCAGACAATGGTGAGAGATCAGGTGAGGAGGTGGAGCTACCGGAATTGTTGCTGAGTAAACTGGCTCATACCAATGTCAGAATAAGTTAAAAATCCTCAATGCAACACTGTGCATTTGCCCTTTTCCACTGCTGTATGCATATTTAAGAGGCTGAGCCACCCCACTGCGGCTCAACAGTGCCCCCCGATGACAAGACACGCTCATAAGTTGTACTCGATCTTTGTATTTCAAAACCGGATGTGACATTGTTTGACACTGAGATTTAAAACACCATCTAACTCTTTACATACGCAACCTGAAGACAGTTTCACTTCGACACTCCTCTCACGCACCACCAAACAGTTGTAAGTTAGCTGTTAGGATGCAGTTCCTTGTTAATTTAAAAAGCTAAACATTTAAAAAGCAGAAAGAAAACATGTCTTCAGTGTACATTAAATACAAATAAACACTGACCTCTTTAAAACATACATTCTTTCATTAATGGTACAGCATGATTGTCCTATACAGATTAAACAAAATAAAATTTGGTTGCAAAAACCCTGCAATACTGATCATGCCTGATCTCTTGACTAATTAAATAAGTAAAAATGTTAAATGTTAAAAATGTAATGTTCTCTCATTAGAAAACACAAGACAGGCTTCTCTTGATACAAAAAGTGCATTATTAACATTAGGCAATACGTAATTCCCTTGGCAGGTGTCGTCCTATGGCGTCAACAAAGGCACTGTGAAGAAATCAAAACTAGACAATAAACAGCAGGATCTGCTTGTCCACTTCTTTGGCATCAGTGACTGAGGCTTGATTATCTTGTTCTTTTTAATGATTGCATAATTGGCTCCAGCTTGTGCAAAACGATCAGTCCTGCACAAACATTATGGCTTTGTTTTAAATGGCTAAAAAAATTCCTTTGTGAACTTGGTCCTTATTATTAAGAAGTTCCTGTTAACACAAGTGGGAGTCTTTGGAATCCACTGAACCTCCTCCTTTTGTACCATGTGGAGATTTTCTCTCACTGGGACGGAGTCTGTGTCTGACTCAGCTGTGTATCCTGACTCCCGTGCTCTGACTTAGCCATCTGCCATGCTTTCCTCCAACGCGCTGGAGTCGTAGGCCGGGCTGTCCTCTGTAGACCCGTAAGACTGATGATGTTTAGACTCGTCTGGGGCTTTGACAGGTGACTTGGGATTAAGCACTCTAGGAAGGTAGACCTGCAATAATAATAATAATAATAATAAAAAAGAAATGAGTAGTGAAAGTGAACAGAAGGGCTCTTAAGGGTGAATATTAATTTCTGTGTATTCTTTTATCCTCCCTAATTTTGTGTGATGCAATACTGCATGTAATGGCCAGTGTATGACTTTGGTGCAAAAGAATGTTGAAGACTGGGAAAAAAAGAGGCTCCTGAGGATTAATGAGGAAAACTGGGATACTTCAGATACAAAGTTGGCCTTTGAGAATGTCCAGTGAGGCCCAAAGTTCAATGCAAGAACGTCCTGAACTATCAGGTCTTCAGAATATTGTTGACAAAACAAGACTGAAAACACTGGCCTGGTATTTTTCTGTTTCAATAATTCTCTTCAGATGCTCTGCTGTTTTACTTTGTTGATGAATAATAAACCAGGAGGATGACAAAAGCGTTACAGAATTTACAGCAAAGTTCAGGAAATTTTACTTAAAATCAGGACTGTACTAAATACATCTGATGTTTGATGTGCAACTTGTTATGTAACAAATACAATACCCTGGTGTTTTCTTCCGCTCCCTCCGCAGTGTCCTCATCCTCCTCTTTCACCTGCAAATGAACACAAACAATATGAGGGCTCAGTGTGAAGGACGTCAAACGAGCGACAGCACGTGCATGCACAAGTACATGCTCACCTCATAGTTGTGTGGGCTGAGGTACTTGAAATGGCCGAAGCAGGTGTAGCTGACGCAGATGAAGACTGTGATGCACAGGATCACCAGCGTAAACAGAGACGTGGGGGCCCAGAAGCCTGAAAAACACCACGCACAAGCCCACACACACGTAGTTTAAACTGTGGCATAGAGATTTTACTTATTATGTAGCCACATGCAATAGTGAGGGTGGAATGGTTCACTTGTAGAGTATCTTTGAACGTTGAGTGAGTAAAAGTGTGAGAAATAAGTTTTTCTTTCATTCTCTTTCATACCCTTAGAAGTTTATCTCAAACTATCAACACTTTGGCAATATTTTATGGATGAGCACATCTTAAAAACTGCACCATCTGATAAATGCATTGGTTACAAAATAAACTAAAAACAACAACAACACCGACTGTTTCCAGGAACTGTGGCTGTAATCGCAACACAAATTATATGCATGTGAAATTTTGTACACTTATACAATAGGATGACAGGAAAGTCAAAAAATATTTACACACCAAGCTTCTATTTTGAGAAGCCACTGTATATAAAGGTTTCATCACTAGCTGTGGCTAAGCACTGCAGTAGTACTTAATTGCTGTTCATAAATCTCAGGCCACTTTACTCATGTTAACTTTTTCAAGATTCTGCACATGATTGTTTCTAACCTGTTCTGAGGACAGAAAAGAAGTAAAGCCATATGAGGCAGATGATGGGTGCGGCCAGAGCTTGATTGACAGCTTCCAGGTGTATCTGTCGGTCCAGGCGAGCAGGCAGATAAGCAAAGTACAGGTTGTGTTTGTCCACCATGTGCTTTAGTATAATATACAGGAAACCTGGTGGAGTCAGACAACAACACAGCCATTAAAAACCTCACCATGAAGGGACTGAAAATATGCTTTATGTATAGAAGTATGTAAGGTCTCTGCAAAGGCTGACTGAGAATGAATAGATCTACTGATGAATGTGTTAGGTGTGTGTCGGCAGCATAGTGTTCCGCTCTCCTAACTACTCACCAAAAGGCACAATAATAGGACATATGATGCTGTAAGCCATGATGACAGTGAACACACAAAGGCACCAGCCATACATGGCTCCATATTCAAACTCATAGGCCTGGTTCTGCAAACAGAAGTAAAAAAAATAGCGGACTTCAATTCACTTTTTACTAACTTGTTTACATGAAAAGATACAACAGTATAAATATGTATAGTCAGAAAATATATGGATCATTCTTTGGCCGGAGTACTTGCTACATCTGTCTACAGGCGTATTTATCCTTGTTTACAGATGCTTTGATTTTCCCTACATGCCTTCACACATTACCACTATAAGTGGTAATCACTTATAAAACCACAGCATTGACACAAGTCTTACAAGCCTGAGAACAGTATCAAGACACTTATAAAACAAATCACGAAATACACAATTGATTGGTTCCAAGACATGAACTTTCAGTGACACAATGCTACATAAGAACTTATAATTCAGCAGGAGCCCTGGCTAATGAAAGAGCCACAAGTGCGTCCTAAATTCAGTGCTCTGTTCTGGACTTTGTAAAATGTTCACACAAAATGAATAAATGATTTTAGGTGTAGCATTCCTTTGATGAGTGATGCCATTACAAACCTGTTTGACGTATTTCCTCTCAGCAGCAGAGCGAGCAAACGCCATACGAATGATGTACAGCAGTAACCCTGGCAACCGCAGCAACTCCATCCCAGAGCCCACCAGGGCCGCTGTGATCACGTAATTGACAAAAAATGCCCCTTGGTCAGGTAGGAACACACACCTGGTGTAAGGAAGGAAGGAAAACAAAAAGATAAAAGAAATTAGAAATTTGAAGGAAGCTGAACTAATGGGAAATGACATCCATGAAATGGAGGTATTTTAAGATAATAGAATCTCCTCCACTGTCACAAGGGGCCACATGCAAGAACATTTTCTTATTGTGTTTCTGGCACATCTTTCAGCCAGTTTCAACAAACACTAAGGACTGAGGAATTTTTAATAAAAACTTCAATACAGCTGAACCAGTATGATGAGTATTGTAAGAGCCATATTGATATTGCTTACAATGGTTTAGTAGTTTTTCTTTAAAAATGTTGAACTGTTCCTTTAATCACGCTGCTGATGACATCACAGCCACTTAGCTCTTAGACCAGGTTAAGCAGCCTAAGGAGCAAGACAGTTTTTTGACCAATACGCCTAGTTGAGCCAAGACTGAATCTTGTAACTTTGTTTTTTTGCTTTTTAAGTAAAGTTATTTTTTGAACGGAGTTACTGCCTCAGAAGATTCTTTTCGTGTCAAGCTTATTGCCAAGAAGACTGCTTAATAGTAATGTGGTAATGTGGAGTACTGGGTGGACGAAAGATTGCCGCTACAAGTATTGACAGTAAAACTAACACAGCCTGGAAATCAGATGTGTCTCTTGATAGATCTGATTAGATTTCAAAAAGCAAAAAAAGTGGGATACTTACTCAAACCTCAGTTTGCCCCCTGAGAGAAACTCTTTATCAAACAGCCAGCGGAAAAACACTGCAAGACTAATGAAGAAACACAAAAAAGGATTGCAAAAAGTTAGTTTCTCCCTGAATCCACAAAATGCATCAGCTGGGCAGGAATCCTTTTCAGCCGACTGACATTCACTTCCTTATGTGGTATTTACTGCATATAAATACTAATGTGTGTTAAAGTCTGCAAGTTCCCCATTTATTATCGTATCCAACATACACTGCTTGCTGTAGTAAACTACAATTAAATAATTACTGCAAACAAACAATTAACCTTGAAACTGGGACTACAGTTTCTTATTCAAACTGATGGTGAATTACCTGGTGAGTCCTAGCGAGGGGAGGATTAGCACCATGAAGAGCAGGAAGAAGTAAAGTTTACGCATCATGCTCAGCTGCTCACTGGACCTGAGACACAGATGGCACTGCATCACAACATTTTCCTCTGCTAACAGAAAACAACCCCTGCACTACCAATGTGTGTGTAGTACCTGCTCCAGTGTGCCTCTCCTAGCGTTGAATAGTAGACTATGGTGGGCAGCAGTGCAGAGAAGGACCACAGCAGGAGAGTGGGAAAGAACTGGCTGATGATAGGGCTCTACGGCGAAACACAAAATTGCAAGATTCAACACTCTGAAAACAGAATTGTGACAAGTGTGTGTGTGTGTGTGTCTCACATTGAGATAGTAGATGGGCTTAGTCACATTGAACTTGTCCATGGTGCTGATAATGATGGTGGGAGTTGTGAGGAAGGTGAGCAGGAAGAAAAGGAGGAAGTTGAGCATCACATAGCGCACGAACCAGGAAAACCCCCGCACTGACAGATTGCCCCTGTAGGATGGGAGGTGTGGTAGAAAGAAACAGAAGAAATGCGACAGTTACACACAAAAACACAGTGCAAACTAGAGAAAACATAACAGTGGGGTACGCTCTGAATGCTCCCCTACAGATTTCTATTGCTCTTTAAGAATTTCACAGATGACATTTTCTACAGTATCGGGATGTCTTGAGCCCAATCTGTGGATCTGTATCAGGATCAAACTCTTTACTACACTACACTGCTGCTCTCCTTAATGACAACCAGACTCGCGCACTGTGAGCATTTGGCTCCATATGCAAGTGAAAATTGGAGTGTGAATGTTAACAATTATTTGGTTTCTGACATCTGGTTTAACAAAAATACAAGGATTTCTTGAACTCTGACGGTAACAAATCTGTTATTATGTAACCTGCAGTATCTGGGCCACACTAATTTGATCAGGACGTTCCTACCACAGTAACTTACGGTGTGTGGATACATGGAATTCTTAAGTATACTGAGGCTGAACCCAAATGTCCAAACTTCACTGAGCACAGTCCGGGAAGTCTGTGAGTGCTGAGTGATGTCGAAACCCACAATTCATCCAGTCCACAACGGTCCAAAAGAGAGTCCGCTTGGGTACACACTTCAGACTTCACTGATTTGATTACCCACAGCTCATTGCAATAAAGTATGACTTATCATACTTTAAATCAGAGGTCCCCAACCCCCGGGCCGTGGACCGGTACCGGTCCAGTCTGTGGGTCATTTGGTACCGGGCCGCACGAAGAAAGAATAAAAAAAATTGTTATATTTCCGTTTTAGTTACCATTTTATTTATTTTATTTACTGGATATTGGTTTACTAACTTCCGTCTGTTCCTCTCGGCGCGCTTGACAAGTTACCTCGGTGGGACCGGCTCATTGCAGAGAGAACAAGCACAGGGTTCCCACCGATTCTCCATCTTTAGTGAATGGTATTTTTATGTATATTTATTATATGTTACCATATGTTATTTGTTATAATTATTATCGTCATATAATTTAAACCCTCTAGTGCCTCCAACCCCCCCCACGCTGCCGGTCCGCTGAAATTCTGTCTTACGTGAGACCGGTCCATTGTGCAAAAAAAGTTGGGGACCACTGCTTTAAATAATTGTTTTTGCTACACACTGAGGTATGGTCTTTGCAATACATTGACAAAACGAAATCAATATTTATTTCTATGTTAGAAAATTGTATTTAAAACTATCTAATGCAGTGAAATATGTTCCACTGTTAAGCATTACATCAGAAAAAAAAAGAACTCATTTAGTTTAATATCAACTTAATTTAAATAATTCATTTGACCATCTGAATTTGGTAAACTAATAACAACATATGATTCCACTAAAAGTCAGTTCATGATCATATTGAATTATCTGCCCAGCCCTATTGGCACCAGTATTATAAATACAAAGTCATATGATCAGCATGGAACACAGCGGGCAGGAATAGTTGGTATTTAAGAACTTACCAGTACACATCTTTGGGGTGGGGTGCAAAGCTGACCAACCACTTGTTCACTTTCAAAGTTTCAGAGTTGGATGAAGGTTGGGGCACCCTCCCACAACAACAGTTTGCGCCACCACACTCGAGTGCATTGAAGTCTTTCAGAACGCTGAAGTGAGTAAATGAAGACTATTAGTGAAACACATTAATGACTTACCAAAAGCAGAGCACATCAGCACATACTCTATATGCCGACCAAACCACTCTCTCTATACAGTCAATAACTACAACAAAGGGAGATCCAGTTGCATTGTTGTTGGACAGGATTGTATTATTATGTGTCAGGTTTTCATCATGCAGTACAGATGTTTCTGTTATTTCCAGACATAAGCACAGACAGAAAAAGTAAGCTTTTTCTGCAACTCGGTACTTACTACTTGGCCATAGCCTCAGTCTGCAAGGTGACAAAGGCAATCCCCAGGGGGCGCTCTGGCACCAGTTCTACCTGCTTCCTCACGTCTTCAAGCAGATCTTTTTCTTTAGTACTGTAGTACTCTATGGCATCAACCTGAAAAAAAAAATCACAGACACAGATTACATGCTTTACTTTATTTAAATCTTGATGTACAATAGTTCACATGCTTGCTTAAATTACTGCCACTGTACATTAATAATACTGATATAACCCCTCCCAGTTAGAACTTTGCAGTCTTAACAAATTTTATATTTGTGGTTTTATTTTATTTAAATCTAATCTACAACACACATACAACATGTACCCTGCATGAAAGTGTGTTATCATCTGGTTCATCTCACATTTGCAGAGTTGGTGTAGCAACAGAGGTGACCACACAAACGAAGGTTAATCAGCTCCCGTTTCCCCGTGGTTTCTAAGATGAGCTCGTAGTAGCGAAGGTTTTTTCCAGCTCAGCTCGTATCCTGAGAGTGATAGAAAACAAACAGACACAGACAAGTTGGTTTAAACTTGCTAAAAATTTAATCAAATATAAGCCTGGAATATGCTTCACATGTTGGTGCTTGCAGCGATTTCCTCTGCAGACGTGCATGTGACATCTGACACCATTTTAATATAGAAGAGTAAGAGTGACTCTGACCCATAAGGTAAATCTGTGGGTCATAAAACTAAAACAATGAGCTATACGAGGCTAAAAACCTCACTAGTTGGGTGAGAAGTCCCTCTGTGAGTTTGTCGCCACGCACATTAATTTTACACTGAATACAAATCACATGCGTTGTTAAAAATAAAAAGCACACACCAAAAAAGACAAATATTAACACTTAATTGTGCATAAATGGTGGCTTTGCAGGCCATGGGCTGATAAATCTGACTCTGTCTTGCACCCGCTGGCATGTACTCAATGGCACAGAGGGCATTAATCACATGATTTTTATTAAGTTATTTCTGGCTTCTTACCTTTCCGTATCAAGGTACATGAGCTTGGATACGTCATAGCCCAGGGTCACAGCACACACTCGACAGGTAGGGTACGCCTCTCTGTATAAAAAAAAGCACTGACATTGAGGAATGGGGAAGGTGGCCACCATTTATGGTAACATGCAAGTACACTACATTAAAATTCATCTTCACAAAATATGGAGACGCCTTGTCCACTCACGTGAAATGGGTCATTACAGCTTCCTCTGTTGCTGTTTTAGGGACTGAACACACAAACAAAGTGTTTCTGGTCTAGTAACAGGAAAACAGAACGAGAGATTAGTCAGGTGCTGGCACAAGTGAGCAGCACTCTGCATATACTTAAAATAATTATAATAACAACTATAATCTGATCCGGCTTCAATTATCTGCTTAGCCCGGGTGCATTCCAATGTAAAATAAGTAATCTGGGCATAATTTAAATTTACACAATCGTAGGAGACATTCAGCAAACACTGACAACATTGAATCTTGTAGTCTAGTAGACTCACTGTCTCCCTGCGCATGCCTTTGATTTGCGATGTGTGACGTCGCAGCAGAACAACTGTCATGATCAGGTACAGAACTGCAAAAACTGTGTGCAGCCATAACAGGTTGTTTCTTAAAAAAAAAAAAAAAAAGATAGTATAAATGTTCTCATGACTAAACCACAAAACTGTCTTGCAATGAAAACTTTTGTTTACATATCCCAACAATCTTGTCACTCTTATATAATAGTTACCCCCTTTGAAGATTTCCAACTGTTGTCCTTCCAAAACTCCATGGATTGTCACCTAAAAGAAAATAAACATCTTTTAATGAATCTTACATACTGTAGTTAGAAATGTTAGTAAGAGGAGGCAAGAACATGAACAGAAAAATATCAAAATACAGGCACCCTAACACCGTATTTCACACAAAAGTGGTTTAATGACCAATTGGTCAAAATCAGCTGTGGAAAAAAAAAAGTACACCCTTTCTGAGTAAGTCACTGATTACGAAGTGGACTGTGTAGCTCCTGATTTTTGATTGCTTGATTCACATTCAAAGCTAACATAAAATACACACTAAATACACACCTGACCCATAATCTGTACATAAAATGTCCTAAAAATAAGTAGGCTGTAATTTTAGCTGCTAACAGAGACTGGTTATCATCATCATCAGTGTGCACTTTTGTAACGGTCGGACTGTAATCGCTGTAAAGCACAGTCCTCTTGCAGATCTCTGCTTTAAAAGACAGAGAGTAGAGCAAAAACCCACCCAGCAGATCTCCAGTCAGGTTGACGGGCAGTATGATTGACAGGGAGGTGACAGTTATGATGAACAGCAGGGCGATCAGATGACGCTGGAAGGACAGGTAGTGAACGGCGTCCATGCCACATTTGGCTTGCATTTTTTCCTCACTGAAACACACATGGATTAGAAGGAGCCAACACATGGCTTGTATACATGGCAGGATAAAATAGCTTTTGGTTGAGAAACAACAAACAAAAACCACAGAGTCACTCACTCCATTCTGAGGATGTAAGGCAGCCAAGAGCAGAACCCCTAAACAGGAAGAGATGTATTATGATTACTCTAACATACAATGAAGATTAGATTAATAAGGGATATCTGGTATATTCTTAAGTCACATTAATACGACAGCATGTTGAATGATCTTAAAGCCAAGCAGAGTGTGTTTTTCAATCATTTCTAAAGTGCGATTCAACTATGACTACTCATCTCAGGTAGTAAGGCTATTTTTTCATGCTTTATTAATACTGATTTTGGTGCTGAAACCAATGAGAAAGATTTTCTTTTCCATACCAATTCATTCTCATGTTCATCCACACTGGACATAACAGATGACATGCGTCCATAGCGACGGTGGGTTGACTCAGTGAACCTAATGCAGAAGGTTCAGTGTCAAGGACATAATCCAAGTGACCGAAGACAAAAAGACTCAGGTCATTATTATGAGCAGTATTTAACATCTGAAAAAAGGCCTTGGTAGTAATGTTACTGCTCTCTTGTAGTGGCAAGTGTGTGAGAGATGGTGAACTGACCCATGATTGTCTGCAACTAATGCCAGACGTCCATAGTCCCAGAATTTCCTTCTGATGATTGAAAAGATGAACAATAACACCTGCAGGAGTCACAAGGAAAAAAATACAATAAGCTTTCACTCCATGACATCAGATAGAACATATACTGTACACGAATAAAACAATAGTTAGTAAAAACAAAAGGCAGTAATATTAGTATATTGCCTATTAGGAAAAATGTTTTTATAAATTATCTGTCTGTCTCTTGGCTTTAAAGACAATACAGAAAGAGAGACAGATAATTGGGGTCACAAGATTTTCAGTCTTCCTTCACTTGATCACATCACAGGCAGCCACATACCAGAAAGACAGAGAAATCGAGCAGTAGCACAACTGGCACTCCTCCAAAGCGGACTCCATTGAGCACTGTGTTCTGTGTGGAGCTGAAGCAGCTACTGTTGTCCAGGAAGCTGGAGGGAGATGTACCGTTGCTGACCAGCAGGGGCCACTGCTCCCACCACAGGGAAGACATCACTGCAGCAGGACCGACAGTTTGTCTGCAGAGATTGATGGTGGGTATATCTTGAGAAATGTCCTCCAAGAGCAAAAGCTGCTCCACAGCGATAAGAAAATTAGTAAGGCTGCAAGCAACAATCATTTTCATCATTGATTAAACTGTCGATTCATTGTTTGGTTGATAAAATGTCTGGAAAAAATTGAAAAATGTGGGGTCATAGATTCCAAGGTGACTTCAAATTTTCTGGATTAACTGATCAACTATTTTTGACCCCAAGCTGAGTATCTGCTGACACCAAAACCTGGTCGGAAACCACCTAGGTGGTACAGCTGCATAATGCACAGTTCAAGTACATTAATGTTATTAAAATCAGTCCAATATATATGTTTGACAATTGAAAAGCTCCTTAGTAAGTTAAGAAAATAAATACTGCATAGGTATTTTCTTTATTTTCATTTTTTTACAAAATAACATAGTATCATATAATAAACCCCGTAATTAATAATAATAATAATCATGGTTTTGAGAAGATTTCTCTCCTTGTATCCTCCAGTGTTTGCTACTTTGGTGCAGCCTTTGCCTTTGTTACCTGAATAGAACTACATTCACAGAGGTATTATTGAGTGGTTATGTTCTTCATCTGCACATCTTTTGCACAGGTAACATTAATAAATTCCTCTTATTGGCTCCTTGGCTCTACACTGCACTCATCCATCATAGAGGACAGCAAAAAGTGCACACAAATTAGCCTACGTAAATAAATAAAAATAAATAAATAAACAGTCTCATGGTGTGTTTTGCTGTCATCTATGGTGTGTGATACAGTCAGGTCCATAAATATTGGGACATCAACACAATTCTCATCTTTTGGACAACACAAAAAAAAATGACAGAAGAATTCTTTCCCTGGTGAAGAAAAACCCCTTCACAACAGTTGGCCAGATCAAGAACACTCTCCAGGAGGTAGATGTATTTGTGTCAAAGTCAACAATCAAGAGAAGACTTCACCAGAGTAAATACAGAGGGTTCACCACGAGATGTAAACCATTGGTGAGCCTCAAAAACCGGAAGACGAGATTAGAGTTAGAAAGAAAAAAAAAGCCTTTACAGTTCTGGAACAACATCCTATGGACAGATGTCTCATCTGTCCAACTTGTACCAGAGTGATGGGAAGAGAAGAGTATGGAGAAGGAAAGGAACTGCTCAAGATCCAAAACATACCACCTCATCAGTGAAGCATGGTGGTGGTGGTGTCATGGCGTGGGCATGTATGGCTGCCAATGGAAGTGGTTCCCTTGTATTTATTGATAATGTGACTGCTGACAAAAGCAGCAGGATGAATTCTGAAGTGTTTCAGGGCAATATTATCTGCTCATATTCAGTCAAATGCCTCAGAACTCATTGGACGGCGCTTTACAGCATACTGCAAAAGCAACCAAAGAGTTTTTTAAGGCAAATAAGTGGAATGTTATGCAATGGCCAAGTCAATCACCTGACCTGAATCCGATTGAGCATGCATTTCACTTGCTGAAGACAAAACTGAAGGGAAAATGCCCCAAGAAACAAGCAGGAACTGAAGACAGTTGCAGTAGAGGCCTGGCAGAGCATCACCAGGGATGAAACCCAGCATCTGGTGATGTCTATGCGTTCCAGACTTCAGGCTGTAATTGACTGCAAAGGATTTGCAACCAAGTATTAAAAAGTGAAAGTTTGATTTATGGTATTTATTTTTTAGTTTGTCCCATTATTTTTGGTCCCTTAAAAAGTGGGAGGCACATATAGAAACTGTTGTAATTCCTACACCGTTGACCTGATTTGGATGTAATTACGCTGAAATTAAACCTGAAAGTCTGCAGTTAAAGCACATCTTGTTTGTTTCATTTCAAATCCATTGTGCTGGTGTATAGAGTCCAAAAGATGAGAACTGTGTCGATGTCCCAATATTTATGGACCTGACTGTATTGGCCATGGGCGGGGCTCAGCCCTGCTCGACAAACACGGAGCTTAGCAAGCGGAGGAGAGAATTTGGAGAGTTAAGGATGGCTGCATTTGTTGTTTTGCTGTGCATGAAAGCTTCACAAGTCAAAACGCCTGCATGACAGCTGTGGTGAAACAAATGATCAGACAGGGCTAAATGTTGCTCAACAAACTGATACCAATGCCTTGTTTGGCCTCGCTACCAATCTTTCAGATCAGATCATGACATTCCTACTTTGTGTTACTTCTCTTGTCCAACCACCAGTATAAAAACCTAAATAAAAAATCTATGTTAAGTGATACAGGATAGAGAAAAGGAACAAATCCTTAGACGTAAGAAGCTGGAACCAGAAAATACTTGACATTTTTCTCTGACAAATGACTCAACTCATCGTTTACAAAAATTGTAGTTGTCATTAAAAAATAATACAAAACTGTGAACCTAGTGGAGAGCAAACAGACAGATACTGTCTGTGCAACATGAAGGCGATACAAGGCAATGCCTTCATCAGCAGTCTCAAACCACGTGCAGGATGTACAAACATTTTAGATGTGGTTACACTGACAGTGCACAAGCCTTTAACTATGGGGTGTGGTGTCTGGTTGGAATAACATCTTGCAACACTTAAGACTTTAATAGCGCAGGGAAGTAGGACTGCAACTACCAGTTAGTATCACTATCAATGATTACATTATTAATATAAATTAATTAAGTCTGCAAAATGTTAGGAAACAGTGAAAAGTGCTCATCACAGTTTCTCTGAGCCCAGGTTGATGTCTGCAATTGCTGAACATAATGACTTTACAATATCAGAGAAAAGCAGAAAATTCTGACATTTAAGAATCTGAGAAATTACTTAAACAAATAAATTATCAACTCACAAACTGGCTAATCAGTTCATCTCTGCAGCAGGCTCCTTGGCCGGTGTTGAGTAACAATGTACCACGTGACAACCAAGAAGCTGCAGATTTTCATCCAACTAAACAGCATTTAGCTTTTTTTCAACAACTTTCCATTCATGCAAGTAAAGATCAAATTAGAGTATGTGATTAGTTTACTTCAAACCAGTGACTCCACTAAAAGTAATAAAATTACAGTGTAGAAATACACAGTTTCAAGTAAGAGTCCTGTATTCTAAATATTTAGTAAGCAATGGTATATTAAAAGGTATAACAAGTAGGATTTTCCTTCAAAACAATTTACAGGCTCATACAGAAATAATGCATCTCAGTCATTACAGAATCATCTCAGAAGCCACACCGGTGCCCGCTGCGTCCACGAGGGCAGCTGCTTGGTGTTCATTTTCAGCCTGAGAACATAACATAGAGACACCCGGCCAGGACAGTAGGTATTGCGTATTTCTTGTCTTTATTTCTTCTACTATTTTACACTCGTGTATGGTATCGAGGTCCCCCCCTCATACACCCACCCAACTCAATTGGTAATAAGTAATTATTAACTGCTAACTAACAATCAACCGCTAAAGTTCAAGGTGTAATTCTTCTTGATGTTTCTACTCTACATACAATTTCTGAAAAGATGGTGTCTCCACGACTACTTCCCTGTGATTGACATCTGTCAATCATGATGTTTCAACTAATTAAAACCAAACTAATCACAAAAACAAACACTTGAACAGACATCAGCATGATAAGAACTAAGTAAAATAACATCTTTGGGAAAAATTTATTTGACGTGAACTTTGATGTCTTTAGTTTGGCCCACATCTTATTTGCTATTAACATGTGGAGGCCAGGACTTATTACCTGTACTGCAACCAGCTACTAGCAGTCAATCAAGATGTTTAGCTTCATTTTTGGGGAGCTGTCACGTTGTCCATCTCTACACATACTCAATGGCTTAGATCAGAGCAAGAACTTTATGTCAGACTCTGGGTCCAGATAAAAGCCAAGACATTAAATAGAAAATTACATACAAAAGCACAACAAAAAAATCATGTAAGATTAGGAGAATATTCTAATATCACTGACATAAAAGTGCTGTTGTTTTGAAAATTAGAGCCATTATACACTCCAGATCTCTTCCTCCTTCTCCACTGTAAGCTCTAGCTCGCCTGCAAAGCCCCAACATGCATCAACACTCATATTCTTTCTTTCTTTTTAAGTCAGGTTCAAATGCTGAGTCCAGGTCAAATCACCCCCCACCTTCATGGTGAAGAGGAGCCACGCTTTATGAGTCACGAGGATGCAGGTCACACTTTATACTGTATGAAGTGAAGGTATGTGTGATAAAGCTGCTGACTTTTTGCATGTTAACCCTGAGTGACACAGCGCCTCAAATAATAATTAACAAAAAAAAAAAAAAATGCTTTCAGTCTGCAGGTCGGAAGTTTAAAGCGAAACTTCTTCTTCTACGTCTTCTTCTTCTTCATCTTCTTCTTCGTCTTCTTCTTTAAACAGCTGTTTCTTTTTCTGACACCGTGACAGGCTGTTTGTGTTGTCAATTAAAACCGTATTTAAAGCCTAAAGTTATCTAAAGTTATACAGTCGGCGTACATAAGTAGGCAACGCCGAAAGTTTGCTACCGCTAATGAGAAAAGTAAAGTTTACCGAGGTTTCCTCCGCTGAGTCAACATCCGGTGACAAATCTTGATAAAGTTATCGGGACGCAGCCTTTTCAGCGTCGCGTATGTGAAGGTGTGTGCTATGCAGACAGTCCTACCTGTGTTGTTGTCTCTTATTCAGCCGTGTTGTAAACTTCCTTCTTCTTTGCCAAAGGGGAAGATAAGACCGAGTCCCGCTCCTGCTTCCGCTCCCCTGCTCGGTGTTGTTGTTCCGCGTCTGCGCAGACAGCAGCTGTCTCGTCCTCTGCAGAGAAAACCTCCCCTTTGCTTCTCACTCATTTCACTTTAATAATATAAGACTGTCTGATGGAAGTAGGTAGAATGAGGAGGGAAGAAAAAACTGAATTTGTGCAGCATCCAAAAGTTATTGCAAGTGAAAAAAAAAAAAAACTTTTACTCCTGTAGTCAAGAAGTACTGCTGAAGCATGAGCAAAAATACACGTAAGCAAAATATATCATATTATAAAAGTGCTCCATTGCACATAAACTTTGATGATTTTACTCAGAAAAGCAAGATGTACTTAACTGTATATGAAAAATAAAAGTACTATCCGGTTCTTTATGCAGCAGAATGAGCCATGGTAGAATTTAAATTATATCATTTGATTATTATTACTGATTTTGATAACTTAAATCAGAAGAAAGAAGTTACCTTATATAAAAATGATTCATCAGTCAGACTCCTCTGCTCCACCTGCTGCCCCTGAGGTCATTTGCAAGGATCCACCATACCCATGCGATGAGAAAACTGTTTATCCCTCCTTTGTCAACAACAGCTTACCCAGCGAATACAGGTAAACAACAGAAAAACAATGAGGAAAAGCAAACTAAAAAGAAGGAATTAGTCAAAGTGACACTGCAGGGAGGAGCTCTGGAGCTGAACCGCAGCAGAGAGAAAAGGGGAAGGACTTGGAAGTTGGAAGTCCACTCTCTTCTCAGTCCTGCCAGTTGTAGCTTCAATATATGAATAAGTACTCAATCTATAATCTATATATAATGCATAATTTTGACATGGTGAAAGGTACAGTGGGTACGTTAAATACATGAGATTTTCTGCTCTCTATAAAAAAGTTAACTGAACTTAAGATGAATGATTAGTTTAGTTAAGTTAAATGGACATGAGATAACAAGTTCAGCTAAATTAATGTATTAAGTTTAATCAATAACTCTTTGATTTCTTTTATTTGTTGTCAATTTGCATAGTCTCCATCTAAAGACTCAAAGTGTACAGCTGTTGTCACCGCAGAAAGAGAAACATGCAAAGCTGTTCCCAGGGACCCAGGACTGAATATAAAACCTTCATTACGATGGGCATGGTTTTTATTTATCATAAAAATAAATATTATTAACATGGATTAAACACACAAGTCAAAGCATGAACATCTGAGCATGTTTTTAAAAAAAGAAAAATATAATTTAATTAATTGTGTGAACCCTCAGCACTACGTTCATTCAAAAAAGTTCTGAAGCGGTCTTAAAATTTAAAAATAATTTTAACTTGAATATGTGATATTAATACTACTTATATATTTCTATCAAGTTAATAATAGATCAAATTCCACTAAATTCCTGTGTGATATTACAGTGTATTAACACTGTACACATCTCAGTTAAGGTAATTTTAAATATTATTTGGTGTACGGAAGGAATCTCAAGTTTTGCTTGTTTGTTTTTTACTCTGGTGTGTGTTGTTATGGGGCCACTGACATGAAGCAGTAACCATGTTAAAGTGTCGGTTAAAGTATGTGTGTGTGATCGCGCCACACAGGTTCAGCGAGGCTCCGCTGGTCCAGTCTCTGATCATGGTGCATACTGTGGAGGAGGTAAATAAGAGGAAGGAGTTGGGGAACCTGATCCTTGGATATCATATTCTGGACTCCTGATCTGATATTACCGCTGCTCTGACAAACACCCAGTCCTTCATGAAGCAAAACGGTTAGTACTACTACTACTAGTACTACTTGTTTTATTTACTAAAAATAAAACAAAGGAATTGTTTGCTATTGTAATTGCAGCAGACATCTATTTATAGTAAAGTACATTTATTGGACATATCACTGGAAATTACATCTTTCATGGGTTTGTTTCACTAAAATGTCAAATTAGATAATATAACATGATGTAATATAACATAATTTTTGTACATATACATTACTGTTCAAAAGTTTAAAATCATCTGTTACATTTCTGTTTTGCTTTCTTTCTTTAACAAAGATAAACAGTATAATACAGACAACAAATGTATCATTTACATTTAAAATTGTTCTGAAAAGAATAGTGACCTTCGATAATTAATGAATCACAGCTAAATATGTTATTTCTAAATATGTTTTTGGTACCTTCGTCATCTGCTCAGTGGTTAGGCTAAAAAGGTTTAAGCTATAAATTGTCAGTCCACAATATTATCAGCTGATATTCTCTGATCTTGTTCCAACAGTGCAAACTGTAGACCAATCTTCTATTTCTATTTGGAAGTTTTAAGAATATCTGTGTTAAAGCAACACACAGACATTACTGTGTACTTGATGCTGAAATAAGAACCTGTTTGTAGTCAAATCTTGTGCAGATCAGGCCCCCCCCCCCATTGGAGGTTACCACTCCGAGATATCCATAGCAGTTACAAGGCAATTCAACCTGGAGGACATCCCTCAGGTTTGGTTTAGCTAAAAGGCCTTCTCTTGATCTAAGTAAAGCTGATACATTTTGGTTGATAGATTTTACATTTATAAACCTGAGAAATGAGATCTAAAATGCAGAGCATTTAGCAAATAAACAGCCAAATATTTTTTCAGGAGTTGTAGAGACCAAAAACTGCAAAAATGTGAATGAACATTGGACTTAAATTTATCACATGGCTAGAAACGTGAACCCAGTGTTACGCCGGCACAAGGCAGTTGGACCCAAATGCAGGAGAAAGAGGTTTAGGTTTTCAAAATAATTTTTTAATAAAGTTCTCACAAAAGCAGACTTGGATTCTTTGTCGTATGGCTTGAAGGCTGGATCAATGAACACGTGACACAAGATGAAGACAGGAACATGAACGCTTGGATAATGTCAACGATCTGGCAACAAGACATGGGCAATGCAGACAATATGTACACATGAGGTGACAGGGAACAGGTGGAGACAATCAGGGTGGGGCAGACAATCTCTCAGGCGGGAAACACACAAGGACAGGAAGGGACCTGGAACGAGAGGAGAGTTAGGGATTTCAAAATAACATGACAAGCCAGAACAGAAAACAGAAACATGACAGACATGGAAACTTTACAGACATGACGAGACATCACACCCAGCTGAATGCTAATGTTAATCCTTGTTTGCTGGACGTATGAATGCACCGCTTCATTAAGTTTCCTACATAAACTGTACAAGATGATAATAAAGCAACCTTGTTTATGCTGGCCTCAACATAAATGCTTGAAAGTCACATGAAATTGAAAAGAGAATCACAAATTTACACTGTTTTCAACCCTTTTTTCTTCCAGATACGAGGAGCCTTAAGGAACGCAACGTTCCACATGGATGGAAAAAACTACAACTTTGACAACAGAGGTGACCTCAACTCAGGATATGACATCATCCTGTGGAGGCAGACCTCAACCCATGTGGACGTGCACCACACTGTAGCCCATTACAGCATAGAAACCCAGAGTCTGAATTACACCTCACCATCAATAAACAAAGTCATTGTGAGGATTTGTTTGTTATTTTACACTTAAATAATTTATTTATGACTCTTGCATTACTATTCTATGTTTCCTCATTCCTTATTCCACATTAGTGACATCACTTTATAGATGGCAATGTCAGTTGACCCACCTCTTTGGCACAACTGTTAATATTTCTGTTGATGGATAGCCAAGAAATTTTGTACATTAATAGTCCTCAGAGGATGAATCTTACTTACTTTGGTTATTTTAAGTTTTTAGAGAAATATCTTGACACAGTCTCACAGAGTTGTTATTGCTGACTGTAGACTCTTGTTTTGCCAAGTTTAGTGTTTCATCAAAGCCTTAGTTGTCACGTTCTTGCTATTTCTCAAAGGTTGTGCTGTATATTAATGAGCTCTACCAAAAAGAAGTGCATGATTAGGATACTTTCTCTTTTCAGGGACATGTGATTTTGAGGTGCTCCCACAGCTGTCCTCCTGGCTTCAGGAAGAAGTCAGCTCAGGGCCAGCCTGTTTGCTGCTATGAATGCCATCCCTGTTCTGTGAACCACTTTTCCAACACCACAGGTGTGTATCAGACTAAAGTAAATGCCAATGACAGTGATGATGTGTATAATGTAATAAAAACATTGCTGGTATTGTGAGGCCTATTACCTATATGGATTATGGTACATCCAGCATAAGGATTATAATGAATTTAATAATTTGTTTTCTGTTTGCAGACTCCATAACATGTGAACCCTGTGATCCTAACACCCATTACGCCCCAATGAAAAGTACCGAGTGCTTGAAAAAGAAATCTGTCTATCTGGAATGGAATGATGTGTATCATGACACGCTGCTAGCGTTTACTGCTCCGGGGACACTGCTTACCATTGTGGTCAGGATCATTTTCCTTGCATGCTGGAATACCCCCGTTGTGCGTGCATCTGTGGGCCCCATCTGCATCCTCCTCCTCCTCTCTCTCTTGAGCACATTTGTGAGTGTGATATTATTTGGTGGGGAACCCAGCAACATGCAGTGCAAAGCACGGCAGGTTCTGTTTGGCTTGACCTTCACCCTGTGTGTCTCTTGCATCTTGGTCAAGTCCTTTAAGATCATCTTGGCCTTTGAGTTTGACCCCAGTGTCAGCAGAGTCCTGAAGAAGCTCCACCATCCTTACATCATAATAGCGGTGTGCATGTCAGGTCAGGCGCTCATTTGTGCCCTGTGGCTTGCACTCAAACCTCCACAATGAATGTGGCAGACTAAAAGAGGAAGACCAACGTTTCCTCATTTGCAATGAAACATCCTTTGCTGCATTTGGAGTCATGTTAGGCTACATTGGGGTTCTGGCCCTGATCTGCTTTGGTGTCGCTTTCGAGGGTAGAAAGCTGCCTCAATCTTACAATGATGCAAAGTTCATCACCTTCAGTATGCTGATTTATTTCATCTGCTGGGTCATCTTTGGCCCAGTTCATCTGAGTGTCACAGGCCAGTACCTTCCAGCAGTGGAGATGGTCATCATTCTCATTTCAGCCTACGGCATCCTGTTTTGTCTGTTTTTCACAATGTTACATTATTCTGTTCAAGCAGGAAGCAAACACAGAGATTGCGTTCTGCCAGGATGTTAGAAATTATTCCCTGGGTAGTTTCTCAGATTTGGAAGGTGTTGGGATCCAAAACTCCAGCTTTGTGAGGTCAATAGACTGTCAATAGATCCAGTGAATCATCCATAAGCTCCTATGTGTAATCATGCTCTCCTTCTCCAGTCTCGAACACACAGCTCATCAGGCTGCAGCCACAATTTCAATGACAAACAGTTAAGGAGATATTTGAGCTTGCCAGGATCAATACCAAAGTGATTCACAATAGTTAAAAATTAAAATGTTTAGAACTGCAGCACAAAAACAGTTTAAGTATTATTAGGGCATCCCTGAATTTTTTAAATTATTCATCAGTGAGCTTATTATTTTCTAAATTAATTGCTAATTGTCGATAAAATGTGGTAAAATAGTAAATAAATAAATAAATAAATAAAAAAATTATCACCAACATCATAATTTGACCAACAGTCCAAAGGCTAATGATGTTCACTTTATTATTATATCAAAGCATCAAATCTTTATATTTTAGGATCTAGAACAATGTGGTCTAAACTTAAATATCAGAGCTATTGGATGTATCATCACACACGACAGACTTGTAGTCCCCAGAGGATGCATCCTAATGACTTCAGTGATTGACAGTTTTTTAGAGTTTTCACCAGCAGTTCAATTTTTTTTTTAACAGTGACATAACTCAACTTCTATTATTGGTTTAATTTGGAAAATTACTGCATTGCTCTTGCTGTACAAAAATACCTGATGTAAAAAGCCAGTGTGACAAGAATCAGCATGCCACTCTGTAATAATTGTTCTGCCTTTCTTTTTGAATTATCATAATTTATCTGTTTCTCTGTTATATAAATATGTATTTATTTAAATGTATGTGATGGTTGAGAATAAAGAGCATCTGTCTTTTCACACAGATTTTAGTTGGTGGAAGATAATTATTGTTTTCTTGAGGTCAAGCAGATCTTTAGGTCTTACGTGTTATGGTGTGATTAATACATTGTACACTCATACTTGTGAAGGTGTAAAGTTTTGACAGATTATCTGTTACCTATATTTAATGTTTAAATGAAGGGTTTTCTGTTGTGAAGAGTTTGGTCTTTTTCCAGCCCGTAACAATGAACCCAATGATGACTCATGGTGCTGAACAACCAATGAAACCTGTTTCTCTTCCTTGTTTTGCAGTTCTGAATAATAAAGGAAGTACCTGCTTTTCTGCATCTATGTGTGTCACATGTGACTCGGGAAAGAGCCTGTTTAATTTTTCTGTTCCTTGTAGGGGGAAAAGAGGAAGAACGGAAAAAGAAACATCTGTGGCATGTTGTCAGATAATGAAACGAAAGGTCAAACATCAAAAGCTGGTGGCACTGCTGAAACCGTGCAGATAATTTTATTTCTCCTTTGGAGGAATCACTTCAAGCAAGCCTCATTGTTATAATGTTAGTACATTGTGTACCAAGCACACCCAAATCCTCTTCTTATGGCTCTGCAGACATTCCTCTCAATGATCCCACCCGAAGAAGTCACTAACACTGACTGTCAGAAATAGAAACCAGAGCAGATCAGTGTGTCTTCTCCACTTTCAACCCACCGAGGAGGAGATATAATATGCTCTTTGTGACTTCTCCCATCTCATCTGATCACTGGTTGGCCAATACTGAGATCTGAAGAATTAGCATAACATCAGACACAGCAGAGAGAATCTGAATTGTTCCACATTTGAGACATTATAGACGAGGTGTTGTTGTGGTTTGTAGGACAGAGCGTTGCTAACCAATGTCATGGGGTCCATATCAGATGTGCCAGTGGTCAAATTAACGAATCCAATGCAATTAGTCATTCAATTTACTGTGAGATTCTGTGGCTGCTGTGCATATCTCTCTCTCTCCCTTTCTCTCTGTCTCTTTTTTTGCTGGTTTTCCATTATGGGATTTTCTGTTTATCTGTTGTGGTCTTGACTGTTCATTTCTGCTTCCCATGTCTTGCTGTGTGTGTATGCGTGTGTTTGTGGCCTCTGTGTGGATGTGTGCACACAGTGATGTCTGCATTGTCAGTGTGTATACACCAACATCAATCTACCTGTGTGTGACAGTGTGTGTGTGTGTTTGTGTGTGTGTGTGGTGACTGTTCATGCCTCACTGTGGGATGCGTTGATTAGCGCTCACTGCAGCTCAGCTCCCAGCTGTCCTTGCGGCTGGCTGCTGATTGAAACCAATCAGGCTTGCGATGGCCCCATCGCAGTGACCCCTCACCCCTCCCACCCCCGGCCTAATCACCTGCTGATTGGCCCACGCAGGGCCCCCTCCCGTTGGCACGGAAGGTTAATTTGACCGGTGGATGAAGGCTCCAGGAGGGAATAGGAACGTGCGCTGGGTGATATTGCATGGATATAGCCCACCTGTCAATCACAGCCACTTAAAGGGGAGCAGCAAGGGAAACACTGACAACCAGGGAGGAGAGGAAATAAGGAATGGTGACGCTGGTGAAACAACCTTTTAGCAGCAGTTTATCTTTGGAAGCAGCTTTATTTTTCACATTACAAAGTTCTCCCTCAAGGTCCACTTACTAGCCTTTTCAACAGCATCAGGTGGTCTTCCTCAGCAGATGTTGTTCTCTTAGTAAATACATTGCACATTCATTGTAGGAGTAATCTGAAATAACAACTGAGAAAACAAAGTCTGCTGAGGAAGACCGTATGATGCAATTGAAAGCCTGGAAAGATGTCCAACATGATGAATGAACTATGTTTTTCTTTTTTTAACTATCATCTGTTGATTTGTACTTCCTTTCCCTTTTCCCTTTGTTTTACATAATGGCAGACTTAAATAAGTTATCCTTTTTCTTCTATACCTGGAAATGCTTTAATAAAATATGAAAGTAGATTTGAGTTCACAGCAAAACTAAATCATGTGAAAATGTACCATAACCGTGAGGTCACAAAAAATGTATCATGCTATTTTCTTTGAGAGGGTCATACACATGGTAAAATTATTATATAATGTACATGTATTTAATAAACAGCTTATAGACAAATGTACAGGTTACAATTATCCCTCATTTTTTGTACAATCAGAATATTGAATATACAGTACATCACAAATACTGCAGTGTCGAGGTTTATCCAGAGGGTGGCAGTGTTGTATTCAATGTAAAAAGTTGCATTCTGTGAAATAAAAGATCTATTAATAGTGCACGGTTTTATGGTCAAACTTTTTATTTTAATGCTGTTTTGGGGTTTATTTCAGATTTCAACAATATATTATTAATTCCTAAATATACATATATATATGCACATATATCTGTATACATATTTGAGCATAAATGTTCGTTCTTGGCCTTAGAAAAAGTAGCTTGACAGATTTTTTTTTTAACTCAGTCCATTTAACTCATCTTCCTTTGGAGCTTATCTCGTGGCAGTTCTTCAGCGGATGTAGTTTGGTCAGCTGTCATCAGGAGTGATTAAGCTGAAAAGCTAAAAGAGATCTAATAAGTTAACCTTGAGTTGAACTGTTTTTTTTTTACGTTGACATTTTCTTCCGCAGCACAGATCTGATTTTCATCTGTAAGTTTTAAAAAGTGGTGGACGTAAGTGGAGTATATTCAAAGACACTTCCTCTCACCGTCAACATTTTGACAATGACACACCCCTTCCCCCACACTGGTCTAACTCTCCTTAGCCATGTCAGTCCATGGATATCACCTTATCCCTGTGCTCTGGTTTGTGTGTGTGTGTGTGTGTGTGTGTGTGTGTGTGTGTATAGTTTGTGGCAGGTTCTTCTCCCTCCTAGTCTCTGGTGGGCAGAATAATGTTGCCAGATTACCATATCATTACCATATCATTTCCATGTCATTATCACACTTCTGCCTGCATCGTATGTCTGTGTGTGTGCGTGCACGCATGTGTGCATGTGTCTGAACTTTGCATCAGATCTTCAACTGTTTCTCTTTGTGTTGCTCACAAACACACATGTTCGTGCACACACAGACGCACAAAATCCCCCATAGGAATACACACACCCCTCTGACATGCTCCCTCTGTTTTTCACTGTCATAGACTATCTCTCTATCTCAGTCCCACACCCATGTAAGCACATCATAATTCTCAATAATCTGTCATTCATGATCCTTGTTTGCTTATTTGTTTGTGTTAATCTAAATGCCAATTAAAGTTAATCTGTTAGTGGAAGAGCAACATTAGTTAAGCTCCTTTTAGAGAAAGAGGAGGACCTTTTTTGTTGACATGTAAAAGCAAGAATATAGTTTTCATTTTTATCGAGTCAGCGATATAACTGTATGTCAGTAAACTAACTTCCTATTTAATTGTTATTGAAGGAGAAACTATAAATTGATTGATCCATTGCCTGAAGAACTATTTTAAGAATCAGTTAATAATTTTATGTTATTTTTTAAACAAAAATGCCTCAAAAAATTGGTTCTGGCTTCTTTAATATGAATATATTTTAGGTTTCCTGCAGTAGTCTTCTATAATAGTAATTTAAATATCTGAAGATGTCGACTCTGAATAATGTAAATCATGTTTTTTTTTATTGTTAGGTCCATGCGAATGAATAGTGATTTATTTCTATATTCCAAAAATATGATTGATTGAGTTCTCCTGATAATCTTATCTTGACTTTCAATGTAAATTTCAATCACTGTGCATCCTTTCCTCCTCAAAGTCATGTTGGAGCGCTGAAGGCACTAAGACTACTCCTTCCACCACGTTTTGGATAAATGACAAACTAACATCTTTTGCACACAGTCAGAAATGCTGCAGTAATGAGGAACAGAACGCCCTCCTCTGTATTAATAGTCAGCCAGCCATTCTGGCTCCAATTCTCACCCCACAAAGTCAGCCATTTTGGGGTCTGCAGCTGCCAGAAAGAGCCCATTTAGTGAGGGGAGCATGTTTGGGGTCGTGCCCTTGTTTACATGGGGAGCCAGAGCTGATGGTTTTAAAATGGCGTCCAGATGGTGACAGAGGCTTGATTGCGGCAGAGGGGGCTTCTGTGTTCCGCCCACTCCTGCTGTCCAGCTACTTTAGCTAAAGCTGCATTTCTATATCTGCTCCCTCCACCTCCTATCATCAAGCCACCACTCCTGTTTTATCACTCCCTCCTCTGTCCAGCACTGCTCAGACCCATTATTGTGTTTCCTCTGTGGATGTGACTCAAGACTTGTCTTTATATCACACTATCACACTATCTCCTGTCGTCTCCTCCCCCATTATGCTCTGTGTCCCCCCTCTGTTTCCTCATTTTGCCCTTTTTGCCTCTCACTGATTTACTCCTTTGCTCTCTCAGCCACAAATGCACACACTCGCCTGCAGGTGATGCATGGCGGCTGTATGTGTGTGTGTGTGTGCACATTGTCTGTGTGATGGATTGGACGACCCGTTGTTAAATTACAGCGTCGTCACAACACAACATCTCCCCCACCTCAAAGCACAAGCTTAAATAAGAGCGCTATGTATTAAGATGGAAAGGAGGTAAAGAAGAAGAAAAGAGATACATAGTTTGATGAAGGGAGGCAGAGGGAGATGGGAGATGAAGCAAAGGGGAGTAAGGTGACAGGGGTGTCAGTCTCAAGCTTTCTTTCAGCGTCTGCTCAATCACTCCAGAAAGAAAAAAAGAAGAGAAACGGGGAAGTGATGGAAGAATATGTTAGAAAGGATGGAAGGGGAAGCTGGGGACTGAGGTGAAAGATGCAAAAGGGGGTGAGGAGAGGGGAGGGAGGCTTCTGTGCAGGCAAAGGACGGGGGAGAGGAATGAGAGGGCGGGCCGCAGCAGATACAGATGTTGTGATTGTGTTTGTGTCAGTGTGAAATATGATTAGTGTTCTCTCTCATTAGGGAGCTGATCACCCTCGTGCCTGTAACGCACACACACACACACACACGCACACACACACAGCTATAGTAGGGAGGCGAAGCTGCGAAATGGGTGAGCACGAGCGTGTCAGGGTGTCTTGAGCGTGACCTGCGTGTGCGCCTGCGTTTTTGCACATTTGGGCTCTTCTCTGCATCTGTGCATGCACACATTTGTGCCAGTATGTCTGTGTGTGTGTGTGAGCTCTTACATTTTTGTGTGTGTGTGTATGTGTGTGCATAGCCGACATGTGTACGTTCTCTCCCCCGTCGTGGCTGCTGGTAAGTGATTCCACAGGCTGTTGGCTGAGCTCCAGCCCAGCACAGAGAGGAGGGAAGAGAGGGAGAGGTGAAGGGAGAGCAGAGGAGAAACAAGCAAACAGAGGAGAAAGAGAGAGAGAGAGAGAGAGGCAGCGGCTGCGTAATTAGTAGCAGGTTCTCGCAGCCCTCTGCTTCAGTTTAATTAAAAACTGAAAAAGGAAAAGAGGAAACTAGGAAGAAGAGGGGAGCCTGCAAGAGTGAAAGAGAGTTTTGCATAGTTATTTTGTTTTTGCCAGGGGCAGATGCGAGGCTGGCACCGGGAAAGATGCCCAATAGCTCCAGGCGTCTCCCACTAGGCTTTGGGAAGAATAGTTAAAGGGATGAACTCCACCAACAGTCTGATTCATTCGGAAGGCAAATTAAAAGTGAATATTTTTGCCTGTCTCTCACACTGAATGATGCGCATGTCGTCTTTCATCTCGCGTAGTGATAGTGATGATGAGGCCGATGATGAGATGATGAAGGTGACGATGTTAGGGCCCCTTTTTTTTCCCCCCCTCTTATCCTGCAGCTGTGTATCGAGGCGATGATGACTCAGCGATATCGGCAGAAGTCGAGGTGCTGATGAAGAGTTCTCTCTGTCTTCACTAACCCAGGGCTATGGATCCATATTGCTGAGTGCGCTCTTTCTCTCCCACCACTAAACTCCTTCCTTTGTCTCCCTGCTCCACCTCAGTCTTATCGCCCAAACTTTGTTGCTGTCATTCGTCTTGGCGTGTTTGGGATCACGGCCTTGTTTTTCTCTTTCTCAATTTCTATTTGTCCTTTGCTTTCCTGCTCTGTCCCACGTAGTCTTACCTTTATCTTCCTCCCACTGGTCCGGCACATATTGAAGCTTCTCCACTATCAGAATTGTTTTGTCACGCACTGTCTTCTCACTTTCACACAATCTTCACCTTAATGAAACAGAGGTGGAGGCTGCTGTAGTGTTGATTTCCCAGCCACATGCTGACAAGGAAAGTCCCCAGTTCATTTAGAACCACCTTTTCATTCCCTTAAACCTTTACGAGTTGATGTTTTTGGCCAATCTGGGGCAGCACAATGAGCTGTAAACAAAGCACTGACTTATTATCTCTTTAAGAATTTAAGAAGGGCCCATTCACAGTACACATGTGAGCCAATGGTTAATATAATACAAATTTAAAGCATTTCATTTGGCAGACCCCACTGTCAATACAAAACTCTTTTATACCAAAAAAATAGTCCCTGTGAAAACCTTTCCTGTGGATTATCCAGAGTACAAACACACTGTTCTAGAAAGAGTGCCTCCACTGTATTGCAGTGAAAGTGGAAGTCCCAAAGGTAGGTATCTTAAAATGAAACTCACCTTGCAAAAAGAGGAACAACAATGCTTCTATCAGACTAACAAGAGAGGCTGCTGTTCACTTCTCATATCCAACCGACAGCAAATGTTGTTTATCTTAAGAATGACCATGATTGTTCCATATTCTTAACATTGTCTTTTTAATTGCAACCATGACAACAATATTCCCCTAACCTGGGTGAAATATTTAAATTAACCCAACTTGATCAGCTTTACCTGAACCTTGGCCAAACAATAACCACAGCATTTATTTAAAAATTGTATTCTATTTGTTCATTTATTTTTCAACAGTGATTTGTAACAGTTTTGGAAGGCACCTATAATTCATGTTGTTCTGTCACTAATATAATCCAATATAATTCAGAAAGATCAGAAAACTGTACATTGATCAAGAGGGCTTAGACAAATTATGTTATAAGTAAATTAATTTTGAGGCCTTGGTTGCTGAAAACTTGAACAAATAAAAACAAAACCGCCCACATGGCTTGATCCCACATGAGAAATTGTAACTTGCATGCACCAGCCCATCAATTATTTGTGTATTTGGTTTATGGTAAGGCAGTAGACATATGAGGTTGCAGTAGAAATTTACTGGAAGCTGCACAGCACGACCAGCGTTGAGCTGCAGGCGATTGCTGTACTGTATGTTAGCTGCTTTCCAGTGATACAGCTTGGACACACTGAAAACTATACGGGCTTCCTCTGCTCATCCTCTCTGTCTTTTTCCTCATCTTCCCTCCATTTCTCTTGCTGTGTATCAATATATTTCCATGACAAGCCTTGTTTTTCTGTTTTCATACAGGACTTTCTTTTGCAAAATGCCTTTGCAGACTGTCTCCATGACGTGCTCTGCCTCTCTTGCTTTCTCCTCGCCTTTTTCCCTTTCATCTTTTGCTAAGTCTTCCCATCTCGAGAAGTAAATGAGGGCAAGATGAACTGGCATTCGCTCAGGTAGGAAAATAACGACAGGAGGAAATAGTGATCAGGGGGAGAGAAAGAGAGGGGAATAGAAGGAGAGAAAAAGGGGAGGGGAGCTGGGGAGTGAAGAGCAGCTGCCAAAGCCAGTCAGGTGGAGGAGAGTGAGGAGTAGGGAGATAAGGAGACATCCAGAGAGCGGGAGCTAGCAGGCATCCGAAAGAAAGACACTGATACCCTCTCTCTCTCTCTCTCTCTCTCTCTCCCTCCACCCCACCACCACCTCCTCTCTCCCTCCACTCCCAGCCTCCTCTCCTCCTTTGTGCAGTGTCTCAACGGAGCTGCGTTTGAGTGGCAGGCCGTCACAGATCAGCTAGCAGCTAAAGCAGAGGGCTCCGAGAGTGTGTGCATGTGTGTGTGTGTGTGTCAGCCAAGGCAGGGGGCTGCCAGCCCAGAGCGAACAGATCAGGGGAGAGTCTAAGTGGGTTTATCAGTGCTGCCGAGAGCCAACACACACACACACGTACACACGCTCACATGGCATAAGCGTGAACAACACACAACTGTCGTGCGCAAGCAGAAAGTAAAGAAACAAAGACGTGGGGAGTAAGACACACATACAGTCAGATTTAGGCATATGCTCATGTGCACACATACACACGCACACCCATGCACACATATACATACACATACAGAGGGAGAAAGGGGTATTAGACCCAACCAAAGCAAACCTGCGAGCGTGAAAGCGCCTTACTGCCTGCCTGCTAGCAAGAGATGTGACTGGATTCTTAAGCAGCCAGCTAGAGAGTGAGGGCTGCTAAATACACTCACACACACATGCACACACACCGCTCATATCTCAAGGTTCAGACGAAGGCTCGTGCCTCATTCCTCTTGTAGCTCGGTTCCTCGGATGCCCCAGCATGCCTGTTGAGGTAAAGATTAGGTGTGTTTGCACACTTCTGTCTGTGATTTCCCAGGTTGTCATATCTTTATTTTGATCACATTTATTGACTTTCTAAGGTTTTTCTTTTTTTTTTTTAAGGTGATGTTTTTATTAGATAGTGTACATAGTGGCAGAGGCAACAGGGGATGAAGACGTGGCCACTAAGCATAACATGCAAGGATGTCCTGACTGCTGCAATCTGTTAGAAATTACAGTGACCCAAAGAGCTAAATGCAACGTACTTCAAGACGTTTCAATTAATGTGTTAAAATATATTTATTTCACCGTGATGAAGACACTCAGAAGTATCACTTGGCTCTACAGTTCCCCTCCCCTCTACGGAGCATTTTAGCCGCTCATTGTTTTCCACTTTAGGGCCCAAAACTTTGGTTCACTTATCGTGTCATTTACAGATGCAACGGGCAGCTAATGTGAGCAACCAGCTGCTGATCATTCAGTCGAGCATTTAGCAGCTAAAAAGCCTCCTGGAGCTGGTGGAAACCAAAAACAGAGCAAAACAGAAAACGAACATTGGGCTTATGTTTGTCAGGTGGCCATAAACACGACTCTAAATGAATGCCAATATTGCTCCACATCGGCTTGATATGTAAATAAACAACTGTTTGCTAACATTTTTGATAGCTTTATAGGGTGATAATATGTCAGCGTTCTGTTTCTGATGCCCCCAAATGGCCAAAATAATATATGAAAACATAAATAAATCACATTAATAAAAAATACTGCAGATAGGAAAGCAAATACAAAAATGCTTCAAGTCATACACAACAATAAATACATTATAACATTATACAGTTCTGAGTGACACTATAAAGAACATGATGATAAACATGTTAGTAAAGGGTATGACTTCATTTGCAGAGTTTATTTATGCTGTTGTCACGGTTGCATTCCCTAATTTGATTGTGTTTTATTTATTTGCATTTTTTTTGTTTGTTTGTTTGTTTCATTGAGCTCTCTTGGCCATTAACTTGACCCATGGCACATAATGCCAATTATTTTATTATACTTGTTTCAAATTTGGTTTCCATATATGTTAAGTGTGCACAATTAATATGTTAATCAGAACATGTGTGCGTGTGTGTGTGTGCGTTGCCTGTCTGTGTGTGAACCGTCTCCCTCCACAGAGTGCCTTGTTGTACTGTGTGATATCTCTTTGTGTAGCAGTGAAACAGGCAGGCCTAATTATGTCTTTAAGTGTGTAATTAGAAGCAAATGTAATTGGTGGTTTGCACACACAACACACTCCTAGCTGGGAAACACAAATCATGTCTGACACTATGCCGAATGCGGCTATTTTGCTGCACATAGGCGCACACACAAATGCGCATGCGGTATTTATTTGTATTTTAATCGGTCCGGGGCTGGGATCGAAACATAGGATGTTGCAGTTACTGGTATTCATCCTCACCACAAGGGCATGAGGACACCCCAACTGTCGGTCATTTTTTCAATTAACTGATCTTTTTTTTAAATGTTACAACAAAGTCATAAATCCTGATCACATTTTCCTCTGTTTTGGCACCTGTTGCATCAATGCAATTATAGTGTTAAACAATTAAAGGAGTACTCCAGTGCTTAGTATTACACTTTCAAAAAGCTGAGAGGATTGCCTTAGACAGGAAAAAAACAAACCATTAAACTGACATGCAAATGCTAGGATTTAATCTAGTCACTCATATGGACAAACCTCCAAAATCGCCTGTAATGAAACTCCATTTCATTAGTCTCTCGATGGCTGTGAAATGGCCCTACAGTAGTTAGCAACATGGATTTTATATTGCAAATAAAGTCTGCATGCCCACTTTCTTAGACTTAACAGAGTTCCCCTAGAACCAACAAAAAACAGCAAACAACCGTGTTCACAGGCTGATTAGTACGCTTCACGGTGAGTAAGCTGGTCTTCATGAGGAGGGTTGGTGGCGTGCCCCTTTAATGAATCGAGATTGAGCCATTTCTGTCCATCAACCAATCAATTAGTTAACTAATGATTTCAGCATAAATTTCAGAGCCGATGTTTGCGGGATAAAAGTCCATATTATGATTGACACGACAGTAGTGATATTGAACTCACTCTTTCATTTATGACACTCATAAGCACAAAACTTGAACACTCCCACTCACACACACACACACACATAGAGGAGAAGGAGGAGGATGACAGGGGGAAAAGCGAGAAGAGAGCGAGAGAGATTGACAGGGCAGGTCTCCAGCCTCTCTCCTGTCCAAAGAAGGGCTGTTTGTTTAGAGGAAATGACACGTGCTGCAGAGGAGGAAATGATCTGCTTGGCCCCATGTAAGATCCTCCCTGGCACCAAGACCACTGCACTCAGCTCTTTTCTCTCCTCCGACAACACGCTCTCTCTCTTACACACATACACACACACACACACACAGGCTGCCCCCTCCGTCCCTTTCTTCCCTTCATCTTCTCAGCTCTCCATCCATCGCTCGTCTGTCACGGCAGGAGTGCAGCCAATCCATCACGGGTCGGAGCTGGGCGAGCCGTTAGGGCGTGTGTGTGTGTGACTGAATATGTGTGAGCCTCAGTTGTGTTTGTGCATCAAAGTAACACTGCAGCACACACCGGCTGTGCGTATCCATTTTATGTTTGTATGCAAGCTTTCACTCACACATTAACACACACACAAACACACACACACCTTTCCTCGCTCCTTCACCTTTAATAAACAGTGTGACTGGTGTGCGTGTTTGTGCGTGACACCAAGGAAGTGGATTGGCCCTGCCTTCCCTCTGCTCTGCTGACAGATCGTTGGAGCATGGCAGCCTGCAAAGAGCCACACCATGCTGGGATAGAGACTTATGATGAAATATCAAATTATGTAGCAGAGGAGTGTGTCCATGTGGGAGCTTGCACGCGCACACACACACACGTATGTACAACAACACACCTAATCGAAGTGTTGGCATTTTCCACTAAAAGTCTCCCACTGAGTCATTATGATCTGGTGGCGGCAACAAGCCAGCATTACTGATGGCATGTTGTTTTATTTACATAATACATCTTCTTTAGGCCGCTGATGTGGTCTCTGTAAAACCACTTTGGATTTATGAGGCCATTTTCACGCTTGTTACCACAGGAAATATGAGTGTCTATCAGCATGTGTTAGAGAGGGAAAGAGTCCTAGCTATGAACAGCACTGACAGCTTCACACACACTCTGCTCCCATACAGCACATGTGGGGAAAGACACACACACAGACACACACAGGTCGCTATGCTTTGTTCTCTTGTGACAGTGAATTGTGGCTGTGTGATGAAAGCCAAATTCAGACTCATAAAACAAACCAGAGCTGGAGCTTTGCAGGGCTCTGTGGGAAATGTGTGTGTGTGTGTGTGGGAATTGTGGGTGAGTGTGTGGATATATGTTGCAGGTTAACTACAGAGTAGGGCTCCAGAGTTGCAAAGCCATCCAGGGGCGCACCGGGATCAAGCTAAGCCCAGCAGGGAGCTCTTGGTTGGGCATCAATATGCACCACCACAGCCTCTCAGCACTGGATTTCATCAGTCGAGTGTGTGCATGCATGTGTGTGTAATAGTACGTACCTGAGTTGATAGCGTGTGTGTAATATTAAGTATTTGATCTGTGTGTCTGTATTATTCTGTGTAAATGAGTTGGTGTGTGTTTTGTGTCTTAGTGTGTTTGTGTGGAGATCATCAACTCTCCACTCTGAATGAGGTTCTTTGTCAGGAGTCATGATAGTATTAAATCAACTGTTCCCAACAAAGAAGTCCTTCCAAAGGATCACAATGATAAACCCGAGGGGTTACAGGATGACTGATAGGACAGCGAAGAAGAAAAAACAAAGTTTGGATGCACAAATTTACATTTTTGGGGTGTAACCTTTCTGAAATGTTGGACAGTTTAACATCTTCTGTCTTCTAAAAAAATACTGAAATTAAACAGTCTGCAAAGATTTGAAAGGAAAACAGCACTGTGGAACTGTTAACACCTCACAGGGACGTGCAATGTGGGACAAGGTGTCACAAGTCAACACTGATTAATAGTATCTATGGACAAATCCAAAGTGTGCCATATTTTTAGTTTTAATGATCCAGTTCGAAAAGAGTTGAAATTATTTTAAAAATGACATATACAATTTAATGAAACAGAGCAAATTCTGGTGATGAAGATCATGTGATATGTTTGAAAGCTCCAAAATGGATGTTGACGTGAAATTGTTGGCCATTAATGCTAATATATATAATTTATAATTAAGGAATGATTACATTTTTCATACAAAATACCAAATGATGAATTTACACAATTTACATTCAGCAAAATACTTAATCACTGGGACCCAAGCCAATTTTATTTAATATATGTTTGATATTAACTTGGATGAACTGAAATGGTTTCTTTAACAATTTATGCGGAATGGGATTTATTTTCCAAATAAGTGCGCTACAACTTGAATTATGACAAGAAAATGACCAAAATGACAAACAATCCAGATCATACCGTTCACTGGGGAAACAAACACAGAATCAAAAGCAATTTCAGTATCGATGGCTCATGTTTCAATAAAAATCAATGGTGCTTGCCTCGTGTCAGGTTGGGTCAACTCTCCGATTCAATTTCCTCCTGAGGTAGAGCTGCACAGACAGGGGTTAGAGGGAGGGTGTGTATGAGTGTGTGTGTGTGTGTGTATGTGTGGTGTGTGTGTGTGTGTGTGTGTGTAGTATCTGTGATGTGGTGAGATCACATACACCTACTCACACGTGGAAGACTATAGTTGTATAGCTGCAACATGGGCCAGTTATAATAGCTTCAATAAAGCTCTTCCAATCAGCAATAAGCCATAGTGATGACATTTCCATCCTCTGTAAAAAGGCCAGATTTTAAAATTCTTCTTGTAGCTTACACCTTCTTTACCAACTAAGACCACTGCAGAGTGTTTTGTAGAATTTTTTTCTTTTTGCCTCAAAAATGTGCTTATTAGGTCTTATTAAGAAATGTGCTTATTAGTGGCATGCAAAAAAGATGACTACCGGTTCTTTCCTTCTCTTGGACATCTTCTCATTGGTTATCATTGGTTTATGCAGAAAAACCATCATGGCTCTCTTATAAAGTCAAAGATTCTGTAATCCAGCAAAAACTGTTTTCTGACTGCATCTTTGAGGCAACAGATTTGCCGCAAAGGGCTCCAAAAAACAACCATTTAATGGGTGAAAAAAGAGAGTAAGCGAGACAGTCAGCAAGATCCTGAACAGCTTGAATTCGAAGCTGCTAAAGAAAATGTAAGAGCATGCACATTTTGCACAGTACAAAGCAGCTAAATAAATGCTCTGTGCCAGAAGAAGAGAATCCAAACAACCTCAAAATATGGTCTTTAACCTAGCGCTCCCACCTTCTCTAATTTTTTTCTTCCAAGCTCGAGATTTTCGAGAGTCCCCTGTAAGAATAGAGATTAGAGCTCCCCAACTTCAAGAATTCTCCTCTTCTTCCTGTAAATTTGGCACCGGAGTACGTGTCGCTACTTGTCGACGCTGGAGTGGCATTGGGCGCGATCATGAAGGGCAGCGTATTTGGAAGTCAGAGCTCAATTTAGTTGAAAAATGATGGCACTGTGCCTCTATGGCTGGCGCAGATGCTGGGGAAAATAACGGTCTTGCCCTGCTTGATGTTGCACTTGAATGTTTGGTGTGAACGTCCTCTGTGCTCTTTCGCACTCTACCTTTGATTAAACGCAAAACCTGGGAATGAATTTTCTCCCACAAGCTGAGGAATGGCAAATTGGCAGAGTTGTTTTTTTTTTCTTTTCATTAATTGTCCCCTGGGCTCCTTCATGCATACACACGCATGCACACAAAAGCACACACTGTTACATCCTCATACTTTTGTGATGTGGGGTACAGTTCTCACGGGCTGTATATACACACATACAAAATACATCACAGATGAAATATAGCCCTTCAAAAAGAAGGCAGAACACCTCCCACCTTCACTCCAAATCCCTTCTCTCTTTTTCTCTCTCTCTCACACACACACACACACACAAGCTGAGGTACACTTTACACTGGCTACGTGCTGATTGGACACGGGTAGGGGTTTGCAAACAGAACTGCTAGTGACGGGAACTACACTGAGCGAGAGAGATGAGAGGAGCCCCCGCAGCGCAGAGGATTGGGCCGCAGTCCTTCATACTCCTAACGATGAAAACATCAAAAAACAAGACAAGACACACACACACGGACTGCAAACGTCTCGATACACACATAAAGAAATATGGTCAACGGCCCTGAGGCTGGCGAGGTTTTTATGTCTACCTTGTAAACCAGAAGCACGTCTCTCCAGCCATGTGAGTTTGGGGTTTATGAACGTTCAGGTGCTTTAGAGGAAAGCAAGAGGAGGAAAAAGGAAAGAAAAAAAGGAGGGATCACTGACCCCCCCCCCAGCCATCCCATTCCATTCAGATTGTGTTGCTATTTCCCGACTGATCTATGCCATCTGGCTGTGGATCTAAATTTTGGCACCCCATCCATGTGAAATGCCCCGGTACGCGGCTCAGCTCGCAGTGAAATGAAGGGAAAATGAAAATGAAATGAGCTGAGCTTCTCTCCTGATCCTGGTCTCAGCTCTGTCCTCTGCTCAATCTCAGCACCACCACCACCACCCCCTACAGTCTCCCTCCCTTTCCTCCTTCCCCTCTGTATCATCCTCCTCCTCCTCCTCCATCCTCTCATCCCTCCCACCACCCGCCACCTCCACCACCACCACCTCCTCCTCCTCCTCCTCCCTCCTCCTCGTCACCCCTGGGTAATCAGTGTGCTCTCTCATTCCGTGGCACACAGGAGACACATTGATGATCTGGCAGCGCACTCACGCTCGTGGACACACACCCACACACACTCGCAGAGGTTGTCTCTCACACACATAAACACACACACACATACATTGATCTGGCCCGCAGGTCAAGTTCAATAGGAACAGCCAAGCGCCCTTTTTTTTTTTTTTTTTACAGACTAGCTCTGCAGGTATACTGCAAGAAGCCTTCTCTCTCTCTCTCTCTCTCTCTCTCTCTCACACACACACACACACACGCATACACACTAATGCAACACACACTCTTTCTTTCTTTTCCTTTTCACACATACAGACCCTGACACCTGAATTTGACAATAACAAGCACACAAAATAAATGAACTCGCATTTGATTAAACAACATTCTCAAGCATCACCTCACATTTTAACACCTTCAGTACCAAACAAGTAAAAAAAACAACATATTCTCGAGTCAAATGTAATGTTACGGATTCAAATTAGATTAGATTAGTAATTTTGGTTAAATGTGGTCACAGTTTCACTCATACATAACCATTAAAATAAAAAAAAAAAACAACTCTGACGCAGAACATGACAATCATTTTTCAACAAATATATGTGGATTTTCCTGTGAGACGGGACGGCTAGAAACACACACACACACACGAGTACTGTAAATGCACGCAGGGAAATGTGTGCCGACAGAGAGACAAAATCAGAGGAACGCTCAGCAACAACAACACACTGGAGACACATAAACCAGCATCTCAGTAAGCAGGAGCATGCTGGGATTGTTTGGGTGGGGCAATCCCACTTGACTAAAATCTCTCTTTTCCTCTCTCTTATTTATTTATTTTTTTACTCTTTTATGATTCTGGAGTAATTTATCCCTCAGAGAAAGAGGGAGACAGACAGGCAGACATACAGAGAGAGAGAGAGAGAGAGATACCCACATTTGGCACTACACTTTGATTTAGCGAAGTAAATTTAATTTTGTTTGCTTTATGCAAAAAAGCGGTGTCTGCCTCGACTGCTGTTGATTTCCACTGGAGGCAGAAACATCGCTAATGGGAGCTAGCGCCGCACTCACCACAGCTACAGGGCTACGACACTAACTGAATTAGCCTCATGCATATATTTAATACGGACCTGCTACACAAATTAGCTTAGTGGTATGTAGCCTAGCACCTCTCCAGTGAGGCTTTGAGATCTGAGCTGCAAATTAATTGGCTAGGTTGCCTCCAAGAGTAGCTCCACTGTTTTTCCTCCACCCTGAATTATGCTTTCCAATTGCCGAAACACATTTGATATGCATGGGGAAAAAAAGCGTGTAAAGCAGTGTTCCTTCGCAAAAAGCAGCGTTTGCTTTAATTCCCTCACTTTTGTGCAGCTGCCACTCACACAATGAGAGTATGGGGTTATGTCGCTGTACATGCGTAATTTATCTGAACATACAGGCTAATAACACGTGGGAGCACAGTCCTGGAAATATACAGAAACAAACAAAACAAAAACACCCCGACAGAGGCATTTCCTCTGGGCAGGCTCAAAGGTGTATTGCTCCGCTCTGACTATGAAGGTGTGTACGTTCATTAGGAGTCACACAAATTCCACAAGCTGAGAGACACTGTAATGAACTTGAGCAAATCTGTATCCCGTGGTAACTAGAGACAGGAAATACTGGGGGACTACACCTTAAAAATGTCGATTGCTGCCAAAAACTGTAAGTAAAGATACATTTAGAGACGGCGCGGCAGGAAAGCGGCGACAAAGACGTGTCGGTAAGAGAGGGAGATACTCCAGTTGTGCTCGTGTGTCAGAGACAGAAAACAACTAAGAGAAGAAGACTGAGATTAGTTTGATTACCACAGCAAGAACAACCGCTATTGCTCCCTGAGGTCTCCCCCTCATCCATCTTGGTTCGATCCCTGGACATACATCTTGGCTCAGTTTCAGGACAGGATCTTTAAATGTTGTTGTGGTTTAAGTCAACCCTCACACCCGTCGCTGTTAAGTAGGGTTCACTGTACATCGCATTTTGACCTTGATCTTAACCTTTGAAAAAGGTTGAAGACAGTTTTGGAAGCACATAATTAATTTCATCAGCTGCACAAGAGGCAGTAATACTTGAGTAAGGTCATTTTGATTGACTATTTGTTGGTGCTTTTCACTTTAATGTTTTTTATTTTCACAAGTGGCGAGATGAAAACTGTTATTTAAGTTTCCTCCTAAATTCACGAGAGCACATCTTACTTTCTCCAGACTCTTTTTTTTTTTTTTTTAATTTTGGCCTGCTGTGGGCGCCGCATGTTGCACCGGAGGGGGGTCTGCGTGTTTGGGAGGGTGTTTAAAAAGGCAACACAAAAGTAAGAGGTCTGCTGAATAGGCCTTCCCTCCACCCTGCCCCCCAGCTTGCACGAGAGACGGAGGACGCCATGTGACAGAGGGACAGCTGGGGTCCTGTGACGAAGGCACTGCAGAAAGTGTGGTTGGTGTAAAATAAACGCAGTGAGCATGGCATAAGACCACACTGCGCTGCTAGAAGTCTTCTCAATATTCATGGAAGTGTGTTTAGAAAAGAAAAGAATATGTTGAAATGAAAATAAAAATCTGTTGCACTGATAGAGGATTTGCAGTCATGAAAGAAACAAACCTGATAACTTAAATGAAAAATAAAGCTCCGCCTTTTATTTGTTCAGCTTAAGAGAGGTGGTTACATCAATTATAGCTTTAACATTTCAGATTTCTTACTTAATCTTGGTGTACAAATTAAATATACAACATGTGTGTACATGCAATAAAATACAATACAATACAATATGTGTAACATAAAAACCATCAAAATATGGAATTCTCTCACATTTCCTTTGACACAAATAAAACAAATCCTGACAATATGGGCCACTCCTTTAATTTTAATACACTACACAATGTATGCCTATAATTAGTACTGCAGTATAATATTAAAAAGTGTATTGGGAGTACTTCACTTATATATTCTCATTTTAAAAACACAAATATTGAAGTGCTTCAAGATTTAACTTCTTCTAACCCCTTTCTTTTTTTTTTTTTGCCATCCTCCTCTTCCTCCTCTCACGCTGACTATCCTCTCCGCCCATACCTCTCTGCATCATTGCCATCCATTCATCTCCAAAACAAGAGAGCTCACCTTCGGCCCCCTGCTCCAATTTGTAATTGACCAATTTAGTAACTAGTGTTTGCACCTGTGAGTCGACAGCGTGGCCAATTGATCACTTCGCCTCAGCGTGTTGAAGGACAATGGCGTCCACGCGAACACAACAGACTTTAGTTATGAAGTTTGTGCCAAATGTGGGTTTAAAAAAAAAGAAAAAAAAAGGAGTGTGATTTAGAACTGCCATCTCAGTGAAAAAGCGGAATATGTGCTTGTATTTTTGGAGAACTGGTTTCAAGGGTTTGGGACATTGGTGTCAGGTTTTTGCCATTGTATTTCAGCTTCAGGTGTTAGCATGTAAACAGTTTGGACATAAAATGTATGAAAACACTTACAAAACAACCAACTGGCTACATTGCCTATTAAATAACTTTTATACTCTTAAGTATAAAAGTTCAATTGATGTAAGATACGTTTATAATATTTCAGTGTACATTAGAGAAACTTTAGATGAACTGGTAAAGATGAAAAGGTCAGTACCCCTCTCATGTCTGTAAGATTAGCTTAGCTTAGCACAAACATTGGAAAAAAGGGGAAACACTAATCCAGGCTCTTATATCTTCCTACCAGCACCTAAGGCTTACAAATTAACATTTTTTCTCTTTTGTGGGTTTATGCTAGGCTAGTGCCCCCCCCCCCCATTTCCAGTCTTTGCGCTAAGGTAAGCTAAGCTAAGCTGCTGGCTCCATCTTCATATTCAGACATGTGGGTGATATAGACCTTCTCTAACTCTCAGCAAGAAGGCGAATGAGCGATTTCCCCCAAAATGTCTGCATTATCAATTTTAGTTAAGGCCTGATCCAAGTGCTGTTTTGTGTTCAGAAATCTGTCCTTGGTGAATTAGGGGAATCAGATAACCATTTAAGAAAGCGACATAAATCTCTGCATCAGTAGAATTAGGGGATCACAATAAAGACATGCAACAGTTTTCCTCGCTGTTGTCCATCACTACATTGATCCGTATTGGTAATTGATACGCGGACCTGTGCTTGTAAGATCAATCCGAGCAGCGATGTCCGCCCTCCATTAGGGTGTGAAACAGTCAATCATGCATGTCAGCTCCCTGTCTATAAGTCATTCTGCCCTCCATTATTGCTGTGCTGTGTGTATAGCCGCCGACACGTTACTGTTTGTGTCTCTCTCACTCTCGCGTGAATACACAAGCTGGACCTCCGCGCACACACATTTATGAGGGCTTTACTCGCTCTGCTCATCCCCATCGACGAGTCCAAATTTACTGCCTCAATCTCCTAACTAGACAGAGTGTATATCCACACAGATACAACTAGATATGTCGCTGCTGAAGGCCTATACGGCACTCATTCATATCGACCACACTCGCACGGTAACCCATTGTGTGTCCATTTGCATGGATAGCTGCAGATTTATCTGTACTGTAGGCCACAGTGCAGACTTGTGTATGGACGTGTATGGAGATTTACTCCTGTTTTGACCTCTGGGTTAGCCATCAGTATTGATTGGAACAGACTTAGCCTGATTTTAATCCCTGCTTGGCCCAAGACTATCGATCAGAGCGCTGAGCTTTCAAGTGGGTTTAACGACCTACCTGCCCCTCCTCCCGCCCCTCGCTCCCCTGTTTCTGATGCGCTTTTTTTTCCTTCTCGGGAAGGGAGAGGTTTGTTATCGCACCCCAAAGCAGAAGTGACGTGAGGTGTTAAGCTTGTGCCCATGAGCCCACACACACTCCTCTACCGACACACCCTTGCAACACCAAACCGATGCGGCAGTGTGTGACAGCAAGCTGCCTGTAAAATATGACTGCACTCATGCTTTTCCTATCCGGAGTTTGTGTTGAACATTATAAAGCAGGAGACGAGATGAATCTGTGCACCTCGACAGCAATGTCACGGTAAAAATACCTGCTGGTGAATTATGACCACTCACCTAGAGGTAGGAGCGTCCCTTTATGTCTTTATGGGTTCTCTGAAGACAGTTATATGGGACAACATGGGGAGTCTTATAGGAGCCCTGGTGCCTTGGGACCTGAGGAGTGTTGTGAATTTATAGTAGAACGGTCACTGCTGTGATTGGTCCAGCACAGTAACACTGGAAATGGAGAACCTGAGCTTTAAAAGTATTTCAGTGTGTGTGTGTGTGCGTTTTCTTGCCAGCCCAATGCAGAAATACATATTTGAGTGCATTTTTTCTTGTGGAAACATTTGTCACTGTGTGTACGTGATGTGTGTACTCCTGAGTGTGTGTGTGTGTGTGTGAGTGTGCATTAATAGCGTGTGTGTGAGGGATGGTTACTGTGCTTGGCGTTTCTCCTCCATTTGTCCTCCCAGAGGCAGATCAGGCGAAGGGGAAATAAATTGGAGAAAGAGAATAAATCAATGCTAAACTGAGCACCAGTGAGACCTCCTAACCCTGAAACTGTCACACACACACTCTCTCTCTCTCACACACACACACAATGTGAAACGTGTCCAGGGAAAATGGGGAATAAGTCCATATACCCATACAAACCGGAGCTCACACACACAAGGTAAGAGAGGGCAAAAAAGGGGGTTGTTAGGTGGTTTCTGCACTGCTGTGTATTACACATTACTCTTCAACCTGGGTGACATCATCACACTCTTCCTCTTCACTTCTTGAACTTACCGACACTTAAACTATTTACAGTGTTTACACTTCAACTATCACTGCCTCTTCGGCTTCAAAATATTTTTTTTTAGTGTGCCAGGCCTCTAGACATGAACTGATAATAAATGTAATTTTTACTTTTCAACTGACATTTCAACTGCTTTCACTTCTTGCTCATTGAAATACATCTCCACTGCTTTCACCTCTTATGTTCCCACTGACACAGAGTGTGCTTCAGCTATCTTTGTCCACCTCAACTGACATTTCACCTGCTTTCATCTCTTACACTTTAAAATACAGTTCAACTGCTTTCACCTTTTACACTTCAGCTGACACTTAAACTGCTTTCACTGCTGTTTCTTTCAGTGCTTACATAGACTGACATTTGAACTATTTTCAGAGCACTTTAAGTATCTCTGGCGCTTCAACTCCAGCTGAAATTTCTGCCACTTTCATCTTTTACTCTTTAAATGACAGTTCAGCTGTTTTTACTAATTATTTTTATAAGTGTTAGTACAACTACATCCAGTGCTTAAACACTTCAACTGCCTACACGGTTTAAAATGTGACATTAAAATTTCAGCTGCTCTCAGACTACACATGCTTTATTTGACACAGACAGTGCACATCAATAAATGTTGCCATAAATGCACCTGAGTTAGCCAAGAGGCTATTTTTCATCTGCTGTCTCTGTCAGTTGTCACCTGTTACTTTGGACAACAAGTCCTTACATCTTTCACACTTTATCTGACAGTTCAACTGCTTTCAGCTTCTGCACGTTAACTGACACATCAGCTACTGTATTTGCAGCGCACTCAATCTATCTCTGGTGCTTCAACTTCACCTGACATTTAAACTGGTCCCGTCTCTCGTTCTTCAAATGGCAGTTCAATTGCCTTCATCTTTCGCACTTCAAGTGACATTGCAGCTGCTTTCACTGCCAAATTAAAATGATGAATTTCAAATGCAATTGCACTTCAAAAGAGACCTCAAACCCTTTCAGCGCTTCAACTTCAGCTGACACTTCAACTGCTCAAAGTGCCTCAGCTCAAACTACAACTCCAATTCAACATCTCAGATGCAAACAATTAACATTTTAACCCACTGACTGTTTGTACTAGCAATTTCCAGCATAAGCAAGCACATGTTAAAATTAGCCTTCTCCATGTTGTCTCTCTCTCTCTCTCTCTCTCGGTCTCTCGTACAGCAGCAAACACGCAGTGCTCATCATATTGGAAAAAAAATCTATGTATCAGTGAGTGTGAGGATGCAGCAGGATGTATTTTCTGACTAAAAAAACAAAAGACGGAGCACCAAAATCCTGACATCACTCTGCAGTTTTTAAAGGCACAAGCTGCACTGTACCGAGCTGAGGCTACAGATGGAGCCCAGCACTGGCGGCTGGGGGGCAGAGGGAGTGCATAGATTGGGATTATGGGGGTGCATTGGGGAAAGGCTCTTCAGTGTGTTTTCTATTCAACCTAAGTCCTCTAAGACCTCCTCATCTCTTCTGAGAGCAGCAAGCTGAGATCTGATCTAATGCCGAGTGCCACATGCGAGTGTGTTTGTGAAAAAGACACAACACTTTGATGAGAGCCTGCTGGGGATGTGAGTGTGTGTGAGTAATGAACGAGTCCAGTGCGTGTGTGTATATGTGTGTATATGTGTGTGCGTGGGTGTGTGCTTGCTTGTGTGCTTACGTTTAGGGGTAATGAAGGAGTCCAGGGTTTATATATTTCTGTGTGTGTGCCCTGTGTCTGTGCACTCTCCCTCATCCCTGAGGGGTTGTTTGGGGTATTCTGTGCAGGTTTTGCTTGGGGGGGGAGGTGAGTTCTTGGGGTCTTTCATTCAGATGTAATTAGCCCAGACAATGGCCTGGTTAAAGCTGGAATCCTTCGAGCCCCCTCTCCCTTTGATTGTGTGGGCCAGCTGTGGAGGAATGGCCATTATCTCCCTGTGTCCGGCAGCATAAAGAAGCCCCCCTGCCCCAGTTACCCCTGCGCTAGAGTTCCCACAGGGGGAGGGACATGGGCCGGTCACACACTGGCCCGGAGAAAGTGAAAGCAACCAGGATACCGGTTCGCTCGCAAACATTCACTCGTATAAATGGCTTCACCTCGCACTTGAACCACTCTTTCTTAGACTAATGTGGGAGAGCGGGTGGCACTATTTACACAGGAGCAAAAAAAGTGGCTTTTCACATCTGGATTTGAATAGAGCCAGCTCTGAATACAGTTTTAGTGCCACACTTCTCTTCTCTTCAGATTGACATGTAAAAAGCCGCACATGCCTTCTTCATATATACGTGTATACAACGTGTTTGAGCATGTGTGTTTGTTTTTGTTCCGTCTGTGTGTGTTTCAATCATAAATATCTCATAGAGAGTTCTGCCTGCGCATAGGGACACTTAGGCCCATTAGACTTGCGAAGAAATTGAATCTTTACAGCACCGGGGCCATATAATTACTGTTAATTTAACGCTCAGATTCTCCATCATTAACTCCCACTCTTGAATACAGAACGAGGGACATGGAAACACAGACAGTACGCGTGTGGAACTGCCGCATGTGTTGACAGCATGCCCGGCCCTTTGACTGAATTAACAGCGACCCCTTCGTCTTGTAAGAACAGGACTCGCATCGTTTATGCGTTATTAAGTCCTGTAATTGGGCAGCCAGTAGTTTGCATATTAGTCTATTAGGGTAATATGTTTTGCCTCTCTCAACACACGGCTTGCCAGAGCCCCTGGCGACACATTTGGTAATTCTCAGAATTACACCCTAATCATAAGCCAGTGTTCTTTCGATCCCTATAATTCAATGTTTATGTCTACGCATCCTCAGCTTGATTGGATTCAAAGTATTTATCAATTAACCTCTACACTTCCTATGTGAAATTTTTATGGTACTATGCTCTTTAATTAGTGTTATAATAAAAATGTTAGTGTCTTTGTGTGCATTGGGTGTAGCTATAATTTTCGGTTAGCAAAAACAAAATGCACACATATCTTCGCTGGTGTTGTTGCACTGCACCCATGTTTGAAGGTGAAACTTGCATATTTTTTGTCCTTAGAGGTTCCTTTAACCTCTTAATAGCTGTTATGTTTTACAGACGGTGTCCCACTTTGAGCCAATAAAATCACATCTCCCAAATACCAGTAGTTGCCAAAGTAGGTCCAGGGACCCCCCAAGGGTCTAGAGGGGTTTCAGGGGGGCTCTGCCGAATAAGGATTATAGTTTCATTTCAGCATCACTGCACTGCATTCATTTAAAGATCAGCGCAAAATTAGTGCATTGATGAATTTTCACAAAAAAATGTTCTTGCCAAGAGACAACACAACTGTATGAAAAAAATGAAAAATTATAAAATGAGAGTCGACACCTTTATGGTCCTCTGTTGCAATAATGTAAGCATTTTCACTTAAGTAAAAGTCGTAATACGTCAGTGTAATACTGCATTACATGTAAAAATCCTGCATTCAAAGACTTAGATGAGTAAAAGAACAAACCATTACAAAAAAGTACTAAAGGTGTTGAAAATGAAAGTGGGAGTGAATGGGAGTGTAAACTTAATATACTGTATGTTGCTGGATTATTATGTATCAGCAGCACTTGAAGTTTTTTCTGTTAGATATCTGGCATCTGTTAGGTAGTTTAATCCAAAACAGTACATCACATCTTAAAAAAAAAAATCATCATTTTGGGTGTGCAGGTGGCTCAGTCGGTAGAGTGTGTGCATCCATGTATGAGGCCTTGAGCCACAGCAGACACTGGTTCGGTTCCCGGCTGGGGTCCCTTTACTGCATGTCTTCCCCTCTCTCTCCCAACTTTCCTGTTTATCTTCAGCTGTCCTATCCATAATAACAAAGGATGACACCCCCCCCCCAAATAATAATAATCATTTCATTCAGCTTAATCTGTTGAGCAACTGGTGACTACAGTTGTCAGATAAGTGTAGTGAAATGTAATATGCTCTGGTGCTGCAGAAAAAAGTGTTAGTAAAAGTAATAACACCACAGTGAAATACTCCATTCCATGCAAAAAATCTTGCATTAAAAAATTTACTTGAGTAAAAGAACAAAAGTATTATCAGCAAAATGATTAAAACCGGAAATCTAAACTTAATATACTCTATGCTGCCGAATTGTTATGTAGCAGCAACACTTCAATGATGCAGGGTGGTGTTGGGAGGTTTAATCAAAAAGCAGTGCATCACATCTTATAAGGTGATCATTTGTTTCAGCTAAATCTGCCAAATAAAAGCAGTGACATAAAAGATACAACACTGGCCTGTGAAATATCATGGAGCAAAAAGTAGAATAAGGTGTAAATACTGAAGTAAAATACATACCTAAAAATACACTTTTCTCCTCTGGTGTATGAAGCATGTGTTTATAAAATGCCTGTCATGGGAAAAAATGGGAAACCTAGTAAGCCCTCTCTATTTTGTGCATTGGTGGGTAAGGGGAAAAAAAACATTAAAATTCGAGGCATTTTATTTTGGTAGGGGGTTTGGGGAAACCTCGCGTGCCTTCTGTGGGCGCATCCATCTCAAAGTTTACCCAACAAGCAGGTGTGAGGGTGCACGGTGGGCGCAGGGGCGTGCTGGGCTGAGGGGTCCATTCTTGCAGCCTACTCTCTCTTTTGCCCCCCCATCGCATACCACCCCCTCCACCACATTGTATTTGCCCCGGCAGCCGAGCGGAGCCCTTTGGAACGGAACGAAAAGAGGGAACGGATTGCAGCGCTGTGACGTGGGCGTTGTTCCATTCACCGGGCTCGCCATGGCATAGCAGCAGGGGCAGAGAGCCCTGGAAGCACGCGGACCACCACCGCCCCCCCCACCCAACCCCTCCCTCAACACCCCCCTCAACACCCCCCTCTCTGGACAGCGTCCTGAGGGCAGAGAGGCAGCTGGAAGTTTCTCCTCGGGATCACTGCTCACTGTTTCGTGGCGCACAAAATGAAGTAAAACACCCCAAAAATGTTCTGACTTGAAATGCATGAAGATCAGAGGATATTCAGCTTAAACACTACTTCAGTGTTTTGACACGTAAAAGTTGATTTTTGTGCGCATAAAATGTGCCCACTACGTCCTTTAAAGTGCAAACTCTGCGTGTCTTATGCAACTTTTACGCACCGTTTTGACGCGCCAAACCAGCAAATGTGACCCACTGACCCAGATCAATGTGACTAAAGTACTTTCAACAAAAAGAAACAGCTTTTTCCCCCCTCTTTCTTAAAGCTCCGCTCCTCCAGTCTTTCCTGTGTTTACACTCCTCAGCCCGATTTCTCCCTCCACTTTGTACTCTAGCATGCTGCAGGACCGCTAGTATTGTTGGGCAGAGTGATTGGGGTTTCTGTACAATCTCCCGTGACCAATGAGCGGGGTGCTGTCAGGGGTAACCACATCTGTCAACCGTTCTTGGCCAATAAAGAGCGGAGCGAGGCGGACCACAGGTGCGCGCCTCTGCGTCCCCTTGGCACAGAGCCCGGGAGATGCTGGAGAGAGACGCCGAGCTGCCCCGTGGCGCAAAAGAGTTACTGTCAAAGGCAGCCTCCTTTTAACTCCAGCTATCACTCTGGCTCCGATAGTTATGGCGACCGCAACGTCCAACCACTACAGCGTCCTCACCACCCCCAGCAGCGCGCCGCCGCCGCACTCGGAGTCCGGGAGCATGCAGCAGGCGGCAGCGTACAGGGACGCGCACACCCTGCTCCAGAACGACTACAGCACGTTACCGGGCGGTGGACATCCGCTCAGCCACGCGCACCAGTGGATAACGGCGCTGTCTCACGGTGACGGCGGGGCGCCCTGGCCACCCAGTCCCCTCGGAGAGCAGGACGTGAAGCCCGTACTGCACGACAGTGACCGAGAGGAGCTGCAGAACTCCAGCAGTCTGCAGCAGCAGCAACAGCAGCAGCAGCAACAGCGACACCCTCACCTCGCGCACCAGCAGGCGCATCACGACGCCAGAGCATGGCGAACCAGCACCGCCACCACGCACATCCCCGGTATGGCGACATCTGAGGGCCAGAGCCTGGTGTATTCCCAGTCCGGCTTCGGTCTGATGCCGGGGGGAGAGCAAGGGGGGATGCACCACCACCCCCTGCGAGATGAGGACCACCACAGCCACAGCCCGCACCTCAGTGAACACGGAGGCGGCCCCGGGGCCCACCAGCAGTCACTCTCACACCATCACCAGCACGGGGGCCACCAGGACCAGTCAGACGAGGACACCCCGACCTCCGACGAGTTGGAGCAGTTTGCCAAGCAGTTCAAACAGCGACGCATCAAGCTGGGCTTCACCCAGGCGGATGTGGGACTGGCTCTTGGGACGCTGTATGGAAACGTCTTTTCTCAGACCACCATTTGCAGGTTCGAGGCGCTTCAGCTCAGCTTCAAAAACATGTGCAAACTCAAGCCCTTGTTGAACAAGTGGCTGGAGGAGGCGGACTCCACCTCGGGGAGCCCCACGAGCCTGGATAAAATCGCGGCACAGGGGAGGAAAAGGAAAAAGAGGACCTCCATCGAGGTGGGCGTCAAAGGGGCTCTGGAGAGCCATTTTCTCAAATGTCCAAAACCAGGAGCGGCGGAGATCAACTCCCTAGCGGACAGCCTGCAGCTGGAGAAGGAGGTGGTGAGGGTTTGGTTTTGTAACAGGCGGCAGAAGGAGAAGAGGATGACACCCGCTGGGGGACAGATACCGGGAGGAGAGGACATGTACGGGGACACCCCTCCCCACCACGGAGGACAGACTCCCGTGCAGTGACCTCAGCCCCTCATCGTGAGCAGGACACGGACCCCTTAAGGAGGAATAATGCCTCCTTATTTTGTTTGACCGTCCGTGCTGGACCGCTCGGAACTGGATGGACCTGAGCCAGTTGAAATGTCGGACCCACGGACACGCAGTGGGGATCTACAGTGGCACTAAAAATACGCATAGTGAGAGAGAGAGCTGGACGGGGAGGGTTTCACGCCGCGGAACTGCCAGGCACACCGGGATACGGCTGGTGTGTGTACCAAAAAAAAAAGAGAGAGAGAAAAGAACATAAAAAAGAAAAAAGAAAAACACTTATTCAAAACGCTTTTTCTAAACCTTCTGCCGAGGCGCCGATGTGTCATTATGTAATGTGTCATTAAAGAAAGGCAGAGCGGGACGTGTGTCCGCCGGGGGGGAGGAGGGGGAGAAAGACTCGGTGAGAAGTCGCAGTCAGTGTGTGGGTAAATAAACGCCATCTTTCCATCATAACAAAAGCAACAGGGGTCCTTCGCAGCTTGTGGCAAGAGAGAGGGCTGAAATGGCAGACACCTGCTGTACAATGTTCAAAATTCAAGCCAATACCAGCCAACTGCTTTTATTATTATTATTATTATTATTATTATTATTATTATTATTATTATTATACAGCTGTGATTATTCGTCTCAATTTATTGTGATGTATTGATTGGTCTGTCAGCCTCCATAATTTATTTCAATTTCAATTTCCTTCCATTGCTTTAATATTTCTAAAATTCAGAATTGATTTCGTAATGAACAGCCACATAATAATAATAATAATAACAACAATAGTAATAATAGTAATAATAACAACGATAATAATAATAATAATAATAATAATAATGTTATAATAGAGACTGAGTATTGGTTCACTTTAATGCTTTTCTTTCTGTGCAGACATCTCTGTGCGCCTGTTTACAGTGTGTTTTTTGCTGTTTGTTATTTCTGTACTTTTTCCTAAATGCTGTGACGAGAAAGACCGAGACTGTCCGGCTGGAGCACTCAAAGCACTCCAGCCCATTTTGCCTTCCTTTCCTAAGAAGAAGAAAAACAACAACAAAAACATAAAAAAAAAACTAACTAACTAAAAACAATCAAAAAAACTAAACTGAATCTCTCCTGGTACCAGCTCTGGCCGCAGTGGCTCCACTACTACTGTATGACTCATTCATTGAGAAGACTATTTGTGGGATGTATCTGAATTCGTTTTCTGTTTTCTTTTTTTCTCTTTTTTGGGCTTCGTTTGTTTGTTTGTTTGTTTGTTTGTTTGTCCAGGTTTTCTCTGTCGGTCTGTGCCAAAGCACAAACACAGACACGTGTTCTTGTGCCACTTAAATCCTGTGATTAATAACCTGGTCTGATGGTGGGAGAGGTTATTGAGGGAAACCTGTGTGGCTGGAGATTCACTCTCTGGCTGAAAGAAAACGCAGAAATAGTGAAACTCAAATCCAACTGAGGGATGCAGATGAGTGAAGGGGAAATATGTCATTTTAACAGAGCCATAATGTGAATTTTAGACTATTTTTATGAGACGTGTCTGAATGTATTAGGCCCAGTTAACAGTAGGACTATAAAGAAAAGATTCACTTTTAAATTCTTTTCACCGTCAATCATTAAAAATTGAGCGTAGCAATATTTCTCATAATGTCTTGTAAATAAACCCAACAGGAAGTTTCCCTTATTTAAAGCTTATAACTACATAATAATTGAAATAAGCCCCAGTGTTTCTGTAATTCTCACCACATCACGAGTGATCCTTCAGCTGAATTTGAGTTTTCGAGGTGGAGGGAAGGGGAAAAAAAATCAACAAAACCAAAACAAAATAGCATCGACCTGAAATCTGTGATCAAACGAAGAGGAAAAAGATAAAAAAAAAAATATCAACGATTGCACAATTTCTATGCTTTTTTGTCATTAAATCGTATTTGTTTTCTACAACACTGCAGTCCGCACGTTTATTGGGATTCACGAAAAGTCGCAACAAGCTGCTTGTGTATTTTTGATTTGATTTGATTTATTATTATTTTATGTCCTCTTGTACGCGGCCTCGCATTGTAACGATGGATCTGATCAATCCGTCTCGGTTGCTTAAAATTGTCCTTCAGCTGTTTCGGTAACTGGCGCTGATCTGCACCGAGGAGGCGCTCACACAGGCCGGCCAGTGGAGCTGCAACACACACCACGGCGTTAATTAATATTTCCATCAGGGTAAATATGAAAACTAAATGACAATTATGACGAGACGCCGTTTAAAATATCAGAAACAATTAATGCCTCTCTGCAGTGCCTGTGTGCAAACGGGCACAGAGGCACTGCAGGACAGAAGGTGATGCATCATAAAGTAGATTTATTAGTGTATTATGTATAATCTGGCCTGCTGCCTTCATTATACATAATAAAATAATTATTCACATGTACTATGCACCGTTTCCATGTCCTAGGAAATGATTTGAATAATTGTAGGGATGCTTAATATGTGTGCAGACACGCGTGACACTGAAATATTGAGTGAAAAATAGAAATATTCACCTTTTATTTTCAAATTGGAAATGTGTAAATTTAAACTTTGGATTTCTCTGTTGTTTTCAGGATTTTGTTTTTTAATTTTTATTTTGCTGCTGATTTGTAGTCTAATTTCACTTGTTAGAAATGGGTTTTCATATTGTGTGTGTGTGTGTGTGTGTGTGTTTCTTTTTTTCACTCCATGTCCAATGTTTCCTGTCAGATGCTTTGGCTGATCGCTGGCTACATTGAAACAGTCTGCTGGCGCCCCCTAGTGGTTGTTATCAGGTTAGAGGCAGGCCTAGGTTGGATGGAGGGGCACTGCTACATAAACACTGAATGTGTGTGAGTGTATGTGTGTGTGTGTGTGTGTTGAGAGAAGAAGCTATGTGTATATATTTTTTAATGAGGAAATGCTCTTTTCTATGTAGCTTACTGAACTTAATTTAGGACACTGAGTCTGGGTCATGTGTCCTTTATATTCTCTGTTTTCATCAGTCTTTGGAGGTGTTTGATTCCCCAGTTAAAACACTTTAGGTGCTTACTCCTGTATTTTTCCACCACAGTTCTTTATTAAATTCACCACTCTTAGCAGCGTGTGGGAGCATTAAGCGTTAAGAATTTGTTTGTTGGGAGATGAAAGCCTGTATTTTACAGGAACATAATCTCTTAATAATTTCACAGGAAGATTTTTGGGAAGGATTGTGCAATCTGGAGTAAAGTGACAGAAAGAGACTAATCTATATCAATTCTTTGATATAGCTGCTCCATGTAAATAACATTTCAGATAATATAAATGAATGACTGACCATGAAAAATCCAAAAATAATTCAACAGATTTGGACAATGTCTTTATTTATTATAATTTCAAAATCCATTTCAGAACAAGTAAAAAAAAAAATAAGATAATGACTGGCTTCAAATTTCCATCATTAATTCTTGTGTGTTTGGAGTGTGTGTGTGTGTTTTTTGAGCTGGGTCTAAACCCAGCTCTCTGGAGGACCCCGTTGCCTGGATTCAGTCCTATCAGCAGACGACCATCTGCCCTCCTCCCGGCCCTCACGCTCATACAGGCATCCTCTGCATTATTCATATTTTTATACACACATACACACACACGCACACAAAGGCACGTTCTTTCCTCCCTGCACACAACGTCACACATCATGCACACAGCCACGTGTTAAAGAGCCACACACACACACACACACACAGCTGCTGCTGCCTCTGACACTGTACGCCAGCTCTGACTCACCAGAGATGCTTTATACGCTGGTGTCATTGTCAGCTCTGAATTGTCTCCTCTGTCTTGTGTGGAAGGGGTCTCCCAGGGATTCGGCACAATGGCCGCAGAAATGCAACCAGCCAGAGTCACCACATATCATTCATCTCTCTGCTCTCCGCTGTCCGTCTCTGTCTTTTTTTTTCCATGCCCTTTTCGCGCCTGAACCCACGCTCCGTCTCTACAGTGGTGCTCCCACGACTTGCTTATTCTCTTTCTCTGCCCTCTCTTTTTCTCTCGGGTTCCTCCAGAGCTCCAGCACAGACACAAAGAAAAGGGCAGAGAGCTAATTCTTCAGCATTGTTGGGTGGGCTTAGTATTGTCATATGGTAGAAAGCTCAGAGGGAGAGGGATTACAAGACAGATATGTGCCAGAGCACATCCACCTCCAAAAACTGCTGAAATGGAGCAGCTTTTGCAAAAAAAAAAAAAAAAAAAAAAAACCCTTCACCCTTTTTTTCCTTAGGTAGACTTTTCATGCACATTTCAAGATCAAATAATAGGACGCAATAACTGATACAAAACAAGAGGAAAATACCACAGCTATATTTAATGAAATATTAAGAGTAATCCATTGTCATACAGCTTTTTATCTCTAGGTATGATACATTCATAAGAATCTTTTTTTAATGTTACAGAGCATTGTCTTTTTAGATCATGTTCATTTTTTTTGTTTTCAAACCGGCTCTCTTATTTACAGTCTGATTCCACAAGTGTTTTTCAGCACACACACATAACACCACGAGACAATGCAATATGGCTTCTACGGTCTACTAGCAGAGATCTCGATGGGAGAGCGACTCACACAAACGGGGGCCGAACCCCCAGTCCCCCTGACCTTAAACTGCTGAGGAACACCGAGACAGATGAAGTTTGAAGCACAGACTCTGATCTGGGAGGACTTTTTGGGGACACTGATGATCAGCTGATCAGTAGGATGATCGACCTTGCTGATCTGCTGATCTGAGTTTTTTTTATTATTATTTTAACTATTTTTCAGACATGAAGCTCTGCAGAGTAAAACAACTGTACTTTTTGAAGTATGTTGCACAACGGTAAAATTTGCAGCAGATGAGGAACTGTAATCTTCGAACACAAATGATATCGACGTGGTGATATGAGGTTCAACATTTACCAAATGACATCTTAAAAAGTGGACATACATGCAATCACGTCCATGACCGACAACGTGAAAATATGCGTCTCGTTCGGTGTCAGTGGAAGTCAGAGAAACTACGGTATTACACTAACACATGGATCAATACATCTTATTGATAGGAACTCTCAGCCATAGGAGACAACATATGTAAACATAAGAAGAAAAGTGCAAATGAACAACATTATTGTTTCTTAAATTCAAGCACATCCACCATCAAAATCAATAAATATAAACCACATGAAATAAATACATGAAATAAATATATGAAATAAATAGATAATAAATTAATATGACATATAAAAACATAAGTCATATGCTGGCACTGGTATAAAGTAAACAGCTTTAGAGGAGTCAGTTTCCGTAAGGCTAAATCTGACTGATGATAAGAGAAGGCAAGAACATGCAGGCGAAGGGGTTTTAAGACACAGAACAAAATGTTTCAGTTGGTTCTTTTTCCAGTTTCAGACAGCGTTGTAGTGTTGAAATGAATCTGAAGCACGCACACGTAAAAGGCTCACTAAAGGCTGGGTTTAGGCTTTGATTTGAAGCCCAGTTTATCTTTGTTTTTCAACATCATTTTTGCTAAGCAGGGAACCCAGAATGCCTTAAAGTGAAGCAGCCACGCAGAGGAAGATGTGATCTTTGCTGTTATTAAATCACCATTAAGTTCTTTACCAAAACCTTCAGATATCATGGACATCATGTTCTTTATAACTTCACTTTTTGCTGAGTATTAGATTCAGTTTTGTGTTACTTCTTATTTCACAACGCACTGCTACATATTAATGCTACATATGTTTGATTCATTTTAAATTAAGTTTTAAATTTTTTGTGCAGAATCCTCACCAGTGGATTCTTTAATCCAGTTGTCGATATTTGAGATTTAAAAAAAAAATCTGTAAACAATATATTGGCTGATACACTGATCTTTTAAAACACATAAATTGATATTTTTTCAATTGTGATTCTGTGATTTAGTTATCAAAGGATTGCGACTAAGATGTGCACTCAGCAGGATGTTTGACAGATGAAATGAACTAATAAGCGCTCTGCGGCAGACAAACGATGTAATGAAGACATTGTTTCCAAAGTACCCACTTATTTTTGGCATTTCTGTACCCCAAATAATTATTCTTACTTAAACTGCGGATTTTTAGCATAGGGTTCAACTTTGGTGAACCACGACCAACATGTGTTGCACTATTCACTTTTATTTAACTCTCCTCTGTCTATGTACTAACTGTTCCACAAAAGAGGAACAAATGCAAATAAACCTTCAAAACCATGTGAACTCATCCTGTTAGCAGAAGAGCTAGCAAGCCGTGCCGCTATGTCACCAAGGTTTCTAGAAGCAAAAAATTTGCAGATGTGGGTTAATTTTGCTGCAACACTTCCTGGTGCAATTAACTTACTAAGCTCATATGAGCCAATGTTTTGGCTCAGCTGATTACCTGTCAGTCTCTCTATTTTAAATGAGTAAAAAGCAGCATAATCAACATAACCACAACACCATGACTAGTGTCTTTTTTCTCAGATAACCATCCTTTTCTACTAGCTATAATTTTGAAATCATGACAATGTGTGCATGTGTTTGTGTTAGACACTAAGGGTGACATAGTGCACACCCCTCGCTTGCATCCATAGTAGCAGCCTTAACACACAGTATGTTGGTGCGTGCATTTGCTGAGTGACAAACACACATAAAACCTGCACCTTATCCATCACACACCCCAAATACCACGGAGGCAAGCTTTAAAAACATTAAAAATAAAACCCGGACCCATGTCTATTCTGGTATTGCTTTACGTAACATTTTCTGAGCAGTCCATCATTTTCAATCACAAGGCTGATTCTGCTGAGAAACAAAACACCAACGTACTTGTCCAGAGGCACCGACAAACAAAAATCAGACTTCATGAGTAAGCCAGCGAAAAGATGTAGATAAGTATAAAGGGACAGTTTCATCGGCACGTACCAGCCATGCACTTTCATTCACACGATATATTTGTTTTGTCTACTTCTATATGATTGTTTGACTCGCTCTCAATGCTTGAATGCATGAAAAATGGCGATTTGACCTAAAGCTACTGTCCTCAATGGCCATCCAAACAACACAAGCGGCTGACAGTGTACTGTATGTTGTAATATTATGCTTCTAATGCGGGAAAAAATAACTGTCTTAATAAGACAAAAGAGTCAAAGTGCTTATGGCAGATTGCAGTTTGCTATCCATTATCGTCCATTAAATTTTACTGCATTATCTAAACTATGGGCAGCAGGCATTACTGTAATATCCCAGTTGACACATACAGTACAGGAGGACTCCTCATACTGATCCTAGACCAGCAGTGCAGGAATTCATTGAGACTATTACAAGATTGGTCAAACGGGATTTCATCGGAGAAACACCTACAGTATTTACACCATATGACGGAGGGGGTGACTCTATATTTGCAGGCTATCTATACTATTTATACTCATATATTCTGTCTATTAAATCTGAGCATCAAATCAGATCCATTTATATATTTACACTGAACTGTGTTCATTCACATAAATCCTGTACAGTTCCCTACGTGTCGATGTCATATCAATACAAGGCGTTAAGGGTTCAGTTAGTCAAAACACACACAAGGCCGGGTTGTGCGAGCTGCTACGAGGGACAACGGGGGGGGCGGGGGTCACACACACATGTAATTGCCACGGTTACGACAGGTAGAAGTTGTGACGGCGGGCGACATCGACCACGTGGAGGAGTTTCTCAGCAGCGGCGTCATTTACTCCTGGTTTCTCTACCTCTGCCTGCTCTTTCCTCTCTCTCCCCCCACTGCAACTTTTCTGCTTCCTCACCCGTCTTCTCCCCGCCTGTCACGTTTCGCTCCCCCTTTCGCTCCCACTGCAGTCATTCCTCCACTACAGTGTGCAAGTTAAAACCTCTAAGTCCTCAACTTCTCCAACTGACGCAGAAGCACTCCCCAATTATTTTCTGTTCGAAGAGGTAGGGGGCATGTGTAACAGGAGGGACGCGGCTCCCTCCAGTGGTGTGCATTTGTATGCGTGGTGTGTACTCATGCGTGTGTCTTGTCAACACTTGGGCTGGTCGATTTCAGAGCACTCCGTGTCCATGTCAGAGTCATACAGAGAGTGGCCCGTGGGGTCGCTGTCGGGCGACGGCGGGTCCTGCGGCGTGTGAGTGTGCGAGGTGTGTGTGTCGTCCTGGAAAGTATCCGTGCGGGAGTAGAGGCCCAGGTCGGGGAGCTTGGAGGCCGAGTCGCTGCACTCTGTCGTGTTGTTGTAGCACAGGTCCTCCATGTCCACGAACCACTCGGGCCAGAATCGCCGGCGGATGCGGTCGCAGTACATGGCCAGGTTGATGAGCTCGCCTGCAGGAGAGACAGGCGGTTGAGTGGGTGGGTGGGCATTGAATACAACCCTACTGATGAAAACACCACTCACACTGGAGCTAAAAATGATTAATCTATTGTTATTCTGCAGAAAAATGATAATACTTCATAATCACAGTAACTTTTAAAGCAAAAAATACTAAAAATGAGCTGGTTCCACCATCTTTTCCTTATCTTATTTTTAAGTTTTGAAGCGCTGATTGGACAAAACAGGCATTCTGAAGACACAACTTTTGCCTCTAGGAAATTGTGATGGGCATCAGATGAGTTTTTTGTGACATTTTATAGGCCAAATGGTTAAGTGATTGATGAATAAGCAGATTAATCAATAACATCAACAATGACAACATAATTTCTTATCCCAGTTGTTTCCAGACTGAGTGTCAGAAACTACGAAAGGATCACAAGACGATTGACGAGAGATAAAGAACAAGAAAAAACGTCTTCTGACTTCTCAAATCTGAGTTTTTCCTCATCAGATCTCTAAAAAATAAACTATTTTGAGAGAGAAATACTTTGCATGCATCAGTCTATTTACATTTCTCCTTACAACTCAACATGGAAATGTCCCTGGCCTGTGTTTGTTGAGATACATATAGACAGATAAGACCTGGGGTGAAGTAATCAGTCATCTCAAGAAAGAAACTCCCCCTATCAGCTCCTTAGGCTCTGATCTACAGTTAAACCAGTGCTCTCACATATCTGCAGGCAGGCACAGAAACTTTAAACTACAGTCAAATATCATATCTTTATTATGATGGAGCCACATATCTCCAGGATGTTGAGTACGGAAGTTCGATTAAATAAATCACATCCTGTTTCTGGGAACAGTGTATTATTGAAGTCAATAAATCCAGAAAAGAGAACTGTGTTTTAAAAGAGACCAAGATAAAAAATATATAGACATAGTATATATGAAATATTATGGCAGAGAAACCCAGGAAGAAACTGATCCATTCTTTATACAGATGTAAAAGGAAAAATATATACTGTATATAAATTTTTGTTTGGTGTTTGGTAGATAATTCTCAGTAACAACACTGTTGATTTCTATGTACGTGAACCCACCTTTGATTAGCTGCTCTGGCCGTGTCCCTGGGAGCGTCCACATGGCGGGGGCCAGGTGACTGAACACTGCCGCGTCTACTGTCGAAAGCTTAGAGCCCATGAGGTACTTCTTATCACCTTAGACAGCACACAGATGAAAAAGATGTTTAAAATAACAACACAAAAATATAATCCCTGTGTAGGGGCTATTTTGCTCTTAAAGGGACCTTTTGAGAAAACAAATCATATTCAGCTTCTTGCCCAGATTTAGATAAGAGGATTTGATACCACACTCACTCTTGTACCACAAATATGAGGCCAGCAGTGGGGTAGCTTTGCTCAACAAAATGTTATATCTTCTTTTAAGTTTAATCTACAGTGATGAGGTTGTAGTGATGCTAAACGTGCTGTATTTGGACTGGCAGATCCATAATCATTTATCAGAATAAAAAAGCCATTTCTTTTAACATAAAATTTACACCTGAGAGGAAACTAAAAGGAAAGAAAGTCACTTCTGTCCACAAGTAAAATGCAACAGATCAATCATCCTTTAGGGCTGTGAGGACAATTTGTATTAGACAAACAACATCTGCACTCAGATCTATTTCTCTTGCATCTCCTACCACAAACTGCCAGAGGTTATGTATTGATTTAAGACTGCGGTGCTACGTTTTCACCACCGGAGGTCAGTATCGTGCTGTCCTTGGATTGTTTTGGAGCCACTGCCCTCCCCGTAAGAAATGAAAACACAATGTCAGTGGTTATAGTTCTCAAGGCACACATTGTAAAGCCATTGCTGTGGTTTCACTTTCTCAATTAATCTGTTGATCTGCTTCCAGGGTGAATTACGGGAACACACATGCAACACAAGTTGTGACAAAGCTTCCCAATTACTAAAATAACATCCTAGAGTCGCTTTGGACACAGAGTACGCTCATAAGTGCTTAGAAAAAGGTAAATGTGCTGTACTGACGGCTTTCTTGTGGCCAAAATCAACATGACAGGGTTCTTTGGGTTAGCCTTTGTCACCTAGTAGAGTGGCCAGGGTGCGCATGTCCTTCTCCATCAAGGCGTAAACTTCCTCTTTAGAGAAGCGTCCGATCCCGTGCCCATACATCTCCCTCTTCACGATCCCGCCCGTCAGGTGACTCAGGATCCACTTGAGCAGGTCGCTCAGCGGTCCGCTCACCGACAGCATCTTCTGGGTCTCCTCCAGGTTGTCCACCCACTGACAGTAAGCGATGGTCCTGCAACGCAAACACACACACAGATCCCGGGATTCGTTTTACAATTAATGCCACGGCTGCTCAAAAGAGGAAGAAAGGGAGAAAACGTTAGGATGAAGGACGCTCCGGTCACTCACCAGTAGAAATGCTCCTCCACCATTTTGGTGATGGCGCGAGACATGGCCTTCTCCTGCGACGTCAGGCTTTTGTTGAGGCTCGCGCCCAGCTTCTCCTCCAGGAAGTCGATGATGAATTCGGTGCCGCACACCTGCTCCTGGTTGTATTCTATCCAAGGCATCTTTCCCTGTGGCGAAAGCTTCCCATCAAAGTAGTTCTGCGAGAGAGAAAGGGGATTCAGGAACATTCGGAAAAGAAGCGGGGAGAGCGAGGAGAACCGTGATAAAAGAGAAGGTGTTAAAAGTGGTCGGTGATTGCTATTAAGTGAATTCCATCGGTATTGCATTGAGACAAAACATCTAAATGAAACTGTAATTATTCCGCGCAGGAAACTGAATGACTCTAGTAGCAGAGACAATAATTAATCACAGCAAAAGTAATTACGACAAAAGAACAAACTAAGGATTTTGCCACAGTGGGGATTAAAACATCCCCACACTTAATTATAAACATGCTTTGTTAGGAAGTCACTTTAAGAGAACAAAAGAAAAACACATGAAGCATAGCTTTACCTTGTAGGGCAGGTCAACCATACGGAGGTAGGTCTCCAACTTAAGGCAGAAAGGGGACAGGGACGGGGCGCCGGTTTTGGGCCTGGAGAACTGGTGGAGTATGATGGCATCTTTAGAGTCCAGCTCTTCCTCCTTTCTGTGTGGGAGGCAGACGGACAGAGCTGCAGATCACACAGGCAGGCTTAAAAAACTAATTTTATGCATGTGGGTGTATTTGTACATAATTTTTTCCACAGTCACACTGGAAGGACAAACAGGTTGAACAAAACAATGAAATTCAGTATTAGGGTTAGAGTTCAGGTTAAGCTGTAACCAGTGAATTTCGGTTATTCATCACTTCAGCAATTAATTGATAGTTGCAGATTCACTTTCTGTTTATTCATGAATCCGCTTATTGACTGATCATTTCAGCTCTAGTTATGGCTAAAGTTGGGTTAAACTAGATTACCAACTAGGAACATGAGAGAAGTATTTGAAACCCCGATTGGCCCCAAAACTCCCTGGTTCACTGTATATTGGTATATAAAATTTGGTTAACAGCAAAGTTGTTAGGAAATTTGCCACCAAATTAAAATATTATTTATTTTGTGTCCCTGGCTTGCAGTGGGGCATTTTGTCAAAATCTAGTTAGAAAAGCTTTACTGTATCTGTTTATTTTGTGCTCACAGTGTGCATATTCTTATATATAAAGGTGTGTTTCATCAAACTAACACAAATCAAGTTGTACTCCAGCTGTACTAGATTACTGGAATAGTTCAGAATAGACAAAAAGTTTCACACTCACACACATAAAACAGATGCTACTACTAAATTTGTCCATTAAATTAACATAAAGTTGACAAAACCCACCAATCTACCAGCACCTCTAAGGCTCACTATTCAACACATTATGTCTCATTTGTTTTATAACACATGACCCCAAATCCTAGAAAAGACTAACTGTGGGGTTAGCAGGTTTGTGTGTGGGACTACTTCTTGGGCAGCAGCAGTGAGTCACTTCTGCTGGTCTTTTGGCAACCAACACACTAATCAAGCATATATAAATGTGTGTGTGTGTGTGTGTGTGTGGTGGTGGGTAGATTAGTAGGCCATCATGTGACTGATTGAATAAATGATCTGCAGCTGAGGTCCGAGGTTTAACCCGGGGCCCTGATTGACCGTCAACCATTTACACAGGCTGAGGAGGGAAAGTGTCAAAGCGAGTGATGCACATCCTGGTGAAAAGATCGTGGTGCATTCACACGGGCCTTGTTTGCGGGGTTGGAGGGAGGGAATGGGGGGGGGCACTTCAGGGCCAACATCCTCACGTGTGCTCGGTGCAGGATTATTAAGGGGAGCTGTCCGCCGCTCTGGGTGCTGAAACGTGAAGATGGAGCGGAGGAGCTGTCTGATTCAGTGCGGTGCTGAGGGAGGATGCTGCCTGCTTTCTGCTGCAATAACGCACAGCGAGCTCATCCTGACTTGATACGAAGGCACTGAGGTGTTGTAGGAGAGAGGTGTCAGATTTTATGCATATATAGACTGGACACAAACAACAGAAGAAAAAGAAATTGACAAAAAATAATAATAAAATAGACCCTGCATTATGCTGTGATCACACCGGTGTGATGTTATAAACATTATTTCCTTTACTGTTCCCAAAAATGGAGGAAAAAGCAGTGAGTGTCCACCCTGTGACTTTTATTTTGACATTCACTGTGATCCGTCAACAACAGAGGGCCTGGACTGCAGGTAACCCGAGACTCTGAGGACAAACGATGCTCAATTGAAATCGGTCGATAATCAATAATGATGAACACAAATAAGCTCGTATTTTTTACATTACGCTTTTTAGAAAAAAAAAACCTGTAAAAACCTGCTATCAATGGAGGGTGTTTTCCTTTCCTCCATAGCTGCAGTGCTTTAGACTGAAACAGGACTCCGGATCCGGTGTGTGTGTGTGTGTGTGTGTGCAGACAAAAGGAGGTGGATCAGGGAGGTCATAATAAGAGCAAACACACACACAAGATGAACCCACACACACAGTGTCACCTCGTCCTTGGAACAGACAAATGAAAGTGACCCTCTGTCATGATGTCAGTTCACACATGAGAGGAGGAGTGAGAGATGAGAGACTGATCCGTTTGTCAATCAATAATCGAAAACATAAACCATAGAGTACAACACAGCTCGTGCCATTAATCTAAAGCCAATAACAGAAATGTCCTAATGTGTGTGTTTGTGAGAAGGGAGGGGGGGTCCCGTTACATCACAATCCACCCACTCACGATTCCTCCTCCACCGACTCCAGCTCTCACCCCGCCCAACCTGACGAGATTAAGTAATATCAAACCCCCCAGGGAGAAAAATACAGCAGAGCAGGGGAGATGTGTAGTAAAAAAAAAATATGATGAGAATAATCCGGGTTTTCACGTGGATTACTCTCTCTGACCCCCCCTCACACACACACAGATGTTAAGATGCTGTGTACCTGATGGCCAGCAGTTCGTGCAGCAGATAGGCAGCGGCGGCCAGCAGAGCCCCCCCGGTCAGATACAGCGTTTTCCGCCACCACGAGTCCGAGCCCAGAGCCGACATGATCCCGCCGTAGTCCTGCAGTGGGTAGGCGGTGATGTACCCATAAAACGAGAGCTGCTCGCCGGGGCCCGGCAGGCCGCAGGAGAAGCTCCGGTTCTGGCCCAGATCAACCGCACACGACCGCGTCCAGGCGAGCCCGACGCGCCAGTACATGCTCTCCGTCTCCGGCCACTTTCCGCCTCGCTTTGGCAGCTCGGGGCTTCATCAGCGGGGGCTTCATGGGTGCGGGGGGCCGCGGGCGCAGGGGGGCGACAGGGTGAGGCAGGTGAGGAGGAGGAGGTGCGGCGGCCGGCCGGACACGGGAGTCCCGCTCTGGAGCTTGTCCCCGCAGCGGGGTCGACATCCTCCGCAGCCCCGGATCGGAGCGCGCTGGGGTGAAGCCTCCCTGCTGTGTGTGTGTGTGTGTGTGTTTTACACACACACACACACACACACACACAGTGTAAAACACACACACACACAGACACAGCTTCTGGTTGTGTCTTTCAAAATAAAAATTGAGAAGTATCATAATAATAAAAATAATAATAATAACAATGAATAATGATAATAAACAAAAATAATAATTACGTGCACATTAGAGTGTAAATACAGTTGTTTCTTGCATCATGCAGGAAATAGAAAATAGATCTGGCTAAATTACTAACTGGGGGGCTAAGTGGCCTGTAGTACAACTACAGTACAGTACAGTACAATACTGCAGTAGCTTAGACCACAGCTGCTATCAGTACCACTAATAATAACTCCAGTCTTAGACCACATTTTGAGCAGAGTAAGGCATAATACAAAATATAAATAATAAAGAAATAGCTGTTTTAGACTTACCTATATGAAAAAGAGTTGTTTAAAAATGAAAATCAAAATATGTTCATTATTGGAATTGCAATTAAACAACACAGAAAACACAAAACATGCCTCTACAACTTGCCTATTTGCAGCAACAAAGGCATTCCCACAAAGCATTCATCAGAAAGTATATTCCCCAGAAGAAAACACACTCATCAGATAAACACACTTGCTTTCACAGCAGACATTTTGACTGATTAATTGACCATTAATGGCTGCTTCCTGCACAAGTGTCAGTAAACCATGACAGTATCACAGTGAGCCAGCATGCACAGTAACACTCGTAATATAATGTAATATAATCTGTACCTTTGCTACTGTAGTGTGTCTTCCATGAATGAGGCACTGCAGTTCATCTCGCTATTCAGCTCCACATTTAATCTTCTGCTGACTTTACTCTTTTCTCCCCTTTAAGGTGGGACGATCCTGGCGTTTTATTCTGAAGGACAAAGTTGACGTCACTCTCTGCTAGCTTCACGCAGCTGAAGTGACGTCACGGAGACTTCATGTAACTCCTAGAGGTGAGTACAGGTAAAGACATCCTCTGATGCTACTCAGTGAATTTACCTGTTTTCTTTACCACCGCTGGGGAAAAATTTAATGTTTATTTTGTGTAATATGTCCGATTTAACTCACAACTCCGTTACTAAAAAGTCTAGACTTTTATGATAAAAAAAAAAAAAAGAATATGTAATATGTTATGCATTCATTGTATCTGCCACTAGGGGGCCCACCACAGCCTGTGTTTAGAAGTGACATTGAAGTTAGGTAAAGGGACTGAACATGACTTTTGTAACATGCTGGAAGATTCCCAGAAGTCCCTCGCATACATTATGAGCATCACATAACAGCTTGAAAAAACAGCGGTGAGTCACTTTGTTTTGCACACTATACATTTTATTTGGACCATAACTGATAAACAGAGATTTTCAAGTAATAAAACAATAATGAGAAGTGTGAACAGAACAAGTAAGAATATTCAATTGGGGTGAAGCCCTTTTATTTTCACACCGATCCGGTCATGTAACAGATGGAGCTCGCTGAAGGGGAGGAAAGCGCCAGCGGGAAAGCAGAGCAGGGCTGCATCCAACTTGCCTCAGAGGCTTCTTTGTCTCACTTATGTCTCCTTCTCTAAGTTGTAAGTGGCCTTTATCACGTCTTTGTACCTTTTCAGTTTACTTATAGTGACCAAAATCAGGCATACAGGAGGCCGCCGAGGACAAAGTCTGAGGATGCACCCAAGCTATGCAACAAATCCACGACTAAAATACATTTAGTTGTTCGCTTGAATGAGACAATGTGCTTCTACAAAGGGGTTTTTCTCTGTAACCAGCAGCTTTTATTTTGTAAGGCTTTCAAGCACCGTGTTTCGAGTACAGCCACACACAGCTCCCATTGCATTACATCACAAAAATATAGACATCTAACAAGTATATGCACACTTACATTTCCACAATTCAGTGATTGAATAGACGGCAGAAGATAGATTGAAAAGAAGAATATACAACCAAAACTTTGCAAACAAATCCAGAATGATTATTTGTTTACTCCAAAAAAATGCATTTCTTGACTAATTAAAAAAAAAAGAAAACCAACACATTTTACGTAAAAATAGCTTTACACAACACATTATTCTACAACTAAAGCATAATAAGTGAAAATATAATTAAAAATAAAATGAAGGATAAGCTTTGCAGCAGGCAAACAGAATCATGACAGTGAAACAAACGAGGGGCACTTTAATCTGAAGCACAAATACGAAACAAAACCAGCTCATGATTTCCTGTTTGAAGCAAAAACATGAAAGACAAAAGAAATGAATGAAATTATAAAGGCTATTTACAAAAGGTAAGAGGGAATGGGAGGGAGGAGGTGGAGTTGTCATGATTCGAAACAGTAAATTCTTGTATTCAGAGAGTTAAGCTCTACCATAAAGAGGAGCCTCCCATGGGATTTTTCCTGCCACGGTTCATGATAAAAAGAGCACAGACATCATCACAGGGCAGGGCTATCCAATCAAATCACAGTTTCACGGGCCGACATCCAATCAGATCCACTCTCTTAACAGCACGGGATCAAATCATTTAACAGAGAAGACTACTACGGTCCCTGAGGAATGAAAACCCACCCAGACTGGCCACTCACATGTCACACACTCTCACAAACACACGCATACACACATACACAGTACTTGTGATCAAGTTTTCTCGAATCCCACGGAGCTCCACGTGAAAGGACTTGCTCGCTGTGGGCTGTTCAAGGATGTCAGGATCATCACAATGACTTTAAACCACGTTCCCACTGAACCATCACATCGGTCCCCCCCCCCCCCCCCCCCCCTCGTCCCCCAAAGTGTTCCTCAGATTTAGTTCATTTCAAGTCTGGTGCAGAGTGGAGAGCCACATCGAGACGACAAAAAAAGAAATGCCAGTGATCGGCTGTTCGCTGTGGGCGTTCAGTGGCCGCTCGCTCAACCCATAAAGGCATACTGATCAGAGAAAGGGGAGGAAAAAAAGACGCAGCTTTCGAGAGTTTTTTGGGGGTGTTGGTCAAAGGTGAAGGGACGTCTTGGTCAGCTGAAATGTGACTTTCCCAGCTGACGGCACCCCTCTCTACATCAACATTATGGATATCCACAGAAATACAGACGAAGCGCTAAGACTGGCTGTAGGAGTTGCTTTGGTTCCCGTTGGAGCTCTGGTCACTCTCACTGCAGAAAACAGAAAGTAAGAAATTATTAAGTACAGCTCATTGAGATAAATAACAAGAATTATGTTTATTAGTGCTGAAAGAGACTTCATTTGTGGCTCTGAAACTTGTACAATGTTGGTACATATTTAGTGGGAAGTGTTCTTTCTAATGTGACAAACAAAATTTGGTAAAAGTCATTTCCTGGCTGCATAATCACATTACAAGGTTTTTATTCACTACGACACATGTATGATTCAGTACAGTCCTATGGTTCAAAAATCCAGAATCTATCAAATGAAATGTGCATATATTTATACACAGAAACGAATCAGTTACCTGTTAGGAGGAGGTTTGGGCTTAGGCATCTTGTTTAGCATGGCAGCGATCTCCTTTCTATCGTCAAAGTTTTTCCACTGGTCATAGAGCTTCAGAATGACACGGATGATCTCCAGGATCTTGTCAGAAAAACACACATAAGTTGACTTGTGTCAGTCCACAACTGCTCAGTACAAAGTTCGGTACTGAAAAAGTAAAGTGGGTTCTCTACCTGTATATATACATATTTTAAAATGATGTTTAGAAAACAGCTAATGAGGCTCTAGTGCTAAGTTTGAAGTGGCCAAGTCCAATTATTTTTTTTCATGATCTAAAAATGAATGTATGCTTTTCATCATTATTTGTTATTATATTATTATTTAATATCATCAAGTCAGAGGTCAAAGCTTCGCTCTGGTTCAAACTGCTGTGCCTAAAAATACTGGTCAACTGGTGTACTGCTTGAGTATACTTCTGTGTGAATAGTAATGCCATACTTAACTGTTCATTTAATATGTAGTATGCACTGATTGAGGATGCAGTATGCAATACTGAACAAACTATATTACTTTAATTCAACAGCGAATCAATCAGTCATAGTCAGTTGGCTTTTGTTTTTTGCACAAAGCTCTCAGATTATTCAAGTTTTACACAGTTATATGTTACAGTATATGACCAGTATATGACCAGTCTACGTCTGTCTGTGTGTAAAATGCTTAAATCTCTGTGAAGTGTGTTTGTGTCCTCATGTCAAACAAACCAACACAAAACACAGATAGCAGTAAGACAGACTGTGGCCACAAAATGCAGTCAGAATGTGAGCACTGGCTAGTGTTGAAACAAAAGACAGTGAAGCTTAATGTGCATAACTCATTACAAACAGAGATGAATATCACCTCTTCTTTTAAACACAGACTGGCTACATTCATCATCTGCTATTACAACGCCTGTGGTGACTTTTGGGAAACCAGTCAGCTCTACCTCAGGCTGGATGCAGCTTGAAGGCAAACAACTTTTGAAGATGTCAGACACTTTATGGTGTGAAGAGATCAACTGGGGAGCTTGGAGATGACTTACAAGTGACAGGTTGCATACTGTATCTTTAAAAAGGCAGTTTTTTCTACTATTCCAGTTTCTCCTAAAAATGGGGAGGCTGACGTGTTTGATTCAGAGTGTTTATTTCTCTTCAGCAGAAAAACATCACCTCGTATGAAAAGTTTCTATACGTCTCAAGGACGTGTCTCAACCAATACCAACACATTTAAAAAATTATTTTAGAGACTGAGGCTGTTCTTACTTTGTCCATGTCAACAGAGAGCTCTGAAAACCACTGTCGTGCATCTTTCTGCTGTACAACACAGGCCACGTGCAGACAGGCTGTGGAAGGAAAAGTAGGAAAGGCTGATCATGTTACGTCGAATAAATCTTAATTTTAGTCAGTAACTACATTAAAATGCCGCAATGACAAATGAATCTTACAAATCTTACCCAAGGCAATCATAAAGGGAGGGTAGAGCAGGCACAGATCTGTCCTGTATGTGTCGTTTACTATTCGCCTGGTACAGATGGAGACACTGAGTGAGTCTACCAACAAGAGCTATATCGAGTACACTGTGAATTTAATTAGATTTTAGTTGACCGGATAACTTCTTTTCAAAAACAGAGGCAGATAAATGTACAAAGACAGAATCATACCAGGCCAGTGGCAGCAGCATGTCCTCCTGACCCATGTCCTGGACATACTGCAGCAGTGGTCTGTAGGGGTGGTACACTATCAGGCAGCAGTCCTGAAACAGATTATATCAACCATGAGGAATCAATCAAGCAAAATACAGCCTGCAGTACAGGAGAACAGTTATAAAGCTCTCTCTACTCACCATCAACTCAAGAAGGTAGAACTCACATTCTAATATCTGTAAAGACACAAATTAAAACTGTTATCAACATATCAGACCGGTTTAACTGTTTTTACGATGTTTGGAAGAAAACGCGTAAGACAACAACGTGTGTAAAGATACACTTAATATCAGGTTGAAAATAATACTTCAGAAGCAAGATATCGACCTTTCAAACAAACACTATGGCTGTTATCGTTATATTGCTGCCGTTTGTCCCACTACCGCCATTTCTTCTACTTTGTCTGCAGACTGGACTTGAAAAATGATGTTATGTGCAGCTCATTCTCTACTGTGTGAACCACTCCCCTCCTTTTATCGCTCCATGGTGGCTCACTATAAATAATAGTTTACACAGCTGTCTCGACAGGCGGCGTGTCAGAACAGCCCCGGTGACGTCCTGGCGACTCGGTGGAGATGCTGGGTAAATAAAATACTGGCGGTGAGCACCACTCGACACCACAGTTAGAGATGCTGCGCATAACGAATGCGTGAGCACTGGCACGCTGGGCGTCCATTGTCAAAGCCATCTCCCACAGCAACGAGGTTTTTATCGCAGGTTTGAGAACATTAGTTGTGGAATCTCACATATTGGTAGAGACTCGCATGGCAACACTGTGATAGAGTGTAAGGGGTTCTTGGTATGCTGTAATGTAGCACGTCAGTGCATAAAAAACTTTGCAGAGGAAGCAGGAAAACAATTATGTGGGTGATTCATAACCTCACGGATCCACAAGCACAAGGCTATGTGAGGGATTTAAACTGGTGAATTATGGCTTACTTTGTTTTACTCTGTTTGAATACAGTATACTTTAGTTTGAACTACAGTCCATCTCTTTTCCGTCTCAAGCTGAAACACGTCTCTTTCATCTCTGTGTTGCCCCCCCACCTCATGTCCCCCTTAAAGTCCGACCCTTACTCTGACTTAAAACAGAAATACACATATGACTACTCTAATTAGGCACTTTGTCACGAGTTTTTAGACTGCTGGAAGAGTTGTGACTTTACTTCTGTTTTGATTATTGCTATTTCTAATGCTGGTTCTTACGTTGCAATTAGTATAGGTCGCACTGGATAAGAGCTTCTAAATGTAAATTGTTACACAGAAACTGCACTTACATGATTCATTCTGTAAGGGAACTCCTTTGGAAAGGCATAGGAAAATCTTGTTTTCACTGTTTGAGAACAACAAAACATGATTACATTGTCTCCACAGTAGAAGAAACACAATTTGAGAGACACTTTTTTCAAGTTCAGAAATGTGTAACTCAGTGCGGTGACTTACAGACAGATGTTGCTGCAGAGATCAGCCTAGTATTGGACACAACTCCAAATTCCTGAAAGGAAATAAATATTTGACCTCAGATAAATACAAACAAATACAAACAGCCCAGGCTGGATAAGAAGCAAGGCAATGTGTTGCTTCTTTCTACCGCCCCCTCAACTTTTGGATTTTGCTCCTCATTGACTCTGAGCTGAAATGTAAAAAACTGGTGTCATATTGGCACCACAGAAACTTCCATACCTCAACTTTAGAAGCCAGGAAAACACAGGTAGGAGCCATGAGCACCGGATCTATACTTTTCAGGGAATACCTGCAAACAAGAATAGAAAAATATTTATCAGGTAGAAAAAAATGGAGTGGAAAATCAAGCAAATCACACTACACTACTTAGAGCTACATTAGGTGAAATACAGAGTAGAAAAAGGAAAGGTGTGCTCTGGCTCAAGGTTTTAATTTGGGCTATGTTATATATAGTACATTTTAAATATTATATTACTGAAAATCTATAATTTGATGACATATTTTGGACAATGAAAATAGTGTATTTACATAATGTTCAAATCTAAACTAGAGGTTTATGAGAAAACAACAGAAGTAATGTGAAAGTGATGGCCAAGTAGACAAAGTTTATTTACCCATTCACATAAACATAAAAATATCAAGTAAGTGTGTCAAATGTGGTGCAGCTGTAAAGGCGGCACAACAATTGAAGTTGTACAATCACCAGAGCCTTAGATTAAATTAATTTTACTATCATTTCATCAGTATCTTACCGACACCTCTTCCTTACCTGGCATAGAAGCGTTTGAAGTAGACTGTCGCAGTGGCAATGACCTGCTGCCGCAGCTTCAGGTGTTCCCCCAAAGCCTGGATCACTGAAACAGACAGAATTTAACATTAAATCTTCTCATTTAAAATAGCCATGGGGCTGTAAATAACAAGCACAAGCACACACAGAAAAGAAAACAGCAATACTCAAACATAGAGTAAAAAATCTAATATATTTCAATTAGCTTGCATAAATAGCACACACATGGTGCTGTAAAAATGGTACTGTGGTCTTTAAAAGGTGTAGTCTGCAATTCTAATCCAATTAACTTTTTCTGCAAATATCTCCAGTAGTTGTCTGTTCTGTGTGCTCACTGAAAAACAATCCAGTGTTCATTCACAACTCTGCTCAGACCAACGGCAAGTTTGACTGTTCAATCATTTGAGTTTATTGTGAATACTCTCCTCTCCATCTGTTTCATAATTGGTGTATCAAAATCAATAAACGGTATCTAGAAAGTCACGCAACAACTGTATTCATCTGTCTTACTACAGCTGCATGATCCCAAATAAACAGATTTTGTAGCGATTTAATTGCAAAGGAATGATCAAAGAGATGCCGGAATAACTACATCATGATGCAGACTTGTAAAAAGTCTGAATTCATGCCTTGTCATGCCTTATTTTTTAACAAAGTTTGGATCAATCCAGGCTCTCCAGAATTGCAGACTCCAACTTTAATGTAATCTAAGAAGTCATCAGGTAAATGTATGCAGATCACAGGCTTTCAAACAGAAATATATATATATATATATTTAACAAATACCATTTGCAAAGAAAATCTGCAGCTTCCAGTACTCCTCCTCTGAGAGAAACTTCAGATCCTTCTGGCGCTCTTTCATCAGGTCCTGCTTGTCCAGGACCCACTGCAGACTTTAACAGGTAAAATTTAACATGATGTTTCAATATAGTCTCACTTTATTTCAATATAGTCACAGCCTGTTTATATATGGTCACAGTTTATAACAATATAATCAATTTAAACATAATTCAGTTTAATTCATTATAGTTCTAGTTTATTTAATCATAAACTTGGTATACTTCATTCTAATCGTACTTCATTTAATTATAATCTCCGTTTATAGAATTGTATCCTCAGTTTATATCATTATATTCTCAGTTTATTTCAATATAATCTCATTTTATTTCAATATAATCCCAGTTTATTTCATTATAGTTCCAGTTTACTTCATTATAATCACACTGTAATTCATTACAGTCTCAGTTTATTTCAATAAAATCTTACTATCTCTCGTTAGTCAAAGCTAGCGGAAAGCACAACAGCTCAACATAAACCATTTAACTTGCTGTCGCAAATCATTAAAAATATAAAATCAAGTCTTTTATAACAGAGTTAATCTATAACATATTCTCTTGCTGTCTTTATTTAAATATCTATTTTACACCGCAGCAACACTTTAGGAACAGTTAGCGTAGCTAGCATAGGCCTCACAAACAGACGGCGAAAATACAGATTAAAATAATAAAATAAAACTAAATAAGGACGTAACACGGCGGGGGTTTAATTAGAACTTACTAATGAGAACTTTGCCAGAAGTTTCCTGCCATGTCGCAGCAGCTGAGGTAGAAAAAGCACTTAATAATGATCTTATTTTCTCTTCACAGATGTTAGCACAAGCTACAACATACAGGAGTAACATTAACGAGGATCCGAAGAGGAACAGACAAGTCAAAATAAAGGTTCCGCCTATAAAAGAAAATTGAAAGAAAGGTTTAATCTTTTTTTTTTTTCTTCGACAAACGTTTATTGTCATTCCCATTAAATTCTGATTTGAAATTTAAAACGCGTGTTTTCATCACGTCAGTTTGAAGATTATGAAAATGACAGATGGAGTAATGGATGGATGTGATTAAACACCATGATGGAAAGTAACCAAGTACATTCAATCGAGTACTATTTGTTATATTTTATTTCTTTCATACCTCTGCTCAACCGCATTTTAGAGACAAACTTTTTAACTTCCCTACATTTATTTAATAGCTTACTTCGCATATTCAGATTTATAATACAAAATATAATCAACAAATAAATTCTGATGTGATATTATAGATTAGAATAAAACTTTATTGGTCCCTGGGGTGTACATTCAAAAGCAATCCAGCAGACAAAGTACTTTAAATTAGCGCCACTTTTACTACCTGTAGAATTAAAGTGATATACTAGTGTAATAATGATTGCAATTAAAAAGTATAATATTTGTTATTCTGAAATGAGCTATTCTGTGTTACGGTAGTTTTACTTGTTGTACTTTAAGTATATTGAGATACTAACAGTTTTGCACTTTTACTTCATGAAAATTTTAAATGCAGAGCTTTTACTTAAAACAGTTTTTCAACAAAGTTATATTGTATTTACTACTTTTACTTAAGTACAAGATTCGACTACTTCTTGTTAAACACGCCATGGACAGATCATCAAATGCAACTCTATGAAAAAATGTGTGGTTAATGTGGTATACATATAAAAATAAATGATCCCATATGAGTCAGTCAACAGAGAATTTCATCATCATAAAACCGCCTATAACAAGTTAATTGACGTAAACTTGACAGATATTTGCAGGGGCATTCACCCCTGGGTTGGGGAGGTTCAACATTCCTCTGCAGGGTTTGGGAAGGGCAGAGTGTATAAAACCCCCAACGCACACTGAAACATGTGAGTGACCAGTTTGAGTCTCCAGTTGCAGTTGCAGAAGCTACAGGGCGTCAACATGAGTCGCAGTCCAGAGAGGATGTCTTCATACCGCCGGCATTTCGAGGGCACCTTGGCTGCCCTCCCTGCCTACCAGCTCCGGGTGTCCAGCCCCTCTCCCACCCGCAGGGACACCCGCCACCGTTCAGCCAGCTTCACTAGGAGCAGCGGCACCATGGGACGCAGGGCCATCTCCAATAAGGCTCGCATGACCAGGTGAGTCACTAGTTCTGACTCTCATTCACTTGTACTTCCATTGAGAGATAAATCCAATTGTTATTACAATATGACTGCATATTAAGTATTGAATGTATGTAGATGAAGTGAATGAGAATGTCCAGGGGCATATCAACTCTCACCCTTGAACAAGGCAGATGCATCCCAATGATCTAAGTTTCATAAGTGCATGATGATGAAGTACTTGATAGATCATCTGTTGACAATGATGATAAGTACACTTCATATCCTGTAAGCTCTTCTCTGGTCCCATCTGCAGCAGTGTGAGTATGGGATCGCTGTGCTTTGGTATGTCTATGGGATTTGGGCCCAAACTGGACCTGGATGCGGCTGCAGCAGAGAATCAGGCCTTTGTGATGACTCGAACCAATGAGAGGCAGGAGATGGTAGCCCTCAACGACCGCCTGGCAGTGTACATTGAAAAGGCAAGAAGACCAACAACACAGAGACACATATTTGTTCATGTACAACTCCCACAGTGCTAAAATTTGCTTTTGTTTCCACCCTGAGCAGTATAAAACAATATATAACCATTATATTTAATTACTTTGCTGTGTTTTAAGCTTGTAATCATCAGGTAGATCTCCTGTATGTCTCCTGTATTTTTCCTTATAGGTGCGAAGCCTGGAGTCCAAAAATAAGCTGCTGGAGGCTGAGATTGAGGCCCTGAAGAGCCGCCACATCAGACCTGGGCTCAGGCAGCTGTATGAGTCTCAGCTGAAGGATCTCTATAGGGTAGCGGAGCAAATGAGAGCCCAGAGGGTGAGGGAGGTCTTTTTGGTTACACTCTGTTGTGACTAGTAAGAGGCCAGGTGTGGTCCAAATTATGCTCCTTCTTATTTGTTTTATACACTGCACTTTCTGATCCATGTGATGATTGTGTGCCTGGTCTATACAGGACATGTCTTTGGCTGCCAAGGAGGCGATGCTGGGACAGCTGGACTCGCTCAAGGCCAAATATGACGAGGCTGTGGATGCCAGGAAAAAGACAGAGCACGACATTGAGAATCTCCGTCTGGTAAGGAACAGTGGAGAGTCTTGGTAGTAAAAATTCAAAGCTCTGCATTTACAGAAGGCTTGTGAACAGAATTGTATTTTATTTTATATGTTCCTCAATGGCCCAGGATGTGGACAGAGCGACCTCAGCACGGATTGCACTGGAGAAACAGCTGGAACACCTGGAGGTTCAGCTGGCCTTCCTGCAGAGAGTTCACAAGGAGGTAATGCATGTCTGTCTGTCCATCTGCAGCATACTGAGAGGAGTTAGTGGCTGGTGGTCGGCGTGCCTTTCATTTTATCATTAATGGTTAAATGGGCTGGTCATTATTGCAATGACAGGTTATACTTACACAGTGATAGAGTGAGTAAGACCGTAAACAGGATAATTAACAGTAAGGTGTGAAGGCTCACAGGAAGAAAACTCGTGGTGCAGCATGGTGGAGGGGACCCTCCCTAATAACATAAGTAAATGTTTCCATGTTACCTACTGACACATAGATGAAATATAGCTCTGTATTTTAAAGTTAGTTTGAAATAAAACCTGCATTTTCTGGGTGCATATGTTGATATTTTTTTTTACTCGTTTTTTTTGTCATGCTGAAAGGAAATTGAGGAGCTGATGCAGCAGATCTACTCAGCAACTTCCAAGGTTGACCTGACCTTTGGCCTCCCAGACCTCTCCTCTGCTCTCAGACAGATTCAGTCTCAGTATGACAGCATTGCTGCCAAAAACCTACAGGTAGGTTGCGAACGATGACACCACAGCGCGTTCGCTTCATCTCCTCTGATGCACAACAGTCTTAATGATGTAATGTGATCTTTTCTGTTTGTAATAAATCCTATTAAAAGGCTTTACAAAGATGTTTCTTCTTCTTCAGGAAATGGACTCTTGGTACAAGTCAAAGTTTCAGGACCTGAGCAACGCCTCCACCAAACATGTTCAGAGTGTTCGAAGTGTGAGAGAGGAAATCGCTGGCTACAAGAAGGATGTAAGTCTGATTTTCTGTTTTTAGTATGGTTACTGCTTCTTAACTTAAAAAAAAGCTGTGTGTCCGCATAGATTCTAAACAAGGAACGTGAACTGGATGCACTGAAGACAAGGAACGAGTATTTGGAGGCGCAGATTCGTGATGCAGTGGAGAAATACAAGAAGAAGGAGGAGGACTTACAGGTAACTGACATGATGTGTTTCTGCATTTATTTAGATTCATTCAGGAGGTTCACAAGGGGGATACGTATGACTTTTTATACTCATCCTCTGGCTCAAACTCCTTCAAATCAAGCTGTTTTATTTTACTCCAACAGGAGCGTATAGAGGCGATTAAGGTGGATCTGAGGGTAACCAAGGAGAAGATTGCTCTGCTGCTGCGGGAGTACCAGGACCTGCTGAATGTAAAGATGGCTCTGGAGATCGAGATCACCACCTACAGGTCAACAAAACATAACCATGCCTCTTCCATAGTTTTCAAACCTGACTGTTAATTAGAAAATATAAGACAGGACCACGGCAAGGAGGAACTAACTTCACTCCCCTCTGTTTATTTGTCAGGAAACTGATCGAGGGGGAAGACAGCCGTCTGAGCACCATGGTCCGAAACCTGTCCCTGACTGGAGGCCTGCATCTCACCTCCGGTACTAGAATGTGTGCAGCCTCGGCCTCAGTTTCTGAAAGCTCAGCCGCTGCAGCCACCTCAGAGATAGATGGAGCCCCCAGTGACATGAGCAGTGGCAGGGCTGAGAAAGCTCCGGATGCAGGCGAAGAGCAGGCAACTGAGATGTCAGAGAGGAAGACAGTCCTCATCAGGTAGAGGGTTGACATTGGCACAGAACAAACTGTACTCAGTCTGAATCTCTCACTGATCCTCAGCTGATACGATAAAATGTCTTATTTCTCCACCTGTTTTTTTTCCCCAGAACAGTTAAGACAGATGAGAACACTTATGAGAGCGACACACAGGAGCGTACCATCACCATTTCTGGAGCAGCAGACGACACAGAAGAATAGACCATTTATCCACTGCAAATCACACCACGTGACCCTCGATAACTAACTGTTCATGTCATGTTATTCAGGTGTTTTCATTTCATTTCATTTCATTTCATTTCAAAGACTGTGCTTATCTTCCACAGAGACTTTAAGGAAGACAGACACTGTGTCCCATCTCTCTGCTCTGCCCGCTCCTAACTCCCTCTGCTTTTCTGCTCTTTTAATCCTCCTGTGTCGGAAAGATGTTTTGGAAAGTAACTAAATAAACAGCAAGCAATCGTGGTTGTGGTCATCATTTAAAAATAAAAAAGTCATCAGTGTCAACGCTGAAAACACACACCCTTACACAGACCCTTTTCTCTTTTCCAGTATTTATTTATACCAAAGCAGCAAAGGCCTTCCGATTGACATTCAAGGGAAGTACAATTGCTGCGACTCCCCTTATGTAAACGTGATAATGTGATTGCACTGTTTGAAAAGTAACTCTTCAAAAAAAATTCCATTTAGTAGGAAGCTGCATAATAACCTGAATTTATCGAAACCATCATAAAAACCTTGATTTACTAGTGCAGACAACTGATATTTTCATTATGGTATTTATACAGCAAAATAGCTTAGTTATAATCCATAGAAGCCCATAATTTACAAGCACTTGACAGCCTGTTTGAGATACAATAACAAGTCAAGAGTATTATTATTTAAGGTAGCATTAAATCCCTTCATTGTCTCCCCCAGCGTGTCCCATATCTTCACAAAGATGAATACAAAGAAATAGCAAACTGAAGTGAAGTACCAAAAGTGCAATTAACAGTACAAAATAATTTGGCACCTCACAGCAAAGATAAATGATAAATGACAACTTTAGAAAATTATGTTGTCAACTGAGATTGCATTTAAAATCACAGATCGATTGGTCATCTTTGTGCGATTTTGTGTGTGTGTGAGCTTCTAGTGCAATGGTTTGGGCTCATCTCCCACTCCGCCAGCGAGACGGTACACTGCGAGGCTGACTTCATGTGCCAGGTCATCAGCGCTCTCCTAAAACACAAATACAAGACACGTATGTATCAGAGAATAAAAGCAGTGGACAGGGAAGTGTCCAAAGGGCGACCAAAAGAAATCCTCACCTGTGTTTCTGCCTCTGCGTAAACTCTCACCACATCCTCGGTGCCGGAGGGTCTCACAAAGGAGCGGGCCTTTCTGTACTTCTTCACTAAACTGTCGATGGCATCCTGCAGTCCTGCTGGGCTCACTGCCCGTCTCTCTGCATCTGTTGTGTCTATCACCCTGCGGTCCGACACCTACAGAAAGCACACGCACAGCTCTCTATAACTGCTTGGGCACAGTATGTTTATTTGGAAGTGGCACTGGTGGGAACAGAGAGGTAAACTGAGGTAAACTCATAGTAACACACACAAGTTAAAATGAAGCTGTCATTTTAAAACTGCTATCATATAAAAAATCTATCAGAAGCTGTTCCTCAGGATGTGAAGTGTTGATGCAAAGATAGAGAGAACTGAGGCCTACTCATTAATTTTTTTACATAATCAAAAAAGGTAATTCAAATACATCTGTAACACTTTAAAGGGTGCTATTTTGTAGCAGCTGCTGCACTGTAAGAGGGTGAAAGAAAAACTATTTCCCATCAGAAATATTACATATAAACATATGAGCACCTTGACTTTGAGCTGCCTGTTGGGCAGGTCGCTGTAGATGGCGTCCCATTGCTGGATAGTCATACCCTTGATGGCTAATATGGCTTCAATCAACAGCATGTCAGAAATGGCATCACCTACAGTCTTTAGAGGATAAAAAGTAACATGTCAGAACTGTGAATGAGTTTAAAAATAATAATAATGTTCTTTGGGTTAGTGCGTGTTAGTGTGTGTGTGCACCTGGTTGATGACGTTGATGGTGTTCTGCAGCAGGAGAGATGCTCTCTTCCTCTCGTCGTCGACTCCGGGGTTTTCTGCTAGCTGCTGGATCTTCTCCTCAGCTGCTTTGCTGAATAACACCTGACCACAACGTGAACACATTATGACACAGAAAGGAATGTTTTCGTGCTCGATTGGTGGTGAAAGTTGCTTTGTGACATTTCTTTAAACGTATGTTCATCTACTCACAGTTCCATGACCATTGGCCTCGAAGTACACACCGATATCAAACTCCTGGGCTGCATGATGAAGGTGCTTCACCCCAGTTTTAGTACATCTCACTGTTACCTAAATCGCATGAGAATAGGTGAGTGCTAACTCATTCATATAAAAAAAAGAAAAGCAAAGAAATACACTTGTGTTTTCTCACCTTCATAGTGCCTTCTAGATAGTGTGTTGAGCTCCCATTAGCATAAGCGGTTTGCACCACTGCTATCTTCAAGTCTAGACCAGCCTGCATGAACAGAAACAAAAAAATGTCACTAAGAGTTTATCTATGTGTGTTTATTGTTTAAGTAGTTGTGTTTTAAAGAATACCTGCGTAAGCAGCTCTTTAAGGAAGGTGCTGATGAGAGTAGCAATTTTGTCTCCATCTAGCAGGTGAAACTGTCCTTCAGAGTCGGTGTAGTAGTAAACTATTCGGTCAGCATCGCCGTCAAAGGAACAACAACGCTCCCCTGGGTTCAACTTCATGCCTTTACAGAGACAGAGAGAGAGAGAGAGAGAGAGAGAGAGAAAAAACTTTTCTTATCTTCATGTACACTACAGGCCAAAAGTTTGGAAGCAAGATCAAATTTACAAATGTAAATGTACAAAAAAAGATCATAGTTTCATTGGTATATTTAAACATATGATTATATATATATATATATACATATATATATATATATATATATATATATATATATATATATATATATATATATATATATATATATATATATAAAGAGTAACTTATCAGAAGACATTTTTATTATAATTATCAGGTATTTGCCTTGTTGGGATTTTTGTGTATGCAGACTCTCAAAAGCCAAAGTGTTAAAGTGAATAATGCAAACTGCAAACTTTTGTTTTTTTATTTTTGCACTGAAGTTGTAACTCTTGCAAATCTTCTCGAACCCTAAAACCCTAAAACTAAGTCCTTCTTTTCTTTTGCTTGACAATTATTCAGCAATGGTCTGGTAACATCAATGTATACCTAAAGGTAAACTTGAGGAAAATGGTGCATATCAATGTACTGTCTGGAAATTGCAGTTGCACCTGTTGGAGGACTTTGCTGCACTTTGACAAAGTCAGCCCCACATTGGTGGTTGAGCTTCCCTTTACTGCCGTCGTTGAACAGGGATAAGTGCAGCTCCCTCTTCAGGTGACTCTCCATCTCTCGCACCTTTAGAGCCCCAATACCATTAGCACCGTCCACAGAGAGGTGCTTCTGGTCATCTGTACAATTGGACGCCTACCGGAGAGAAAAAACGTGGAGGAATACAGGACAAAAACAAAACCACCAATACAAACACACCCAAAACATAGATGGTTTGAATGAGGTCGAAAGAACACACGACACACCCTGTCTTCTTACATTCTTTGTGAGCTGGATGAAAGCTTGGCAGAGTTTGTTGTAGTATCCTTCCACTGTGGCTTCTCCATATTTACCCTGTGTGTTCTGGCAGCAAACCATGTAATGGAGCTGTGGCGTGGTCACCAAGCCATAGTCTGATGAGAGAGCCACATAAAGAGCGAGACGTGAGGAAATAAATGTTCAATTAAAAATGAATAAAAGTAAGTAAATAAATTCAATATGAGGGGACACAAGTTTAATCAACCCTACCTTTGCTTTGACCACCGATGGGCAGATACTCCATCTAACACTGCCTGTGAAAGGCTGGCACTGCTGCTCCTGTAGTTGGAGATAGGTGTTTTTTAGTTTGTTTTTTTGTTATACCTTTTTGTCTAGAGTTAAATAGTTAGAGTTAATAACACTAAGAAGTATAAAACATCTGGTAAAAGTACATGTTAGTGGATGTATGAAATCCAAACATGATTTAAGTTCATATACCTGGTGTCTTTGCCCACAAACACATTGGCCTCCTGGCTCATATTTATGCCCTCCTTCTCTATAATGTCCTTCAGGGCAGCGAGCAAATCTTCCTGCTCAGAGTTGGCCAGCTGTGTGGCGTAGACCTCCCACGTCGGTGTCACCATCTCCCCCATGGGGTCGATCAGCTTCACCCCGTTGTCCTCCTGCACAAGACATAAAGAGAGAGACAGGAAGAAGTTGAATGGGAGAGCTATTTTTATGATGTGTTCATTGGGTTGTTGAAACTGGCAGGATCACATTAAATTAGGGGTTAGGGTTAGGATGTCTTCTAAACTGTCTTTCTAAACAGAAAACAGACAAAACAGTGGAAAAGGAAAGGTAGAATCTGGCAATATGCAGAGGAAACAATATTATAGGGTCAAATAAAAAAAGGTTATGACTAGAAAGATAAACCTCTAATTTAAAATATCCAAACAGAATAAAGATTTAATTGTGAGTCCCTTTCTCACCTCAGGGTTGTGCGATGCGGTGACCATGACTCCAATGGTTGCTTTGGTCTTTTTGGAGCGGAGTGTGGCCAGCAGTCCCATCCTGAACATGATGTGGTCCAGGTGTTTGGCGTTGGTCCTGAAACCAGCGGTGCCGTACTGCAAAACCAGTCCTGCAGGCTTTGGGTGCAGACTGGACTGCTTTGATACCTCCGGAAACTGGGCCATCACTGAAACCCATTGTAACAGATCAGTCAGTGGTGGAAGACATAAGGTCCTTTACTTTAAAGGTGTAGTCTGCAAATCAGATACAATACACTTTTGTCTGATGTGTGTGCTGAAACAAAACATTCATTCAATGTTCATACACAGACCTCACTCTTTAAATGGGAAACAAACAAAGAGACTCTGACCGATCCACACAACTCTGCTCCTGAACAACAGTGAGTTTGAATATTTGATTACTTGAGTTTGTTGTGAATGTTCTCCTCTCCGTCTGTCTCCTGCGAGTGGTAGTTTCATAATTGGTGTGTCAGAATCAATAGATATTCACTGTATCTAGTAAGTCACACATCAAATGAATGAATCTGTCTTACCATAGTGGCATGATCTCAAAATAAACAGATTTTCACTTCACAGATTTTTGACTTGTCAAAACTCTGAATTCATGCTTTGTCAGATCTGTCTGCAAAAAGCAACAGCTTTAAAAATGCGTGTTTTATAAATGAAGTTCCGATAAAACAGGGTTAAAACAAATCAACAAGCTTCTACAATCAAACTTTTAAGTAATTAAAAGCACAAAAGTATTACCAACAAAATTTACTTAAAGTATAAGAACTTGTTTGGCAGCAGAATGACCCGTGTCACATTTATATTACCATATTAGAGATGTAGTATTAGTTTATAATACAGCTGAAATTAAGAATTATTGTCATTATCAATTGATTGATCACTTGTTTGGTCCAAAATAAATGGTGAAAAATGTTAATCACTGATTCCCAAAGTCTAAAGTCACGTTCTCAAAGGTCTTGTTTTGCCACAATCAAAAGTATTTAGTTTACTGTCATAGATGACTAAAAAGAATATAAAATAATCACATTTGAGAAGCACACATCAGAGAATTTGGACACTTTTTCTTTAAAAAAATTTACTCAAAAGCATTAATCGATTATCAAATTAGTTGCTGATTAATTGACAACTAATCAATTAATTGTTGCAGGTCTAAGTTATACTGCTATCATCATCATTAATACATAAACGAGATAGAAACATTTTAATGTTGCAGCTGGTTGAAACTGAGAGTTTTTGTACAGCAAATATACCAAAGAATCCATTTCTAACATACAGAATGAATTAAAAACATAATAAACAGCTCCTTTTTGGGCTAAAACACCTGCTGAAAACAACACCTGGGCCAAGCTTTCATTTAACACGTCAAGGGACAACAAGAGGGCAAAGTTTGCAGCAAATTACAGCAGCTGCCTGTCGCCTAGCAAAGAGATAAACTCAATAAGGTGAATCATATCAACTGAATGGCAGAGGAGCGACTCACTCAGATTTGCATTAACTGGCTGAAACAACATTAACAAAAAACACAAACTGCCTCTTCTGGCGCTGAAAGATAAAAGCTCAACTCGACGTTGTCATTATCAGTTTTTATAAGTTGTTTTAAAGTGACTTACTGCTGTGTTTTCGATGTAGTAAGCGGTGAAGTGAAAGAGACGCTTCCTGCTCCTCCTCTCCTTCTCGGTGACGACGTGGCTGCACTTCCTGGTACGTCACGTGACGCAAAGACGCTCGGCGTGCCTGTCAGTGCGCTTTTCTTTTCCTCCATCGATGAATTTCTCCCATTACAGCGCTCTTATCCCATCAAACGACTGCAATAATGTGACTTTTTCTTTTTATTTGTGACATGCATGTTCTTAATAAATAAAACAAGTCTAAATTAATACACGCTATATCCGGTTGGACACAGTATACGCCAAAATATCTTTGAAAATAGCATAAATACGCTATTTAAGGCACACATGGCACAAAAATGGAGCCTGCTCTGCATTATGGATTATAATACAAGCCGGATTTACTGGCTGATTATAGCTGCAGATCCAAACCACAGACTGTATATAACCATAATTATAAAAGATAAAGTAGATAAAGAAAAAAAAAAGAGAGACGTGGGAGATGCGACGTGTGTCATCCAACCCCTGTCCGAGCATCGCTGGGAGGGGAGGAGGGCGAAGTCTAGATGGACGTATAGATAGGCCTAATACATAAACAAACGACAGGAGGAGGGGGAAGAGAAAAAGAAGTAAGGAGGGGAGGGGGGTGTCGGTGTGGTGTGGAAGGAGAAAAGGAAATTCCTCTTCAGCCTTCTCCTTCCTCTTTCCCGAGCGTCTTGCGCTGCGCAGTGTTGTTGGCGACACCACCAGGGGAGCGGTGCATTTTTGCATTTTTCTTTCTCTCTCTCTCTCTCTCGAGCCGAAGGGAAGGAAGGACCACAGCATCTGAGCAGAAACACTGGAGAGGGGAGAGGAAAAACGCCGCAATCTGACAACCGAGGGGGACGTTGCGGGACTCTGGTCTAATTTTTTGACGCTTTTTTTGGGGGGGATTGTTTTTTTTTTCTTTTGCATGCATGCACTGACGCGGGAGGACAGAAAACCCGATGCCCCCTCCAAACTGGATATTTGACCGACCGACGGAGTGTTGATTTACATTCTGTCATTTCTCCAAGAATATCTCCAGCAGATCTTGCAGCGCATCTTGTTTTTTTCTTCTTCTCACCGCTGCCCTGTTATTTATCTTTATAATAAAGTGCTGCGGGGTGAGAGAGCGGCTCCCATTGCCAGCTGAGCGTTACATAACCGGGTGGCATTAGCTGTCCAAGGTGCTGAATTGAGCGGACGGAGCCTATAACAGGACGAGCCGAGGGGGGATTCACAACCTTGCGTAAGTCTCCCCATGTCACCGCGCACATCATCAACGTGACCGCACGATCTGAGGTGAAAAAAATTATAATAATAACGTTTTCCTGTAGAGGGCTAATTTTTTTCCTGTCTGTGTGTGCTTTCTTTCCGCCCACAGAGAAGGTCACAGGCCTACACCAGGCACAGGGATCCGCTCGCTGAAGCGACCGGGTTATATTCGCATTTCTCCCCCTCCGTCCTCATCCTCCCCCTTCCCTCCCCCCCCCGTGTGGTGAAACGCACTCCTGAGGTGGTCGATTCGGCGGAGAGAGAAAATGTCGGGGCAAACGCTCACGGATCGCATTGCCGCTGCGCAATACCAGCTGACGGGATCCGATATGGCCCGGGCTGTCTGCAAAGCCACCACTCATGAGGTGATGGCGCCCAAGAAAAAGCACCTGGAGTGTAAGTGCAGTCCTCTCTACCTCTTTCTTCCCTCCCCCCACCATCACACACACACACACACACTGTGGTCATCAGGCCTGTATGCACATCATCCACCCGCACCACATGGCATCACGGCCACGAGAGCTCTCATATCCATCAATTATGCCCCCCCCCCCCCATTTCTTAATTCCCTGTGGCTTAAAAGGGTGTGGTACAGTAATGAATTGGTGCAGCCACGATGATGACCCCTCTGGTGACCCTCCAGTAAAGATGATGGAAACCCAGAGAGAGAGAGAGAGAGAGAGGAGAGGGTAGAGAGAGAGGGAGGGAGGGAGAAAAGAAAAAGAAAAAGGTCGTATTTTAAGGTAGACTGACAAGTCAGCCTCAGAAATAGACCGTTTAATTTCCCTTCTCCCAGATCCAGCAAAAGCCACTTCCCCTAACTTCACATTGATGCTTTAAAGAGCTGCCGGAGGACTTTAAGTCTGGACGCTGGAGGGCTTTTAGGTGCAATGTGCACGCCAAATGAAAATGTAAATCCCAATCTAGTAATGAGACCTGTTTGGGTTTCATATCGTCTAGATAGATAGATAGATAGATAGATACTTTAATGATCCTTTACAGGAAATTATGCTGTTGCAGCAGCTCACACACAGGAAAAACAGAAAGAAAAACATTACATACATACATCTATCAACAATATATACATACATGTGGACATCAGCAACAATGTGCATTGTCTGTCAGTGAGTTTAGGCCTGCACGGGGCCATGAAGGCACATCAGCTGAATAAAATTATCAAACCTCACAGCTTTATCGGCACATCCCCAGACAACAGCAGGGCTCACCTTATGACAAATCATGATTAATCACTGTCATCTACCACAAATACTGAGTCAGAGCAAAGCAGTGGCGTGGCGCTGCATAGAGATGGTGGGTGGTCTGGTCAATGGCTCTGCTCTCATGTGTCTTTCCTTTTTATGTCTGTCTGTACTCTGTGTGTGTGTTTGTGTCTGTCTGTGTGTCTGTCTGCATGTGGTCTCTGGGCAGGTCTGGCGCCTGCGTCTTGGACTAGGACCTTATATCTTGTCATCCGCTCCCCTGCTGAATAATTTAATAATCAGCCAATGACTGCCTTGCATTATTTACACAGCCAAAGGTGACAATGCTAATGCCACAATGTGCCACAGACCGTTGCTTCCTCACTCTCCACTGTGTCTCCGTGTGTTTGTTTTCTTTGTGTCTCCAGCTTTTGGCTGTACAGACTCTGACTTGTGTGGCTGTTAAGCAAACTGTCACTTTCACAAATCGTCACCTCTTTCTCCAGTTACAGGAGGCCGTCTCTTTTGGCCTCTCAATACCCAAAACACTGCAGATATACGGAAATATCGTTATACATTAAACTTATAACATGAACCTGTAAGACACAGCATAGAGACATGTTGAGGGCATGTTGTCTTCCATTAGGTTTTGAGTCTGCGATTTCTAGGGCAATTCAACAATCAACTAGTATGTAGGCCACTGTGCTTCTCTCGCACATGTATCTTGGCTGGAGGAAATTCCTACCCTCAAAAAACTGGAACACATTTCCACCCAGACCCACAAGACTTTTATAAAAAACGGACAAAGAAATACTCAAATATTGATTCTTTTCTTGTATCGCAGGCTGAAAACAAGAACTGATACTATGGAGTAATCATTGAAAAGGCAGAAGGAAAGGCCGCCTCAATGATTAGCTACTTTACAGCGTTTCCTTTAATGACAGATACATACATCACAGAGTGACACAGTCTCTGACCCTTGGGGTGGATGTGGGCGTGTGTTGTTGGTGGCAGTGGTGGTGGTGGAGCAGAGCAGTTGCCATGGCATCAGATTGAGAGTGTCAGGGGATGGCACTGTAATGACCGAGGGAGACTGCAAAGAGGAAGAGGACAAATGACGGGGCTGTCACCTCATGAATGCAGGGGATGCTCATAATGAATGTATATTTCTTTAACAGATCTCACACACTGAGTGATGAGTGTTTATTTATTTTAGCGGGAGTGTGCCTTTTTTTTTAAATGGCTGTTTTTATGTTCTGATTGCACATGGCAGAATATAAATAATGAACATCCTGAAGTAGCAGCAGTTGTTGGATTGTGTAATGCAAATTATATTAATATTGAGAGCACACATCTCATTTCCTTTTGGCTCTAATGCTGGCATTTGATTTTAAGATGCAGGGAATGAAACCTGACCGTCAAAGGTGTGTTATTCCAGTTTATTTTGTTATGTACTGTATGTAGACACGGTAGATGTAGTGAAAAGAACACTTGAGGGCATGTGTTGCAAGTTTGTAGAGAACATGTGGTCCATGCAAGGTGAACTAAAAGAGTGGAGTTCACTCAACACTGCAGGCAGTAGGTTTAATTTCATCTGAGGTCATGCTGAAAACACACTCGGTGTAGAAATAGCCATTTTGAGGACAGCAACCGGTGTACTCAGAAGAGCAAGAAGCCGATGACCACACGTCACACAACATTTAGATTATGTGTCCGGTCTATATGGTGGTTTGTATGCATGAGTCACCGCTGCCACAGCTGGCATCTCCTGGAAGTCACAACACTCTCACATCTGAACAGCTGAATATGAAGCCAGTCAGCAGTGGGTTAGCGTAGCTTAGCATTAACGAAAAATGACGACGAGCCTTGCTCTGTCCGAATGTAACAACAGATCCAAAAGCTCACCGATTAACACACTCTGAATTTCTTTCATTTAATCCAAAGAAAAAGTGTAAAAAAAGATAAGCGCCTGTTTTGCAGGGGTTTACGTGGCAGACCATTTCTTGGCAGCGACCAGTAACTTCCACAAGACTGAGAGCTAAAACGTGTTAATTAGTGAGCTTTCGAGATGCTTTGTGTTTAACAAAACATCTAACACTCAGCAATCAAATAAGTAAGGACACAGAATTTATCAAAATGTCAAACTGAAGCTGTAAGATGTTTCATATGAGTGAGTCCTCATGAGTTCTGCTAAGTCGTGGGATTTCCCAGGCATTTAAACACCTGCAGCTCCTCTTCGTTCAATATCCATGGCAACTATTTTACTTCTCCGCCTTTTAATTTGAGTGTCTGAATTTTGAGTGTGAAACCGATGCTCTGTTCTCTCAGTGTTAGCATTGCCCTGACAATCCCATCACACAGTTTGTCACCTTTGATTTAGGGTCTGTTCTATAGGGAGTAGTGAACCAACGACTGAGGGAACGGGGGAGTCATTTTGGACACAGCTGAGATGTAAATTGGTGTGAAACCACCCGAGAGGAGGCCGTAAATAGCTGACGAGAATTGCGCTATCTGGATCAATCTACACACACCAGCACGAAGGCAATGTGTGTGTTCTGTCCGATTTTATGTGGAATATTCTGGCTTCCACTAGAGCGGCCTGTTGTTTAACTATAAAAAACCAACCGCAGCAGACAGACTCAAACACAGACAGGAAAAAGACGCACTTATAGACACGGTCGCACACAGACAAACACTCGCACAGCATGAGCCCTCACAGTTCATTATTAAAAGGCTCCTGTGGGCCGTGGATTACCGTAAGAGTCTTTATTTAGCTCAGCCAATCCTCATTAGACACACACACACACACACACACACACATACACACACACTTGTATGTCAATGTGAGTTTGTTTCAGGTAATGATATCACAACAGGAAGCATGGATTATATCCTATGATATGTCCCATGTGGCAACACCATTAAACACCAGTAAACAGATATAACAACATACGCACACACGCAGCTATTGTTGGGTATTATGAGCTGAAAGTCCGAGAATGGCTGCGGATAGCACTGTGTCCATCATGCTCGTATGAACACAAACTTGTAGCGGTGCCAGTGACATGATAATGTTATATAATCACATTTAAGCCATTGTGGACCATGTCTCATTCTGTGTGTGTCATTTGAAAAGGCTGCAGGGAAGTGTGGTATTCAGCCATTTCACAGAGAAGTGAGGCTAAATGAGGAAGAGAGAAAAAAAATAGCATGATTTAAAAGGGGTGAGAGGGTGGAAATAAAAACACTCACGTAGGGAAGAGGCGTTACAGGAAAAAAAAATGAATACATCTACACACAGATAGGAGCCATAGTGAGAAAAATGCAACTTTGCTCAAACATAGGCAGACATCATCAGAGGTGTCACTGCTAGCCATCTGGTCAAGCTGTACAGACAGATCGGAGGACAAGATCAGTGTTTACTCTGTTAACTTGAAATGAATTCTGGAGTTGATTTGTTTTCATTTGGATAATTAAAGAGATTAAGATATTGTCTGTTCCGTTTTGCTCCACAAAGATGATTAAATACATCTAAGTCTGACTGATATTGACAGCGCTAGTGGCAAAAAGCTGAAAATAGAGACGTGTTAAGCGGGTGGTGTTAAGACAGGTGTGCCTGTATGTGTGCTGCACAGGGGGATGGGCACTGACGCGGCCACCATAGGAAGACGAGGACCAGTGATTAGTAATAATCTGTTTACAGCCCCCACATCCACCCTGACCCCACAGCCCCTCCGCCCAGGCTGCCACCCTGTTATGATCTTGAGCGGGCTCCCATCATGTCTCTTCACTTCTCACACATTCATGTCTACATTAGTGCTTCTAAACAGACTCCCTGCCGTTCTCTTGATGGCTCTTTCTCTTCCTTCCTGCCTCTCTCTCTCTCGCTCTCTCCCTTGCCTATCAATTTGCTGTATTTTTGGCCTGGTCTACAGTTTGGTCTCTACTTACTCAAGGCAGAGCCAAGGCCTGTTCAATATAACGGCCTTTCTCTCCGTCCATTATCAGAGATGTCTGCCAATATTTGTTGCATTCCTTGCTGGCATTCTGTGGGGACACACTCAGTCCTGCCCTTGTTGCTCAGCTGTCAATGACAAGGAGGCAGGCTCAAACATGCATTTACATTGTATGTTTTAGATTTCAAGACCCTAAAGGAAATAGTTAATCTGTTCATTATCCTACCACAACAAATACATTATTTGCCCATGTGTGCATTTATGCCATCTATGTCAACCATGTTTTAGGGCCTCTAGCGTGTTTGGCAAACATTCTGCAATATACTTCATTAGCAAAATAGCATTTTTACTTCTTCTACTTCTCGCTTTATAATTGGACGCCTTTGCAGCCATCTGTCCACTTGACTCTCCCTCTCTCTCTGGAGAAGTAACCACAATAACCTATCGAATAAAAAAAGCCCTAATCAGATTAAAACAAATAAAACACTTGGTATTTTTTTAATTAACTGATTGATAGAAAGCAGTTCTAGTAAATATCATCATCAGGTAATCAAGAGCCATTTTTTTTAAAAAACTGTTTTGGTTTATGAAATGCTGAATCCTGAACATTCTCTGGTTGCAGTTTCATCAATGTGAGGATTTGCTGCTTCTTTTTGTTTCATATGACAGTAAATTGAATATCTTTGGGTTTTTAATTGGAGTTTTCAATATTTTCTGACGTTTTAGACTATTTTTTATAGAATGAACTTCATATAAATGTTATCTATTTGGAAGAATTGAGTTAAGTATTTCTTCTAAGGATTCAATGGATTGATTGAAAGTGATATAGTACACACATTTCTCTGTATTATTATTAATGACAAAGCAATGTAACACAGATGAAGTGACCCAGCATATCTACCCGTCCTGCTGCTCCCGCACACCTTATATTGTGCCCTGTGCTGATGCAACGGCTTGGACGTTCACTTTTGGAGACCTCTCTGTCTGTCTGAGAGTCAGAGCTGGCACCCAGGGCGGAGAGCTGACGAAGCATTATTCTCTCTTTCTGCTCTGTCAGCGCATGTGTGTGTGTGCGTGTGTATGTGGTGCATATGTGTGTGGGCTCGTGCACCAACATCATTTCGTATGAGCGTCAGATCTCCCTCCTGGCTTAATGTTCTCAGGGGTGTCTACAGCAGCTCTGCAGTCTCTCAATCTGTCTCATGCTCACTTAATCAAAGTTTAATCAGTTGTTCAAATTATGTGGGCGTTTGTCTAAGTAAACCGACTCTCCTCTTACATACCATCTTGTATAAAATACTTTCTCCTTCATGTCAACCTTCCAAGTGACAGAGTAGTAGTGTAAAGCTGCTGTGAAAGATGACATTTTTGTGTGGCTGTCTTCCAGACCTGGTGTCAGCCACCAATACCACCAACGTGAACATCCCTCAGATGGCTGACACGCTGTTCGAGCGAGCCACCAACGCCAGCTGGGTGGTCGTCTTTAAGGCCCTCGTCACCACCCATCACATGTGTGTCCACGGCAACGAGGTCAGTGGGTGGGATCCAGGCTGGCCAGTCACGCCTGGTGCAATTTAGTCTGAGCTTGAATCCAGTTTTATTCAGTCATAAAAGATTATAATGGTAAAACAAGTATGGATTTGTTACATCATCACCCAACAATGTAAAATTAGTGTGCTGATAATTAACATGAGAGGTTACTACTTTGGAGAGCCGATATTGGTGAGTGCTTTGAGAGTTGTGTGTGGTGCTGAGGGGAGTTTCCCAGATTAATAAAGCCTTTGACCACAACCACAATTCCTTAGATAAATGAAGTGTGTCCTGTGGACTCAGTATGTGAGCAGTCATCCGATCTGTAAAAGCTGCTATGTGACAGAAAAAGTTCAACAAGGAAAATTCTAATTACAGATGTTAAAGGGTTTGTTTTGTTCTAGTTTTCAGCTTTAACTTGATGTCTTTCCTCCGCTGCCCTTGTCAGGTATAATGAGTTTTGTTTTGTTTCTCATTTCTTTCTCTCAGAGGTTCATTCAGTACTTGGCTTCCAGGACCTCCCTGTTCAACCTCAGCAATTTTATCGACAAAACCGGCTCCCATGGTGAGAACAATATCACACTATCAATGCAAGTAAGAAAACAGGAGGACATTAACACAAAGAGAGCCATCTGGCAGAAAGGGGGGACCACACATGTAATTGTTCACAAACTTGTGCACACATGCATGCAAAATTATGCTCTCATATTCATACATTTTATTGCTATGTTTTACAGTCTTAAGCAACGTAGCTATATTGGGTTGTCTTGCCTGTCTTATTCTCTATTTATCACAGACGCACAGTATAAGAATGCTTAGATTCATTTATAAGCTTGCTTATATAAATATATGACAAATGAAATGAAATAAAAATAAAAGAAATATTCAGCTTTTCATACAAATAACTGTCATCCAGCACCAAATCTACATTTCGCAGTTGTTTTACCTGAATGTCAGGAAATTTGATTTACCTGTGTGGCACTATTTTTTAGCACAGTTTTAAGTTTTTTTTAAGGTTTTCCCTTGAAAATATGAGGATTTTAAAAACAAACAGATTAAAACGAACAAATTAGTTGAAAGTTAATTTTTGCTCCCATGTTTTAAGAAAGTGCTATATTAGATGCTGCATATGGAGACTGTTCAGCCCATTTTATGGAAACACGAGGAAAGAATTATTAACATTTGATCAGATGAAGTTTTAACCTTTTCAATCTAAACTTCAGTTGATTTGCATATTGTTTTTCAATTAACCCAACCTGCTTTGTGACATACATTTTCTGTTCAGGCTATGACATGTCTACGTTCATCAGACGATATGGAAGATACCTGAACGAGAAAGCCTTCGCCTATCGCCAGATGGCTTTTGATTTCACCAGAGTGAAGAAGGGGTATGTCCAATGTTGTGTTCAGAGAAGTTGTGCTTATAGGCCTTTCCTTCCTCATACCTCTACTGTCTAGACAGTTTGTTCTTTAAGCCCTCATTATTCAACATTTTGGCTCATTCATGAGTTTTGACCAAAGGCAGGTGTTCACTTGTTGTAACCTATGATATATCTAATGGCTCATTTCAGAGCTGAGGGTGTGATGAGGACCATGACCACTGAGAAGCTGTTGAAAGGCATGCCTGTCCTGCAGACTCAGATTGACACACTCCTTGAGTTTGATGTGAGTCAGACTTTGGCCTGATGCCTGCATGTACTTTACAGAAACACGCAGCATTGCTAACAGATGTTTCTCCTCTCTCTCTCCTCCCAGGTTCATCCCAAGGAGCTGAACAATGGGATCATCAATGCTGCATTCATGCTCCTCTTCAAGGACCTGGTCAAACTTTTTGCATCCTACAATGACGGAATCATCAACCTATTAGGTCAGTGGTCCGTGAGTGCCTCTCGCTTGGCACCATGAAGATGAAAACATGGATCATAATGAATGAAAACCTGCTTGTTTTCATAGAGAAATACTTCAAGATGAAGAAGAGCGACTGTAAGGAGGCCTTGGAGATCTACAAGAGGTTCTTGACCAGGGTGACAAAGATTGGGGAGTTCATGAAGCTGGCTGAGGTAAGAGACCACCGGCCCTCAATACATGATACCAACGATGTGTATAAATAGTGTGACAAATTTGTGGGGACCATGCATTGAAAAGCTGATTTTAATTTCTTTCTCAACAGACAGTTGGAGTTGACAAAAACGACATTCCTGACATCAACTACGTAAGTCAACACGTGCTGTTGCTCCGTATTTCTTTATTGGTTCCCTTAAAGGAGGTAGTGCACATGGACACCACCCATCCAGCCTCACACACACACGCACATGCATCCACACAGGAACAGCCATGACTCACTCACCATAATCTCCCCCACCCCAGTGTCTCCACCCGGGCGTAGTGGTGGATCTAGCGGACTCAGATGACGAAGACTGTCCGTTTACACCTCTTGAGGACCCGGTAACCACAGACACGCGGGGTGCCCTGGCTGAGTGCCTGTTAACAGGATGGAGTGTTGGCATGTTCATCCAAACTGAATCACAGACACACAAATCGCGCGCTTGTATGTGTGTTTAGACGTGCATGAGAGTATTGCAGTGAGATTTCCCAAAGCCCTGTCGCTCTCAGTTTTCACTGCTTTCTTCTGAAATGTAAACATGGATTTAATGCACAGCCTGACATGTAGGAGACATTGGGGAAAGGGTTATTTATTGATTGCTGCGGTTTCGATTTTTTTGTCAGGCTCCCAGCAGTATCCTGGAGAGTCTGGAAACACACATGAATGGCCTGGAGGATGCAAAGGGTGGAAAGAAGGGGTAAGGGACTGTTTAATTGATTATATTGTGCCTTTTCATTTCAGTTCAGGTGCTTCTCACTCTCAGTATGATGCCAGATTAGAAGACTTAGGATCACAGGAACAAAAGTAGAAGAGGTAGAGAAGATCTGAGAAACTCCCTCTTTGTTTTTCAAGAGTTGTGCTACAAAAAAAAACATGAACAGGAATAATTGGTAGTTGGTAGAAAGAGGCCTTACAGTAATAATTGCTTTTTTCCCCTATAATTTCCTTTAACCCTTCCTCTCTTTTATCCCCCTTTATGTTCATTTGGAATCACCAGTGAAGGGTGAGCATATACTGTATGTTTTTTTGGTTCTTTTTGGAGTTCACTAACTTCTTAGAAAATTGTGTAGCTTCATTTCTCCTCTCCCCCCCGCCAGGTAAACTTACACATTATTCACATGTGAATTACAGGCTGTAAGTGATCTCCATGTGAATAAAACATAATGCACATCATGCACCAAAGCTAACTAGGTTTACGTGTGGAAATGTCTGTATCGCTGTGATTACATGTGTGAACGCTGAGAGAAACACATGTTTTGATCAACAGTAAGTCACCCCATGTGTATTATCACATCCTAACATGCAATGTGAATCCGTATGAAGGTTTTTTTCCAAAATTAAATAGATTTTTAGTGCACAATTAAAATACTAAATGAGAATATTTCTTTCCTAACGTACATTTCTTTGGAAATGAACTCTTCATATGATCACATATAATGTAATCTGTCTTGCATATCTGTTTGGATTTTTGACTTTAGTTTCTTTATTTTTTTATTGGTAAAATAGACGCATCAGATATTTTTCCATCTGTGTCTATTTCAAGCAAAAGCACTAACAGTTCCTCCCGCTTCTTCACTCTTTCAGGTCTCCAACAAAGGTGAGATGCACATTCAAAGCAATCAATATGTTCTTTTTTGAGCTCTTCCAGTCTGATTCACCACTGAAAAGGGGCTTCTCTGTACATCTTCCAGGGGTCTCCGACAAACAATGTGTCTCCAACATCGACTCCAGCCAAATCTTCAAACGCTGTTCCCACACTGCAGCCTCCTCCTGGGGAGAGCGCTGCCGCCGCCGCTGCTGCTCCTGAGCCAGCAGAAGAGTAAGTGTCTGTTTGCTGTACATTTCATGACGTCCTCTCTCTTCCCTGCCTTTATGCTTGGCAATAAATGGGGCTTACAACCTTTGGAAACCAAGCTTAAGAGGTTGTTATGGAATATAATGTCCAAAGGTATGATGGTAATTTATGTGGACTTTTTGCTGATATAGTTTCAGTATCTGACAAGCCTTAAAATGTTTGTGGATGTACCCTTACTTTTAGCCATGTTCAGGTTGTGGCTCCGGGGGTCTCAGCTGGTTGGTCTACTCAATCGGAAGGATTGCTGTGAAATATTATACAGACATTCATGGTTCCTACAGGATAAAACCTACTGACTGTGTTGATCCTTTGGCCTTTCCCCTTGCAACATTAGGTTCACATTTTGTGATTTGAGTGAAATATTTTGGCAACTATTAGATGGATTGCCATGATATTTGCAATCCTAGTTCATTCTACTCAGAGGAGAAATTGTAATCACTTTGGCGAGGCATTAACTTTTTATCCATTGCATCATCAAATCAAAATGTAATTTTTCCAATAATTTTGTTTATTAGTGAATGCCTGCTAAACAAATTACATTCCCATTAGCCTCAGCTATAGTTTGTCAACCAAGACATATGTAAAAGCACTAATCTTTTGTTTGTGACTATTGTTGCAAAAAACATTTACTTCTCTCTGCGAGCAGGTTCTATAGGAACAACATGTAAAAGAATTACCTTCTGTAAAGACATTGAATTCAATGTTCTTTTGTCTCTGTTTCTGCCTCATCCTCCAGTTCCTTGTTGGACCTGGATCCACTGTCCTCCTCGGGTCCCTCAGCACCATCGGCTGCCCCCACGTCTTGGGGAGGTTAGTCTACAGTCTTCCTCTCAAATCAGCTGCTGGTTCACCTGAAAGTGTGCAAATCCACTCTTCAGCAAGCCACTATTACTTTGAATAGAAAATAAAAAGAAATGATTTTCTTACAGTGAACATCTGCAGGAAACATTCATCTTGATAGCTAAATTTTAATTGACTTCCATTTAAGTTGAGTGAGCTAATACAATCAACAGGAATTTTGTATTTTATTTTGGGATTAAATTAACACATCCTTTCATTTTCCCTTTTTTTTTTGCTTCCATAGATCTTCTTGGATCAGGTGAGTGTCAATCTACTCTTCACTTCACCTCCAGTCTCTAGTCTAGACTAGTTTAGTCTTAAATTATTTTCCAGGACGCCTCAGTGTCATTAACTTTTCCTTCTGAACAAACTCTAATCTGAAATTGAGCCGATCTGCGAGCAATGTTAGTGTTTTAATCCAGCTCAAGCATATAGACAGATTGTAGTGTACAAATGTCACATGGTTTCCTCCCTGTTTGTCTCCTCAAGCTGTTTAGTCTGAGTAGTCTCTTTGTTTCTCTCTGCCTTTTCTCTCCACTCCCTCCACATACTCCATTGTCTGGTTTTGGTTTACAACGGGGGCTATTTTGGTTGGTTGTTTTTTATTTGTTGGTTCTGGCCGGATGGCGTTGGATAATTTTACAACTTTAATTTGGTTAAAATTTGCATTTTGCACAAATTTCTTAATTGGGCTTGATTTTGAATTGGACCTTTGTTTTGGCTTGTTTTTGTTCACTGTTGTAATGTTGGCCCAACGGGTTATTTTGGTTGCTCTTTTGGGGTTTATTTTGGTACCTTTCTGGTACCTTTCTTTGGGGACTTCGAACACCCCGTCGGTACTCGCAGAAATGGGCGATTCCTTGCTATCTGAACCCACCCTCACGGCAGAGCCCGCCCCCTCCTCTGCAGCAGCAACGCCCACTCCTGCAGCGGCAGAGCCCGGAGTCTCTCTAGCTCCTCCCACTAACACAGCAGCCGCCACCTCCCCTCCCCTGGCGCCGCCAATATGGATCTGTTGGGAGGTCAGTGGGCTTCCAGAAAATTCTCTACGAAAGAATCACTCTGGGAAGCTCAACCCTAAAACCATCACACAATACGATAACACAAAGACGACTGCATGTTCAGACACATACAGTATGTAGACAGAAGTTTGCTGATATTGTCACTGATATTGTCTGTTTTCTGCTAACGAAGCTGCATCATCAAAAACACTGAAGACTCAGTGAGGCATTGATGCACACCGCCATCATTTCCAGCTCTCAACTGCCTACCTAAGAAAACTATCCAATATTAAATAAATAAATAATTATGAAATAAATTTTTAAAAAAGAAGAAGAATTTATTAATGTGATTATTTATTTTATAATTATTTATCTATTTAACAGTGATCATTTTGGTCCTCCATACAAAAATAGGATAATAACACTGGCCTGCACACACACAAACACTCCACAAACACTCACAGACATGTTTGCACTATGTAATTGTCACGTTCGGCTTGCACATAAACATACTGCTACACCCATTCTCCACATGCGTCCTGTTTGATAGGCAGACACGCTTTTCTTTGACCTCAGTGAAAAGCAGTCCTATCAAACTCTGTCACATGGCTACAGCTACAGACAGCAGCTGTAACTCTTGTAGATCTCAGCCTTATTCTGCTCTTTGTGCTGTAGATTAATCCTTGCTGTAGTGCCTCCTGTCTGTATTCCCATTTGTTCATTCACCTGTCAGTCATTAATGTCCTATATCAACACTGTAAGATAATTTTTTTTTTTTTACAGTTGACTACTTAATGTAACAGATGCTGATTGTTTTCTTAAATGCTCTACTGTTATTTTTCCTGATGTTCTCTTTTCCTCCTCATGTTTCCTGACTCCTCATTTTCTCTTTTCGTCCTTATCTCTTCATCTGTCCCTGTCTCTCTTGGCACTTCTCTCCTCTGCTGGGGTTTGTGTGAACCTCAGATGCCTTTGCAACGCCTGCTCCTGCCACTGAGGCCTCTGCAGCTGTAGCTGAAGGCGGGGCTGCTGCTACGCCCGCCCCAGCCGCCAACGCTGGAGCTGGTGGGTGACTGAAAGTCTGCCTGTGTGTGTGTCTGTTTGTGTGACTGAGTCTGAGTCAGTGGAAAAAAGTGACTAGTACACGTGTACCACATAGTACAAAGTATCCCACAATGAATTATTGTCAGTTATCATCAATAATCATCACCTAACTTATTCTCAGGTCCTTTTTCATAAGATACATTTAAATGTCACATCAGGCAAGGCAAAGGTGTGTGAAGATACTGCTCCTTATATCTGTACAGTAAATATGACGGTACCAGTGAGCCAAGCTTAGCACAAAGAGTGCAAGACTTTTGTTTTGATTTGTTTTTGCACTATTAAACAAACTAAATTTAACGTGTTCATATGTGAGCTTTAGAGGTGCAGGTAGGGTTTCTACTGTTTGTGCTAAGCTAAGTTAACTGGCTGTAATTTCCAGTTTACTGTACAGGCATGAGAGTGGTTTTGATCTTCTTATCTAGCTTTCATCTTCTCATCTGATGAAGAACTATTTCTGAACTATTTATTTCCTAATATGCACTTTCACTGGTTTCATTTTTTTTATCACAATGGAATATTTTTTATTGTGGTATTGCTGCTTTTAAATAAGGGATCTCAGTATTTCTTCCACCGGTGGTTTGAGTGCCATGACGGTGTTGTGCAGACCTGTTTTTTATGCGTTTTCCTTTCTTGTCGGCCTCAAGTTGTAATCAGGGTTTCATCTTGAGGCTTTGTGCAGGGACAGTAGCAGTAGGCGTGCAGATTTGCTATCATTATTGGCAGTGTCTGGACAGTGCTATTGTTGTTACCATGGTGACTGAGGACAATACTCTTACTTGTCTCTAATCTTTTTGGCATCGGGAGATGTGTGCATATTCTGTCATGGAGAACACTGACTGTTGAAGGTTTGAGTTTACTTGGTGGTTTGTTAATTGTGTTCATATGCTGCAAAGGCATGTTGGAGCCCTGCACATATAATTTCTTTTCAACTCTTTCTCCTCAGCTGTCATGTTTATAGAAGACCTTTCATCATCATCACATGTAACCTATATGTATCCATTCTGTTTTGTATTTAAGTCATTGTCTAACATCTTTATCATCTTTACTCTCCATGTATTACATTTCTTCCTCTTCACCCGACCCCCCCACCACCCCGCTTTTTCCCACCCCAAGACCCTTTTGCTCCCTCAGAAGTTAGCGCCAACGCAGCGTCTCCAGGTCTAGACCTTTTCAGCATGATGACGGCGGACGATAATAACCCGGGTAGCTCGCTGGATGCCTGTTTTAGCTCTGTGGTGCCCCAGCCCTCCCCTTCCCCTTCCCCTTCACCGCTCTTCACCTCCGCATCCAGCACCATCACCACCACCGCAACCATTTCAGCTCCCACAGCCCCCAGTGCCGGCAACCCCGCAACTGACCTTTTCAGCGGTAAACATTAGAGATGTGTGTGGTCCAGCATTAATCTCAATGTCTTGTGCTCTTATTCATATTGATTAGCATCCTCCTGACCTCCCTCTCTGATGCTGCCTGTCATCTTCCCCTCCTCTTTCGAACGTCTTCTTTGGTTTCATCAGACTAATGTGCACTTGGCTGCTGCGTGTGAGCATCCATTCCTCAGCATCTTTTGAAGCGTTTGAGCGTTTTTAATATTGCTGTCTCTGGGTGGGCATGTGTTCGTAGATCTCTTTGATTCCATGCCAGACACAAGCTTCACCAAAGCAGACCCCGCACCCAGTGTTGACTTGTTTACAGCAGGTACCCCACTGCACCTACCTACCTCACGTGTGCTCTCAGTTTCATATCCTGTCTTGCCACGTCTGTTTTTCAGCTTTGTCCTTGGCTTTGATCAGGGAAAAAAAGAAAGAGAGAGGAAATTAGATTGCTCTCTTATGGGTCAGCTAAAAGCTATTGAGCTGTCTGAAACGTTTACTAAATCACTCTCAACTCCTTTCCCTTTCCAGCATGCACTGCGTGAGCTGCCACTGCAATTGATAAATGTGCGTTATAATGAATCAGAGTCAATAGTTTGTGTGTATTTGAGTGTTCGGGCTCTAAACACTCCATCTCCCCACTATCTCCCTAGCGGACGTGTTCAGCTCCCCTGCCCCCATCCTCTCCTCCGCACCCCCACCCAAAATTGACTCGGGAGCCATCATGAACCTGTTTGGTGGTGGGTAATTCACATGACTGCCTGCTCTCTCTCTGCCTCCCCTGTTCATGAACGCATCACCAGAGAAGAGGAGTACTGGGACACATTAAATTAACAACTGTGTTGATATTAGGCTTTTTGAAAAGGTCCTAATTACTGGATTGTTATGTTATGTTGCTGATAGGAATAGATAGGAATTCTTTCTTTGCGGGCTGATCATGGAAGTATTACAAGCAGAGGAAGCTTGGTCGTATTGAGATAGTTGACTTATTTATGAACTACAAGCTATGACTTCAGCTTTGTGTGTTTTATACCTCAGTGTCTTTAATTCAGTGTTGCTACCATATTGTTAACACAAATAAGCTTGATGGCATGTGTCCACTGGGAAAGAAAGGACGCAGATATTATATGAACATATATATATTTGAAAATGCATGTGTGTGCATGAGAGTGTGTGTTTTAAATTATAAAGGCTGTGTTTATATGGTTTACTTGAATATTCATGTAATTGTATATTCATACCTTCAGCCTTCCTGTCTAACTCTAAGCACTTTGTTTGGCATTACCAGTGTGAAGCAGAAGGCTCACTATTACCCCTTCTTTGCCCCTATGCTGCGATGGGAATTTCTCAACCTACTTGGCACGGTTTGGGTTGGTATGTTTCGGGTTAACCTGCCAGAGTCCACAGGAGGAGATGCCACAGCTGCTGCTGCTGCTCCTGCTGCCCCCGGTGCTGAACTCATGTCAGGTAAAACTCCTAATATATGACATGTCACTCTGCATGCTCAGTGTGTACAGTAGGGGACACACCAACATGTTGCAGACATTTTGCAGAAATATCTCCATTTCAGTGAGACACATCGTGCAGCAGCCATGGGTGGATTACAGGCTTAATGGGCACAGGCCTGGGGAGCCCTGGGTCAGAGCCTCTGTGTGAAATGATTGTTGTTTCTTATTGGAAAGTCACACAGCTTAAGTTCAAAGCACAGCTCAAAGTACAGATTGTGATTGTGTTTTTTTTGCTTCTGATCCTGATCCTGAGACCAAATCCAATATACAACTCCAATATTTGTTTTTTCTCACTGTTTCCTTTATATTAGAACTGCACAGTATACTGAGACGACAATGAGATTTCATTCTTTTAGAATCAAATTAAAGTGTGTCTGATAGCAGGATAGCTCGGCTTTAAGAAAACATAACCTGCATTTCAGGCTTTCTTTGACAGTTTCCTTTACAGTCTGAATTGTGTGCTTCTTCATCTGCAGTGTGAGCTGAATACTGAATTTTAGCTGCACCTTCATCTGCAAAATGTTGTTGAAAGAGACGCAGCATCGTTTGTTGTCTTTTTGTGTCTCTTTCAGTCTGGGAGTCTTGCTCAGATGTCGGGGGGCCTTTACATGTCTGTGCTTGGGGGCATATTGCCTCATAATCTGTCCATGACTGTAGCTGTAAATTCATCAGTAAATGCATGTTATTATTGTTGTAATATTTAAAGCCACTTTATTGACACCTTCTTTTTATCAGCAGTTTTATCAGTCACTGTTTCTATTAACTATGGTAATGGTTAATGAAATAGTTTGCTGTAAGCCAATCTACATTTTTGTTTTATTCATTTTCTCCTTATCACACTGAATACTGAATCACTGCACAGTTATACACCTGGGTGTGATTTTTTGGACTCGCTTGTCATTGGTTCAGTATTAAAGTATGAATTCACAGTGTCCATATATCCAATGGTCATGTTAACGTCATCGCTGCGTCGCCTCATTTCCATCGTACTACCGCGGTTATTAGTCTTCTGGGAATTCCTCCGATCTGTCCCGCCTGTCACGCCTGTACAACTGGTAACCATGGTAACTGTTACCGTGGCAACACGGGCCCGGCTCACCTGGTTCCTAGTCAGTCATCTGCTGTCCTGTGCCGTTGGTCATCCTGTTATATAACTGATGGACTGCAATACTACTGCTTTGAGGCTTAACTCTTTCTTTCCCCTCTCTTTCCATCATTCGTGCAATAAACTTAAATGGTTTCATTGTCACCCGCTCCTTTAAAACCTCATTGCATTTTTTCTCTCCCTGGCATCTCTGCTTCTTTACTCTCTCTCTCTCTCTCTCTCTCTTTCCCTCACTCACTCTCTCCATCTGGCTCTTGGGCTGGCTCATTGCTTGCTTCCTGCCATTTGATTGGGTGAGTTTCCTTGCTCTTTAACACGCTAATTTCCCACAGTGCACTGCTGCATTGCAGTGGTGCAAGGCAAGCTCAGCTGCACTGTCCCTTCCACCACCAGATGCTTGATGGTTACCAAGAGTGTGTGAAGTAGCTGTATTATTTCTAGTGCTTCTTTAGCAATGAACCCAGCTTCATTCTAGCTGCAGTGCTTTTGCCCTCATCATAATTTCTGCAGCAAACACACACATACAGTACACACCACAAGATAATTCTTATTTATGAGCAAGCACTGAAAATGTCTCCTTGACACTGTGCATGCTGTTATGATGGTAAGACGCAGCACTATTTATCACTTATAATATGGTCACAAATACTGGTTTATATTCATCTCATTTATATATTTTTTTAAAGATGAACTCTAGCTCTTCTTGTTAAATTGCCACTGTAGTAAGCAGCTGACCTGACAGATGTCTCCTGTTACAGACATGACTATATCAGACTGTGCTGTTATTTTACACACAGCCTACACCAATTCATAAACCGTTCATCGTGATTTTAATACACTGAAATTGGCTATTCTACTAATTGCTATGGATGTTATTTAATTTCAGATTTTATGATATGAACCTGCTCCTTAGCTCACATACCAATGCTCCTCTCTTCCCTCCGTTGTCATGGAGACATCTATTGGTTGTCATGGTAATACCCAGTAGTAAGGAGGACTGCTACTGCGTTCTCGTAGAGTGTGAGGATCGCTTGCATTGAAGGATGCTAATACCTCCCTCCCTCCCTCTCCCTTCCTCTCCCCACCTGTGTCTCCCACCTTCCCTCCCCTCTGTAGTATTTGATGGACTAGGGGATGTAATGAAGCCCACTGTGACCCCTCAGGCAGGTGATGTTGACACCTCCATGGCTAACATGGCGAGTAGTAAGTGGTTATTTAGATGTTAATTTAACAGAAAAGTTCAGTGTGCTCATTTACTTTCTTTATGAGAGGTACATGAGAAGACTGATGACATTTCTCTCCATTGAAGAAATTTTGGGAAATATCCTTATTGGCTTTCTGGCAAAAAGTTAGATGAGAACATTGATGCCACTCGCATGTCTCACTGTTAGATACGAAGCTTCAGCCAGAGGCCACTTATCTTAGCTTAGCATAACAACTGGAAACAGGGGGAAAGAGGTAGCCTGGTTGTGTATATGTAAGAAATCACCCTGCCAGCACCTCTAAAGTAACTAATTATATCTTGTTTGTTTAATCTGTACAATAACCAAAGTGTAAAAGCAACAATTTGTCATTTTATGGGAGTTAATTAGTCACTTTTACGCTTCAGTTCATGCAGATTAAACAAACAAGATAAAGTAAAGTGTTACACAGTCAGCTTTAGTGGTGTTGGCTTGTTGTTAAGATAGGATCAATTTCTGGCTGTAGCCTTATATTTAACAGAAAAGTATGCGACTAAAGAAGCTTAGTAGCCAACATGCTTAACTATTCCTTGAAGTGTAGGGCTAAAGACAGGAGGCAAACAGCTTATCTAAGCATTAACACTGAAAGCAGGGACAAACATATATATTGGCTCTTTACAGAGTCTGTCAAGAAGTTGCCACTCAACTCCCCCGTAAACATCAATTCGGCGTGTTCACATTTCTGTTTTTGTACATATTAAACCAAAATGGGATACAACAAGCAAATATGTGACCTTTAGAGGCACTAGTAGGCATATTTTCTAATCTCTGTCCCCAGTCATTAGTCTTTATACAAAGCTACTCTAATTGCCTCCTGGCTCCTGGCACACTTCAACACCAACAGTGGTATCGAGGGTATTTCTAACTATTGTTTTCATTCGTCCTCTATTTATCCTATAATGTAACTAAATTACAACATTGATTTTGCAGTACCTCTCTCTCTCTCTTTGTCTTTTTTTCAGATCTCACAATGGGAACCTCAGCGGCCCCTCAGGTAGCTCCCCCCTGTTGGGGTGCTCCCATGGTAAATGTTGTCTGTGTCTTATAGCATGGAGTGGAGCCGCATGGCAGCGACAGACAGGGCATAGCAGCAATCACGAGCATTGCCTTCATCTGGCTCTCCAGGTTCCAGGTCCAATCAGAGACCTATGAAACTTAGAGGCGTGGAACTGAAGAGAGTGAACAAGAGTCATAGCGAACTATATGTTGCTTGTGGATTTTACTGAAATGACACATCTCATAGGATAGAAGCAAAAGAAAGAAAAATGGTCCAAAGCAGGGTTAGGACATTCTCAGATTGCAACATGCAGTCTGCTTGAGAATATTTTTCTGAAATATCTACTGGAGAGTGATGAAGTGGCAAGTGATAGTGCCAAATTAAGAAGCTGTTGCTTGGAAACAGCTTCTTCTTCTCTTTAGTTTCCCTTTTACAGTCCAGGCAAGCCACCTGGTTCTCCTACTCATAGCTGAACTCACCCCTTCATTGACACGTTTTTCTTCTTACGGAGATTTCAGTTGTCTCTTTGGCAACAACAGAAATGACACTCTCACCTAAAGGCTACCTGAAACAGGCTTCACCCTCTGCTCTCTAAGTCCTTGTGCATGTGTAACTCAGACATGAATCTCTATTAATTAGGTTAAGTAAGAGCTTTTGTTGTGGCGTGTTTGTTTCTTCATTCGCTGTGTGCCAGCTTTTATTGTTCAGGATCTGTGCGTCTTCATCGTCACTTTTGTGTGTGTCGCTATAAATCTTTTACAGTACGTGTAATCTTTTTTTACATTTGTGTTTGTTTTGCAGTCTGTGTGTGTGTCTGTCTTATATGTTGTGCAGTAACATCACAACTCCTCCTCTCCCTCCCCTCCACACCTTTAGACTGTACCCATGGGGGTCCCTCCTTTTATGGGGACTCACCCCAACTTCACCATGGTAAGACCACCAGTCCAGTACGGTCCAGTAATGTCCCTGAACCAGCGTGGACATTACTGGACATTGAAGGACAAATACCCCTTTAGGCGGCCCTCACTCCCATCAGGTGGCCGACACTGTGTCTGACTGTCTCTTTTTTTCTTTCATCTATCTCTGTGTAAGACCGGGGCACCGGGAGCTCCCATGATGCCCATGGTGAGGCCAGGCTTCCCTGCCACCGGAGCGACCCCCGGAGCACCGGTAACAAGCTCCTTCTTAAATGGATTATACACACTCTTGACAATTTCATACATGAAAATCATAGCTGCTCTGATAAAAGGTGGCTCGAGTGCTAAAAAGTACGTGTCCGCAGATGTCTCCTGGAGTGGCCCAGAGCCCCCGAAAGCCTCCACCACCGAGGAACGCTCTGGATGACCTCAACATTAAGGACTTCATGTAGACTGACTGATCTGTAAAAACCCCCAAGGTATGTGTAACATAGAAAATAGAAAGCTGCATGTCATAGCAGAGGTTGTGAAGCAGTCCCAGCTCGCTAACAGGATTACTGCGCCCTGAATGTGACCGTAAATGAGCACTGGGTCCTAACCCCGGTTGTCCCAAGAGAAATCTGAGGTGTCACAAAGGGATAAAATACTAGATACTTTTACCTCTTTATGCCTTTGAAATACCACAAATGAAACTTTCTGTGAATGAAAAACTTGCTCATGACCTATGTCCATGCTAATGCCTTCTGACAAGAGATCACAAGTAGACATTATCTTGTTTTAAAGGGGGACCACCCATTTTACCTACAAAAAGGCCAGTTTACTCTATTTAAGGAGCAGTACTCACACTTTGAAAACAGCCTGTGGCTCTGGAAGAAGGGTTATCTCGCTTTGTTCACAGAGATGACAGGTTTATTTAAGCATTTACCTCCTCTGCTTCATTCTGACCATTCCTTCTATCTCAAGTGCTCCAACTTAATGAAAGTGTGAAAATAAATTGCAATGTCTCTTTAAGGGATCATAAACCAAAAAAAGATGGGGTGGTTTTAAAATTTAAAACAGCAAAGAGACATCAAAAATGCAAAAATGTCATTTGAATGAAGGTATTGGAATTGGACTTGGGACACACACACTCACATATACATATATATGTCTATATGTATAAATTTAGATTATTCATTATTCACCAATTTCTTTTGAGAGCACTTGTGTTTTATTCACATTTCATTTTCTCCCCCTCTGTAGGTTTGTCATTGTGTCTGGAGCTCTGTGGATATGGATGTCTGCACTTCCCCACTGCCTTCCCCTCAGTCATGCCCCAGCCCCTCCAGCAAGCCAGCCATCACATCTTCGATCTTTGCCCTCTGACCTCCTAACCGGCCGCAACTCCCTGAGAAAACCCGCCCTCCTTATCTAATGTTGTAGCACAACTGTGAATGTGAACCCTAGATACAGAAAAACAAAACTCCGTTTATGTATGTGTGTGTGGTGTGTGTGTGTAATTCAGTGTTAACCTTTACTTAATATACTACGGAAAAATGAACCAAAAAAAATAAATAAATGTGTATTTAGATTCATTCTGGATTTCTGCGTATCAGCTGACTTGGAATGGTGGATAAATGTTGGTTTATTTGCGCATCTCCCAGACGAGGACCGTGTTGTTAAATGTGGACTGTGTTCGGTGTGTGTAACTTCACTGGCCAACCCCCCCGCCCACGCCTCTACTCCTGTTGTCCAAACTAATACTGAGCTATGTTTATGTCATTGAAAACTCGGTTGTATCTATATCTGCTTGGCCATCCATCCCTCCCACCTGTCGAGTTTTTGGAGAACAATTCTTGATCAAAATGTACCTGAAAACAACTTGCACTGCGAATCTGGACTTATCATCGAACACATCAAGCTGTGTTCACTTTCATTTTTACTTTATCTTTTTTTTTTTTTTTTTTTTTTTTAGGAATTGTATGAAACATGCAAACACTTGTGAACTGTGTTCAAATTGACATATGCATTTTAGACAATTTTAAAAAGGCAGATTATACATATTTTCTTTCATCTTTATTTTGAGAGAAAAAATGGATCATATATTTTTAGTCATGTCAAATAATATGGTTGAAAAAATAGGGCAAGTACACTGAAAAATGTCCCACCGTCTTTGTACATACCCCTCAATCTGTAATCAGAAGCAGTATTGAATGGAAACTTTGCCCCAAGTGTTTACTGTTTCGCCCTCTGCTGGTGTGGAGTGATACTGCATCATAGCATGTGACACAGGTCAACCTGGGATGCATTCTCAGTACTCTCAAGAAAGCTCCTTTCCTTGTCTCGGTTCCCACGTGGGGTGACTTAATGTGAGCGTGGAAACCGAAGAGAGAAGGAAGCCTTTGTGTAACGTGGACTCAGTCCTCTTTGGGTCATTTGTGACTCAGCAGCGGCCGGTACATTCGCTCATGTACTGTCACTGGAAGTCTTGGACTGGACTCTCACTGTAAAGCACTCAAGTATACGCTGGATGTTCTGTGTGTTGTTTATTTCCAAAAGTGACTGTATCTTAATCCATTGTGGCATTAACAAAGTGTTGAAAGAAAAATAAAGATGACTATGACACATAAAAACATAAAGAATGTGGATAAATAATGTTTGCTAAGTATTCATATGAAGGCTGTGTTTCTTTTTTTTCTTTTTTTTGGGTTATTATGGATGGCATCATCCTCCCTCCCTCACCCCCACCTGCATGTGAGTCCAAATGAGATGCAATAAAAGACAAATACACTGATCCAAACTACCCTCACGGCTCATCACTTATCTCTTTTCTGCTTTTGTCAGCTTGTTGTTTTAAATGTTGTATTTGTTACCTGCATGAATTTATTTCTTTTTTCAATAAAACGTGTCTGTGGCAAGTTCAATAAGGGAAAAAAATTAGAACACAAGACGTGAGTACACTTTTAAATGTCAGAAAATACACATATATATATATATGTTGTGTAGACCCAGTATTTATTTCCTTTAACATGAAGTGAAATGAGAACTGTATTCTTTCAAAAGTAAACAAAGCAAACATTGTGCAACATAGATTTTTTTTCTTTTCATTTACATAATTCAGTTTCATATTTATATAAATTAAGTATTTCAGAGACAAACAACTGTGGTGTTTACAAAAGGTGACAAAGAATATCTGTCAAAATACAAACTGAAGAATTAACTCAAATAACTTCAAATTCAGTGAAGTTTTGGTCTTAAATGTGTCAAAATTTCAAAACTGACATACAGACTTTGCTCTTTATATTACAGTTAAGAAATAACATATATAAACATTACTATGTGTAAGACTTGGTCTCCGTTATCCAGTTGTTTCAGACAGCGCCAAGACCAGCAGAGGCAGTAGCTGCACACTTTTCATGTTTTGGAAATGTGTGATGATAAATTAATAAAACACATCCATCAAAATAACCAACCACATAGAACATGAAAAAGTTCCTGATGTGAGGGTTTCAACATAAATACAAATCCTCACATATTAGTGTGATTTTCTTCGTAATGTTTATATTACCCTCAATTATAACAATTAAAAGTGAAATATTATATTAGCAGTTTATTATTCTGATTAGTTTGAAAGACAGCGTAGAGCAAAACATAGAAATGACAAATTACACTGATTATAAATACATGAACTTGGCAGTAAACTTTTTTAAAGACAACAAAGATTTTACACACCAAAGTCCGTTCAGAGGCGTTGGGGAGTGCTGCTGCATTTGTGGGGAGAAAAAAAAAGTTGTATAAAGCCTGTTGGGGATCTAGAGAGAGACGAGGGAAATCTCAGCATCTCAAGGCAACATTAGCCACAAGTAACATAACACACCTGAATCTTTGAATGAACTGTTGGTTGTTGAGTTGCATTCTGGGTAATATACAGTAGGTGTTGATGGTGCTGATGATAGAGTACTCTTTCAAGGAAATGTTAATATTGTCTTCGGTCAAATCCTGCATTATTTGTTTAGGGGGAAAAAAAAGAAACGATTTTTAATAATTTTATAGTATCTCCACAGATCAATATCACTTTAAATGGTTCCAATAACCTCCTTGAACTTATGTTCAGGTCATGTCAGCATATATTACTATTGTTATTATAGCCTTGGGGGAAACATCCTCTATGAGATTCCTTCTTTCATGCTGCAATGTACTGAAGCTTTGTAATGTTGGACATGAATGATGAGTAGGCCTTAGCATGACGTAGTGTGCATGACACCACAATGCATCCGTGACACGTAAGCTTTGAGAGCATGCTATTGGTTGTTTAAGTGCTTCATGAAGGGCATTTTGGGTAGACATGATTGTAGTCCTTAATTGACAACACTGCAGTCTACACTTAAGATTTACACGTCTACTACTAAAAGTTTGCGTCTCTGTACAAAGCTCTAAGTCCTACTAAAAAGTTCTCAAGTCGTACGTCAAAGTTCAGGACCATTCTTAAGACTATTTCTTAGAAGTTTCATACATACAGGCCCAGATCTTTGAGTCTCTTTGAAAGTAACAACAAATATTTTTGCTTTTTAGGAGCCATCACTTTGCAGTCAAACCTCTTTGCAGAGACGTGGATCTTCATGGATCCAGTGACAGATCTGGGCGTATTTGGGCGGAGTAATCCTCACCGCAACATTAAAGTCCCTTATGCTCACCTCCCTCCACCTCCACCCACTGATGACCCGAAAACACCCCGATCACCCTCCGCTGCCACTTCCCTTTCCTGCCTGGGTCTCCCTCTTCCTGCCTGAGACGAATGTAAACACCTGCACCTGTGGCGCCCTGCTGCGCATCACAGTGCTGGTACATCAAATCATCGGACTCGTTTGCCACTGAACAAAAGCGATAAACCACCCTCTCGTTGCCGCGCCCGTCCAAGGGGCTTTTGTCGGTATCGTAGCCTGAAAAGTGGATCCGTGCCACGGGGGCAGCAGAGGGCGCCACCCCAAGCTCCATGTGCTTTTGTTTGACGGGTCGTTTCAGCTCCAGAACGGCGTAATCGTAGTCAGCGGGCACTGAGTTGGTGGAGCTCTCGGTTTGGATCCATCCTTGAGGGATTTGGGTTTGTTTGACTCGTGTCCAGCGGAAGACAGGCTGCTTCCTGGGTTCATCGCTACGCCGTACACGGCTAAGACCTTTCTGTCTCCCTCCTCCTCCTCGTCTCTTGAACTCATCCCCATTTTGATGATCCTCGCCTTCTTTCCTTACCCTGCGCCTCCTGCCTCTGCCTCCCTTTTTTCCTCTCCCTGCAGCTTCATCTATACTATTCTGTTCCTCACCCTCCATCACCTGCTCCTCACCTCCCTCCCCCTCTCCTCTCCTCCCACCTCTTCGCCGCCCTCCTCTCCTCCTACCCCCTCTCCTTCTTTTAGCCTTGAGCTGTAACACCCCTACTCTCAGCCTTTTGGCACCCTCTATGTAGTCCTTCCCATCATGTATGCAGTGTGCTGCCGTTAGCACGTGTTTCGGGGACACTAGGACTCCGGAGCAGCCTGAGGAGAGACGAACAGCAGTGGAGAAAGGGTAGTTTGTGCTGAAGCGCAAGTCAGCGATCACAAAGCGTCCATCTGCTCCATAAACCTGCCGTTTCCTGCGGGTACGGGCTGCCAATGGTGCAGGCGCTCCTGCAGACGTCTTGTTAAAACCCTGCAAACTGACATCTGTGTGTGTACGCGAGTGCCATTTTCATACATTGTCTCATATCCCAGAATCCTCTCCAGTTCAGTCTGGTCCACAGGTGGTCTGCTGCTTTGGCACTCTATTCCACAGAGTGTCTTTGCCCCTCCTCTCTCCTCATCCTCCTCCTGCCCTCTGAACAAAGGCATGCTCAGAGGCTCGGTGTGTGTGTCCAGCAGCACCGGGAGGCTCTGCCTGGTCCACCTGTACGCCTCGCTGCCCTCATCTCCACCAAAAACTCTAGAGACTGTCAGGGCAGCTGCACAGAGCAGCAGACACAGGAAGTGGTGGAGTCCCATCCCACTGAAAAGAGACACAGAGATAAAAATGACTCATTTAAAGTTGTTCTGGGAGAATTATCATTGTTCCACACCTCTAAATCACCACCAAAATCTCTTATATGTTCTATCAGGCCGTGAGAGAAATGCTATACATGTCCCCACAGGCCTCGCTAGTAGCATTCATGTTGATGTTACATTCTACATGGCCAGCAGAGGGCGCAAAAGCTCACTTTCTGAACAATAGAGCACCGAACAGCATCTGTGATATTTGACATGATTTTTCTGCAACAGAATTAAATGTAGGTAATGCAGTTGTATCAAATGCAACAGTCTACTTTAACTAGAGTCTACTTTGTTTAAAAAACAAAAAAAATTACTGACTTTGTTTTTTTTTTTACTATTTACTGATATTGATAGAGCCTTTAAGTCTGATATTATTCTATTGGTCTATTTAAAGAGGTATACATCTTTGAAAAGAAGTTAGCAAGTCTGAAACTCAAGATAATTAAGAGACATTGCTGATAAAAAAAAAGACCATAAAGAGAAATGTAACTTTTTAAAACAATATTTAGATCATTGATAGTGATGTGATTTTATTATGAAAAGAATAAGTCCAAAACTTTCCTACCTGCAAACATTCAAAAGAAACACCACCAAAAAACAGTAAATGCACTCCTTCTCATTAATAAAAAATCCTCTCCATCCAAACGGCTTCCAGCAGACTGGCTTCCATCATTTCCTGGGCTCCAAAAAAAAAAAAAAAAAAAAACTGGAGCGCAAAGAGAGGCTGTGCTCTAAGATCCTCACAGAAATCTACATCCCACTCTGATGCAGAAAAAAAGTAACAGGCAAATAGGCAGAAGGGCGGAGGAGTCAGGCCAGGAGGGTGCAGGCATGAATGAAGTTTTTGATCATGTGATGATGTTAGATTTCAGGTCAAAAGTGGAGCCATGTGGAGAGAACTTGGGGTGTTTGTTCTTGGGATTCTGCAAATATTTTTATTACATCGGGAACACATGCAGAACAGTGACGCTTTTAATGAAGAAGAAATGAATTTAGATGTAAACCTGTTTACAGAGAGATCCACAGACAAAATATTGCCTTTGAGTATGTGTTTATCCGGTGCTTTTGCAGTCAGAGATGTAAGTTTAGATTTATGCCAGGTTTTGAAGTGTTTCCAGACACACACACACACACACACACACACAACGGTACACATCTCTCAGTTCTGGGGAACCTGTAACCTCTGTTGGTTTATTTTGACAAGTGTCTCTCTCTGCTTGGTCCAAAAGGAGTTCATTCAGTGCAGGAACTCCTCCTTTCTCCTTGATTAGATGTTGTAACACACACACACACACACACACACACACACTAATAATAACAGGCTCAGTTATTACTGATATCTTTCTGACAAATGATGTTTGTGCAGGATTTAAATAGAGTAAATCACAGTAAAGTTTCTACTGGAAATAAATTTGCAAAATCAATTCTTGGATGTATTGACCAAGCAAAGTAAATCCAACAGTTTACATGAAAGATAACTGAACGGAAGAATAGCAATGAAGAAAAGCGAGTTGAAAAGAGAGAAGTAGACTGAGTAACTCTGCAAGGAGGCAAGCTGAAACGTATACTTGCTTTACTTTTTACAATAAGAGCTCTTTGATCTAATCTTACCAACTGGCACAATAAAATTACTGAGATCTTAGTGACTGGTCCTTTAAATCAATTTATTCTGCAGTTAGGTCAGGCTTAGCTGGTTTCTTGTTTTGGAAAGCTGATGTGAACAATCACATTACTAATGAGAAACCATCACTGCTGTGTAGCATCTAATATAAATGACTGTAACTTTTCCTGTTCTTTAACAGTGCCAAAGTGAAGTCCCTCTAAATCACAATCAAATTGCAAGGTGCTTCAAGGTTCTGTCCCTTGAGAACCAAAATGTGCAGGCTGAATTATAAAAGTTTATTTTCTGTATATACCTAACAATACTGAATCTAATCATTCATTCTTGCTTCTTTGTGCTCACCCCACATGCGCGTTCTTTCAACTTAACAATGTTGAAACTGAGAGGCTAATATTGCTGCAGTGAAAGCAACAAGATCGGAGACAGTGTAGTAAAAAGCCCTTGGTTAGATGTCAAAGACTGCTGGTTTGAGTTTGTTATCGTTTTACATGATGTTGTTGGAAGAGTGACAGTGTGGCCTGGGCCCTCTCCTCCAGCTGGCAAGAAAAGAGGACGCTGAGACAAAGTGAAACTCCTAAAATGACAAAGCTATGAGTAAATGTGATATTTTTAGCTTTGTGGGTGCTGGTGTTGGTGTATTTAAAAAAAAGAATAGCTAGTGGCTAGCAGTGCTTCACTCTGTCATATAAGGTTACTTTCCACCTCGGCCAGAAAAAAAAAATGGACCTGTGCCCTGCTTACGTAGGCTATACATGCACTGTGCATGCACAATGTATATAACCAATAAGAGACCTTTTTCATTAGGCTGATCACGCATATCGTGCATGCATTACTTGGTATGACAACTGAAAGCTTTGAACTGAAGTTTTTACCATATGTAGAATAGGCAACCCTGCCCAACAGGACAGGCGTTGACATCTCTCAGATGTATAAAGAGAACAAATAATACTAAATAGTGGAGGAAAGTGTGGAGATGGGAAGCCAAAAAAGGGAATTCTGTTGTTTGTTTTTACTTTTTTATTTTGCGTGAGATTTTTGTATTTTTTCCTGTTATGATTTTGGTAAGATCATTTTAATTTATTGAAAGACAGAACCAGGTCCACTCATCTAAAACACTTCGGTAAGGCTCCTTGTGTTTTGCAATTCTCTAAAATGTTAGAAGTGCTAATCTTTGTTCTTCAAGAGAGGGACTAGCGTTAGAGGTACTAGGACAGGAGCTTCAGATGAAGGGCAAAGCCGAGAACGAGGGGCATGTCACTCCTTGTCTCTTGGCTTTCTGTCAGATAGGGATTCTCTAGGAGGAGAGATCTTTTTAACACATACATTCACTGATAGTGATGATAATTACTGATGTTTTTATTATTATGTATTATTATCATTATACTACCTATTATACTATTATACTACCCAGTAGGGCTGTTCGATTTTGCCCAAAAATAAAATCCAGATTTTCTTCTCGCAAAACCCGATTTCATTATTTATTATTTTATTATTTTTGGTGAAATAACAGAAAAGACATTTTTTCAAATATGCTATTTTTTTGCACATTTTGCAAACAATTTCCCCATCGGGATGAAAGTGCAAACCTTGCTCTTTATTAAACAAAAAAAATCCCTCAAAGGGATTAAAATAATAAAAAAAAATGTTATGAACTTTTGCCATCTGGCTTTGCTCCATGCTATCTTCTAGTAGACGTCTTGTAAACAAAAGAACAATCCCTTTGGGATTAAGTGAAAACCCCACTTTCACAGTAAATTTAAGGTTTCTTTTTAAAAAACTTCTTTTTTAAATAAATAAGGCTTGATAAAATGTAGTTTGTATCCCTAAGACAAAAATTAATACTTGCAAGTTGCAAGCATGTAAGTTATGTGCATGCTATATCCCTGATGAAAAAAAACAAAACACCTTTTCTAATTTAACGAAACAGGTTCTTTGCATGTTAAATAATAAATAAATAAAATAAATAAATAATAAAATTACCCATGAGGGAGGAAGAGGTGTGTAATGTCTGTCAGTCAGTCATGCCCTGTGGCATGTTACAACGCACCCCCTCCTACACTAAAGAGCCTCTCTGACGGAGGGATTGAGAGGTGTTTCTTAGCTAGCTTGCTGAGCAATCGCACGCAGCCGTACCATTTCCAAACAACGGACTTGCTCTTGGTCTATTTGGCAACAACATCCACGCTGGCCTTAGCGCTGAACGCAGACATGTTTGTTTGCAGTATGCTGGGGAGAGCACGATGGGAGGAAGGAGGCGGAAGTCACTACAGCAATGAACGGGGGATGTACCGCAATTACCCTAGTTAAAGTGAAAAATCGTTTTTACGATTTACACGTTTTTAACATCGTCCTAACTATATAATCCGATTACGATTGAAAAACAATTAATCGAACAGGCCTACTACCCAGTGATTAAAGACACAGACTAAGACTTTCATTCTCATTCAGCCTGGTGCACCACTGCATTGTGTAAATTCTTGGAGTAACCTGATATCCTAGCAGGCAAGCAGGAAGTGGTATAGTAGTAAATCAAGCCGAAAGACTGAATTGGTTTTCATTGGACATTTCCTAAGCAGTGCCCGGATTAAGAGGATTTAGATATTGGAGTCCATCAGAACCTATTAGCAATATCCACCAGCAGATTGGTTTTACCCATTTGTGACAGAACTGTAGATGCTCAAATAAAAAAATGTGAGCAGAATCACCTTGTCCATCCATCCATCCATCCATTCATCTTCAACTTCATATCTGGGACCGGGTCGCGGAGGCAGCAGTCTGAGCAGAGATGCCCAGACTTCCCTCCCTCACCCCAGACACTTCCTCCAGCTCTTCTGGGAGGACCCCGAGGCGTTCCCACATAGTCTCTCCAGCGTGTCCAGGGTCTTCCCCAGGGCCTCCTCCCGGTGGGACATGCCTGGAACACCTCCCTAGGGAGGCGTCCAGGGGGCATCCGAAACAGATACCCAAGCCACCTCAGCTGACTCCTCTTGATGCTGAAGGAGCAGCGGCTTTACTCCAAGCTCCTCCCGAGTGACTAGCCAGTACCTTTCAACCTCCTCGCTTTACAAGATCAGGCTCCTTCCCCCCAGCGCGAGGTGACATTCCATGTCCCTATTGCCAGAGTTTTGGTCCAAGGATTGGCCGACTACTGCTACCCAAACCACATTGCGCTGGCCCCTCATGGACCTTCCCTGCGGGTGGTGAGCCACTTAAAAAGATGAGAGAGGCCTGTAATTTTCATCATAGGTACACTTCAACTATGAGAGACAGAATGGGGGGAAAGAAAGAGGAAGAAATTCCTCAGTAAAATAAGTATTTGGTCACCTACAAACAAGCAATATTTCTGGCTCTCACAGACCTGTAACTTCTTCTTTAAGAGGCTCCTCTGTCCTCCACTCGTTACCTGTATTAATGGCACCTGTTTGAACTCGTTATCAGTATAAAAGACACCTGTCCACAACCTCAAACAGTCAGACTCCAAACTCCACTATGGCCAAGACCAAAGAGCTGTCAAAGGACACCAGAAACAAAATTGTAGACCTGCACCAGGCTGGGAAGACTGAATCCTGCAATAGGTAAGCAGCTTGGTGTGAAGAAATCAACTGTGGGAGCAATTATTAGAAAATGGAAGACATACAAGACCACTGATAATCTCCCTCGATCTGGGGCTCCACGCAAGATCTCACCCCGTGGGGTCAAAATGATCACGAGAACAGGTGAGCAAAAATCCCAGAACCACACAGGGGGGACCTAGTGAATGACCTGCAGAGAGCTGGGACCATCAAGTAACAAAGGCTACCATCAGTAACACACTACGCCGCCAGGGACTCAAATCCTGCAGTGCCAGACGTGTCCCCCTGCTTAAGCCAGTACATGTCCAGGCCCATGTCTGAAGTTTGCTAGAGAGCATTTGGATGATCCAGAAGAGGATTGGGAGACTGTCATATGGTCAGATGAAACCAAAATAGAACTTTTTGGTAAAAACTCAACTTGTCGTGTTTGGAGGAGAAAGAAAGAATGCTTGAGTTGCATCCAAAGAACACCATACCTACTGTGAAGCATGGGGGTGGAAACATCATGCTTTGGGGCTGTTTTTCTGCAAAGGGACCAGGACGACTGATCCGTGTAAAGGAAAGAATGAATGGGGCCATGTATCCATCAAGTGAGATTTTAAGAGTGAAAACCTCATTCCATCAGCAAGGGCATTGAAGATGAAACGTGGCTGGGTCTTTCAGCATGACAATGATCCCAAACACACCGCCCGGGCAACGAAGGAGTGGCTTCGTAAGAAGCATTTCAAGGTCCTGGAGTGGCCTAGCCAGTCTCCAGATCTCAACCCCATAGAAAATCTTTGGAGGGAGTTGAAAGTCTGTGTTGCCCAGCGACAGCCCCAAAACATCACTGCTCTAGAGGAGATCTGCATGGAGGAATGGGCCAAAATACCAGCAACAGTGTGTGAAAACCTTGTGAAGACTTACAGAAAACGTTTGACCTCTGTCATTGCCAACAAAGGGTATATAACAAAGTATTGAGATGAACTTTTGTTATTGACCAAATACTTATTTTCCACCATAATTTGCAAATAAATTCTGTAAAAATCAGACAATGTGATTTTCTGGATTTTTTTTTCTCATTCTGTCTTTCATAGTTGAAGTGTACCTATGATGAATAATTGGAGACCTCTCTCATCTTTTAAGTGGGAGAACTTGCACAATTGGTGGCTGACTAAATACTTTTTTGCCCCATTGTATGGAGAACTAGACAGCTATGATGCAATATATGGCTTGCAATTTGTTCCTCTTTGAATATATCAAGGGGTAACATCTTGTTCCTGTGACCGACTGCACAGTTCCCATCATCACTCACTCACTTCACAACACTCAGCCTCTCTGCCAGCAAGTTTGTAGCATGGAACAGCTCAACTCCTCTGTGGTCACTCCTAACATCTCCTCCTTTCCTGGATATCCACCTCCTGCCACCTGGGCCTCAAGAAATCTGGCCCCTGTGGTGGTGCTGTCCCTCTGCTTCCTGCTGGGAGTTCCAGGAAATATCGCTGTGATCATCCTCAAACCATCCCGGCAGCACCTGTGCAGTCTGAGCCAGACTTTGATGCTGAATTTGGCTGTGTCAGACCTGCTCTGCCTGCTCACTCTGCCTTTGTGGATTTACACCTTACTGCACAGCTGGACCCTCGGTTTGGTGTCCTGTAAGCTGCTGGCATATCTCGTATATTGCAGCCTTTACGGTAGCATGCTGACTGTGATGGCACTGGGTATTCAGCGCTACCTACAAGTGGTATACTCTCACAAGCTCTTTGATCAGGCTGGACGGAGGAGGCTGCTGGTGCTACTCTGGCTGGTTGCGATGATCCTGTCCATCCCTTCTTTAGTGGTTCGGCAGCTGACTTCAGAGCAGCACCAGACAAACTGCCAAGCTCACTACTCTTCCCAGGCCCAGCAGGTGGCCGTGCTGCTGATAGAGTACCTGCTGGGATTTCTATCAGTTTCTGTTGTGGCATTTGCATACATACGCCTCCACAGAAAAGTGAACCAGGCAGCTTTCTTCAACAACCCACAGACAACTCGACTGGTCACGAGTATCGTTGTGACCTTTTTTGTCCTATGGATGCCGTATCTTATCATAAATGTGCTCGGTGTGGTGGCTATTTTGCAAAAAAATGAGGATTTGTTGGAATTTTGCATGGACAGCTGGAGCATTACTGGAGCACTGACATTTGTTAATAGCACCCTGAATCCACTTCTTTATGCATTTGCCTCTGGAAACATGAGCACTGTGTGCCAAAAAAGGGAATATAAATGTTGTTGTTAATGCAGAAGTTGCAATTCCAGGAAGTCAAATAATTTCACGTATAGAAAGAAAGAAAGGCCACCAGATATCAGTACAATGTGCAGAACCTTACTGGTGGTTACATTTAGGGAAATTATTTTTCTTCTTGGGGAAGTGAAAAAGGTGTTTTCAGTCAAAAGATCTCATCTTCTCCCTCATTTGTCATAGAGAGCTGGTGATGATTTATGGTTTAATGATCATTTTTTAGCTTGAGTAATGTCTTCCCTAAAATCAGCTCTGCACTGATTACGACTGGTCCTCAGCCAGAGCTGTAAAAATCAAGGTCTCTTGAAAATGAGTCAAGCAAAGAGTCAAAAGATCAGCACTGAAATGAAAGAACAAAAACATCCATCAAAGTCTCAATTATTACTGTTATACAGACAGGTGACATTTGTGCCACTTGTAAGAAAGATGGGATTTGAACAGAGTAAATCACATTAAAGCTTCTGTGGCAAACAAAATAAGCAAGTTGAGGTTCAAAGTTTATTCTTGGCCTGGGAACAGCATTTTAAAAGTTTTCAATGTTAGTACAATGAGATCTTCATCAGCTTAGTTTGCCCCATATTCACTATCGTTTTTCTGAGCACTTTAAGGGCTTCTCAAAAGAGTGAATCCTGAATCTTAGATTTTAAACCAACATGTACAATAAGTACATAAAATGCCCACAAAAAACATGAAATTTGAACATCTGCAATTCCATGACAAGTGGGAAAACTCCATCTGCTGATCAGGATCATGTTAAAATGTCAAAAACTATTATGGAAACAATTACTTAACAGCTTTGAAATGGACTGTGCGGGGAGATAATTTAGTCAAAACATACAAAGTCTTATTAAATTATTTTCAATTATAAATATCAAGTTAAACACAATTTCCAAAAGATGGATTTATAGCATGTGAGAGAGAGCATACATGGATTTAGAGTCATTACTCATTAATGATAAACATGACTGGGTAATTTTGAATGTGAAGTGGGATTATTGTATAAAAAATGTTGTTGCTTTGATATTATGTTTGAACATGTGGGGTCACTGCTGCAGGATATCTAGAAGGGAAAATACATCAGCTAATGAAGCATTACAAAACTGTGCAGCAATGATGCAACATGTGATATTTGTAAAGGATTTTAGAGAATTTCGATTATTGCATTTGTAATTTGTTCCTCTTTGAACATATCAAGGGGTAACATCTTGTTCCTGTGACCAACTGCACAGTTCCCATAATCACTCACTCACTTCACAACACTCAGCCTCTCTGCCAGCAAGTTTGCAGCATGGAACAGCTCAACTCCTCTGTGGTCACTCCTAACATCTCCTCCTCTCCTGGACATCCACCTCCTGCCACCTGGGCCTCAAGAAATCTGGCCCCTGTGGTGGTGCTGTCCCTCTGCTTCCTGCTGGGAGTTCCAGGAAATATCGCTGTGATCATCCTCAAACCAAAGCACCTGTGCAGCCTGAGCCAGACTTTGATGCTGAATTTGGCTGTGTCAGACCTGCTCTGCCTGCTCACTCTGCCTTTGTGGATTTACACCTTACTGCACAGCTGGACCCTCGGTTTGGTGTCCTGTAAGCTGCTGGCATATCTCGTATATTGCAGCCTTTACGGTAGCATGCTGACTGTGATGGCACTGGGTATTCAGCGCTACCTACAAGTGGTATACTCTCACAAGCTCTTTGATCAGGCTGGACGGAGGAGGCTGCTGGTGCTACTCTGGCTGGTTGCGATGATCCTGTCCATCCCTTCTTTAGTGGTTCGGCAGCTGACTTCAGAGCAGCACCGGACAAACTGCCAACCTCGCTACTCTTCCCAGGCCCAGCAGGTGGCCGTGCTGCTGATAGAGTCTCTGCTGGGATTTCTATCAGTTTCTGTTGTGGCATTTGCATACATACGCCTCCACAGAAAAGTGAACCAGGCAGCTTTCTTCAACAACCCACAGACGACCCGACTGGTCACGAGTATCATTGTGACCTTTTTTGTTCTATGGATGCCGTATCTTATCATAAATGTGATCAGTTTGGTGGCCACTTGGCTCAAAAATGAGGGACTGTTGAAGTTTTGTAAGAAAAGCTGGAACACTACTGGTGCACTGATGTTTGTGAATAGCAGCTTGAATCCACTTCTTTATGCATTTGCTTCTAAAAACACATGTTCTCCATGCCAAAAAAGGGAACAGAAATGTTGTTGTTAACGCAGAAGCTCACCATTGTAGGAAGTTTAATAATTTGATATGGTATGATCAATGAAAGGCCACCAGATATCAGTACAAACGGGAACCAAAATGATAATAAAACTTAGAGAATACTTAGAACTATGGAAATCTCATCTCCCTTGCGAAAACACAGCTTGAGGGTGTCGTTCTCTCACTTTTCACAGAGAGCTGTGGAAGATTTGTGGTGTAATAATGAATTCCGAGGTTAAGCAACATCTTCTCTAAAATCAGCTGTGCAGCTGGTCCTTAGCCAGAGCTGTAAAAATAGAGGTTTATTGAAAACAAGTCGGGAAAAGAGTCCAAATCATATTTTCTTACTTCTCTGTCTGAAAATATTTTCAGTTATTTCTGTTTTATATGTGTGCGTGTGTGTGTTGATGTGGATGTACACTACAGGCCAAACATTTGGAAGCAACTTCAAGTTTCTGTTCACAATGCCTTTCTTAAAAACCAGCATGAGTTATATGTATTTTGGGATGTATTTACTGCATGATCAGACTTTGCTTTCATTGATATGCACCATTTTCCTCAATTTACCTTTAGGTATACATTGATGTTACCTAGACAGAAAAGAAGAGGAAGGTATTCCTCAAAAGATGGTTTGGCCCCCTCAGTCTCCAGAGCTCTCTCCAGTTGAGCTTGTGTGGGATGAATTGGATTGATCAGTCAGAAAAGTTCGTCCCACAAATCAGCAGCCTCTTTCCTGGCACATACCTTAAAAAACTTGTGGAACGAATGCCTCGTATATGCCATGCTGTTGTTAAAGCCAGAGGAGGTTACTTTGAAAGAAAGCAAAGTCTAAGCAAGAAAAACTCAAATACCTGATAATTATAGTAAAATGTCTTCTGATAAGTTACTTCTTTATATAATAATCATGTTTCATTTTGTTGCAAAGTATACCAATGAAACAATGATCTTTTTTTGTACAAACTTGCCTCTAAACTTTTGGCCTGTACTGTACGTACAGTAAGATTTTCCAGGACTGCGAAATAATGCCACTTAATATCAGCTTTTATAGGAATGATCTAGTCATAGGAAACAATGAAAACATTGAATAAGTGTTTGTGTGGGAGTGTATCCAACAAGAGGATTGACAATTTGTCTATACTGTTTTGCAGCAGACAGACACAAAAACAGATAAAAAGAAGGACAAAGAGAGAGGGAATGCTGCACTGATAATATAAGCAGATGTGTAAACTCATTTATTAATTATTTCCAGTGGATTTAGGACAGATTAGACTGATTTTCAGGCAGACTATTCCAGCTCTCATATTGCATGTTTTTTTTGTAAATTGTATATATTTATGCTTCCAACAAGTGTTGGTGACAGATTGTAATATGTAATTTTACAATACATGAACTGTATAATACAATCATATGATGCATTATCTTTCTTTATGTCTTCTGAATAATAATAAATGGGCTTTTGCACTTTCATGCACAATAGTGGTACTATCAGTGGTTAATAAAATATTCAGATACCTTACTCAAGTAAAAGTAGCAATACTACACTGTAAAAATATTTCATCTAAAAGTTCTGCGTTAATTCTGCATTCATTCAAAGGAAAAGATTGACATTTTGGAGATACCCCTACTTGTTTTCTTGTTGAGAATTAGATGAGATGAGGACATGGGGCAGGAGATGGTTAGCTTAGCACAATGACTGGGAATGAGGGAAACACAGAGGCTTAAGCTAACTGACTGCTGGCAACAGCTTCAAATTTATCACACAGTCATACATAGATCATGAGTGAGGGATTTCTCAAGTCTTCTAAACTAACTCAACACAAGAAAGTGAATAGGTATATTGTTAGTACTACAGTGTACAATCAGCTAAATGCACTTCAAGTATCAAAAGTAAAAATACTCAGTGCAGAAAAATGCCCTCTGTGGCTTTTATACTATTATATATTGTATATTTAAGTAACTGTTACTGATATTTTTTATTGTTGTAGTATATAAACTAATATCCTGTTGGGTAATTTACAAACTAATATTTTACAAACTTATTATATGTTTTGTATGTCAGTGTATGTATTGTTTAAGCTTCACTTTAGACTATTATAGAAGCCAAGAACAACTGTGCTTGCAATTATTTTTTTAATGCCATTAACTTGAGACCACTAGATAATTATATTATCTCGAGATAACAAAGCTCATTTTCTCATGATAATGAGATAATTTATCTCAGAGGATCTCCACATAGCCTACAGACACCTGTTGACTGTACACAAACTGTAAGTAAACATTATAAATCAGAAGAGGAAACAACCTTCAGTCTTCTTGTGATAATGCTTCATTTTGTCTTTATCTTGAGATAACAAAGCTTGTTTTCTTAAGATCAGTGTATTTAAAAAAAAAAGCAAGCACAGCCTTTCTTGGCTTCTGTAGACTGAGTCACTGTACAAAATAAGTATCAGTAAAGCTCTGTTGCTCTTGCACTGAGTTGGCTACATCCATCACTATTTGTTCTCTTTTTCCTTACCCTCTCTCCAGCCTTCACATTTTGTGCTTTCTTTTCATTAATTTCCGCTGGGGCTGGAACTGACACTTTGATATGTTTAGTGAACCTGGAGGTCCAGGGGGGTCTTCCCCTGTGTGTGTGGCTGAGAAGCGGGATCCTTTTTCCTGGAGTAACTCAGCTGGTCATGCTCTCAGAGGCTGAGGAAGCGCCATCATTTATGTTCTCTCCTCAGGCTGAGTGGACGACAGTCGAGGTCAACTCATAACCCTCTTTGAACTGAACTCTGTCTAGACACCACTGTAAAAACACAGTCCAAGCAAAGGATCAGGACCGCTGTGGGAGAGAATGTACTTTGTGTATCTGCTGTTTGTGACTCAGTATTTCCCCCAGCTGCTCCTTTGGGCCCAGGCAGGGTTTTCTTGGCCAGCTCTCAACAAAGAAAGCATCTCTTTCCCATGCAAGGATGACTTCTTCTCTAAATTCAGTCTATGTTCTGCTGCCAAGATGCTCGCTTGCAGTTTTCATGATCCGTAACACACACTTTTGGTCATCAGAGGGGAGTTATCTTGACCCTCAGCAGACAAAGGAAGAAAACAGCTGGGACTGAATCCTTTTGTCAGTATATGTGCATGCTGTAAAACCCTGTATTCACTGTGTTGCCAACTACACAACTTTAGAAAGGTACTGGGTCGAGCCAAGAAACTGTCTGGCAACGTGACGTTTTAACACTTCAGCTTTTGTAGAAAAAAGAACAGAAGTGGAAGAAGTACTCAAATATTGTACTTAAGTAAAAAAAGTAAAAATACTGCACTGTGGAAATAATAAATATTGCTCTCAGCTAGCTATTTAAGTAAAAGTACAAAAGTATTAGCATTAAAAAAAAATATATATATATATTATATTATATTATATTATATTATATTATATTATATTATATTATATTATATTATATATATATATATAATAGTTGTGTTGGTTATATTTTTAAATATATAAGTAAAAAGTACAATATTTGCCTCTGTAATTGAATAGAAGTATAAAGTAGCAGAAAAGGGAAATGCTCAAGTAAAGTGGAAGTACCTGAAATTTGTAGTTGTACTTGAGCAAATGTACGTAGTTAATTTCCACCACAGCAAACACCTTAATTAGGTTGTGGTGGGTGCTAGCTGTTTCCCCCTGTTTCCATTGTTTATGCTAAGCTAAGCTAACAGTCTCCTTGTAGTAGAGTGCACACATGAGAGTGGAGTCTTTCTCATTTAACTCTCAAAATGGCAACAGACTCTTTTTTAAACAGGGCTTATCTGTGTGTCTTTGAAAAATAATTTGTAGTTTTAATTAAAGGCCGACATCCCAATTAAAACACTCCACCTCAAAATTAAAAAACGCTATTCTTATCTGAGATAATTAAATAACCGAAGCTGTGGGAAGCGAGCAATGGGAAAGACGCTGACACTGTGACGTAATGAGAATTTTCTAAATAAGTTGGGTCAAGTCTATGGAGGACTAGTGATAACATTTACAGCTATTGTCCTGGGATGGTCGATGACTCACTGTTGCCTGCTCATTCCTCTCTTCTCACGCGGCTAGGATTTACTGTGCTTTCCCCCCTCTCCTCATCCTTCAGTTTCTAATCTGTCCTGTCATGCCCTGCCCTTTCTTTCACTCTACTTTCTCTCTATTAGGTTGTATTAAAAGGACTTAACATTTGTCTCTCCTTTTCTTGCTCCCCTTCCTTACTCCTCCAGGTTCCATCCAGCTGGCAGTATTTACAGTGAGTCCAGGTGCAGAGAGAGATATGAGAAAGCAGGGAGAAGAAGAGCTGGTTTATCTTGGCTCCCCACACCTCCCTGTGTCTTGTAATGGAGCCTCACTGGTTCCTATCCAACCTTAATTCTTAGTTATATTGGGATTTTGCACTTAAGTGGAAAGTTTCCCCCTCAGCGCCAATCTAATTACAATTTTCAGGCTGAGTGTGACCTGCTGTGCCGATGCCGTGATATTTCTGATAACGTGGCCATGGCATGCTCTGAAATCTCCAGCTGCAAGTATAAATCAACAAAACTATGTAAATACACTGACTTGCTGCAAATCTGATCCTCCTTTCTTTTCAAAAGTTTGTTTGTGGAGAGGACTTTGTGAGGTGAAATAATCAGAAAAATATCTGTGCGGTAATTCTTCATGTGCGTTTCTTTCATACAAATACATTCCAGGTGGTTTGCCGAAGAGCCACAGAGACTGCCAGGTGTTAAAGTGCACACTCTGGAAGCTATAATTAAGTGTCTAATTAAGCATTAAGCGTCTACCAGAATACACCATAGTGAATATCTACATTCTGTTATTATAACCATAATATTGCTCTGACAGCCTCTGAAAAAGCCTGCAGTCCGTGATGGAGGACGTGCGTCTCTGTTGTTGCTTCCTTTCAGGGGTACGCAGGATGTAAAGTCATGTTACTGACAAAGCCTTGATGTTTAAACATTTAAGATGTCCCACATGCTAAACAAAGCAAATTCAGACATAATCAGTAATGGAGGAAGTATTCACATCCTTTACTTAAAGTATTTAGGTTAAAGTATTGATACCTCGCTGTAAAAATAATATATAAAAGTAAAAGTAAGTCTAAGCTGCTAAATGCACTTAAATAAGTAATAAAATTAAATAGGACAATAAAATTCATAGGACAATAATATCTCCTTTGACTGTTGTACTATAATACATAATTTGATTATCATTGTTATCATTATTAGTAGTAGTAGTAGTAGTAGGAGGAGGAGTAGTGGTAGTAGCATTACACATGGATAAATGTAAAAGTTGGATTTTACTGTTGTAGTTGTTGATGTGATCATATTTTTAACTTTTGTATAAAACTGCAACTAACAATAATTGTCATTATGGATTAATCAGTTGATTATTTTCTCCATTAACTGTCTGATTTTTCTGTTTGTAAATTTTCAAAACAAAGAAAGGAATGTTGTCACAGTTACCCAAAGTAACTGGAAGCAGGAAATGTTTTTGCATTAGAAGGGATTTATCAGAAAGTAGGCCAATAGGAATAATTTCCTTGATGAATAAAGTGTGCAATTTGAAATAGATTGACTAATTGACTGATAAATTGACTGATTAATAAATCAACTAATCATTTCAGTGGTACTTGTATATACAAAGGGTAGTTTAATTTATAAGACAACATCATAATTCACAGGTTCATTTATAAATTAGCTAGTTACTAAAGCTGGCAGATCATGAGGTAAAAAGCACAATATTTCCCTAAAAGATAATAAAGGTGAAAAGAAAGTGACATGAAAAGAAAAGACTTAGGTGTAAGTATGTATAAGTACCTTAAATTTGTACTTGAGTACAGTGCTAGAGTAAATGTACTTTTTAGTTACATTCCATCAATGAAATATAAAGCACACATGTGTTGAAGCACTCATCAGGGCAGAAGACAGTGGCCTCGTGCATGTGTCAGTGCTTGTGATGGTGAGTGGAAATGCTCTGGGTGCACGTGCACGATGACACAACACTGCAAACACATCGCATGCAAACGCAGGTTAAACTATTCCCATAAATTCTGACCCACAGGCGTTAAATGTCTTGTTTTCTTCAGGATTTCATATGTTTGCATTCAGAAAATACATTTCATACAGGAATTAAAAACACAGAACGCACATGTTGTGATGTGTGATGCACAGTGATGCACACACCATTACAGCTGTGCATTCCTGTTCTGAAACCACAAATAAGGCCTCGTCAATAGCTGTTTTTGTTAGTCAAATGAAAGAGATTGCACTGGGCGTCATCCTGAACATAGTCTTGGTTGAGAAATCAAATTTGTTTTTCAACCCAGAATCTTTTTTATTTAACACTTGAGCCTAAATCAGCTGAGTGACCTTGGTTAGTCTTATATTGTTTCACTACAGTGTAAAAAGGAACATCTTTAAGCTATTGACTGGCAGAAAATCCAGAAAGTCCTGGATGACAAGCAAGTGTGCATTAGCCTGAAAATAACCCAGATAATACAGCACTGTTACTATAAAGCAGCTTTCCAGAAACTTGTGTTTTCATTTGAATGAGATTTGATGTTTCAGAAACATCAGATCAGGGACATTCATCTTGATTTCCTCAAAAGCTTTCAACGGGGAATTTCCCACAGCTGCTCATAGGTGCCTCCATGGACACATTTTCAGAGAGAGACTATTGATGTTGTGGGCAATTTGAGCTCACTATGTTTTTTGTCTTTCTGCAGGCTTTGTGGAAGATTTATATTGCTGGCCAAGGGAAGGGCTGTTCTGTGGAAATTGGTGTATACTTTCATAGCCAGCATTCTCAACTAAGAGAACAACACTGTGCTGTGGACTGAACTGGAGAGGTTACAGACAGTAGATAAAGAAATCCTTTACACCACTGAACAAAGTGTTAAAGATGGTATTAAGTCACGTGTGGACAAGTTTGGACAATGAGTAATGGTGTTGGCTGATCATGGATAAAGAAGTATGTCTCATAATCTAATTATACTGTAATTAAAAAGTAACTCTTATCAGTTTCCAACAATGTCATGGTTATTTATAAGTTTTAAGTCATTAAACAAGCTTTGTTCATTTGCCACTAGATGCCAAGTATTCCATGAATATATCATTTTAAGTGCTTATCTATTTAGTTCCCCTCCTTGAACCGCCACCACCTTACTGTGGTGGAGGGGTTTAATGTGCCCGAATGATCCTAGGAGCTATGTTGTCTGGGGGCATTACGCCCCTGGTAGGGTCTCCCATGGCAAACAGGTCCTAGGTGACGGGCCAGACTAAGAGCAGTTCTACAAGCCCATCATGAAAGAAGAATATCAAGGACCGTTACGTCGCCCGGATTGGCGTTACCGGGGTCCCACCCTGGAGCCAGCCCTGGGGTTGGGGCTCGCAGGCGAGCGTGGCGCCTGGTGGCCGGGTCTTTGCCCACGGGACCCGGCCGGGCTCAGCCCGAAATGGCGACGTGGGCCCGCCTTCCAGTAGGCTCACCACCCGCAGGAAGGTCCATGAGGGGCCGGTGCAATGTGGTTTGGGTAGCAGTCGTGGCAGGGGCCTCGACGACCCAATCCCTGGAACAAAACTCTGGCAGCCATAGGGACATGGAATGTCACCTCGCTGGGGGGGAGGAGCCTGAGCTTGTGCGAGGAGGTTGAGAGGTACCAGCTAGAGATAGTCGGGCTCACCTCCACGCATAGCTTGGGCTCTGGAACCCAGCTCCTTGAGAGGGGCTGGACCCTCCACTACTCTGGAGTTGCCCAGGGTGAGCGGCGGCCAGAGCTGGTGTGGGGCTTGCTTATAGCTCCCCAGCTCAGCCGCCACGTGTTGGAGTTCACCCCGGTGAAGCAGAGAGGGTCGCTTCCCTGCGCCTCCGGGTTGGGGATAGGTCTCTTGCTTGGTTGTTTGTGCCTACGGGCCGAACAGCAGTGTACAGAGTATTACCCGGCCTTCTTGGAGTCCCTGGGAGGGGTACTTGATAGTGCTCCGACTGGGGACTCCATTGTTCTACTAAGGGGACTTCAACGCTCATGCGTGGGTAGCGACAGTGATACCTGGAGGGGCGTGATCGGGAGGAACGGCCTCCCCGATCTGAACCCGAGCGGTGTTCTGTTATTGGACTTCTGTGCTAGTCACAGTTTGTCCATAATGAACACCATGTTCAAGCATAAGGGTGTCCATCAGTGCACGTGGCACCAGGACACCCTAGGCCGGAGGTCGATGATCGACTTTGTTGTCGGTTTCATCTGATCTCCGGCCGTATCCGTATGTCTTGGACACTCGGGTAAAGAGAGGGGCTGAGCTGTCAACCGATCACCACCTGGTGGTGAGTTGGCTCCGCTGGCAGAGGAGGAAGTTGGACAGACCTGGCAGACCCAAACGTATTGTGAGGGTCTGTTGGGAACGTCTGGCCGAGCCCTCTGTCAGGGAGGTCTTCAACTCCCACCTCCGGAAGAGCTTCTCACAGATTCCGAGGGAGGCTGGGGACATTGAGTCCGAGTGGACCATGTTCTCTGCCTCCATTGTCGACGCAGCAGTTCGAAGTTGTGGACGCAAGGTCTCTGGTGCCTGTCGTGGTGGCAATCCCCGAACCCAGGTGGTGGACACCGGAAGTAAGGGATGCTGTCAGGCTGAAGAAGGAGTCCTATCATCGGACCATGTTGGCCTGTGGGACTCCTGACGCAGTTGACAGGTACTACCAGGCAGGCCAAGCAAGCCGCAGCCCGGACGGTCCTGGAGGCAAAAACTCGGGTCTGGGAGGAGTTCGGTGGTGAGGCCATGGAGGAGGACTATCGGTCGGCCTCGAAGAGATTCTGGCAAACCGTCCGGCGCCTCAGAAGGGGGAAGCAGTACTCTGCCAACACTGTTTACAGTGCGGGTGGGGAGCTGTTGACCTCGACTGGGGACATTGTCGGACGGTGGTGGAAGAAATACTTCGAGGATCTCCTCAATCCCACCGACTTGCCTTCCAGTGAGGAAGCAGAGGCTGGGGACTCTGAGGTGGACTCGTCCATCACCCAAGCCGAAGTCACTGAGGTAGTTCGTAAAGCTCCTCGGTGGCAAGGCGCCAGGGGTGGATGAGATCCGCCCTGAGTACCTCAAGTCTCTGGATGTTGTGGGGCTGTCTTGGCTGACACGCCTCTGCAACATTGCATGGAGGTTGGGGGGGACAGTGCCTCTGGAGTGGCAAACTGCAGGGTGGTGGTCCCTCTTTTTAAAAAGGGGGACCGGAGAGTGTGTTCCAACTACAGAGGGGATCACACTTCTCAGCCTCCCAGGGAAGGTCTACACGCCAGGGTACTGGAGAGGAGAATTCGGCCTATAGTCGACCCTCGATTCCAGGATTCAGGAGGAACAATGCGGTTTTCGTCCCGGTCGTGGAACAGCTGGACCAGCTCTATACCCTCCACAGGGTGCTGGAGGGTTTATGGGAGTTTGCCCAACCAGTCCACATGTGTGCTTTGTGGATCTGGAGAAGGCATTCGACCGTGTCCCTCGTGGTATTCTGTGGGGAGTGCTCCGCTTGAGTATGGGGTCCGGGGCCTTTGCTAAGGGCTGTTCGGTCTCTGTACCATGCGACCGGAGCAGGAGCTTGGTTCGCATTGCCCGGCAGTAAGTCAGACCTGTTCCCAGTACATGTTGGACTCCGGCAGGGCTGCCCTTTGTCACCGGTCCTGTTCATAATCTTTATGGACAGGATTTCTAGGCGTAGCCAGGGGCCGGAGGGAGTCTGGTTTGGGAACCACAGGATTTCATCTCTGCTTTTTGGATGATGTTGTCCTGTTGGCTTCATCAAGCCAGGACCTTCAGCATGTGCTGGGGCGGTTTGCAGCCGAGTGTGAAGCGGCTGGGATGAGAATCAGCACCTCCAAATCTGAGGCCATGGTTCTCGACCGGAAAAGGGTGGCGTGCCCTCTCCAGGTGAGTGGAGAGGTCCTGCCTCAAGTGGAGGAGTTCAAGTATCTCGGGGTCTTGTTCACGAGTGAGGGAAAGATGGAGCGTGAGATTGACAGGCGGATTGGTGCAGCGTCCGCAGTCATGCGGTCGGTGTACCGGACCGTCGTGGTGAAGAAGGAGCTGAGTCAAAAGAAAGAAGGCTCTCGATTTACAATGTCAATCTACGTTCCCACCCTCACCTATGGTCATGAACTTTGGGTAATGACCGAAAGGACAAGATCATGCGGATACAAGCGGCCAAAATGAGTTTCCTCCCGCATTGGGGTGGCTGGGCGCTCCCTTAGAGATAGGGTGAGAAGCTTCGGTCACTCAGGAGGAGCTCAAGGAGTAGAGCCGCTGCTCCCGCATTGATCGAGAGGAGTCAGCTGAGGTGGCTTGGGCATCTATTTCGGATGCCCCCTGGACGCCTCCCTAGGGAGGTGTTCCAGGCATGTCCCACCGGGAGGAAGCCTCAGGGAGAAGACCCAGGACACGCTGGAGAGACTATGTCTCTCGGCTGGCCTGGGAACGCCTTGGGATCCCCCCGGAAGAGCTGGAGGAAGTGTCTGGGGTGAGGGAAGTCTGGGCATCTCTGCTCAGACTGCTGCCTCCGCGACCCGGTCCCGGACCAAGCGGATGAAAATGGATGGATGGATGGATCTATTTAGTTGGTTTTCCAGTAATTTGTTGTATTTGATTAGACCATTATAATGAGGGTGGGTAGGAAGTTTTAAGTTTTACTTGTTGTACAGTATGACAAATGCTTATGATAAAGAAAATCTGTGCTGAATGTATTTATTAGACACTAATAATTTTCACATTTATTACAAAATATGTTTTCTTAAATCTGCAATACCTGATTTACTGAAACAGTGACACTGACAATACTGACAACTTAACAAAAAGTTGTAATGACATAGAAACAGTCATTTCAGCACTCAACAGATACATCACAACATTAGCATTCATTTGGAGCTGTGTGGTGAATGTCCGGTCCAGTTTTCAGTCACCTCCTACCTCAGTTTTTGGTCTCCACCAGCGAGTGAGGAAATATCTAACTCTTCAGCTTACAAACATTCCCCAGCTGGCTTGTCGCTGACTTTATCTGTCCCAGTTGATGCTGGGCACATATCATAGCAACAGCAGTGCTCAGTGTGAACCAGAAGAATAATTACCAACCAGAGCAATGCCACTACTCTGACATAAAAGAAGTCATACGATTCATTGTTAAGGTAAAAATATTGTGGAAAGCTGCAGGAAGGCCCATTATCTACACAGAGGGCTACTACTGTGTGCATGTCAAACATACACACTTAGAAGGTAAAATAAGTAAAAGCACACACTAAGTGGCATTGTCAACTGATGAAATGGGGCCAACATGTAGACCTGATGGATATTTCAAAATCAAAATCAAATGTATTTATTTATAAGCCCAAAATCACAAACATTGTTTGTCCTCGGAGGGCTTTACAATCTGTACAGTTGTGACACCCTCTGTCCTTAGACCCTCGAAACCGGGTCAGGAAAAACTTCAAAAAACCCTTTATGGGAAAAAGAAGAAACCTGAGGAAGAGCCACAGATGAGGGATCCCTCTCCCTGGGACGGACAGACAGATGTACATGCAATAGCATGATGCCACATGTACAGAGAACATCATCATTAATATATACTAAGTTCATGGGTTTAGTCCATGTGTGAAAGTATCGCACAGGTAATGGAAAATGAGTCTGTGAGTCCAGGTGCATCTCTAGATGTCCTCATATGGAGCTCTGGCCACTCGACCTTCTCTCCACAACACAGACACAGATCATGTCCCCACCAGGCCGGTGAACCTCAGACAGATGGACCACAACCAGAATCAGTGACGGAACCTGCAAGGACTGGAGAGAACAGGGAGGACTGGGACTCCGGCAGTAACATGCACTTTACAGGACATAAGAGTATTCACTTTAACCACTTTAACACTTTAACCACTTTAACCAATTTAACCACTTTAACCACTGACTCCAGTTTGCACTACTACCATATCAATTTGCACTGTTTGTGATTTTGCCAAATTAACAAAAATGCAGACTTTGACTTTGGCTTTGAAATAAGAGTAGAGGAAGCAGAGAAAGAGGAAGCAGAGACAGAGGAAGAGGGAGAGGTGCCCTGATGCATCATGGGAGCCCCCCGGCAGTCTAAGCCTATAGCAGCATAACTAAGGGCGAAGCCTGTGCCCACCCTAACTATAAGCTTTATCAAAAAGGAAGGTTTTAAGTCTATTCTTAAACACTTAAACACTCTCGTGCTGAAAAGAAGAGACTAGATGCTTTCCAGATAATTCATTTTGCTGCAAATGCGTTTTTTATTGCTTGCTTACGCAAGGACGTAGCAACAAATCGTTAAAACAAGTTTTCCTTTCCTGTCACTTTTTTCAAGTGTCCATTTCCACAAGGAAATAATGCAACACCCTGTAAAAGTGCAGTAAACAGCTTATTACTGAATGCACAGCAAGCGCAGCAGCCTTTTTATAAACTAGCTGTACTGGCTTTAGTTTGTGATTTTGATATGCAGAATGAGACCCACTGAAACACGCTTTTCTCACTGACTTAAAATCTAACTGAACTATCTAATGTCATTCAAAAAAACATCTTCTAAGCCCTCATGTCAGTGTTCTCAAGTCCTGGTGCTATAAAAAGCAAAATTCTGACATGCTGACGTGTGCGCTGACTGTCATTGGTTATCACTCCAACAGGAGGAGGTTTGTTCCAAATCAAAACAGATTTGTGTGTGTCTGTGGAGGCGTGTGTTTGTGGGACTTGGACATCCATACTGCTGTTCATATGTTTGTTAGTGTGTGTGTGTGTGTGTGTGTTCGCTTCTTTTCCTGTAGTGTGTGTGGTCCATAGTCTCTGTTTATGGACTCTCTGCCATGATAAGGGTCACTTGTTTGTGCTGTGGTTGTATTTACTCTCTTTTATCACTCAGCGTTACACATCACAAATCTGACCACCATATGTTTACCATTTGGCCAGATCTGAAGAAATGTAATCCTGAGATTAACATGGACATTGATTCGTGGCAAGACGGGCCAGTCCTCACTTAGGAAAAAGCAGGTTTTTAGCCCCCGGTGACAGCAAGAAAATGTCCTTTAATAATCCACTAAATTCCTGCGGACTTCAGAGGCATTGATTGTGTCTTCCTGGTTCGCCAACCTTCCTGGCTAGTGAAACTTGGGAACAAAGCAATGCCTACTCACTTCCCCTAGTCATAAACTGCCTAATGTCTATAAGGTGTGAGCAGTTAAACCCCAGATTGTTCCCTTTCATCGGTATTGAGAGGCGAAGAGAGAGAGAAAAGGAAAAGAAAGCCAAGAAAAACACAGAACAATGTGCAGAAGACAGTTGACAACAGAGCATGAACCCCACCCCCCCATGTTTCCTGTCAAGCTCGGTCAATGTCAATACAAGCCTTAAATGTCCCCCCCCAAAATAATAATAATTTTAAATAAAACAAGCTGGAGCAAAAAAAAACGTAGTGGTAGGGTTGTTGCAGTTGAAAACCTCCCCTCTAAATGAGATCCATCCATCCATCCATCTTCAACCGCTTGATCCGGGACCGGGTCGCGGAGGCAGCAGTCTGAGCAGAGATGCCCAGACTTCCCTCACCCCAGACACTTCCTCTAGCTCTTCCGGGGGGACCCCGAGGCGTTCCCAGGCCAGCCGAGAGACATAGTCTCTCCAGCGTGTCCTGGGTCTTCCCCGAGGCCTCCTCCCGGTGGGACATGCCTGGAACACCTCCCTAGGGAGGCGTCCAGGGGAGGCGTCCAGGGGGCATCCGAAACAGATGCCCAAGCCACCTCAGCTGACTCCTCTCGATGCGAATGCTAAATGAGATTATGTTTTTAAATGCACACAGCTGACTGTGATACTTTGCATGCATTTAGTATGGGACTATTTTTGTGGACAAGTGCAGGTATGAGAAACTGTCATTGCAGCAGCAGTTTGGAGAAGGCCCCGTTCCTGCCTCAGCAATGCCCCAAAACAAACAAAACCAGATTCATGAACAGATTCCCACACTTAACAAAGTATCAGTGTGGGACCCCACTAAATACTTATGTGGCTGAACTGGAGCAAAAACACGTATCCAGGTTTCAAAATCCCCTGGAGAGCCTTCTCAGAAGTGTGGAGACCGTTGTATCAGTCCATTGTTGCTCAGAGTTTGGGAGTGATTTGTTCAATAATCACAAATGAGTGACATATTAAGGTGTCAGCATACATCTGGACATGCAGTATATATTGTCTCTCTCTTTCTCTCTGGAGTAATGGCTCTCTGCATGTTTGCTAAAAGGTGAAAAAGCTCTCATCACTGTAATAAATGAGGACTGCAGTCAAGGGCAATTGACTCACTCCTGCTGTCTTAAAATGGGAAGTTAATTGGATCCGTATTTGTCTGTAGCTAGAAGTCATCAGCAAGGGAAGTCTTGGTGTAATTGCAACATCTGACATCTTGGAAAATAAAACCAGTGCATAATATTAATAGCATGTGCACAAAATTTATGCTATGCATCATATTTTGGGGGAAAAATGTTTGTCAGCAGCTTTTCTTCAGAAATTTCATTAGAAGAAGCTTTTCCTTAGAAAACCAGTTACTTTTTGGTTGCTGTTTGATTCATTTCTTGGAAAAAAGATAACGGGCCAGGATTTTTCTTGGATGCCTCCCACGTGGAAGACAGAAAGACTTTTGCTAAACATCATTTTGTCTCAGGGTGCGGTGCAAAATAACACATGCTCTTATAGCACAATTATGAGGATTTAGACTTGAAAAGTGACACTACCCTATATCATCTCTGTTGAGCTTGCATCAGCATAATTCAAGGGCAATTTTACTGCACGGCAATCTGGCCTCAAACGCGACGCCCTCCAGGCAGAGAAACCCTCAGATTAGGAAGTGATTTAGCAGAGGATGCACACGCCCATTTACATTTCCAGAGCATGCTGCTTCGGTTTCTGCAGTTCAGCTTTGATTCGAATGTTAAAACTGCTGCAGAGTGTCTCCTTTATGAGTCTGTTGACAATGCATGCTTTTAAAGTGGCTTACAGAAACTCACTCAGTCACTCAGTCATGGGAGATAGTGGGAGACAGTTTGGCAAGATTCAGACTGAATACATAATGACAAGGTGATAAATCATCCACCTCTCTACTGTATGTTTTTATCGTCTGCCTGGATCTATTTGTATGGGAAAGATGGTTAGCTTTGTTGCCAAGCTGCACAACACATAAACAAGAGTCACGGCCAGGGATCACTTGATTTTTATCTCAAAACCTCTCCATCCTGGTGTGACCTCTGTGTGTTGTCCTTTCGCTCTTTGATGTTTTAATTCATAATCTAATAATAATAATAATAATAATAATAATAAATTTTATTTAAAGTGCCTTTCGGGGCACCCAAGGACGCTGTACAATAAAGAAAAGAGAAAAATAGACAGCACTAAAAGTTCAGAATAAAAAACAACAAATCAAAACAGATAAACAACACAATTAAAAACACATACAAGATAGTGTGGTGAGGGAGTGATGCAAAGCATGGTTACAGTGAGTATGCTATTTTAAAAAGATGGGTTTTGAGTTTAGATATGAAGGTGAGGAGAGAGTCAGTATTGTATTGCGGAGATCAGTCAGGAGGAAGTGTGTTCCAGAGCTGGGGAGCAGCATACAATACAACCATACAGCTTTTTTTTAGGGGGGTTACAATAACTCTTAGCTGTTGTCAACTGCTTTATTTACATTTTAAATCATTTTATTTAGCTTAAAATAAAACTAAAACACCAAGAAAATGTAAATGTGCCATATTTCAGTCTCCAAAATTGCAGAATTCTCAAAATACAAAATTCTAAATATTTCAAAATTTTATATTTTTATTAGGAATTTGACTTAAACTTGTGTAAAAGTAATTTTTTATTTTATTTTTTTTTAAACCTATTTCTTTAATACATTTACATCATGTGTTTATGAGTTTTTTTTAATCAGCTTATTTTTGTTTCACTGCTGCACAACCAACAGGGCAAAGGTAAGGAGAAAAAAGGAACATGTAGTATTTAATTTAATTTAATTGAGAAGAGGAAGGAGGAATAATGAAATTAAGAGGAAAACCAGCAACAAAGCAACGCCATTTTCTGTATTCTGCTGACACAGATACTTGAACTGTGGCTGGCCAAGGCTTTTTCGGAAGAATAATAATGAAGTGAAATGACATGCAGCTGTTGATCTTAATCTGCCTTTTTACATGCGAGTCTTTTGCACGTTCCCCTGATTGGGTTTCACAGAAACACCAGCAGCCAGCTGGCAGGAAATTTTGATTGATTGAATTTTTAGATTTTTTTATGTATCAGCGTGACACAAACTCTCACAAGTCAACATGCTCTCCATTGCTTTAACTGTTTTGTTGCTTTACAAAGGTGTGATAATAAATAATTACTCATTGAAAGATACTTAAAAGTAGGGTAAAAATAACAGGGTGGCTCACTGAGTTGCATTTAAATCAGCTGTTGGAGCAAAGAATGAAGTTATTGGTCCAACTCAGCATGTACACTTTTCATGGCCAAGTCATCTACTAATTATTTTTAATGACAGATATTCCATCTGGTGAAATGCTGGCCATTTCTTACCCAACCACCTACGTGCAAAAACACTAATACATGCAGCCACATTTTTTTTTCACCACAATCAACCTTTAAGTGTCTCTGCTCCAAACTGGAAGGGCCCTGATTATAAACACACAGCAATTATTTATGAGGCAACAGCGAGGAATCCAGTCCAATAAATACGTTCACGAAAAGCAGTCCAGGAAGGATACAAATAGTTGAGGTTGAACATCATGAGGTGCAAATGATCGCTGTAAGCTGTTGATGGTCCCCTGGCCACATCGAAGTTTGGTACTGATTTGAGTGTAAAAAAAACCCCACACACGGACAGTCACACAGTCACAAACAGAAACACACACAATTTATAATGAAAAATGAGTACCATGAGAAAATGCAGACCTCCAGTTTGTAAGCAAACAATTTTTGAAAAATAAAAACGAAAAAAAGGAAATTCCAGTGATATTCAAAGGTATTCTAAAAATCCTTTACCACTCTTCACAAATTGGCCACTGACCAATAAAAAATGTATATTCTTAATTGTTCTTTTAAAATTGCGACTGTGTTTCTTAATCCAGAAATGGTACCTGGAAATGACATATGCTCTCGCTCAATTTATAGATGGCTTTCCGAGCAACGTCACCAGCAACATGCATTCGCACACGGGGAGTCAAAAACAAACCAGGGGAGCTGAATGTATGAGGAGATCAACACAAGGAGTTGTCTTTGAAGCCTTAAAATACACAAGTTACAACAGCGATGGGTGAAAAATGTTCATTATCTCAAGAAGGAAACCTCTGTTAACTTGAAGTGCATAATTACCAAGTGGCATCTAACAATCTGGTCAGAGCACTGAATAAGGTGCAAAGAACTGGAAACTGGTGGATAGTTGTATAGGAAAGACTAAGAGAAAGTTTATTTCTAGTGTCTGATATATCATAAGGAAATATTCATAAACATATATTTCATAAATACAAATGTTGTGAATATAACCTGTGCTAATGTAACTTTTTTTATGCTAGCGTGACTTTTTCTGTGCTTAGATTACTTGTGTGAGCGCTATCATTGGCCAAAATAGTGAGGCGGCATCATGTTGGCGGCCTGCTTTTCGATGAAGTTGAAAAAATGTGGATAGCTTGCTAGCAGGTTTTATCAATCGCACTTTCACTTTCACCGAGAGGCTCAGCAGAGTTACATTAGCTGGATGAAAACGCTAATGGCAACTGATCTAGACTGAATATTATAAATTATAGATGTTTTTTCCTGTGTTGAGTCTATTGTGGTGTGTGACTGTCATTCATTGACCTTTGCTTAGCGGACTCCACTTACTACAGTGCCAAATAAGCAGATTTTGCTGTGATTAAATTACAACAGGTCAGACCTTTGTCAGGTCTGTCCACAAGAGGACAAGCAAACAACTTTTAAAATGCTTCGAGTTCGCATTAATCAGGGCTATACTAACATAGTAGCTCCATCAACATTCAAAATAACAATCTCTTAAATATAAATTCATAATATCATAGAGCTAACTGGCTTGTGTTGCACACTGTTGAAGAGCTAAAGAGAGGAAAGACATTCAGGAGTGCACAAACCTGTCCCGAATCCTTTATATGAAAATCAGTCTACAGGGTGTTACAGCCAACCAAAAAAGTTGAGGACGATCTTTTTAAGTTATGTTACAATCCATTCATACATTGGCAACAACAGCAACAAAAAGATTAGAAAACAATTAAAAACACTAAATATATGTAAATTGTTACATACAGTCCCTTTTAAGCTAACGTGACATTGTAGCAAAGAGTTTTCAAGAGTTTCAAGTTTTATTTTTTTATCATCGTCTTGTGTTGTACTAGAAGATCATCATGTTGAAGGTCATATCCAGCTTCTTGGATGGATTTGCAGCTTGAGAAACAGTCTTGTGTAGCAGAAGGAAACCTTTTGGTCAGAGGTGTGTTTGAGGAAACCTTCAGAATGGTAACTGAAGGTGGTAACATGTGAGGAACTAAATGGGGCATGCCATATGTGTTTTATGTAGGTTGTTAAATGTGCATCAAATCCCAGGTGTTTTGGACGTTCTTTTAAATACAATATTTACTGTTTCAATAAATACCTTTACGATTAAATGACAGGCACGGGCAAAGGGAGGGAGCGCAGACAGGAACTAAAGATTGGCTCGGGAGGAAGAGACAGAGGCAGCGAAGTGTGAGAAGCAGGCTGTGGAAGGAAAGTGCTCTCACGTGAGGTGAACAGAGAAGGCTGCGGTATGTGACATCAGGCTTGGATGGACCCGGCTGGCTGGCTGGATGCTGCATGTGAGGTGGTGACGTGGTCCTCCAGGGCCTGAGTTAGCTATTTTATTTCAGGCTCATCCATCCACCTCTGCTCCCTAATGTTTTGTTTATGCTTCCCAGCCCCCTCCTTCTTCCCCACCCTTCCCCCGACGTCCAACTCATCACCGCGCCGCGCAGCCTCCACTTTGTTCTACTCTCTATTTCACTCTTCTGTCTCTTCGTCCCCGACCTCAATTATACACCAGAGGCCCTTTTTTTTCTCTTTTCATCTCTCATTTACTGTCCCGTCGCCCACCGCTGTTCTGCTCGGTGGGAGCGAGAGGGGAACACCTCACCCTAAATCACCGCTCACCAAGGTCGCACAGACGTCGAGACGGAGGAGCAGAGGAGTGGAGCTCCACCCTAAACCTTTCATGATAGAGATAAAGTGCCAAATGACTGACCACGGCGCAGAATTACTGCCACATCACCTGCAGCTGCAGCTCCCGCAGGGCTTCACCAAACCATGCTTGGGTGGATTTCCCTCACTCATCTTACCACTAAGATCCTCTTTGTCCTTCTGGAGCCGAACATATCTGCATAGAACCCAGCTTTAACCTGATATGAGCTGCAAGCAGTCACACGCTGGTGCTACAAGCAGATTGATCGCTGTCACCAGGAGGGCGGGACTGCACATGTGTGTTTGTTGTTGCTTTTATTTTCTGTGCCATTTCAACATGCCATATGACTGAGGCCATGCATGTTTCCCACTCCTGATGGTAGCTAACAGGTTGCAGATGTATGTTGGAAAATCATCTTTCACCCTGTTTAAAATGAGCACATGCGGAGGGTTCGGACCATAAGATGATTTGAGCAATTAATAACAATTATAGTGGTCTCAGAAATGTGTGCACACACACAATTTTGGCCAGTACCTCAAAGGCATTAGTTTCTACTTTTGCATCGCTCATGGCCATAAATCCTTCTGCAGAGTCCAAACAAAGCATTCGCCTCTGCTGCACATGCAACCAGTCGCTTGACTCATCCAAGGAACAGACAGGTTTGTGAGCTGTTGCCGTGGCTACGTAGAAATGCTGACACACGTCTCAACAACAACAACAACAAGAGAAAGACCTGCAGAGAGGAATCTTTGCTGCTGAGACACAGAGTTCTCATGTCAGTCATGCAGCCTGAATGACACAAAGAAATTCCCACAGCTGATGCCTACAATATGTTGAATGTCAGTATTATGCTACACAGACCGAGAGCCATGTCTCTCCCATATGTCAGAGAGGAGAGAAAGATGCTTTGAATGACTGATAACTAGTTTAATTTTGTCATGGTTGCATGTGTTTCATTAGTGCATTTTACTCATTCAACTTTTAATACCAGACTCATAACACATCGCATTAAAGGATAAAATGACCTAACTTGGCTCTTGGATGACACTGTTTACCCAACACAGCTGTGCAAATACATGTGCTGTGCATTTCAGTGCAGTCTGAAGTGTGGGAAAGTGAGAAGAAGAGAGGAAAGATGGATGGACCACCGTTTAAGCGGTGTGAAAAGAGCGCCACCAAGTGGGATGTCAGAGGAAGTTTTAACAGAGTCAGCGTGCCTGCTGTGGATTCAGTGCAAGGCAAGTTGTTTGCTGAAATCCAGCAGATGGCACTGCAGTCCCTTCATGCTGTGTGAGTGTGACCTTTGTTTAGAGTGTTCGGGGGTTTCCAGTTTCTCCATGAAACTGGAAGAATGTTGTTAGAAAAAGTGACGTGAGAGTAAATCTACCAAATATAAGTTACTTTTCTTTTGCTATTTTAGAAACAGTAAAAGTAATCGACAGTTGATTGTAATTTTACTTTTCATTTTATCTCTAAGACTTGTCATTAAGAGGTACAAAACATGCTACATGAATATATATATATATATATATATATATATATATATATATATATATATATATATATATATATATATATATATATATATATATATATATATATATATACCTATATATATATATAGTATAGAAATTCCATTTTGTTTCCCCATCACTGGTTGCATCTATGCATAGGTGAATTAACTTGTCAAGTTGGGCCCCAGGGGCAAAATGAGCTGCCCCTTTACACCCCCATGTCTCCAAGTCTTTGTGCATTGTGTACAATTTCTCTACATTAGAATACTTCCTGGAATAATATTCACCATGTGGTAAATTAAATTAAACATGTTCATTTAGACATTTGCAACAAACTATAATAATAAATATGTTAAAAGTAGATTTTGATTCACAGGAGTGCTTTTTGAAACTAGATTAGTAATACAGCAGGACTTGTCCTAAAGGTCCTGATCATGCTAGTTGTTATCATGCTGTGGAGGCACAAATATCTTGTAAACTTATATTGGCACACACCAACTTAAACCTGGACCTTTTTAGGGCTTTCGGGCCTTGGAGTTCAGGGACCCGCTCTGCCTGGCAGGTAATCTAATCCAATCTTGAATTTTTAACTGTCGTAACCACTTTAACTAAAGACAGATTTTTTTTCCCCCTAACTTTTGATTCAATGATTTTAAAAGCTTAAAATACCTGAAATTATTAAGTAATACACATGGGTAAAAGAAAACATTAGAGACCAATAAACATATTTTTTATGCAGAAATATATATTTTTATGCTTTGTTATCACGTTAGTAATCTCAACTCGATTGAGCTTGAGACCACTTGTGGGGCCTCTAGGCCGGGAACCATAGGTTTATCAGGGTCTCTGACTATTGATGAAATTATTAGTGTTTATAAAGTTCCTCTAAAACTCATTCTTAGTCACAGCTTAGGGCCAGGAGTCACTTCTCATTATTCATTTTCTCTCTTTCAGTCTCACTGTTTTCATGTATTCATGGAGCATGTTCGTGCATGTGTGTCTCTGCATGTGTCTGTTTACATGAGACAGTTATCACCACAGAATATCAATGTTGTCTTGACATCTCTAACCACAGTATCATACAGGAAGCTGAGTCACAGATAGAGCAATTCACTTCCTGTTTATATTTTTCACAGCAGTTTACTGCCCTCGGTCATGACAGGTCAGGAAAGAACAATCAGTTGAAAAATGGAGGAATATATTGACTCAGAAGGCTGTTGGATTTTATGAATCTCTGGAGCTGCATTAAAATACTGAGTTCAGTTCAGTTCAGTTCACACAGTGTTTTTGAACTAATAATATCCCCTTTGTGATTATTTCATGATAGAGAAACTCTATTTAATACTGTTAGCATTGTGAGACTGCTGAACCTTTAATAAACATTTTTACATGGATGTTATGTGTATTTTTTCGTTAGCAATACATGTCTTTAAACTTGTGTGCATAGTGAAGTGTGGTCAGATGAGAATCTTATGTGGTAATTACTGATAAATGTAAAAAAATATATATCTTGCACAACTCAAAGACGGAAACTTCTGCAAAAATGTGTGTTCCTGTACACACTTCTAATGCTTTGGTATAGATTGTGATATGAAAAGCCAACATTTCATTATGACATCGCCATGTCCAATGTTTTTTATCCGTCATTAACATCCTCCCACTCAGAGCACCTTCTAGGAGCGCTGCAGTGTGGCTTACAGCGCAGGGCATGTCAGCGAATCTCATTAGTGGCTGTGGAAGAGTTTAGTGGGGGCTTACACTACTGAGCGCGCTCTTCAAGGTTGACTAGGGTCAACAAAGGTCTGCTGCTGAGGTCAGGGTTAAAACTGACCGGAAATGCTGATGAGGTTTGTCTTTGCCCGCATAAAGTGTTGTTTGCTACATTAGCTACTACTGTTTGTGTCTTCTATGTGTCTAAGGGCAGTGGGTTGGACACTGAGGGTGGGAATTCGATGAACAGTAGCAGAAACGGGAAGGTCTGTATTTGCTTGGAGATGAGTCATTATTTGTGCTAAAGTGTAAGTTAACTGTTATCGTGGGATAATCAGCATGACTCAGTATGGGTCCACTTATTTCTACAACCCCAACGGACTGTTTCTGCTGATGCCACTATTGAAACTGGATTACACAAGACAGATAAAAACTGTAGCCTCCTAAGCAAAAAATAGACTTCCTTGACAATGAAATGATGTGACTCATCACTGTTTTAGGAGGCATAGAAGGGATATCATAGCAAAGTAGTAAGCATTTTTCTCTTTTCATAAAAGAGAAAACAGTACAACCATCTGTGCTACCACCAAGTTGAAGCAAACACAGTGAACAAGGTCCAGTCCTTCAGCTGACCAAAAGTTGATGCTATTGTAGCTAGCTAGTTACTTGGTTTACAAGGCAAAAGCAGCCCGGTGAAGATGGAAAGGATTTTTTTTTTCTCCATACAGCCACTGCCCTGTTGAAATAAAACCTTACTGTTCATGCAACAATGTGCAATGATGCACTGAAACACCAAAATCGACATAAAATGGGTAGCTAAATTCCAACCAGCTAACCTTAAAAGCTTCTGTCATGTGGACTATAAAAACACAAACGAGCTTATCTTAACCATTAATGAGCTAATAAACTGACCAGAAGAAGAAACTGCACTGAGTCACCTTCCTGTCAGCAGCTTTGTGCACCAACACCAGGATCTAAATTAAACATTAGTTGAAGCCAGTGGGGTAAGAGCAAGAGATGGTTTGGCATTAAGATTCTTAATATTTATTCAGTGTCTGTTTTTTTTTTGTTTGTTTGTTTTTTTGTTTTACCCCATCTTCACTATTAGCCTCTACTAATATTCATAAGAAAAGCTAATGATATTCCCCTTTATCAATTGTTGTTTCATCCACAGAGAGGAGAGAGAGAGGAGAACGCATGTTGGGTCACCATGAAATCAAAAATGAATTATTTTGTTCCCTACTAATGGAAATCCAGACAAAATAATAGAACTAGCAGAAGGTGTCAAAGGAATGAGGTTTGAAAAAGGAAGAAAGAAGAAGGAAGTGAAAACAGGAAGAGTGGGACTGGATGAAAGGAGGGAATACAGAATATGAATACAAGTCATAGCAAAAGACAGGAGTGCACAAGGTGAGGGTGGAAAAAGATGCTACAGATGTGATAAGAAAGCAGGCGGCAGAGATCAAAGGATGTATTGACCAAGCCTGTCTGACTTTCTGAATGAAGCTCCTGCTTCTCTCAATTACTATCATGTTTCTGAGCATAAAGAGGAAACTCTGCACAGTCATCTCTTATAATTAACACAAACTAACACATACACAAGCACACAGGGTGGTACGCCACAAAACATTTTCAATAACAATAACAATAATTTAAATTATTATGCAAAGAAGAAACTGGGTCATGAGCAGACAAATATACTTTGCAATACGCACGCTGATGCTCAAATAGAAACATAATACATGCAAACATACGCACACACATACACACACATTATTTTCCAAATGTGGCCATCCGTTTGGCAGCCTGACAAGGGGTCTGTCTGAAATCCCCTGGCCAATCCTCTGATGTCGTCAGACATTGGAAACCAAGCCGGTGTCATCCACTTGACAAGTCAGAGGTCAGGTAAGAAGCTGCTTCATGGTAAGCAGTAAGCCTGACATTGAGCCTGTCGATGAATGGGGAAAGTGCAGAGTGAGACCGGCCTGCTGCGGTGTGTCAGCCTGCAGAGCTGCTTTGTCTTCATTCTGGAAGTGTTAATATTATGATAAATTGTCTGTAACTCGGCTTGAATGAAGTTTCAGGTTTTGCGCTGTGCAGAAAGTTTTTGTCATTTGCACTTCACCTTAATATGATCTTTGTGTTGTTAGTAGTGCTGGTGTGGTGGTTACGGTTTCCTTTATGAGTTTCAGAAAAAAAGAAGAAATGCCATGAGATGCAAACAGTTCACACCCAGCAAGCATGACCTAAATTACTCCTGCAATATGTAAAATTATAGTATGTGTATAGGAATGCATGTGATACTTATGGATTTGCTTATCAGACAAAGTGCTATGAGATACTGTATATATATTTAGACCCATATCCAGATATCACATGTTTGAAAATGACTGTAAATGTAACCATGTGGAACAAGTTTAGTTACTGTGCAGCTCACTGTAAATATTTAGAGCTCACACTCTGTTTGACAGTTGTTAGTGGTTTTCTGGTTTTGCCTGAAAAACATGGCTTGATACAGACATAACTCTTTACAGTGTGCTTCATTCATTGTTTTATGATTGGAGCATGCACAGAGCATGCAGTAACAATACCTTAACATTTCATGAACTTTGCATTATCTGCAGAGGTGTGAGTGTGCGCGCATGTGTGTCTGTGTGAATGTGTGTGTCACTGCACATACAGGGTAATCTGCGGTAAGCTGGTTTATGGGCTCGTCTGCAGTGACGCAGATATACAGGCCAAGCTCTGCGCTGATAGATTCTCCATGACAACTCACTCAAGAGACTCTATGGCCTATACTCTACATACTGACAGACCCCTTATATATCAGAGAAATTCATCACAAACATGCACTAAATACATATCTTTTAAATAGTTAATTATTAATATATTGCATTATATATGCACTTGCATGGGTTTTCTACCATTTGCTTTAAGTTTGTGAGGTAACTGCACAAAAATTAGGGGCCCAGTGATGATGGGTGTAAAACCACCCCTAGAGGGCGTTGGGTGCATTCCCAGCCTCACCTGTGAATGATCAGACTCTCGAGTTACTGTAATATGAGGGAAATTATTTACATTTGTGCTGTTGTTATCCAGAGTAAGTTATAATAGACCAACTGCTCTGTGTGCCTGACTTTAAACGTCACTATAAAATCAAGGGACAACAGTCACGGTGCATCAGCATCACCTCTGACCATGCAGCTAAAAGTGCTGAACATGTTGGGCATGTAGTAGTTAGATAAGGATTTCTGAGAGAGTTTATTCTGCCCTATAATCACAACCAACAATGGAGAACAGAAATGTGATCAGTACACCTTTTGTCAATGCAAAATGCAGGACAAGTGTGCGGAGGCTGCCTCCCTGGGGGCGTTTGGAGAGAAGGAGTGCCGAGAAAGACATTGCGGCCAATCTTCCTCCTTCTCCTCTCTTGTAACGCCCATTATCCACACACGCTTCAGTCTCCGGGCTTGCCGTCGCTCAAAGGAGCTGTGGGAAGCGGCGGCGGCTATTAGTAGGTGTGAGCTGTCAATCAAGCCGACCCGCCCCAGCTCTCCTCAGACGGGAAGCACAACGATCACAACTTCTCCAGCAGCTGTGGAGGGGGACCTCTGTTGCATCGCGCAGTACCAACGAGCAACAGACGTCCAAAATGTAAGGGGAAAATCAGCTAAGCACCACTTTCTGAAAGTAGGTGTGCGGTGGAAGAGCGTAGCAGCCGTTAAACGATGCGTAAAGTTGCCGTTACGCAGCGGGGACGCGCCGTACTCTGCGCGTAAAAGTAAGTGAAAGAGGAGAGAAGTAAAACTCATGTGGTGGATAAAGTGCTTTCTCGGGTGCGATGGATGCGTCATCAAGTCTCTGGGAAGTGATGAGAAGCTGACACTGTGAGGAACAAACATTTCGGGCTTTTCCAGTGATGTCTGCTTTCTAGAGTTTGGCGACAGCGCCGGAGCGGAGGACGCATTGGGGCAGCAGATGCTGGACAGTGACTAAGCCTTACGGCTGCAAAGCTCATGAATTGAATTTGTTTGGACTGCAGACTTTATGTAAGAAGTAGGACAAGCATAACACCGCCCAATTGGTTCTTTCCGTCATGCGTAGAGACGCTTTGCCGTCCAGCGCCGTGCTGTTATGATAGACATCAGCTCTGAACGCTCAATTCTACACAAAGTTGCAGCTGGCCGATGCCACAACTCCTGCAGGAGTTAGTGGAAAAGTTTCGTCGTTTACATCCTTCCGTCTACCTCTTCTCAGCATGGACGAGAGCGTTGAGTCCGCCGCGGCTGACGGCTGCTCGGATGGAGAGAGCATCAGCCTCAGCGTGCTCAACTGGGAGCAAGTGCAGCGGCTGGACACCATCCTCACCGGCTCCATCCCCATCCACGGCCGCTGGAGCTTCCCCACGCTGGAGGTGAAGCCGCGGGACATCGTCAAGGTGGTCCGGAGCCGCATGGAGGAGAAGCGGATACACGTCCGGGAGGTGAGACTGAACGGCTCCGCGGCCAGCTACGTCCTGCACGAAGACAGCGGACTGGGCTGGAAAGATCTGGACTTGATATTCTGCGCCGAGCTGAAGGGAGAGATGGAGTTTCAGATAGTCAAAGATATTGTGCTGGACTCTCTGCTGGACTTCTTGCCCGAGGGAGTGAATAAAGAAAAGATCACACCAGTGACCTTAAAGGTAGTATAACACGAGATACATTACAACTTTTCAAACCCGACAGAAAAAAAATATTTTTCCTTATTCCTTATTTTATTTCCATTCATACTTTCAGCCTATGCGCATTTTACGCATGCTCTTAAACTTCAATTACATGTAAATAAACCTCAGAAAAAACAAGATTGAGGTCTGCCTAGGATACATCCAAACAGCACAGATATATAAGCCAAATAGTAAAAAGGTTGTTTTCCAGTTCAAAGAGGATTCTGTCTAATCCAATTGGAGTCGGATCCACATTAATAAGTCGGCTCTCAGTTACCTGGATACCGAGGACTACCCGGGCTAATAATGGCCCAACAACAGATGTGATCAGCAAAACATCATGACTAATAGACAAGATTTTTATTTTATATTTTATTGTTTTTGTAGCATGTTTTTATCTCCATGTAAGACCCACTGTGCACTCAGTCAGTAAACATCACCATGGGTACATGTGTCTGATAAGCAGCTGCAATGTGCATATGAGAAGAACTTACAAAAAAAACTGTCTGAAGCCCTGGTGTAAGAACTAACACTGCAGTATATTACAGCTGTGAAAGGAGGAAATGAGAGGAGGAGGAGTTAGTTAACAGACAGGGGAGGCAGTGGGCCTTCGTGTGAAAGGAAAAAGAGAATCGGACACATTCTTCTGAGAAATGTCACTCACAGTTTGGGAAGCAATACTTCCAGATCACTGAAGCCCAAAATTTGCTCTGCTCACAGTGCAGAGGCCTCTATTATGTAAATATAGAAAATAAATAGGCAAAACTGGAACTGCCCTTACTGTATGTCGATCAAATGTTTGTATGATTAAATATATGCATGTGTGTTCTCTGATTCAAAAGTACAGATATAAATTAATTTTACAGTTTTTTTTATTTCGTTGACTCTTATTGAAACTAACAAACGTGATATTGGATCAACATCACAAGTGTTTTTACTATTCTCAGTCTGTGATGGCACTTAATGTTTAACTCGTATTTTTTTTTAGGAGGCCTATGTGCAGAAGATGGTGAAGGTGTGCAATGATTCAGACCGTTGGAGTCTCATCTCCCTCTCCAACAACCGTGGCAAGAACGTGGAGCTCAAGTTCGTGGACTCTCTTCGACGGCAGTTTGAGTTCAGCGTGGACTCCTTCCAGATCCGCCTGGACTCGCTGCTCCTCTTCTACGAGTGCTCAGAGCACCCCATGGCTGCCACTTTCCACCCCACAATTCTCGGGGAGAGCGTCTACGGCGACTTCCCCACCGCCCTCGACCACCTGCGCAAGCGCCTCATCTCTGCACGCGGAGCCCCGAGGAGATCCGAGGGGGGGGTCTGCTGAAGTACTGCCACCTGCTGGTGCGGGGTTTCCGCGCCGCCTCTGACAGTGAGATGAAACTGCTGCAGCGCTATATGTGCTCGCGCTTTTTCATAGACTTTCCCGACGTGAGCGAGCAGAGGAGGAAGCTGGAGTCTTACCTGCAGAACCACTTTGTTGACCTGGAGGACAGGAAGTATGACTATCTGGCCACACTGTACGACGTGGTGCAGGAGAGCACGGTGTGCCTGATGGGCCACGAGAGGCGCCAGACGCTCAGCCTCATCTCCTCGCTGGCATTGCGGGTCCTGGCCGAGCAGAACGCCATCCCCAATGCTGCCAACGTCACCTGCTTCTACCAGCCGGCTCCTTATGTCTCAGATGGCAACTTCAGCAACTATTACGTAGCGCAGGTTCAGCCTGTCTACCCCTGTCCTCCCTCGCCTCCTCAGCATTACCTTCCTTCTCTGCAGCATCCCATGTACGCCACCTGGTTGCCCTGTAACTAAACTTTGTGTACTTTTATGCAGTTTTCCATGACTGGTGGAACTTGTACCCCCTTGAAAGGGATGAATGATGATCTTTTTATTTCTTCCTTTGAGAAAGGAAATTGGGGGAAATGAGAGAAGGAAAAACAAAATTAGACAAAGAGTGCAGATAAAAGAAGAGGATAAAGGATGGGAGGGAATTGAGGACCAGGAACCTGGATCAAGACAGAGGGCCAGAGAAAGGCTTTCCTCCAGGGTAGAGTGCCACAGCAGCAGGAACTGAGCACACAGGGAGAGATGCCAGCGAGAGAGGCTGACCCGTCCGTTTTAAGGTTCTTTCATCAGCACTGAGATCGATTTGGTAGACCAAACCACAGCTGGGCACATTTAAAAACGATCAACGTGCATAATATTCGCATTAAAACCCAGATCAGACTCACACACAGCCACAGAGAGAGAGGACACAGAGGACACACACAACATGCTGAAGTTATTGATTTATGGTCGAACGACGCTGATCTTCTGACCTTTTCCACGTGCACCGTGTGTGTACGGAGACTCCTTTTCACAGAAAATGCAAAATGAGGAACTGGATACTTGTTTACAAATCCAAAGATCTACTTTGATACTCAACTTTATCCAAATTCAAAGAAAAACAAAACAACAACAAAACAATGCATGCTTTATTTCTGTACAGGAATAATTGTCTTTAAGTGCCTAGATAAAACCTAAAGGGAAGAGATATTTTTGTGATTCTTTATCACAGAGAACCATTGAGTTGTCTGATTGACATTTTCAAGATGATAATGAATGTACTGTGGAACAGAGAGTTTACCTACAGTATGCTGAGTAAGGTCTCTTACACTGAGGGAGGTTTTGGACCAACTGTTTTTTTTTTTTTTTTTTGATAATGTTTAGTTGAAGACTCTGCTCTTATCTGCAGTCCTGCTGGATGGAGGCACATCCTGATTACTAAAGGGGAAGTAACAACATAATCTTAACATCTGCACAAAGAGGGGGAGGAGGAGGGCAGATCGAAAATGCTTATAAGAGTTTAAAAAAACAAAAATTTGAGAGAAACGTACAGATAAAGAAACATGTTTGGCAGCATGAGAAAAAAGGAAAGAGAATGAGCTGCTCTCATTTGCAGTTTCATTGGATTGGAGAATAAGGTGAACCAGAGCACAGTTTGACAACAAGAAATTAGATAATCTAATCCTTTCTTGAGGGTGAAATGCTACAAATAGAAATGTATTTGGATATGTTAAAGTTATGCCCATAACGCATTTCAAAATGCAGTTTTATCACATCCTGTCTTAAAATGCATAATACAACATGCTGAAGTGTTGCATAACACTAGCTTGCATAAATATGCCCTGTTGAGTGTTCTTGGGCAGTGAACGTTTGTTGAACAGGCATTTAGTGTCTGTACCTGTAAAGTCTAATAAAAGTGTTGAGCACACTTTTTTCCTCGTAAAACATTTCCAAAGCCAGTTTTTTCAAATATGTTAAACCATGTTTACATCCATGTTTGCTGGCATGCAGGCTTCTTTACTGCCTTTCAGGGCACTTTAATGTCTGTGTGTGATACAGCCACTTACTGTGGATCAGTGGAGTTGTGTGAAATTGATGGTAGGATATAAATTGTTCTGCCCACTTGGTTGAAAATGTGCGTCCATGTGCACGTCCACAATGCAAACAAGGGCCCAGTCATATAAACATTGCTCCATATCGCTATTCATGGTCAAAAACTCGGCAGGATACCTTGAAGGTTCAAATACATGGTAAACTGAAAGTAAAGCAGATTTGCAATGTGTCTGAAATGCATTTTGAAACAGGGGTAACCAGTTCGTTACACTAGAAGGTTTTAATACATGTATGTTTTAATATACTCATTTTATATTGTTCTTATACAATTCAGTTATTCCCTCATCATTTTTATACTAACTTACACAGTTCAAAGTCATTTTGACATGCTGTATGCACTGTAAAAAAATATGTGTCCTCTACATGTCTAAGAGTGAAAGGGAAAACAGGAGACGTCTGCAAATATCTGCAAATCACACACTGATACAATAAAGTGTATGCTTGTCAGAGGGGTGGAGATTGGATTGTGTATGCAGGGATGTAGCAGCAGAGCAACTGTAGAATGGAGCAGAGTAAAGGCATACTACTGGTAGAGTCAGACCCTTTAGAGGAGAATATTTCCAAACCTGAAAGGCTTAAAAATTCAAAACTATGTAAGTTCAATGAATATTGGCCAATGCGCATGTCATCTTCTCTTTTATGGAAAAGGGTCAAAGTTTTGGATGTGTGGAAATTTGAGCTGTGTGAGCAAATGACAGCTGTTAAAGTTTTATCTCTCTAGCCTGGAAAAGCACCAAACAACAAGAAATACAGTAAAAAATGTGCAGTTCAGATAAAGACAACCACATGGATATCTGTACAGCAATAAGACAAGTTGGTTAAGAGTTGGGTTTTTGTGATGATCGTGAAAACAGCAGGTGTACATTTTCAGCTTTACGAAGTGCAAGAGACTCAGCATATTCTCTCGAACATGTCAGATCTCCTATTTTTCTATCAATCTCTATTTTTGTACAGTTTGTGTTTGGCTGATGTAGCAGGCAGATTCAAAGCTGTCATTGAATATTTTGTGGTGTGTGCGAATTTGTGTTTTATTTTGGCTGATGAAGAGCAGCGCAGGTGGACACAGTGGCTACGCTGAGATGCAGATTTAACTTGTGTTCATTGTATGTGTGCTCTGAGCTGTTTCATATGGGGTTTCTGTTGCTCTAAAGAGATTTGTTTCACTGTTTTACATGTGTTTTTAACTGCCATCCTGTTTGGACATGAAAATAATGATCTGATAATTGTGTTCAAGTTGACCAACTTGAGAATTAAAAGTGGAAAGAAAAAAAAACATCAGACAAAAGTTGTTCAGTCCATTTTTTTGTTCTGCCTCTTATCACGCACACAGCTAGCTACTATAACTATCTTCTTGACATTTCTTAGACGTTTTACCTTACTTAACCTCAGTTTACCTGAGGTTCTGGCATGTAGTGCCCAGACTCATCAGGTCAGTGTCCTGAGGTGCCCAATCTGCCAGCTGCCAGCAAGTGACAGCTGAACGTGACGGATTTCCCCTCCAAGAGACGTCACGATGAACGTCAGCAGCATTCGTCAGCCGTCATTGCACCTTTTGCCAGATTTCATTAGCTTGGAGTGTATTTGCAACAGCAGGTGGATGTCATGTATATGCCCAGACCTTACTACCAGCAGAGCCTTGGTCTCCGGGGACACATGGCAACTGACTGAGTGGATTGGCTCCAGGTCTGCGTCTCTCTAATGCCCGGAGGCCTCAGCCTCCAGATGTCACTTTCCCTGCTGACACTGAGAAAACAAAATATTCAACTTAGCCTCTCTTTCATGGGCTCTTTGATATATTTTTCTTTCTTCTGTCTCTTTCTTATTTGCTTTTTTATTTATTTCTTCTTCATCTTCAACTTTTACGTTATTTCTTTGACCGACACACTGCTTTTAACAAGCTGCTGTCTAATGAATCTCAATGTCTCTGCATCTGGTTAGTCTGTTTATTAAACAGCTTTATGCCATCTTTCTTTTGTCCTCCTGCATTTCCCCTAATCTCTGCCAGACATGGACTTCTTGATGAATTTAAGCAGAGGGAGATGAGCTACGGAGAGGAGAACAGGGCCAATGTTATCCCCTGTTAAGAGGGAGAGAGTGGACGCTAAATATAGGCCCCCCTCTCAGCCACTGTAAGGACATTAGCCCATCTGCAGAAAGCTGATTAGCCTCCCTCCATAAGCATGTGCTCAGTGCTCTGGTGTGGTTACTGCGGAGAGATTTAGCGGCTATTGTACTGTAACACATACCTCCCCCATCTCCCGCAGTCTTTTAGGTCACTCTCGCTGGAAAGGACAAAAAAAATTGAGTCCACTTCCTTATCAAGGGCTTAGAGGGAACTGAGAACAAGGGATTGAGGCGTTTAGTGTGTTGCACAACGAGGAAAAGAGCTAACCCACTAACGCAGGCAGCTTAGGAAGTGTGTTACTATGGTGCATTTAAATAATGCGGCGTCTCGAAAAGGTGGGCTGAGCCGGGCAAGTGTGCCGTGCAATTATGATTTGTTCAGCATTAATTCAGCCTTTCAGTCGCAACTTGAACATCCTGGTTTCTGTCCTGGAAAGTGCACTGCTGTCCTCGGGAGCGCAACAGTAGTTTGGAATAACGCTAGTGATGTACAAGGCCCTCAAAGGAGCTGTGGGAAACAACGTTATTTGCTTTAATGCCAGGAGTTAGATTAGAAGATTGATGCCACTTTCATTCCTGTACACTAACTATGAAGCCACGGCTGGCAGCCAGTTACCTTAGCTTTGCAAAAGACTGGGGGAAATAACTTGCCCGGATCTGGCCAAAAGTAAAAAAAAAAAAAAGCTGGTGTTAAAAAGTTTTAACCCACAGTGAGTGGTTTTATTAACTCAGTATTTTTGGGAATCCCACATCTGTTTAAAAACTCAAAGCTGTGGACCGCCTTCAAAGATGGGACTTATGCTCCGAAAAATACCACAGTTATGACTTTAAGAAGAAGAGCCATCAAAGAAATATGATGACAAAAGATTTCTTTGTGATTTATCTGTTCAAAGTAGTGCTGACAGATTTATTTACTTCAGATTTACTTATTTTTACAGTCCAGGAGGATATGATATCTATCAGCACAGAGTTTTGCATTAGCCTCTCAGACATTGACTCAGATAGCAAAGAGACAGATGCACAGACATGATAGATATCGTGCAGAAGGATTAGTTAGTTAAAATCGTCAGAGGATATGATCTTCTAAATGATATGATAATCATATTTGTAAGGGCCACCATGAAGAAGTCTATCCATAATCTAACATAAGACAGATGGGATCTGAGATCTGATGGAGTTGCGGTGTGAAAAACAAGTGGGCTAAAGTGCCAATGTGTACCACAAAGGGAGCTCAGTCTAAGTCACTTTTTAGTCAGATTTTCTTTTAAACAGAGCTGCACATTGTTGTTTAAACAAATAAATGAGCTAGCTGTTGCGATATTCTTTCTGTGCAAGGAACTTTAAAAGTCATTTGAATGCTTATCGTGTGTTTTAATGAAGAAAGCTCTTTCCTTTCTCACTGTTACTTTCCTGCACTCATGTGTGGGTATTTTCACAGGCAAAGGTCAGATGGAGTCACATCACCGTTGCCATCTTTAATTGATTTGAGCTTCACAACAACAGGAAATGAATAACACCAAAAGGTCAGTTAGCAGCTTGTAAAACACTTGAATTATGGGTGAAGCGCTGACAAGAGGTTTTAATTTGTGTAGAAGTATTTGAAGACAACTTGATTCAGTTGAACTCCTATTTAGAAGCAGTGCAGCAGCGTTAGTGCAGCTTTGAGCAGACCCAAATGACAAAACAATATGGGAGAATAATAGTTTTATTGGGCATGCAAAATCTAAATAACAGAGGTATTACTCATGATACTTGTGTTTTCTGGACTACAGAGTGACAGAATGAAGATGTGCATCTAGACACGCAAACACACACACACACTTAGGTCCAGCGAGGTTACGTTGGAGATGAACTAGTTGGAGCAGCAGCAGGGCCTTCCAGCGGGGTCAGAGGCCACTGACTAAATCAAACAACAGCGAGACGAGACTGTGAGAAACAATGCTGAGTGTCTGTTTGTGTGTGAAAGACAGCAAAAAAAAAAAAAAAAAAAAAGTGTGTGTGTGGGCAATGCGTGTCTGCAGTTGTGTATTTGTGCTGTCTGTATATTTGTGTTATATGAAAAACGGAGTGAGCATCTAGTTTTCTGTTTGAGACATCTGCAGATGATGTTGCTGTTAGAGATTATGAATAGCAGCCATAAGCAAAAACTCAATCCTCTTGATTATCGAGCGACACAATAATAATAATTCATACTTGTGGAACAAGCCAATCACCGAGAGAATTTTTGGTGGCATCAGATGCCAAACAACTGTCTAGCTGTAGCAATAAATCAGATTCATCCCTAATCTTAAGTGTTTATGCCTGGCAGTGTAAATAGTTTGGCCAGCTGGACCAGGGCCGGCACTGGAATACAGATTGGCTTGTTTTAGTGCAGAAACCAGCGAGGGAGAGATGGATCGGTCATTTGACTCACAGCAGCGAAAAGGATTAGCTTGTGTTTTTCTAATAGCAACAGGAGTCATTCAGTAATAAATCCATAGATATATTCATAATTCATGTGTCTGCATGTTTGTATGGATGCATGTGGTGGTAAAAAATGTTCATTTCAAATTCATTTCAGTTTATTCTGTTAAATTCACTGAAGTTTAAATCTGTTTTTTACGCTTTCTATTATAGCATATTTTAACAAGATAAGTACTGAGTCTAAATTCATATATTTCCATGCTCACACATGCTAATTTTAAGTGTACATGAACTCAGACTGACAGATAATGCACAATGAGTGTCCAGATGATGCACTCGTAAGGGCCAAAAAGTTGACTGATGAAGGTTGGACACTTGCATGTGTATGTAGCAGAAGGAGAGGGACCACCACCACTGAAAATGGTGGCTAGAGTTGTTGCACTTGCAGCAAGTAAAAGCAGTTAGGTTTAATAAAATTAACTTGATTTCAAGTGTGCAAACAAGCAGTTTTTGGCGGGCTACAATTGTGGTCAAATGTTGGTGATAATGCTCCACCCGGTTGCAGTGCGGCATTAAAAATAATAATACGAAAAAGCGGTCAAATGTTACAAACGCCATTTCCAGTAAGTGCACAACGGACGAGTTTGTAAGTAGTAATTAATTACTTTTAAATGGAAAAAATAAATTGTACCCTAATGATTTTAAATAAGTTAGAGGCCATCAATAGGAAGGTGTTTGGGGTTGCCAAGTTGTAAAAAACTGGTGGTGTTACTCTTAATTTGATAATAATGAATGTTGGTACTCTATTTATAAATGTTCATGGGTTTCTCACTTTGTAACCAGCCATGTAAAGCAGTATTAAACTAATTATTAACATTAATATTCATTAGAAATTATACACTCATTACAAGGGTTGCGTCAGGAGTAAATGCCAATTATAAAGCAGTGACAAAGGGAAATAAATCATAAATAAATAACTAATAAATAACTAAAAAGACAAAAAAAATGCTTGAGGAGGACAAAGGCCAACTACAAAGTTGATCTTAGTAATTGCTTCTCACTGATCCAAAACATTAATAACATGATTATTAACCATTAATAAATCCATTATTTAACATTTATAAGCCACTTTTATAAGAAAAATGGTGACAGTTTTTACATCAGGCAATCCCTGTCTGCTGTAGCCTCAGAGATAGTTCACACATCAATGCTGCAACAATTCTCCTTTTTACTACTGGTCATGAGAGGCTGGTCTCCTGCAAAATAACATCTGGTACATTGCTCTCTAACACACACACACACACAGACACATGCACACACACACACACACACACAACCCACACAATCCCACAAAAGTAGCACTCAGCTAGCACACAGAGTGAGAAGAGAAGAAAAGACAGAGAGTAATGAAATTACAAAGATGGGACAAACCCTTAAATTGTCACATTCTGTGTGGACGCATCACAGATGTTTTAACATTTAAGTGGACGCCGACTTCTAAAACATTACAGCTACAAAACAAGCTGCTAAGACTCAGCAATAATGGTCACTTCAAATATTCATACCAAGCCATTCTCGATTAAATCCATTGCAATTATCATCATCATTTCCATAAATGTGATAAAAAGAAACACTTTTGCTGTTATCACCGGTGTCGTTGGTGCTTATCGTGCCACATCATTTGTACTGGCCCCAGAGTCCACTTATTAAAATACTACTTTAGGAAATAATGCTTTCTTTGTTGCTTTTCAGTCTGTCTGACTGCTGCACACCCAGGTCTCAGAGTGTTTGTGTGTGCAGTTATGTTTCCAAACTTATGAAAAATAAATGTGCTTGCAATCATAGAAAACATTTTGCTGGGTTAGCTTTATGTTGGGACTGAGATTTAGGATTCATGGGAGAATAGGAATTAGGACTTCGAGTTAAAGTTGGTCATGAGGTAAAGTTAACACAGTCCTCACAAGTGCAATGATTCAAAGATGTGCGTGTCTCTGTGTGTATATGCATGTGTGCACACATCTGCCTGTTTCTGTTTACAGCACCCAAGGAGGTACTGAAAAGCTGTGATGGATTTGCCCCAGATGGTGAGGCAGCAGAAATACAGAGCAAGTCTGAGAAAATATGTTTGTTTCCTAACTACAGTTACCTGGATCTGTTTGTATGTGTGTGTGTGTGTGTGTGTGTGTGTGTGTACGTACGTATATTATTCATGCTGAGGGGGACATAAATCTGTTGACGCAGTCACATTGTGGGGACACTCTTCATTTTGGGGACAAAACACAAATCCCTGTAAAGTAAATCAGTACATTTTCGGGTGACAACTTTAAGTTTAGGTGAGGGGGAGTCCTGGCAAGTAGTGGTTATGCTCAGTCTCAAGGAAATGAGTCAACATAATGCTCTGTGAAGTGATGGAAACATGACTGGGCGTGTTTATTCGCGTCGTGGGGACATAAACCATTATACACAGTGATAATGTGGGGTCTCACATCGACATTGTAGGGAGTTGCCTTCCAGATGGGGACAAAATGAAAATCCTTTTAACGCAAAAAATTGAATTGAATGAGGTTGAAGACTTGCTTTAAGGTTAAGAGTATGATTGGGATAGGTCAAGGTTTAGGCTGTCCACTTTCTGTGGATTATACCTTCTAGTTTTACATATGTTATTGATGTAAAAAGGCAAACCTCTGTCTGATATCAAGGTCAAAAATTAAAAAAATAACTGAAAAAGAAACAACTGTAAATTATTTTTATTTTTCCCTGAAAGTGCATTTTAAACGTAAAATGTTTTCCTAAAATGCAACATGAATGAGTTCACAGGTTCAGCATTTTATCATCATGATGCATGTAATCTATAAGGAACTATTGTCTAAAACACTGACTTGCACTTTCCTCCTTCGATGAAATAACGGTTATCTGTAATGGGCATTTATTTCCAGCACAGATACCCTCTAAAGGGTTCATTTGGAGCTAAATTTAAATCACCAGGGTGCTAATTTGTGTGGGTTTCTGTTTGTGTATCTCTCTCCTCGCTATTTTGATGAGTGTGTGCGCGTATATCTCTGCGCGAATGTGTGTTTATGTCATGGAAATGCCAGTCGCGCACTCACATCCTGGTAAAAGCATAATTGCTTTCCTCTCGTCTCCATCGCTGCCTCCCGCTAACACGCCTGTTCTTACCTGCGCTGTAATGATAGTCATTATCACTTTGTAATAGCAAACACACCTGCCAGCTCGCTGCTTGTGCCAAAAACACACCTGTATGTGGTTAAGTATAGCTTTGTCGCTATATGGGGAAACGGAAAGTTATAACTGGCCTTGAGAAATGGCTGTGCGTATGTGGGCATGTTTAGTATTCAGTTCATATATCATCAGATCTATATGTGTGTGACATTGATCATTTATGTGTTATCACTTCCTGAAGCTGTTTTTTTCCATGTTCAAAGAGAGAAAAAAATGTTGGGGGAGGGAAATGTTTTCTGTGCGATGATGCGTAATTAATCACAGAAACCGTCTTAGTCACAACAGCTTGTCTTCAAACAGCAACCCGGACAAATGTTTTGAGGAGTTATGCATTATTAGTGCTGCTGGTCAGAAAAACACGAGCAGACTGTGCTAAGTCTGCAGACTCTGGGCTCGCTGGTTCCAGTGTCAAAGCAATGTTCCCGGCCAGATAAAACCAAAACAAACTCATCCAAAGCTCCATGGTTTGACACAGCTGCTTGTTTTTCATCAGATTTTTAGCTGCTGCAGCAATATGACATTTGCAAATGACATATTAATAATACTGACAGAGACAAAATGCCAGACAACTATAATTTTTCTGTCATGTACGAGTTAAGAAGTGCTTTGAAATTAACCAGTGAAATGTGGACGCCCCAAAATAAATACAACCATAGATGCTATCATGCTAACTCACCTTGACATGTGTTTATCTAATGTAAAAGGCCTTTTTGCCGGATAGAAACTGTGTGGAAATGGACCCATACCCTTCATCAGATAAGTCCAGCTGGCCCTCCCTCTGAACAATTTTGTTCTCTCACAAATGACTTAATAATGTAAACGACTTATCTTAGACAGAAAGTTTAAACCTTTACCTTTTTTTAGTTTTTGTGTGGAAGTCTGACAGTTCTCCCAAGTGGCATTGGCAAACCCACATAGCAAAGTAATAATTTTATGATTAATGTTCATATGAAAAAATACAAAAATGTGTGTGAAATGTGCCGTATCCCAAAAATGATGACATCATTTGTCTGTGACTTCCAACATGAAAAATGATTCACATTATGATCTGCCACCCCTATGGTTAGTGTTTGGTTTGGCAACTAAAACTACTTGGCAACTAAAACTAACTAAAGTTAGGGAAAGATCATGGTCATGGTTAGAAGAAACCAGTTTTGACTGGAGATAGACTGGTTTACAGACCGCAGGCCTTGGTGTACCCATCCACCCAAACCTTCGAAGCTTTGCAGCTCGACAGCGATGTCAAGCTACTTCGACAGCCATCACATCAACGGCCACAGGAGGTCTCTTGTCATATGACATATGACAAATCAGGCTTCATTTTTCTCTTTTGATTCCACATTTAGCCACGCTAGACATACATCTGTAGAGATGGCAGCCTCAAGCTGTCTGTCTGTCAGTTGTTCTGTCCGTCCACTACTTTTGAAATTGAAATAGCTCAGCAAGTGTTGCCATGAAACTTTGCGCAGACATTTATGGTCCCCAGAAGATGAATCCCACTGACTCTGGCAATCCCCTGAATTTTCCTCTATTAGAACTACATGGCTGATTTTGGTTTTAAGTGAAATGTTTCAGTTAATTTGGTACAGGTGTTAGTCTTTGTCTTGTTCTTCCATCTGTACCATGTTTATACTTGTGACATACATTCAAGATCATTTTCCACGTACATTTTTTTATCAGACCGATGCTGTTGCTTATTTTGTGATAATCTGGGAGCATCCACTGCCTGGCTTTGCTTTGAACGGAAAGCAACAGCCCATAACTGTGTGGATTTACGATATATTTTTTTAATTGCAATAGCAGAGAATGTGAATGTTTATGCAAGACACTGCACGTAGAGACTGATATAAACAAATGCACCAGAGTGCTGTCTTTGACAGAGCTAGCTCATGTGGGCATGTCAGTGTAAGCATCATGAACTTTGAACTCTATAAATCACAAAGGGGAAGAAGGCTTGGATCATTCCTTGGCTCTGTGTGTCTTTTGCCATCCCACTAACTCTGTACATGTGTATTTTCGTGTTTGAGAGACAGTATATCAGCCACTAATGAGCTGATACAGGGAGATGAGTTATAGTGCAGACACACTGTGTTAATCACTTCAGGAGCTGCCAAAATCAGCTAAAAGAACCATTTTTAATTCAACTCTTGGTATTCTACCATTACTCGAGTGTACGGGCTAATCTCTCGACCATCAATCACAAAGTCGAATGACAAGCCAGTCAACTAATGATAAAAGAGAAGCAGAGTGGGTTGTACCGTTCATTTCCTGGTCTCCGGCACGCACCAGCATACATGGAAAGCATGCAGTGTGCATGCCTGTGTCGGCGTGTGACTGGGAACTGTGTGTGCTCAAGTCGCTGCCACTGCATGTGCACGTTCTATGGTATGTTTGCACAATAAACAAAGTGATTAACTTAAGTCGGTGCCGATGTTCCTATTCACGAATCGAAAGCAAGTCAAGTTTAAAGAACTGCTTGACTTCCAGCAGTGTAAATATGGTGCGGAAATACACAATGTGTTGAAAGATAAAGACGAGTGCATACAGCAGGGATGAGACACTTATGGACATTAGCAATATGCTTAAATCACCCTTTGTCATGCTTAAGAAATCTACACCACAAACGGACTCAGTTTTTCTTTTTATATCCATTCTTTGGTTGATATTATTCCAAAACTATTACAAAGTCTATATTTCTGAAGTTTCTCAGACCATTAATTTGTTACAGAAGGTTAGACTGCCAACATCAACATCATAGTCTGACCTGTCAGACAAACCAGTGACTCCAATCCAAGCATTACCAATCTGCACAAAAGTGACTTCCTTTTCCGGTTGCCTGCTCAGATTTTTGCCCGTATTCTGAGCCTGTCCTTGGCCCGATTTGGAAAACAGATGTAGGTGGTTGTTTGCAGACCGTTCACAATAGCAGAATCTTTAAAAACAGAACAACTGATTGCATGGTCGTGTGTATTTTAATTGCAGTCAAGTAAACCATAGCCACGGTGTGACCACAATGTTCAGACAATATCCATTTCACCATGGCCTTCCAGCCGAGTTCACCAACATGTTTGCATTTCTATGAAGAAATAGGAACAGTTACCAGACTATAAAATTTCAACCCGACTGTTTTTTTTTCCTCCACTGTTGCATTTTTTCCAAGTTTTAACCTTTTTCTGGCTGAGTTTCCCACTTTTTCTCCTGCATTTCACCCTTTTGGTGTTTCTTTTATTCTCTCGCTTTCTCCTCTGCATTCCTGCTATCATTTAATGGGTGGTTATGGCTAATCAAGGGTAGTTTGGGGATTTATGGGGAACTTGTTTTGTTTTTGTTTTTTTTTTTGCTCTGTTTGGTTTTGCTTTTTTAGTGTTTTTTTTTTATATATACACATACACGGTATGAATGCCTTAAAGAAAAAGAAGTGTATGTGTTGTGTTCATCAAGTGTTCCTTTCTGAAAATTGGCCCGCTTGATGTGCAGAGAGGAAACTATGTTTTCGTGGTTCATACTTGTTGGAGTGTAAAATGTCAAGAGCAATTGGTTTGAAGCTGAAATTGCTGCGTAGATTCAAAAGGAATTGTTGTTTTGGGTTTTTACTGAACGTTTCAGGCCCAACACAAAGGATACGAAAATCAAAATACCACAGTGTGGATTCTAACAAGGACTTGTAAATTTTTATTACATTACTCCAGAGTTTGTCTCCCTGCTCTGACTTAAGTCCTCTCCGTAATGCATAAAAACAAAAGTGTTTTGTTTGTTCTAAGTTATCATCAGAGAGCTCTCCCTGTCGTCTCAAGAACCTGGAGAAAAATCCTAAGGAAACAGAACCTTTTCCTGCTGTTTCCCCTTTGTTTGAAATAAATTTCCACTGGCCAATTTTCCAATTTTCATGTCCAAAAGTAAACCTTTCTTACCTGTTTATTCTCACTGACCCACGACAGAATCTGAACACGGCCTCTACAGTGCAGAAAAGTGACAGCGCAGCTCAAGCTTAGCCAAGTTGTAACTAGCTTTAGTGAGTAACACTGGCTCTGGTCGTTTTAAAAGATGTGGCACCGTGTCGGCCGTCTGCCTGCTTCTACTCAGACAGGTTGGTTTTTCTTTGGTCTCAGGATTCGGGGCTGTTCTTCTTTCCTGGACAGTTAACAAAAGCTGGGCCTCCTCCAGCTTTCATTCTAAAAATATGTTTTGGGTTCGCAATGTCAGTCAGTCCCCACTTTGCTCCACACTGAAACAACTACTACTACCATACAATGAACTATATTAAGTTTGGTTTTCCTCTGAGCTCACCATCAAGTCAAATTCTTTATTTGTCCAAGACTTTGGTTCATGACCAAGTACCAAGACTTTCTCTTCAGCCTCAGGGGTACTTTGTGTTTAGTGTTAATAAGAAATGTTTTGCTAACACACTAAAGTAAGATGGTACACATTATACCTGCTTGATTGTAAATTAAAACAAATTTCCTGCATTTCTACACAACTTAAGCTCCCCTTATACATGTTTTTTAAAAAGTAAAAAAAGTCAAAAATAATAATTCATATAATTTTCTCCATTACTGTTAGTACCTCTCCCCAAACTCTGTGGAGACTTTCCTTGTTTAAATAGCAAGTTTGGGCTGAGTCTGGAAATGCTGTTGTTGTAAAGTCCAGGGAGACGTTATGGGCGATAATGGGCTAAATAAATTAACTGGGCTTGAATTGCAGATACTTGTCAGCAAACTGAAAGTTCAAAGAAAACGATGGGATCGGTTTTCCTGAATTCTGACCGAGGGACTACTGCCAAGGCTGATGAAAGTTTTCCGTGAAGTCCATGATAATCTAGTGCACATCCAGCAACTCATCCTTCATATTTTTCCTTTTCATAACACAAACCGACATTTATTCTCTCCTGGTAGTCAACACCTTCTTTAAAGTCCAACGACAGTGAAGGTTTAGCCCAGAAGATAAAGTCACTGATCTGCCTGCCTTCCTAAAAACAGATTTACGACCATCCACCATGGGCCTTCAAATGACCCCGGCGAGGTCAAAGGTCAGTGGTGAGGGTAGAACAAAGTGAGACAGACAGCTGAGAAGAGGAGGGAGTGAAGGAGAAATCAGTGTCAGCAGAAAGCTTTTAGATCTGACCTAACCTTTTATATTTTTCATTTTGCCCAGGATTCTCTCATGTCCTGACTGATGATCTGAGCCGTTTATTTATCATCGCAAAGTTGGAAAATCCAACAAGATGGTCAGGTGGAGCTGGACTGGGGTACTATGGGAAAGCAATCCTGTTGTGCACACACACACACACACACACTTCGAAGAATTCTCTCATCTCACACTAGAGCTATGTTTACTCGTGAGGCCCACCTTTCACATCCGCTGAAACCTGTTCAGTCCATCCTCCTCATGACCCTACTTTCACCTTCCTTTGCTCCCTTTCAGCCCCCACTCCTTTAGGTGCACAACACACACACCAACACACGCACTCGCCTTTCTGCTGGGACTCCAAAAAGACGACTCCGGCAGTTATGTTGTCATCAAACGCGGCTCAGAGGGAAACCACGCCGAAGGTCTGGTCACGGTTTACTCAAGGTCAGAGGGGTCCGCCACTACACACCACTTGTCGCCGTGGCAACAACACAGACTGGATACACAGATTTTCATGTTAGCTGTAAAAATGTGACGTAAAACTCCCCTGAACAACGATTGTCCGATTTTAGCTCGACAAACAAAACGAGGCAAGTCAAGTGGTCAAATAAAGTTTTAAAGTGTTGTGACTTGTTTTTGTCAGCCTCTTCAAAACCAAAGACACAAGAGCAAAAGTGTAAGAAAATTATGAAACTGTGTGGTCATCTGTTCCAATGTAAGCCGCAAAAGTTAACATGTCCGACTGATGAGCTGTTTTCATCACAGTGGTTACGTAACCCAACATTACAAATCATACTTTGTGGGGTTAATAAAGCACATGGCCAAACGTGTTGTCTAAAGAAGCATTTGCCTGTTGGTTAGTCTGTGCACTAAAAAGTATTTTTCTTGAAACCTTAAAAGTAAAACGTAGTGTTTGAAAGTATGAACTATAAAGCATAAAACTAAATCTAACCTCTGTCTTGTTTGACGGTGTGAGTAAGCTAAGTGTCCAAACATGGTTATGTTGGAAAGAAATATGAGTCTAATTCATATTTTCAGGATCATTATTACAATACTAGCACTAAGAAAAATGCCGTTTCGTCAGGTCGTAGTCTTCTGCATGGATCATAAATAACTGAGGATGCTCACTTTTTCATCTTTTAGCATAGTGTCATGTATACAGCCATTAAGTGCATAATTAAGACCCTTTTTTTTTTTTTTACAAGATTCTTGTTTTAAAAAAAGTCAGCTGGAAACAATAAACAGTCAGCCAGAGATGACATTTTCAACAAACTCACAGAGTTAACGTTTAATTAATTGACTCTATAGCTGATAAAAGCCTGCTTTAGTGTGCCTCAGTCTGTAATCAAAGACTCATTGTTTCAAAAACTACGAAGACATTCGAACTGGTAAATCTGCCACCGTGATTACCATAAACTGTAAATGTGCTATGTGAAACCGGAAAGATTGACAGTGTGTCAGTGGAGTGTGTGTGCGTAATAGTGTGTGTGTAATAGAGAGAGACAGACAGTGGCTGTGAGGCCTCTACTCCATCATCACGATTAAAGAAGAATTGAAAATACATAATTAGTTAGTAGTAGTTACATATTCCTTATAGGCTTTGGGATGAATAATATTCGGTCCTACATGTAGAGAGAAATACTGACTTACCATTAATAAAAGTTATTCAACCAACTCTGTTTTTCCACAAACCGTCCTCATTCTCTGGGCCAAAAGCTGCAGTCTAATCACTTTCACATTAGTCACACACACAAAAAAAAAGAAACACTAATCCGATTAGAGCAGAGAAACAGCCAAATTCCTGACCTACTCTGACCATAACCCATGTTTGTCTGCAGTCACATGTGAATTAGGGGCATCTGTTTCATATTGATGTGGTCATAGACAGTGAAAAGATGTGGAAAAATTAAAACAGAGAGAAATCTTTAAACTTGGGGACAAAAGTCCTGGATCCCCGCAGCAGCAGGTCGCCCTGTGACAGTCGGCGCATGTATGTTTGCGCGCGCGTCTGTGTGGGTGTTTGCGTGCGTGCACGCTCGGTAAAAACCCATCCCGTCTGCTCCACTCATCCATCTGAGCGCAGCTGGTGAGCAGACATCTGGGGAGAGAGAGAGAGAGGGGGGGGGAAAAGAAAGTTAGACAGAGAGAGAGAAATACAGAGGGGGTGATAGCGGGGACAAAGGTAATTCAGGGTGAGACAGCCTGAACGTATATATAGAAACAATATGGATGTGTAAGCTAAGAGTTCAAGCATGGCCGTGACATCTGCAAATGGCCACAGTTTGTGTTTGAGACTTCGTTTTCCTCTCTAGTGTTTGAAGAAAGCTTCTTTTTAGGACCTTATCGCTTAAAGAAAGACACATCTTTGCTTCTATTTTGCTGAATTCCTCTGAGCTTTTGGTCTGCAGGGATTAGGAAGGATCAGATACTCAGGTTTGGATGGGTTTTGCAGTTGCATTTTTCCCAGATGTGCCTGGTAAATTGTTTAGTTCTTGCTTGTTTAGTCTAATTACTTAACTGACGTGAATGCAGGGTTGTCTTTAAGCAGCACAACATAGGAAACATTGAGCTATTCTTTCTATTTCTTGCTCTACACGTACCCTTCAAGATTTTGTGCCTCTCACAGTCTTCTCCCCCTGACAGTTTTGTTTATGTGCAACATGCACATGAATCAGAGGATAAAGTGAGCTCTGGCTTAATTCCACAACAACAATTCCCCAAGACACTAAGATGCAGGTGATCCTACCAAACACTTTGTGAAAGGCCCCGATCAAAGGTTGTTAAACCTCCACCACTCCAAGGACACAATGCTATGTTATTAATGTCACAAAAGCACACTCATGCACAGACAAACACACCTCAGACAGTGAAAAGCTGCTGGCCATAGATTTAGTGTGTGCGCTTTGCCATGAAAACTACTCAGAAAATACTGAGATCCAATACAAAGTTGTGAAAAAAGACTAAACTAAATGTGTATTCAGATGGAGATGGAAAGATGGAAAAAGAAGGAAATGAGAGGTCTCTCGTGTTAACCGATTACTGTCCTGCAGCAGGGGGGGAGGGAGGAAGAGCTCACCAGAGAGTGGCGAAGAAGACGAGCAGGCTTTACCTCCCGGAGATCACGGCATCGTTTATCAGAAGAAGAAGAAGAAGAAGAAAAAAAACAGAACACATAAAAGATGATTCATGGTCTGAAAAGGCAGAAACAGTTTTTCCATTTTAATGTTCAAGGCAGTAAAAACAAACACACTATCTGAAACGTGACGCCGCTGAAATCATTGCTAAACCATTTTCCCCCTCGCAATGTCAGAATTGGACGACAACACCGCTGCACATAATAAAATATATTGCATGTGGCGAGATGAAAATTTGTGTTTACTGTACAGTTGTGCAGTCCATTACAGTTATTCAGTTGTTTGGTTTAACTGAAAGACAATAGGCAAAGTGAGCAACATGCACATAAATTGAACAGATTTTTGATCCATAAATGGAAAGTGTTTGCAGCTATTCCATTAAGCCACAGATGAATGCACACATTAGAGGCAGAAAGGGGTGGAAATAAATCACAAAGACAAAAATGGAGTCTGTGTAATTAATGGTTCTGGTAAACAAAGGGAGCAAAAATATTGTTTTTTTCTTTCTGGAAGTTTAAAACATAGACTGTTCATGTACATTTCACTGAATAATATAATGCATGGACTTTCAGATTTGTGATTATCATAACCTCATCTTATCTTTCATTGAATAATATACTCCTAATTATTTTAAATGAATTGTAACTACTTACTCTGCACTGGCTAGCAGTTGTTGTATTTGCATTATTTGAAGTTTGATTTACTTGCATGGCTGTTGCTATGTTTTGTTTATTTTCACATGGTTCAGTGCAGTTATTGCTTTGAATAAATGCATAAAAATAAAAATAGATGTAACATAATGTTGTACTTAAAGAAAGACGCTGGTCATATTATTATTTTTGTCTTATTTTCAGTCCATGAAAAGACCAGAACAAACTATTTAATTAACTCCACTTGCAAGTGTTATCTGTGTATCGAAGTCTGATATATCTTATTCCTCTGTGCCACAGAGCTCCAATGTGACATGTTCCTTTATTAGAATGAAAATGGGCACTGTAGTTTATTTGGACCCAGTAGGACATACACCATCCTGCTGACATAAACAGTCACCTACAAGTATTAATCCGCAACGGGAAATAGTCCTCAACAAAAGCAGCAAAAGCACTCTTTAATCCTCTTTCAGTGATGTTTATGGAAAACCAGCTGTTCTAGTAAATCATGCCTGTTAGAAAAATTAAACTTCTTATTTTAATGATTTCCATCATCTTAGAAATGAATGGATTTGGGGCTGAGAGCCACAAACTGAATAAGGAAGGAAACTATCGAGAGATGGACTAATACATCATTCATTTAAGTCTTTCCATGGGATTTGTTAACATTAACAAAGACACAGAGCACTGACAGTCTTATCCTTTATAGCTTCCTGCATTTTCTTCATCTTCCTCTCTCTCAGTCTGTTTCAGATTGTGATATACAGTGGGCCATCCCATTCCTGCAGGTATGAACGCTTCCATGATTCATTTTCATTCCCTGACAAAAATATCCCAACCCCTCCTATGTACCCTGCACTGACAGAATCATAAATAACTTGATGATAGCTGTTGTGAAGCACCATAAAAATACAGCAGTGATTCCTCTTCTCTCCCAAATTACAGCCTTTACCCTCCCTCAGCACATAGTCCCAAATTTGTGCTGTTGTCTGTCAGTATAACGGACATAATTTATAGCCACGTTTACCTTCATTCTTTGCTTGCATGAGTATACTAGAAAACAAGACAGGTGCCTCTCTGTGCGCGACCACTTGAGGGTGAAAGACGAAACACTAAAGCAGGATAAGAATCACTTTAACCACTTGTTTTACATGTTTGCAACTGGGGGCTATGTCTCTTTAGTCCTGGATTCTCTCATTTGTGCAAGAAAAACTGACATGTCCGGAGCCAAATGGTTGCCTGAGGTAGACTATTTACTGAGGACCACCGCAAATCTGTGACTATTGGCAATTCTGGCAAGCCATCTAACCACAATACAAAAGACCGACATAGAATAACAGATTATGGTGTTCCAGACCATTTTATTTGTTCAACATGTTTCTGGTTCTCATTTGCAGAGGGGTGATTGATGTGGCTCAGCTCGTGTTGCTGGAGGAGCCTGGACCTGTATCAATATGTGATTGATTATGATATAGTAAGCCTCACATGCTGCACAAAGTGCAGAACTAACGTGACCTGATGTCAACTGCAAAAACTCTCCAAAAATTATTATGGGTCAAATATGTATATAATATATATAATATATATATATAATATATATATCAAAGTCAGTGGTGTGGAAGGCTGATGATTATAATTGTTCTAAGATACATTTATTTGTTTGAATGACATGCTAAATGAAAATTTGACTAAACTGTTTTGACAGACCCCAAATTACTGCCGGGGAACACTGTTCCACCGACTGATCACAGACTGTGCATGTGTGCGTGCATGAGATACACACAGACACACACAATTTTTTTATATGACTTTTTATAGCAATTTTATTGGCCCCACACTTAACCTGTGATTTAAGTTATGACTGTCTTATTCTTAATACACATTATAGTCACTATTTATGTTGGTTTATCTTGTATTATGGAATTTATTACCCTTTCAGGATATTTGAGAGTTATTATTACTTAACCTTAAGGTCCTGTTCCAGAAACTAGTGTTCAACCCAACATTTTTTTTTAGTTTTATGCATATATCTTTCATTCAAATCCTTCATGAGTGCAGCTTTAATTCCAATGACACCTGAAACTACAGCCAAGAGATGGTTAGCTTAGCATAGCATGAAGACTGGAAACAGCTAGCCTGGTTCTCTTTAAAGCTAAAAATATCTGCATACTAGCATGTCTAAAGCTCACTAATTAATATTTTAAACTGTATCTTGTTTGTTTCATCTGTACAAAATGCTAAAAAAAAACCCCAACAAGGTGTGACTTCACAGGGGTTTATTTAGGGGACTTTGTCTTGGTCTGCTGTAATGACTTCTAGCTCGCCAGGTGTTTTGTTATGCTAAGATAACTGTCTCCTGGCTGTAGCTTCATATATCTCTATATATATAATGGACAGAATGACAAATAGTTCCTTTAAGGAGCATGAACTGAATGAGTATAACACATCTGAATTAGACTGGATATCATGTGTCATGAATTCTCAGGGCAGGGACAACATGGATAAGATACATTAAAAGATTTGCTCATTCTTACTAATATAATATGTATATATGTTATATATTATGTTTGTAAAGACAAGTGACTGGAGATGCTTTTCCATGTTGTGACATACAATAAGATGTTATCTACAATTAAAGGGAAACTCCACCAATTTTGCATTGTTTGTGTTTACATGTATTGGGAAGTACTACTGCACACCCCTCAAGTCATATGAGTCAGTGTTGGTTAGGGCTGAGGACTACAAGTTTGAATGTGAAAAATATCTGAGGGTGTGGGAAAGAAGTGAGCTTTCCGGACCTCCACAGACCTTACATTAACTACTCCTACCACAACACATCCCAATATTTGACCAAACTATGTGCAATCCAGCAGTTTTACTTTTTACTTTGGAATAAAAAAAACCACCACACATGGCATCTAATCTACTGAATGTAAAAGAAACAGAAAAGCAGACAAAGAAGAATAAGAAGAGCATCATGCCTAAAATGAAGCACAAATCGCTCTCATCAAGTTGTGATGCTGCCAAATGCAAATGATTGGCGGCAATAGCAAATCTCCAGAGAGATCAGGTCAGAGTTAAAGGTGAACTAAAAAATTCTGCTGACTCAGCGTTTGGCCCAAAGGATGCTTTGTTCTAGTCCAGGTAACATGACTGCTAAGTCATTGGAAATAGATTCTAATGTCAAACATGACATCCCAAAGTCAAACTATATTGTTTCAGTAGAGAAAGATGGATTCTTTTATTGAGTCAGCAACCGCAGGAAAAATCATGGGAATGAAGGAAACTTTGTGATGACTCAGCTAAACTCCCATCTCAACCTATCGAGTCCCATGTGGCTCTGAGGACGGAATCTGAGCAAACACGGAAACACTGGTTGTCGCTAACCACATCAGACCCCGGATGACTCATCCCCGAGGAAGCTCAAAGGGGTGTCTGGATGGTGTGCATGTGCGTCTGTGTGTGGGTATGTGGGCATGTGGTTTTGTGTCCTCCTTTGTGACTGAAATCTCTGTGTCCGTGGTGTTTCGAGAAAAGACCTTGCAGGCATTTTGTGTCGCCTGTGGAGTCGTCCGAGTCTTGGCATTTGTGAAATTTCGCTGAAGAGGGGAAATCTTCCGTCGCATTGCCAACTATCTCCCTTTAGACATATTAATCTTTGTTGTCTGCCTAAATTTTTCGGACAGTTCACAAAATAACCATTTGGAAAACAATCAAACCCAGCAATTTTGTTTTTTAAATTTGGTGAGAAAGCCTTTTCTTGGGATTAAAATGGGAACATCACTCCAAGAAGACACCCCTATCTTCAAACAAACTGTCTATCTCTGCAAGTTTTTCTTCTTTTTTTCTAAATCCTCAAGCAAGAATGTTTATTTCACAACAACACCCACCACTCTAAAAACAGCCGTGTCTTCCAGAGGTCTCATACCTAATCAATAATGTATCAGGGATGGTATTGGCTGATATTGTGACAGCCTGATTGAGTGTTTGTAACAAAGAATGTTGGACACACATGAAGTTTCCAATTCAGAGAGAATAGTTTATTGTGCAAAAAAACTTTGGGAGCACAGGTTTTAATAGTGGCTGATATAGTCTCTGTTAATCTTTAGTTTTAAATTACATATAATGTGGTTTGTTTTTTTCAAGTCTTTTGAAGAAAATGAAACACATCTTGAACTGCAAAATTACATATAATGTGGTTTGTTTTTTTCAAGCTTTTGAAGAAAATGAAACACATTTGAACTGCATTTCTGGTGTTGCTTTCCAATAATGAACTCCATGGATGAACATCTACAATGTGTCATTTGCAAATCATCTCATCAGAAAAACATCAAAAGCAGCCCTTTCCCAGAGGAAACATACATCTTTGTCTGCCCAAAAAGGTTTTACATGTTCTCTGCTTTCTTGAACTTTTATAGGTTTGAAAGACAGTATATTACATTTGAGTGAGAAGATTTTCACACACAGCTCGAATTTAGTGTAATAAAAAAAAGGTTTAAAGGAACATTTGTTTGGAAATTTTAATATTTGATTTTTTGACAAAAGTTGAAAAAAGACAAAAGACAAAACTTTCATTTTTCATCTTTCTTACATCTGTACTCTGCTTATGAAGCCACAATGAGCAGCTGGTTAGCTTAGCTTAGCACTTAGCATAAAGACTGGAAACAGGGGGAACAACAGTTAGCCTGACTCCATCCAAAACAAAATCTGCCCACCATTACCTTGGAGGCTCAACAATAACCACAGTAAATTCCTTTAGTTTAATATGTACAGAAATTGTAGTGTAAAAATGACAAGTTGTGGCTTTACGGGGGATTACGCGTGGGACTAGTTAGTGGCCGGGTGTGATGACTTCTGGGCTCATAAATATAACCCCCATTAAACCACTGCTTGTCATTTTTAGTATTTGTGAAGAATAAACTACCAAGATATAATGTGTTAATTAGTGAGTGTTAAAGTTTTTTTTTTTCTTTCCCTCTATTTCCAGTCATTGTGCTAAGCTAAGCAAATAAATGTACATCCCAAAATGTAACTATTCCTCTTATGTTGCTTTGCAGGACTGACTCTCACATGTAGATCTTCTTTGACGCTAAATAAAACCCATGAGACTCAGACTCCCCCAGAAGAATGCTAATCCTGTTTTTTCCGCGGCCACAATCACACAACCATAACAGAGGTTTTGGTTAACTGGTCAGGAAAGGATCAATTAACATACATATCTGGTATATTTGAAATGAGCAATTAGCATTACTTAGCCTGTCATTAAATACTTCACGACAGATTTACACTATGTACGTAAGAGTTATGGTAGAGTGGGGTTAGTCCAGCAGCTGGCAACAGGCTGGAAAATATGCAACAAACATCTTTTCACACAACAAAAACGCAGGAACAGGCACGCACACGCACACTCTCACACTTTCTGACTGTCTCCCATTTTCCTTTATTCATGCCCACCAAAAAACATATAGTGCTTATGCTGCAAGTGTTGCTGCAAGCACAACACAATGTGACTCATCAAACTACTATGTAAACGTGTTTTGTGGGGCATCCAATAGGCCCAAGGACAACTGGAAATGACTACACAAACAAAAAAATTAAACCCTGGTTAGAGAATAAACAAATTAAAGCCCTTTTTTTCCATTTAAAGACAAAACCCTAATGATGTCTGCTTAAATGCAAAGCTTTTAAATTGCATCACAGGCCACAAACAACAAAGGCCTTCTTTAAAATTCTATGCAAAGCAGCAATATAAGCTGTTTTGCTCTGATCCATTACAACTGAAAGGCTTTCTGTATAGCAGCCCACTTCCATAAAAAAAATCCCTGTTAGAACTGCACATTTAACTCTTGGCAGAAATTGTAAGGCACTAAAGACTTATTGTTCTCCTGTAGTGACTCCTGTAGTGTTGTTCTTCTCATCGTACTTGGCCTTTCTCTGCTAACATTTGTTGGATCAGCATCTTGGTAAAAAAAAAAAAAAAAAAAAAAAAATATAAAATGCTGTGTGCCCTCATGTTGTACATTTTGGCATCTTGCCAGTTGAAAACGTATCCTCATGACTGATAACAAATGCCTCAAATCAGTGCAGACGTTTGGCGCGTAACCGCAGATATGGTTAATAGCACTTAAAGTGTTTAAGGCCAGATCCAACAGGAAAAAGTTTGGAGATTTGCTCTGTTCCAAAGTAATTTATCTTTCGGGGAAACTATTAGGGTTTCAACATCGCTGTCTCCTGCAGGCTTTCCGAACTCGGATGTCTTAACCTTAATTCATGTAATTTCTAAGAGTTAGAAGGAAGTCAACTGGACTTGCTTGAGGTTCGTGAAGGCTTTGCCCCTCTCATCCTATATGCTTCTTCAGTTCAGTTCTTAATTTCTGTAGCTGATTTTAAGGAAAAGCCTGCAAATTTTCTAACATCCTGCTTAGCATTTGAGAGCAGATTACTTGTGTCATCCAATGCCAATATCCATTATTACCCATGTGTCTTTTCTGTGGCTTCCCTGTAACAATTAATAGAGTATATGGTGCCGATTTTCTTTAGAATTGTAATTCAGAAGGTTACTAGATATTGACTTTCATATGATAACAATTCTAAAAGTGGGGTTATTTTTTTGTACGACATCTACTTAAAAGTGTTTGTTTGATAGCTAGCAAAGTTGGCCAATGTGGCAACATTTTAACATGCAGAGGTAAGTTTATTAAATTAAACATTTTCAAGGCCAAGCATGAAGCCCTAAAGTCACCCTGTGGTGTTTCTTTACTACCATTATTTCTATGTAGCCATGTGTTTTATGGGTGAGTCCCCATTTTGTTTCTATGTCATAAACGTGTGAACACAAATGACACACATTCCTGATGCTGGTTTCATGTATGTTTATAAGAGAAAAGGGAAAGAAGATAAAGTGTATTCATTATATTTAAGGCACATTTCTGGGACAAAATGAAGACAATGTGAGAAACATGTCCAATATATATTTAAAATCCTCTCAGCTCAGTCCTCACTGCAGAGGATGTTGGTGGCACCAGGCAACCACATACTTTGTCAGCTCAAATACAGTTCAAGCTTGTACAGTTGTTTCACACTTTTTGCAGGTGTGAAAGTGAGGGTTAGACAGAGGGTGAAGTGCAAAAACATACAACATACACAGCTACATGCCTGCACACACACATTAACAGAAGCAAAAGACCACAACGCATTTACTCAGTGGCATCAAATGCAAAGACTGCAGGTGTAACATGACAAATGTGTAGTAAGTTAACAGGTTTTTTTTCGGAGGTGTGGTTTGTGACCCCCTTAAGGAAGTAGAAAAAATATCAGACCACAAGCAGCCAATCAAACAGTCTTGGCTGGATCAAAAATAAAATTTTGAGCGTATCTTTTTAACTTTTTATAGCATGCAAAGCACAGGTGTAACAAATAGCATTAGTGATGGCTCTGTACCATTGAAGCGTGCCAGTAAGATAATGAGCCAGCATGCTCAGTACCAAGGCTGAGGAACTGGTATACCCAACTGGAAAGCATCCAGTATTACAGTAATCTGATCTCTGTCTCAGTGAGAAATAAAAGGCTGTATTTACTAAATAGTGATTAACAATAACAACATCCACAACAATAACAATAGTAATTATAATATACCTATTCAAATAAAATATAAATGTTATATTTATTGAATATCAAAGAGAAATTCCATCCCCCGCGCACATCGCAGCGCATCCTGCCTTAACTTTTTTCTCCTGCACTCCTCTCCGTGGGTGCGGCTTGAATGGCAAGTAATGTTGGTTAAGATGACACTTATTATAGGCCTGTCCTACAGTGACAAGACTGAGGCATTTGTGGCAATTTTAAAACAATTCTGGTGAATATCGGACAACCCCAGTGTCTAGGGGGGGTGTGATTACTTAATCAGTTGGTCCAGAGGAGTAGTTAGCTTGTCTTCATACTTGGCAGGAACCAGGTGGGAGATAAAGAATGTTTTAGAGACATGAAACAGGACTGGTTTGTTGATAAAAGTACACGGTAAAATATGATTTGACTCTGTAGGTTTTGGATTATGAGATACAGTATAATTCAAGTTATGCACAGTAACCCTCCTTCTACGCTGGAGGAGGCATGTCTGGTCTTTATCCATGGTATGACCCAGTTCAACAATACACAATCTTTATTCTACTTCACACAAGCTACACCCTACAATGGGCCACATTGGCTTATCATTTATTATAACAACCCCTTGATCATTGTGATGTGATGGCTCTTAGCATACCAGTTTGGCAGCAGAGATATTCAAAGTCGGTCATAATTCAAGTCAAGTATTTAATTTAAGTATGGCTTGATACTGTACAGTTAACCCTTACCTTGAATTAAGGGCTTATGCTAGATTAGCTGCTATATATATATGTGCACAAAAAGGGTAAGGATTGTGGGTAATGATGCTCATCCTTGGTCAACCATCAACACGAACATGAAAACATAGGAGAACTGTAGTGCACGGAGAAAAGTGGTCTGTTGCATAAACTCTACATGGATATTCAGCAGCCCGTAGAGCAAACAAATACCTACATGCTTGGTCTGTTCTGTGCACACTTGGGTTATACCCTGAGCCCACAAAACTCTGAGTGACAGTAATTTGTTGAATAAGACCCACTCAAACAACCAAATTCCTTCCTGAAAACAACTGTTTCGAATTTTCCTCCTCGATACAGCCATTTCACAGAGCGGCTGCCTTGTTGGTAAAAAGTGGCAGTGGCTGCATGTGTTAAAGTGCTTCTCTCTGCTCTATGTATGTTTTCGGCCCAGCTGTCCATCACAAAGGGTGAGGTGACAAATGCAGCTGTGTTATATAAGACATCTGCTTTCCTTCTAAATTAATACATCATATAAAGTGGTGCATTAAAATGAAATTCCTTCTAGAAGTTATGTCTGGCTTTCCCCCAAATGAAGTCAAATTAAGCTAATAGCATGTGCATACACACATAAACATACATATAGTTATATACTCTTCTTTCTTTTACTTCTATACCCTTGAAATGTGGAAATAGCTCACTTAAATGCCAAGTAAATCCAAACCTGGCCATTTCAAAATGTTACCAGAGGTTATTGGCATTTTAAACCCAGGTAATTGGTGGTAATTCTCACGGTGCAGCACACTGGCACAGGTCAACCTGTCTCTCTGAGTGACGTCAGACACTGACCTTGGCTGTGGCAGGGTCGCAGGCAGTGGGTCAACCCGTTGGCAGTGCATCCAGTTCAGATTAACATTAACAGAACGTGACAGTGCTGAGAGGCTTTGAGCTCTCTGTGGCAGAGGATTAACTACCGACTGCTATATCTGCAGTGCCTACCTAGAACTAATGCTGTCCCAGTTCCAAACTACCTACTACTACAAGTATGAAGTGCTGTCAGACTGAGAAAATGACTAAGTACAGTATACTCAAAGATGTCATTTTGCAGTCTGAGTTTGCTGGATAGGAAAGAAGGTGCTACTCAGAGAAAGAGGTGATTCAGTTCCAGAAACATCTCTGAAAAGAGAGGGAAAATAAAATATTGAGTCTTTGGAAAAACCTTTGTATATTTGTTTAGAAAGGTGCACTCACCTAATTAGAAAAAAATTTGAAAAGCTAATTTTACACATAAAGGTCAGTTTACACGTCATGGAGCATACTGTACTACTCAGCCTGTGAGAACAGCTGTACAGTATGATGTCGTCTGTGGCTCTGGAGGAAGCTGATGTCATCAGGGTTATCTTGAGTCAATCTTGAGACTTCACAATATTTGACAGAAAACCTGCATAATTAACTAGGGATGTGGAGTTTTAAAGATGAGGCTTTTTAACAGTCAGGGAAGGTCTAATGAAAGCATAGGAATTGTAAGATCGAGCATTTTTTAAGTTTGACCTATACTAGGGACTAAAAATCATCTGTTTTTTATCTGTCTCTGGCAAGTCCCACAACTCTTTGTATGTGACGTAAAATATTGCTGCACTGTCCCTTCATCATTAGTTGGCAAAAACAGTCCAAAGTCACACGTTGACATATAAGTTGTTTCCTGTTAATGAAAATGGCACTGTACATTAAGTTGTTGTCTGCTTACTGTGAAAAACAGTGCATTAATGTATGAAAATCAGTATAGCACATGTATAATACCAATGTAACATTATGTTTATCTATAAAATTAATAAATGCCAACAGCACCAGCTACAACAACATATTTGTAACTGTAAATTTGTACATTACATTTGTTAAAGCGTTGAGATTTTCATTAATGATTTCCCTTCTTCATATTTATTCACTGAGTGTTACTAAAAGGAAAAAAAAAACCAAACCAAAAAAAAAACAGAAGAGCTCGGGCAAATTTAAATCTATGTGCCCATTAACCATGTCCCTATTACGGGATTATTGGCAGAGCTGGTCCTGAAACAGCTGTAAATATAATTAGTGACCGCATTGTGCTGGAAGAACCTCATGTTGACTTCTGCTTTTCAGGCCACAGTTGCAGACCCTCAGTTCTGACAAACTTCTTGCAATACTAAAACTAACCTAATAACTCTTGTTTTGTGTAGCGGTACTTGTATTTTATGGATTTACATTACACCATCCACCATTCGCTATGACAAATTTTGCTAAGCGCAGTCAAAATAAGCCGCTGCCACAGAGTAAAAATCTTGGGAATCAGATTTCTTGAAGTGATGCCAAGTCCGTGAACAAAGTATAACTGCTTCCAGCAAGCTTTCAAAGGAGAAAAATGTTTTCCCTCAAAATATTATCATGCTCTTAGACAAATAGACAACAGTACTACTCACATCAAGAACACACATTCGTCACCATGCAAGAGCCTGTAAAGTGTGTAATGAGGAGCCTGTTGTATGTAAAGACTGTTAATATAATGTAGATAGTTGGCTTGTAAGTGGAGTTTAACAAGTGGAGTTTGGTCATAGAGGTTATTTGGGGTCCATTTGCTGCAGTGTCTGTGGTGTAATTAAGTGTTTTGTGTGGCGACGTCATTGCGGGGTTACAGAGAACAGAGGTTTGTAATGATAAATGGTGACGTGCAGATTAAACACATCATTAAATTTTGATCCATTTCTCTTGAAGATTAATCTTCATAATATTAACTGGAACATCCAGCATTTATTGTACAAGCCTGGTTTTTATTTAAGTGCATGAAACAACAGTTTTAGGGTCATTGCATTGGTTATATCCAAAGCCTGGACACAGCCAAATTCATCCCTTATTAACAGCAGTTCAGAACCGGGACTGGTTTCTCCTCTCGCAACCATCCTGACACCTCCCTCTGTAATAAATGTAAAATAATGTCTGTGGTCTGAAATCATCAGTGATAAGTTGTACTACAGGTAATGAAAATATTAAAGTAGACCATTTCATTTCTCTGTTTAGAGCTATCTGCTTGTTATCTTGCTAACTTGTTAAGAAGTAACATTTCATTAATTTGAAGGCGTGTTTTAGGCCACCAAAGGAATTTAAGATCTATATTTACTCTCTTTTAGCACTGTTTTTTGGTCTCTACCAACCCTTGAGAGAACTATCTGGCTCTCTAGCTGCTAAATACCCCAGCATTTTCACCGACAAGTTGCTAACTCTCTCTGTCAGCAGCTTGGTGGTAAGCAGGTAGTATTGAATGGGTTTTTAGAGTTTTTATGCTGAAAACAGCAGCCTGCTGTGGCCAAAAACATTGCTGTGAGAGCAGTGAGAATGAACAGTAAAGTTGTGGGCCAGGCAGCAAAACAATGAGCTGAAAGTCCCAGTAAAGCTCCTTAGAACACATTTGATTAATTGTTCCCATAAAATTATAAATTATAGCCACTTTAGGTTTTTAGTGTCTGATGTGCTGTGCTAACATCTGAAATGTGTCATGCTTGGTGCACAGTACCATTCGAGATAGTTGAGACCAAGGGTGTTCCAGAGAGATTTACTTTGGGTCATGCCTAGGTCACCATTTATATGAATAATGCTGGCTGTTTCATGCAGTATATATCAGATACAGTAGAAAATGCTAACAGTGATCATGATTACAGTGATCAGCTTGGGCCAGAATCATTCTCATACCAATGCAGTTATAATTAATAATAATTTTCTTAGGGTCATCAAATAGTCTTACGTGATCCTTAATTTTAAGTCTTATCATAATGACAACATATAGAGAAAAGTTTTTACTTTTCTCCCATGATAATTTGACCTGTCTGCTTCCGTCCGTTCCGAAAAAGAAAGTAGTTTTGTAGTCTTCATGAAGCTTATAACACTGACACAACTGCCAAAAATGAGCCAAATAGAGGCAGCAGAGAAACTTTGTGCTCCTACTTTGTGTGGTCTACTCAAGAAAACAGAAATAGTGGGTTCTGGTGATGGAGACAGAAATGTGCACGGGGGAAAGCACCTGTGGTTGAAGCCGCTTTCATCAAGTGGACTTCATGTAATGCTGGATGGCCCTTGGTGTCAGTTGTCAATACAAAGAGTCAATATAACTAAGTAATAGCGAGGCAGTCCATTTTATTGCTTTATATTCATGTAATAAATATACAAATGTAAAGTAGATTGTAATCTAATAATAATCCTCTGCATATAGTGATCGCAGATGTGAGGGTTCAACTGTATATCTTCATATAGAACTATTTTACACTGTGGATTATTCTGTCCTGTTGGCCACTGAGAAATAACGATAGTGTGGCAGATATTAATTTGAATGTAACATGTAATGAAAGCATGATAATAATCTTCAACGACATCTTGACTTGTCTCTGAGCTGTAGGAAGAGGACTGCTGAAGCAGTTCATTCTGCCCTCGCACTTCCCTTCGATTCGGTTAACAACTCTGCTCGAAGATTCACCGCTGGAGATAATTATAATACTCTTCATTTAAATGATATGGTTGGTTGGTCTTCCATCGATGTGAGATAATAATTACTGGTATTTTTTTATTCTAAGAAGCCGGTATCACAAAATCGGCATCTTATATCTGATCTCGTCTTCTCTGGAACTGTGCTTCATATTTAACTTGCTATAATGATTAACTTCAGGAACCGTTTACCAGAAATGATTTAGTAAAGATTGCTTTTATTGTATTTATGTGCAAAGCCACCTAAAAATTAAAGTACTTGTACCCCTCTGTAATTTCAAGACCATTTTAAATAATCACCCCAGACCTGCCTGTAAGTGCTCCGACTGACTGCTTGTTTATTGTTGTGTCCTGTTTGTGTCTGTTATACTCCAATATTACATTTCATTTTCAGTATAACTGTTAACAGTTGTTGCTGCACGGTCAGCTTACCTACCGTTGTGTAAATAAATGTTTAAAAATGAGTCTGTGCATGCACGCAAAGGCAAGCTGACAAGTGCGGATGGACATGTGACATGAGGAGGAAACTAAAAAGAAAAACAGAAGAGAAACTTCCACTGAAAGATGATGATGAATGAAAAAGGTTAAAGAGCTGAGAGAGGGGAAGCCTTACATAGTGAATGAGTGAAAAATAGAATAAACAGGAATGGCAAAATGACTGGAACGGGGGATTTTGGCCAAGAGGGAAGGGAGGAAAAATGAAGGAGCATGGTGAAAGAGGAGGAAAGGAAGAAAAGGAAAAAAGCAAGCAAGAAAGTATAACAGTGTAACACGAAAATTGGTGCTCCATCATCGGTCCTGTGTTGTACTTTTTGCATGTGGGCCCTGGGCACTTCTGGCCACGCAGTACTACGGGGGAGGGGTTCCACTAACAGAAAGGCCAAATGAGGACAAGACACTGTGTGTGTGCACATTTAGAGTACATATATATGTGTGCTGTTCAAATCCTGTTTTTATGGGAAGCAGTAAAAAAGCCCAGTTATCCTCAAAATGGCACAAGCTGTGACCTAATGCCACATCTAGTGAGCCACTATAGACAGAGAGGGATCAGCTACTGAATGAAGCCAGTTAAATCTCAGCCCGATGCATATGCTTTTCAAATTAAAACCATATGAAAAGAATCTAATGGAACAGACCTGATCCAGATTACACAGAAACTGCGAAAGAAAACGACTCACGGCAATTAGATGCAATTGGAGAAACTGTAGTTAGGGCAGGAGCACTAATTAAAGGAACATGAATTTAGTCGTTTATGGGAAATTGCTGCACTTTTCTGCATATGAGAATGATATAATCCTCTGAGTTTAGGCTGAAACAAACTCAGTAATTTATAGTAAAATGCAATGATTTTGTCCTGCCTGAGGATGCATGTGCATTGTGCAGACAAGAGATTTCATGCATGGGTTCGCATGCATGCTCACCTACAATATATACACACAGAGAGACCATTGAGAAAAGTAAGTATATACACACACTCTTAAGAGTCAAATCTCCTTAAGCCTGTAATTTCCTGGCCGCACGTGCTGAAACAGAGGCAGGACTCGAGAAACCATCTTGACTGAGTTATTCCTATCTGTGCTGCCCCTCTCACACATCAGAAATCATCCAAATCTCTGCCAGTGGTGATGACAACGATGCATTGAAGTACGCGTGTGTCTTCCAGCGTCGTATGAGTCTTTCTGCATGTGCAAACAGATACTTCATGTTGAGTTTGACCTCCCAGATAACACTGTTACGGGAGGCCTGTGTGAGAGAAATTATCCCCTCTCTAGGTGAATGTTTTGGAAAAAGTGGTATTTCCCAAAAGGATTTTTAACGGCAGCGCGCTGGTCCAGAGGTATGTGGAAAACTGTTCGTCCCAGATCGTTGGCTGTGAATGTGCCCTACAGAAGGAAATTTTTCCCTACAGAGATTCTGGTGGTTTGTGCACAGTGTGTTCCAGCATAAATCATAAGCGAATGTATCTCTGATGGATGCTTTGGGGGCTAAAAAAAGAGATGGTAACACTCATTTGCTGGGCTGGAAATTGTGAAATGTTTACGTTTTTGAAAATGGCAGCGGCAGATGTAGAATGAAATACGGAGAACATAAAGAGCGATAAAGAGTGTGTAAGATTAACAGACGCTAAACACAAGCCGTGAAAATAGTATACACAGGCCAAAGAGTGAAGTGAAGTGAACGAGCAGGACAAGAATGAAAAAAGAGGAGAAAAAAAAGAGGCCTGATGAAGAAAATAGGAAGGATGACAACAGGAAGTTCACTCACCAACACATGACTTAAACTCTACTATATAACCACTATGACGCTCACACTCACACACACACACACACACACACACAGACAAGAGCACATTCAGATAGAGGCAGTCGGAGAAGCATTAGATTGATTGCTCTGTTAAAACCACCATTTTATAAGGTCTCTGAATGTTACTGGTACTTTCCAACATAAGACTCAAAGCTCTGTGGTAATACAACATGCTTCCCTAATGACAATATTAAAAACTCATGAAGACCTTATTAACCTTTACAGATTTAAGTGGAATCACAATTCAAAAACATTATCTGGTACACTCCTTTTTAATGATGCCAATATGTTCTTTTAGGTCATACATCACTACTGAAGAATGTATGTCTGGCTCCATGTTGTTTGGTGCTCTTCCTATTATACACGGATGTGGTAATACTCATCTAAAAATGAATAAATGCTTTGTTGACTCTTCTCTCACTCTGAAATTATGCCCACTATGCCCTAGATGGTCCTAAATGTCTTCTTTTTATTTTCACAAACTTGGGTATCTGCGGGTTTTCAAGTTTTTTCCCCACATTTTTTGCTATAGTTACCCAGAACATCCCACTAAATCTAAATCAAATTGAAATCTGAACTCAGCAAATGTCAGTATTTCACTGGAATGACACTTCACACAACTCAGGAAATGAAACTGCATGACCATATCCTAACTTTTCAATCATCTGACTTGCTGTATGTTAGTTTGCACATTAATCTTAAATTAATTCTTCATATAGAGCTGAACAACAACAGCTCAACGGGATTCACTCTCCAGATGCCACACAAACCAAACCACTTTACACTCTAATACAGCCACAACTTCTTAGTGCACTATTCAGGGCTGTCTAATATTAAGTGTGTTTATTCAGTCCACAATCTGCAGCCAGCCTAACCTCTCAGGTTGTCCTGATGTGGTTGGGGGAAGTACAGACCAGTAGTCATGACATTTCTGATTATAGGACCGCCAAAGTGCCTCCTTCACGTTCTGCATTTACCGCACTCTGAGTGCACCAAACCAAATTGGTACAAGGACCACACAGATATGAATGCGTGTGTTTGCAAGAGGGGTGAGGCCGATGGTGTGCAGACAGACAGGTGAATCTGACAGAAACCATTTCACCTTTGGAAAAACCCCCAGTGAAAATTAAATGGCACATCACTCACAAACTAACACATTCACATTAAGCAGGCTGCACACTCATGGGAAACCTGAATGGCCACTCTTGAACCAGTTCTACACATGCCAACCTGCAACACTTAAAGGATGCGAAAGTAACACCAGCAACAGTTGAAAGCCCAGATGTGAACGTGGCAATGACAGTATTTTACACTTGTGTGACGTGTAATGAGCAATGAGCATAAAGGCTCCACAAAGTTGTTAACCCACAAACACCTCACCTATGAGACTGAATGACGGTCGTCTCCAACTCAAACTGCTTTCTTGCTCATTCTAAGGCAAGGATGGGGAGGATGCCCTTCAGATTGTCAGTTTTAGAAATGAGAGGTTTTGTGTTGCCTGAGCAAATAACTGCAAGTACCATAATTACAGTGCAGTTGCAGCCATGAACTGAACCATCAAGGCGAATGTGGAATAGATTGCGCCGGGAGAAACAACTTTTCCAGTGCATACTTTGTAGTGTGCATACAGAATTTACCGTATAATTTACATGTATCATCATTCATGCTAAATTAAGAGCAGTAATTGATACTCTTTTGAGATTACACTCATATATCAGTAATAAAGTATATCACAATAGTATTTTATTGTATGCTGAATATATATATACAACTATTTATTGAATTTATATGTGAAAGATGTGAGTTCACAGCTAAACCATGACTGTGCAGGCCATCAAGATATCTGACACTGTTTAACCACAGTGCAGCCAGGAAGACAGGAAGTGAACAAGTTGTGCAGTCCACACACCCTGTATACTCTGTAATATACCAGTGTTTTTCTTACTTTATTTTGAACATTTTACATCATGTGCAATATTTGGGTCATGCACGCACACATTTACACATGCTTTAGTCCTCAGCAGGATTCAAGAGATGGATTTGTGCCTCAGACTTGTGTATTTGTCTGAATCATGAGCACATAGTGTTAAAAGGACAAAGTGTTTTCTACACACACCGTTGTGTTTTCATGACTTTTGAGGACATTGCATTGACTTATATTAATTCCCTGTGGTCTTAATCTGAACCTTACCCAAATCTTTATAATAAAATTCAATTATTTACATTATGGGGACTTTCAGTTTGTCCCCACATGGTAGGCAAGTCCCCACAATGTTGAAGCAAGTCCCCACAATGTGACTGTGACATGAAAAAGCATGCTCACACACGTGTCTCCATCACTTTAGAATAACTACCTAGAAGAACCCTAACCCTCAACTTAAACCAAGCCGTCACCCTAAAATGTAATTATTTATGTTATGGAGACTTTCATTTTGTACCCAAAAGGAAGGCGAGTCCCCACAATGTGAAACAGATTTATATCCCCCAAAATTGTGTAACAGATACACAATATTCCTTTACTGTTTTGGATACGAGCAGCACTTTGGTCTTTGGACCAGTTAAGCACAGTCCAGCTGGATCTATCATCTTACTGTAGCTCATGTAAAATTGATGCAGGAAAAAGGCAGAGCAATGGAGCATAAATGAACCGGGTCCTCGCAGGTTGTATCGTCCACACCATGTCGAACCCAACGACTACAGGCACCACCTATCTCATCAAAACTTCATTCAGATGTTTTGTAACTGACCCGACCGTAGAGTGTTTGTAAAGTGACTGCACAGTCGATGACAGATAACATAATAAACCCTGTCTGTGACATATTGCAGTGTGAAGTGAATGACAAACAATGTGACAAACAATGAAAAAAAAAGGAACTTCACTGTTGACTTATTTAAGTCAGGCTTCCTTCAAAGAGACCGCATCTCTCCAGAGGCCGTGTGGGAGCAGCAGGGCCGGCGGGGCAGGTGGTGAGCTGAGAATGATGGCCTGACAGCTCCATCTAGTGGGGGAGACGCCAAGAGACCACATGAGGCCTGTTCAATGACTTCTTCATAAGTACTAAGGGTCTGGACACTTACATTTCATATGTCTGACCAGTAAAGATAGGACTTTTTTAAATCTTAGAACCAGGTGTTTTTTTTTTTTTAAATAAATACAATAAATGTTGCATCTTTTTTGACACTCCTAAATTCCCTCTTCTTAAACAACCTGAATTATTTTAATATAATAAGTATTCCTGTGCTTAACAATACACATTACCAATGAATGAGCTAATTAACCTTACAAAAAAAAGATCTTCAAATAGAAAAACAGTGTAAACATTCATAAACATATAAAATCAGCTATGAGTAGAAACACAATGATTTACTTATTTGGGTTATTTGGGAAATCTTTATAAATCATTATCATAATTATTATTAAGGGTCTGATTGGGCTGCCAATTGAGCAGATTTGGACTACATGTGTAATATCACCTGATACCTGCAGGGCCAAAGCACATGGAGGCAGACTTTTATTTTTTTAAGAGGCGGAGTTTTATTTTTTTAAGAAGTGGAACCACATGTTTAGTGAGCTTTGTATCCCCTCCCCTCACACACACACACACACACACACACACTAAAAAAAAAATTGAATTCAAAGTCAGTCAGCTGGGTTAACGAGTCCGTTAATCACTCAGGTAATCCGTTATTTAATTATATATATGTTCAGTAGTAGTGCCTACCGCGGATGAGCAGAGGAGACGCACTGGGCAGAGAGAGGGAATCCACGCATGCGCAGTAGCGTCTGGCTCCGCGGCGTCTAGGAGATTGGGAGACGATGATGCGGCTGAGCGGCCGGCACGGACTGAATGCATAATTGGCCTGTCTTTAGTCGTAGATTTTCACTTGCCTTGTCTAGTTTCTTTGCCAAATTGCTGTTTAATGTCGAACTGTAACCGGTGCGCTTTGGAAACGCAGTAACGGCAGAAGAAGAGGAAGAAAAAGAAGAAGAAGAGAGGAGGAGGAGGAGGAGGAAGGAGGAGAGGCGCTTTAACTGAGAGGAGTTGGGCATCAAATTGCACCGGATGTCATTACACGCTCTTAAATATCGAGGACGTAAGTAATACATAAGGTTTTTCGTTTGTTTTTTAAAAACATTTCTCTGTTATAATTAGGTTTTCATCGTGCTTTTTTTCCCCTCGTCATTTACCTTCAAACTCCAGTCTCATTTTTAGGGTTTATAATTGAGCAGCCTCGCCGGAGCCCAGCCCTTTGTCCGGCACACTGACAGCTATTTCTGCATGGGTCACTTTCTGTGGCACTTTACAGCACATTTATATATATATATATATATATACATTACTTTTTAATCTTGTTCTTCGGTGTGTCTCTTTCACCCACCCACCTGTTAAGCTATTGGCAAAAAAAAAGAAAAAGAACCGCATATTTGAATCAAAAATACACCTAAAATAAACCTTACCTAACCTAGAATGAAAGTCAAACAATTATAATGAGTTTACATGCTGTGTGAGAGCTTTAACTTTTTTAAAAATGAGGAGATAAATATCTGTGAGGTGGTTTTAATGTCATATTATTAGTGCAAAATGACAACATTTATTCTAACACTTTTATTCCCTTTTTTTGTGTGTGTGTGCCACAGGTCATGCAGGCACAGATAAGCATCAAACAGGGCTTGTGGGTCGTTGGGCATTTGTACTTATGCCCTGCCTGTAAGCTCGTAGATCAATTGAATTTAAGCCTCTTGAGCGGTCTGAGCGAAACCTGCTGACACATGCGCCCCCGTCTTTTTGTGTGCGCACAAACCCGGTTAACCCTCTCGATCTCATTTCCCACTAACTACACCCCGGAGTGGGTAAAGTTATCATACCAAGTCCGGAAAAAAAGGGCCATTCTGCAGATTACCTATGTGCATTATTCCTCCAAAGAAATACTCAGCACTTTCCTGCCAGTCAACACTCATCGGTGGACAGTAGTCACAGTCCACAGAGCGGTTAATTATTTAAAGGGCAGCTGATCTGACGCATGGGATTAATTATAGATTAATATAGAGACGCCTGTCTCCAGTTTGCAGGTGGATGAGGACTGATTGTTATGCAATGCTGCTCCATTAAAGTCAATGAGGTGCACGTGTCCCTCTCTCTTGGTGTACTATGTGACATTTGTACAAACTTTTTCAGATTTTTTTTTTTTTACTTAAAACTAGATTAATTTAAGTTTTTTTTGTCTTAGTTGTTATTAGGAAGAAAGCTAATAGAGGATTTATTAAATCCATCTATATATCTGTCTGTCCATCTGTCTGTCTATCAGCTGAATGGAATTGCCCGGTCTCCTCCATCCTATTTCCTACAATTATCTCAAACTGTTGTGACTGGTCGGTAATCATGAGAATCAATGAGAAGTGCATTAGCATCTCACAGAGGGTAATGTTACAATACCGTTTCAAATAAGGGCGAGAACATGGAGGCCCGACTGGTGGGGCGTTTACAGCCACGCTGAAAAAAGCACAATGGGGAAGACTGTGTCGGCGCATGTACAACGAGCCGAATAAAACCACGCCGTAGCATATAATGTGACACAGCATGATGCAGACGCCTGTCTAATTGTTGCATATTATCTGGGGAGATCTGGGCACCCTCAGAGGTCAGTTTGATCGCATCAGGAAAAGTGTTGTCTCTGGGATCAGTCCAGACACTATCGGCCTGATAAATAAACTATTTCACATTTAACAAGAGTTTACGAGAGTGTCACATACCAAGAGCACAAACTGGTCGCGTAGTGTTTCCCCTCATGCTACTAGTTACACTGATGGGATTCATATGGCCTGTAATTCAATTTGCGTGGCTCTCACTGACCTGGACTCTCTTGCTTCTCTACCTCTCTCTCCCTTTCTATCCCTGCTGCAGTATAATCGAGACCAAAGGAAGAACCATGGAGGTTGTAACACATTTTGTGAATGACACTGTAGAATTTTACAAATGGGGCCTTACTATAGCAGGTAAGATCTTTGCAGTCACTCGTTTCTCAAGCTCACAAGAGCCGTGTGGCACTTTGGGTGCATGATTATTGAAAAATGTTACCACTGTCAATGTCATACAGTCTTGTGGGTAATTATTAGATTTTAGTAACCAGCTTACTCATAAACATATGGGAGTGCACAGGAAAGAGCAGATAAGTCAGATTTTAAACAAGTCAATAACAGTCAGCATACTTGTACACATGATTATTTAATGCACTGGAAAGTAACGTGAGAGCCGACTACACAGCAAAGAGTGGCAGGCCAAAGGTGAACCAGGAAGCAACAGGTTCTTTGTGCAATGATCTTAACATGCAGCTTGTTTTTACCTCCAGTTAAGATTACATGGTCAATATAGGAATTCACTTAAAAAACTGTCCACTTGCTGACATTGTGACATCCTGTCTGTGTATCTTTACAAAACGGCTGGTATGCACATTGTTGTCATTACTCACAAATGTTATAAATCACTAGTTTGGTGTTAAATTGTTGATAAAGGTTTTGGGAATGCGTGTGTGTCGTTCTGTCGCTTCACCATTTTACTTCACAACTTCTCGCCACTGAAATAAACCCGTTTTCCCCCAGACAAGAGGGTGGAGAACTGGCCGATGATGGCATCTCCCCTCCCCACTCTGGCCATCAGCTGCCTGTACCTGCTCTTCCTGTGGGCGGGGCCTAGATACATGCAGGACCGCCAGCCCTATACGCTCAGGAAGACCCTCATAGTGTACAACTTCAGCATGGTGGTCCTCAATTTCTACATCGCCAAAGAGGTAAGGACCCAGCCAATATTACTTCATGTGTCACAGTAGTACTGTCTTTGTTTGTCACAATTTTTAAGGGATGACGTGGCAACTATTTGAAGTTCTAAACTGAGTACTGTGTTTATTGTAGGTCTAATAGGTTCCAAGAGTTTTAATCAATAAACTATAAAAACACTTGCTTTTACAGGTACAGCTATTTTAACTCCACCCGCTGTAATCCTCCACAATAAATAATTATAAATAATAAAACCAAACCAAATTGCTGCTGCTTTTTGCAGCCATCACTGTGGTTTTCACTGTAATTGTGTATGTTTAATTTTGCTTGATGCATTTTTGCAGTCAGGATCACAGAATGTGTATGTTGTTTGAAGACATGAAGGTTGCTGCAGAGAGAGTTACACCAGTGATACCGCCCACTGAAACAAACCTGCTATTTAATGCAGAGACGCGACTCTCTGTTGAACAGTCACTGTAATGTGACATTTAAATGGTTGTATATTAAGTCAAGTGTATGGGCCCACTCTCGATTAAGTATTGGTTGTTTGGTGGTGAAAATGTTGGTCACTGATTCCCATGCTGACGTTCTCAAATGTCTTGTTTTGTCCTTAACCCAAAGATATTCACTTTACTGTCATAGAGGACTAAACAAACCAGAACATTTTCCCATCTGAGAGGCAGAAATCAGAGAGTTTGGACACTTAATCTTAAAAAAAAAGTAACTCTAAACTATTAATCGATTATCAAAATAGCTTGCAATCAATTTGATAGATGATAACTAAACAATTAATTTACCAATCGTTGCATCTGTAGCTTCTACAGGAGTTATGATATCTAGTCCCTAAAAAGTCTAATAGCCCTAAGCTGATTTCATGAATAACTCAAAGCCTTTTTGGCAAAACATGAAATTCCTAAAAGCAATTTTGGATATTTCACATCATTCAGTCTTGCGTTCATGTCTCTGTTTTGCTGGTGTCAACAGTAAAGAAATGTCAGCCATTTTCCTCTCGTGGTCTTTGTGACTTTACGGCTTCTTCCTCCCCTTCAGCTCCTACTAGGCTCGAGAGCAGCCGGGTACAGCTACCTCTGTCAGCCTGTCAACTACTCCAACGACGTCAACGAAGTCAGGGTAAGCTCCCTCCAACACACACATCACCTAACATCACCTCAGTGCACAGATTCACACCCTTACCTCGGGAAAATAGAATTAATTTGACTAATGAACATTTTTAATTCATGGCGTGGGGTTTCCCAGGTCTACCAAGTGTATAAAGGCTGTAATCCTCCCGCTTATCAGTGCATCTAGTTTTGTCTCTGGGGGTAAAGGAGGAAAGTAACAGAGAGAGGATTGAGAGATAAAAGTTTATATCGCTAGTGATTTCAGGACAAAGAGGGCGTGGCCTGCACTCAGATAGGCGGGAGTAATTGGTCTCACCACTGCAACACTCCACCTCCGTCTCCACCTTCAGGCCTAGTTCTTTCACGATGGCACGAGTCCACACCACTGTGGCTTAGTGTGCATATGGTACATTTGCATGTTTGTGCCAGGCTGGATATAGCACACACACACACACGGGCTTTTGTGACCGTGTTATTGTGGGATGACAAATTGTGAATAAATCTGTAATATAGTTGGTTTCCAAGTCTTCACATGAAAGTATAATAATTTAACTCCTCCTAATTTCTCCTGGGGGATCAATGACTTGTCTTCCTGTCTTATAAGATACATGTATGACTGAAATATTCATTTCAGGCAGGGTATTTGCATTATTTATTCACATATCATTTAAAACGGTCACTACAAATGGATGTAATACAGTGGATATCATACAATTATTCTTGATATATGATATCTTAATATTTTGTAATGTCCTCCAGTGGTTCAGTGTACTATGATCCTTACTTCATATAATCAGTCCTATAATGTGGTATCACTTTTTGATTTTAAACTGCTGAAACTGCTGTACTTTTTTGACCTGCTGGCCAAAACACAAAGATTCAGGAGTATTTTGTTCTTTTCTTTTCACAAATACAATTATAAAACTGCCCTCTGCAGCAGTAACTAGTAAATCTTCACTCAGCTATTACTTTGCAGGACTTAAAACTAGATCTATGGAGTTTTTAACCGGCTATGAAACAGTCTCTATTTCATAGTGATGCCTCTATATGATCTACTTAAAAATAACACTGTGAACATTGGCTATTTCTTTTAGTTTCTAATAGTTAGTCTTAACGCCTGCCCCTGGGATGGATTTTTTCGCGACATTAGATGAAACAGTATTGCTGGGGGAAATGTAAACTAATGTTAGGTGAAACACTATTGCCTTTCGCCACTATCGACCAGCAAAATCAACTGCAGCGAGTTATAAAGGTGTCTATTGCAGTGCCTCAGCTGTTATCTTACATACAGCGGTGTTAGTGTCAAAGACACGCCATAGTGAGCTGCAGTAATTCACTCCTCCCTGTTTCATGTCTTTAGATAGCATCTGCTCTCTGGTGGTACTACATCTCCAAAGGAGTGGAATTCCTGGACACTGTCTTTTTCATCCTGAGGAAGAAGTTCAACCAGGTGAGCTTCCTCCACGTCTACCATCACTGCACCATGTTCATCCTCTGGTGGATCGGCATCAAATGGGTCGCCGGTGGACAATGTGAGTAACAGGATCTCCGTTTTTCTCACATCCAGCTGTTCAATTCTTTAGATTGATCTCCTAATATCTGATTTAAGAAGCACTTCTCAGCATGAGAACCATTTATAAATAACTCAACCACCATCACATCTGCAAATGCAACCCTTTAATCTCTCCACAGCATTTTTTGGTGCAACCATCAACTCTTCCATCCACGTCCTAATGTATGGTTACTATGGCCTGGCAGCTTTGGGACCTCAGATGCAGAAGTACCTCTGGTGGAAGAAATACCTCACCATTATTCAGATGGTGGGTCTCACTGTAGGGCTGTGATAATGGTGTGTTCTCTGGATGTTGGCTACCATGCTCCAGGCATGACACTTTTATATATTACTATTTATGTCATATTGTTAAAAATATGTTGTTTGGCTTTGAGCTAACTACAGTTTTATTTAGCAGCAGTAAATATATGTGACAATTCTTCGTTTGGTATTCATTCCCATCTGTTTAAATGATGTGTTATATGTACAGTACATTATAAGGAATGTCTTTAATTAATACTAACTTGGCAATGCTTTTATGTCGTTTATTGTGTTTTTTAGGGCTTTTTTTTTCAGCTGAATTATTTCATCATGTGTTTGCATTTTGTCTGTTCAACAGATCCAGTTCCACGTGACCATCGGCCACGCTGGCCACTCCCTCTACTCAGGCTGTCCGTTCCCCGCCTGGATGCAGTGGGCTCTGATTGGCTACGCTGTCACCTTCATCATCCTCTTCGCCAACTTCTACTACCACGCTTACCGCCGCAAACCTTCTGCGCAGAAGGGAGGCAAGCCCGTGGCGAACGGCACCTCGATGGTAACTAACGGTCATAGCAAAGTGGAGGAGGTGGAGGATAACGGGAAGAAGCAAAAGAAAGGAAGAGCAAAAAGGGAGTAAAGAAGGAAGAGGGCCTGCTTGGCGATTTAACAGAAAGAGGACGGTTGTTTTAAGGGCCAGAGAAGGAGGGAGGGGAAGGAAGGGATAAACACAAAAGTTCAAAGCAGACCGGCTTCATCATCCCTGCAAATAATGTAGAAGGATGCTATTTTGTGACCAATGTGGAAAGGTGAAAGCGTAGCACTGTGTTTGTGGGTGTGTCTGTAAGGGTTTCTGGATTTGAGAGGACGAGAGGGGTGTTGATTGTCTCCATAGCAGTTTTTTTTTTTTTTTAATCAAGAAAAGCAAAACGCTGATCATGTAGGCTCTGCGCTCTTCTGTCCAGCTGTGTTTTTGGAACCTAATAGGACCAAAATATTAAAGGACCTACAAACTGCTCAGCATTCACTAACTTATCAACCAAAATTCACCTCCAACTTTTGTACTCTGGATACCAGTATTGTTTTATCTGAAAGCTTAAATAGTCTTTAATGTGCTAATTTATTTTATAGTGCTTTAAAAGAGTTTAATGAATTTAACTATTACCAACAAAAAAACATCAGAGGTTTATACCAAAGTTGGGTTTTTTCTTTGTTCAGGGGCGGGGGGAAGAGTTTTGTTACCGATATATAGAGTTATGCAAAGTTAGCAAACAAAAAAAAAAAAACAATACTACATCCAACATGTCACGGACTTCTCTGCTGTCTCAAACTGATATAACTGTGCTGCATTCACATTTCATTTGTGTTCATTGTGAATTAAAAACCTGGTTTAAAACACTTTTGAGGGGGGAGACTGTAGTTTCTTTCAGTATTTATGCAAATTTGTGGGTATCTTTGTTATATTTTTTTGTGGGTCCTCATGATTTATTTCTTTTTGCTGTGCGACGTAGCCGAGGTGCAGGAATAAGAGATTGAAGTTCAGCTCAATATTGTCTCACTGCCATGTAGGACTGAAGGGAAACTGGTCCTGAAAAGAGCTTTTTTTTTTTTTAAGAAAACGAATGATGGTCATTTCATTGTCTTATTAAAACTGAAAGTGATACAGCTTCTGGCTGCACATGTAATTGAAATAAAGACAATGTCAGCACCCCATAGTTTATGTTTGTGTGTCTTTGTGTTAGTTTTGAAGCCATGCACATGAAAAATCAATTGTAAATCACCTGTTTTTCTGCTAAAGCAACATTATACTGAACATATGAGATCAGGTTCTAGGATAGTTAGGAACCTAATCTGGAGCCGAAGCCCTGACATCCCCCACCTTCCCGTTTCCTCCCCTCATTCTTGTGCTCCCTTCATCTCTTTGTTCCATCCCAGGATGGAAAGGGCTCTTGTAGGTGTGTGTGAGAGATAGGTTGTGTCTTTGGCCTGTCCAGACAGATCTGCCCTAATCTTTGGGGGTAAATTGGCTTTAGCTCCAAAAGAGCTTACTTCCACGTCACTCCATGAGTTACCCAGGAAATCAGGTCACTTGGAAGAGAAGCCTTAACTAATCTGCCTTCAGGTTGCTACTGTAACTCTCAAACTGTATGTTTCTTTGTTAACATATAGCTTTGATAAAGTGTTGACTTATTGTGCGAGTTATTATTCAAATATGTGTACTTCCATGCAAAAAACAGATGCACGTCTTGGCCCCAAATATTAGCAGATGCAATTTTTTTTTTACAAGAAAAACAGAAGTTGCATCTTTGCTGGGACTTTAATATCCTGGTTCCTTTCAGGGCTTTACCCCTCCCTCTCATCCACATATGATTTTGCACATTCTCCACCCATTTCTTCATTTCTCCCCTGACAATCACACCATACCCCATCGCTCTTTCCCCACATTGTGGATTCACTAATGGCATCCTTTAAATTATTCATCAACTCTTTTTGTTCTCACTGTCCAAAAACCACAGATCATTCTGTTATTTTTGATACCAGACTTAGCCACTTTTTCCATATCCTCCTCCCTCCGAACTGCTGCACATGCACTACTTTGCAGACTTCCATCTTATCCTGGTGCACCACCACCTGTCTCTTTGCGTCCATGGCATCAGGGAGGAGGTGGAAGGATGTAGATGTGAATGATAGACGGGATGAGATGAGTAAGAGGAGGTGTATGTCCTCCATGGGGACACAGAGGGATCTAAGCCAGGGACTAAGAGGATTGCAGAAGAGCCAAGGCTTTTTTATCAAAGGCATTTAGCACAGGTCACTATAACCTGCATCCCTGCTGCTGCAAGAATGTGCACACACACATACTATAGCACAGACTGGTGTGGCATTAACTAGACTTACTGTGCACTTTGATGTATAATTTTGAGTTGAAAAACTATTTAAGTATAAATGAAACTGCTGGTTACTCTTTCCCTGCCTTTGACGATGTGGAGGAGATCTAGAGGCCTGTCAGTTCAGGCACACACATGTAACATGACTGACTGACCCATTCCTCTGAGAGGGTGAAGGGTCAGTTTGCAGGGATTAAATCTCTGGAAACCCGGCCTGTCACTCACTCATCTCATTAGCAATTATATGACTAAGGAGCTCATTCTAGTCTAACAGACTGGAAACAGTCAGCGTTTTACTGGCTCTTTGTCTGTGTGGCACAGATTGTCTTCAGAGCCTGTGCAGACCCAGTTCGGCATGTGGGGAGCACCCTCTGCTGGGCCTGAGTTTAGCTACATCACATATGTGGGGCCGAAACAGATGAGATGGGGGAAGGGAGGGGGCATTTAATGTGAATGTGTGGGCAAGTGGCTCTAGGATGTGATATGGCAATCACTTTGTGGAAGATATATTACTTCTCAGTGTGTTTGGTGATACTGTATGGACCACTGTAAGTTCAAATCATAAGAGCCTCAATGTGGCAGGAAAATGAATAAGTATAATAACAGTCAGAGCCAGCTCTAGACATTTTGGTGCCCTAGGAAAGATTTTGGTTTGGCACCCCCCCCCCACCCTTGACAATTTTTTTATTTTCAAGACATTTCAATACATGTATTTTTAAATAATAATAATAATAATAATAATAATAATAATAATAATAATAATAATAAAGAAGAAGAATCATAAGAAGAATAATTAAAACATAAAACTGTAACCTCTAATGTAATAATATGTATTACTAATACTACATCTAGTCTGACAGTACCTTGGCCAGTATTCTACAATTGGCATCTGATTCATAGATCTATTCATCTGAATACTGAATTATTATTTTTGGGTTTTACTTGTAATAAGTAAGATTTGCATGTGTTGCAGTGCCATACAGTCACTTAGCTGGAACTTGATTTTGACTCTAAATGTGTCTTTATGTCCCATCTTGTCTCATATTGCCATAATTGATATTACTGAATAAAATTCATAATGTAATGAGCTCAAAATATATTTATTATAGGATTCTTAGTCTAAAGAATTGTTCTAATAAGAAAATCTTTCCAATAACTATTTTGTGTAATAACCATATTTAGTAATGCATTGAATAAGCACACATGTACTGTGGACCTGAACATGTTTTGTGGCTATTCTCACTATGTTTTGAATGTAAAGATACTTTCATTTTGGCTTTGACTGTTCTCTATTTGGATATACTGCAACAACATATCCATGAAGAATATAAAGGGAAGCAAAGGAGTCTACAGACCCATCAGGGTATGTAAGAGATTTTTGTTTTTTTTTAACTAAAGTTACACTTTAAATATTTTCAGATGGAGTTGTATTGTATATTCTTTGTATTGTAGATTTTATTGTATATTTGTATATATATTTGTGTATCTCTTCTAGTTGCATATTTTCTTAGTTGTAAAATTTATATTTTAATTGTTTAATTTGAAATTTTAGGTCTATCTTATTTATTATTCTATTAGTACTCTTGTACTATTATTTATTTCTATTTTTATTTACTATTATTTATTTATTTTTAATCTTTAATCTATTTTCTTCATTTGAGTGTTTCTATTCCTGCTAATATTTTTGAGCACTGTTTGTAGGGAGCAGGAGATAGATAAAACATGGTCACCAGATACCAGAGAATCACTGGTTTGATATGAACTACAGGTTGAGCAGCCACCCAGGAGGATGAAACTCTGTGGCCTCAAGTGAACACCTAACTGTGGAAGTGCGTTAAATTGTTGAAATGCATTCAACCAAGACCGGAATAACCCACTGGAGAGCACTGGGGCAAAATGAGCTGTGGTCCTCAATTCAGACCTCCAGGGTTTCCTCACTGAGTTTAAATTGATCATGATAAATGTATTTAGGAATATCCAGGAGGTGAAAAAAAAAACTAAGTACTGTCACTCCACTATATGTTTTTTTTAATAGATGTAGTTACTTGTTGTTTTGTGATTCAGATTTTAAATGCAAAATGTACCTCACCAGCAGCATAAAAATACATAACATCTGTATCTCCAAACTCTCCAAACATCTGTAACTCCAAACTGTATCTCCAAGAGAGTGTCCAGTTGTCGTGGAGATAGCTCAGGTGCCACGTTCATGTCGAGTTGACACGTTTTTTGGTCAAATGATTGGTCAGAGGTCAACAATTAACTTATGTGCTTAATTTGAAGTTGATTTGCGTCAGAAAATGATGATGTTACCACTGTTCCTACAGAGTGGCAAGTTTACATACATTAGTCAATGACAAGTGACCACACAACTTAATGTTAGCTAGTTGTAGACTGGAGAAAAAATGGCAAATTAGCACTTTATGAGCACCACTTAAAGGCAGCATTGAAACTGCAAGACATACAGATGCTAATGAGGCCAAAGGCACACAGGTGAAATTTAAAATGATGCAGTCAGTAAAGTTGCATGCCTGTCTTCTTATACCTCTAATAAAATCAATAAAAAGGATATAATATAGTTGTAGATTTTGGCCGACACACACATACACACTCACACACTTACTCACACACACACACACACACACAATTTGAGTATTTATCTTATTTTCCTATCCTAACAGTACTTCATTTTCAGGTAGACAAGCGGTGAGTTTAAATCCAGATTTATGGCCTATATTATTTCAGTTGTGCCCACATTGTTCACATGTATCAAGGATCACCCCGAGTTTTGGTCCCTAAGATGGGAACAACAGAACCAGTGATGTGTCTTTTGTAAAACCCTCCTTGCGGACAGATTCCCACGTTTTAAACTCCACATCCCAACTTCGTAACACATACTTTCTGTTAAAAATGATAAGAAAAGTGACAGAGAACATCATACAGCTGTTTTCACAGGCAGTATTGAGACCTGTAAACTAAACTAATCTTAAGCTTAAACTAATTAACTTACTACAACTTAGGTAACTTGGGGGTTTAAGAGTATAAATGAAACATTGCCTCCCACTCTATTTAAATATTAGATATTTAAAATGTAAAGTAAGTATTCCTTTTCTGTTCATTTAGATTATTAAAACTACTGCAACCATTATTATTCTAATTACTCATACTCATTTGCAAACCCGTGCAACCTCCTCCGGCTTTTGCAACATTACATTTAATAATCATGTTAACGCCAATAAGGCTCCTTTGGATTTGAGAAAGAGACATAAAGGGGGGGAGGGGGGGTGCTTCCTGGTTTGACGTCCATCCTTACGTCACACAGCTCATGCCCCTGCAGTGCCTGGTGGTGCCCTGTGTCAGCGACTCTCCACTGTGCCCTGCGGTAAGAAACCACCCGGTATGTGGAGGTGTGTGTGTGTGTGTGTGCAACATGCATCTGTTTGCTTTTTGGAACTTTTGGAGAGGAAATTAAACAAATGCATCGGCCTGTGCATTTTTTAATGGACAAAACAAGTCGGCCCGCACCTCCCCTGTGAAGTTTGGCTGTGGGTCAGGAGACAAGCGGCATCTAGTGGAAGCGGAGTTTAAACTTTCTGGTTGTTTGAATGCTGCACTTAAGTAAAAAAAAAAATGGGCCAAGCTTTGTAGTTTAATAAGTTTAGGCTCTCTGCAGAGGTGATTTAATTGATATGCATGATAAATGAGGAGACATCACAGCCCGTGTTTGGAGTTTACCGGCATAAAATGAAGCCTGCCGCCGGCGGCGCTGCAGCTCCTCCTCCATCATCAGCAGACAATAGCGCAGGGAGGAGGAGGAGGAGGAGGAGCGGGCAGCAGCAGCACAGGGCTCCCTCGCCGGCCAGAGCCCAGGAAAGGGCGACCAAGCGAGCACCGAGGCACCCAGCCAGGTCCAGGTCCCCTCCGCCCGCAGCAGCAGCAAGGAGGAGCGCAAGCGCAGGGGCGGGGGAGAGCTCCAGGTCCGCCGACGGAAGGGAGAGGGAGCCCGAGAGCCGCCGCGGAGCAGCTGTTCAGCCGGATGGTGCTGAAGCTGAGCTAGTCCGAGCCGACAGGGCGGATGCTGTCGGGGAACATCCGACAGAGCCGTCGACACAGGCCCGCCGCCCCGCTCTGCGCCTGCCCTGCCTCACAGGAGACCCGCCGCGGCGTCTGCTGGCCGGCACAGCCTCTCCGTCCTGTGCCGCGGAGGAGGAGGAGGAGGAGGAGAGAGAAGAGAGGAGGAGGAGGAGACCGGGAGAGGAGCGAGGCGGCGGCCGGTCTGCGGGCTGCGGCGCGGGCCTCAGGGTTGGGCTTGTGGAGAGGGGGATGCTTGCAGGCTGAGCTGGTCCACTATCACCTGCAGAAGAGGCTGAGGAGGAGGAGGAGGGAGAGAGGCGGCGGCGCGGGGAAGATGCAAGTGCAAGCCAAGGCGGACGACGTGGGCGCGGGGGAGGCCGCTCCGGGAGAGCCGGAGCCGGCCTCGGAGGCGACAGAGGCGGGGTCCGTGACACAGCAGGACCAGGCCTTTGAGGACGAGATGGAGAGACTGCTAGAGGAAAATGAAGAACTTAAGGTTTGATGCGCATCATATATTTATTCATAACGGGGTATAAAATGCAGGGTGCCACCTCACCTCAAAATGGAAGGCCACTGTAAAAAAAACATGTTTTTTAATATTAAGATGACAGAAAACCATTACATCATTACTGCCTGAAAGATAGTAAACATCAATTGATATGTCTGCTGGACATCCTCCTCATCTTTGCAGAACAGAAAGCTTAGACCTAAACTGAAAACACACTGGCTGCAGATGACTAATTGGCTATTGATCACATTGGTATTGATTTGCTAGGATCAATGATATCTTGTGTAAAAATGAGGGACAACCAAAGAGAGTCAGCAGATGGGATTTGCATGTTCGCTCCTGCCATGTTGGCAGGGAAATATCCACTGAAGATATGTTGAGGAAAATGAAATTCACAGAATATAAAACCAAGATAACTGTCTGTGTGTTTTTTTTAAGTTGACTATATCTGGCTCACATCCAAACCAATCCATCACTCCATCAGTGGAATCAAAAGCCAGATGCTAAAACCCCATAAAAAGCAGAGATTAGCCACAACCATCTCATAACTGTGACATTTAATCTTTCGCCCGTGCAACCCTCCAGTGCGAGATCGAGGAGATGAGGACCGAGATGGACGAGATGCGCGACACGTTCTACGAGGAAGACACTTGTCAGCTGCAGGAGATGAGGCGTGAGCTGGAGAGGGCCAATAAGAACTGCCGGATCCTGCAGTATCGTCTGAGGAAGGCGGAGAGGAAGAGGCTGCGCTACGCCCAGACGGGAGAGATCGATGAGGAGCTGCTCAGGAGTCTGGAGCAGGACCTCAAGGTGCAGAGGGGATGGGGAAGGATTTTGCATGTTGTCACAGCCACAGGTGAAATCACGACAGTAGCTTTGACTCCACTGCACTGTTTATATGCAGTTAGGTATGAAATGCCCAAACATAGTAAAGCGTAATTGTAAGACATCGCTAAAAGTGCAGATAATAAGTTCAAATGTTAAAAAAATGACATCCTCCGCTTGAAGGTGGCGAAGGATGTATCTGTGCGACTCCACCACGAGCTGGAGAAGGTGGAGGAAAAGCGCACAAAGACTGAGGAGGAGAATGAAAAGCTGAGGCAGAAACTCATAGAGGTGGAGGTGACCAAACAAGCCCTGCAGAATGAGCTTGACAAAACCAAAGAGGTACGTTTTCCACATCCATCCACATCACTTCCAGTCATGAGCACAAAATAATTCAGTTTGATCTCCAGATAGCCTCAGATGTTTGTGCTTATGTATAAAGCACTTTAATCCAAGCTGTAAATACTTTATTTCATATTTCAAGAGGTGGAACAGTTTTAAATATCAAAGATATGCTACAGAGAAGATTAAAGTACAGGAAAGTCCTATAAATGTCAATTAACATGTTAAATTATAGCCCTGTTTTAGCCCACAAAAAATGTAAACCATGTGTGAGAAAAAAAAATAGGAAGAAAAATAAGTAAGTAAGTATAAGTAGTATAAGTTTTTGGATTTACTGTCCTCCAACAGTCTCAAAAGAGAAGAGGAAGCAAGGACATCCAGAAGACAGACAGGAAATCAGCACAGACTCCTACAGAGGTGAGTTGTTTTTACCAATAATGAAATAAGCTTCCCACACAGTTCCTTTTTTTTGCACAAACAATCACCCAAAGTAATGGAGAGAATCATCAGGAACAGGTGCTGTATCTTGTATCACTTTCTATGGTGTATGATCTCGTCTCTAAATGTTTATATTTTACCCTTTGGCCAGAGGTCTTGTTATAAATACATACTCTATGATGTACAGACATCAGTAAGACCCATTAAAACACACAGATCCTGAAGCTTGAGCTCACATCCTTATATAATGTTCTCAAGTCAGACATTTTGCTTTTCACCTTGGACCACAGCAGGCCAAAGCAAATGCTGCGTTCATTTAAAAGAAAAGTATGTTTAATTGAGAGCTGGGAGTTTGCAGAGCTCCGGGAATTACGTTAGACTTAGCAGACGTCAAACATCCTCTTGGTCCAATGATAGATAACGTTTTGGCTTAGAAAGTCTTCTCTTTAATCTTAAGTCCTTCCGTATTTATGTCTTACTTCAGAGACCAACCTTGTGAACTTCAGGATTAGGCTTTAACCGTTTCTTTACTTTAGCATTTACTGCAAGCTCAGTCTGTGTTCTGTGTCCTTCAGGAGGACAATGAGGACCTTAAGTGCCAGCTAGCTTTCATCAAAGAGGAAGCAGTGCTTATGAGAAAGAAGACAGCCAAGATTGACAAAGAGAAGGACCGCCTAGAGCAAGAGCTGCAGAAGTACCGCTCTTTCTATGGTGAACTGGACAGCACCCATCCTAAAGGCGAGGCCGGGGGGCCGCCCACTACCCGCGAGTCAGAACTAAAGCTACGACTCCGCCTTGTGGAAGAGGAGGCAAACATCCTGGGGAGGAAAATAGTGGAGTTGGAGGTAGGAGCAAATAATGCTACATGGGTCTATTAAGTCTATTAAGGACTCAAATGAGTACTGAGTTGTTCTCTCTTTACTCCGTAGGTTGAGAACCGTGGCCTGAGGGCTGAGCTTGACGACCTCCGTGGGGAAGGAGAAGGCGCCGGAAGCTCTGGGTGCGGAGCGATGGGCGGGCCGGGCGCAGGGCGAGGCCTCGGTGAGGACCTGACGGAGCTGCGACAGCAGCTGCAGCTGGTGGAGGATGAGGCGGAGCTGCTGAGGAGGAACCTAGCTGATGCTGAAGAGCAAAACACGAGAGTGACTGCAGAGCTGAACAAGCTGCGGTTCAAAGCCGGCACCCACGAGGGAGGTGCCAGGCATGGGGGAGGAGCAGGAGGAGGTGCAGGGACTGATGCAGCAAAGACAGAAGCCCTGCAGGAGGAGTTAAAGGCAGCAAGGCTACAGATTAATGACCTGAGTGGAAAGGTATTATGAGATGATTGATAATACTCACATGTATTTGATCACTTCCTGTTTACTGTTTACCTCCTGTAGATTATGAGCTGTCAAAAAATATTGTGTTAAACCTCATAAAAATTGAGATCTTGATCTGATGATGGTGATAAAAGTTCAAGGAGCACCAATGTTATTACAGTCCATCGTGACAATACATCCAAATGACAATACATCCAATAAAACCACAAAGTGTCGATCAGCCTTACAGTGGGGCTGAAAACTCAGGGATCACCAAAGTCTGTAGGACTAACTGAGGAACACGTCATGGCAGTCCATCCAACAGGAACAAAGTGGTGCAGCCGACCTATTAAAAGATGTTTGTAGCCACAGAGCCATGTGACCAGCATGGCTAAAAAGCATCCTGTCAAGCTTAATTTTAAAATCTAAAAGATGTTCTCACTGTACATCTCTTTGTCATTATTCAGGTAATGCAGCTGCAGTACGAGAACCGCGTGCTCCTCTCTAACATGCAGCGCTATGACCTGGCCTCCCACCTCTCCCTGCGGCCCAGCCCTCGGGACAGTGACGCAGAGAGCGATGCCGGAGGAGCAACGAGTGGCCGGCGTGAGAGTGACGAGGACTCCACCTCCTCCCGCCTCCTCCCACCGCACCGCAAACGCGAGGGCCCTGTAGGCGGGGAAAGCGACTCAGATGAGGTCAGAAACAATAACGGCAGCAGCCGTTGCCTGCCTGACGCCCACACGGGGCCTCTACACCCCAACTGGGCCCGAGGGTGCCGCCTCCTCCGCCTTGGCACGCTTCCTGCCTGGCGGCCGGTGCAGCCTGCGCGACAGGCAGCAAATGATTGACATCCGCGTGGAAGCAGAGAGGCTTGTTCGCACCATCGACCGGCTCATCGCTGACACAGCCACTGTCATCTCTGAGGCGAGGGTCTACGTTTCAAACGGCGACCTGATGTTCGGGAGAGGAGGGGAGGAGGGAGGAGAGGATGATGGGAGCAGGATCAGGGAACACGAGCTGCTGTATCGCATAAATGCTCAGATGAAGGCCTTCAGAAAAGAACTGCAGGCCTTCATAGACAGACTTGAGGTACCGAGGCTCGAGGACAGGGAGGCGGAGGAGCCACTGTCGGTGAGCCAAAGATTAAAAGTGGTTTTGAGTGTCTAGGTGAAAAGTCTCAAAAGGTTTAACACTGATTCTGTTTCTTCCTTTTTCTCACTCAATCCAACCTATTGTTTCTCATCTGTCATGGTTTGCCTCTCCACTCTTCATCCACCCAGATGTTCCAGCCAATCATTTTGCTCATCCTCATACTTGTGTTATTCTCATCCCTCTCTTACGCCACCATCTTCAAGCTAGTCTTTCTTTTCACTCTCTTCTTTGTCCTGTGATGTACGCCCCCCTTCATTCACACCAACCCTTTGTTTGTTTTTGCTTTTTTGATTTTTTTTCTCCTCCCCGCATCCTTTGTTGCCAAGGTAACCAAAAGCACAGGAAAAGCTCAGCACTCGCCAAGGCTGCAGCCGCATTCAAGAAAGTGTGGCTAGATACGACACTGGAGACAACATTATCCATAACACATCACTGTCCACATCAAGTCCCTGAAGAAGGTGAGAACTGTGCTTTTAAGTAAGACAAACATATCTTTCAAAAGTGTCACAATTGTGATGTTAGGGGTGCAGCAGAGTGAACAAGAAAATCTAAATAAACAGTATGTTTAATCAAACTTCAGTAGGTTCGGAACATTTGTGTGTTTAAACCAGTAACAGATAGTTTTAAGTACAGTCTCATAGCTAGTAAGCTGTCTAGTTAGTTATAGGTAGTTAGTTTATCGGGAACACTAAGTGCGACAAAATAATATCAGCCTTAAAGTCCATGGAGCACTTATATACATGGAGGACTCTTGCCCATGTTGGATTGGATGTCTCTCTTAAAGGACTATTTTGACATTTTAAGCAATACAGTTATTGTCTCTGCTGCAAAATTGATACCACTTGCCAAATATGAAGCTACAGCCAGCAGCTGATTAGCTTAGTTTACTGTAAGCAGGGGAAAACAGCTTCCCTGGGAACCGTAACTCAGCGGATTAAACACGCATTTTGCTACTAAACACAGTTTTTACCTTTGGACTGAGCTAGCTGTTTCCCGCTACATCCAGTCTTTATGCTAAGCTAGCTAACTCGATAACTCCTGCTGGCTCCGGTTTCATATTTAGGATATATGAGAGTGGTATCGGTCTTCTCGTCTAAGTCTTGGCACAAAGTCAAATGTTAAACTAATTCTTTAAAGTTATAAATTAGAAGATTTTAATCTCACTGTCTTTCGTGGTACCAATAAACAGTAATTGCAGGTGTGTTTTTGGACCTCACTTTCAAAGTAATCTTCTGTAATCTTTGACTTTTTTTCATTTGTTCAGTCACATTAGCTGTTTACTGGAAACGCTTGCAAAGACAGGGGAAAAAAAACAGCTCGCCACTTCACACAGTTGGAGAGCGAGTCTGTTGCATTGAAAGCCTTGTTAAAGGCTTAAGTGTGCACAGATTGTGATTTTGACTGGGCTTGTAATACTGCAAATGCAAGGGGTTTCATCAGTGAGCCTCTATCACCATTGTGTTGCAGCATTTGGCGATAGATAGTGACTTAACAGGTCTTTATTTAAATGTCAGCCAGCAGGAAAGTGGATGTTACTGATGAGGTCCATGAGATGTGGATTAAAGTCCTGAACAGCCAGTAAGTAGACTTTAGTACACAAAGAATACTGAAGGTACAATAGTTTCAGAAATGGTGGTCATGTGGGGTAGCTTTGCTCATGTGGAGCTGTAAGGTCACTGACTGTAATGGAGGAAACATGAATCACCTTTCCACGCGGCTTTATGTCCTGGTTCAACCTCGTTACTAAATATATTTTACAGGTTATGACAGCAGTCACCTCTTCTTTGTTTTTCAGAACGACGATCCCTGTCACACCCTGCTGTTGATGCCTCAAGGTAAAGTAAGGATAAAGTTTGTTTTTATCCCCTTCCTTAACTGCTGAAGGATTTGTTATTTATTAGGGAGCGCAACAGGTGGGGGAATAACAGCGATGATCCGGGGGCTTCAAACTGGAAGGAATTTGGACGATCATGATGAGTGCCAAATGTCAGATCTTGTCCGGGTGGGGGATGAGATGGGGGAGGGGGCCAAAATTCCCAACAGGACCCCTGATTAGAGGCATCAGTAATTGATGGTGTGGTGGACAAACAGTAGCAACTGTCTTCAGACGTCACCGCAACAGGATGAGTGAAAACACAGTCACAGGTTCAGGTTACTACGGGTCCTTATATGAACTTTCACCTTTTTGCTGTTTTTTTACAATATGAAACACACAGTGTCTGAAGTGTCTATTTCTATTGATAGTCATCTGACAAAATCTTGTAAAACATTAAAAATGCAGAGACCAAGTGTCACTGAAATAAAAAAATATGACTGAAATTCATCCAAACATGCTAGGCATCCACCTTGCCGTTTCCTTTCCGTGACTACCCCCAATAAAGATATTATTGACTGTGACACATTATTACTCACCGTGTCATCCACGTCTATTTGGCATCAGTGGAGAAAAAAAATGATTTGCAGCAGGACATGGTCACAAGACAAAATCTGCCCAAGCATCCTAAAGCAGAGTAGCAACAGAGGAGCTTATTGGCTGAGAGTGCAGCAGCTGAAACAGCTATGTAAACACTTTCCCTCTCTCTTGGTGAGCCCCGGTAATTATAGCCAGGATGCTGGTGACGACAGTTGTCCCATGGAGACTTGAAATGCTGGAATAAATTTGACATTATGATATGTGAGCCCAGCTCCAATGGCGCGCCCGCGTAAACAGTGCGGGGCAGTATAAAGGCCGGGCACCCCGGCTGGAACAGAAGTTGTTTACCCTTCAGGTCTGTGCTCCGGACTTAACCCTGACACCGAGGCGTGACTGAGGGAGAAGGGGGCCCTTTAAATCCAGTCTGCTGGGGCTTTCTTTACGTAACACAGCGGAGGGAAAAAGCGAGGGGAACGCACGGCGGAGAGGGGACTTGACAATTTGGTGACGAGGGGAGTGAATCTGTTGGAGAGACCAGAGCGCACAGAGCGCAGGGACAGAGCAGCTGAGGATTGTTACTGAGGGGAGGTGAAAACTTTTACTTTGAGCAAGGTAAGGACAGTTAATGTATTATGCTTTAGACTATAATTTTAAATGAATTGTATTTATGCTTGAAATAATTTAGAGTGCATAAATGGGCAAAATCATGACAGTGCCACTTGTCATGATCATCCTTGTAGTGATTTTTTTCATTTTTATTTTATCTTCATTTATATTTTAAATCTAAGTATTAGTTTCACTCTGAGCAGGTTTTCAGGTGTAACCACTTACATTTTCTCTGTCTTTGTCTCTGACATATATTCACTCCCTCTGCCTTTCTCCCATGCCCACCGGCCATGCAGCCCAGTTTACTATGCATAGTTACAAGATTATTAATATCTCTACTCTTACATCACAGGTGGGAGGGAAGTGGCTCGTACATTCGGGCACTTTCGACCAGGATACTTTTCATGTTCAACAATAACAACAAAGCTCGGTTGTCTTGGTTTACTTGATGGGAGCTGCAGTAATATTTAGTTCCCCTGTTGGGACACAGTTTCACCCTGCTGGTGACTGACCAGGCCACATTATGCAGATAGAGGTCAAAGTGACCAAGAGTCTAAACTCTGCTGAGGTGCTGTCATGCAACACTCCTGACAGCATGTGCCGCACAGGCAGCCATAGGAGAGGGTCATAAGTGTCTGCCTTTTGTGAGGGCAGAAAGTGTCAAACCTAATGAGTCATTTAAGCGACAGAGATAAATAAGAAACTGTGACTGAATGGGATCACAAGGCGTCACTTGATTCAATTTAAACTCAGGCATTGCCCCTGATGTAGTAGGATGTCTTCTTCTGTAGCAGGTTCAATCAAAAATGTTTACTTGTCTGTAGAAAAATGAGATTTTGAGCTAAATGACATGGAAACAGAGAGATTTGTCTTGCACTTTAAAAAAGTATGCCAACCCTCTTTTTCTCTTGCATGTTTGTCTTTGTAGTTTTTCCAGGCCATCGATCCTTCCGTCCCTCGCTGGCGACCTGACAGTGATCTCTGACAGGAAAGTGAAACAGGAGAAAGGGGAAATTGCCATTTAAAAAAGGGCCCCTGGGTATTGAGGCAGCCTGCGTCATGGCAGCCATTGATCTGGAGCGTGGGCTGGAGCACGGTGGCCGGGGATGGGGGCAAGAGAGGCCCGAGCTGATGGACAACTTTGACTCAGAGATGCAGGAATGGGAGGACCAGCTGCAGGACATCCAGAGAAAAATTGAAGAGGTAAGATTTTGCTGTGGCTAAAGTTAATTTCCAAACAATTTTAAAATAAAATGAAAATAAAATAATTTCCAATGTTTGCCCTGTTATATCATGATGGCACATTGCAGTGTGAATGTGGATTAGTGGACATTTAGAGTCAGTGAATAAGAAATTGACTTATAATGCATAAAAATTGGATCTGAGGAGCAACTCAGTGTTTTAAGCTGGACTCTTATACACCAGTTTCAATGTTATAAATCAGCTTTTTTCTCCTTCTCCTGCACAATAATACACCCACTGATGTTGGAACATAGAAAATAATTTAAAGTGGCTCATGTTCAAGGTTAATGCTGTTCTCCATTTCTAAGTGTAGAATGTTATTCAGGCCTATTAAAGAAACTTTAATAGGCGAAAATTTACTTCGATTTAACCATTTCGGTTTTAGTTTTCAATGTTCAAATAAGTTAATCACTCAGATTTGTGAAACCGGAGTGTGTGAACACATTAATGGTTTTGTTTCCAGGTTATGAAGCGCTCCCATAATCCCTAGAGTGTGTGTTAATTGGTGTAATATGTGTGTGTGTTGCACGTGTGTGTGCACCATAATAAACTGTTGGCAGCACACTGACTGACTCAACCTCATGGCCTTGTTGGAGCAATGATACAGATAAATGTTAACAAGCTAATTAAACTGTGATGTACTGACAGACACACAGGACTCTCTCTCTCTCTCTCTCTCTCTCTCTCTCTCTCTCTCTCTCACTCTCTCTCTCTCTCTCTCTCCTCTCAATCACACACGCTGCTGAAAGTGGATACTAAAGGAACTATTAAAGGTTGCAATCTTAAATGGGAAACAGATGGTTGTTGGAATAACATGTGCTGATGCTGAAATAGCTTAAATAGGTTAGGTTGTGCAATGATTCTGGGATAATTATAAGACTTGTTTGTTGTGTAAACATAGTTCCTGTTGTTGAGCTGTGTTTTGCATACAGTTACATAATTCAGTTCATGGTTATATAACTTATATGTATGAAATGTACGCGGCTGATGAGGTTCAAAATATTTGAAGAACACACCCGATTAATAGGGAATCCGCAGAAGGTTATTAATGTTTTCTTCTGTTTTCATTTTCCAGTTGTACAATGAAGTTCAGGCCCGCAGAGGAGCAAATGATATCACCACTGACAACCAGAAAAATGGTGGCGAGTTAGAGTGTGGCCTTGGGCACCATGGCAATGGTCTTTTTGCGCCCGGGCATCACAACAAGAATCACCCTAGAGCTATAACTGTGCCACATCACTATAGTAACGGCTACAACTATAGCCCCAATGGGTACGGCTACCCCGTGAGTCATCAGAACGGCTACGCTTACTGCCACACCAATGGAGTTTCAGAGATCGGAGACTTACTGCAGGATTATTTGGGGCAAGGGAAGCAGATGAGCCGGAAGAACAATGGAGCTCGCCACGTGGTAAGAAGAGGCATTTCTTATCAGTTCCCTTCTGTATGCTTCATCCCGTTGGCATTTGCACATCTGAGGTAACCAGATAGGCAGATATGATATGAGTCAGAGCTGGGGTTCAATCGGGAACATATTGATTACAGTTAGCTGGTTCCTCCCAGTCTGCTTACACACACAGGTTACCAGATAGGGGGTACATATTTTCTCTGTGGTCTGTCCCAACTTTGATCAACTAACAACGAAGCAATCAAGAAGAAAGCTGTTAAACTGCTTCCTGGTCCACATGGAAAGCCACGTGCACAGCCAACAGTACAGTACAGTAGATCAGAATAGTTTTAGCCGTACTATATCGAGTGATGATCAAGGGTCAGCTGAGGTTCAGTTTTGGTAAGATACAGTAAACGGATGCTTGCCAGCAATCTTGAAGTAGCACACTCTAATTTTAAAAAGTTTTTAAATAAAGAAGGTATGATATGGAGGCTTTTTAAAATATGTTTTTCTGTCTTTTTCAGCGCTTCAGTGACACGATCAAGGTGAGCCCGGACATCCCTTCACACCAGGATGGGATCAGAAGAAGTTCTGGGAATGACAGGTAAGTACGTTTGCACAGGAACCACTTTCATGAACATTTTGTAGAATGATATGACTTGAGGTGAGCATCTATTCATCTTATTTTTGTTTGGTTCAGGCTTGGTCTGGAGCAGTTTTTGGGCAGTTTTGAGGAGACTGAAAACAGGAAGAACCAAGTGTCTCACATAAGGAGCTCCCCCCACAGAGAGAGTTCCCCCAACAAAGAAAACACAGGTGCAAAACCGCCTCTTGGACAAAGGGAGGCTCCTGCTGCACAACCACGGCCACAGTTCCCGATCGCAACCGCAGAATCTCCTGCTCTGGACAGGAAGTCCTTCAGTGGTGGCGTCCTGGGAGAGAGGAAGTGCAGCAGCCCCTCTGTTCTCAGGAAGTTTGGCGCCATGCTTCAGGAGAACGAGGGCAAACTGCTCACCGAGTCAGGGGTGGTGACCCATCAGGGACTGGCCCCAGAGCCAAAGTGTTCCACCCATGGCTGTCAGCGCAGAGCTCCGGGTGCCGCTGCAGTCGCCGGCAGGGCGCCCATGCGCGTGCCTACCCAGAAATGCCAAGCAGATTCTGACGTGGTGACAGCAGAGACAGAGCCCGGCCAAGAATGGGGGTTAGTATCAGACTCTGGGAGACAGACCCACAAGGATCACAGAGGAGGCTACAGTGGTTCCAAAGGGTCCCAGCGGAGTCCTCAGCAGTCCCCAAGGAGATCACAGGTGGTCGGGAGCCCAAAGATTAGACCCAGGGCGAACAGCGGGGCAGACAGAGATGAAGGAATGGCTCAAGGGGAAAGAGCAAGGAAGCCCGCACCCCAACATGTGGAGCCCAAAATGGACTACAGGGTCTTAAGTTCTTCTCCTGGAGCTCAGAAAATCCAGAGGGGTGGGGGACTGGAGTTGCCAGGTTGTGGCCGAGTGAGGGATGAAGGACTCATTGAGCTGCTAGACATGCTGGAGATCCAACACGAGTACAGCTCCAGTCCCAGAACAGGACACACAGCTTACAGACAGGAACCACAGCAGGTAGGTTTTACCTTTGTGCTTCTTTATTGGATTGAGTTCAGTTTGTTAGCATCAATTCCACGAAAGCAAGGAAACTGCTGCTGATGCTGATCAGGCTGACATGTGTCCCGTCATGTGTCTGTTCAGGTAAACCCTGTCGAGTTGTCCCCAGCCAAAGTTAAGAGGAGCTTCTCTCGCCCAGCGCGGCCTGCCAACCAGCGACCTCCTTCCAGATGGGCCGGCCGCACCCCCACTGCCAGGATTGCCGCCCCATCTGGCCCGATGTACCGTCCCCCGAGTCCCCTCACCTGTCCTCCTAGCCCCATGACCAGAGCCCAGAGTCCTGCCCTAAAGCACCGGCATCTCATTTCCTATTCTCTTCAGACTGAAACGGTCATCATGTGAAACCTTTCCATTTCAATAAAGCTTGTTCCCTTCCTCCAGTGTAAATAGTAAGGACTACATGAAGTGCTTTAAGAGAGTTGCAAAGAAATGCTTGATTTCATCTCGATGTTCAACGTTCAAGATCAAACACATCCATGACATTCTCCAGTGTTGCTGTGGCTTTTTGCTTCTTCTGTGCCGAACCTTTGCCAACACTTCAACATGTTGCTTTGTTGCAGTTCCCCCTTATACACTTCCCTCTCTTTCTTTTTTTGTATTGAATTTCAGGTGTTTTCTGTATAATGAGATTTTGCATGCAGCCCTAGTTTGAGGGTGCATGCTCATGTGTTTAATCCTTGTGGCCGCCACGTTGAATCAAATTCAACCTGGCCACCGGTAGGAGTAGATTAACTCTCAACTGTGCTCCCAGCAGCCATCTGCTAACTGTCAACAATGGTGTGTTTTATTGTATCATATTGTCAAAGTAATATATTTAAGATGTTCAAATAACAGCTGTGACAAAAGACTATGATATGCCTTTAATGTATTTTTTTTTCTTGGTAATAAATATGACAGTGCTTTAACATGAAGACTCGGTCTCTCTCTGTAGCAGTGTCGCATTGTATTGTTCCATTAATGACGGCTCGCATTGCAGGGTGTTGATGATTTAGTGCATGTCAAGCCTATGGATATCTGACACCGGCAGCTCCCTGCATGCCAGCACAGCGGCAGCTCAAGCCGTGTCAGTTGCCGTTGCAAATGAGCTAACTGTCCACCAACTTCAACACATCAGTTGGTTCAAACATACCTGAAACATAACTGTGTGGCAACGTGATTGTCCACCGAACGCAGTGATTTGTCACACTGACTACGCCATGGAGTGTATTAACGTGGCACAGTGTTGGTTCGGGAGCAGTTACGCCATCCACACTTAGCAGGATGTGTGATTGTATGGCGCGAGGGATTACTTTTCAGGCTCTGTGTTTGTCGCCTCATGAGACTGCATCAGCAACCTCTGGCTTCCCTGACACCTCCTCTATGGAAGGTGAGGAAACACACACTCAGTTTCACACATACACACACACACCAAAAACACTTTTAACTATACATGCTAACATATCCTGCAGTTTTCTCACCAAATAAAGATTTTCTGTACACATGCTCTGCCACACATTGATGTAAACACACACTCTTCTGACAAAGGTGGCCAGAGTGTGAAATGTCATGTAAAGGCTGGCTGGGTGTACGGAAGTCCCTTGGCCCCATGATGCCTCAGCCCTGTCACCCAACCTCTCAGTGCTATGTGGCACCTCAGACAGAAATAGCAAGCGTGACGTGTGTTTTGGTGCCAGAAATCCTAGCCCGCTGTCTTTGGGGGTATAAATAAAGAGTGGGAGGGGGGCATTGGTTCATCTCTCTGTCTCCCTAGCTCTTTCTTTCATCTTTCCCCATTGCTATTTCTGCCTCCCAACGAACCATCGGATGTGTAATACCCAGCAAATGTCGACAAATTGGGGATTTCCTTCGCTCCCTTAAGGTTAGAGCTTTGTCCTCTTATCATATCCATCCATTAGTTGATTTTCTAAAGTTTTTTATGTCCAATATATTTTTTTCATTTTTACCCCACGCCCATACAGGTTTCAATACAATGCCGTTATCCTATCTGCTTCTCCATGACAGCCTTTTTTTTCCTCTGCTTACCTTCACCTGTCTCCACTTTCATTCTCTGTGTTAAATGGGAGTCTGCCATACAGGGTGGCACCTACTTTGGCTGCATGAGGGTATTTTAACAAGCCATCCCGCTGGCCATCACTTCTCTGTCCCACTGCATACTCTTGGCAAGCTGTGATCTAGCTGTTCAACAGGAGAGCCGCGGTATAAAGTGTACAAAAGACACAGACTTTGGCGTGTATTTTTTCTCCTCCTGTTGCTTCACGCTGTGCTCCCTTTTCCCCCCATGCTTCCCCCAACTGAGGAATCTCTCCGCAGACAGACGCTGCATGGCAGAGCATGGCACAGCATGTTCTCCACAAGACAGGCTATTCATGAGAGCAGAGACGGACAGATGACAAAGAGGGAAAGAAAGGGAACACAAGAGCAGACAGCTGAACTGTAGCCATGGCTCCCCTGACGTCAGCAGGCCGAGTTATCACACATACTTCAGCCCTGGAGGAGGCAACGCCCATCAAAAAGCAGCTTCAGGTCACAGCACAGAAGACTTCTAGGACTATCTCCACCGGGGTTACGCAACTTTTACAATGTGCAGGTGATCCAAATGTACACTAATCCTGCACAAACACACACATAAACATTAATGGGGACCCCATGTGTACACACCGCTATGAAGCTTTATTTATGACATAGTAGAAGCGGCATCTGTTCTCATCGGCTTCGTGCTAAGGGTGCTGATCTGCCCTTTTGAATGAGTTACTATGGTGTCAGTGTGTTCACAGACATTAAGAAGGACACCCACAAGCGTGTGTGTCATGTGATGTCATCAAGGACATGAACCAATAGCAGTGGTGATATTAGCTACATATACGTACAGGTACTGTATTCCAGGACACTGGGTTATCAATGATATAGATGGAAAAAGAGACCTGAGCCCTCATTAATGTTATTTATTATTTTGGTCTTTATTTTAGATCACACACTGGCTGAATTTGTAGTATGTAATGCTGATCTGTAATGTAAGTCTGTTATAACCCTGATTAGCTTTCAGTTACATAGTTTCAAACAGTTTCTATATTCAGATTTTTTTAATGCTTTCTGAGTTTATTTCATATCAGTTACAGTATCCTGAATTTGTCAGAGCTAACCTGAATTATCTGAGATTTGAATGAATTGTTCCTTCTCTGCTCTCATGAATACAACAATACTGACATGATGGCAAATATTTTTGTATTTTTCATAATAAATTTAGATGTAATTGAGAAAATTAATCCTTTTGTATTCTTCTAAAAATAAGACATTAATCTCCAGAAAAAAAGTTTACATGCAACTGAATCATTATTTTTCTGAAATATTAAGATAAATTTCTCATCTCAAGGTAATGTTGTAAAATAAATTCTTCCAATCACAGCTGCTCTTGGCTTCTCTAGATGTATCCGTTTTTATTGTCATTTGCTCTTTTTTTATGGAATAGTTTGACATTTTGGGAGACATGTTTGTTCACCTTTCATTTGAGAGTTAGATGAGGAGATCATGTCTGTGTGCTAATTATGAAACTCGAGTCAGCAGGCGATTAGCTCACCTTAGCATAGAGACTAAAAAATAAACACATTTATGTTGACTTTTGATATAACATCACAAATGCCTTTAGGTAACTACTGTGATGAAATGACTTCAAAGGAACATAAAGCTGTATGTATTATGAGACTGAAACTGTATCGTATCGTTAGTACAGTATGTAATGTTTATTGCTCTGTTATGAGATACAAATATCTAAAAAAACAACAATTTTCTTAATTTTTTCTAAAATATGATATTAGATATGAAACACATAGATATATAAGCCATAGCTGGGGTTATTTAGCTCTGACAATTCAAAGTTCACTGACAGAGACATGCTGTCTACATGAGTTGCTAGGCAGACTATGAAGCTGCTATTCATGTATACAAGCTCGATATATCTTCTATACATGCGTGATTATGAGCGTTACATCTGTCTGAATAAGCCCCTCGTGGCTGACATAATGTCTTCTTGGTCGTCTGAGGCATGTGTGAATCTCACGTTCGTTCGTGCCCACATCCACCTGTCCCCTGTACTGCGCCCTCTGCCCCAGCGCTGCATCTCCGTCCTGACAAGCCTCTTATTCATTGGAGCTGCACTCGGGGGTCCACACTTAAATGCTCAGCATGTGTCAGTTGTTACTGCGAAAGACTCAAAATAGATGGTTAACTGCCACTTGTGTGAGTGTGCATCTCACAAAAATGTGAACCGAGGAGTGACAGGATCACCCTGCTCCAGCAGTTAAACATAAAGAGGGGCCAGACGACCCGAAACTGAGCCGTTTTACAGCTGGGTTCCCCAGTCCGTCTCACTGCATTATATAGGATGTTTTCTCGTTAAAACTTAACAGTACAGAGACGTTTGCATGTCTCAAACAACACGCATTTTAGTGTACTTTCAAGTTCTACAGTGTTTGCATTTTTCTTCTACTTTAAAAGGATGTTCCCTCGTTGGCATCCACCTGCATCGGACATGTGAGGGTATGGTTATGTGAGGGTATAAGGTCAAATACAAATTCACAAAGCTATACTAGTTGTGGAGCATATTTCTCTTGAACACCTGTATCAATGGCACAGCACACCCTGGATTTCTAAGCTGTTGCTCATCTGCTGGGAGTGCTGACAGGTTAAATTACGAATTTTGGGGTCATCCCTGTTAGACCATGGGTGTACTTTTAAATCCCACCACTCTACACTTCCATTTTCACCCACTTTATCTGCAAAGTACAAAACGTCCCATCTGCTGGACTGTAGCTAATGTCACGGTCCTGCTCGCTCTATCTTCGTCCGCATGTCCGAACTGTCAGTGTGTCTGCGTCCGTCCATTGAAATGGCCGTCTCAAATGCCGGATGATGAGTGTAGCAGTACGAGACGTGGGACCATCAAGGGCAGCCGGGAGGGCCCTAAAGGTGCCTTGAGAATTTCAGGCCTCTCCATTAAAATAGAATGGGGCCCAAATATCTCTACTTTGAAAGACAACCCACAAGGCTCGGCTTTCAAAACAAGAGCGGGGTGCTCTCGTAGGATTAGCTGGTGTTGCCCGGCAGAGGTGACAATGGTGGTCTATTTATCGTGTGACGAATGACCAATTTTAATTTGGTTTCAGTGGAGCGGTCAGCTGGCAGCGACCACAAGGCCCACTGTCTGGCCTGTGGCCGACATGAATATGTCCGCCTCACATAAATACATACGCACACACACACACACACACACACATTGTTAGCAACCACATGCACTGAAAAAGATATACGAGTCTGCAGCCATGTGAGCAGCTCTGTGAAACTAAATGTTAGCAGGTAAAGCAGCAGATGAAAAATCAGGGGGCCACCACTGTTCATGCAGATGGAATCGTGCATGGTGGGACCAAATTTCATGGCAATCTGTCCAACAGCTGTTGAGACATTTGAGTCAAAACCACAAATGTGAATTTTATGGGGGGCAACTAGAGGAAAAGTCAACAAAGCCATTAGGATTCATTCTCTGAGGAACATGAGTGTCTGAATAAAAATTCATGGAAATCTGTGTAAAAGTCTAGATATTTCAGTCGGCACCAAAGTGGTGGACCGACAGATTGTATTTGATGGTCAAAAAAACACACCCTTCTGTATTTTATTCTCTCTCATTGGCTGGGTAAGACTGAGACAGAGCAGATACAAATGCTACAAGATAGAAGGTAAATTGAAGCTGGAGACAGTGGGTTTGACTGTGGCATGCTGGGAGAACAACACAGATGTTTCTCGAGTGTCTTGCTCCACAGGAGGGACTGACGGGCTGGAATGAGACCCAGAGCTAATGGAAAAGGTGCTGCAGTCACATCTTACCCCCCTAAGACCTAGAAATTCCAGCTGAGCACGTGGAGGTGGCTGACAAATGTTCTGAAATATCTAGCAGTGATATGTCCGACTAAAGGCCTATGTTGCTTTCACTGTGGCAGTTCAAGGTGACAATGAGCATGATACTTACCCTGAGGAGTGCTCTTATCAGTCCAGTCCATAACACATCTACACCCAGTTGTCAGTTTATATGTTAACACTTAGCTAAAACTATAACAGTCTAATACAAAAACCCTGCCCACATGAATGTAACAGTCCTGCAAGATGCTTTCATAGTGCCCTTAAACTGGTCAAATGATTCTTTGGCAATTCTGTTTTGTTCTCCGAGTTATACTCAAATGTGCAGTCATTGACTTGTAAAAGACAGAGATGCAATATTTATTCATATCTTTTTTGTCTGCAAAAGAGGGAGAAAGTGTTTGAGCCATACTTGACTACCACAGTGTCTGAAAAGGGAAAGAGGAGACCACAGAAGCCTGCAGGGGTCCTGATAACAAAATAACTCAGGTTCATTCATGTGCTGTTATATTTTTTATATTTTGTTTTATATTTTTTTCTTTTTTTTAAGGAATAGTTTGACATTGTAACAAATACGCTTCTTCACTTCTCTTCTGAACTCTTCTTTTGATAGATGAGGAGATCATGTCTGTATGCTGATTATGAAGCTGGAGCCAGCAGGCGATTAGCTCACCTCAGCACAGAGGCTGAAAATAGGGGGGAAACAACCAGCTTGGCTCTGTCTGTTTAAAATTCATAAAGTGGCTCCTCCATATTTAATAGCTTTGTGGTCTTTTCATCATGCATTTGACAGGCAACCAGAAGAGACCGTAGGAAGTCAATGCACCCCACCGAGAAAAGTTACGGCATGTAACTCCATCAGGATGTAATTTTCACACTAAAAGACAGATCAAACTAATGATATATAACATGTTCATTTCCTAAAAGTAGAGGGATGGTAGGCAGATGCCATGCCTCGGTTTGTCAGAGCACCCAAAAACTCTGATCAGAACTTTACTTGTAAGTGTGAGAGAGACTGATAATTAAATGTACTGTACTTTGGCATAAACAGCATTAAATGATTCCACCCTGCCTTGTATTTAAGTAGTTGGGTTGGGAAGGTTTCACTGGCACATATCAGCCCCTCATTACATTCAGAATACTGTAAATTACTACAGTAGGTACAGTCACTCATAGTCTCCATGCACGTCGTGTCCACTGAAGATCTCCCAATCTCAATTTGGGACACTTTTTGACTCATTTGGCATAAAAAAAAGAACCAGCACGAATGTCACCACTAAAAAGCAAGACATTAATCCTGCTGTCCACACGTAAAAGAATACTGTCAATGTCTAGGTCAGTGCAATAAAGTGGCAACCTAGTGGGCTGCTCCTTTTCCATTTTTATATATCACCTGTCACAGTCTTCTTTAGAAGTGACGATAGAATAAAAAAGTGGGTCATGCAGTCATAATGGTACTGCATTTAGAAGTGGAGAACACTCATAATATAAACTTTATGATTTTCATCATAGTAATAGCGTGATGCAACGCTGTTATAAATGGTTCAGTAGCACCAGGCTTAGCGTGGCGTGTCACTCGATAGGCTCTAATGGTGTGAGGTCGATGATGGTTACAGTAGGGGTGATGTCATTCCTGGCTCCTGCAGGAGTGAGATACCAAGTCTGTGAATCTCAACATTATGGGTTAGAAATACTGACAACATACTCTGCATAAATGTACACACGCAGCATGCACAGCTGCAGAACAGATGCCAAATACTTAAAATCATTTTAACAAAATGGCAACCGCGCCAGTATACTTAGAAAGTTTACTTTTTTTTTTTTTTTTTTCCATGAGAGCACATTCACCTAATGGACATGACCGGTCAACCTTGTTCAACAAAAACAAGGTCATAAATAATCCACACAACAACAATGCTCTGCTGTGGGCCTCGGGGTGGCGAAAGATGTGGGTATGACGGGACTATTTGCGGAGGGATCGGCGACAGTGTATTTTCAGTGTGTATTTTCTGTAGCGTGAAGAGTGAGGCTACAGAAGGCATTTGACCAGGATATGATAGCACATATGTGGGAGTTAAAGAGCAGCTATGTGTCTGAAAACATATAGTAGCCTTGTCTCCTGTCTGTCTGTATCATATAGTGCCCAGACCAGCAGCACTCACTGACCTCTTATCACGGAGACACACATTCGGTTTCTCTCCTCTTTTAACTCAGAAACAATGCGATCGTCCTTTTGTCAGCGTCATCTATCTGCTCTTCTCCCCTGTTGCTGCCCTTCACATTGGCACCACATGTCCCCTGTCCCTGCATGTCCCCCACCACACGCTGCTCTATACATGTTCAATCTAAATACAGTCAATGTTTCCATGTCATATAAATCTGTCAGTCAATGTCTTATAGCACGCCAGCTAAGGTGATGCCCTACATAATATGTAACACACGTGCGAGTCCTGCAGCACACATATTGTTATGTATGATGTTTTGAAGAGGGTGGACAAAATAATGTGAACGGTTTGTGGAAAACTGATCTAACTTTCAAGGGATTAAATCTTAACTGTCACAAACGTTGTGACAGAGGGCGGTCGTGTCAGGTTGATTGCCAAACAGCAAATAAAGTCGAGAGTTCATTTTGACTCAGTTTGAACTTCAGTTTGTTTAGATACGCTTGCAGCATATTTCACGGGACAGTCCGTCAGTCGGTCCAGCACTTTGGTCCAGCACTTTGGTCCACAGTTAAATGTCGCAGCTATCAACAACAGCTATCGGATGGATTGCTGTGAAATTCTGTACACACATTCATGGACCCCAGAGGATGAAACCCACAGATTTTTGGTGATCCTGCTACTTTACCTCTAGCGCCAACATGAGGCACATTTACACACCACTCAAAAGTTTGGAATCACCTGTTATATTGATGTTTTTTTTGTTTAGTCTGTCCTCAATAATGGTTATTTTTAGCATAGATAAAACAGTATGATTCAGGTGTTCATAAAGGTATTATTTACATTTTAAATGGATTTGACCCCAAAAGAAGAATTACATGATTAAAACTGCCATCTGACTATATCGAATCAAGCTTTTGTCGCAGGCGATTCCAACCTTTTGAATGGCACTGTACGCTCCCCCACCTCCCCCACAGGAGACATTGTAATAACGTTCACAATTTCAAACTGGCAACTGAGTGTAAATGTGTGATGGACTGCTTTTAAGATAAGTAATTCCAATACTATTATCATGATCATTGTCACCATGAGTCTCCACGGTGCCCTTAGTCAGACACATCACCACCAGATATTTCAGAACATTTGTCAAACACCTCCGCGTGCTCAGCTGAAATTTCTGCGCATTAGGTGGGCAAGATGTGATAGCAGCACCTTCTCCGTCAGCTCTGGCTCTCATTCCAGCCTGTCAGTCCCGGCTGAGGAGCAAAGACGCTGGAGCCTGCCAAAGTGAAATCCACCGACTCCAGCTTCTGCTGACCCTTTGTCTTGTCGCGTTTCTATCTGGTTTGTCTCATTCTTGTCCAGCCAGTGAGAAAGCATAAAATACAAAAGGGTGTGTTTCTTTGACTATTGAATACAAGCATGTGTATGTGTACACTCTGTATATGTGCATTGTATAGACTGTGTTATAGTCCAAAAAGTATCAGGATGCCCATGAGAGGATCATATAAGATCAACAATAGACTCTGTATAGTTTCTATGAGCGTCTTTTCATGTAGGTCTCTGATGGAGCATACAAGCTGCAGATGCTCCTTAAGCAGAATGATTACTGGTTACCATATGGTTTAAACTTTGGGTATTTTCCTCTCCAATTCTATTAATTTATTGCCCATCAAAGCCCATATGCAAGCACATTCAAGTGTTAACTAGGACCCCAGTGAAGTCAAATTAAATAAATGTGATGTCTCTTGTTTGCACTAACAAAATAAAGACAAGATTGTGTTATTTTAGTTGCTTTCACTTCAGCAAAGGAAAAAGGAAAGGAGTATTTTCCATTTGCTGAACATACATTTGAGTTAAATCGACACTGTCACCACTGCTGTGTTGACCAAGCAACAAGAACAAGACATTAATTTCAATCAGCAGTAATGATGGTTGTGCTGTTTATGGAGGGAGCTAAGCACATTTTATCGGCTGCAGATGTAAACCGTAAAGGCAGAGACACATCTTTTGCCAGTCAACATTTTACCTCCCCCACTGAAGTTACAGAGCACACAGTTAAGTGGAAGCTCTGAAAAGACTCCAGCCGTTGAAGTCTGGCTCATTAAGCTGTGTTTCTAATTCAAGTCACAGCCCAACCGCACACACCGAGCCTGTGCTTTTTCTTTAGCTGGCAAAGCGACGGCTCAGCTGCATTGGTGGCAGCTGTCTCGGTTTTTGGTCAAGTCTCATCTTCCCACAAGCCTGAAACGAACCCCAACATTCAGAAGAGCACCAGTAATCTTAATCAGTCCCACAGCCCCTCTTGGCAGTATCACATAAAACCACAAGGCTGTAAAAATAAGTTGTTTGACAACAGGTTTGTGCTGTCAGAAGATAAAGTAGTTTAGAGGATGATTTCTGTAATATATCTTATCTGCTTGGTTAACACAAATAGCTGGATAATAAATTAAATAAATGAGACATTGACCTCTCTCGGTGTCTGGTGTTTTCTATACCTGCAGTACACGTCACATTTCTATCAAGCCCAAACAGACTCTGTCCTTGTCATAAAAGGATGAATAAAAAAGTTGATATTGTAATAAAATATTTTGCAACAGTGTGATCACTTTTATTGGTAGGACCACTTCACTACTCAATGAAATAATCTGTGTCACATTCAGGTTCGTGGTAAATCATTATAGAATCTGTCAAACATACAACCATTTTTTATCAGTTCTCAAAAAAAGAGAAATCCCTTTTTACCTTTTTCGCTGTCAATCATATTCAAATGGAGAGAAGAAACTAACATAGCAGGTATACATCAGAGAAATTGTTTGTGACATTTGGGGAATTTTCGCATCTCACTTCAGCAATGAAGTGAGTAAATGTATATCTGAAAATGTCAAACAAATTAACAAATACAAACAAGTACTTCCGCTTTAAATGTGGCTGAAAGATTTGGTGTTACGCATGCTGTAAATGTTGAAATAAGACCACAACAGCCTGTTTGTTTCTACTCTAACTCAACTCTCTCTTTGGCAGGTTTTCACCCACCCATCCTGTCTGGAAGGGTCTCCAACAACAGGTGGAGTAAAGGGACGCTAAATTTGTGCAACAGCTCCATCGTGTGGACCACACACTGCGTTTAGACTCAGGTCAGGACACACATTGAAAACAGGCCTATGGCTCGGGGCCACTTTTGTTTCTAAACTTTTCCCATGATTCTGTAAAATATTCCTTTGATTAAAAAAAAGGATAAAAAAGCCAAGATATGACTTTAAACCACAGAACACTTTTAATAATTTGACAAAACACCACAGGGGGTAAGACCACACACACACACGCACGTTTGTTCTGGGTGATTCAGAGAGGAAGACACTAACAGTGACAGTTAAAATAATAGCAGCTCGATCAGAAAAGGAAAAAAAACAGAGCATGTGAGGACAGCTCGAAGCTCGTCCAAGTACATGTCAGTGCCAGAGCTCTGATAGTAGCCCTATTGAGAGTACTCTGACAAGAAAGAGAAATCCAAATGTGTCTCTACATATATAACCTAATACTTTCCAGTGGTTCTGCCAGTAGCTTTTCAGCACCCGCCACCGCTCACAACAACACAAACACACGTCATTATTAAAACAAGACTTTTGTACCAAAAGGGAGGGAATTCATTATGTTCCCTCACACGCTTAAACACACACACACACTAACTCCAGTTTAAATACTTATTAGGTCCTGATTAAAACCTCTTAACTTAAAAAAAAACCTCATCAGTAAAGCAGGTAAGCAGTTTTAACCGTCTGTAATCAATACATAAGGTGCTACATTTAAGCTTGAGTTTTTACACCATCACTCCAAAAGAGAAAAGAAAGCCACGTTAACCATGAGCTCAAAAGACTGCGAGAACTGAGAGGGTGTAGTTTCTTCTCAAAGAGGTCGTATTGCCATATCACAAACAGATGCAAAGGCAGTGACAGACGATGTCATGAAACTAACAAACAAGTTTTCAGAGTTTGTCACCTTTTTTTTTTTTGGCCTGAAATCAAGACTGTGTTATGCTTCACCGCATAACATGTTGCAGAGAGCGATGCATAACTACCACTGTATATAGAATATTGCTGCCTGAAACTAGCTCTTCAAGTCTTCAACAAAAGGCTTTAATTTTTGTGTTAAAGGTCCCTTGAAATAGCTTTAATGTTGAACTTTTTTTTAATTGTATTAAGCATTTTTTAGAATAAACTCAGTACCAGGTGGAGGTTAACAAAGGCGGAGAGATTATCCCTGGTGCTTAGTAATTATGAGGGATGTTTTTGCAAGTACATGTTTGTGACCCATGTCATGGTTGCTGCCAATTACCTTTGTAGAGCTCCAGGGTTTAAAGAAAAGGTTGACCAGATCCCACCAGAAAACTCAGATTACATTCAGATGGATGGAGATGTTAATGAACAACCCAAGAAAAACTACCAAATCCATTTTAGGATCATATTTGGCACATGAAGGATGGTGGGAAAATTACACCAAAATAACAACTATAAAACTATTTGTCATTTCATGGGACCTTTAAAGATGCATATGGGTTTTCAAACTTTTTTGCTGAACTGACAAAAGTTTCTCAAGAGTCGTGTGTTAAACAGATACCACTGTCCAGTCACACTTCTGTCTCAGTGCACTGTCCATCAGGACTACGTGAGCGGAGGCTGAGTGCAGAGCTGGATGCCCCCCCCCTCGGAGGCATCCTGGCTGGCTGGCTCTCTCTTTGCGGTCTTTGCCTCTCAAGTCTTCTCCGTGGCTCCCTCGATTCTTCACACTCCCTCTCCCCCTCACTCTCGCTGCTGCCGGACGCATTCTCGTACACATGCGGCTCGTCGTCTCCATCCACCTCTTCACCCTCCGAATGGCTGATTAGGAGCTGGGACAAAGACTCTTCCAGGGTTGAGGGTGAGGGAGAAAGGGGACTAACGAGTTGGCGCCCTAGTAGAGTTGGAGGTCTAACAGGGGGGAGAGACACCATGATCCCAAAGGGTGAGGCCTGCGATTGGCCTGCAGTGTCCGATCCATCGGCTGAGCTGACCCTTTCTGTTGCAGCTGGAGTGACAACCGGTGAATCAGGGCTGACGGCAGGTTCAGGGTCTAACCTCAGTCCCGCGACTCCCTTCTTGGGAATATCTACAACGTCCCGCTTTATCTTGCGTCTTCGGCCCTGCTCATTGCGGCGATACTGCACCATGTTCTCCAAGTCGGCCACATAAAGAAACCCCGCAATCAGCATCTCCGGTCTCTTCCTGCCCTTGGAGAAGGCCTCCTCCAGCTCGCGGCTGGTCCTCTCGTCATACTGCCACCAGCCGTTGCGCCCCTCATAGTACCACGCGTAGTCACCGCCTCCCGTCCCCACACTTCGGCTCACCCCTGCAGCCGCCGCCTTCAGCTCCTCGGGTGAGAGGAGAACGGGCCGCTCCAGGAAGTCCTCTGGGATTTCCTGTCGGCAGAGGGCACAGCGTTTGCTCTGCCAGGAGGCGCCTTTCACACACAGGAAACAGAAGACGTGGCAGCAGGGGAGGCGTACGGGGTGGATGCAGCTCTGCAGGCAGATCGCACACTCCGGGGTGGCGGCGGGGGCACAAGTATCACCTCCTTCCTCCATCAGCTTGGAGGGAGCCTGAGAGCTCACCGAACAGTCCACCTCTGCACAGCCGGCCATGCTGCAGAGAAAAACACAGCAGTCACCATCGAGACAGATCTGCCTGATAAGACATATATGCATCACTGTGAAATAAACAGGCTGTGTTGGTAGTTTTGGGAACAGCTTAGTACACACAAAGTTATGTTTTTTTTTCAAATACACTCCAGTGACATACAGTTTAAAGAAAGATAAAGTTAAAGATATAGTTAAAGGTAAAGAAATATACGTTTGGGACATGAGGATGGCTGACATCCGTGAAGTCACGCATTTTTTCACTGAAGTTCAATTAAAAGGCCTCCTTCCTGCTGTTTGACAGAGCTACGCGGCTAATGCTAAGCTAACGTCAGCTAACTTGTTCCATTAAAAAAAAAAAAAAAAAAGAGAGAGAAAGAGAGGGAAACCTTACACTCCTCGTTGTGTTAGAGGCTCTTGCTAATGTAAAGTCACTCTATAATTAACGCAGTAAAGTTAAAGAGAAGCTAACGTCCTCCTAGCTGACAGCAGGCTAACATTCATCCTGACAGCTGCTGTAGTTAGCACAGTTAGCATTGTTAGCGTACATAGTTAGCATTGTTAGCATACATAGTTAGCATGTTAGCCGTCGTGCTCACCTGTTTGGTACCTGCAGCGGCGTCCTCAGCAGCAGCAGCTCGGATGGACAGATTCACAAAGCTACATTTAAATTTTTTGGTTGTCGGGTTTAGTTTTGTTTTGTCCGCAGGGTGTGTGACAGTCGATGAGTCTGTTCCGGAGAAGCCCAGCCGACCTCACAGCTCCTGGATCGGTCTCATGCGGCGTCCGGTCCGCATGTTGTGTAGATCTAATCCAGCTGCGCACAGTGACTGGACTGAGCGGACCACATGGTGTGTGTGTGTGTGTGTGTGTGTGTGTGTGTGTGTGTGTGTGTGTCATGTGTTGTTGTGTTTATAAAGATTATAATCACAGGGCAGGTTTTCATGTGCAAGGAATTTGTCTCAGTATGTTGGTGCAAAAATATAAACACAACTTGTAGAAAAACATAAGAAAGGAAAAGAGGAAGTACTGCAAGTCAGTAAAATAAATGAAATATAAAATAGCAATAATATTAAAAAAATATATAATGACTATTATATAAACGAAAGAACTGTACAGGTTTTGCGGGAATGTGAAAAAATAAAGTTTTCCATGGATGTGCAAAAGTGGAAAGAATATTTGCAGTATGATGCAGATACAGATACAGTCAATGTAAGGTATTGATCAATACTCCAATATACTCTAATCATATATCCAAATGAATATTGTTTTAATGCATGATTGTACATTTGTTATATTTATATGTTTTCTTGTCATTCGTATTCATTTAGGTTGTTAAATGTTGTAGTATTGTTGCCAGATTGACTGATGATTATTACTGAGGTTAATCAATTAGTTGATTTACAGAAATGTAATCAGCAACTGTATAATCAGGTTTGCACGTTTTTGAATTCTTCACTGTGGGCTTCTCCACAGACAGTCCCCCCACCTCACAATCTATTTAACCAAATCACACAAGCTACTCGTTGTAATGTCTTTATGATATGTAATGTTTTTTTTTTTTCCATTTCCACTCACTGATCCTCCTCTGATCTGTTTGGAGCCCCGTAGGGAGGCCCGCTGCCTTCTTCGAAAATCTCTAGTTTACTTTTTTCAGCAAAAATGTTTACAATTTATTATTTTCAAATGCGAAAATTTGCCACTTCTTGTGGTCTTGCATTACGATAAATGTTGGCTGTTGGTCAGACAAACCAAGACATGTTGAGGTCATCACTTTTTTCACGGTTCATTTTTCACTGTTAATCGAGTAATTGTTTAATTGAGAAAATAACAGTCAGAACAATCAATACCAAAAAGTATAGTAAGATTACTACTTGTAGTTCATGTTCAAAAGGGATACGCCTCTTAAACAGGGATTTTGACATTACTGCATACAGCTGTCATTTTGGTTTCAACAGACTCTTTTGCTGATTAATGTGTGGGCTGTGGGACTGACTGATGGACTTTTTGCCCATCAGACATTTTGATTTGTCACAGTAGGAAAAGCACAGGTGTTACTTATAACACAATGACAATGGCTCTGGTCTTTTCAAGCGTCCCCAGTGACCGTGAGCCAACATGCACAATAGCAGGTCTCTGAAGCTGAAGCAGCGAAATGGAATTCAACCATAATTCATTTTTCATTATTTTTCTGATGTCAAAGTGTCCTCTGTGTAAAAGACATATCGGTCTGTACTTGAGTACGTGTTGGCTGTACAGTGTAAAGCAGCCCCCCCCCCAACTTGTTACATGCAAAGACTAAGAACCAAAATACTCTTTCTCAATACATTTTACTTATGAAGACAGTTTGCAGGTGTCTCCAAGAAAGTTGCAATAAGTCATAAACTGAACTCCAGTCAAGTTAAGCGATCAGCATATAAAACAAAACACAAGTGGCATTAATTTAGCAAATTTAGACAATTCATAAGACATGTCTCTCAGTCAGCCAAAGTCCAGATAATGCTGAGCTGTGCAAAGGTGTTGAAATTATAGGTAAACAAGAATCTTACTGAAGATTCATCCATTTTTTATTAGGTTCTGTCAAACTGCATCGGAAAATCTGATTTATTTTGATGAACACATTTTTCGGCACATCACAGTGTAATAAGAGGCTCTCTGTCAGCTTATTACAACCTACTTGGCCTCTTTGGTCTCTTTCTGATGACACACTTCCTGATCTCGGACACATATGGGCATGGGTCACCGTAGACACTCGGAGGCCGCAGAACTTGTCGGGTTCGTGTCTCCTGCCCCCTCCTGTGGGCTCGCATGCTCCGTCTTCGAACGCATGGACCCCAGTCTGTCCACTGCCCAACCTCACAGTGCACTATGAGCGGAGAGAGGGTGATGATGAGAAAAACGCTTGCAGGTAGAAATGCAAGATAGTGGGAATGCAAATGCAGAAACTTCTAGACCAAAGAGGTGCCTTGATGTAGGCGAGATGCACATTTGGAACTGTGTAGTTAAACGTTGAAAGGTGAATTTCTCTCACCTTGGGGGATGCATTGCATGTGCTGCACATCGGGCTCAAATCCCCACGGGCAGGAGAGGTGGCACTGGCCGTGGAGAAAGTACAGGTCTGCTCTGCACCTCACACACATGTTCCTCCTCACACACACCTCACAGCCTGTGGAGCACTCTGAGACAGAGAAAGACACCTTTCAGTTACATGCATATTGAGCACACGGCCTTCATGACCGACAACAGTTCTGCTCTGAGTCTCACCTGTGCACTCTCGCAGTGCTGAGTTTGCCGTCAGCCCGTTTGGACAGCTGTTTTCACATTTGCCACGGAACAGGAAGTGACCCGTGTGGCAATGTGTGCAGAAATGTTCACTGAAACAGGAAGCACAGTCCTCCTTGCACCCTGGAGGCCAATGGAAATGAACTTTAAGCTGACTTTAAATCAGTTTGTGGTACACACAGTGGGTATTTCAAGCCTTACCCAGGAGGCTCTGAGCCAGATAAACCAGCAGTGTTGGCTCTATAAAATCAGAACTATTTAATTTACTCTCCTCCCTGTGTTCGTCGGTACTCACTGGTGCAGGTGCTGATGTGTGGGGAGCGTTTGCCATAGTGACCCCGGGGACAAGAGGACAGGCAGGCGCCCCTCTGCCGCATCCCATCTAGCTCCAAGTGGAAGAAGAGGCGGGGCTTACAGGACAGACAGCCATTCAGGGACGAGCATGTCACACAACCTGCAGGACAGAGTCTGCTCGTGGAGGAGCTACCTGTGGATAAAAGGATGTGAAATGTGAGATGTGTGTATGATACATACATATATCATACATATATATACATATTCTTCTCGTGCGCATGCAAATGAAATGAAATACTTAAGTGCTCTGTGTTCAATTTACAGTGTGCAATTTTACAGGCAACTTGCTTTCATTAGCTCAGAGCCAAGAGTGTAAAACTAATATAAATCTGGGACCACACTGTGCTCTGAAAGCTGAAATAACACACTTATTGTCTCCACATGTCGTGTCTGTCTACTGTTTTCTACCTTCCGCTGGAAAAATGGAGAAAGATAAGACACATTTATCAGGAGTCGTGTCTAACAACATTACTGGAAAGGTGGGGATGACAAGTCGTGCTTGAATACTTACGTCTGTGTCGCAGAAGTTTTGTGTTCTCTTGGCCTTCTGTAAGATTCATGAGGTGCAGAATCCAAATGAACGAGGCTATCCGCATTTTCCTTCACCTTCATCGATCCAGTTAGCAAAGGCACCTTGCGTCACATCCCATATCCTGTGACACACGTTTCAAAAACCAGCCTGCGAACTTCTCCGCAAAAAGACGTCTGAGCGGCCCCACGCAGAGACTCCGGTCTGGGCGAGAGTGAGCGGCTGAGAGCAGAGTTGGGATAAATGTTTTCTTGAAGGAAAAATCCCATGTGCATTCCATGAGATCAGTCAAGCTGGCCGAATGCCATGAAGAATGCAAACAGAGGAGAAACCATCATATGAGAGGCGCAACGCAGACCTGAGTTTGGGTGAGCTGCTGTGGGCTTGTCTCTGTTTCTCACACACTCACACATTACACACACTGTCTCACACTCCCAGCCTCCTTTCTCCCGTGTTACCCTTCCTTCACGACCCTCCTCCAGATCCATGATAACATCAGTGTCTCTTCACAGGGATAATACAGTTATGGTTATTTAACTAATCAGAAACCTTTTTAATCATGTCACAATCTCTACATGTATTCATTAACTGATTTATGTCTTTTAAAGCCCCCCCCTTCCACTCAAAAATGTGTTCTGCTTATTGTTGTTCCACTTGGATGTTTGACCTTCAGTCGGCAAATTTGACACCAGACAGCTGTTTTTGCACAATTCTGCTGAAGTGGGAAAAGTTTCAATCTGACTTTAACATGTGTTATGTATGAGCAGGACTTTGTGACATCACAACTGGAAGCCAATCGTGTGTGATGTATTGTGGAAACTTGTACGATCCAGCAACGATTGAGACATTTTGGATCTAGAAGTTACACTTGAAACACTTGAAATGAAAAATATGCATCTTTAAAGCTTCTGAATCTATCAAAAGGGGAGAATTAGATTTTTATGATTTTTAAATTGAGGCAATTAACTTTCATTTTGTAAAAACAAAAATAATAATAAAAAACAGAATTTTATGTTTCTTAAAACATGTGCGGTAGGCCAATTTAAATGTGTTTTATGTGATTATATAATTGCTTGCAGCTTAGAATTGTCATCTCATATCTCAATCAAGTACACAACCCCCTCTTTTCTTCAGTTCTTTAAATCCTACGCGCTCTGCTCGGCCTAATATCAAACAGGGTGAGTGTGTGACTATAAAAATAAAAAAAATCTTGATTGGTTCCATTAAAAAACAATAAGGCATGACTGTGTTTTTAAAGAATGTTATCAGAACATCAACACCAGCTTTTCAAAGCACGGGTTCATCAACTCACAATGATGGATTAGAGTAAAACAAAGGCAGAGAAACCTCAATTATCACATGACCATGGTTTTTAGATTTAGTTGAACTTAAACCACAAAAGGGCACTTCATGTTCTTCCGTGAAGAGTGGATACAGGAGATGAACTACAAAAACACAGGGTGATTTGACTACCTCCAGTGAGAGAGAAAATACTGAGAGGGAGCGGGAGGTGTCAGAGACGATCTGCAATTCCCACAAAAAGACTGGAAGGTGATGAAAGCTTTCAGCGCTCCAGAGGATTTGTTGTTTGGCATCACGGTGTGTATTATCGCCTGTTTTGGGAACTCTGTGGTTCTTCACAGCTCCTCTAAAAACAGATTTGAACTCTCCAGTGATCCCCTTCCTGGAATCGGTTTCCCTCTGCAATTCATGATTCTGTGCCTCAGTCCATAATCCTTTCAGAGCCTGTCAAATCTTATAGAATCACAAATCCTCCCCCCCCCCGGTTTGCTAAAAAGCCAAATATGGTCGTGTTGCTTTTTGCTCATTTCAAAACCTCGTCATGTTGGTGTTAGACTAAACTAATTCTGTTCCCCCTCAGAGCACAGAACCAGTGACACACTTGAAACCTGTCGGACCATGTGCTCCTTATTAAGAAAAGGCACAGCAAGTTATCAAAACAACATCCCTGCCAAAACGGACTGCCGTGCTTTCTCGGCTCGTCTGGAAAAATGTCAAAAGGGCAATCAGCGGGAGCTTTGCGGTGGGATTTTACACTGGAGCTGATTTATCTGAGAGAGCTAAAACTTGCACGCTGCCAGACAGTGTGGAGCTGGACAGGGCTACGCCGGCTGGCTTAAATTATCAACAGGTGCTCAGATACCAACACGCAGCGAACAGGCGAGGCCACGCTTCTTTACTCTGACAGGGGGGAAGAGGAGCGCGTCTCTCCAAAGTCCCTCAAGAGTCGAGAAGAGGAGGATAAAATAACACCTCGGAGGAGCCTCTGGATGTGCAGGCCAGCTGCTGCAGAGCAACACCGTCTATCAACCAGTAACAGATTTATAGATAACACTGTGCTTGGGGAGTGCATATCTCCCCGCAGGAGAGTGTGAAGGAGTTTAACTCTATTGTCACCAAGGAGGACTTCCTGCGAGCTGGAACGTCGGGAGGAGACATCAAAGTGAAATGCATGAAAATGTGTTAGAGAACAGCAAGGCAGAGAGAGAGAGGTGCCAGGGGTTCAAAGGTCAGAAGGGTGGAGCTCCGCAAACCCAGAAACACCTCCTCAACCTGACTGGGAACATAAACACGACAAGGCCACGCTCACCGGGGTGCCAGATCATGTTCTTGAGGAAAATAACCGCTGGAGGCCGAGGAATGTCTCAACTGCCAAAAGGAAGGTGGGGGGAAATGATGAAGATGGAGGACATCAAGCAAAGGAAGTGAGAGTTGAGTGAATAATAAAGTTAGTGACTAATTCAAACCACATGGACCTATACCTGTGACCATGTACACGTTACGCCATCTAAAATTCAAACACATGCACTGAGGTTGTACATTTAGCATTTTTATACTGTATTTTATACCAGGCAAGACTCCGAAGCAGCTCTTAGGTCACTGCCTACCACTGAGGTCCTGCTGGAGCCAAAACTGCGTCGACACCTAACGCAGTCTTTAGCAGATGCTGCAGGATCAAGCAGTTTAAACAATTAAACTGACCTATTCACCACTCACACACATGCCTCGCTGTGAAGAACCCCGCGGTGATAAGGAATGAGCAGGATAGCATCTCAGCACGCGGCTAATCTTTGTGGCGTGAAGAAGTGAGGAATTTGGGAGGAGGCCGAACCCCACGCTCAGTGAAGACGCTGCGGAGCATGCAGCTCAAAAAACATTGAGTGTGACGAATGATAGGGGAGCGAGATGGAGGCTGAAGAGATCTGGAAGTACGAACATACCTTGACACCAAACCTTATTACACACCTTTTCCAAAGTCGACTTTTCAAGGTGCATTTTCAAGCTTTTCCAGCACCTTATGGCTGTGTGGTAAATTCTATTCTCTAAGATTTATATTATTTCTGTATCTAAACAGCAAACTATTCAATCAGATTATGATTTATTATACATACTAAACATTATTATTCTTAAGCTTCTATTGGCTGTATAGTTAAATATAGGAACCACACAGGGTTTTTTTAAACTTATAATGTGGAGCAGTTATAACTGTGTTAATATGAGTCAAGTTAGTTTTGAATTAGAAAAATCTGAGTCATTATGAGATTCATTATGAGAAGAATTTAATAAGGAACAAAAAACAGACACAACGCATTGAATAAAAACACAAAGAAGTACATTTCAGAAGAAAACTAAAGAGATATCATAAAAAGTAAAAATATTTTGGCTGTTGTTCATAATAATAATAATAAAATAATAAAAATGATGATGAGGCAGCATCTTCATCCCCTTGATTTTTTCAGCAATTTCTATAAAGAAAGAAAGAAAATATCTGTAAGTCTATCTTCTGTTCAAAATGGATGGACATCAATGAGCACTAATTGAAATCTAATCATTATTAGTAGGAAGCACTTCTATAGCATAATTATATATTGCCAACACCAATTACTACTTAAAATGTCGAAAATCTTTCAGTCAGTCCTGTGATGTTAAGTGACGCGGGAAATTCTTTTATTTTAACGCTTTTACAGGTTTCATTAGTTGTTCAGATGCCAATCTTGATTGAAGGGATTTGTTAACTGCTTCCTTTAATAAAGAGGTCTGATTCTTGGCATCTAAATTCAATTAAAAAGATACAAACAAATTGCCTTTGAGCAGTGGTTTACTTTACACTGTCAAACCTCTTGTACATAAATTAAGAATATTTCTGACTAAAAGGTGTTTGTTAAACCTCCTGTAGCTTAATAACACTAAAGATAAATTGTTAAAGAAAACATATGTTGTGTGGGCTGTTACTGCTGGTTGACAGTCATAGATGATATAGATTTAGTCAAGATGTTGGCCATTTCCAGAAGTCAGAGACATTCTCAATTTCCTTTAATGCAGACCAATAAGACAACTTTTTACACATCAGCAACAACAAAAATCCTAATTATAAAGTAATTCAATAACTTTTGTCAACTCTTCTTTATTAGTTAGATGTCACATTTCAATATAGAGCCATCAAAAAATCTCTGGACGGACAACTTTTGTCTAATCCTCCTCAGAGTTTATCAAAGGCCGAGCCATTCGAAAGGATTTGTGCCTCTCATATGACAGTATTTTGAGACTGACTATTGATTAATCAATTTTGTAATGTTTCAAGCTAAATTCTTAAATGTCAGTGGTTTCAGCTTTTCAGGTTTCTTAGTCCTCTACAGCAAACTAAGTTTATTTGGGCTTTGGACTGCTGGACAGATGCACGAAGAATCTGCCAATTAAAAAGTTGGAGTCTACGAATCAGAAGAGTCCTCAGTGAGTTGAACTTCATTCATAAAACAAGTATTCTTTTTTGTTGGCAGGCATGAATTCTGACTTTTTAAAGTCTGTTTCATGAAGTAATTATTTCAGCATCCTTTTGATCTGTTTCAGTTAAATCACTGTACAATCTGTTTATTTTGAGATCATACCACTGTAGCAACTTGCAATATTTATTGATTTTCACACAACAATTATGACACTGACACTCACAGGAGGCAGATGGAGAAAGAACACAAATGATCAGACTTGCTGTTGTCCTGTGAATGAGCACGAGTTTTATGGCTCGGTCCAAATCTCTCTGTTGGTTTGCTTCTCATTTACAGAATCAGGGTTGTGTATGAACGCTACATTATTTTTCAGCACAGACAGAACAGACAGCTATTGAGATGTTTGCTGAACTTGACAAAAAGTGGCTTCAATCAGATCTGCAGACTACATCTTTAATCAATAATGAAAATACGTGCAATAATAATAATAATAATACGTCTAATAAAACTTTATGTATCCGTAAAAAAAAAGTTAATATAAAGTAGATATAAATATTTAGAAATGTAGAAGCAATATATATAAATGCATATTTCGGTCTGTGGATTAGTAACATGATCATTTTAGGCAGATCTGACATCTCCATTCACCCCACTCACCTTGGACACGGCTCTTAAGTGTTGAGCTCTGATAGTCGCTGATTTCTCCTCAAAAGCTTTGGCCTTCGCCTCCTCGGCCAGGCTGCTCACGAACATGAGAGTCAGGAGCTCAATCTGAGAGAAAAACAAATGGAAACCACGTAGTTTATGAAGCAGCTGAAGTTTAGCTTAACCACAAACAAAGCGAGCTGACAGTCACATTTTCTACCATCGCCTCGGTCGCCGGCCTCACGCTTTTGTTGCTCTTCATTTTGCTTTTTACTGTCTGCTTCAGTTTGGGCGCCTTATTCAGCATTTTGGCAAAATGCTCGCTGTAAAACTAAAGTTCACGCCGACAGAAAAGTTTGTTTACGTTTTTTTAATCTCCCGCCTCCTCCACTTCCGGTGTCGCCGCTTCTTCTTCGCGTCATTTACAGCGTCGCTCGGTGACGCTGCTGCCACCTAGCGATTAGAATAATAACTTAATATCTAAAAAATAAATGCTGTCATAGCAAAATAATGACAAAACATCAAAAATAATGCCAAACTTTATCCAAATAACCGTAAATGTCGCATAAAAATGAGTTAGCATAACAAAAGAATTAGTTACTATCTAAAAAATAATATTTCATTAATAAGAAGCGTTCTTAAAATAATTAATTTGTATCTCACCATAATGGCTTGGTATATCAAAATAATGAGTTATTGTTTCTCCACAAATAATGGTTTACTGTCTCAAAGATAATCAAGAACATTCTTAAAAATTATGAGTTACTATCTTAAAAGAGTAACTTAGTATCTAAAAATAATGACAGAATAATTTACCTTGAAATAACGAGACCTAGTTTCTCATAATAGTTACTCATGCAATATTATAATAATGACATAGTATCTTAAAATCATTATTTTGAGATATTTAGGTTAATGTTTATTAAAAAGCTTCTCACTGTGTTGAGATTATAACTCATTATTATTATGACACTGAGTGATTATTTTCATTATGAATTATAGGATTTGTTTTTTCCCCATCACATTGGGATTAATGGGCTTCCGTGAATTTCAGTACTTTAAGTAAAGGACGCCAGAATTAAAAATGATCAAAAGCATATCAAGTTTCCAAACATTTAAAAAACATTTAAGTGTCGTTTCTCTTTTCACCTGGACTCTTCGTGTTGTTGTGCTGCCACCCAGCGGCCGCTTTGTGCTACTACACCAACAAACACTGTATCCGGTTCAGTGAACAAAGATGGCGGCTTCCATGGCGACAGCAGCCGGCAACATGCTGCAATTTATGAAACTTGTCGGACAGCTCAAAGTAAGACTCCTCTCCAAACTCATGTGACTGCTTTTCTGCAGGTTTTGTTCCTGATCTGGTTTGATCTTGAGACTCTTTCTCACTTTTTTTGTTGGTGCTGCAGTAACATTAAGTTCCTGTCCATGCACACGAAGAAAACAAGACGAGAAAGAAACAAGCATCCTTTCAGTGTGTCAACCTCACTTACCTGTTAAATTAAACATTATGCTACCTGGGCTGAAAAATGTATTATTACTACTGGTTTCTTGCAATAATGTGCATTTATTATTTGATGTTCCCATTATACTCACTGTTCATATAAGATGATATGCTTTGTTCAGATATCTGTACACTACAATTGACAACCTGTTATTGGCTCTGCATGGTAATGTTAGAATATTAGATTATAAATAATTTACATTATAAATAATGTAGTTAAACTTGAAGTAAGATCAACTGACAACGATTATTTTAAGTTCACATCTTTCCTGGCAGTGGCAGTTTTTTCTCACTAAGGCTGCAACTAAGAAATATTTTCATTTTTGATTAATCTAGATCCAAAAGCCTTCACTGTGGGCCTCCCCTTAGACTGAGCTCGGAAATGAATGAATGTTGCTGTCTGTTCCCATAGACATTCAGAGATTGAGCTAATATAGCCTAATATTGCTGTTTAACATTTTCCAAATACATAAAAAAGGTCTGTCCTAAGGTATTTATTAGTTTCTCACTCTGGGACTTTCTGATCTCCTTTTGATAACTAATGTAAAATTTTTTCACTTCCATTTGCTAAGCCTATCCCAAAACTGTTTAGAGTGCCCTCTGATATAGATAGATATATTAATCTATCAATGCAGTGATAAACTGATTGATTGTTTGGATAACAAAGTTGAGTTCATGGCGATGTTTTCAAACATGTCGTTTTGTCTGACCAACAGTGCAAAACCTAAAGAAATTCAGGTTACTGTCATAAAAGACTAGAAAGACAGAAAATATTCATCTATATTCAACTACATTCAACCTAGTTATGATAACATTTAATAGTAAAGATGAATGAATGAATGAATCTCCCTCTTCTGTGTCACTGATGAGTTGTGTGTTGACGTAACCTGCAGAGAGTCCCGCGGACCGGCTGGGTGTACAGGAACGTGAAAAAACCAGAGAGCGTGTCAGACCACATGTACCGCATGGCCATGATGTCTCTGACCATCACAGACCCCACAGTGGACAAGAACAGGTACTTCACACACACACCTAGATGATCAGTATTAAATAGTAAATTAAACAGCATTCAATCACAACCCACTTTGCTTGTGCAGCATTATCTGAATATGTTGTCTTTTCCTCACTGTCTTCAGATGTATAAAGCTGGCTCTGGTTCATGACATGGCAGAGTGCATTGTGGGAGATATCGCTCCATCCGACAACATCAGTAAAGCGGAGAAACACAGGCGAGAAGAGGCAAGTGATCAGTATCTCTCACATTACTTGTATACAGTCTGTTAGGCCTCCTGACACATTAAAAAGAGCTAAACAGCAGCCAGATGACAGAATCAGGTGCATATTGAAAAGTATCTGTTTTATGTTTATTTATTATGATTCACTGTATTTCTGTTTGTCCTCCTAAAACAAACAGAAATGATGACGATGGTTTATGTGACTTCTCCTCCTCACCTCTCTCTCAGGAAGCAATGAGTCGCCTCTCTTCTCTCCTGCCTGAGGGACTCAAACAGGAGATTTATGGGCTGTGGGAGGTGCGACACTGTGTGTGGTGTATTTTTAGCTCACGTATGATTATTGAGCTGATCTACCAGCAGATGCACATTTGTCTCCCCTGCAGGAATATGAGACCCAGAGCAGTCCGGAGGCCAGGATGGTGAAAGAGTTTGACCGCCTGGAGATGATCCTGCAGGCTCACGAGTACGAGGAGCTGGAGGGAACGCCGGGAAGACTGCAGGAGTTCTTTGACTCTACCGACGGTAAGTCTCCAATCTATCTCTCTCTTTTTAGTTTTCGTCATCAGTCGTTATCATATAGTTTGTTTAAATGGGTTGTAAAAATTGTGAAAATTCATATTTCACAGATTTTGATGATAGTTGCCTTTACTTGCATCGTCCTCAGGTTGTTTCCACCACCCAGATGTGCTGCAGTTTGTCCGCGCATTGAATGAAGAGCGAGGACGTCACGAAACGAAAGCGGATGAAACAAAGACTTGGGACTCGCAGACGGCCGGCACGGCATCTTCACAGCCAGATACGACTTCACACACCTCCTCCTGACTATAGCAGACACACGTACATTTTGACATGTTATTAAATGTATATTATCTGCTGGACGTTACATTCTAAGGTTATCCATCATCATTTCACCTCCAAAATAGAGTTCATGGATATTCTAGGGTAGTCTTACACCACCCAGATGTGCTCCACTTTGTCCGCTCGTTGAATGAAGAGCGAGGGCGTCACGAAACGAAAGCGGATGAAACAAAGACTTCTGGGAACTCGCAGACGGCCAGCCCCTTCACAGCCACATACGACTTCACATACCTCCTCCTGACTATAGCAGACACACACGTCACAGCATTGGACCTGTGTAATTTCTGAGGCGTTTGCTACAGTCGAACTGAGGATGATGACACAAGAATATGCACGCAGCTATTGTGGCCCACTGTCTTTTATGTTTTACCTCAAAGTATCACTTTTTATAATTTCTTATTATAAATATAGCTAGAATTTGGTGTCATTATTATCACTTTCTGACAACTATTAATGCAAACTGCCAAATAACACACAGATAGAATAAATGTCCTTTAAAATCAGTTGAAAATGTGATAAAACCTGTATAAATTCACAATGTTCTTACATCATTAGTTTCAATGTTACCCCTCACACTTACTGTGAGAGAGACACTATTAACCTAAATAGCTTAATGTATATTATCTGCTGGACATTACATTCTAAGGTTATCCATCATCATTTCACTTCCAAAATAGAGTTCATGGATATTCTGGGGTAGTCTTACATTACAATTTATGAAATAGGTTAGCAATATTCATATTTTAACACTGGTACTACTACTGGTCACAGCATACTCAGGAATTCAGTGTTACTCGCAGTAGTCAGATGTTATTTTTGGTATGTTTGATATACAAGTAAGTTGCATATTATTACATTTCCTACTGTTGTTTCTTACGGTTGTTGGTTCAATCTGTTTCCAGTGTTTACTGTAAAATCAGTCATCTGTGATATTTAGTTTGGTTTAAACAATCTTTAATATTGATACATCAGCCATAGAAACATATATTTTCAACTGTGTTTAATTAACTGTATGAATACAGGTGAATAAGTTGAACACAATGTATTTTGTTGTTTGTCACGGTCATGTCTCAGCTTTTAACTGCAGCTTTGATCTGCAGCTGAGTTAAGTTTGATTTCTACCCAACACAATCTACAAATGTAAAACTGCTACTGTAACTCATTTTCCTGTGACAGAACAAGCATACCTCATCTGGTATGCTCATCTTATCTGGTAATAGGTCAGACCTGGCAACCTTTTCTTGCAACAAAAGATCTTTAGTGCTTGATTTATGACATGAATTTTAATAAATACATTACTCGGACTGAACTAAACATGAAATCCGAGGCATCTTCTCAAACCACAGCAAAGAAAGTCAAATCACGTGGAAGACAATATGAGAAACATGAAACATAAAACGGATGATATATTGGAAAACAGACAAACATTGCTTTCATGGCAAGGTTATGTAGCAGCCACAGAGGCCATGCATGGAAAAATTAAAAAGAAAACGGAAAATGAGATTTTTAATCTTTTTGTGGCACCAACCTTCTCACACACAAGTAGTAAAAACGAATTCTGTGTTTTCTTTCAGCATTAAACAGGTTAGTTCTGCAAAAGGAAGTCAAAAATCTAATTAAGTCACCACAGCAGAGTAAGTAACAGCATGTCTTGGATTTCAGACTCAGTACAGTCAAGGATTATATTACAGCTCTGCTGCAGCTACAGCATGATTTTATTTTTAATATTCTAATACATTTTCAGTTACATGGCAACAGGCATCAGATTTCATCTGTTAAATGACTCAGACTAAGTTTTTAGGGAAGGTAACGGAGAAAAACTTTAACACTATCTGGATCTTTACAGTTTAAAATCCTTTTACCATCAGCAACATGATAAAAAATAACAATATACTCCATCATCACATTCACGTGAAAAATAAATCTAGTTGTCTGCTCATGTTTCACTGCACATGGCAAACATACAGTGCCTTATTTCTTCGTATAGACTAGTGTGTCATTTAGTGTGAATGCACTAAATGCCATTAGTTTGATCCAGCATTCAAATAGTGTAAAATCCTTTATACAAGCTCACAAACACCCAGATCTTTGATGTGGGTTATTTACACATTTTTTAAAATGTTTTAGTAAAAAGCGCTAGGTCGCTGAAAATTTAACATTTAAAGTATTTTTCCTTATCAAACACATATTTCTAAGAATAACCTTAAAAGTTTTTTTGGTATGAAAGTCGTAAGTGGTGGTGATTTAGGGGTTTGATCCTGCACCAACTTGGCTGTTTCCACTTACGTCAAATTTACATAGCAAAAGAGGGAATTCATAACCTCTTACTTTGTGTGTGAGGGGTTCCAGCTGTGATGTGACAGCTGAGTTTTTCACTTGGGACGACGGGGCGACTACACGGGCCAAACCTCAAGACGCTCAGCTGAACTGACAGAAGAAATACAGGGCTTTGATTCAATCTGCCTCCTGGAACTGCTCAATTTCATTACTTTCTAACTGAGGCTCAGCCACTTCTCCCTTCAATCAACACCTGTGGTTTAACACGCTTTTGGAGGCCTCTGGAGGGCCGGTGACATTTGGTATCTTCTATCAAGTCTAAGCATTTAGGGCCGAGGGAAATTCCATCCAAAAGTTGACATTGAATCACAGATGTGTTTGCAAAAGCATTGTAACGCGTGTAACATTTTAGTCAGAGCCTTTTGTAGTTATATGCCGCAACACAGCAGTGAGAGAGTTCCTGGTTTTAAGTCCTGCCTCGTGGTGTGGACGCAGCCCTAACACGGCCTCTCGGAGCTGTCTGTCAAGTTGTTCACGGGCGTGTCCTGAGAGCTGGCGTTCGCTGCGGAGGAGAGGACGTCCTCAAAGCTGCCCCCGGTCTCTGAAGCACCGACCTTTGTCTGTGAAACATGCAGAAAGAATGGTAAAAGATAAAAATGTGCTGTCATCGGTGGATAACTCTTTCATTTCCATCTGCTGCTGTGCTGCGGTGTAGACTCAGGGTGGCAGACTCGTACAAAGACTATGAGACGCCGTCAGTGAGCACATAAGAGGATAAAGAAAGCAGTGTTTTTAACATCAACCACTACAGCACGCATCTCTGAGCTGACGGTGTGTTCTCTCTAGAGGACCCTGTTAGCAGTGAAATGATAATAAATTATACTAAAAAAGAGAAGTCAGCAGCAATGTGGTATTTCTCTGTTTCTAGCCTCTCTGTATGCACTGAATTACCATGAAAATATACAGTGGGCTATCGTAAAAGGGTAGACAAGGGATGGACGCCTCCCGCTGCTAACGCTGCATCAGGATCAGTGTGAATATAAATAACCAACAGGCTGGAAGAGTCAGAGTGTAAGCCAGCAATTACACCCAGATTATAGTGGTCTGCTCTCTGTGCTTCACTGACATTTCATAACATCCAGACCAGTTAGTCTGCGTGGCTTTCACAGCTTACTTACTATAGACTACAACAAAGCATAGTTTACATGTTATTCATCAGTTTGTCTATATTTCTGTCACAAGAGCTGGCAAACATTCATTCAGATGACTTGCATTTACAGTACATTAAAAAAGCTCATTGAAGAAACTGAAGCCAGTTTAGCAATTTTTTGTTTATATTGTGATTTGGTCTAGTTCACACACACACAGTTTACCTTGATAGTTGACACTGTGCTCTCTACTTTTTCCTCAAAAGACCTGAAGCTGGGAGAGTTTCTGTAAAGAAAAGCAAATTTGCCTTTTTATTTTAGAATGGCAGCACAAAATGGGTATTTAGATGATAGTATTTACATGATAGTATTTACGCGAGTTACACTGTGAACAATACTATAAGCTATATAGTTTATATAGCTTATAAAAACTGGTGATGTGGGTCAACACACTGGTATACATTTAATAGAATATTTACTGTGATAGCACACATGCGTGAGTGAGTTGAGGTATTAAAGGAAAAAACAGTATGGGGTGTACGCAGCTATCAATAACCATGTGAAAACATCTCTGGTTTCTTACTATTACAGTGAACTTATCACTTGGTTAACAGAATAAATGTCAGAGGAGGGGAGATGTTAAACAGCTTGCTTTTATAAAAAAAAACACACACACTGAAGCAACACTGACCCAGGTGTTGAGTAATGCTATGAAGTCAACACTCATTTAAAAGACAGGAATGTCAAACATATAAATCCCTTTACGTCTCTCTAACACACAGAAGTAGGGAGGCATAGTGTGGTTACCTCATGGCAGGCATGCTCATAGAGTGTTTGATAGAGTAGCTGTCCCCAGAGAGCGTGGTGAGAGAGAAGTTAATGATTAGCACAGGTTACACAGAGACACACACAGAAAAAGCCAGATTGGAATTAGCCCACAGAGTTAGTGCGAGAAATTTTAAATCACAGTTTTAATGTCTTCTTTAGATGTGCTGATGCAGAGTTGTTCCCAGAGCCTCTATTGAAGGATGAAATGAAGAAAAAAGTGCAGGACATCACATCTATTGTATCATAAAGGGCTGTGAATCGCAATGGATTTGATTGATCTTTCTTTAACCATCTGTGAACCATCAATGAAATCAATAATTGCTTGCAAGTGAAAAAGCCTGCATGGTCTTAAATCAGCCTCAGCCTGTACCAACATCGCCGTAGAACTTTCCTGCAACTAGGACAGTTCACGACACCTTGTGCACATGATCCATCGACTCAATTTACTGTGGCTTATCAAAGAGTAAATTCAATTACATCTGATTCTGAGCTGAAGCAAGAAACACCTGACAGCATCAGAGTTTACTCAGCCAGGCTCAGCTGACTAAGTCCATACTGTACCAACCAGTTAGTGCTATCAGCTGATCTGACTCTGATCTATTGAGTTAAGACTCGCTGCGTGGGAACAACTAATGTGACATAATCAGCTGAGTGATTCTTACCCTATAGAGTTGGACCTTTGGAAGCATGAAGAAAGACAGAGAACACTTTTACCTTTAAGATACAATCAGACTTTCTAAAATGACCTTTGGTAGAACATTTATGTTATTAATTTAAACATTTCTCTGTGAAATTAAATTGTCACCTGTATTAATATTGTTTTTTTATATTGTTCAAGAATCTTGTATGAATTAGGGGAAATAAAAGTGAACATCACAGTAGGTTGTACAGAACTACAATTTATCACACTTGCTAACAAAACTGTTGTTCTGCTAAAGTTAAAAATGACAAAAACACAATCTTATTCATGCTCACACTTAAAGGAAACCAAAAGTCATTTAACTGATAGAGTCAATGACTACCAAACATTTTGTACACAAACTATCTATCTATCTATCTATCTATCTATCATCTATCTATCTATCTATCTATCTATCTATCTATCTATCTATCTATCTATCTATCTATCTATCTATCTATCTATCTATCTATCTATCTATCTATCTATCTATCTATCTATCTATCTATCTATCTATCTATGTGATCACACACAGTAGATATAAGAATAAAGAGTTAGTTGTAGGAAGAGAAATACAACAATTAAGTGTATTTAATTAAGTGTAATTAACAATAAAGTGGTGGCACAGAAACAGTCTGAAGAGTTGAAAATGTGATTTCTAACTTCTCAAAAATGACAATTATTTCATATATTTACGGTTGATTTGATGTGAAAAACAGCAGCAGTGGATATTTGGGGTATACATACCTGAAGTTTAATTATTGCGTATTATATTGGATACAAAGGTACTATTCTCTTTAAAATGGTCATAAAATCAATACATATTCAGACAAAACATGTTTCTGTGTTTTCTTTTTGTTGCTCATATGATTTTTATACTATATCACTGATGAGATGGGGATGAGGTGGCTCTTACAGAAACATAAGCAGATCTGCACTGATATCCTGTGCTTCCTGAGAGTTCAACTTCACAGTTTAAAAATGTTTGAATATTTCTGTCTGATGGGACAAAGTGGCATGCGAGAACACACTGCAAACCAAAAATCCACGGCAAAAAATACAAACAAGAATACAGAGCAAAGCTTGAGCACACCATGAGTCATAAACCACAGGCACATACCTCCGAGGGAACAGTAACTCTAGACCAACCATGCTGGAATGAAAGATAATGCATTGTTTCCTCTCTGCAAATGCTTCTATAAATACTCAATTTTCTTACATATTTTAAGTACTTGTGTATATATACACACAAAGTTTGGTGCTTTTAATTCTGCATTTATTAGCTATAAAATCCGAATGAGCTGTCCTTCCTGTCGGCTTTGTTCCTCGACCTTAGAAAGCCTTTCTTGTGCTCTCCCCTGCAGATACTAGACACACTTTCGACAACAGCAACATGCCACTCTGTCTCCCACATGAAGTCACACAGGCCCAACGTTCTCCAGCGACCCTCCTGGCATCGTAAACACAGACGCTCTGTTTATGTCCACGCACAACAATGCAGGCTCACACACACTTTGACTTTCAGCGTCTCGAATCGGAGCAACGTGGAGTGACAGAGAGGCAAAGAGACAGAGCAGGAGAGAGAAAGCGACTGAGGAAGACAGACTTTGCCTCTGGCCCTTCGGCTCCCACAAAAAAAAAAAAAAGCAGCTTAATGTGGGTTTATGTAATCTCAACTTCCCCTGAGCTGCACAGAGCAAGAGTCAAAACTGTGCTCTCTCTGAGAGACGGGGATGGATAGCACAAATAAGAATGTGTCTGTGAATTGGATAAAAGTGGAGATGCATGCTGAACGGGTGAGCTGAGTTATAATAGGTTTAGATATGCAAATGTGTTGATGGACCTTTATGATGGGCAAAAGATACATTTCCGGCTTCACTACGCAACCCTATTTGCATGATATATTACGCATTTTCCCTGAACAATAACGTTGGCTGTCATTGTGTACCTCATGTCCCCGAACTTCCTGGAGATGGCGCTGCCCAGCGTGTTGAAGGCTGCTGAGGTTCTCTGTCCTGCTGTGGACAGCGTCTCTGACGTCTTCTTGTAGCTGACACAAAAAGAAATAGCATAATTTACCATTTTGGGGGTTGAATTTTGTGTGTTTATTGATTCATAACGTCAGCGCATGCACTGAGTAACGCGTTACTGGCTGAACCTTCCCCTTTGGAGAAGGTGGCCTTGTGGGTGATGTACGGAGGATTTGTTATGCGAGTCTCTCCTGTGTGCAGAAAAAGTACCTGTACGTGTGGCAGACACCTTGAAGCTCATGCCTGTTTGTTAGGTTCCAGTAGTCAGCAGAAAGTGTCCAGATAAGTTCAGGTTCAAGTAAAGCAGCTGTGTAAAAGGCTGCGTATTCTGTTCGCCACACTGTTTTGCATAAAACCGTTGTATGCAATATTACCACGACTTCTCTATTCTTTAAAGCCGAGTTTCCTTAACTGCAGAATCTAGTTACCAGCTAAAGGTTACTGGGCTAAAGCCACTTAAATGAGACTAAAGAAAACTAAAGGGTAAACATTTACAATGATGTGGTTAAATAATGGAAACTTGCCACCATAGGAACAGCGGTTATATAACCTTTGAAACGCGGTAATTCCCCCTATAATTCTCACAAAAGCTTCAAAAATGGTATTCGGGACAGCACGATAATTACTGTTATAAGGTCACGATATTGCAGACTTTTTAAATAATGAGTGAGGAAACGGATGGAGCAAGTCTTGCTATGAAATAAATCCTTAGGTCAAGAAGACAAATTGTGTTTTGGCTCTTCTGTGGAAAAAAACAGAAGCCAATGTCACAAATGTTAACAATATGGATCAATAAGAAAAATAAAGAAATAAATAAAAAATAAAACATGAATTAACAATCAGACTTGACTTTATAAAGTCTTAGTCAGAGACAACTGAAATTCACTGTTTCCTACACACATGCACACAGTAAACTCCCAAGTAACTTGTTTCAAAATGCTTTGTCATCGTCTTTATTATCGCTTACTGTATTGCATCTGGCTTCAATTTTAAACAGCCAGTACTTTGGTGCACACAGACACCGAGCTGCCCAACAAACACGGTCCTTTACTATTAGCCACAACCTGAGTTCACTGGTCAGCTTCACTTTAGTGCTTCTGGTCACTATTTTAAATCAGTATAAATATGTGCAGTATTTATGATGCTTTTCTTTACATTTTCATCATCGATTGCAAATTTCACGCATCTGGTTTACCCAGTCTCTTTCTGATCTTACACTCCTGTGGTCACGCTGATTCATTATAGATGAGGCTGGTGACTGTGTGTGTGTGTGTGTGCGTGTGTGTAAAGTGATCTTCAGGTTGAAGTGTAACTGGATAAGAGAGGAGGCCTCTAGAGACTATCGCCTTGCTCTTCTCCCTCTCTTGACACCTGAGTAAGAGCTGACAGCTGACGGTCTGATGAGGAAATGAGGTTACTTCTCTGCACGCAAAAAGGCATAAAAATATACACCGAGTCCTACCCTGATTCAGAGGAACATGTCAGTTAATAATACGGAAAAAAACAGGTTATTTCCTCAGAATAAATCAGGCAACATTTTAAGATATCATTGTCATTGCCACGGGAGAAAAGGTTGCAGTTGATTGGCGTGTGCGAGTCATGAAAAGGACACACAAGATAAAACACTATCGTCACTTCCAGCCACTGGACGGGACACGTTCAGCTAATTGTGCGATGAAGGCGATGACAGCCGCTAGCGCCGTGTAGCCATCTGATGTGTTTTTAATCGGGTTTATGATGTCTGTTGCGGCGAGCGCGACAAAGATAACAAACACATACGCATGCTGTGCAGCCAGGAGCCGAGGATTATGTCTTTTTAATTGGGTTTTTGGTATCTGTGTTTATAGCAGACGCTCGGTTTGGAGGAGCGGTGGTTTCATGCCGTATTGGCTGTTACAAAAAGAACTGCCAGCTCTTTGTGTAAGTGTGTGTGAGGAGTCGTGTGAAGGACATCTATGTTGACAGCAAACAGAAAGGCATTTTGTCACACACATGCACTTTCTCCCCTTCACTTTGACTCAATTAAAGGTGCAAACTTACGCCGTGGAGGTCTGCATGTCTTGCCAGCCTTTGCTGAAGTTGTTTCTGAACTCGCTCAGAGGAGTGATGCCCAGTTTCTGTTTGAGGTCTGCATGCTGCTTCTCTTTGGACAACAAAACCTGCTTCAGTGTACTGATCTCCTCTTCCAGCTGGACATACACACAAAAAAAACAAAAAAAAAACAAAGAGCTGCTCAACAGTCCCTCAACTGTACTATCAACACTGAGCATGCACGTGTGGACATACTTTTGCAAGTTCTTGCTGAATCTCCTCCCGCTCCTCCTCCGTCATGATGGAGTTGTTTAAGTTGACTTCCGACGCCAAATCTTCATCAGCCTCTCTGAGTGGCTCAGAGTCCAGAAAGCCTGCACATGAAGACGGTGAAAAGTTCAGCCAGACCCACAAACAGAGGAGATTAACATCTGGGAATGGAAGTAATAATTTGATTTTAGAGAAGACTTAAGTCTCTCTAGAGATTTCATGATACCCATCTGATGCAACCAGTTTAACTTATGAACTGGCTGAACTGAATCTGAGCTAACATAGAGAGGCACAATAAAAAATAACACAAAATTCCCTGTAATGCATTCATTGATGCGTTTGTAATTTTGGAATAATTCAGATTCCATCATTTATATCAAGGCACTATGAACCCTGAATGTTATTTTTATTGGTGTTAATGAAGTTGCGATGTCAAAAACCTTCTGAGGAATTCTGGAGGAAATGCTTCCGACCTTTACTGTTTTATTTCTCTCTTACTTAAGATCCCTGTATTCGTAAAATGCACTGTCCTTTTCTTTTGGCTCCTTTTGGCTCTATGCTGCAACCTGTCTGACAGCCTCTATGTCTGAGTCCACATATATGTCTGTCTGTCTGTCTGTCTCTCTGTCTGACAGTTATGTAATCTGTGGCTGCAGCCTGTAGCACTTATCTGGATTAAGTGACATGGATTATCTTGCTTTAACTCTGATGACGGACACTACAGACTGTCCCACACCCACACACACATAAACAAACAAACAAACAAACAAACAACATACTGTTCCTGAGGACAGACTGAATTTAAACTTGCAATATTGGACTTCAGAGGTCAGGAGATGTTTAATTTATTAAGTCTTGAAGCAAAAATCAAGCTAATCACCTTGGCACCTATTCCCAATAACGATAAAGATTATAAAATCATAGCCATAAATGTGTTCAAACAGTGTATATAAAATATTCCCAAAAGACTGTGGGCTTCAGACATGCTGCAGGACAGTTTTAGATAGAAAACACTTCTTTTGCAGAAACACATTATTACACCACTTGCATGCTATATTTACTTCTGGAAACAGCACTGTGTCTCATACACACAACCACAACACACACCAACACAGACTACAGCACTAAATGCATCTAAAAAAAAATAAACAGATATAGATTTCAAGTATTTCAGGATAAAAGTGCATGTTCAGACAGAACAATGATGCTGATTGACGCAGCAGAAATACCTTGAACCCATCATTACGTTTCAGAATAGTGATTTATTACTTCCTAACTTGCAAAGTCAAGAGCCAGCAATGACAGCATTATTATAGAAATTGACACACACAAAATAGCACTGTGTTTTTGCAGGAATGAAAAGAAATGGCAGGAGATGGGGGCCGTGAAGCGCAAAAGCGACAAATAAAATGAGAAGAACTGATTTAAACTCTTTTAAACTTCGTCTTGTTAGTCTTGTGTCGCTGCGGGACTTCTCATGTTTGTGGAAGGCAAATCAGGTCAGACAGGTACCAAACACGGTGTCAGGCAACGGCAGGGCGACAGTGTACACACAGCCCCAGAAATGCAAATACATGCAGGTAATTACGTCAGTGTATTTGCAGTGGACCTGTGAAGGGTTTCCGTGTAAAGCGTATTCAAGAAAGCACAGTTGTGACCGAGAGGAAATGAAAAGGATTACCGTACCTGCTGTGAGGTGTCCTCTCTCTTAAGGTGGAAGCATTATAAAACAGGCGAGGACAGAGGAAGTTTAGTGAAGACTCATAATAATAATAATAATAATGATAAAAAAAGAAGTAGTCATGACTGTGTAACAAAATGAAAGGGGCTCGGCACCACATGCAGCAAACACACACACACACAGTTTACAAAAAGTGTAGCTAGCAGCACTAAACTCAAGCACAGCATGCAGCAGCACCAGCAGGCTTTTCTATGGCAGGGAGCTATTTCTGCTTCCATCGCACAGCAGCAGGACAATCAGGTTTTTGAAACCCCCGCAGCTCAAACCGAGGCTTTCCACGTCAAAGTGCACCCAGAACGCAGTCTGAGTCCTTTCATGTTCAAAAAGCCACAAGAGGACGTTCAAAATGGCCAAGAAAAGCAGTAATTTCTCCCACTTTATTAGCACTTACAACGCTTCCATTTATTTAACTTGAACATAAGACATTAAAATGCACTCGAGGGAAAGGACGCAACATGCAAACATCCACAACAGTATCACCTACACTTAAATTAGTTTTGTTAGGTAATGTTCACACGATTATGCTTTGTCCAAACTGCTAATTATTGTATTACTTAAAAGAAAATGATATGTCAACATACTGGTGCTAAATTTAGTATAAAAGGTAGTTTTAAAAAAGTGCCTTGTGGCAAGTGGTTTCAAAAGCTAACCGTTCTTTTTAACCTAAGTAAATTTACTTTTAGCTGACACGTTTCTTTTTAGCTAAGGCAGGTTTCATTTTAGCTATATCAGGTTTCATTTTAGCTATAACAGGTTTGCTTTTATCCATAACAGGTTTTATTTTAGCTATAACAGGTTTCATTTTAGCTAACACAAATTTTCTTGTAGCTAACACAGCACTTTTTAAATATAAAGGAAAATATAACTACAAAAATCCACATGACATGAAGGCATTTTTAAGTCAGTTATGATCCAGAACAGGCTGTGTTATGGGAGTTCGTATAAAACATCTTAAAAGATTTATGTAACGATTGTTCACGAGAGTCACGTTTTACAGTTCGTCATTATGGGAACAAAAGTCACAGTGTGTAACATATCTTACAGTATCAACACCAGTGGATGGTGCCGTGCCAATTTCTAGAAAACATGGAGTAGTAAAAACACCCTCAGAAGACCTTGAGGTCAAATTAAAATCAAAATTACAGAGTTTCATGTTGGTTTTTCAAACGTCATCCCAGTCTTTTCCACTGCGATACGCTGCCATAGCATTGCCAATTCTCTGGAATGTGAAAAATGCTGAAACTTGTAAGTTAATGATCTCAGTCATGGTTCACCGACTGAAATCAGTTACAAAGTAGGCTCAGGTCCTAAGCTCTCTACTAAACTAAACGGGAGGGGCAATTACAATGGTCAAATTGTCTTACACAGGCGACATTTTAAAGCAATGTGAACGGGCCGAAAGCTATATTCCCATATCCCATATTCATTGCTTTAAAATATTCCTCCTTATATATTAAATACCTTGCTTATTAAATACCTTCTAGGAACTACATTTAAAGGCTAAAATTCACTTTGGTTGAACATTTAATCCAAGTAAATGTGTTTATCATTGGTTCCCTTTTTACCAGAACAGGTTCCTGAAAACTTGATCAATGCATTGATAAGGTAGATTATACATACATATATAGATAAGGCTGGGTTTTAGATGCTGAGGCCTGACACGTGTCACAATCTAGTTTTATTATGTGTTTAATTCTACTTTGTGTATTATATTTTAGTTTTATTTAGGCCCAATACACATTACCAAGATTAAGATCCTGGTGAGTAATTACTAAATCCGAAAATGAAAAATATAAAGTATAACCTGAATTTGCCTATAATATGCCCATAATGTTTTTTTTTTTTATTGTAGCATTTAACGCCTCTAAGCTCCTAAATCCTCCAAATTAGCAGATAAACCACAAAGGGACGCCTCCCTGTCCTCAGTGGTGGGTACAGCCCTGGTGTGGCTTTAGTTTCCCACAGGAGTCAAATATGATGATAAATGTTCAACCAAAGTCAAAGATTGTTCTTTCTACGGGCTCTAGTCTACACCCCTCTTCACCTGTGCTGTCCAGTTGCATATCCCAAGTGGTGGACATGAGCCAGTTGTCAGAGTGGGACGCTGACATCTGACCCCACTGATCGTCCCCTGATGGTGAAGTTTTACCCCAATCTGTTGGGTTTCCCCCATTCTGGGCCGCCGGAGCCAAGTCTTCATCATGTGAGCCCCTTTTAACCGGCTCCTCACCAGAGGGGTAAAATGAACTCTGATTCAGACCTGAGCAAAGTTTTAAAACACTTTCAGTATCGCAGACAAAACGGAGCGTTTGAATCATCCTATTTCGCAAGAGGTGCGTCTGCTTTTGATGATGTTTTAGCTTAACTGACAAAAAAAAAAGCAAAGTCTGGTTACTGGCCATCTGAAACTGGTCTTGAGATTTCGGCATACAGGAAGTTTCTGTGAATCAGTGAATCGTTTGGTACTAAGGAAAAAAAAGCCCTACATAGCAATAAAACCTTTTGTTGTTACGCATTCTTTTTGTCGCTTTGAATACACACTGTCGATCACTAGGCCTCTATCCAACTGGGAAAAGTGTGAAACAACCAGAGTTTGTGGCATCAAATGTTTTTTTGTTGGGGAATTTTTACCACTAATATACAATATCAGCTGAGGCTATTCTGCATTATTAGCTTATATGTGGCCGTCTCATAGACTCATCGACATCCGTTATTGCTGTGTTCAGAGTTTATTACCTGATCATCCTACATGTAAATACTTACTTGAAATCCATAGACAGTTAAACGATGTGTCATTAAAGGAGAATCAAATATCACTCTGTATTTAGATTCGCTGTATTTGTGTCAAAAGCTTTTCAGAGTAAAACTGTAGCAATTAGTCAATTAGTTGATCACCAGATATTTAATCAGTAACTATTTTGATGATTATCTTTAGTGTAAACAAAAATCATTTCTATTCTGAAAATGTGTCCTTGGGCTCTGGGAAATTGGGCTAAAAAAATATTTCACTGGCGTTTTCAAGACAAATCGTTAACAGAGAAAATGAACAGGATGATTAATCAATAATAGAAATAATTGCTAGTTTTAGCCTTGTATCATACTTAATCACTCAATCCTGAAGGGTCAATACAATTATCTTCAATTTAAAATATTGAATTGTTATCTAATTTTAGTATGGTGTAAATGTTCACAGAGAATGAGAGATCTGTAATTGACAAAAATTAATTGGAATTGATAAAATACAGTTTATATTTTATTTTAGAGTGATCGCAGCCTTGCTGTGTTCCCAGTTGTCTAAAATAAAAATCCCCACTCAGACTCACACTCGCCCACTCCCCTAACAGTTACTAGTTAAATCAACACTGAATCACACGTGAAAGGAAACTGCCGCCACTGTGATCTTAATGTCAAAAACGCACCTGGCGTGACATCACTTCGTACAACGTGACCTGTGTGCGGCGACATTTTCCAACCTGTGATTCAGTGTGGATTTATTTTTTTGATTTTTTTTTTCTTTGTTCATCTGGGAGAGTTGAGTCTTACCCTGCTCTCCCTCGTGTGTGGCTGAGTTAACCCACTCCTCTCCAGGACCCATGCTGCCCCAGTCCACCACTGCTTCGCTCAGCACGCTAGAGTACAACTCTGCAGCAGGGCAAGGCAGCCGGGCGAGAGGAGACAAGAAGACGGGTTACGTACATATACACAAACAGACTCCTCTGGAGGGATGTGGGGCTCCTATTCCAGCATCTACTGTCAGTGACTTGATAACAGTGAGCTCTGTTTCGTTAGAAGTAGGAAGAGGGAGCATATCTGACTCTGCATTTACAAAGGAACAGGAAGTCCGACTTTTGACCCTTTGTGGATATACATGATTCTTGCTGCACAAAAAGCGTGCCGGGGAGCCAAACTGTGCTGTGCAGAATCAACAATGAGATCTTTTGTAGCTTTAAAACAATTAAGTAAGAATATCCAAAGTTATTGAGCAATCTGAGGCCTCTGGTTGCTGATGAAATCTCATTACATCGTACTACAGGGGGAAGCAGACCAGCATAAGGCCGGTGTTGTTTTCACTAAGAATGATCTCTCTCTGGTTCCACATTTTTGACTTACAGTAATACTGGCTTTTTTTTGGTCAGGGAGAGGAAGGTCACAGATTTAAGTGTATAACGTAAACATGAACACAATCATCACTCAGGTTATATTCATTTGAAAGAAACGCTGCGTTTCAAAAGAACTTTCATTCAACTTTCTTTTCAAAGCAGAGCGACATATGAGTGAACCTCTTTCTCGTATCTCTCGATAATCACAGATAAAGCACCACTCGTTAGTCCAATCTGATGTATTCCATAGGCTGGTTTCCTGTTTAATCAATGGAAGAATACACTCCCCTTCTTTACTCTCCTTTCTCTCCCTTCCCACCCTCCCTTTTTTTTTGTCTTGGGTGGGATGCCTTTGGTCACAAGACTTCAATTTGGCCCTCCGGTCATGTGGCCATGCTAAATCAGAGGCCCGGGGATGGTCATATGGCCGCAAAATCAATTGAAGCTACCGGAGGCCAAGTCACCCGCAGCAGGGTCAAACAGCAACAACAAACAGCATCGTGTATGTACTGTATGCTGTGAAGTTAGTCCATCTTTTAGACCTTATAATTCAAATACTTGTTTAGAACACCAAATATATGGATAATAAACCTTTGTGGTGTTATGGTGTGGTGTTGGGGGGCTATATTTCCACAATAAATACAAAACCATCATGGTTATCAACTTTTATGTGAAATTAGAAGTTTTTTCTTTGCTTCAGCCTCAAAGTCTGGCCTCAACGCCCCGCTGACCCCCAGTTAGTCACAGCCATGCATTCAGACCTGGAATGCAAAGGGGCGCAATTAACTACCTGACCAAACAAACGCCACCTTTATCCCACTGACACAGGGGTGTGTGTGCGTGTGTGTGTGTGGATACCTGGTAAAAAAATGCAATTTACAACCTGTTATGAATTTCAGCCATAAAACAGCACATATATTACACCTATATGACACAAAATAATCCAACACCATGAGAGCGTATGTTTGTCCGTCAAAGGCAGATAAGGCAAAAGGGCATTTGGTATTCTTGCTCTCCGTTATGAGACGCCTATAGAGGCGATTTTAACTCAGCACTTGGAAATGTTTGTTCTAATATAAACACACAGATGTGTGATGAAGATGCTGAGAGCTCACTCTGTGTGGACAGACCGATTTCAGAGACCAGTGGAAATCTGGCACTCTGCTCACCTCCTCCAAGCAGCAGACACACCTGAGAGCTGGTGCACTAGACCACCGGAGAGCCTCGGAGTCGGGAAACAGTATCCAGAGTGAACTCGGTCTGGAGTTTCCATGATGTGTGCTGAACAAACGGTAACACAAACCCACAGCACACTGACCCCTCTGTGTGTCTGATGCTTCATGTCTCATATCATTATCATTTACTTCTAATGGCATCGTCTTATCAGAAGGAGCTGGGCAAAGAGAGCAGCATATGGATGGTAACTTTGTAAATAAATAAATAAACAAATAAATAAATAACACAAAGTATTTTATAAATATTGTGATACACACGAAATGAGCTCGCGCTGCAGCAAATAAATCAAGAATCAGGATTGAAGTTGTGACTCCACCACAGATGGACTTTCCCAGTATTTCCTGATGGACACCATTTGTTCTGCAGCCTGTGAGCAGTGCTGTGTGAGCTCGGTCCAGCAGCCTTCATTCAGCTCATTATCAGATCAGCAAACTGCCACAGACGCGCGCGCGGCTCGTGTAAACTTGTGTCTGCAGAATAAAGAGTCTTTTTTTTTTTCCAGCACTGACTCACCTTGTTGTCTGGTCTCCATCAGCGACAGCCAGGTGAACCTCCGCAAACAACCTGCCGGGAAAACCCGCTGGGTAGAAAGGCACGTCAGCACGCGCAGCACAGACCTTCGGGTTTCCTCGGACCGTCACGCGCTCGGCCAGCTCTCAGGCGGAGCTTCGACCGCGAGCCAATGAGCGCGCGCTGCTGGGATCTGTTTAATTTACTTACCGGACATATTTCCTGTTTGGACCAAAGACTGGATGTAAAGATGGTAAATACAAACACATATAAAAATATACTTAAAGATATGTTCAGTCTGTGGTTTGCATGAAATCTAAAGAATGAATGAATAAATTATTCTTTATAAAAGTATCCAGTAACAACCTTAGTATAAAAATGAACCATTAATCATCATTACTAAGAAGATTAGTGACAGTGTCATTAAAGTCATTCAAATGTTTCAGAGTCAAAGAAACTTTAATGTAAATGTAATAATTATCTGAATCGCAGCCTAGCTGAGGTATAAAGTGGTAGAAAATTAGAAATGCTTGAGTAAAGAACCTCACAACGACACCTCAGTAGAGTACTGGGGTAAATCCACCACAGGTGTGTGTATAAAATGTTTACTTTAAACATCTTATGCAATGTTTTACCTTTAATTGTTGTATGTAATCCTTCCAACTACTTCTACTACTGTGACCACTACTAGTAATAATAATAACTGAATTAAGTAATAAAGCTAATATTAAGTGTAATTTAATAATTACTTATTTTTATCTATTTTTTATTTAATCCCAACAAAATATTAACGTGTTCAGATTTTCTTTGCCACCAACTATGCCTGTATTTCACTGCATTTACATCATTCAATTTAAAAACAAAGGTTGCAGATATTTGCCTCCTGCAGTGCACTTATGACCCCTGCTGACATAAAACTGTAGTCACAAGTGTGGTTGCAGAGAGAGGCCGGTGAGAGGCATTCATTCAGGTTGTGAAGCAGACTGCTGGCATCAAAAACGTGAAATAAATGAGAGAGAAAAACATGAACAGACCTGTTAAAATAGAGAGTGCTAATGGTCTGAAATAATATCTTAATATAAAGTAAATCAGTCAAACCAGGACATTTGATCCAGTTGAGTTTATTCTCCATGAGATCCTCAGATGAAAACAATGCTTGTGCCTCGCCAAGTGAGCAATAATTATATCAGCAGACATTTTTGACAGTGGCAGCAGGTGGAAGAGTTCTTGGTGCAAACAAGAAGCACAGAAATCAAGTTGAAGACATTTCTTTGAATGGCCATAAAATGTTGCCGTACTCAGTCGCTAAATTTGCATGTCTAGATGGGGACAACCCACCCTGATGTTACTGATAATAAAGTTTACTGCTAATATCCACAGGCCTCCTGAGTTGAAATGAACCTCCGACGTTTGATTTGCTGAAAATGACTCATCTCTTTTGTATAATCACTTCCTTCACTGAGCATGTTAGTTCATTCCAGCCTTATGATGGCCGTCCACCGTGCGGCTGCTTCCTCATTTTGATCTACGGAGAGTGCTTGGTGTGAGCCAAAATAAAGTGACAGTTTAACTTGTGCAAAAATACAAGAGTATTTGGGATGTAGCTGACACCCTGTATCGTGGTGCCTGTAACAATTTAGAGGTTTGGTTTTTTATCTCGAGCTATTAAAATCACAGTTTCACTGTAACAGAGAAACACACGTTGTTAATTGAAGGCCTGATTGCAGTGCACATTGCCCTGTGTGTTGGGGTAACAGATCCATAGATACATTAAACATTTTCTTTTACATTAAAAGACCTATATTATGATATATTACATTTTACTTTAGCTGTTCTGACACATAATGCATACATTGATGAGGTTATGATAGATTTTGTACCCCCCTGTTTATAATCTTTGGAGTCACGCAGGGCCCCCAAACCACAGGTTGGCAAACCCTGATGTATAATGGCTGTGAAGGCACTATTTATGCATATTTATGCCAATATCACTGGGATTGTAACACAAACGCAAAAATGCCAGGGGTACCAGCCAGCCAACAGACCCCGGCGAAAGGAAAAATTCATTGGCCAAAATAACTCTTACGTCACTGTATGAATTAATAGATTTTTGTTTTAAGCTTAACCCAGACAGTTGCTTAGTGTTTCGATAAATGTCAGTGATCAAGTCAAATATGTAAGGACACAACAACAAAATAAAGCAATGGTGGCATTTCCACATGGCATCTTAACGTTGAATCAATGAGCAGTGAAGGAAGAATGAAGATGAAATAAATTAGATCTAAGGGGCTGACCAGGCCAAATAACACCCTGTTAGAAAACCTTATTCATTTACTTTTGTCCTGTTGCTGACCAGGTACAACTAATTCAGATTTGAAATTACTGTCTGACGTAAAATTGATGGATAAAATCTGACGATAAAACCATTCTCCAAAGAAGTTGCTTACATGGTCTGACCAAATGACCGATGTAGTTACTTGATAAATGATCAATCAAATATCAAACATGCCATTTTTAAATTTCTCGTATCTGTTTCTCTACTGATTTACTTCTCTGTGCTGAAGACAATTTTTAATATCCATCACGTGTCAGTCTAATGTCACTCAAACAAACAAAATGCAGCAATTCAACATGTCAGTGTAGTACTAGCTGAGCAGTGTGATAAAACATGGATGCATATGATGCAAGTGAGCCATTGTTAAGTACAGAGTGCAATTTTTTGGATGTACGCTTTTTATGGTGCATAACTTACTAATACGCCCTTTCTTGTTCTCCCCTTCAGTCCCAGATTCAAGCCCTGGTCCCTGCACAGCGTTTACACCACGGCCGAGTCAGGCTGGGAGACACAAACACATCGCTGAGATATTTAGATCTCTTTGGACACTACAGTGTTTTGAACTTCCTGGAATTAAATATGGTCGCTAAGCAGCTCTGGGCATCAGGAAGCATTTAGGCTCTATGCTGCTGTCGAGCAATTTTTGTGGCACAGCTCATATAGACGGAGGGCTCCGGGTACAGTGAACAGAAAACTCCCTGAGTGGATTCAAACCCAGAGTCAGGACCTACTGATAGCAGTGTGTTTAACTATGAATTTTCTGTGTCCTTTAGGAACAGTTGCTGTTTATCAACTCCCAGATGTAGAAAATGCTTCAGATCCCTGGGACGAAAGCCAAGCTTGTGGCGTTGCACTGCGAAATGTCCAACAACCATGAACACCAACCTCGCTTTTCCTTCTTGCCTGAAAATCCTGGCTTAAGTGAAGATTCAGTGCTGAAATGTGCTCTTTCATTCGGGATATCTCAACTGTGAGTGTTTGTCTCCAGTGGAGGCATTTCCCCTAAACCTCTTATCATTCCACATCTTTTTCTCACTCAATGATGTGAGATATATTGTGCTCATCCTCCTCTTTTTGTTTCCTTTTTCTTGAGCCTGTCCATTCCAACGTCCTCATAAACCTCCCATGAGGGAGTGTAACAAAAAAAAAAAACAGATCGCTCCATGAAGCTGTGGGATAAACGCACAAAAACAATCCGTCGCTGTTCTGGGAAACCACTTGTACTTCACCGCAGTGTGAAGCACTGCTTGCTCTGTGTTATTTTTACATATCAGAGGCTCAAAAGCGTCCAGTTTGGATAATTCTCGTCGCTGAACAGCAGCCGCAGCTCGTGTGAATGTGTGCTCATTTTCAAAACTAAGGATTGACAGCAGGGAGGAGAGGATAGAGGGATAAATGAGGGACAGCAAGCTGGCCGCTGCCAGGTGACGACCTTTAAAGCTCTTGACAATCTCCTGTTTCCTGGCTGCAATCCACGCGTGTGCTTTCTTGCAGTATGTACCAGTGTGACTGGGCTAACAGTGTGTGATAAAATCCAATATGTCACTATCCAAACTCTTGAGCAGACAGACATATCTTATCACTGCAAAAATGACACACAAATTCAAACTCGTTGCATTGATTCTCATCCATCCATCCACGTTTTTTTCTGCTTATTCAGGGCCAGGTCCTGGTGCCTTAGTCTATACCAAACGTCCCTCTCCCCAGGGCTCCTCAGGGCAGATCCCAGGCCAGATGAGACATAATCTCTTAGGGGTTTCTGGGTCTGTCCCGGGGCATCCTACCAGTTGGACGTGCGTGGAAAACCACCAAAAGAAGGTACATAGGAGGCATCCTGACTAGATGCCCGAACTACCTTAACTTGCTCCTTTTAATACAAAGGAGTCCAAGCTCCCTCAGGATGTCTGAGCTCCTCTCAGGCTGAACCTCAAAGTGCTCTTTCTACTCTCTTTCCTCTCTGAACTCCTCCCACACCTGGATTTTAGCTTTGGGGACCACTGAAGCTTCAGCCCTTCTGCTTTCCTGGTACCTATCAGCTGATTCAGCAGACTCCCAGGCCAACCAAGCCCAAAAGGCCTCCTTCTTCAGCAAGTCAACCTTTTTCACCACCGGTGTTGATCGATTCGTAAAAACCCTGAAAGACTGATCACCTATTATTTAACATCCAAAGATAATCAACCCAATATTCAGCGCACTGCAACCTGATGACAACCTCTGAACTTGTTTCTTTAAAAAAAAAAAAAAAAGACCCTGTTTATCTCTTAAATAAACCAACACCCAGACTACATATCAATGAAAACCCTAAATACTTCATTCTGTTTATCTACAGGTACCATTTGCAATGATATGTTCAGTCATTTATTCTGCAAAGATATTTGCTTTCAACTAATAAATGCATAGTCCTACAGCTTGTGAAACCTAACAGAGCCTCAAAGTCCACTTCTTTATGCAGACTCCACTACACACTGACAGCATTGCCACCCAATCCTCTGTAACAAGCTCGGCCTAAAAAACAATAACAAAAAAATCTAACAAAGGGACAGGACTGTCCTGCCACATTCAGCTTTTTGTTTTGGCACAATTGCAGCACAGCAGCTATTTTTTGTTTTTCTTTTTTTTGATGATGCAGATACTGGCATACAGCATATGGGCACAGCAGAGACGGCCTGCCAGGTGGGGGGAGGGGGGGTTTGTATGAGACACCATCCAGCTGGGCCGACAGAGAGGAGGGACCAAAGAAAAGTGAGGAGGAAAGGAAAAAATGGAAAACCACAACAGAAAACAATGGAGGCTTGCTAAAATTCACCAGAGGGTTGATTCTGTGTTTGCAAACATGACCCCTTATTAAAGCGACGTTGTGGCCTTTAAAACTAGGTGTTGACACTAGGTGGGGACACACAATCCAACTTTCAAACCTTCAATCAAAAACTTGTGATCAAGCAGAGTAGCCAAGAACAGTTAAGCATCATCCTTCCATCCCTCTCAGTTTAGTCCTCTCATATTATTTTGAATAGTGTGTGCTTGTCAAAAATTAGACTTGCAATGAAAAGTTGCAAAAGTTGAGTTTCCAGCAGAGGAAAAAAACAAATAATGTCCAGCTTTGATGCATCTGTGAGAACAGATTTTTCCCTCATGGCTTTTTCCAAATTCAGTTGGTATCTTGCACACACATCTGCAGCAAAAATGACTGAAGAAGCTTGTGCAAAACTTCAACAAGGGAGCTATTACTTCCTCAGATTTCACCTATGAGTTCCACCTAATCCTTTCATGCTTTTCCAGCAGTCAGTGTTCGTAATTCCCAACATTTAAAACCTTCAATCTACAATATTACAATTACAATATTTTAGCACATTCTCACAATTCTGTGTGTGTGTGTAAACGAAACCGCATCAGTCTTCTACCTGCATTTATTCTCCTGAAAGATACAGTGGCTGTTCTTAAATGTGTGACAGAAGAAGATTGGAAGCTGTCGGGAGTCAAATCTTTCCGTCAAGTGCAGAGCACTGTACAACACAGCAGTCAGATATCCTGATAAAGCATTCCTTTTTGCAGCAGTGATCCCATAAAACACAAATGCTCTCGACGTGCAATTATCCAGGCATCCCTCTGTTGGTTTATGTCCTTCACTAATTGCCATTGTTAATTTCAGACTTTTGCGATGACTCAGGCTTGCGTGTTCATCCCTGAGGAGATGTGGGCGTCGTCTTTCGAGCTGTGCGTGCACTGTCTAGATGAAGTGCAGGGCGGGTTTCAGATCCAGCGCCCGGAGTCCTGTGTGCGCTGCTTCTTCCTTCTCTTACACACGTAGTAGATCGGGAAAACCACCAAACCTGCAGACAGGGAAGGTGGTTGTGGAGACAGAAAGTGGGGAGAGTAGAAAGAAATATTAAAGCAAACTATCCTTGTTCCTAATGATACTAATGATAATCTTAATACACTATTACTAGCTCTGATGAGTTTTCTGAATGGATTTGATTTGATTATTTCATCTTATAGCACACTGCCAAAAGATTTAGCCTATGTGAAATTAATTGAGCGGAAAAAGAGAGAATCGGGGTGAGACTGCAGCACAAAACTGATACTAATAACGATGAAAATAAATATGAATCTGCCATCACGGCACGTTAGCCTACAGCGGATCATCTGTTAGACGTACAGACACGGGAAGGAGATTAACACTAATTACAGTTCAGCTGAAGCCTCAGTAGTTCACAGTGCTGTCTGACAGAGTGCTCAAAAGAGTGCAGCTGGGTGATATTACTAGTAAATCTAGTATCAGGAAGTGAAAGTCACTCACCCGGCAAGAGATAATCTGGCATTTGGCATTTTAAAACTTCTCTTTCACATGAGCACTGAAAATGTCATGCATGCTAATATAAAGGTGTGTTTATTGCATGATTGTGTTTTTTTGTGTGTGTGCACCTTTGCAGCATGGAAGAAAATATCTGTAATACAGTCCAACCATTTAGCTGTTATCTGTTCGCTGCTCTCTTGGGAGCTTCGCCCCTGATTAATGTGCATGTGTGTTCATGCGGATAATTATGTTACCTATCACCAGCGCGAGAGCTCCAAGCACCACGACCAGCAAAATGACCACCGGAGCAATCAGCACCTTGGTGGCTGCAGAGGAAAAACAAGTCAAAGAGAGAGGAGCAATAATCATTCATATTGAATAAATGTCAGACGGGATAGGAAACTGCATGATTCAAAATGTGTTTTTTTGTCAAGCTTTGTTTAAATTTTAATGCATTCTTGCAGAAAATGTAAAATATCTGGCTATCAGTGCATCCACTTGTGCAGCATGTTGAATGCAGAGCAGATTTTAGGGGAAATTATCAGCTCCATCTACAGTAAAAATGTCCCTTATTACAAGCAAAATCTTTGCTGCTAACAGTTCGTGGCAGGGAGACAGTGATGAAGGCTGTAATGGCTAAATGGTTCTTGTTAAGGGACAAATTAGCTCCCAGTTCAACAGACGCCCTGCTGATATAACTAGCTGTAGCTGTCATGGAGAGCAGAGTCAAACAGATCTACCAGAGGAGTTCAACTTCCTGCAGGCTTGCCCGTGTGTACGTCTGATAACGGTGAATGGATAATTACAACTAACATAATCTGATGAGTGCTGCTTTGACACTTCATCATAAAGCTCTCCGCAGTTGGACTGAGCACAGAGTTCGACATGGTAGCGTTTGTCGCCGTTGCTCTCCAATGTCAAAGACAAAACGTGGCGGTTTGCTCTCAGTGGTAGCCTCAAAAGGCTGTTACTGAATGCAACAGCAGCAGCATATTTTAAGGTTTTTATCCTATGTAAGACGAGACAGAAACTATTCCACTGGCATTTCTGTCACTAGTTCTCTCTGTAATATACAGCTATAATCCTTGCTGAGTGAAACATTATAATGCTGGTTTCTTTTGCATCATGGGCATTCTGGGCAACACTGGAAATCACCCACTAAATCACAGAAAATAACACAGACTGAGGGGATGTAAGTACACAGGAGTTAAACTGTTTATTTACTGACAATAGCACTAAACATAACTCATTATCTATCAAATGTGGAATTGGTGGGAAAGGAAATGTTAACCACCAAAATCAATAGGATTCATTCCCTTGGCTCCATGAGTGTTTGTGCAAAACCTCACAGCACCCCATCCAATACTTAAAATAAATATACAAATAATAATATATATAACTATATACTAATAATAGACAAATATTGCAGTCTGGACTAAAATAGATGACTTACTGACCGCTACTGCAATCCCTAGGGCTAGCAGGGATAAAAAAAAATTCCAAAGTCAGCTGAGGTTAAAGGGTTTAGCACTGTTTGGGATTCTCTTTCCGGACACACACACACACCAACTTACCACAGACAGACCCTCTAACCAGCCGTCTCAGATGAGGTTTATCAGGTAGATAGCGATACTTGCATCCAAACACGCTGAGGTTGGACGTGTGGTCCCCAAAAAACCTGACAAGAGAAAGTTTATGATGAAGAGGGAGAAAAAGACTGAAAAAGAAAGAGGGGAAGCAAAAAAAAAAAGAAAAGATTCTAACCTTAGGTGTCGGTAGCGCTCCCCACAGCGGTAACAGAAGTTGGTGTTGCATTGCGTACATGTCATATGGTCACATCCCTCTGAACGCTGGATATGAATCTACAGGCAGAAGTAAAAACAAGAGGCAAAAGCAAGATAGGAGGGAAAAAAAAGTAGGATTGTCATTTTTATGTCACACCCTCTACATCATATTGATAAAGAGCTGCATGCCTTTGAGCAAATCAGATGTTCTTCTACTTTTTTTTTTTAGCAATTTGAATACATAATTTTCTTCTCATTCCAAAAAGTTTCTCTTTTCAGCTCATTTTATTGTTAAATTTATACAATTATCCAGTCAACACTAGCCATGTCCTCTCTTATTCTCAAACTGAGAACTGGTCCAGCGTCTATTAAAGTTGCACTGTGATATGCATGCAGCGGTAAACTTAATGGATCTTTGCTTTTTGGCTACTGTAGCGGCAGAGCAGTCCTCCTATAAACTGTGCTGGGCATTAAAGTTCAGCTGCTCTCAGCCTCTTTTCCAGCTAAACACAGCATGACACCAATTTGTTGGCTTCGCAGTCAAACGGGATCCTCTCCCCCTGCTTCCAGAGCAGAAATTCAGAGGCGCCGAGCATCAGAGCGAGGAGCACAGATGGGAAACGTTTGCTGCTGTGAGCAAACAGATCCCACATACCAGTAATTAGCTTAATCTACAACTTGCTTTAGTCGTCTTCTGACAGTCAAATTAGATACTGCAAAGACTAACTTGGTCATAATGAGACTGCGAGATATAAGGCCGGGCTCGTTTTATGACGGAGAGTCCACCAGATTTGGTTTTGTGCAGCAGGGATGTCATTATTTTTTCAATATGCTCATCGACTCTGGATCTCTGTTGCACGTGCACTTTAAATCTGTGCCTTCATCCACTTCTCTACAGCTCTCCATCCATCATCCAGCGTTGCTCTCATGCTCTTAAACATTCATTGATTTATTCATCTACAACGATTTCGCCCTCCATCAGTCAGCCCTCTCTCCATCTACCCTCGTCGTGTTGTTCCACAGAAACACACAGTATTATGACGGTTTGTATCCTCTGAGCAGCCCCAGTTCTCACCTTGCACTGTGGACATTTCTGAGCATTCCTTTGCCCGTGCTCTATGACGCTCGCCCAGGTTCGTAGCAGCTTGTCTCCTTTCCTGTACTCGCGGCATTTCAGCCCATTGTGCCATGGCGCATGGCATTTAAAGCACCACACAAACTGGCAATTGCTACACTGGATCTACAGTGGGAGATGAATGAAGGCAGCAGACACACACTTACGTTACTTTTAAACGTATATATATATATATATATATGTATATATATGAGTTATGTGTGGCATTTAATTTTCTCTATAATGATGTCATCTCTTACCTTGTACTTGTGCTCGGAGCGGTTGGGGTTCTGCTCCTTCAGGGAGGTGAAGTGGCTGCACTGGGGGCAGGGTTTGGTGCTAGAGTCCAGCTGACTCAGCTCCAGAAAGTAATGATACTTTGCCACGTCCTCTTTGGCTAAATGGGAAATCACCACTCCTTCCTCCAGGTAGCCACTGCACTCTGGGATCGGACAGCTGATGTAAGATTTGGCCACTCGCACCTGGGAGACGACACAGACAAGACTGCTTTATTTGTGTTATTACTGAAGGGAGGGGGGGGGGGATCAGATTTCAAACAGATTCAAGCACATTAAAATGTTTACAGTGAGACAAGGAATATATGTTGACTCTCAAATGTTAATGCTAAAAATATCTTTGGTATCAGCGTCCTTCACGGAACACAAACAGTTCCACGAGGATCAGCACTGAAGGCACTGATAATGCAACATCACGGGCTCCACAGCGTTTCATTAATAATTTACCAAAGAACAGAGGGAGTATGAGGTGGATGAATGGAAGCAGAGGAGGAAGTGGAGGTTAATGTGTATCAAAGCAAACCCATGTTAGTTAGTCTAGACTGAGCGCTCATCAGTCAGTAATCCACACATGATTCACTACCTTCAGGACATTGTATTACTACACACGGGACAGAAGTGATGCTCTCACTTTACGGCGCACTATTTCATAACCTCACTATACTTTGTTACATAAGAGCACAACATTTCTGTCATTTCTGTCACATGTGTGTGTGTGTGTGTTCACATCTCATCTAATCTGACCTAGGATAGAGTACGTGTCATGGGGAAGCTAATGTAGACATCAGTTCATTTCTTTCACCACCTGACTCTTTTTTTTGTCCTTGTTTCCTCCCAGGGCATCTCTTCTTCTCTGGTTCCTTTTCTCTTCCTCATTACATATTTGCTCTCTCTCCCTCCTCCCTCCCTCCCTCCCTCCGCACTTTCAGTCCATCAAAGCCAGCGAGACCAGCCGCACTGACACACGATAAGGCATTTTTGTCAGTGTGTGTCTGTGGGAGAGTGTGTGAAATGATGGCAAACAGAAAGCACAGAACAATAGCATCAGCCTCTTATGGTGTTACGCCTAATATCCCCCTACAGCACGTGTGTGCACACACACACACACAAACACACACGCTAAAAGCCTATTACATGAAAAAGAAAATGCAGGCATGAGACAACACTCACTCTGTGATGACCACTGCCAGACTGGTCGGACGGGTTAGCACAGCACAGCTCCGCCCGCCTCTCACATGCACGTGTCACCGCGTGCGATGTGTTCAAAATGCAACAATACAATATGCCAGCATAAATCCATACACGATTAAAACAGTACAATGGGCCAAAGGCTGCATGCAGTACTGCTCTGTGTCAGTGCGTGGAGACAATATAGTTTAAACATGTTTAAGGTTTGTGCATATTGTGGTGTTATGTGTGAGAGTTTTTGGAAACTGATGATCAAGTGCGTTTAAGTGAGAGATCCCTAAAACATGTAGGGCATCAGATCCCAACAGCATTATATTTCTATGTATATTTTCCATTTGATATTTTTGTATTCTATTTTATATACTGTATTGTAGTATATTGCATTCCTATATCTTTAACTCTGTGGCCTGTGAAGTAACCTGCCAGAACAATGATGTGACACATGAGACTGAAAGGCATCGTGTTGATACCTTCTTAGCCAGCTGTTTCAAAAAGATGCCAAAATAACTACAAGATGATGCCAGTTTGTAAAAAGTCTGAAGTCTGTCAGCAACAACAACAACAACAAGCAAACAACTTTTAAAATGCTTGTTTTCTGAATGGACTGATTAGAGCTTTGTGAACACTGAAGCTGCTCCATCAACATTCAACATAACAAGGTCTAAATTCTGTATTATCATAAAGTTGATGTTAGATACTGATAGAAATCAGTCTGCAGGGTGCTACAGTACACAGAGAAAAATCAAGGAAGGTCTCATTTAAGTAATGCTACAATCTGTTCACATATTTCTACACGTACATAATTGTTACATAAAGGCCTTTTAAATTCGTTGGCTGCAAGTAGGATTAACAGAATAAATTAAAGGAATGGATGAATTGTTGAAAGCTCCAGCTTCTGCCACACTACATGGCAGCAGTGTGAATGCAAACCAAAGAGTAACACTGACAATTCAGTTATATGAAAAATGTACTGTAACAATGTCCACGTATTTGGATATATATATAGATATTCCACAATAAATCTGTATTTGAAACATGGCAGGTGGTGTCAATGAATGGGTACTTGGGATGAGTGGTATTAGATAGTTAGATGTGTTAGATAGGGATAAATAGTTTACCTAGTGAATTTAAATACATTTAAATTGCTGACTGTCCCTTAAAACAAATCAAATTGACAGCTTCTATATCCCTATTTACATATTTTTTTAATAAGCCCAACAATATTCTCTTTATTTGACAAGGCTGATAAATAACAAGCACGTTTCTGCTTTACTGAATCGCCCTCCGAGGGTCCTCTCCATGACTATGTACTCTGATCTATTCTGACATAATGCTTACTGGGAGTTAACACCAGTGCGCCAAAAATCAGTCCGCAGCACATTAATGGAAAATAAATTCCACCTCCAAAGGATAGTTTACATGACTCTTATCTCAGCCTCAGCATGCTTATCTGAGAGTCTTGCTTGTCTTCTGCTTGTGTCTGTAGGATTGTTCATGCCTTGTTATCAAAGCAAGATAATTGCAGATAAAAAGCACTCTTAGATAAAAACTGTTTTATCTGAAAACAGAGTAAAGCAGATTATAGTGAACAGTAGCAAGGACCTAAGATTGTCACTTCTCCTCAGCCTTCTCCTCAGCCTTGTAAAAGAGTAACCTGGGGGAGGGAGGAAACATACAGCTTCATCCAAACATGAGAGAGATAATGAGATGATGATCAGAAGATGGAGATGGTACCACTTTAAAAAAAATCTATCTTGAAACACTATTTGCTCTTTGAGGGAGCAGCATTTGGCAATCTGCCTTTCGTTGCCAGGTCCCATTTTTCCATAGCAGGAAGTAAATGTTTCACCCATCTTCTGGTGCTTTGCTGGACTGTAACTGGACCAATAACACACAACAGAGGACAAGAAAGTGCATCTGGTGGTGAAATCGTCTTTAAATAGGTGAGCCCCAGAGAAGGAACTTCTGCTGAGATAAACCCAACAGCACACAAAGTGAGCTATTGTGAAAACCCACTCCTGCCAAAGTCCAGATTTTAGTGCAGTTTGTGTCAGTGACCCAGATTCACAGGAAAGCTGTTATCACAAGACAAGGAGACCCGCAGATGTTCGTCTGTGACATTTTAGTAATACTTTCATGAAACTTTGGCCTTGTTGGAGCAAATTCAAGAGCTGCAGATTGCTCAGTGCCAGCTCCTGGCTGTTTTTCCTGACATGCTCAGCCTTGGATGAGCAAAATATGACATGGAGCAGGACAAATATGACATATAGCATGAAAAAGATGACATATAGGATCACAAATATGACATATAAAAGGGTGTGACAGGAGATTTTGTGTGTGTGTGTGTGTTATTATTGTTCAAGGACACTGAGCAGACTGACCCAGAGGTGCCTGCTTCTGGTCCAGGTTCAGCCTCAGCTTGCAGCACCACACAAACCCCGCACCACCCTGCTCTTCCTCCCTCACACCAACCTGGGAGCTGACGTAGAGTTTCAGGCACTCATCACACACGGCCTTCCCGCAGCAGGGCAAGGGTGCGATGGATTTCCCCTCCAGGCACACCCGGCAACTCTGCCTCGCTGCGTCGGTGACGCCGGCCTGCGCCGCGGACAGCCGGCGGGCCAGATCCGCGAAAGGGTCCACCAAGTCGTCCAGCGTGTACAGCGCAGGCTCGGGACTCGAACCCGCGTCCCGTCCCGCCTCTAGGTCCATCTCGTCCGGCGCGTCAGACGCGAGCGTATCGCCGTCCGTGATTTGTCCGCGGCTTCTGTCGTTGGCGATGCAGTAGACGGTGCAGTAGACATGTTTTCCGTTAAAGGGCTCGTCCCCTTTAAGGCGGCGCTGACCCGCAACGGTTTCAACCGCTCTAACGTCCGAGCTCGAGCCGCTCCGGGTGGGCTCGTTTTCGTCCGCCGCGCCGCCCGTTTCTCGTCCCGGCTTCTTCCAGCCGCCGCCCGCAACCTCGTCGCCGACGCTCCCTTCGCGGCTGTCAGCCCCGGGGCCGCACTGCATCCGACTGTTTGGGTTTAGACGGAAAGAGGGAGACTTAGAAACCCCGAAATTTCTCTTTAAAATCTCCACAGCGCTCGCCCTCCTCCTCTCTCCTCCTCCTCCTCCTCCGTTGCAGTTGTTGTTGTTGTTGCCCTTCGCATCCTTCTCCTCCTCGACGCGCCTCTCCTCTCCTCCTCCTCCTCCTCCTCCTTCTCCTCCTCCGGCTCCCACTCACCTCCGTCCAGGGAGGACCGGGAGTTCGCTCTGGCGACGCGGTGGGTCAAATCTCGGACCGGCCGCTCAACTTTGTCCCGGTCCGCGAAGGAAGTTTGTGTCGGCTGGCTGCGGGACAGTCTCGTCCTCCCGTCCTCGAAGCTGCCGATGAAGCTCGGCATCGTGCAGGCGTCTGCTATCCGGCCGTCATCTTCCATCCCCGGTGCGGCTCTCCCCATTTAGCGAGCGGTCCCTCAGCCCGCACCGCCTGCCTCCTCTCCCAACTCCGGCCACCAAAACAAAACAGGAGCGGGCAGCGCGGCGCTTCCGGGTTGTCTGCGTCAGCCTGTCGGAGAGCGGCGATAGGCCGAGGGCGGAGCCTAGCGGTGGAGTGCAGCCTGGCACATTGGTGCACACGTTTATACATTATAGTGCAAGGGAGATTTATTAAACATAGCTTTAGAGGATCACTAAAAGGGCAAATTGTTGTGCACCGTCCCCAAACATCCCCATCTACTACTGACGATTTGTTTGGCAATATTAAGTATTATTTGTTCCCACATTACCTCCACTGGCTCCCATAACAGATCCACTTTAAAGTCCTTCTCGTCACTCACAAGGGCCCCCCCATAACCACTCACCCCCTTCATCCTCCCTCAGAGATCTGCTGCTCCTCCACTAACCCCACTCTCTGCTCCTCTCATTCCAGCCTCCCTTTTCCACCGTTCAGAGGCATAGATTGTATATAATCTTCATATACAGTCAGTGTTCAGGACAAGTACTGGACCTGGGGACAACAGAGCTCCTTCCTCCCTCTGGAAGACTGGAGACCGCCCATGTTCAAATCACTACTCAAAACTCACCTTATCAGAAATGTTTCAATGTGTGATTAATGTTGTGTGCTTTAAACATTTAAAGTTTTAATAATGTTTTAATGTATTGTCTTTGTTGATTATTTGAAACAGTGGGGCTTTTGATGCAGCTTTTAACGCAACAGACTCGCTCTTCACCTCACCAGTGTGTGAAGTGGCATACTATTATATATTATTATAGTGTTGTTAATTATTATTATATCATTATTAATAATAATGATTAATAATAGTTACCAGCAGTACAAGTGATTTAAAGAGATTTAAAGATTTAAAGAAGCTACATTTAGTTTTTGAAATGTTATACTTCTATTACTTTTCATTGCATCACACACAAAATTCTCATCTCCATAAAAACCCCCATTTCGACGAGAAAAGAGACACCTGAACACATCAGAATGAAATTCATTTGGACAGACACATTTTTTAGCTCAGATCTGCTGGCACAACGTTCAAATAAACCAAACTGGGGCGCCTGTAAAACGGGTTGTTAGCTCTGTTACGATTCCTCATTAATGCCATAGGGTGCAAGCCACGCGGTAATTAGTTTGCTTGTCCTGGCTGTGCCCAATTGGCTTCACCGGAGAATGCCAATAATGTTTACAAAAAAAAAGGCCTTTACAAGTGTGAGTCTCTGCTTATTTCATAAAGCCTGGAAACCCGTCAGACACTTTCCCGGAGTGTGCTGTCCCACACTAAACAGGTCAAATTGCAGGGACGCTCTGCAGGCTACAAATAAATATTCCAAGTGCTTCCAACCTTGAGCATTTACTCCATCTAAACTCAGTTTAATGCATCTACATAAAGAGGACTCAGTCAATAGGTGTTTAGCCTTAATTGGGTGGATGTTTCATGTCTTACTTTAACACAGCTATTCTCTGGGTTTTAAACATTGAATTTACCTTTAAGCGCTAGATGAGGATGTAAGAATACCACCCACTCTACCTCTCTTAGTGATTACCGGTATATTTCCTCGGCAAAGGCACAATAGTGCTTCCTGGCAATGACTCTGTGTGTGTGTGTGTGTGTATAAGTAAGTTAAGGAGATACTGATGTAGCCTATGGTTCATTGGGATATGGGAACTGAACAGAAAGAAAAAGCGATCATAAATGTTGCCCTGAGCTGTTTCAACAGGTTTAGCTTCGCTTCAGTCATTTCAGAAAGTGGATTTTCCTATGGATTTTCCTCATAACATTAACACTGGAAAACACTTGGCTGGACAAGGAAGACACCCCCGAACCCAAAAGAAACAGACTGTGAATGCTTTGAAATTCACACGCAATATAGAAAATGTAAATAATCTGAGGTCATAGATGGAACAAAAAATGTCTAAAAGGTGTCAGAGAACAGAGGACACAATATAGACTTTCCTTCTCCACTGTCTACTTTATTCCCAACTGTCTAGTTTATGTACAGTCAGCCACCTGTGGGAAAACCGTCGTAAAAAGAGAAGGCGTTAAACCAACATAGATGCTTCTAGTCAGTGGTGAACATTAACAAAACAACCCAGAGCCACAGAGAAAGTTTGGATGTTACTGTTTTAACTGGCAGTTGGCGACATGTTTCTGCACGGATGTTTTGGCATTGTGAATGGTTGCTTAATGTTATATGATTATGTGTTATTGCACACTCTAAATGCTCATCTGACATAATTGTTTCAGCTGCAACAGCTTCATTTCCCTTAAATTCATGTTAATTTAAGGGAAATAAATAGATGATTTGTAGGAATACATTATGTTTAGACAGTTGTCTACTACTTATATAAGAAAGCTGAGCTGAGCTGTGGAGTACCTCAGGGTTCTTTCCTGGGTCCAACACTTTTCTATTGCATGATAATTCTACATAATATTTTTTTGTCTTGTATAGTTGTGTTTCCTTATTAAACTAACTATATAAGCACCAATGGCAATACCTAACAAGTCACAAAGCTTATTTTCTCATCTTCTTTAATAAGTTATCTTAAAGGAACGCAAAACCTGTCAAAGTTAGAAGGAGTTTTAGAAATTTTTTGGTTATTTTTTATTACTAGATTGAAGTGGTTGGGCCTCAGATAGCAAGAGGTGATGTCATGTACTTCTTTGCACCAATCAGTATTTAGCAACATTTGAGTCTTAATAAATAATACCTAAAGACCGTATTTGAAAATTTACATTTGAGTTGAATATTTAGTCATAAATATTAAAATACTTATCATTTTTTTTCACTTTTTTTAGGGATTTTAAATTGCTGAACACTTAAATACATTTGTCAAAATAGTTACCCTCACCAAATACAAATTTGTTATTTAAATTTTCTTAATATTTTGCAAAACACAGTATAGATTTTTCTATTATTTGCCCATTTATTAAGTACCATATTATAGTAATAACTGTATTATGCTACTTTAACTGTAAAGCTTCATATTTTAAGAGATTTTTAACTCTTAGCACAGATTCAGAACTGACACCATTCAACAAAATAACAGCTTGACTCCAGCTTCCTCTGCAAGTGTTTAACTCTTTATGTACAGATGTGCATTTTAAGAGCTACAGACAAAAGGCTCTGTTGACCATTCCAAAGTCTAAATGTGATCAAGCAACTGTGAAGATAAAGATAAACCATTAACTATGTAGATTCTGTCTTTATTATTACTTTAAAATAGATTATTACTGTTGTTATTGCTGTTTGTGAACACTCTTTGACTTCCTTCAGTTGAATTTGTGTTGCTGTGGCTTTGCAGGTTCTGGGTTAAGCGTCGTTCAGTTCACCATGACACAGAAAAGTACAATGTACTGCGGTACAAAGTCTAACACACACACACACGCACTTTACACATACACACGTTTGGGTCACATTATATCTGAAATCCTTTCTGATTTAGTGAATAATTGCTTGAGTCTGTGATTTCTGCCGAACTGGTTGATATTGTTTGCACAGTGCCAGGTAATATTCAACTGACTGACTCCATTTAAGATGAATAAATGAACAAATAAATTCACTTTCAGTTCAAATAATGTAATTTCATAATGGCACAACCAACTATCTCTTTCAATTAAGCCTCTAAATAAGGGATATGTGACCCTTTCCACAGCATTAGCTCCTGATTTAAATTTAGCAAAAAGACACTTCATCCGCACTCCTTTTATTTATTAAAAAGCAGAGTGTGGTGTTGGTTGATAATTTGAATATAAATGAATATTGTAAAGTTAATTATGCTCTGAAGTGAAAGTGAATTTCCAGCCCTGACCGCACAGTTAATGAAAGAATTACAGACTATAGTGCAACTAATTCTCTTTCCTCCTAATTCTCCTCTTACTCTCATTTCAAATACACTGTACAGTTAGAAGAAATAAAACATAGTAGTCCCACTTGTACACAACATCATACATTAGTAGTCAACTAGAAAAAACAGTAAACACAGCCACATGTGATTAAAAAACGTCTAGAAGTTCAAAGTTACATTTCGTCGTTTTACATTGTAGTAGCTATTTTTCTCCTTTACTCTGCAGACATTTCAGACTGTGTTATTTATAGAAAAATCACAAAGTTCACATTTAGGACTCTTTCAAGAGAGTTGAGGAGCATTCAACAAACCAAACAGTTCCCATTTTAAGTAGCTAGTTAGTCACACGCAGCATGAGATTAAATACGCAACAGTTTGGAAACAACTCATGCAAACACACAAAATGTTGTTTCTGTCCTCCAGAGCGACTGTCAGTGGAGCCTCACAGGGCAGCGACTCTGAACGTAACCCACAGAGTTTCGTTACAAAACATGGACTGCTGAAGATTACTGGCAGATGGGGGTGGAAGGTGGACTTTGAGATCTGTTTGTGGAGGGGAAACGGTCTGTTAGTCCATGCTTGTGTCAAGAGAAGCCGGCGTTTCCACCTAGAAATGTTCCTCGGTTGATGGAGAAGGCCTCAGACTTTTGGTCCAGTGAATGCGACGTGTTTAGTCACATTTTCCAGAAGAAATCGGTTGATATTTCTGAGCAAAATAAAAGGGAAAACCGGCCGGCTGGAATGCAAATGTGATTTTTTTTTTCGCTTGTAATATCCTCGCTATTTTTCCAAAGAAAGGTGAACCTGAGACCCGTCATTTTTGGTCCCAGTCTGTGGCTTTCAGAAACCAGGCTCTGCAGATGTCCATGTGGTGATATTGTTGGCACTTTCAGCATTAAAATTCAAAATTCTGGTAGTGAGGTGAGGGTAAGTGGGGGGCCTGCTAAGTCTCTGGCATCTCTCTGGTATAATGTTTGTCCTCGTTAGTCTGCAGGCGAGGGTGAACGTTGTACAGTTTCATCGACAATTCGTCTTCCATCATTTCATCTACCAGTGGTTTGGAAATGTGATATACTAAAACAATAAATAACTAATTGGAAAATCTAACGTGATGCATCTCTGTTCTCACGTGATGATGAGAGCCGTTCATCGGCTTTTTGCCACGTTTTTTTTTTTTTTTTTTTTTGTTTTACAAAAAAATGCCAAACCGTGACAAGATTCAGGTCACTCTGACTGTGATTGTCATCTCTGTAAAGGGTGTGTCTTTTCTCTTTATGTGAGCGTCTCCTCTGGGAGATTTTGGCTGCCTCTGAACTATTTCTGCTATCAGGAAGAGCTGCAGATTAGGCTGCTTGGGCACTTGCTCTGGCCTCCAGCTGTGTTTTTTAATAATTCAGAAAAAGGGAAAAAACTCGCCCGCTGAAAAAAGATGGGTGACTGACAACAGAGGCTCGCCATTGAGAGCTACGTGGAGGAAGGGAAACTGTTAACCGACCTCAGTCCCTCTTCTGTGGTCGCTTTCTTTGTCGTCTTCTGTCTTTGTCTATCTGCCTGCCTGTCTTGGATGGAAGACAAAATTTTTAGACAGCGAACGACCAAAGACACATCTGGAACAACTGTCCTATCTCTACTAATATGGCAGAAGACACCCCATGGCCTCTGGGATGCTGCAGCTAAAAAGTCTCCTGTCTCTCTCCCAGTCTGCCTGACCCTCTGCCTGTTGCGTCTGTCTGTCAGGTGTTCAGTCTGTCTGTCCGGTAGACTGAATCTCTATTGTAAACATTAAGATTCACATCAGTTGTAAAAAAGCTAAATGGTTATACATTTGTTGTGTGTTTGCGTGTACATGCATGTGTGAATACACATATGCATTATGTAATGCATGTGTATGTGTCTGTTTCTTGTACACATGCGCATATAAAAAGAAAGTATGTAAATCTACACGTCACACTGTCATTTAACAGTCAACGTTTTGAATGAAACAACAGAGTAAAATTTGTAGCATCTTCTGAGCTTCCGTCTTTGTCGTCGCTCTTTGCAACAAGAACCCAAAAAGTAATCCTAGAAAAAAAAAGGTGTGTGACATTCCTACATCGGTAGTCTTGTTAGTAGATGCTTGGTCAGTTTGGTTGGAAGTCCAGTGTCCAATCTGTCAGGCACAAAGAGCAAAAAGTTCCAGAGATGGTTAAACAGGTTAAACAAGGATGTGTCTCTGGGTTTTTTTTTACAAACTCTTTGGTCAGGCGTATCTGCACCTGGGAGCTGTTAGATGCCACAACATTTGCATTCTCCTTGGAAGTCTAAAGGAAAACACGTCACAGATGAGTCGCAGCCTCTTTACATCCCCTCGGTTTCTTTCACAGTACAGATACCCAACTGTACAAGAGGAAGCAAGTCATTGGCTCCTGATTTGCATCCCTCAGAGACAAGAGAAATGCAGTTGTTGCCAGAGCTGCCTGTACTGGAGTGGCCCACATGTTCTGCAGTTACTGTTTTCAACCACAAGAGGCCAGTGTTTCATCAGGAACTCAGGCAGACAGGCAGACCAGGGAAGAAGACCAAGTACTGGGGGATTTTTTGGGTTGAAACTCATAATATTTGTGTCTCCTGTATCCTGTCTACTTGTCTGCATCTTGGTTGTTTATTAAAAGACAGTTGGGGTAGTAAAAGCAGGATGTTAAGCAGTGGTGATAAGGCAGCGCTCCTGGTGTAGCTCCTGGATTTACTTTGACCTGTATGAAAAGGAGAGGAGAGGGTTATACAAAATAGTGACTCAATCACTTTTATCGATTCAGTATAGATTTAAAGGTAAATGTTTCATATAAGACATGAATATAAGACATGTTGAGCTGCCATATCACACACTATATATATATATATATATATATATATAGCCATGCTATATATATATATATATATATATAGCATCACAATAATTACAGCATATGTATATATATATATATATATATATATATATATATATATATATATAGAGAGAGAGAGAGAGAGAGATGTACATATATATATATATAGAGAGAGAGAGAGAGAGAGATACAGTTTGTAACATTATTATCCTGTGCACAGTTTTACTTCACTTTAAAGCTACCTGAGGTGTAATTGGGAAGGGTAAAGATTAAGAGGTTTATGACTGAATGCATTGTGGTGCATTTGCACAGTATCGTCCTTGATCAAGTGACCTGGCAAATAAGTCCAAAAATATAATATTGCTTGTTGAGGAAATCAAAGGCACTTCTGTCTATTTTCTAAAAGATAATAATACTCCAGAGACAGCTTGACACCCACAGATTTGTTTGGTTGCCAACTTTCAGTGTCATTGATAAACCTTTAAAGTCAGACCATGTAACCTGTGAAAGAAGAAATAACACGTTCTTTGTTTTAACAAATGGACATTTGTTCATGAGCAAAAAAATTTGTGACACTCCGGTGTTTTGTTGCCACTGCCTTACTTGTTCTGGTATGACCACTAGCTCATGGTGGCTACAGGTCTCACAGACTTTATGACTCTCCACTTGTGCGACGGTTGGGATTATGTTTAACTCTAATTATCATTTAAATGCACATGGAGCAATGCATGCTTTTAGATGTCAACAATAACTCTTTTTTTTTTTGCAAAGAAGTACAAAATTCTGGAGGTGGTTGTTGTTGTGTGTGTGTGTGTGTGTGTATGGGTGGTTGGGTGTGAAAGGAAGAGAGAGAGAGAGAGATTTCCACTGGGACAGTACAGCTGATGCTTTTTTATTGGTCCCTCCGGTCAGAGCCAATAAACACCAAAGTGAAGGGACAACAGCTGGGGAACAATGATAGCATATTGATGATGTTTGTGGAAGTGTGTTTGCATATACATACGTGTGTGTGTGTGCACAATGTACACATGTACAAAGCACAAGATGTCTATCAGCACATTTACAGTGTGTGTCTAGCTGTTTGTCCGCACAGTGTGCAGTGTGTGAGTGCCTGCATCTGTGTGTGTGTATCGATATGTGTATTCATGCTGCAGCTCTTGCGTGAGAGTGTGTGTTTGTGTTTGTAGCCATTATCTTGGGGGTCGATGATTTATGATCTGTGTTATGACTTCCACAGGGGACATATAAAACTACAGAATGGCCCTTTATTGCCTTTCTTCTTTGTTTAGTCCAGCGTTTCATCCATCACTCTGTGTTTCTCTTCTTCCCCAGTCTCTCTCTCTCTCTTGCTTTCTCTTCTTTCTATCTATTAGTCCCTCGCCCATCTTGATCTCATTTCTCTTTCTCCATCTCTCTCGGCCCGTCTGTATCTCTCTCTAATTCGCTCTGGCTCTTTTCTCTAATAAAACAGCTATTGATCACCTGTCCGCTGCACATCAGCGGAATCACCACTATTCCATATTGTTGTTTGTTACAGTGGTGTAGGTTTTGCTGTATTGCTCTGGTGCTTTCCACTGGACCAAGTGAGATGGTGAGATTGATGCAGGGCTGTCTAAGCATGGACTCAGACTCATTTTGTGTTATCCTATTGGCTCTCTGGCCTAAGAATAGCTGACGGTCTACATGAAACTGGGATCTGCGGTTTGAGTGTCAGGAAATCGCCTCATAAACAACAACTCTGCCTGCAAAATAAAAGCCTCCAAAGTGACAAAACCTATTTTGCAACACAACAACAATACTCAGGAGGATGCTGTTTTCAGTCAATGTGGGTAAAATAGCTAATTATGACCCAAAGGAATGACATCAAGGATACAATGGCTTTCATCACACCTCTCACCTTTATTTGCAGCGTGTAGCGGCAGTGATAAAAGCGCTACAACAGTGATAACTGATGAGACCTTGGGCTGATAAATGATAAGCGCTTATGCTGATACAGTGAGAATGTGCTGATCATTCTCACTGCAGAACTCAAGATATCAAACGCGGATTAAAATGAGTCCCAAATGCGATGGTGGGGTTGAATTTAAGAGGGTGAGACCTGCCAGTCCCCGTGGCTTGAGGATGTAGAGGAAGATTCGAGGCAGTGATGAATGAAAAGCGACCACCGTTCAGCACAATATATGCCAGTTCATCCTCACCTTTTAAGACTAATGCTGTGGATGATGAAAACACCTTTAAAAGCATTTGTAGATACACAGTCAGAATATAAATATACTTACATGTACATGGGCTGTAGCTGGAGGTGGGAAGTCTTCTGAGGCCCCTGGTAACCGTATGAGTCGAACCCGCCTATAAAATCAACTGCACAAAAAAAAACAACATCAATTAGAAAAAAGTGTTTGCCGGTGTTGTTATCAGCTGGGAACCTCCCACCACAGATGATTCATTGCATTAAGCCTCCTACACCTACAGAGGTCTCAATAGTACATTTTGTACCAGAACCACCACCTCTAATGCTGCCGCTCTTCGAGCTAATCACGACTGTAAGCATAAAACCGCTTCAAGTGAAAATTTGGCCTCGACTGTATGAAAACCCTGTGATGCAAATCTAATTCTATTTTTAGGAGGGAGACTTATGCGGCGATATATTTATGCCTTGAGAATACTCTTAACTCCTAAATTATCTAGGATAGCTCCACATATTCCCGGGCCGAGGAGCTGCCAGCAGGTGGTTGCTTTCCTCCAACTGAGGCAGAGAGCCTGGACTTTTGAAGAGAGGAAGCCATGATATTTTTCCACTTTGATGTTGCAGAGCTCATAAAAGGGTACTTCCTTGCCTTGATCAGCGGCATACTTTCCTATTTATTCACTATGATTTCATAACATCAAGTACAATGTGGAATTTGGCTGTCACTGCAGAGATGAAAGGAGCTACAAGTATACCTTAAGCCAGCAATAAGCAGGGATATAAGTCTAAACATCATGTTGAAGCCAGCACCAAACACAGTCAGGCAATATGATTTCCGACCCTCATTACACTAATTAGTTTGTGTACGCCCAGTAAAAAACACCATAAATTACATACTAGAATGTGCATGGGGCTGTTATGTATTCATATCTTTACATCTCATGGAGATGAGTATAGTGGATACAATGCTGCATGAGTTTTGGGAAATCAACTTCTTTGCTTCCTTTGCTGAGAGTTAGATGAGAAGATACCACTCTCATAACTGAATTAGTTAAAAAAACCCCAGAGGTCTCCCAGATACAATTCAGAAGACCAGAGCTGGAAAGTGAAAACAAAGAAACTTTAAAAATTTCAGGTACCTTTATGTGAATTCAATTATTTTTTTCCCAGTCTACAGCAACTAGTTAAGATGAAAAGACAGCAAAACATCCTTTAATTTTTTGGAACATCTAAAATGGTAAAAGTCTACAATGATGTTGTAAAATAATGTAAACTTGCCGCTGTAGGAGGTTATACCCTTTGAAATGAATCACAATTTAACAGCGTCATAGGTGCACCCCCGTCCTCCTGCCACAGCATCGAATATTTGCAGGTAATTCTCACCGATCAAACATGTTATTCAGGATTCGGCCCAGCAGCTAGCAGCCAGGTAACATAGCTTAGCATGAAAACCGGTGTAACAGCTAGCTTGGCTTCGTCCAAACATAAAAGACTGGTTGTTTCGCCTTAAAACCCACAAATTTGACGTTTTTACATTTTAAGTTTTTTAATTTTTTTTTTTTTACAGATTGAACAAACAAGACACAAATGCTAATTGCAGATTTTAAGACAGGGTAGCTGTTTCCTGCTACTTCCAGTCTTTATGCTAAGCTATGCTGATCAGCTTGATGATGATGGTAGTACTTTCTTACTTTTCTTACTTATGCATGAGAGCGAATAAGCACTTTTCCCAAAATGTTTAACTAACATAAAGCATAATTACAACTTAAAAGCGTGATTAAGTTGAAAAAAAACCCCAACATTTTCTCAACATAGATACTGAACATGTAATATATTTTTCTTATCACATTTTTCTTATCAAGTATTACAGTCTTTGGGTCAAGATACCTATCCTAATATGTGTTTCTTTTAATTCTGTTGAAGTTGTGTGATGATTCATTATAAGTCACCACATCTCAGCAGTGAGTTTTCACACTTCAGACCTTAATCCGCTTAATGCATTCAAGTGAAATTTCGATTCCGCAAACACGACGGGACAACAGGCGACCTCCTTTGTCTATCAGCGCTTTTCCTACACCGCTGCAATGCTGCGATATTTTATGATCATTGGGCTCATTACTGGTTGTTCCCTCAGACAATGCAGAGCCATTGCCTGTGCTTGATGTACTCCTTCTTTGTGCAGATCCTTTTGTGGAAGAATGGCCTGGTGTGAACGGTAAGGGTTTCCTGCTGATTCATGCTGCAGTCAAATGGTCTCAGCAGAGTTTCTGCCATGCTCGACCCTTTGAACATGGGAGGAAATGGAGCCTCTAACCTTGTCAGTGTGCTGCCTATCAAGCGGCAGTGGCCCAATTTAAAAATTCAGACGTGTTATTCATCAGGCCCAGGTTTGTCCAACGCATGTGGGTGAACATGAACAATTCGGTCCAGAAAATTGCAGTCTGATCTGCAGCAAATAGATTTCCTTGTTTTTTTTTTTTTTTTGTTTCTTTGTTTTTTATGGTCACATGATTTTAAATTATTGTGGTATCTTCCAGTTGTGTCCTAAATGCCCTTACACAGAGACTGATCATACACAGATTGCGGTCTTGGTGTGTATGTTTGATAAGAATCTGTCTGACACATTCGAAGAGCTGTGAGATAGATAAGACTGACTATTATGATAAATCACCTCCCACCCCTTTTACACACACACACACACACACACACACTCACACACACACACACACCTATATGCACACTTAAACACACACATTCTCACTCACACATGCACAGAATAATTATCAGAGTAATTAGCTTTCTCAGCAACTCAAAATCTTCATAGGTCCTCAGTGAGTATTAGCTTCTTCACCCAAGGCACATTTCCCAACAAAGCTCCCTGATTATTGTTTAGTCTCCCAGACTGCATTATCGCGCAGTGCTTTCCACGGCCACTTTCGGGAGCGAAAGGCTTGGTAACAAGAAGAATACAATGAATCCCCAAATTATGCTGGAGAAAATTATCTTTTTTGTCACATGAAAATGATGCATGTGACGTGGTGCTGCCATAGAGTACATATTCATTAAACCTTAATAGTGGCCCCGAAACCTCAATTTGAATCCTGATTCCTTCTGATAACATTTGTCCCTCAAGAGGACGTGTGGAAATTAGTATTACCCTCTCCCATGTTTGTATGTTTTCCTCATGTTTGTTTCCTTTTCTCCTCTCACAGCGCAAAGACATGAAATTTAGCTGAACTGGAACTGGAGGCTTGAAATTGCCTGCAGGTGTGAGTCTGAGTGTGAATGCGTTTGTCTACATGCATTAGTCCTGTGATAGACCGGCCACACGTCCCTGCCACTTGCCCAATGGATGCTACGCTCCACCCTACAAACACTTTTAACAGAATTCATTTAGAAAATAAATGAATAGAAGGTTAACTGATGATGCAATTTGTGCTGAAATTTGTATTACATTTTTTAATCAAATGATAAAAATATTCTTTATTTTCTTTATTATCTTCTTTAAGATTATATATAAATATATGAATACAATATTCATGATAACACCAGCTCTGTAGAGTTTTTAACTGGTTATGATATAGTCTCAGTTCAATACTGATGCTTCTATATGACCTGCATAAGCTAACAACACAAACGCCATGTCTATTTCTAGTTTCAAGTTTCTAACAGTTATTCTTGATGCCTTTTTCTGAGACATCAAACAAAATGGTGCTGAGGTTTCATTCTAGTTTAATTCCAGCTGGTTTATCCGCTAACTGAATGTCCGCTCTTTTTACAGTAATCTCCTTTAAGAGGGGAGTGAAGTTGACTGAACATGTAACCTAACATTAGGTGAAACACTACCGCCAAAATCAACAAAATGAGAAGTTCCATTGAGCTGCTTTAAATGGGAAACAATCAAAGTTTAGGAATATACATTTTTTTTATTTATGATGAGTATAACACTCAGACACTATGTGAGGACGTGGTATGATTAGATTCGCAGTGATGACAACATCAGCAAAAAACACATATTATACACTGTGACATCATATGTTTCCACACTGGAACACCTCAAACTAGTAAGAAAAGCAAGGAAATCATCTCCCCATCAACTTCAATCCCCAAACTGCTTTGGGCTGGAAGAAAAGCAGGAAAGCATTTCCACGCTCAGTGCTTTAAACTATTTCCTCTGCATTTATTACCCATCAATATTTATGTGTTAGCAAACAGCATCCTGAATTCAGTGTTGAATAAGACATGCTTGGGTATTGATCCTGCTCTTGAATGGCTGTGTCTATTTTAATGGAATAACTAAAGTGATGGCCTCAGGTAAATGGGCTCATTCGAGTTAATGCTCACAGTCACGCACTGCATTCAAAATACAACAATCGCAGAATTAACATGTTGATTTGCCTCATTTTCAATTCATTTAGACTGTCAAGCTGCTGCCTTTTACATTACAAATTGCACACTTCCCAATCAACGTGGTTGTATTGATGAATTGACGTATTGATAAAGCGACTGAATAAAGATAAATGATGCGTGAATGGATAGATGAACATTTTTTGTCGGTAGTTCCCTCCTCCCCCTTTTTGATTTTCCCCGTTGCTTGGTGATGGTGGTTGAAAGTATGTGGGAGAGACGCATGAATGAAAGACAACTTTGATCTAACATGAATCCACCTAGGTCTCCTCATCCTTTACGCTCTCTCTCCCTCTCTCATCTTTCTTCTGTGTGTTACTCTAAATGAATGAGCTGCTGCCTGCAAAAGCGGCAAAAGACAAGTTTCACTTTGTAGTCTGTCTACGGGTCAGTAAAGGCACTCAGTCCAAGATGGCTTCATTCAAACCTGCTGCTTCGCTAAGAGGAGAATGAACAAGAGGAAAGAAGGAAAGAGGGGGCGAGAGGATGGCAGGAGTTGTCGATTGGATTTACTTCACAAGTTTGACTTGATTCCTAAACTCTGAAGCAACAGCCAGATAAACTTAAACCACCTAAACCAGTTTCACCAACTTCTACCAAAACCACTAATCCCTGAGCAGCAATTGTCCGATCACAGCGTAGCAACCCTAACTAAGCACGACAGCTCAAGCTTTGGACGGTGGTGCATTTTCTTAACCTTTCCGAGACAGCACACAAAAAGTGCCCAGTAAGTATAAGGAATGGATTCAACTGTGTGTTTATTCGCTTCAACATGAGCTGTAATTATTAGCATGTGCAGCTACCTATAGTAAATTACTACTTGTGCGAGCAACCAACTAACTTTTTGAGTTGATGTTGGTGTAATTAGTCAACTAACTGCAGCTGATAAAATCTGCCAGCAACAGTTGTCATTGCAGTCAGCAAAATCCATATTCGCCGGCTACAAATGAGACACCTGCTTATTTCTGCAGTGGAAATCAAGGGCCACTTGTTTGAACTGCTGGTGCTAAAGCCGCCCCCACGTAATCACGGTAAACTACATATATGTCTCTCTCGGACAGAAAGCTTGGCAGGCATAGCGACAGTGGTTAGCAAACAGCCACAGAAACTGTGACTTTTGCCGCAGGATGAATATAGAGAACAATTTATTTTTAAAGGATTTTTGGGTGGCTTTGGCTGTATAATTTGTGTGCGTGTCTACAGTATGCGTGTGTGTGTGAGTGTGTACTTACAGCTATCCTCTTCTTCTGAAATGAGCTTGACCACATAGCAGGCGTAGATAAACCCCATCAACTAGAGACAAAGAGAGCAGAAGAAACAAAGGAGGGATTATTCTTTTGTGCTGCAAAACAGACCGGCAGATAGATAGATAGATAGATAGATAGATAGATAGATAGATAGATAGATAGATAGATAGATAGATAGATAGATAGATAGATAGATAGATAGATAGATAGATAACAGAGAAAGCATGGACATTGAGCAAATTGTTGGAACAGGTGTTGGTGTAAGTGGAGCAGAACAGCGCTGAGGTATTTTGCTCCAAAATAGAGCAACACTTGAATCAATCAATACACACAATGGATACACACACACACACACACACACACACACACACACACACACACACACACACACACACACACACACACACACACACAATGCCACAATACTGGCATCTTCAATGACAGCCACAAGGTTAGCCTAAACTTTCATGCTTTCAGAGCTTTACTGACACATTTGCAGACCTTATAACTATATATATATGTATCTATGCACACACACACACACACACACACACACACACACATATATATATGTATGTGTATATATATATATATATATATATATATATATATATATATATATATATATATATATATATATATATATATATACATATATATATATATATGTATATATATATATATATATATATATATATATATATATATATATATATATATATATATATATATATATATATATATATACACACATATATATACACACATGTCCAAACAATTGCCTGTGCCTGTGTCTCCATTATGGTGCTGAGGGTTAAACATTAGTAAGATTGCGATCACTGAAATTGAATTTTCAGCTCCCTCTATTGCTTCGGTATTACGATGTGAGAGGTAGATAGTTCCATATTTGCTGCTGTCATCGAGATGAAAACCTCAAACCGCCACCCACTCTGACAGGGCTTTGTTGTGTCTGGCTTGTACCTAAATGCAGAGGTGTACCTCACACTGTTCTCCCTCATGCTCTCACCTTCGTTTGAAGCTATTCACAAACGTGAAAACAATAAACGGCTGCAGATTGAACTATCAAAAAGAGGATTAAAAAACAAAAGCATAAAAAGCGTGTGTGTGTGTGTGTGTGTGTGTGTATGCTTGAGTGCAGCGTTTAGGCAGGTAATATAGCAGCAGTCCACACCAGCAGAACACCTTTGCTCTCTGATCCGCTCTCCCATTGGATGTCTGTTTCCAAGGCGACCTGCAGGAGGTGCCTGATTGGAGCAAAGATGCAGGAAGGCGCGTTCAATGTAAGGTCGGCTTTGTAGTGACCTTATTACCCCGCGATAATGGAGGAGGAAAGGGAGATGGATAGAGAAAGAAACGTGGTGTGATGCCGGCAGACAGTGATGGAAGTGTATGTGTTTGTGTGAGGCATTAAACTGACATATTACCCCGAATAGAGAGGCTTTATTGTTCAAATAAGGCTTTAAGTGGAGGAAAAATGACATTGACCTGGTTGGTATTTTATTGACTACGTGGACACATGCCAGCAAATGCACACAGTCGTACATAAGCAAGTAAACACATGGGGAGCTGCAAATGTGAGCAGCTACATTTGAGATTCAGTGTATATCTCAAGGTCTTGACCTCATTTAGTCTAAATAATGTTCAGCTCCCAAAGCACCTCTCCCCTCTTCTTTTTCACTTTCTCCCTCTAACGCCGTTTCCCTCTCTTCCTCCACCATCTCATTTCCTTCTTTTTCTCTGTCTTTTTCTTATACTTCCTCACTCTCCCCTTGTTCCTCCGCCCGTCTCCTTTGTCTCAGACAAGTCAGTGAGTCATAGAAAATATAGTGGATGTATTTACCTAAAGCCGAGCCAAATACTGGAAGCAGACAATGCTGCCAGTATCAGCATGGGGATCACAAGTTATGAGAAAATCAATTTGGATAACATAGGAGGCTCTATGCATTGCAAATGCTTTGAAAATTTCCTGATGATCAAAGGCAGCGATAAAACCCCGTCTGAAAAAATCTCAGTTGTCACTACCGCTGACAGTGGTTAAGCAGCATACCTTCATTTTGAAAGATTAAGATCAACCTCAAGCCACGGACAGGCTCTCCAGCTAATATGATTTATTATAAGTATTCACTTAAAGGGGACCTTTAATGCTACAAAGTCAAAATGTTGTTCAAAAGGCTTTCAGGAGTTTTTGGGGAGTTTTCTGTCACATGCGGCAAAGAGCTGAACCGGAGCGCATTCTGTCTTCTGCAGGCTCATTGCCTCCGAAAATGACTTTTGGGTGCAGTTTTGTTAGTACCACTGAACAGAGTGCAGAGAGCTGTGCCACCCTGCAATAGAGAACACTTGATCAGCTGTGACAGAGCGCGTTTCTCTGCACATCAATATCCTGTTAATATTCTGGATACTCAAGTATTCCGTTTTGGTGTTGCTGCATGTAAACATAATATCCTGTTTACAATAAATCTGATCATATCTTCTCCCCCATGTGAAGAAACCAAAATAAGATAGCCGGAGTGCACCAATATTAGCTGTAGGCCTGTGACGTGTATTCGTCTTATCTTGTTTATTGTTGGAGTTCTGGGAGGTTTGGTGCCTGCGGTTATATTTGGACTATCCTGTTAATTGTAACTTTTGTAACTTAAGCTACAAATGTTCTCTAAATATAAAAGAACATTATAATATGTCCTCGACCAGATGCTTATATGACTAAGACTGAAAACAAGCAAACAACCATCCACATTTTTAGCCCACAATGCTGTTTTCACATGACACTTTTATTCTCCTTCAAGGTAACTTCATTCGTTTACTATCTAGTCTACAATAGTTCACTCATAGTGACTCATCCATTGAAAGTCACAGCGTTCAGGTTATTATATTGCTGACAAGTGAAATGAGAAAGCAAAAGCAGGGAAGTGAAAGTTTTTCAAAGAATAATGTTTTGGTAGAAATTAAACTGCGACAACGAATTAATTACTTACTCATTGTTACAGGTGTTACATCAATTCATGTCAATTACTTTAATTGAGTAGATAGACTTCTTCTGTCAGGGCTCACACGCCAGCTGACACTTTCACTACATTCATCTTATTTTTAACTAAGAGTTCATATGCGTTCAGTGATCACACGGTAACTCACACTTACATCCAAATAAACCACACTTAGATTAGCACTTTTCATCCACACTTAGACAGCTGAATTTTCAATTCCTTCCATTTCCTGCTTACACTTACAATTCAACTTCTCTCCATTCTCACTTCCATTTTGGCTTCATTCACAAACTGTATTTCAAAAGTCTCTTTCAGTATTTCAAATATTTCAAATGTTGCAACTTCTATTTTGGAGTTGCGAGCACACTTCCATTTTGATGATGATGATTCTGCAGTTTCAAACTATTTTTGAGGAGCTAATGAATAATTAATGAATGAATTGATAATGACAACTGACCATAGTCTGTGTGTGTGTGTGTGTGTGTGTGTGTGTGTGTGTGTGATGATAGAGAGAGAGAGAGAGAACGAGAAAGAAATTATGAGAAAAAGTATTTCAGCTTCTCCCCTGTTGGGCCTGTTGTTGTTGTAATATCTTCCTGCTTTGCAGCTTCTGTCTGCATTTGTATGGACTGAATTATAGTGAGCTGCTCCCAGGTTTCTCAGACAGACACCGGCTCCCTTTTTCATTTGTCTGTGGATTAGGGTTACCTAGTTACCGCAGCAAAACTGAAGGATGTTCGATGTGACGAGTGGAAATGGAATAGAAATAGCACCACTTCAGCATGGACAGGATCCCTGCCCTGATCAGCCTGACAAGCAATAACTTGTACAACTTCAGCACTTCACCTCACAGAGGCTTGAACCTCACTGAGGGCAGAAATTTGATTTTGTGTGCACGCTGATGCACACCATCCCAGGAGGCAGGAGGACTGTCTTTACTGTCTTTATCCCATTTCTTTAACATACTGTGCAGCAGGTGCTTGTTGCCATGGTAAACAATTTAGTTAGCTATGCAACAGAGAGGCAGTAAAACCTTGTGGCATTATCTTAAGGCAGGGAAGATTAATAGTATGGGTAATAAACTGTCAAATGTACATGTTCTTGCCTCTCTGGAAAAGTTATAGATAGACTGTAACATTTCTCCCCTTCAGAGCTTGAACAGAATGTTCTGAACAAATGTTTGCAATGATAATGACTGCAAAGTGGGCTTCCTGCTCTGCAGATACACCCTCTAGTTTCTCAGTGTCCTCATCATTTTTTAATACCATCATGATTAAGTGTGTTAGCATGCTAATGTTTGCTAATTAGCACTAAGTGTGAAAAATATTAAATAAAAAAACAAATAATATAATAATAATAATAATAAAAGTTAAGGGTCACAAAAATGATTACATTTCATCCCCTGGGGGGGCATGAATTTTCTAAATTTCATGGCATCCACGAGTTGCAGAGACAAACGTCGAAGGATTGCCAAAGTCAATAGGATGCATCATCTGGGGACCATGAATGTATCGAACTTCAGAGCTATCTGTCCAATAGTTGTTGAGATGTAGCGGTGGATCGACCACAGGCAGATATCACCATCCATGGAGCCCCCAGACACGCTAATATACAATGAATATTAGCAACCTCCAACAGAAAATAAATCAATGTAAAAACTAGGAGAGTGGGATTTTAAATTGGGTATTGTTTTTCTTCTTTGTTTTTCTGAATAATGAGGTAGCATTCAGACATTGCTGGATTCATTCATTCATTCATTCATTCATTATCTATATACCTGCTTTATCCTGACACACACAGGGTCACAGGGGGTGCTGGAGCCTATCTCAGCTGTCACTTTTGGGCGAGAGGCGGGGTACAACCCTTGACTGGACGCCAGTCAGTCACAGGGCTGACATAGAAAGACAGACAAAGCACTCACACTCACACCTAGGGGCAATTTAGAGTTGCCAATTAACCTAACCTGTATGTCTTTGGATTGTGGGAGGAAGCTGGAGTACCCAGAGAGAACCCACGCAGGCACAGGGAGAACATGCAAACTCCACACATAAAATGATCAAGAACCCAATCATAGTGTAGGGCTACATTTTCCACATTGCAACGGAATGCCATTAAACTAAAAAAAGGTAAGTGAATCATCATTCTTTCCTACGATAATCAAATCCCAAATGCTCCCTTAGAAGAGATACTGATAACACCTGTAAGTTTTGAAAGGAGCTCGGGGAGAAATTAGTTGAATGTCAAACAGCTGTTTGACAAAGAAGGGAAAACCTTCAGTATGCTTTCTGCATAGCCCGAGACCAAAAATTCAGGGGAAGCATCATGGGAGAAGACCTTTCAGAGAAGCAAGGACAGATGCCATGGGAAAGGCAGTTATAGGTCAGTCATCCAATGAGGCATTTTGCCCTCCACCAAGGAGAAAGGTGAGGTTGCATTTTACCAAAACAAACGCCGTGTAAAGTGCTGACACCACTGCATCATCTCCCTCAAGGTTTTTGTCAACTGAATCAGCGCACAGATTGATGTACGACCAACATTTCATGAGATCATGATGCTTATTTACATCCATAATGAATTCTTAACCCATTTTTCATGTCTTTACACCCACAACCTTCACACTCTTTATGAGGAATCTTGATAGCAGAGTTGTTGTTTGCGTGCGTGATAATCTCGAATGTGCTGGGTGCATTACCCTGTCGTGAAAATGTATTCATCTCAAATGAGAGACGCCATTACATCTGCATCATTTTACTGCAGATAAATTTCACTGTGATGAAGGTGTCACATTCATTGGATTAAATCTGTTTATGTGCTAAAGATGCTTAAACTCAAACTAATGTTTTGCTATAGTTTTTTTTTCCTCCACGCTCTGTAAATTATTTGTGATAAAATATTTTGCCAGCCAGTCAAAGCTGCACTGAAAAATTGCACTCAATACGTACGTTTTATCACTTTCATCTAAATTTTTGTTTTCTGTTTGGTGCTTGTGTAAAACTGCATATAATTTACGGCAACAGCAGATGAATAGCAAATGAAGTAAAAATCCAGAATCACACACCCTCAAAGGATGTTTTTTTTTTCGTCTCTGATGACTCTTAAATGCAAACATTTAGCAGATGCCTTTTACCAGCCCTTGCTGAAGGCTTTTCCCTAACTGATTCTGGATGTTCTTACCTGTCTTCATTTAAAAAAGGGAGGTTTAACATATTCAGCAAATATGGGATTAGCGCCATAGAGCACATCGGTAGCCCTGGTTGACTGACACTCAGTTCTCCTTCTGTTGTTCTTTCCTTTCTCTGCTCTGATCTTTGAATAACAACAGCTATGAAAACCAATCTGATCCCAGTGGTGCTTCTATGAATATAATTCGACCCCAACGTGACATCATTGCCTGTGGTTAAAGGCGGCAATGTCACTTCCAATTCAGTCGATAAACTAAAACAAAAAAAAAAACAACAGTTCATATGCTAATGCTCAATTTCTTTCCCCGATGATGAAGAAGGAAACCTAGTAACAGTTTCAGTCTTTTTTTTTTTTTTTTTTTACTACGACTTCAATAATATTACAATAAGCAGAAGCATATACAATGAACAGAAGATATCTTTTGGTTGTGGTCATTCAGAAACACTGGCATCTTACTTATGATTAACAACCTACAACTGACTGAACAATTTAAAGTCTGAAGTCTTGTGCCATTTTTTTTATGTGTCACAGCTATCCTTGTTTTTTAGCCACTTTATAAATTGTTTTAACAACTGTTAGTTATAGAGAGTGTAAGTTTGAGTGTATTTCTCAGCAATACCTATATTACTATATACCTACCTTAAATGTAAAACATTATGATTGTGTTTTTAGCTGTAGCACTTTTGTGGTAGGATGCTGTAACTTGGTGATCCCTTAGCTCATTATCTAGCACCATCATTAGTTCGTTTTGTTCAGTTTTTCCAATACTTTTATGACTTAATATTTCCAAAACTAATTCCCATGAGCCTTAGCTTTTGCATGCTAACATGCAAAACTAAGAAGGTTTTACCTGTTAAACATCAGCATGTTTGTATTGAAAGTGTTGTTTCAGGCATATATTTGGTACACAAAATGATCTGCAACTGAAAAGTTTACTTTGAAGGGTGCAGGGTGAACAAAGTCTCATGCTTGTCTCAGACATATTGCCTGTTGGTTACAGGCCATTTTGACAGGACTATCGCAACATTTTGGATTTTACCAGAAATATCTCAAGGATATGTCGTAAGACTATGGGTACTTATTCTAAAGTGGCTGTGATTTACACAGATTCTCTCAGTAAACCGTTTTACAGTGACACTGTTTTTCTAAAAGGTTTTGTTGCCAATAGCAAACAAGATAATGAGCAGAATAGCTAAAGATCATTTTCATCAGATGAACCCAAAACATTTCATTGTCAAGGTTATTCAACAATGTGCGTTGGAGGGCTGAGTGTTGGATGCAGGTTGTCTTTCCAACCACGGTAGGTGATTTCACTGATTAGTTCTTCCACTCTGGTTGAAGTTATGCTAATCACTGAAATTACCTGCAGGCGTGCACTCTGGACCACTGAGCCAGCAGGAAGCCTCATCTTCAGTGTTTTTTTTTATGTTTTTTTTTTTTGGGAAGGATCATTTAATTGTCACTCTGTATGTGCTATTAGCAGGTAAAATAAGTTTAGAAGAAAAAAAAAACAACAAAAATTTAATCACAGTTGTCATACTGGCGCATTCCCCCACTGTGCAACAGTCTGGCAGTGATGGCGTTAGCCTACATTTCACTGAGGACTCTCTGGATCTCCCTGGAGAAGCCCTATGCTCTGTTTCAGCTCTGAGCGTCATACTGTGCACCAAATCGTTAAGAAAGCCCTTTGTGTGTGGCAGCTTGGAAAACTAGTAACAAAGTAATTCACTCTCACAGTCAGGCAGCAAACCAATAAGCGTTTAACATTACAAGTCAGTAAACTGGTTATAAGATATAATCTTCATGGAAATACATGAATCAAAGGACAAGCAGCTGGGTGTGAAACGTGTCATTTTCCTGTGACACAAACCTTCTATTCTCGTGTAGAAATAAAAAAAATAGCTTGACAGGATTTGTTGTGCAGCCATGCTTGAATTTCTACAGCGGATCTACCTGTAGCTGCAAACCAGAGACCAACTCAGGCATCCGGTGAGCCAGTTAGTTAGACAGGCTGACCAGTCCATCACCCACCCAACTGACCACCCAGCCAAACAAAAACATGCTCTGTTGAAGATCCTGACAGCTGAAATGCCTCAGTGACTATTCCAACTTCCACACACTCTACTGACATATCTTAATTTGAAATTTTTTTATCCTGTCCACCCAACAAGTGCCTTGATTTCTGGAGCACGTCAGCAACCGGCTAGCAGACCAGTAAACATGCAGGCGATCAGTCAGCTTAGAGTCCGTCCCAACCGAACCCCTAACCCTTCACTTAGTCAGCCAGCCGACTGGTTGAACGTATGTTATTAAGGACCCTGACAGTGTTTCCACCAATTACAGTGAAGCAGCCAGCCAGTCAGCCAGTGAACCAGTCAGACTGTTGAGTGTGTGCTCATGGAGCATGACAGTGTTTCCACACACCAATTACAGCGAGACAGTGGTACAGCTGTGCGGTGGCTTGGCACTCAGCCACACTATAAGTACCACTATCGATTGACAGAGAGTGCATGAGGAGAGCAGGTGAAAGAGAGAGAGAGAGAGAGAGAGAGAGAGAGAGAGAGAGAGAGAGAGAGAGAGAGAGAGAGAGAGAGAGAGAGAGAGAGAGAGATTTGATTTTTACAAAATTAAAAAAAAATATATTTATTTATTTACATTTTTCACATATTTACATGTAGTTTAGTGAAGTGCAAAAAATGTGCATTTTTGTAGTTTTGTTTTAAAAATAAATAAGTAAGGCCCTGATGTTGCAGAGCCAGACTGACTTGGCCTTCTGCCCTTATCTGTTCTCCACCCTGTTTTTTCTACTTACGTGAATGGCCATCTTTGCCTCTCCTATGAGGAAGTTCAGGAGCTGCCACTTTTCTTTAACAACCAGCGCAAGGAGGTCAACTTTTAACTTTTTTTTCTTAAAAAGGGCCCAGGACTTAAAAACACCCTGATAAAATGGAGGTAAGCACTTAGTTTTAAAAATTTTAAATCAGTTAAATCCAGAGCAGCATCCAGCACCAGGTTATTTACCCGTCTGAGGATGCAGCTGGCCACATCTCTCCAGACTAAATCCACTGGACCTGTGAGGTACTTCTGTATAAACTGGAGTCTGAAAGTAGCGGTTTGGCTGGCCAGGTGGACGAGGCCATGTCCCCCCCCTGTGACACCCAGTGTAGACCCTCCCAAAAGAAATCCACCATCCTCCTCTGAATTTGAGCTAGTTTTTGATTGGTGGGGGATCCACGAATGTCAGACGGTGCCACAGTTGGGATGCCACCAGGTTGTTTAAAACAGAACTCTACCTTTAAAAGACATTTGAGGGAACAGCCATTTTCATTTTGAAAGCTTTCCCTCAATTTTTCCTGTGACGCCCTCCCAGTTCTTCTGGACCATGGTGTCCTTCCCCAGAAACACTCCCAGATATTTGATTCTGTTTGCTTTCCAGGTCAGGTTCTGGGGAAGAACTGGGAGACCGCCACGCCACTCACCGACAGCGAGGGCTTCACTTTTCCTCCAATTTACCCTCGCTGCTGATGCAATGGCAATCTTGTTCACAGTGTTGGTTAGAATATCTGCATCTTTCTGGTCTCTAATAAAAACAATGACAATGTTCTTTGTTGGCTGCTGGTCAATTTAAAACCCGGTATGTCACTATTGTCCGACACACACTCGTCCTCACTCCCACTTTCTTCTGTTTGCACAAATTTCCTCCCTGTGTCCTCCCCAACTTGATTTTGATTCACTCAATGCACTTCTAGTTTTCCTTCTGCGTTTGTGAGCAGGCTTTGGTTTGGCTGCTGTCTCCATCTCAGCCTTTTCCACCTGTACACCTTCTTTACCTGATTTATCTGCCTGTTTTTCACCCTCTATGTCTGTCTTACCTGTCTTACCCATCTGTGCTTCTACTAGCTCACCTGTCTGACCCTCTTGTGTCTCACTGACCTCACCTGTTTTGTTTATCTCTAAAACACACACCCCACTTTCACCTGTTTCTTTTACCCCACCCACCTCACTTTCCCCTGCCTCACCTACACCATCTTCACCCCCCCTCTCACCATGTGTATCACCACCATGTGTATCACCTCCGCCGCAGACCAGCAGAGACACCGGCAGGAGAAAAAGAAAAACAATAAGCCCTAAACTAACCTAAACCCCCCCAAAGTGCTTCACCGATGAAACTATATTAAACCACCACCAATAAACTAAGTTAAATTAGAACACATTACTAAGAAAAGAAAAGCGAAACAAAGTTCGAAAAACTCAAACGCTTCGCACGCCTCACTCACACGCCCCAATCTCCCAGCATGCACTCTGAGAGAGAGAGAGAGAGAGAGAGAGAGAGAGAGAGAGAGAGAGAGAGAGCAGAGAGAGAGAGAGAGAGAGACATGCAGAGGCATGCTAAGTGAGGGAGGAAGATGCAGAATGAAAGAGAGGAGAAGTAGAAATGCTGAAACTCCCAAACTCTTTCTGTCTTCCTGTGGATGTAATGATGAAAATGTGCGTCTGTATTCAGATGCGTTTGTACACTCCAAAAAAAAAAAAAAAAAAACGTAGCTACAGAACAGAGGAGACGGCGATGAAAAGTGACAGGCCTCCCTCATTCCCGCTCTTTATTTCTCTCTCTGCTGTCTCTTCTGATCCTGCTAATTATCGCAGTTTGACAGTGCGGGAGAGGAAGAAATACAGAGGGCGAGGGTAAGAGACAGGCAGAGGGAAACAGAGAGAAGGAAATCGTTTTTGTAACGATGAAATAAGACAAAGAGAGCAAGAAAGACACACACACACACACACACAAAAAAGACAGAGAGAGAGTCTCTAAAGCAGCTTATCTAGCCCATTCTATGTTAATGAGGGTATGAAGTTATTAACTTAATGGAGCCTAGATGCTTTATTTTTCTCTAAAACAGATACCACAGAGTTGCAAAATCACCCACAATTCCCTGACCCGTTACAACAGACAAAAGAGTCGGCATGGTTGTAATACACTTTAGAATACATTAAACTTAATGTACTACTGAGTGTAACTATATAGAACATCAGTTGAATAATTGCATTAATTTCAAAGCACTCTGTCACACACACACATAAAAATCACAAAAAGCACAGGAATTTAACTACTGCATATTCACTTCTCTCCTAAACACTCGCACAGACACCCAGCAGATTTTTTAATCAGCTGCTAATGCACTAAAATGTCATGTCTCCAAAAAAAAACTAAAACGAGCAGTTCAATATTTTGGGAAAATTGTTTGCTTTTCTCTCTAAGAGCTAGATGAGAATATCAGTATCAATATTTATGGATTAAAATCACTGGGTGCAGTGAGACGGCAAACCTAGTTATCACCTGACTTTACAGTTCCCATCAGCTCTGTTAAGCGTTTTAAAATCTTCTCAGCTCCTTGGTTTGGTTTTACAGATCCCAAGTGAAGTGTTTTCAGGGAGTAAATATCAAGCTTACATTTGCTGGGTGGCCACGGCCTCCACGCCAAGCAATTCTACAGTAGCCCAGAATGGACAAACTGGCTCAAGAGAGGGCCTTTTGCATTTTTATGTTGAAGTGGCAGCTTGAATTTGATGGCGATCATTCCTATTTTTATATCATCCAACTGTGGTTACAAGAGATCGCAGATCCAATCCACTCTATACAAACAACAGCTCCTCTTTAAAAGTCTGGGTATTTGGTGTGACAATATCACAGCATCATGTTCCATTTAACATCTTTATCTTATCTTCAAGATCACGATCCAGCTCATTTCCATAATGTTGACTTCTCTTATGGAGTGCAGAGCAAAGTTTTGGTGAGCAGGCATATGGAGAGCAGAGACGCAGGATGTCAGATCATGTAAAAGAGACATCAAACTGGCTTGTAGTTAAGGATTTTTAGATTCACTCATCACTCCAACGATCCACCCAAAACATCTCTTAAGGCCCAGCAGGGTGCAGATTCTAGAGATTATTTTTATGACGTCTTAGTTCTTATAGTAAATTTGTTAAAATCACCCCAATATCGGCGTAGAAAAAAAACTACTGTAAAGCACGAATGAACCTAAATGCCACCATAGTTTCCCCTACACACTTGGAAGGAAAGGGTGAGAGCGGTGGTATTTAGTAGGGTGCAATCTGTGAAGTCGCCACTAGATACCCCATTAGCCTAGTGCTGTCTGAAGTCTAAAAATATCTCTACAAGCACGAGCTGACTAACTTACATTTCCTGAATGTTTAACTTTTCTGTGGTCACATGCTGGAGCATCTTACGGTGCTTTCTTTTACTACAGCTGTAGATAGCTAATTAATTAACACTAACTCTGTCAGATGACTGAATCACATTCATTAGATTTTTGCTTTGGAAAGGCAAAAGAAAAAAACCCAACCCTTCAAACTCTGGATACTGAATATCACTCTTATTAAAAACGTCATGAGGATCGTGTGGCACGTCAAGAAATCCAACACTTGAGACTCCAGCTGTATACTTAAGGCCCAGACACGATAATATCTCATCAAATAAAGAGATGAGAGTATTTTGCAAGATTTTGCACATTCCTGAAGAAATAAAAAATATGAAAATACGTCTGTTTAGAAGTGTTACTTACACACGTGAACAAAATTGTTGGTACCCTTCAGTTGAAGAAAGAAAAACCCCAATGGTCATTGAAATAACTTGAAACTGACAAAAGTAATAATACATTTCAGTGAGCTTTGTGGGTTTTTCTTTTCAGTTTAATGTCCATGTGTGTATTTACAGCAGCACCGACTGAGAGCGAGAGGTCAGTCCTAGTAGTTAAAGCCCAGATGTAACAATGTGCACACTACATGCAGGTGCTCGAGTTTGAAATTACACTAGAAAGTACTTATTTAGCTCAACTACTTACAGCCAGGAGTATCTGCAGCGAAGAGTGAGCCACCTCTATGAACTGGAAATCCATCAGACAGCCAGATATAGATATATATCGGTGGTCCTCGGGTGCCCAGGAGGGAGGAGGGGTGATGGGTGTCACCCTGCACCCCGGGCCGTTCTCCATCCACCAGGAGCGATGCATGGACAGGTTGAACGTCAGGACAAGGTCAGAGTCCTGGCAGCAAAGAGTCAGAGAGGGAGACAGAGAGAGAGAGAGAGAGAGTTGAATTACATCCTCAGACATACGGTGCATCAGGACCGAGGCGGCAGCAGGCTGAATGTCAGGCAGGTTTTAACCAAGTTTTAATTAAAACCAAACTGTATGTCATACCGAGGCCTGAGAGACAGACAGAGGGGGGGTTGGCACCAGGCTAAAAATAGCCCTCAGATTTATAATTCCAATGATCTGGGACCACTCAGATTAGATCTGAATCATACACAGGCAGGGTTATGATAAGGACAATAAGGGAGGGGGAGAAGGAGGAACGGCTGGAGGAGGAGGCCAGAGAGAGAGAGAGAGAGAAAAAAAAAAGAGAGGAAAAAGGAGAAGGCTGAGAGGAGCTTGAGTTTAGATTTGCCGTTTTTACGGGCAGCGAGACATCTTCTGTGATGATTTGAGTCTGGGAGAGAGAGAGAGAGAGAGAGAGAGAGGAGGAGTCTTTGTGTTGTGGTGTCATGGCAGGGTCAGTAAATAAAATGTTGCTGTTTCGGTTTGAGGCAACACAGTTATGATGTGTCCTCCTAATTTATTTCTCTTTCACGATCCCAAAACCACAGCTGCTACTAAAAACTGAGAGTACATCAATGTGAAAGTGGCAACAGCACTGGCTTATGGCTTTTGGCCACACCAGCAACGCAGCTCCACAAACGGCAATGACAGCCAATCTACCGCTTTGATCCAGACCAGAGATCTCGACAAGCACGTCATGTCATGAAATTTTGTAGAGACATTCAAGATCCCCAGACAATGAATCCTACTAACTTTGGTGAGTTGATAGGATTCTCATCAGCATCACATTTAGCGCATTTGTGAAATCTCTACAAGACCCTGGTCCTGAGGAAATGAATCTAAATGACATTAATCCCCCGACTACCCCTCTAGAGAGACTGATTGATACCTCTCTGATATTCCCATGAACCTCAGGTTTACTTTCTGTTTACATTGGCAAATGTTTGCATGCTAACTTACCAACCAGAAACATCACTGGCTAAACAACAGCATGTTAAAAATTACATTAGGAGGATGTAAACATTTAGCTCTAAGCACTGCTGAGTCTAAATAAAGCCTCACCGAGCCTCTTAGTCTTGTTGTTCTACAGATATCAAGATGTGTTCTTCTCTTTATTTGTACAGCTTGTCCACCACAGCATGAGCATAATATCACTGGGGGGATAACATAAAAAAAAAAAAAAGAAAATACAGCCAGAAACTGCAAAGAACTGCACAAATGACAACGAGTAAGTGAATAAACATCTTCGGTCCCTTGATGTTTCAGCTCTACTTCACAGCAGCGGAGAAAGACCACACGGCTGTGGCCCCTGCAGTCGCAATGTTGGGTATCTGCTTTGGCTCCCCTTCAATCCTTTTAATTCTAAAAGCCCGAAAGACGCACAATAAATCAGTTATGATCGTCGTCTTGGTTTAAATAATGCACATATTAATGACTCCACTTAGCGGAGGAGAGACATATATCACTCCGTGGACAGCCATGCAAACCACACAAACACACTAATGCACACAAACGCGCGCACACAGTGTTTGCCGCTTTGCCATTAATGAAAAGCCTTAATGCTCCCGCACTGAAAGCAAAAATGACTTTCACCTCATTTGCTGATTGTCTCTGTGGTGATACATCTTTTACCAAGATATCAAAAAAAAAAAAAACTTTTATTTTCTTCTATTCGTCTATCAAAACCCAATGACTTTTTTTGTTCCAACAAAGTGTGCCGTTGCTGGCTATCTTGCCGCGTTATTGATATGGTAGATTAACCATGAATCTCATGATTCCAGCCAACAAAAGCTTTGCAGAATATTGAATGATCTCCTCAATGAAGCAAAAACGCTCCCAAAGTATAAATATATGAAGGAACAGAGGGGGAAGTAGTCGCATAAAAGTAGGAAAGCTCACACATTTTCGACACTTTTTCACCAGTGAGATTTAGTGTGACTTTAAATAGAGACTCAGTTCTTTCACTGACAACTGCCTCAACATGTCTGTTTCTACACTTTATACTCCATTTTGTCTTTATCTTTACCTGTCCTACTTATCCTCCCTTCACATCCACACTTGACTCTGGCCCCTCCCTCCATATTGTACTCTCTCTTACTTCATTTTTTCTCTGTTCTCCTCTCTCTTAATTCATACCGTGGTCTCACCCCTCCATCCTCACCCCCTCCAATTTTTCCTCTCTTCCTTTTCTCCCTCTCCCTATTTCGGCGTAATGAGTAAATGCCTCATTAGCGCGGAGCTCTGATTAATGCCATCTCCCCTTGTTGTGCTCCTCTTTTTAATGAGTAAAATCTCTCTAAATTTCGCTCTTGCTCCCTCTCTGACATCACTCTCCCTCCGTCTGTTACTGCCCTGCTCCAAATCTTTCTCCCTCTCCTTTTCATATTTCTTTCCTTACTTCACCTCTTTTCTTTCGCGCTCTTGTTTCCCAATTGTTCGCTGCTCTCGCTCTCTTTCACGTCCTCTGTTAAATGGGGTAGAGGGGGGGTGTGGGGCAATAATTATTTCAGTACAGTGTCTATCAGTGCTTTTCTAATGAGCCTCTCGAGCAAACTCGCACACACAAACACAAAAGTAATTATCGGTGAAAAGCCGAATTTGGCAAAATGTCATCAAGACCAAGCAGGATGCAGCTCGCCTTGATTCCGCGGCGTTCTCGCACTTTGTGAAGGCAGTGAAAAGGGACACGACGTGAAGAATGGGTCCGCACTCGCCCAAGCTGTTATGTTGGCGAAGTTAGAACAGTGCTCGAACCACTTGTGGAGCGCGGGAATTAAAAAAAAAAAAAAAAGCTGCAACTTCATTCAAAGTGGAGCGGAGTAATTTAAAAAAAGCTTTGTTGGAATAGAGAAAGCTATTTAAAAAAAAAAGAGCTTTAACAGTAAAATATGAGACATCTTACCAGCAAAAAAAAAAAAAAAAAAAAAAAGTTTAGAGCAATAGTAACAAGATAAAGTCAGTCTAATTGCGTTGCTACAGAAAAGCGTAGAGAAATTGTTCTTCAAATCTTGCAATTCAGATTCAGTATGTCCTTTTGGGAAATATGGTTATTTGCTTTCTTTCTGAGAGTTCGTTGAGAAGATTGATGCCACTTTGGCGATGGGGCTGTTGCCAGGAGACGGTTAGCTTGGCGCCTCCAAAGCTCTCTAATTAATACACTAAACCTGGTTGGTGTAGTCTGAACATTACCTGAAATGTAAGAACAATATGTTGTGGTTGGAGGGGGTTGGAATATTTCTTGGGCAGGGGCAGACACTTTTGTATGGATTCACCAGCTGAGATATTATAACACGTAAATTTGTGAGTTTAAGAGGTTTTGATGGGCAGAATATATTACCTTTGGACAGAACCAGCTATGTCCCTCTGTCTCAATGCTCTTTGCTGAACTAGCTAAACATCTCTTGGATCATCTAGCAAAGAAGTGTTTCCCAAAAAGCTGAACTACGGCTTTAAACGCCTTTGGTCCTGTACTGAAGCGACAGACGGGTGACAAATTAAAGGAAAAATCAATGAGTTCAGGAACATAACGAATGCTGATGCTTCCACACAGGTGCACCGCATGGTACAATCACGCAATTAACATTCAATCATGCTCTCAGGCGTGTCTGAAAAATGCTGAGCAGGCCCAGTTGATTCTGATTTTCTATCAAGATGGCAAGAGGAAAAAGATCTGAATGACTTCGAAAGAGGCTCCATCGCTGGGGCACAGATGGCAGCAGCTTCAGTCACAAAGATTGCTCAACTGGATCATGTTTCAACAGCAGGAGTGGCTAAAGTGACATCTGCATTTAGATCTGTGGAAAAGACATTGGTAAACATGGTCAGAAACGCACATCTGATGATGCCTGTGCATTTGTGCCATATGCAAGGAGTTATACTTGGGGGGGGGGGGGCATGGGTCCATTAGTCCCCTTGAAAGAAGAGTCACTGCAAATCAATACAAAGTTGTTGTAAATGATCACCTTTTGACAAAACCTCTTATATCCTGATGCGAGTGGTCTCTTCCAGGATGAAAATTCCCCTATCCTAAGAGCACAAGGGGTCAATGACTGGTTTGATGAGTATGAAAATTATGTGAATCATATACTGTCTCCTTCATAGTCACCACATCTCAACCCAACTTAACAGCAATAGGAGATTTTGGAGCGACGTGTTAGACAGAGCTTCTCCACCACCATCATTAAAACACCAAATGAGGGAATATCTTTTGGAAGAATGGTGTTCATTCTTCCAGTGGAGACTTGGAGAATCAATGCCAAGGAGCACTGAAGCTGTTCTGAAGACTACTCTATGTTGATTTTTCCTTCAACCTGTCCCCCGTCTGTCAACGTGAGGTTGTGGTGTCTGCACAGTTTCACGCTCAACAATGTGAAACCACATGCAACAACAAAACAGACCTGTTTTCCTCTTTCCATTCAGCAGTCTTTGATGATCCTGTGAGGTTACACTGTCTGTAATATTGCTTGGAACCAGACTGGTACTGGTAATAATAATAAAAAAAAAATTTAAAAATAAGGTATTATCTCCTTTCTATTCATCCAGCAGCAGTGAGCCACCATAACAAGCCTCCACCACCACCACAGATGGAAGAAAATCTAATATAAAAAAACACATTTGAAATTAAGTCTATTTTACAAAGTACAGATTTTTTGCGATGACAAATGTGAACAGTTTCATTGTTCACAACCTGCACAAAGGAGGCAAAACTCAAATTATTTTATTCTCACCAGTGGAATACAAAACAATTAAATTGCAGCTGTGCACTGGCATTGATGTATTGATTTTATATGGTGGAATTTATTTAGCATTGCGGCATTTAACCCACCAGGATGACGAGCCCATAGCTCCAAAATAATCTTGAGATATTAATCTGTGCAGTGATGAATGGGCTGTTTGACACGCAACCTAAAATACTGGCGAGACTTGTTTTAGTGATAACTGCCATTTTTGACTGTTTGTCTGCTGTCTGCTCCACATCTTTCCTCCTCTCCCTCTCTCTCTCCCTCACACACACACACACACACACACATACACACACAGATACACATATAGTCTATAATTTCCAGTGTGCTAGTTGAGGATCATGCACTCATGCTCTCAGGTCTTTGTCTCTGACTGTGGGCTAGTGCCGCTTCAATGAACCACATCTGTTTTTCCTCTGCCTTTCTCTCTCTCTTCCTCTCTTCCTGTCTTCACCCTAGTCTCTCTCTCTTTCTCTCTCTCTCTCTCTTGCCCCCTCTTTCTCTCAATTTCCCCTCAATTTCCCACTTCTCTGTTTTCCTTTGTCCTCCACTCCTGAGAGATGGAGGGAAGGACCAGTAAAAATGATATTTTCCTGGGATGGTCTGATAGTCTACAATGGAGGAGTGATGCTATTTTGATGCTACCAGGGAACCACATTTACGAGCAGTTTGACAATCAAAATAAAGACACACAATCTGGCATAGAAATTGTATTTCCATGAAAGAAGAAAACAAGAGCCACAAAGCTCTAAAGTTAAACCTTGGCAGGGGCAATTGGAAATGAATAATTTAGCCACATGGTGCCCGATTCTGGTCGAAGCAGATGTGACGTAAACAAAACTTGCTTTTTGTAATTTATTGATGCAGATTTTTTTTGGAGGATATGTTCAGTTCACAGTCCAGTCTGGACTGGTTATTACCAAATGTGTCAGTTCACTCTAACTCAATAAAACAAAAACAGACGTTAAGTAATAATGTGAACACTGAAAGACTGAGGTCATTTCATTTCATTTTTTTAGTCTCTTCTGGTTGGATGGATGGATGGACAGAGGGCATAAGGGAGGGACTGCCACTTTTTCCCCTCGAGTGCTTCAGCATCTGCTCCCTGGACACAATCATGCCCCGATATAACACGTACCGAGTCGCACATCTTTGTATAAACACATGCAGTACGAGCTCCAGCCATCATGTAGTGAAGCAGACGGACAGACGGTAAATATAAGTCAGTTTGACATTCTGACAGACAACAACAATCAGTCAGGCGTCCAGTCCATCCAGCAGGCAGCCAGAAAGATCAGCAGATCATCAAATTAAAGGGCAGAAAATCTGGGAGGGGATGATATTAGCTTTATTCTCTCCAAAGTCAATTTTTCACTCTATTTAACCAAACCTCTATCTGTGCCTCCAGCCCCATTTTCTCTCTCTCTGCGGTCTTTCTGTATGTCACTCTGCTTGTGTTATTTCACACCAATATCATCAGTCACAGTGCATCTCCCTACATTGTTTTGCTGTGATTTCCCATGGGTGTTAGATGAGGCCTTAACCTATAATGCCTAAAGCACTTCTCTGCTATCAGATTGGTTGGGGGTGTTAGGGAATTGTTTGTGTGTGTGTGTGTGTGTGTGCGTGTGTGTGTGTGTGTGTGCAGGGGGGGTGGGTGGTGGGTAGAGATGAAGTCCGTTCCACATCTTAACCCTGACCTTAACCACTCCAAACCCATTACCATATTCAAGCAAATGCATCGACATAACCATTTTAACCCCTTTGATTTTTCAGATTGGTGGGCCAATTATAGCGCTGCTGCCCGTACCCCAGGTGGGATCCACGATTGCATGAAAGAGGGGGGCTGCTAATTCAAGCTCTCAGTGGTTTGATTGGGTTTTTGTTTTTTTTTTGAAAATGCACCAGTCATACATGCAATAAGCCAGAAATCAGAGCTATTTATGTACATGAAAAAGAGGAATAAAGTATCTGCACACACGAATGAAGCAGCTGCATGTAAAGGCTGCTGAAATCAATATTTTTATATTAGCAATCGTTCAAACGACAGCGTGTCATGTGAAAGGTGTCGCTCGAAGTGACAAACACAAAGAGATTTATCACCCGACTCTGCGGTTCCCCTCAGCTCAGTGGAGCATTTAGTGTCTTTTCATTTCATGTCTCATTGTTTTGTTTTTTTTCACTCGCAACTTTAGTGTTTTTGTTCTCTCCAGGCAGCTGCTTGAAGCCAAAATGCTATGATAAACAGAGGGTACGCTACCTGCCCAGCACCAAATGGCAAAATTAGTGAACAGCTGATGAACACTGGGTGCATTTAGCCAGACACGAGCCAGATGTTTCACTCAGGAGCTGGTGGGGACCAAAACAGAGCTAATTGCAGTGAATGAGCAGTGAATATTGAAACACATCTCCAAATGCATGACAATGTTGCTTTGTGTCTTCCGTTTGCCACATTAACTTTATAAGGTGATAAAATCTCAGTATAGTGTTTAGTGTACAGGTTGCAGGTTTAAAGAAACAAAGGATTTACAGACTGGGGGTGGACGTCACGGACTCATTATATGATATGATCACAATATTTTGCCCATGACAATAATGGATCTGGAAAGATAACATTATATAATCGTGTTAATCACAGAATCAGGCTTCGGTAGACTAACGATGCTGTGTGTGTTCTCTACTTCTCGTTAATGAAACTACTGGATTGCTGCTCTCTTCATTAGCAGTACCCTCTCTAGGAGACATGAAGTAAAGACGGACAGATAAGGTAATATCAGTGGGCAAAATCTAAGGCCACAGCATTTGTACATTAAAGAAGAAACATCAATACTGGACGCGTATATGGATCACACATCATGTCAATAAAGGTGACTATATGAGGCAATATTAGTTATTTATCTTTTACAAGTGGGATCTTATTTTGTAGTCTTGGTAATAATAATGTGATTGCCCTGTTGACTGCTGATACGTCTAAAAGTAAGCCCAACGATGCAGATATCATCCAAAGCCATGTCTTACTCAGAGAGAGAGAAAAATAGAGGTGAATGGTAAAGTTATTTGTAGTAAACATTGATTTTTTCTGTACTTGATGTACTTGAACAGTGCAACATGCATGATTACTGAGACATTCCTCAGGCCTTACTCAGCTCTGAGGAAGCTCATTATCAAGAAATACACATCACAGTAAAAGGGTTTTAAAGTATAGGCAGTTTAACAATAAAAATTACAATAAAAGAAACAATACTGCTAACACAGCCAGGCTAAATCCATTAAAAACAAGGCTTGATTGTAATGGAATTTCAGCCACCATCCAAACCCTGGAACAAGTCTGACTACGGGCAGGCGAGTCAATCAAATCCACTATCTGCTGCAGCATACAGCCAATCTGTGTTCAATCAGCTGGCTCTATTTAAACAAGTAAAAACAAACTCCTGTAGCTGCACATGAAACCGTACAGTAACAATGAATAATCAGATCGAATCACCAGAAATAATAGCTCAAGGCTCAAATGATAAAATTGGCTGGTAGGAATGTCCCACTAGAGATGTGCTGATGAAAAAAGGCAATTTCATGCCATGATTTCAACAAATGCATCCATTGATCAAACACAGCCAGGGTTGATGCATTAACTCTGTGAATCAGGGTGGATGTTTTAACTAGAACGTCTATGATTAAATGTGTGGGATCCTCTCATTCATCGTCTCAAGCGGCGGCGCAGAATGAATACTGAGGGGAGTAAAATTAAGTGACTATTAGCATTCAAACTGGCCCCTGCAATCTGTTTTTTTTTTTTTCTACTTTCTTCGGGGATGAATTGGGTGGTTTTCAATTTGATTTACTGTCATATTTCCACTACAATTCATCCTGCAGTAAAAAGCTCACCCTACACTGACAACAGCAGCTATTGATGTTGATGTGAAATTGATATAAAAGGGACATATTTGATTTTTTTTTTCCTCTGTTAGACAAGCGATCCTATCTTCCTAAGAGCTTTTGTGCCTCTAACTTTCTCTGTGTCTCTACTTCTCCTTTTTTCCCCTTGTCCCCTCCTCCCCTCTCTTGAAAGGGACAACGATTCGCATGCGGCTTCGTCCCATCACGCGTTGTCTTCCATAGCTCCCGTCATACCTTCGCCTGTCTGAACTGCTCCATCTCTCCGTCCGCCCCTGATGCCTCGCTTCTCTACCCCCAATCTTTCAGTCCTCTTTAGTTTCTGTTTCTCCCCCCTGTTTCTCCTCTCTCTTAAAACTTTCCCCCGTGGTCACTCCTCTCTCTCTCTGTCACCGCTCCACTGTGTGTTTGCGGGCTGAAATTAGATGCCTGGACAGATGTGGGATTCGAAATGGCACTGTTTTGAAACTGTTTGGATTTGGTGTGTGCACATACGCAAGTGTGTGTGTGTGTGTGTGTCCCTCATGCTTTCCTCTGACTGATATAATGAATGACAGGTTCTCCACGACTGCTAGCGGAGCAGACAGACACACACGCACACACACAAACACACACACACTTAGAGACGCACTTTCACACATACAGTATGCAGAAAAGCATGCGGGATAACCCTCCCACGCAGCATGCCACCCCCTAAGTAAATGACTGACAGCTGAGCGCAGTGTATGTGTGTATCTATGCCTCTGTATCTGTGTGTCATCTGACGCCCAGAGGGTGGCTGCATCTTTTATATGACACAGTGGACTACTGACAGTTAGCTGTCTTAGAATGAACGTGTGTGTTTGTGTATGTGTGTGTGTGTGTGTGCACGTGTATGAGAGAGAAAGAGAAAGTTGAATATGCGAGTGTGTGTTTGCAGCGTGGTGACAGTTCTCTCTCCACAGGCTCCTCTCCAAATCTGTCAGGGATGCCACATCAGAAAATCTTTTTAAAGATTAATTTTATGGCATTGCTGCAATATTAGATAGTGCAGCAGCGAGTGACAGGGAGGATGGGAGTGTGACAGACTGATATATGGCATGAATCTCGGGCTTAAACTCAAATTACTGTCAAGACAGGATGTACACCTTATCTTGCCTGTGGGGCTCTACAGGGGCCTTATGGAAGGCAAAGATACATGTTAGATAGAAAGTCCCATCAAACACAAACGGTTGGGAAGGCAAACATGTTGTAACAACACCGGTGATAAAGTATTATATCAATCAGTTGTTTAGCAGGCTATTAAATAATCAGATATTCTAGTTTCTTAATACCCAATATTTGCTGGTTAAAGCTTCAGATTTGCATGTTTATTCCTTCTTTTCCCAATCATTATAATGGTAATGACAAAAAAAGCTATCTGTACAATGTGCAGTCCAAGGAGGAAGAAGTCTACAGCTGCTCCGAGTGGTCGAAGGCGGAGCAAGAGGCGCAATAATCATGCAAGCTGGGATGATGGCACCCTATTCTGAAAGCCACCCATTGTGTTGCACAGCAAAAAGTGAAGTGTGTGAAGAATGGAAAAAATATAGCTTAAGAGAAAAGTTAAGTCCCAGCTTTCTTCCACACCTCCGCATACCTGGCAAATTGGCTGCGTGAAGTGCTTTTTGGCAGTGGGTTTTTTAGAAAGTCACAAGAATTTGGTGATGCAGCTTTATCGCAAAAAGTTACAGAGGGGTGGGAGGTGGTGGAAATGCTGTTCGACCGTCAATCACGAGACGAGCAGCTGTTGTGGGAGTGTCATCGTTCCGAGACTTGCCTACGTGCTTTGTGTGTACCTGGAAGATTAAAAATATATCCACTTGGCACCAGATGAGGGCTGAATCATCCCTGGTGAAATGTCTCTGTAGAGAGTTTCCAAATTTGGCTCCAGGAGGTCACCATACTGTTCATGTGGAGAGCATGACAGGAAAAGTGGTTTGAATAATTAACCATGATAATGTCATCTGGGTAAGCCTTTCTTTTTTTAATATGCTCCCTCAGTCTCCTGACTTTATGGACGTGCAATACTAAATCACTACTACACCCTTTTCACCTCTGAGGATGTGCATCATCTAGGAAACTTAACATCTGTTTGGGGCTATTTAATTTTACTGTCTACTGTTACTAAAGTCAAGAATAAGCTTATGTTTTGTTGCAACAATTGTGTGGTAAACAGTAGAAGTACAAAGTAACCTAATGGGAATGAGTGCTTGCCTGTGTTCGATTTGGCCAAAGCCCTAACTTTCCAGATTACTTTGTAACAAAACTTTAAAATGGATGAGGGGGCTGCTCAGAATCACATAAAGTCTGAACTCCTGCACTTCCTTTGCAAGTGAGCAAACTTAATTTGCCTATGAGAAGTGTGCGATGCGGTGGTTGAAAGATCTGGAACAAGTCGGCGAGTGAGACTGTTTTGTCAACTGCTGTTTCCAATGTCAAGCTCAAAAATAATTTCTTGTTGAGTTACATCCAACTTTGAGTTGCAGCCCCAACTGTACGCGTGGGACAATGTCAGTGACTCATCACTGACATGCAACATGTCCTGTTGACTCTAACGCTAATGATGTCTCATCGAAGCTGCCTTCCCATTATGTCCATCGCAACGATCTGTCTGCTCCTCCAACGTCCGTCCATCTGGCCGCCCGACTTTCAAACCGAGCTGACAAACTCTGACGCATTTCCCCCGCCTCGCTGTCTCTCCCACCTTTCCACTCACTGTCTGGGGTTTACTTTCCACATCAAGAAAACATGTCATAGGCGTTAGGCAAATTACACACCTCCGCAGCCCTAATCTCTGTGACTTTCCCGCACAATAACACCAGGAATATTTGCAGTTCAGCTGTTGAACACCAAATAGTCTGCAAGGAGAGCTCTGCACACTGAAACTGACACTTTGCACAACAAACATGTCCTTCACCATGAAGGGAAAATAAATGGATTTATTGTCTTGGTCTGCAATATTTTCTTTTAATACATCCAAATGTATGGAAATGTATTGCACACATTCAGAATGGAAGGCCCAGCTTTTAAGTATTCATTTACCTCCAGACAGTCTGATCATTGCTTTAATAAACATACACTGGCACTAGGGTTGCACATTTCAGGTCTATTCATGGATAAAATAGGGTGTTGGCACTGGAAAATTACATCAAAGCTACAGTACAAATCCAAGGGCCAAAGATAATATGGCTTGAATCAAAGCGAGGACGAATCTCTGCCTCTTTCATACACAGAAAAGATGTCAGATCTCTGTAATGAAGAAAAATGGAGCCTGTCGCAATCACTTTTGTCCTGTGACCCCAAAGTAATGGCCTGAATTTATAAAGTAATGCATTCAATTGGCACTCTGTACTGGCCGATACATAAAGCCCCCGCACTGCTTATTGGTATTGACCATAAATAGCAGTGCCTTCTTGACAGGGACACATTTCCTCAAGTCTTGACATTGGAAATTTAGAGGAAGGGAGCGAATGAAATGAGGGCGAGAAGGTGAAGAGGAGCGAGACGGAAGAGGAGCACGGGACGGATTCACATGGCACTTTGCAAAACAACATAAAAAAGACTTGATTATAGGGTGAGCGGAGGGAGAGGAGGGATGAATTGCATGGAGATGAAGAGAGCGAGGCACGGGAGGAGGCAGACTGAGAGACCAAGAAAGATAGAGGGGAGCGGCATCAGAAGGCGACAGAGAGGAAGATTAGTGAGATTTTCATTTACATCACAGTGTTCTTCAAGCACGGAGCGCATCATCATTACCCTTATCAAATACCAACGAGTCTTTCTGAACCAGTTTCGCTCACTGTGAAGGATATAGAAAGAAACAGGCAAGGCTTGGCAGGAAAAATGTGTCACTATGGTATATACTCATCATGCTCTTTGATTTCTATCCAGCCCATGTCTTTTTGATCTTCCGTGACCTAAATCTAGACCTTCCGTGTCTATTTTTTGCCATCATGACGTTGGCCACCTCTGCCGTTGTTGACTTTGACACCTGATTTTGATTAAGTTTTAGTCTTTTAATGAAAATACACGTTAGTTTTAGTCCAGAGCTCCATTTTGAAAACAAGTATTTCAAAGGTTGTTTGCTGTTGTCTCGCGTGACTTCAGACATCTTAAAAGTCAGCATCGTTATGTGGTTATTTCTGCATTCTTTTGATTAGTTTATTTCAATGAAATCGTAGCAAAATCAGTTTATTTTGGGACCATAACTTTGTAGTAAGCAAGATTAATTCAGCCGACTTGTGACTTTCAAGATACAGCCAATATTATTGATTCTGACCCAACAAATCGGGGCACAGTCAGGGCTATGTATGAACACCAGACTTTTTTTAGCTTACTTTTTTAAAATAGTTTTTTGTTGGCAGTTATTTTTGTTGCTTCTTGTCTTATGCATATTTTGGTATATAGATTTCTCCAACACCTTTACACGTTAGCTAACACTACTGACACAGTGAAAACTACAATGCTGCTTATTCGTGCAACGTTCAAGCAGCTCATGAACCTTTGAACTTTGGGAACTTGTGGACAATACTGCTGAACAAATGGGGAGCATAGTGAATAGTTCGACAGATGTATACAGATGGTTAAACACGACGTGGGTCAACAAAGTGTTTGTTTGTCTTTCAAGATATTGTTAATTCACTGATAAAAATGTTACCAAATGTAATATATTTCTGGTCTTCAGAGGTCACTTGTTGTATAGTTTTTGTCTTGTTTTCAACTGTTTTTCTTGATGTGATTAGTTCTGTGATAGTAAGAAGACGCTCTTGAGTAGCTTTTTTGTTTGACATGGTTCAGTCCTCCTGACAGAGCAGTTAAATCTGGTTTCACCATATTTTGGCGAGTTTCTCCGTTCTGAATAGAGAGGCGACAATGACAGACATAGCCATACTTGTGTTTTACATGTGGTCCAGTGTAATAATAGCCCTCAGGTCAGTAAACAAGCCCTAGAACGGTAGGTGATGGATTCCTATCTCGCACAACAGCTGGTGAATCCGGGCAGGGGCGGGCGGGCACTCGGTGGGGGTGGTGGGGTGGAGGGGCGGGGCAACACGGCTCCCTTCTCCCTCAGTAACTGGGTCAAGGTTGATGTGCCCTTGAGCGAGGCGCACGCAAACTGTTCTGGTCATAAAAACAAGCTGTTCAGCGTCTGGTTCGAGCGTGCCGCTCTCCGATTGGTCAGCAGGTAATTGATAAAGGTGTCCCTAATTAACTGGCTGCTTCACCCTCGTTAGAAACCAGATGTGACGATTTTAGTTTGGAAAGCTGGAGCCTGTTTAATGCGCGACTTTTTTTTCTCATTAAATGAAGAGAAATACTAGACTCATATAATTTTATAATAAAATATAAATGATACATTCTGTGACTTCATTTTATTCTATTTAATTAACCTTTGATCCTTATTATGCGGCTTTTCCAGATGTTCCTAACTTACTCTCGAGCGATCTAAAATGGCAGACACCCTTATATTTTCAGGGTAATAGAGACCAAAAACCCAACCCCCAGCTGCAGTGGTTGTTGTAGCTGTTAAAAAGTAGGCCTCAGGGACAGTGAGAGGTGTAAATATCATTAAAATCAGAGATCAATGAAGCTGCAGGTTTCTCGACAGAGGTTGGTAAATCTTGTTGTAAATCTTCAAGCTATAGTTTGGATGGCAACAAAACTTAACAAGGCTCACGTGTGTGTGTGTGTGTGTGTGTGGGAAGAGCAGACAGACTGGGGATGAGATGAGTGTATGGAACAGTGACTGAGTGCCAGCGGGAACAGGAAAAACAGCAGAAGAATGCACAGCAATTACACTTCAGTCCAAACTAATGGTAATTATGATCGAAAAGCTGGAAATAGCAATAAGATGAGGATTAGGATAGATGATATGCGCTGCTATAACTGCAATTTTGTGTGATTTATTAAACTGCTAGCGGACCTGTTACATAACTGTCCAACAGAACGAGTAATTTAGAGCAAATTGTGGTGGAAAAACTACATTTCTTCTTTTTTTTTTTTTCAGCACCACACGACAGAGTGTAATCAGCCATAATCAGCACTCCCATCAACTGATTTCTTCTGTTTATGGAAGGGCTGATTGGCCCTAATTAATTGTCCAAGTTGATCATCTGTATTAAAAATCAACTGTGTTTTCTTGCTTAGTAGCCAAAGTTTGCAAAGTGAGTCTGATTCAAACAACTTCAACTTCAGTCTTATATCTATATCAGTGTGTGCTGGCAATGCAGAGACATGTTTCCATCATACATACATCATCATGTATCAGTTAGCCATGACACCAGAAACAAGTAAGAAGCATGAGGGAATGATTTCAATCCAATCGCGTAAATCACTTCAGGATGTTTTCACAGCTCAGGACAAGTGTAACTGCGTCAGCGGAAGTGTTCACGGCTGACAGGGTTTTGCCCCCGTGATTATGACGGTTGAATTTACACTAAAATTACACTGAATGTGTATGGTGTGACCCCTCATGTGACCCTTCCTGTCAGAAGAGACAGGAAGAAAGCCGCCTCAGCAGTTTCGGCACTTGCGGTCAAAGCAGGGACATCATCGCACGCCGCCCGCTTGCAACTGTAGAGTGATGCTACAGAGAGCATATCAAAAAGACAACAGGCACTGAGAGCAATGATCTGTAAGGGGTTTGAGTGAGTGCACGGAGACTAAACTTTGTTACTAAACTGCTCCAAGTACATTATTACCCTCCTCTGGACTGGAGTACACTGTCAGAAATAGTGTGCTAAATTTGGACCTTTAAGATTCAAAAGCTTGTCACTGGGACAGTACCCTCCTCAGGTACAGCTGTACCCTTCACAGTGGGCACTTACATGTACCCTCAGGCATGAACAATTTCTCCTTATTTGTCAAAAAAAAAAATCTGTTTTATCGTGAGATTGTTACTTTCTGTATTTCTTTTATTTCAATGCTACTCAACCATAAAAGTTCAAATCTACCTTAAAGAAATAAGGAAATAGTAAAACCTTCAAATCTAAAACTAAGATGAATATTTTACTGAATTATTTTTGCTATTAGGACTGACACACACTGTTTCCTGATACTGTACCTTTATATTTAGAAACATTTCTAAACGTTTTACCCTCAAAAAGGTACGTAGTTAGCATGAGGTTGAATAATTAGCCCTAGGGAGGCACATTAGTGTTGATTGTACCTTGGGAGACAGAAACTGTGACCACATTTCTGTATAGAGACAGTGCAGAGATTCTCCAATTCTCGGATTTGGACCTAGCAAGGGAAAACCTAGATGGATGTGATATGTGATTTTGTGAAGGAAGACAAAAATTTGTGGCCCAATGTAAATACAAGTGTATGTTATTGTGAATAAATGGCATTAAAAGATTAAAAACAACAATGTTTTAGTTTCAGTACTTTCAATTTCACTTTCTTCCCACTGAAGATGTAAAAGATGTAAAAAACAGCTGGGTGTTGTAGCTTTTCACAAAAGTCAGGAGTAAATGGAGCATATTTGGGGACTATTTCCAGGTGATGTATGTGTCCAATGTGTGTATGCGTATGACTTTTTTTCCTGCAGTAGGACGGTGTATGTCGGATAGACTAAAAAAAAACTACAGTGCCCATGTTCGTGATAGATCATGTCACCCAGTGTAACAGTGTGGCTCACTGATGTGTTTTTGATAGTTTCTGGACAACTACTGTGGTCTTTGGCACAGAGGAGAAAGCTACGTCAGGCTTACAACACACACAACACTAGCAGAATCCATTCTTTGCTGATTTTGGTCTTTTCGTGACCATAAAATGACTTCTGCAACTGAGGTAACAGAGGCACAGCAGACGACTCGACATGGATGAAACAATGCTGTGTTTTCTTACTTTGGACAGATCTCCGACCTCCAGGTAAAAACAGATGATGAAAACATTCCAGGTCATCCACACGACCAGCCAGGCTGCATACTGCAGAGAAACAGGGAGAGGGAGAAGGAAGGAAGTGAGAGAGGCAGACGAGATCTGACAGGCTTTTGTCAGAGAATTAAAAAAGCATGTTCATGTCTTGCATTTGAAACGAGTCGGACGGAGCGGAGAGACACAGGGGGGCTTCGCTTCTGATGCCGTTACGATGCAGAGGCACAAAAACAAAAGCGAAGAGTGCAACCGATCACCTGAATCAAAGCCGACACGGAGAGAAAATAGATAGCAGGTTGGCGTGTGCATGTGCGTGTAAGAAGGAGTTGCAAAGAATGAATGAGTGACGGAAACACGGCAGAATTTATAAGCTTGGATCCAACTTTCATTATCTGAATCTTCTCATTAAAATTTTCTGTGTGTGTGCGCGTGAAGGTCTTTAGGAGGGGTGATATGATATTTGGGAGGGCTGCAGTCTCTGGGGGAACTTTTTAAAGTTTTTCTGAAACATAAATGATTTTATCGGCAGCTGCCAGAGACGGAAAAGAGAAACAAATAATTCCACTTGGCAAGTTCTTCCGACTCCCACTGCCCATCACTGCCTTAACCTTTTATTTACTGTATTCATCATATATCATCAAACTGGCATTGTCTTCCTTCAATGTTGGATCAACCAGTAAGGGTATTTTTTAAGAATTTATGAAGACTGGACCACATTTCTTGTTACACATGTGCGGCATATCTATTTTACAGTGAATTTTCAGGATTTGACGAAGATCGAGTGTAAACACGTTACATTTAATATTTGTGCACAGTGCAGTTAAAGACTATGATACGGTTTTTATGGATGGCAGTGCTGTGAACCTTATGAATCACAAACTAACACCCAGTGAGACAGAAAAAACCCTTTAAACTGTCACTCCAATATTATCCAGTCCTCGTTATTTAATGCAGAGGGAGCAGAACATGGGCTAATGAGAGGCTGCTGCTAAATCTAGGGCAAAGGATATGTAAAATGGCTGTGTGAGTGTGTGTGTGTGAGTGTATAAAACCCACCCCAGTGACATATCTCGGTCTGAACTGGATCGTGCCAAACAGGCCCAGGATGACGACGATGATGTGGAGGAAGTTGGTCAGGATGGGCGCCCACTGGTAGCCGAGGAAGTCGATCACCTGACGCTCCAACACACTGACCTGAGAGGAGGAGGAGGAGGAGGAGATTAGTGGTTAGAAACAACAAATCAACAACAGCAAGTGGCGTTTTCTACAAACCAGCTGACAGTTGTGGATTGTCACACCATGAAAACCACTAACGCTCTTAGAAAGGAGGTGAAATGTACACAGAGTACACCCGTCAGTGTCAACACTCCTTTTAACTTGCCACCACCACTTTAAGCTGTTAAGAGCCGTAATCACCTGAACCCTAATGAAACCACAGCCGACATGCTGCGAGACATTAGAACAAACATACACGCAGAGCTGAAATGAATGGAAAACTCATTGACAATTTACTAAAACAACTATTTTGAGAATCAAATAACCGTTTCAGTCATTCCTCGAGCAAAAAGTGTCAAACATTTGGAGATTTGCTGCTGTTTCTTCTCATACATGATCATTAAAGGGATATTTTTGAATTTTTGGGTTGTTCAAAGTGAGCTGTTTTTCAAAGAGCTTGCTTTGGGCTCTGGGAATTTCTGACATTTTTTGCTTTGTTTTTTAGATCTTAAAAGCAATACCATTAACCGATTTGTGGAGAAAAGAACAAACAGATTACCCGTAATGAAAATCGTCCTACTATGATGTCAGTGGCTGCGATTACTTTAGTACTACATCGCTGTTGTTAGTTGATTAATTGGTCATATTAAGCCCTAATCTGCATTCATCTGCAGAGCAACTATGATAACAGAGAAAACATTACTATATTTTTTTTTCTTTTAAAACAATTTGAACTCATTTAGCTGAGGACCTTACACTCAACTTATTTGGGACTTTCCTGATTAGGATCTTGATTAGAGCTTTAATGATGAGTCCACTCCTTCATGATGGACTCGCTAAAAGGTCTGTGAGGTTAAAGAGGATGCATTTACAATTAGCACTTTCATCATAATGAGGTAAACTCTAATCAGTTATCTATGCATTACTGTTACATGTACGCTCCAGGGCCTCTCTCTGTGTGTGTGTGTGTGTGTGTGTGTGTGTGTTTGTGTGTGTGTGTAAAAGTGTAGGTTTATTATCATTCAGTCACTGGAGCCTCATGCTGGGATAGTTAATGAAGTCAGCACAGCGTACGATATGGCACTGCTAAATATATTAACACACACACACAGTGAGAATGAGAGAGAGAGAGAGAGAGAGACATGATGATAAAGAAGAAGCAGGAGACAAAGGAGAAAGAAAAAAGTAAAAAAGAAAAAGTAAATATATAGCATATTTAGCTTCATTTAGCCCAAAAGGAGACAGATATTAAGTGTTCTACACGATCAACGAGAAGTATTTAAACACCAACAGCTTACGTAGCAAGCAAATGTCTTTATTTTCTGTTATTTTTACTCAATTCACACACACACACACACACTCACACACGCACACACACACACACACACAGAGAAACACACTTCTGGATGACTGAGCTTAGAGTGCCCTAATGTGAGACCATATGGCGACACTACAGCCTTTCCACAGCCACAAAGCAGGTACACATACACACACATAAAGTTCAACCTTGTATGGACTAAGCCTCTCTGACATTAGTTTTAACTATACACACATTTATTGGATGTGAGGGTTACAAGGAGGAGGGAGGTTTATGAATGAGTGTGTGGTGTGCTGACATATGTGCATCCACCCTTGTGTGTGTGTATGTGTGTGTGTTTGTGTGTGTGTGTGTGTGTGTGTGTCCATGTCAGGGCAGGTCTGCTGTGCTTGCACTTGACAGCACCTGCTGTTATTGGACACACTGGGCTCAGCTGGCACCACAATGTGCGAGTGTGTGTGTGTGTGTTTTCGAGAGAGAGAGAGACATTGTGTTTCTTTGTGTCGGTGCCTTTATGTGCGGGACAGGCTCCATCTCTCTGTCTCACTGTTTCTTTGTGTACTGGCTTCATTTTACTCTGTAAAAGTGTGTCCTCCCATTGATGATTATGTAGTGCTGCAACTGTGCCTCTCTCTCTCTCTCTCTCACACACACACACACACACACACATCCAGAGGCCATTATAAGAAGTCAGAGGCCTCCCAGCCCATTACTGAGGCCCCTGGGGGCCCCTCTTTCATCACCAATAATATAAACAGTCTTCACTCCAGCTGGGACGCACACACTCTACCCAAAAAAGACACAATAAATCACACACAAACACAAGTGGCGGAGAGAAACTGTGATAGGAGGGACAAAGAATTTGTTTTTCCACTATAGGCAACAACCATATTGATTTCTCTTTGTTATTAAAACATGCATCCTTAAGGGGCAGGGAGCAAAAAAATAATCTTTTTTTTCTTTTTGCTGGCGTTTATTGTTCTAAGCTGGGTTAATATGGAAGCCTATAAAGAGCAATATTCAAAAGAGGCCAGCTGTTCATTTGCACCGCACTCATCTTTTGATGTGAAATTCTCATTACATGGCTCAGCTGCAAAACAACTAACTTCAGCCGCCTCAGTGCATCACTCTTTGTAATTAAGTCACTGACAGACAGAAGACAAAGCATGCGCACAGCCCCCACTGCCATAATCCCAGCATCCCTTCGCATGTGTCAAATGACAGAAGCTTCAGATAAGGTGTGAAGTCGCTCGGCCTTTCAGCGACTTCAACAACTATGACTCTGGGGGGAGAGAGAGAGAGAGAGAGAGAGAGGGAGGGCTGCAGACAGCATAGTCGCTACCAGCAGCTATGTTAGCAGATATGGCAGTTTTGTGATATGTGCAGCTGATGAAAGCGTCTGTGCTGTACAGGTGGAGCTTCAAGCTGGCTAGCCAGGTCCTTTGGGATCCGCTGCGACAGGCTTTGATGCCGCCGACAGAGATGTTCATTTCATTTCTGCCACTTCAAGCACACAACTAGGGGCACGCTCGCGTTCAGCTTATTTATCGAGGAATATACTGTATATCCACCTGTGGACACAGCGCATTAGTCTTAATACGTGTGGTTTCTGCAGGGACAATTATCTGGAGATTTCAGTATTGACTCAGGAGTTTTCTCCTCTCGTGAGGCTGATGTGGCTCCGCGGCGGCCGTTCATAACTATCTAGAGAGCAAAATAAACACTGACAAGTCTGCTATGACCCTGAGTGTGTGTGTGTGTCTGTGTGCGTGTCACAAAACATGCAGACCAAGTTGAAATGCAGCTTTCTGTCAATCTGCCAGCAAAAAAAAAAGCCCCCGGCGACCAAGGATGTTTATTCCACCTCCTGTTTTGTTAGAATGATGCTGATGCTCGTGCTCCTGTTAGCACGAGTTTCTCAAATGCAGAAATTGCCTGAAAGCCTGCATCCATCACTGTCCATGCTCACTGTATACAGTGTCCTCCCCATATAAAAAGACCAGAAAAAAGGACAAAATAGCAATAATCTGCTTGATGCCGCAGATTTAGAATAGGGCTGAATGATTGATTGATCATGATTTGAAAGACTGCAGTTTTCTAATCCCAAAAGCTTTGATTTTACTTACATAATTAAGAGTGTTTTAACGAGCTGTAGGGGGGAAAAGGTTTGGTCGGCGACAGTCTCTCGGCAGCTAAAATGACAAGTGTCGCTGGCAAATTTACCCAGCTGTTGCTAATTAACGTTGATTGTGTGAGCCAGCCAAACAACAAAAACGAAACTCTCAGCTGTCGTCTGGTTAACACGCTCCCCGAATGCTCTTGTCTTACTTTGTTGTTTGAAAAGACAGACAGCGGGTCTCTTTGCTGATCAAAAACACCAACAGAGTGGTGGACTTGCTTCGCGTCACTTTCAGACAGGTAGCTAACAGATGACAAAGCTTGTTGATTGAGTTTGTTGTAAATGTCAGACAGATGGTGGACGTAGTTGTCAAAAGTTAAGCATATCATGTCATCACCTTAACCACTTTCTAAAATATAATATATTATTATTTTAAATATTATATACAGTAATGTTACATACACCACTGATGTAATAACTTCATAAATGTGAGCTAAATTTTAAATTTCTAAGTTCTTCTTGTTGTAATACAAATTTCTGCCACAAGAGGCAGTAGTGCAACACTAGTCCGTGCTGTAGCGTTCATGTTTTCTTTCGGGTGAGTTTTACATAAAAAAGGGTTGACTTAAATCAAACTAATGAAAAAAATATTTTTTTTTTATGCAAAAAGGATTGAGGTTCAAGGGTTTTGTGGTATGAATTAATAAAAAGATTTTAATTACGTCCTTATATGGGTAAAGCGAGGGTTTAAGATTTCTTTCTTCTTCTGTTGGTGCATTTGATATATTAATTGCTGTCGGGTGTAAAGAGAATTTCAACAAATACAAACAAAAAGTGCCTCTTTAATACACTGCCTACCCTAGCTTTAAATCTGTCGTCTTTTTCTCGGTGTCAGCAGGGAAGTGTTTACATTTGGATGAATAAATAAAACTTGGAAATGAAAAGCGAGGTTAAAAATGCAAAGAGAGACAAAAATTGGTTATTTAAGGAGGCAGATGAAGGATTTTCTACAAAATACCTGTGCGTGTGTATGTGTGTGTTTCACCCAACACACACGCACAGAGACTGCAGACATGAAGCTTAAGTTACTGAGAAAGACACACACGCTCAAATGCTTAGGGAATAGATTGAGAGTGATGAAAGGGACAGAGGAGAGAGGCAGAGGGAGACAGCAGAGAGTGAGAGAGAGAGAGAGAGAGAGAGAGAGTCTTCAGTGAGTTTGGGAAAGATTTTTGGTCTATTTGATAATGAGTGATAGAGTGATATCAAAGAATTATTATTGCTCCAGACAGGGAGACAGCTGCACTGTGTGACCATTATGAGACACTGCAGAGCGTCAAAAGTGTCTTTCATCTTGAAGAAGAAGAAGGGAGAACAGAGGAGGGAGAATAAGACGGTGAGGGACGGAGAGACTGGCCGAGGGATCTGATGAGAGGGCCCGGAGAGATGGAGAGGTGATTAAGATCCGACGGTCGCCGGAGTAAGAGGGGGAGATGAGAGGGAAAGAGGCGGCGGGCGAGAGAGACATGAAAACGTCTCATCCTCCGTTTCTCAATTCCTCCATCCTCACCTTCTCTCCGCTAATCTCCTCTCATCTTCTCATTTCCTCCCGTCCCTTTTTTCCTCTTTCTTGCTCTCTTCCCTCTCTTCTCCTCTCCTACATATTTAATATGCATTCATCTGTCACCAGATCTGATGTGTCATAACACAACAAAATGACCTCATCTTCCTCCTCCCTCTTTTTCCGTCTATCTCCATCTCTTTTTCCTCCGTAAACCGCGCAACCTTCTCCACCGTCCACCTTCTCTCGATGCAGCGTCTCCTTCTCCTTCCTTCCACTCCTTGCGTCCTCCCCTCTGCCAGCCTGTTATCTCTCCCTCTCGCTACCCACTCCCCTTCTTCCTCAATCTCCTCCTTCCCTTCCCTCTGCGCTTTTTTGGCTGAGAGTTTTCGCTTGGTTCTGTGACCTTTAAAAAACTGCTGATCAAATTCTGCTGCTCATCCCATTATAGACGACAGGGAGGGGGAGGGAGGGATGGAGCGAAGGAGACGAGGTCAGACGGGGTAGGGTGAGATAGAGAGCGAGGAGGCGCTGGAGAAAGAGATGGAGGAGGAGAAGGATGTATGGGAAGAAGCGGGGCTGGAAAAAAACAGGCAGAGGAAGTGAGAAAATGTCCAACAGACACTTTATGAGTCAGACAGGGAGCATCACGACTGTGTTGCTAACAAATCAGAAACACATCGAAGTAAATATATATATATCCTCCCCTTTTTTTTATCTCCTCTGCTTTCTCTCTAAAACCATAATTTTTTTCCCCATCTCATCGTAAACTTTATTCTCCTAATAAAACTCTGAAGCAATCGTGGTTTACTGTTAACTTAATTAAGGCCGCCTGCCTGCGCCGTATCCCACTGTGTATAGCAAAAAGCAATCTCCTATCGATTCGGTTCACACAACGATCAATTCATCTCCATTGGAGGCTATTAGGGACCATTTGTGGCTACTTAGGGCTTGGAAGAGAGAGGGAGAGAGGGAAGACGGCAGGGGGAAGATGGGGCGAGCAAAGTGAGATGGGAGAAAGATAAAAGGATGTAAGGGAAAAGAGAAAGGAAGGGAGCGCGGAGCCGTGGCGGCAAAGAGGGGTGGGGAAGGAAAGAGAGAGAGAGAGAGAGAGAGAGAGGCGGAGATGGAGAGAGACAACGATGATCATCGGCGAAGATCTCTCCATTAAGTATCCAATTTCCCCTCTCAGGCCCGCTCATTGTCATCACAACTATTCAGTCATATCTGTAAAAGCTGTAATGTCCGTAGTCGCTCAGCTATAGATAGACTGCGCACGACCGAGAGTCCCACTTAGATTAACAGAACAGGATGGCCATTAGGCTAGTATACTTAGGCCTGCGGTCATCATGAATACGGTGCTTTCGCGGGCCGAAGTTCCCAGGGAGTTGGTTGCGTTAAGCGCGCTCCGAGCCCTGAGGCGCACCTTTCAAATTTCCACATCTTTCGTGGCTTTCCAGTCAGGCGAAGGAGATTACCTGAGATGCTTTGGGAGATGTGGCGTAATTCTGGGCTCTGCGCTCGCATTTCGTCATGTGGCTCTTCAGCTTTACATGAGGTGAAAAAAAAAACAAAAAAACACACACACCAGGGTTGAAATAGTATGGGTGTTTGATTCTGGGAAAGCTGCAATGTGACATGAAAGTCAGTGTAAGAATCAAGAAATTTCAAACCCACCCAAAAAAATCAGAGGTTAAACAAATCAGGTGAGTTTTGAGCCACATTACTGCCTTTTTACTTTGAGTAGGGCCGGATATATAAAGATGTCATTTAACAATACATAAAACTAATAAAATGTGCAAGACACCCCTTGCAATTTTTGATTTTATATAGCTGTCAAGAAAGACCATCAGTCACAGTCACAGCACGCCGAGTTGCCAGCATCTGATATTAAAAATATTGGCCCAACAAATGAGTCTAACCCAACACTTGTCACAGCTCATACATCTCTGTCCAGATTATACGCACTCGGTTCATCTGTTTTGCACTTTTGTTGGCCAGTCATGTCAGTTTTTATATATCTGGCTGCCACGGCTGTCAGCAGATGGAAGGGAGAGGACGGAGGCAGTGTTAGCCAGTTAGCAACACCCTGTAAGTACCCTGATGTGTCATGTGGAACAACCGCGATGGATCAAGATGGCAGTGTGTTAATGAAAGCTGTGCTGTAGAGGAGCACTCGTGGGCTGTCATTATGGTCACTCATCTCTGCGCCACAGCTCGAGACAGGCTGCTTAGCCCTGCGATGAGCAAACTGCTGGCCCACAGGCAGAATCCGGCTTCTCGCCTAATACGCGATAATAAGCCCCAGTACCTGAACAAATTTTAACCTCAATTTAGGTACAGCGGACGTCTGACATACTTAAATGGAATGTCATCGGGAAGACAGACAGATAGACCTTGCGTAAATCTTATTTCTTTTACCACACCAGATATGCCACAGAAAGGAACTGCCTTTTTTTCCCTGTACTGTGTCTGCTTCTCATTCTTCTTCTTCTTGTCCTTTTTTTTTTTTTTTTTCTCATTCTCAGCTTTGAATGTCAGCGGCAAAGTGCTTCAGTGCTGGAATATGTTCAGGCTTTTGCTCACTTGAAACAAGTACCAGAACAACCGCGGTGCCACACGTTGAGACGTTGTTTCAGCCCAGCAGTCGATATGAAGATGTTTCAAGGTAGACAACATGATTTCACCTATTAACTCAATGGGCTGTGCCGTGCTCGGACCATTGACTTAAAAGAGGTTTCATTTTAAACTGAGACAACCTACTGTACGCTGAAAATGTTTGCATTCCCACTACTTTACGGTCCTTTGGATAAAAGCCATTAAATAAATGGCACCTCTTATGTATTCCTGGTTCTATCGTGGTTTGTTGGACACCGTTGGGTTTTGAAGGTCATCAGGATCCCTGTATCTTTGGCTGGTAATAAAGGAGGGTGAGACTTGCAACAGTAATGACTCAGCTCACATTTTGTAGTTCCTATTTTTGTGACATTGCCATCAATACTAATAACACACCCTTCTGCCAATGTTCCCTCTCTGTTTGTCCCTCGCAGCCTCTTCACGCCGTCCCTTCCTCCCGCCACGAGCACCACGGATCCATTTCACATCTCCTCGTGAATTAACTAGAGTGATTAATATTCCTATGAAACATTTCTTTATGTAAACGTGGCATTTAAATGTCAGAAACACCGGCTAATCAGTTTGGTATTTCAACAGATCTTCCCTCTCCGTCTGTGGCTGTCCACCCCTCTGTCTCTATCTATTTCTGCCGTTGCTCTTTTGTTTTCTGTCAGCTGGATGCTGCTCTCTCTTTGCCTAGGAAAAAAACACAATGGCAGAAAGTCTGGCTTGAATTCTGTTTCTGTAGCTGTAGATTCTGGTAGTGTCATTTGATTTTTCTTTCCTTCTTTTCTTTCGTCTTTAGTTTTGGTTTTGATTGATACCGGATATGTCGTTAGGAGGATGAAACTGAGCTCACGGACAAAGGCGGTGATTTGGACGTCAAATTAAAGTTGAACTGAAATTTAAATGCTTCTCCCTTTTTGTTTAAAGAAACATAAATTATAATCACGCTGCAGGTGTTGTGCAAATTTTTCCACCTGTTAGTCAGCAATCAAGTTAGCTCGGTCACCAAAATACCACTGGAATGAAACGATTTCTCTGTGTTAAATGCTGGTACTAGCTGATAACTCCCTGTGTGGCTGTCAGAACTGAAGCGATATATCAAACAATTTTTAATTCCGACTCAGATTAGACCCAAATTATCAACTATTTGGATGGTTTTTCTTGAGTGGGATTCAGATATTCCTTTTGTTTAGGGTGTGTTGACTGATTATCGAAATCAACTTGTGCACTGAGTAACGTTTACCGCTCGAGCCTTTCCCTACAAGGAAGGTAGCCTTGTGGGTGACATATGCATGTGATGCAGTCTGAAGTGAATCTCTCTTGTGTGTGAAGATAAAGTCACTGTATATGACACTGTGAAGCACAGTGAATAAACTGTTTTATACAAGTTGCCAGTAACCTTTGAGTGAATTGAGTATTTTTTTTCTCCACTACAGCTCACCAGCATTGATAAATGGAAATGAAAAGGCAGTAAAACATCTGCAAATGTTCAGGATGATGTAGTTAAATAATATATGTAAACTTGCCATCGTGGGAACAGTCATTACATAACCTTTGAAGCAGCTCTGATACCAGCAGTGTCAGTCTGATCTAAAAATTCCCACCCCCTGGTGAACATTAATGTAGGGGCCGCTATCATGGAAGAAAAATGAATAAAACTTAAATTTCTTCATTTTGGTACTTACGGTTTTAACACCAAAGATAATCATTTAAATTTAAGTTCCACATATCATAGCACCTGTCAAATTCAGTGGTAAGATTTATTCAGAAAGACCCGAGTGTAACCTCAAACTGTGAGGAACAATTGATGGCATGTCCCCATCCCAAAATACAGAAAGAGGGAGGGCTATTTATAGCAGTGGCAACTGAATGGTGCACACACGAACACACACACAACAGTACACCCACATGCATTCAAGTCTACACAAATCCAAATACGCATGGTTAAGCACACACACACACACACACACAAAACAAAAGCCAGGCGACATGAGACACACAGATCCACACACACCAGGCTGGAGGACATTCTGTCTCTCTAATCAATCAGATATCATTAGACTGCCTCAAACAAGAACGTGTGTGTTTTAGTGTGTGCGTGTGTGTGTGTAATGGGCCCTGGGCTGATACTGAGCTGAATGTGTCATCAGTAATAATTGCAGGTTGCAGCAGAAGCTCTTTACTGTTATTTACCATAATTGACCAACTGATTATGATTAATATAATACACATCATCCAGCGCAAAAGCACCTGTCGTTCTGTCTGTCCATCTCTTTCTCGCTCTACCTCCTCTCCTCCTCCTGTCCGTCCCCCTCGCCTGGTCGCCCCCCCCTCCCTGTAGCTTTACCCCTGCCTTATTAGTGAAACTATGTGATGGCGAATTTAATGCCTTTGATGGAAAGCTTGTCCACCTGTTTGTCTCCTGGCCAGAGCCGTCTTTGAAAGCCTTTTCTCTTCCTCAATCTGTCTGTCAGATTGCCTTTTTTTTTTTTGTCTGATCCAGGCCAGACCAAAGCAACGCTGACATTATCAGAGGGAGGCAGAGAGAGTGAAATGCTCGGATTTGTCTCGATATGTTTTATCTGCTCTGCCCCTTTGATCTAAACCGGACCCGTTTCGGCAAAAAAAGCACATAACAGAGGAGGAGACAACAGGAGACGGACAGAGCGCGCGAAATCTGTCCCTCGGATTAGATGGCTCGTTCAAAGATGGAGGAGCGGCTGCGCTTTAAATGTCAAATAATAGTTCTGATACATGACTCAGGACTCCGCGGTGGATTTTTGAGCTGTTCGGGGGTAAAACCTTGTTATGCTCTGTGGTTATACACTGAAGACTTTCCTGTCTGTATAGCTGCAGTGATTTCAAATGGATGTCAGGAGTTATAAAATTTGTGCAAACATTTTTGTTCTTTTGCTTTCCCTCTCCTGGCTCCTTAATGGCTTGGGCTTCCTCGTGCTTATTGCCTTTTCTCTACGTCTTTATCTTCCAACCCTCCCAATGACTCTCTCTTTCTTCTTTCTTTCTTTTTATCAGAAACCTTTCTCCTCTGTCATGCCTTTTTTGCTTGTCAGTCTTTCCTTTACCCTTCTCTTCTTTCTCTCTCCTTTTCCTTCCTCCGTCCTCCTCAATCATTTCCTCTTTTATTTCTTTCAGCCTTTCTCTCTCTCTCTCTCCCTCTCTTTCTCTCCTACTTGCCTCCGCTTCCATTATCTCTCCCTCCCTCCTCGTCTCTCCTCCTCTCACCCCACGCCTCCGTCCTTCTCTCCCTCTCTTAATCGGTTTGTGTGTTACTATTCACCACACACACTCAGACTTTACAGCACTTTTACACACACACACACACACAGTATAGCATCCCTCCTCAGTCAGTTTGTAAATGAATTATCAGCCCACCAGTGGTTTTCCGTTCGTACACTCTTATATCTTAATGGCCGATCTATGCAGGCAGTGCTTTTATGAGGATAAAATGTGTGTGTCTGTGTGTGTGTGTGTGTCTGGTTAGAACGAGGGGGGTTCAACTGCTGCATGATAAATAGGATGTATTAGGAGGCACCTCTATCGCACCCAGGGGCTCTCGTTGTGTGTGTGTGTGTGTGAGCAGTGTGTTCATTCACATCTACATGTTTAATATGTGCGGTTCATTGTATTTTGCGCGACTTTTATGTGCGCATGAACGATGTAATGGCAGTGCATGTGGCGCATCTTTAGTGTATTTAGTATTTTAAGGGTCTGTGTCTGTGTGTGTGTGTGTGTGTGTGTGTGTGAGAGAGAGAGAGAGAGAGAGAGAGAGAGGGAGTAGCGGATATGTAGAGTGGAAATGACACCAGACAAACCCACAGATGGACGCCCAGCGGCTAAGAAACATTAAGGCTGCACAAACACATTAACACACTCTCTCTCTCTCTCTCTCTCTCTCTCTCAAACACACACACACACACACAATGGTAAGTAGATGTCGGCCTCTCTCCCTCTCTCCGAGCAACCTCATGGGAGCCGAATGAAATCAACCACATCATTGGTGGTTGCGGTGTGCGCATGTGTGTTTATATGCACGTGTACAAGACGGGAATACAAGTGAGTGTGTGTCGTGTCATTTTTGTTGACAAAAAAAAAAAAAGGATGAATCCATGAGTCCATAAATAATGTAAAACTTGAAAGGGTGTGATTCACACGTTAGTTTATTGTAACTGAGAGCTGTATGAAAACAGCCAGGTAGACATCCTCAACACAAGCTGCTCCCCAAAAATGTTTCAGCTCCTTTCGTGTGAATCGGGAGACAATAGCTTCAGCGTGGTTTATTGTGTTTGGGTCGCGGGCCAAGACTAAATTAACTTTGTGTCTCGGGCTGAATGGGTAGACATGAAAAGAACCTGTGGTGTCCCAGCTGACAATGAACTGCTGGCCAACTTTTTCACCTTATTTAAATGAGCTTCATTGTGCTCACAGCGCTCATAGCATCAATGGGGCGCCGGACGCTTTGTCCCCCCCTGCTCACTGTTATGAAGCAGAAAACGTGGCCATATTTCCATAATATTACTGCGCCGGTGCATGCGGACGTGGAGGCTCGTCTGTGTGTTTACTGTACAATAACGCCCATGGGCAGATTGCACTTGAGCCATTTATGATGCTGTAAATCTGGGAGCCTCTGCAGCTTCCCATCAGCAGGCGACCCACCACTACAAGACAGGTGTGATTTCAGTTCGGGGCTGAGCCGGGAGAGCCTGGTCCCTCTCCCTGCTTCCACGGGCACACTTGGCCTGGTTTCCAAACTGGGTTATGTCTAGGAATCCTTAATTTACCTGCCATTTGTTTTGCTCATTGTTGCTGGCATAGCTTCACAGAAACAGACTAATTTGTAGGACAAAATAGGGCTGCAGGTGCTTGCTGAGTCATAACAAGATGATCAAAGCTCCAGTTTTTTTGCTCTGATTTCAACACACTGATATTTTATAGTGGAGCTGTAGCTAGCCCTCATTATTGACCATTCTGTGAGCGAATTATTTGATGAACTGAAGAGTTGGTTGGTCTATAAAATGCCCGAAAACAGTGAAGCGTCATTATTTCCAGAGCCGGAGGCTCTTTTTATTGCTTGATGTGTCTGACCAACCGTCCAAAACACAAAGATATTACATATTTATGTCATTTACAATAATATAAATGAGCAAATCCTCACATTTGTTATGGCAGGAGTAGCAGATTTACGACATCCCCTGCTGAATAAATGACTTAAACCAATAAACATTTATCACCATTGTTGTCATTCAATTGACTAATCCATGAAATGACTAATTGTTTCAGCATTATTTCATATTAATCCAGTGGATGGGTTACTGTGTGTAATTAATTGTAATTAAGTAGCACGTGTTCTTGTGTGTGCGACGCCAGAGTTTCCACCTACATTACTGTTTGTGTGGTCCTCTAAATGCTCATCTGTAACGTGATTTATCAACCACTTCAATCCATCGGCTCTGTGTGTATGTGTGTGTGTGTGTGTGTGCTGTGTCCGCCTGCCTTGAAGCCGACTAGCCGCTCCAGCTGTCACACTACTTAAAGATATTACTCTTTAGCCCCCGAAAAACAAAAATCCTGGCTTCAGCATTGTGCGCCTGCATTAAACAAAAGCTCTTGCAAAGTTTCTACTGTTTTTTTTCCCTCTCTCCTAACAGATGAAGAGAAAGAGGGAAAGTGTATTTGCGTCTCTACGTGTTTGCTTTTCATTAACCTAATAGCAAGTCAGCACTCAAATCTGAGATACGAAGCATGCAAATGTTGTGGTGATAAACTTTACTGGCTTGAAATCAGTGTAATTATCATTAACACAAACGACATTTATGTGTCAGGTAACTTTTAAGCAGAGTTTTGGCATCATCTCCGGCGCCCTCACCTCTCACTGCTGGATTTTGCCATCACGCTGATCACCGCACCCGCTTACTGCTCGGTTTCCTCTATTAATAACCATAATAAGATTGAATCAGTAATGTGTAATACCACTCAGCAATAGAGCAGGACGTTTATTAAATGAAAATGTCATTAAGACTAAATGGTATGATTATGGAACACGGGTCTGAGAGTTATAATAAGCTCAGAGGAAATAATATAAGTTCTCCAGCAGACTGTTGGGTTAATATTTCCCTGCAGCCAATATGCTATCCAAACACACCAGGTATTCTGAGCTTAACTTCAAACTACTGCCTGATAGACGCATGAATGTGATTCATTTGCGTCAATCACAAGCAGGACACACAAATGGCTTTATACGATGAAAAGGATACACGGGTGGATTTTGTCTTGTTAAGCTGCAAACTACGGGGTCCAGTATTCATCCCAAACTGATTCCTTTCTGTCAGATAAACTCTTTGGTGCAACGCTGCTATGATGATCGGCATTTGAAAAAATAACTGCACAGCAAAGCATACTATAGCGAAAATTTATTTGGTATCGGTATTTAATTTTAGGCTCCCCTTCTGTGCTTTGAATGTTTCAGAGATGTAATTTTCTCTTCCTGAAAACTGGGGGAGTCAGTTCTGTGGTGCTGCGTGAACGGCGCCACACTGAAGCTGACAGAATAGAGTAAATCATGAAAGGACCTGCAGATTGTAAAATGTTTCTCTTCCCGGCATGCAAATACATTCCCGTCCGCCGACAACATCTCCCCAACTCCCCAAGCTATTATTATTATTTACAATGTAAAGAATTTTAAAGAACTCCGGCCTATTTAATATGATCGCTTTGTCAATGATGATATCTAAGTTACAAAAGCATACTTTTTTGTTCCAACCCTGCGACGTAGGCAGGGTGAATATAAGAACATGCCTGGTCACACCGAGTATTAACTGTTCCACAAAAGAGGAACGCTCTGCAGACACTTGTGAGAACGACACAAGAGTCGCTGGTACAAATGCATCTTTTGAATAAATTATGTGAACAGGCTCGCAGTCTTGTCGCCCCCCGAGAGTTTTGCCTTCCTTCTCCAATAAGTTGTTATTGGATGAAATGGTGTACAGCGGTGAACAAAATGCCAGCTGAATCTCCGGAAGTTATTGTGACTGGGATGATCATGTTTTCAAATCCCCATACTAGGACCCTTAAATGGACCGCATGTTCATGAATCCACACATGTATTCCCTTATGCATGCGTCAGAGACACAGCATTATGGTTGCCTTGACAAGTGATTGATTGACATGTATACACACAAATCAGTGTTGAATACAGACACATCAATATTGAGTTAGGTTACTATGAGTGGAACTGAACATTTTAACATCTATAAGAGCTGAAAATAAGTCATAAGTAATTATTAATCAATATTAATATTTGAATTGTTGATAATTTGGTAGTGAGACCAGGACATATTAGGGCTTTACAGATATCTCTCGGGACAATTGGGACAGTCTGGTCACCGTCATTGTGACTAACTACATTTTACATCGCCACATTTTTTGTTAAAGAACCAGCTATAAAATTTAAGTTCATACTATTTTTATCTTTTCTAAGAACTTTCACTCATTCTTTTTATGTAAACATAACTAAAAACCTTCCAACCTGGTAAACTAGATTAAAATAAAGTTAAGGATTCAGCATGTTATACACTGTTAATTTAATGTTAATTTTTTTTTATCAAAAATGGCAATCTGTGATCACTGTCTTTTAACCACAACAAAACAATTCATGGTTATATAATCATGCTGTACCTGGAGCCTAAATTTCAAAATGTTAAGTTGATGTAATCAGTGACTGTTTAAAAGTGAGTGAAGTTAAAAACATACACAGGGCATAACCTCAATGTCCTGTGGCACACATACACACATACACACATACACGCACGCACGCACGCACTCACGCACTCACACAGAAATCAGGACAAGATGTTTCATTCCTCACAATCACTTTGAGGGTTACAATCTGCATTTTTAATAGAACATAAAAAAAAGTCTTTTTGAGTGTTTGTAAAAAACACAACCCAGTACTTTTTCCATTCTCGTTACCCAAGGAGACAGCTGGAATGACACACAAGAACAGTGCGTGCTTGACTTTACAAAAAGAGAATCTGGACCTTGAATTATTAAATATGCAAAACAGTTTCTCATGAATTAAGTTCAAGAATGTTTTTTTTAGGGATGTGCACAAACTTTCAATAAAACTGAGCTGCATCTTAATAACAGTCAGGCTATGTACATTGTTTATAAGTCCTGCTTTGTTAAAAACAACATTACTAACATTGGTTGACGCCTTCAGGACCACTGCCAGGAGGTCTGTACTTAATTAAAATACCTGCTTTATACTTCAGCTGTTACCATGGAGTCTTTCTGTGCCTCTTATAACTCAATGCTGTAAGTGCAAATGGTGATTTTAATGTGATAGCAAGTCTTTATCACTGAGTTTTAGTGGAATTAATAAACACTGCGCCCAAGGATTCATTCTTGACCTTGGAAAAGCAGTTTAAGAAAAAAAGTTATCAACACCAGATACCAACTATATCCCATGGAAATCACACAGTTGTCTTGGTGATGGTTATTACGTAATTATTATGTAGCCCCAGAGTAAAACTCTGAAGCTCTCTGTCCACAGACTCTGTGGCTCGAGACTGCGTGGACAGTCTCAGTTAAAGCGGTACCAAGGGACAGGTACTGAAACTCGGTATTAATTGGGCCAAATTATTAAAGACTGTATTGATTATCTTCAGTGTTATTGCTTCTGTTTTTGGTACTGGAGTCATAAAAAAATAAAGATTTTCCCATTTATTTGGGCAAGACAAATGTTATCTTGCACCTCTTATCTCACCGATTCCGTTTCTAATTTGTAATAAGACATTTGTCTATGACGCACTTACGCTATTGCCAATCCAGCAAAAAGATCTCTCCCTCTGAGCCTGTCGTATGTGCAAGGGGGTGGGGCCAGCTCTCTCTCTCTCTCTCTCAGACACACACACACACACTTGCTCTTAGTGACAATGACACTTCACTACAGTCGATGCTGGCAATGGTCGTTGCCACAAGTACAACAGGTTTTTTGCATGTAAGTGCGAAAACACAAGCACTCTTTTGAAACATCCAGTGAAAGTGCATCACACCCGGCCTCATTTTTGTTATGTATGCTAAAATTGTGTTATCTATGTATTATCTGGTATTTTTACAAACACCCCCATCCAATTTGAAGTTTCTTTATCATACATTTAAATGGCATAAGATCACCGTGAGGTATATAAACTGTTAATACTGTAAGGAGTAAAACCCTCTGAAGATCAGCTGACTCGAAGTTGTGTTTTCAGCATTTCTAACTAAATTATACTAAACATGGGTTAATGATTAAAAGTAATCATTATCCAGTTGATTGGCTGATGTAGCTATAAATGTAGGTGTGTTCATGAATTCAGTCTGAAATAGTCGCAGCTTCACCCGCACTGTCACAGTTCCAGTTTCAGAGCAAACCCATCAGCACATTTCCCCTCCTCCCCTTCCTTTTTCCATCTTACCTGTGTATTCCCTTTTGCCACACCTTTATGTGCCCTTCACTCCTCTCTGTACATCTCCCTCTCTTGCTCTCTCTCTCTCCTACTACCGCTCATCTCTCTATATCCCTCTGCTCAAACCTTACACATCGCTCCTTCTCTCCATCCTACCCGTACCCGCCTATCTATCTTAAAACCACCTCTCCTCAACACCTTTCTGTCCTTATCCATCCTTTCCTCCCCTTCATACCACCTTGTCTCTCTGTCCCCATCTGCTGCGGCTTTATTTAACCATCTATCCATCCTCCACACCTTCCACATCTTCCTCTGACCTTGTCTGGTCCACGTTTATTTGTCTTATCCTCCCCTTGCATCCCTCAATCCCTGACTTGCTCCTCCCTACATCTATCCCTTTCTGCTATATCCTCACTTGTCCTTCACTGCTCAAACCCCCTTAAGTCCCTCATTATCACCACTAGCACTCAGGGCTCCACAGCAACACGCAACTGCAAAGAAATCACACACGAACAGACTGCACCATCACCTGTACACACAAACACACGCCAGCAGGAAGACGCTCGACCCGGTAATCGACCCCGCCTCATGCAGAATCACATGCAGAACAGCACTGCTCTGTTCCTCTCGTTCCTGTGTCTCTCTCTCTCTCTCTCTCTCTCTCTCTCTCTTTCACACACACATACACACACACACTCTCAGATGTAATCACCGTGAGTGCTGAGAGTGCAGTGCAGAGGTGCGAGACTTCTAAATGCTACTGCCTGCCATCAATCATAAAATCCTTTCTGGGGATTGGACAGCTGACACTGTCGGCATTACGCATCGTCCCCTTTTATTTCAATCAATCATGTCCACCGCACTGCAAAAGGCCTAAAGATTGCCAAATGATATTGGCTTGCTTTCATCAGACTCGGTGAATGATTATGTCGGATTCAGGGGAGAGACTCGCTCTGTGTTAATGTTTGCTTAATGTTAGTGGCTTTCAGGGAAAAGTTTTCAAATCTGCTGCCTGATAGACGTGGCAGCATAATAACACCTGCACACAGGTAACGACACGCCATGATATGGCATACGTTTGTGCGGACGGTCTGTGCCGGTATAGAAATGGATTGTAAAGGTCAAGCTGCTAAGTGCAAGCCGCTTATCTACGGGGGAGAATACACTGACAGGCCAATATAAACAGACAGCAACACAAACGCAACGTGGACATCAAATTACCTGCAGACTATGCAATGCAACAGTTGTTGCCGAGGCGGCAACACAAGCCACCTATTTTATCACCTCAAAATGAAACATGGCCACGAGTCTGAGGTTTAAGAAAAGTTGAAGAAAGCGCCAACACACGCAGGCTTCTAGCAAAGGTGGAGAAGGAACAACACAATGCACACACAACTGCCTGAGTCACTGCCTAGTTTCTGTCCCACTGATAAGAAATGCCGGGAGGAAGGAAGGAAATGTTATATGCTCTAATTTGAGCCATTTTGAATTCTGCTCTTAAGGGTAATTTGTGGACTCTGATGGCGACTGAAAATGTTCGCTTTTCGTCGAAAGTGCTTTAGATGCATGTGGTGTCTCTGCGGCTCTTATTATGAATGCTGATGTTTGACAATTACTGTGTTTCATTCACTTTGCAAAAATATCAAATTAGTCATTTTGAGTAACAAATTAAATCTAACAATAAATAATTGTGACCGTCCTCACCAGGAAAATGACAGTGTTTGTTGTTTGTAAAAATGCATTAAGTGACCCGTGTTAAATCATCCTGACAGGCAGACTTTTCAATTGGTGTGAGCAGAGTCACAAAGTTGGTCCTGTAAGTATCTTTCCCCGCTGCGCTGTCAATTCCCTTGATGAATCTGTGTTGGAATGAAATCCTCAATCTAATGTGATGAAGAAGCACAAAAAAACACAAGAGGCCTCAGAATAATGTGACAGTATCATATGCTTTTGTTATTGTCACCAGTTCAATTTTTTTTTTTAACTCCTTCTCTGAAAAAACATTTTTTCTTCCATCTGTTTGGTATGGCTGATGGCCTTAAACACTTCAATAAACAAGAGCTGTAACAAAGTCAAATGGCTTCATCGCTGCTTAGTGCCAGGTAAGTTGCCACGTCCAAACGAGCGAAAAAGCGAAATCCATTATCTTCAACTTATACTTAGCAGCACACAACTTTGGTGATAAATTTTTCTTTTTTTTCTTTTTTTTTTTTTACTTTACAAGATAGCGCCAGGAGACAGATGACAGGAAATGAGGGAGATAGAGATGCAACAGCGGTCCCCAGCCGGACTCGAAGCAGCCATGGGGCGCCCCACAACCACATATTTTCCAACTCAGTTCCTCATCTTTTATAATGACAATTCACCCAGGAGAGTTTCGGGCCCATCCGAGCCTTAGAAGTGCTCAGGGCTGCCAGTCACCAAGCAGTGCCTGTGCAGAAAATAATGGCCCTTTTACTTCCAGAGCCTTGGAAACACGAAAAAAAAACCCCTACATTTCACAACTTGATTATGACTGTCCTTTCTGCACCACGTTGTCGTACCATCCCCCCAAAAAGGGCAGGGAGGGTGGTGGACAGGGAAGGCTGATCACCTCTGGTCTCGCTTCTGGTTTCTCACTCATATGAGTAATTTCATTTTAATAAAGTTGTATCTCGTCATATCCCATTTTAGAAAGGCACAATATGATCAAAAACCTCTCTTTTTCTTTACAGCAGATACCGCATGAGGACCTGTTGAATAACAACAACAATCTTGATGTCGTGAACTGCATTTAAATCATATTCCATATAAATTGTGAGAGAAAGTATTATCCACAGTGATGCATAAAGGTGTAGAATAACACATCAAGTTGCACAAGCTTCTATATACAGTATATTTATTTATGCCCATATATGTCCAGTTCTCACACAGGTGGCCAAGTGGGATCCAAAGCCCTGACCCTGATAGCATTAATGGGATGCTGCTGGTGCACTCTATACCCAAAACTATATATGGACTCCCTCGACAAACACACACACACCCAAGCACACACTGAACACCGCTGCCACCACCATGTCTCCTACCTATTCAAAAACATACTGTGTTTCTATTTTGGTGAGGCAGGACTACAGTTCGGCTGATATGCTGATACGGTACCGGGCTGAAAGCTGAGACTGTATCCGTATCTCACTTTAGCTGCCGTATTCAAGAATACAAGAGATTGCCGGATCTGATTACTGTGTCTGTGTGTGTGTGTGTGTGTGTGAGTATGACAGAGGAGTGGGGGGAAAGAAATAGAAGGTGTATGTGTGTCTATGAGAGAGAGAGAGATAAGAGTGGAGCCAAACCAGAGGGCAGGTGTGTAAGGTAATAAGACTAAATCAATTCATACTGAGAGGGGGGAGGAGGAGGAGGAGAGAGGAGGGGAGAGGGAGAGGAGAAGAGGAGAGGAGGAGAGAGGGATGAGTGGTGGATGAGAAATGATTACAGGTAAAGATGAAAAGTGAAAATGTTGAGCTCTTTCTGCTCTCACACATCACCCAATATCTTTCCCTAGTCCTTAAAGGGATTCAAAACTGAAACAAAACTCTTCTTCAGTGGTGCCTTCAGGGACCGCGCGGGGAGAGGCGGATTCTCTGGCTCCATTTTGCAAGACATCAGAGCAAAGAACAGCATCTCGGCATCTGTGCGTGCACGCCTGGCAGTGCATGGTTATGAATCTCGTGGAAGTGTGTGTTCGTGTGCGTTGAGAAGAGAACAAAGACCCAAGTAATATATTTATAGATCAAAATAATGGCAGTTTTTGGAGAAGTGACAGAAGACCTTGGCAGGCGACAGTGAGAATGTGACCCACCGCAAGCTGCTGTCAAAACATGCTTTTGTACAGTTATTTTTCCACGCCACCAAAACACAGAGGCTAACAAGTATCAAGGCTGTGAAATGATGTGCTTAATCTCGTGTTTTGAGAACACAAACGCGCTTGTCAAAATGGAGGTAATATACATGCCTGATATTCGTTTTGAAATAGATGACGCACAAAGAATTTTTACCCCCGAGTCATGAATATGGGACAAGATTTATGGTAATTAGTTTAATCAATTAGGCAACTGACAACTGATTAATCAACAACAATCTTTATAATGTTTTGGGCATTAGTCAAGCAAAGATGTCATGCATTCACTGCAGTTCCAGTTTTTTTTTTAAAATGAAGATTTGTGTTACTATCTGTATCTGTATATTTTGGGGGTTTGATTGTGATTGTGTCATCTTAAACTAACATTTTCAGTTTCAGTTCAATTTCATAAGTCAGTCAAAATAAAACAATTGCTCTAGGTCAAAAATATGTCCATGAGTGCTGGAAGTCACCATGCCTGACTGCTGTTGCATGCATCTACCAAATAGGTTCTGCTTCCAGACTAAGCCAAGACAAATCGCCCACTGGCTTTGTTCTTTAAGCTTATGTGAGAGCGCTGACTTTCAGCAGGAAGGCAATCTAGCATATATTGAAATACGACAAACTGCTCTTTTAACTAACTAAAGTAATTATCTTGTGTAGCATGATAGACATGCAACATATTACACAACACAGACCAAAGCTTTATTGGACAACAGAGTGAGAGGAAAATAGGTTTAAATTGAAGAGACGGATGTCCAGGCGAGCGGAGGATGCACAGGTGATAATTGGATTTGCATCTCTCATGAAAGATTAAAGGAAAAACCGCTGAGAGTGAAAAAGACCTGTTTTCACCAGTGAAGTTTTTCTGTACGTTTCACAGCGCAATGAAAGAGCAACACGTCTTTCTGCAGATGTTCCACAAGACCAAGTGTTGGAAACAAATTGGCTCGGCATTTCATTATTTATTATATGGTCCCACTTGAGGGTCTTTTTGGCCTCATTATGACAAGTTCAGTTGCACCAGCTGAGCTCACTCTGGGCCAGCTGTACCGAGGCCGTTGTGACAGTTTTTTAAGGGATTCTGGCCCAGAATGACAAAGACGTCAAACAAGCGGGACACACATTTTCTGTCATTTAGGTGAGACTGTGCATGGTTTGTCATGCTAATAATATAGATATTTTTGTTGATTGTTGTGGATTATTATGTATTCGGAGATATGTTAAAGCTCACACACTTTGCTAGCAAAAGTAGTTGGTTCTTGGATTTTTTTTTCTTTGATGGTGGTGATGCAACGCAGAACATCTGTTTCTCTTTATCTCTTAAATTACCCTGCCAAATATCACAGAGGTCACGATCAGCCAGGATGTAACACTTTAAGCACAAATGTGAAAACGTTTGCAAAAAGTCTAAGTATAAAGACACGCTTTGTTAGGTATCATCACATTAGGCATGGTGCTACACTACCTCGTGACTGCAAGCAAAACACACAATGCCATCTGTTGTGTTGCCGCACTGAAGTCCAAAGAAGTGCCAAAAATAACTAAAAAACATAAAACTGTGTGACAAGTATCAATAAATAAAGAATCTAAGACAGCCTGCAGGAGTTTTATACTTTCTCATTAAAGAATAAACTGCTGAAGAGACACAAAACTACCAAACTTTAATTCAGCAAATGATCAAATGCCATTTGACTCACAGATAAGAAGGAAAAGTAGGAGTGAGATATGATTTCATTGTGTATAATTTCATGTTAGTCATCTTGGTACTCAGCACAGATGCACTCAGTGTCAAAAGTATTGTGAAATGATTAATACTTAATTTGCACAAGAACAAAAAAAATTACCATCACTACAGATTCTGCCTTTTCATGGCTGCCAGAACAGAAAAATCAGACTGCGTGCTGCCATGAGCGGATGAAGTCAGAGTTAAAAACTGGATCCTTGTTCTTTGTGTGGATCGAACTTCTGAACCTGAGGAAGAGTCTACATTGACCGAGGGACAGTAAATCTTTAGTAGATAAATCGATAAAGGTCACACACCATATTGGCCGGTCACTTTTTGCGACAGCAACCTTTGGTTTTGGCCTCCTTTCAGACTTTGCCACTTTCTGGCCACTGTCCACTCCCTCTGACTGTGAGCCAATCACATCAAAGTAAAAGAAAAGCTCAATATCTCTGTAATATGGAGACTTTTGAGTTAGATGAAAGAGTCATATACCAGTCATTGGCATCAGTAGGTTTCTTTTGAGTAAACTTTAATAAGGTTATTAGAGAATAGGCCTATAATATATATATATGTATAAAAATATATAATTAGTGTTGCTCCCTGAAAGTTGAGAAGCTGAATCATCTGTTGGAGACCTTTTTGTGTTGACTGAGAATCTTCGTGTACAGCAGTCATTCATTTTTTCAGTCAGTGTGCATTACAATGACAGAATAAAACAGATAGAAGCACCATTTCATATACATAGACTGTAGATACTTTGACCCGCCCAGGTAGATAAAATCTGAATTCCAATCTTCATAGCGGGCCGGTGGCCAGTGGCAGTGCGGCGTCTAATCTGTGTGTCGACGGCCACAGAAAGTTTGCTCACCTGGCGGGCTGTCGGGGCAGTCTGAGATCAGATGTTTGCTTTTTCATCTTAAATATCTCAACTCATAAATTGCAAGTGTTTCATTTGTTTGTTTAAAGAAGAATACAGCAATCCAATTCATTACAGTTGCACTATCACAGTTTTCTCTCAGATTCTTTAATTCTCTGTACGCCAGAGAAAGACTTTCACCAGCTCTGTTCAGACAGGCCGGAAAAATATCAGATAATGAAAAGAACACAGCTGAATGCCATTGTAGTAAAAAAGACAGCAAATGTCATTTTCAATAGTCAGTTCCTCCTGAAATTCATCCATTGTGACATTTTTGAATAAAAACTCGCAGAGCAACAAACCCAGCCATGGATGCATAAAGACCAGTGTGAACTATGAGACATCACTGGAATACCCTCACCTTGACTGGCTCTCCTTGAACCGAACCTGGTGGTTTGTGTCTAAATCCGACAAAACCTTCACCACATCGCTTTTGCATCATAAAACTGCAAAAAAATAATGTTTTCAACAGTCTTGGCATAGAAAAATGATGTTGTCTTGAAAATCAGAAACGGCTTCCATGTTTCCATTTAGTTGTTTAATCTGGAGGTATCGCTGGCTGATAGTCGTCAGCCAGTGTTGTGTCGATGTTTCCTCTAACCTGAGTCCAGTTAAATCCCAATTATACATGTCTTTTACCATCATTTTTAAACTCACCCTTATACCCAAGCCAAAATCGGTCACCTGTATGACGCCTTAAAGCAGAGATAGGTAACATATATAAAAATAACTTTTAGTCATATTTGCTTAAACTCTCACTATACCCTGACAGTATTATATGTGACAGAGCATCTGTGAAAAAAGAAATCAGGTTCCAGCGGCTCCATCTGCTGCCTCTACGGCCGTCTGAGAAGAATCCACCAGGCCCGAATCAAAACAGCCAATCGGAACACAGCTTCAATCACTGTGACCACAAAGGGCAAAGGTACATGAAACCCTAATTGAGGGGAGAGAAATACGACTCAATGGGATCACAGACATTAAAAAAAGAACTCGATTAAGCTTGCAAGCAGTAGTGCTAGCTTGGCTACTCCCTCACCGTCGGTCATGTGACCCTCCTCGCCTTGCCGGGACTTACCGTTTCCTCGAGAGCGTCCCATATGTTTAACTGTCTCATCAGTTTAAAGCAATTTAAAGCAATGTAAGGTTTACTTACAGTTATAGTTATAACTATTTATCTTGGATTATTTTACCTTTTATTTCATTTTATTTTATTTTATCTCATGTCTTACATTCTTATTGACTATTTCCCACTATGTGTCTTCGCTGCTGTTACGCTGTGAATTTCCCCGCTGTGGGACTAATAAAGGAAAATCTGAATCTGAATCTGAATCTGAATCTGAATTTGATCTGTCTGGGTGTAAAGGCACTGTGGCCTTTAGTGGCCGCTAATGGGTCTTTTGGATTCCTGCCCTTATTTAGCTTCGTGGTCTTTGAAAGGGTCAGCTAGAAGGTTCACTTTGGCTTTCACAGGCTCCGAACTCGCGCCGTCTCCTGTCAGACCGCGGCACGTACACATTATTTGCTCCACTTTCACAAAGTCAACACCCAACATATTTGGCCCTCTCCACTGGCTGCCATCCACGGTCATTACCGATAACTTTGCAGTGTTAAACGACCCGTTCATCCATTTATCATCTGTTCATCCATACATCTTGCGTATCTATCCATCATCGATCCATCCTCTCTTGTTATCATCCACCCCTCCCCTGCTTCCCCAAACTCATCTCCCCGCTGCCCTCTCTACATTCATTCATCCAAATCTCGATCCCCCCCATCCCAATATCGATCCACGCGCAGACATTCATCTATCCTCTATGAATATATCTATCCAACCATTCCCTCCTCCCTCCCTCCTTCCTCCTTCCTCCCTCGGCTCCTTATCCCAGTTGAAGGGCTTCTACAGCTAGACTTAACACGCTCCACCACCTCCACCGTCCCAGTACGTGAACGCACACACACACACACACACACACAAAGAGGCACTCCCTACAGGATGCAGACGCAAAGACACACAGACATCGTTTTCACAGCTCCCTGAGCAACTCAAATGGCCCGGGAGAGACTGTGCAGAGCAGCGAAAGAGAGAATAAAAGAGAGAGTGAGCCCGGGAGAAAGACTGAGAGACACAGAGAGAAGAATTACAAGGCAACAAGGCCAACAATGATACAGAGAGAGAGAGAGAGACGGCGCAGAATAAGAAAGCAAAATAGGACGAAAGATGGTGAGCGAAATAAAATTGGACATACTGTAAGAGCAATTTACAAGCCCCTAACCATATTTATGTAACTCTATACGATATGATAAAGTTTATGGAGGATGTTTTATCAGGAGAGCGTTTACTGCTGATGGGAGGACAGCGAGATCGTTAGCAGAAATAGAATTTACCTCTGTAGTGAGATGAAAGAACAACAGCTAAATGAAATTTTATCACTGCTCCCACCTGAAAAACACATTTTTCCTCGCGTTTTCAGCTAAATATCAAGTGTTGATGACTTCTCATCCTCCTTTCGGTGCTGAGCAACTTCCCCAGAACCCCACGATCCATTAGACTCCGCGAAATATCAGTGTCATTCTGAAAAATACAGCTGCTCATCTGACACCAGTCATATCTCCATCTCATAATTATGTGTAATGAAGCTCGAGGCGTTGCTTTGCAGTCACTCGCCATTATAATTCAAGCACTCCTTTGATGTAATGAGATCAAAACGGCTGCGCAGGCGGAATATCAGGATTCATGGCAACAACAACAATAGCAACAACTACATCAACAGGATATGAGTTCTCAGAGAACAATGGGGGAGCGTTTCACCTTGAGGGGTAAATAGCAACACAGGAGCAGCGAGCGACGGGAAAGTCGGCGCCGCAACAGTTTCAAGTGCTTTAAAATAAAACAGAGGAGAAGAGTGTCTGTCTGTCTGCCTTTTAATGTTGAGCTGTCTGTCTTCCTGTCTGCCTGTGTGTAAATATTGAGGCAGCATTTGGCCAAACACCCTCTCAGCTCATCCATCAGTGGTGGTCACGCACAAGGTCAGCTCCCAGCGCCGTCGATACACATCTCTGCAGCTCAGCAGGCACACACGCGCCCCACGGTATCGCTCGCTCAGATCCTGCACACGACCTTTGTCGCGTGTCGTCGGCCTCACTTACCCCCGCCCCTCCACCACCGAGTGTTGATATGAAACCTGGCGGCGATCTTCAAAAGACGCGGTCAGGACTCAGGGAATACGATGCAGGGAGATTGAAAAATTTGGCCACCAGATTGCTCAGAAGAAACAAGCGATCGAAACGTGACCGGCTGCGGCAGCTTTGACGGCGCCCTCCACAGCAGCAGGTCAAGCTGAAAGGTTTTGGAGGATTTTGGGCACACAGTGAAGATGACTTTGAAAACTGACTAATGACATGTGATAAAGAATGCTTTAAATGATTCAAGACATGGACATTTTTTAGAAAAAAAAAAAAAAAAACTAGATAAATGTTATCCAGTAAGTTTGTCACACTGTTAAGTTGCAATATAATAGTTGAAATCTCATAAAACAAGCCACAATATAATACAACTATTGTATTATAGTTGTAATAAATGAGACGCTGCGTCTTTGTTTCTTGCATCACTGAAGGAATAAGGACAGACTTCTTGCAATTTAAACACAAAATCAAAGGAGGCCAGTGGGTTTGGGTGGAGGTATTTCTGTTCATTTTCTCCACAGATAATAACAGGTGACAGTTGCCACACTTTTACTTGGATGGGCGTGAAACTCTCCCAGTTGAATCATCAGCACGCAAGATGATGAACTGCATTAACGAAACATCTGGTTCCTTAAAAACGTAACGTGAACTATGAAAAACAACTTCCAATCTATCAAACACCCAGTTACTGTGCTCACTCGAGTCACTTGAAGCTCATGATAGGAATTTTCACACACATTTTGACTTGTAGCAAGAAAAGCACCAGTGTCCTTAATAACATTAACAATAGCTCCGTTCTATTCAAGTGTCCCAAGCCACGACAGCGTGACAGTGAGCCGACACGCACGCTGCCAGGACCCTGAAGCAGCTGAATAGAACTGAGCCATGATTCATTTTAGTGTTTACACCTGTGCTTTTCCTGCTGTGACAAAAAAAAAACTGCACTTTGTTAAGGAAACTGATTTTACAGCTTAACTGAATCACGTTTCTGGATTCTCAGTCAATTAGGGACCAGTACAACAACTATGGCTCCATGGGTATAAAAAAATCAGAGAAGAGAAAAAAGTGCAATTTTGTAGCCATAACGTAATCCTACAAGACTGTTACATCATCTGGGAGACTGGTGTGTTTATATGGTGAATAATGTTTAGAAGATCGTTTAAGAGAGCTTTGGCGTGGAAAAACACTTTCGGCACCAGCAGCTTCTTCCACTTCGCAAATCCATTACAATAAATGGTACATGAGCCCGGGATCACTCCAGTCAGTGATAATTATCATTGCTTGCCATTACAGTGTGTGCTACAGTGCCGTGTGGTGCCACATATAGAAGCACAACAGTCTTTGCCGTTGGGGCGATTTCACACTACATGCGTGTCAGTAGCACTGAAGATATAGAACAACTAACCCAACTGTGTAAGGGTTCAATTTAAAGTCTCCACTGAGCTGTGGAAGAATACAGATTGAGTCAGCTTTTTCAGCTCTAACAAAAAGATTTCCTTTTTTTTTTTTTTAACCGATTCCACTCTTCTACGGTTTCAGTCTGTTTTATGATGAGTTGATGCGGTATCGTGGTTTTGCACCCTCTCTGTGAGTCCCCCAAATGCTTTTACAAGACACGCCACGATCTCGACCGGGAGAAGAACTCGTGTTGTTTTTTACAATAAAAGCACTCTGGGTGGAAAACTGCAGTTTATGAGCAGGCTCTCAGCAAACAAACAGCAGATCAGTGGAGCTGCGGTGGGCCTGGTGCCGGTGAGGCAGTCTCAGATAAAAGTTCTGCAACTCTGCACACCAACAGGGGCATTTACTGTTTAGTTCACTGAGGGGTCAAAGTGAATGAAAACATCCTGGACTTCTTTTCAGGTCCATCCACGAGGAGTTCCACGGAGATCAACATTTGCACTGAGCATTTAGCTCAAAGGCCCCATGTGCCAAAGTACAGCCTTTAAGAGCCGCAAGCGTGGCTGCAGATTATTAGTCTTCTTTTACATTTTAGCCTTTTTTGCCTGACATCTAAGGTTTCATGAAATTTCATAAAACAAGCATGTTTTAAAATGCAAAAAAAAAAATACAGTTCCTGTGAAAAAAATATATTTATTATTAAAAAGTCGCTATCCAGTAAAGTAGTAAAGATAAAGTATATTTAGCTTAGAACCCACAAACCTGAAAAGACTAAAATAATAAAATCTCATCTTATATAGCATCTTAACACGCTGATGCTAATGGGTTAGGTAAGAACGGGGGAGGGGTCAACAACTCTCCACAGCACAAGTGACTCATTGATGTAAATATGATACTGGGAGCTAAAAGTAGGGCTCAAATACCTAGACAACTGCACACTTCCGTTACTCTATCTAAGCTATCAGAGATCAATTGGCGAGAGGAGAGGCTCTGTCACCTCCAGATGTTTAGTGGGAGTCCTTGGCAGCAGCAGCAGCAGCAGCAGTCTTACGTCCAGCTCGGCCCTTGGACTCCTTCCAGCGTAAAATACACCTTACTGCACATTTTCCGCTGCAAAAGTTGGTCTTTTTCCAAACCTTAATGTATCGACTGGGTTTGAAGGCTCTAGATAGTGCAGAACTATGTGCTGTTTGCTGACAGTTTGTTGATGGACTTCTCTGGCTGATGGATTTTATCTTTTTTCCTCCCCAAGCACAACAAATATGCAGCCTCATTTACAACCAAACAGCACAACTGCACCAGGGAAGATCTTGCGGTTATACAGTATAATTTGCTTCCTATTTATCACTGTACTCCAGATGTTAAAACTTTTCATCTTCGACAGCCTCGGCTGAATTAGATGTGATATAGGGAGAACATCTGGGATGGGGCTGTAGTTAACGCTGAATCATTTTAAACATGACTTTATTTAGTTTTGAGTGGAACACAGAAGCCAACCAGCGGAAAGAAACTTGTGGATCTGCAGACACTTTTGATCATGTGGAGTTTTCAAACCCTCCCCGAGAGATGACTGTTCACCATGACAACAGACCTCCCTGATAATGCATGCTGTGTATTTCTATCAGCAGCAGTGTGAAGCGAGGCTTGTCCTGCTACTTACACTTTTTAGCACGGGCATCATTTGGTGCATAAACCATATAACTGTATAATAATTAGGCATTTGAAGACGTGTTTTAAGTTCATTTTCGAAGAACTGGTGCACATAATGACAATCAGTGCCGAGAGCTGAGAAAGGAAGGAGCTCTTTCATTCTGTGCCGATGTCCTGACGTAGAGGAGGCAGAGCTTCCGACGGAGTAATTAAAAATACCTGTTAGCTTGAACGGAGCTGATCCATTTGTCTGACCTGCGATAATGTGCATCGCAGCACCACAGAACATTGTTCTGAAATAACATTTCCTCGTGAAGCTGACTGTCAATAGGACTGTAATTGTTTTGGGAGAGTTCAGCCGCTGCAGGTATGATTCCTGCAGCAGAAATATTACTTCTGCACCGTCGCAACAAACTGTCTCAGTTTAACCACCGTTTCCTGGTGTGCGTTGATTGGCCTGTTGTTTCCCTGCCTGTACCTGCAAGCATCAGCAGATAAGGGTGCTTTCATACCTGTAGTTCAGTAGACTCGGTGCGATTCAACATTGCCGCATTTTTCTTTTGGCTCATTTAGTGCTTTGTCAAGCACAGCAAACTCACAGGTCAAAACGGTCGCTTTTCTTTCAGACAATGAATCCAAGTGAAGCTCACCAACAATTCCTGAACTCAAAACAAAAATGGAGCAACACCAAATTTATGTGTCTTTTAAGCCATTTGATGGATATAAACACATCGAGATTGAATAAGCTTCTATGCCACCTGAACTAACTGGCCTATCCAAAGTAATACTCCAAGGTCGAGTAAAACCAAACAACTTAGGTGTAAAAGCATCTTAAAATGAACAAGCAAATATTAGTTTCAGGTGATTTTACACTAAATTATGAATATTGTATTCCATTTCTGCCAACAGATTCCCCTAAATCATATAGAGCTAGCACCTGGGTTGTAAATAGCATTTTTTCATTATCTGTTGGTTGTTTGATCAATAAAATACAGAAATGTATCAGAAATTGTGCAAAATGTTTCCCAAAGCCCAAGGTTACATCCTCAAATAACATAAAACAATTATCAAATAGTCAGCAATTATTCTAAAAATAACTAATTGACAACTAATTGATTCATTGACTAATCGTTACAACTCTAGCTGTCAGAAAACGGAAAGCTTGACAGATGTAAACTAAAAGTACGTGCCTTAAACAGGTAAAAAAGGTCAACGGTAGATCAAAAAAGCAAGAAATACCTCCCCCCGGTTCTTAGCAGCCTCTGACTCTAAACCACCTACATTCAACAGCAATTTCTGAAAATGCCAGGACTTTTCAAGACACTGTATTTTATTGACAGTTGAAAGCCGGAAAACCGGTACAATATGAATGCAGCTCAGACTGATCTTGCAGGTCTGAGGTCTGATTTGGCACAATGTGGAGTGGTTCTGAACAGGACCAGCAGCTGAAGGCTTTCTTTCTGCTCGGAGACTATTGAAACACATTGAATGAATCACCAGTCAATTCAGTGGCCAAGGTGTGATGGCTGTATTCCTCCGAGCATAGGCAGCGAGAGAAAGTGAGAGAGAGAAAGAGGAGGCGGAGATAGATAGAGAGATGAAAAAGGAAAGAAAGACATACACGGGGACAGTGGGCATATATAAAAAGACAGAGACCTGGGGGAAAAGAGACTGACAAATTAGAGACTGCGAAAAAGAAAAAGCGACAGAAAATCCATAGACTCAGAGCTGAGATTGTGTGTGGCCCTTGTTAAAAGCGGGCGTTGTACATAAAGGATAGCAGAGCCTTTTTATCTCACTGAGTTGTGGCGATGAGGAGGGAGGTCTGAAGATTATGTCGGTTGCCAGAGTGCAGGGGCTCCATTCACTTTCAACTCAAAGCACCCTCAGAGTGGATTTGCTTCAACGTGCTGAAAAACCAACAGCATGATGCACAGCCAGCAAAATAAGTGCGACTGAATATCTCTCACAAAACTACATGAGAGTTGAACTGGCATCAGACTGAGTGGGAGAGCTTTTTTTTTGCAAAACTGCAAGATCTGAATTTAAATGGACAATTAATTCCAATTTGCAAACCAATTCACCAGGAAATTATTCAACCGAAGTCGCAAGTGAATTTTTTCTATTTTATTTGAAGTTGTGGAAATTTATGTTTTCAAAAACAAATTCAAAAGTCAAAATAACTTTTAAGTGAATCTCTGCAGAATCCAACATGTCAAACATTGATTTATCTGGCTGTTTTTCTTTCTTTTTTTCCTTCAAAATGCATCTCAGATAAGAACTGATGCCTGGATTTGAATGACTACACCGTCACTATATTGCAATCAGGTAACACATGCGGCTCACATGCAAAGATACAGTTTCTGCATTCATGTCACAGCTTCCAAGTAGTAAATTATTCATTACGTCCCCCGATGGTGGAAATGTCACAGGAATGTACTGCCACAGACAGACAAACACTGTCTCTCTCGCTGCCCATGTTCGCTGTATATGTCCAACTGTGTTACGGCACATGTAGGCAGTCTTCATCTTCCACACTTTGGCTGAAAATGTTCCTGAAATTTTGTTTCAGGGAAATTACCAAAATGTTTTTTTTGTACTTTGGCTCAAAGAAATATTTGAAGGTATATCCTATTGTGTGAAAAATCAGTTATATATCTATTTTATTGGATCATGAAGTATTTTCCCACTGTGACTGTGCACAGATTTATAAATAAATCTAGTACATCTATGTCTATATACATATTAAGCATACGCTTTAATTCTACTCCATTTACTTTCTTCAATTAACTTTGCACACCAACAACGTAATTAACGTTCCATCAACATAAACACCCACCGACCGTCTGCACAAGCTCCGCTGAAGCAGCCAATGGAGCGGAGCCGTCAGTTGCCGTCCTGTTACCTGTCACGCCATTGGACAATTAAGCCATCATCTCTGTGACAGCAGCTGGTGGGTGTGTGGACCGATATAGCAACAAGGACCAGAACCATCGCCACACACAGTGAGTCACCGGTGGCATATGTGCATCTGTGCGTGTGTGAAAAAGGTGTCGCTAAAAACACCAGATGATCTGCTATGATCTCTTTGGACTTTCCAACTTTCTAATCGTCCTCTCTGTCCTGCTCACATGCACTATGACACACTTTTTTACAGTTTGCACATTTTTAAAAGGTGAAATTTGGGGAAATGCCCCAATGTGTTTTTTTTTGTCAAGAGTTACTGTAAATGAAGAGTTAGACACCACTCTAATGTCCGTAGAATTATTATTATTTTTTTTATTTGTGGGACTATGTTTTGGCGAAGCACCACAGTGACGACAAGAGTCCAGGAAGCGACTGTGTCTGCCCAAAAAAATAGTCCCACACACAAAAAACCCAACCTGTCTTTTTAATACTTTGGTTTTGTAGTGAAGTAAACAACATATAACATGTTTATTAGAGCGCTTTCAAGGTCCAGTTTTGGTTCAATCTTTGGACTAGGGCTGAACAATTCATCAAAATGCTGTAATGTTTTGATAAAGGTAAAATATGTTACAACATACTATTATAAAGGGCCTACAAATCATATTCCCCCGATGTAGGGGAACATGATTGTTGGTACAGACTTTTTTTTTTCAGTGAAAAAGAAATTCCCAAATTCTCAATAAAATCATGCCTCACATCAAAATATCTGTCAAAATAATTACAACGTGATTTATTTTTGCATATCGTTCATCTCTACTTTAGACAGAGTTATGTTAGATGTTTCTAGGCTTTTTGCTGAATGTAAATTCATATCTAATGTAGTGTAAAGATAAGAGAGTGCTTTTGATCTTTTCACCTAACTCTTTGCAAGAAAGCCAGTAAGTGTAACTATTCCTTTAAATGTACGATTTTATCATGTTTACCCTCATTTAGCCAACATGTTGTTTCGTGATACAGACATTTTAATTCAGACATTCAACATCTACTACAATTACTACAACATTCTACAACATCTATCAATTAGTTGTCAATTAGTTATATATATAGGGTGTGAGAACCATATCAGTCACTTGATTGCAGTGCTTGAGCCAATCCGCCAATCAATGTTTCCCACTGAACCTGACACAGCAGACACGCAGCCTTTCAAATGTACCTGAAACAACTAGTCGATTGATCAAATTGGTCGACAGAGAGAAAAGATGTCGGCATCGTAATTTCTCAAGCAGAAAAGGGCAAAACATTCTCGGGGTCCAGCTTCAAATTGTGCTTCTTGTTTTTCTCTTGTGTGATAGTGAACGGAATATCTTTGCATTTCGGATCGTTTATCAGACAAAATAAGCAATTTGGAGGCATCACCACGGGCTGTAGGAATTTGTAGGCATTTGTAAGGATCTTCTGACATGTTCTAGATTAAATGATTAATTGAAAAAAAAAATGGCGCATTAATCATAATCAGTCACAAGCAGAAGAAGAGAGCATCCAAGTCTCTGCAAGTTTACCGCGCTGAAATGGACAGAAACCAGTAGCTACTGTGTAAAAGCAGGAAACAATTCTTTCACATTTATCAGCAGCAGTGTTAGCTGTTAGTGTTAACTGATAACGAGAGTAACTAATAAGCCTGGCACACAGTAACACACTACATTTACTCTCATTTGGATCACATGCAGGCAGAACTTCGCTTGAAACATGGCGGCGTCAGCTGTGAAGTAGACATATCTCCAACCTGGATCATTGATCTCTGCTCCGCTACGGCGACATCACCTATCTTGCCAATTAACCTGGCTAATGGAGCGGGAGAAAAACTGCTGTTAAGAGTTACACAAGACATCAGTTCCACTGCATAAGACACGCCGACCAGCATTGTTTTTTTTCCTCTCCGCGAAGGTCAACTAATAGGTGGAAGCTCACATCGCAAAAACAATTACCTCCAGCAGGGGGGTAAGGAGAGACGCAAGCAGAGGGAGAAAAAAAGGCCGTCTTTTAATTTGTGGTCAATTAGGTTGCTTTGAACAAAGAGGATTGCGGGCAGTGTGGTTTCCTGTGGGTAACTACTACTGAAACGTGTGAGAAATAACTTAATAATATCTTAATGTCTTTGGCCTCACATGCTGTGCAGAATAGCCGGGGTGTTTTTTCGCGGATTTCGCCATCAGAAGACGTCTTTCCCGAAGGCTGCGACTATAACAGAGCTAACTGTGCATGGCCAAACTGTAACATACAGTAGCGTTAGACCTCCAGCTCAGCTAGTGGTGGTATCAGCTGGCTTAGCTATTACAACAGTTAACAGAGCAAAACATGTTGTTGACTATGGCATAGCATTAGTTCCACCGCATTAGACACAATGACTATCACTGTGACAGCATCTCATTCACAAGGCTACACACACACACACACACACACACCTCCCTCTTTTTTCACCTACGGTTATACTCAGCATCCACATTTACAGCACAATGGCGCGTTTCGCGTGCGCACAGCATTTGCACATGTGGCAATCTGACCGGCATTGTACTGCGGGTGTGTTAACTTGCACAGCTGTTGTTCCCTTTTTTGTGTATGTAAAAATGTACAGAAATCTCCCATTTCACTGCATAATAGACCTTTTACAAGCACGCACTCGCACAAGGAGGGTCATTCACGTTAATATCCTCTGGTAAATTAGGTGATTTTCATATGTTGTGCTCTTTTTGTACCGCATACGCACACATGCGTGCACACACAGGCGTACGGTGTCTGTAACAGTGTCCTATTCAACGTGACAATAGGTCTTCAGTCTGTGCATACTGACTGTACATGACTCCATGAGCTGAGCTACAGCACAGGCGGCTCTGCTCATGTTTATGCATCTGTGTACTTACAATGTCCCTTTCTACGTCACAGTGCGTCTTCAGTCTCTGTGCACACGTGTAGGAAAACTCCACCCTAAGGTCCTCTTACACGTTTGCATCGCGTGAATCTGCTGCTTAAAAGATACAGGATTCATTTTGTGGTACCACTTAAGCCTAAACCTCCTTACTCTGCTTCTACTCGAGGTACTGATTCCCTTCGTTTCCCAGAGTAGCCTCCAGAGAGTCTCGCCTGGACTTCTTTCTCCGACTGCAGCTGTTATCCTTGCTGAAACTATGCGCAGGATTCATGCTCCTTTGGTCACATGCAGCCGAGGCGAGGAGCTTATTAATGATAACGTTAAAAACAGCAAGCGACCGCCATCTGACAGCTGGTAAAAACTGTCATTTGTGCACCGTGCTCAAAATGCTTGGAGGAGCCTTCTGTATTTATTTTGCATTAAAGCTGCACTGGCCAGTAATTTTTTTATAAACTATGGGTCAAACGGCTGTTAAATGTTAAGACTGTTGCTCATAGTGACGAACCAACAGGTCTACACCACCCAACTGTGCAGATCCCTTCAGTTGTAACTGTTTCAGCATCTTTCAGCATTTTGGTTTTGGTTTTTGGGCCCCCCTCAGCGTTGTTCCTCTATATCCACCAAACGCTGCCTGGCCAGCATCAAACAGCAGACAAAGTTAGCGACTAAAGCGCCAGATATTTCCCTCAGGAGTTGGTGGAGACCAAAAACAGAACTAAAAGAAGATGGATTTAAATGGATTTAAATTCTTACATTGGCCAGAGACACAATTCCTAATTCTATTAATTAATTAATTCTAAGCTAATGTTGCTAATGTGTGTAAATATACAAAACTATCAATTAATACTGCATTAGAGCAGCTCAATGGAACTTTTCATTTAGTGCTGATTTTTATGATCCTTGTACAACTTGAATTCAGCCAGAGCACACCCCAGCGCCGTAAAGTATACTAATGGCAGGCATTAAGACCAACTTATTAATGACAAATAGAAACAGTCAGTCTTCTCACCATTGGTCTTGCTTGTTTACGTGGGTCTTTTAGAGGCATCTGTATTAAACTGAGACTGTTTCATAAGCACAGCTTAAAGAACTCCATGTAGTGGTTTTAAGTTTCCCCTCTGTTTTTTGTGATATGTTTCTCCGCATGACGGCTGGAAAAATGCAAGAAAAACAAAAAAAAAAGGTAAGGCCAACCGGCTCGCCATGATTTACACGCCTAACTAATGAAATCGCTGCTCACATGTACGCATTTACACACACACACACACACGCCTTACACCCACAGACAGACCATCCCTAACGCCCCATTGTCTTGCCTGGCACCAGTTCCCATTGACACAGATGGTGATGGGAGAATGAGATACAAAGAGAGAGACAGACGCAGAGGGAATGGCAGCAGCTGACTCTATGAGTTTACATCAGGTCCGTTCTCCCATTCCCCGCGTCCATACATCGCCTCCTATAAATCACACGTACCTGCCGCCATACGTCCGTCCATCCATCTGCCATCCGCCCCTCCTTCACCTGCACCACCTCCATCTATCACTCCCAGCCTCCGTCCATCCATCACCGCTCTATATGGACTCTCAGCATCCGTCTCAGAGCTCCCACCAACAGCCATTCATCCCTTCGATCCACCTATTCGTCAAGCTGTCCCTCAAAGCAGATCCCACCTTGTATCATGACCTTTTACGCACCTATTAACTTCTGAAATGTGACCTGTCAGTCATCTATCTCTTTCCCCTCCACACATCCGTCTATCCACCCACACCCAAGTCACCGAGCTAAACATGTGTCTTCTCCTATCCCCCGTTATGGCTTGGTTTTTATGTTGAACTCTTTTAAGATTTTCAAAAAGGAGCCTTTCCTTTCTCCTGACTGATCTTCCCGTTTAGACCCCCCCCCAACTCCCAACTCCCGCACAGGATCAATAGTAATCTTAACACTTACCAGCTGCATGCCACAGATGAAGGCCAAGGTGCACCTGCCGCTACAGCACCCCACCCATGTTGTCCTCCACCCTCTCTCCAGCGAGCCACGTGGAGCGGGGGGAAAAAACTCTGGGTGAAACTCCCAAACCTCCAGCTGGACCTTCAAAAATCCAAAAAGCCACCCCCCGAGGGCCGTCTGACTGTCTGTCTGTCTGGCTGGCTGGCTGGCAGCCCAGGTGGAGGCGCTCCCTGCTCGGCCTCGGAGAACAAGAGCTCAGCCCCGGTGCTCGCTGGAGCTCGGGATGAGGGGGGATAAAAGACTAGTACTTTATTCACTTGGAAGGAGAGGTGAAGAGCCAGAAATGTGACCCAGCCCCTCCACCCCCTCCTCTCTCTCTGGATCTCCAACGCACAAGGCAGCCGAGGTCAAGGATCAAAGATGGAAGGTGGGCCTTGGGGACGTCCACAGATCGTTCCTGGTGAATCCACAGAGCTCGTGTCGGGTAGGAAAACCCCTCTCCGATACTCTTCTGATCTGGACGAATCAGGTGGTGGTGGTGGGGCTCATTTTGACCGATGACCGATGGTGCACAATCAACCCCTGACCCCTCCAGTTAGGCCCACGCGGGGTCCACTTGTCCGGGCATCATCTGCCGGACTGGAAGGTCCCCCATCAATCGCCTCGCATCCTCGTGCAACAAACACTGAAACAAACCACTGACACCAACAAGCGAATGACAGAAGCAGCAGGGTGAGGGTGAGATTAGACGGACGCCCACATTAGACGCTCTTTTTGTCTCATGATGCCTCTTACTTTTAGGTTGAAAGAGCCTAATCTGTTGGTGGCATGTATTCTCCTGTCACAGACCCGCTCCTCTGCTCTCCTCTCCGGGGAAGTACCAGGCATGCATCAGCATCAGCATCCTCCAAAGGGTTCATTCACACCAGAAACAACACACAGCGGATGTTATCTCCAATGGATACACAGATATAATCCAGTGTCTTCTGCCTTTTTATCTCTCTGTGCATTAGGTGCTTTATCCACTCAGAAAAAAGGACAGTAACATTGTTGTTGCAAGGACGTTGTGATGAAGAGGAAAAAAAAAAAAGAGAGAGAAGAAGAAGAAGCTGATTTCGGTGTCCACTAAGTCCTCCTCCTCCGGTTCATCTCCCCCGGCAGCTCCTCAGCGCAGCAGCCGGTGTGAGAGCTCCGTCCGTCGGTCGGCGTGTGCTCCACCTCCGCCCCGCTCTCTCTACAGCGCTACCGAGGCAAACAGCGAGTCCGCGCCTCGGATGGAGAGGGACGGGGTGACATTTCGGGTCGAGGCAAGTCTGCAGACGCAAGGCACAAAAATAAAAAAACAGAAGAAGACCCCAACCAAAAAATAAAAAAGAGTCCAAGTTTGTGTTCAGTCGTCTTGAGAGTTTTTTGTTTTTTCCTCCCTTTTCTTGTGTCTTCAAGGAGTGGAGAGAGGAGACAATAAGAACCGGGATGGACCGACGGACCGAGGGAGACAGCCGAGAGGAGCGTCTCTCTCTCTCTCTCTCTGTCTCTCTCTCTCTGTCTCTCTCTCTCTCTCTCTCTCTCTCTCTCTCTCTCTCTCTCTGTCTCTCTCTCTCTCTCTCTCTCTCTCTCTCTCTGTCTCTCTCTCTCTCGCTTCTGCCAGCTGTCAAGTCAAACACCGACCAACCACGTGGCTGTTCCTGCGGGCGGGATTTCAAAATAAAAGCGTGTGTCAGCTTATAAAAACACTGCAAGTTTTTTTTTTTTCTTTTTTTGCACCTGCTTATGAAAAGGTGTCAGTTTAATGCTGATGCCTCTGTATGGCCTGTTGTCTATTTCTATAATACTGTGTTATTATTCTTAACCCTGTAAAGCCTGAACCATGAAATAATTGCCAGGAAATTCTCATTTCTTTAAACTGGAGTGTTTATTGAACCTTCTGACAAATAAAAAATCAAATGTATCATATTATACATAAATATCAATTTACAATTGCTGTTAGAGGGTTAAAGTAGATAAGTTATTTAACCCTCAGGAGTCTTGGGTTATTTAGGTTATTTGTGAATATTTTTGATTATGTTTTTAAAAAATGTTTACCATGCCAATGTTTTTTTTTTTTATTTTGACATACTGTATTGGAACAACTCATATTCTTCAAGCATGCCCGTCTGATTGGGGACCTGTAAGGGTTAAAAATGACTTTTCATCATATTCACCAAAACTGTCACTTTGTCCTGACAGTAGTACATGGGAGACAGATAATCTGTGATAAAAATCAGACTCCTCAGGCTCCACCTGCTGTCTCTAAGGCCTTTTGACAAGAATCCGCCATGCCTGAATCAAAACAACCAATCAGGGCAGAGTATTTGGCGGAGCTTCAGTCCTCCTGCACAGGCTCTGCTCCACCGTGCAGATGTAAGAGTGGATAAACAATGACCGAACAACCAACCAACCAACCAAGGGAAATGACACATATGTAATGTATGTATCTGTTTTATTTATGAAATACATTGTGAGACATGGTTTTAAAGTTCATAGAGGTATTACATTCACGGTGGACATTAATGTAATACAACCGGCTTATAACATAACATTTTATGTTACACGCTTCCAAAACAAACGCACATGCTAGGCGGTGGTGAAACACTATTGCCTTTGTCCACAAGGGTCGCTAAAATCGACAAAAAAAGAAAGTTCTGTGTACTTGCTTTAACTTGAAATAGCACAAAAACAAAGTAGTAGTGACATTTTCTCAGTGTTTTTTTTTATATATATACTAAAGCTGAGGAATATCAATGGTGAAAATGTTAAAATCACATCACATGCCCCCCCAGGTTTGAAGAAAGTACATTTTTGTTGGGACCTGTGGTGGATAAAACAGGAAAAAGTATGAATGGCTCAGCATGCAAAAAAATGTGATTAAAATCTGATTAAAAACTATCCAGAAAAAAACGTTTCTGTATTATATACTGTTTTCAACCGACACTGCTTGTTCATTGGTGGTGGTGCTGTCGTGGTTTCTATTAGTGCAGGTCGACACTGTTTGGATCAGATGCTCTTTTCCCTTTAGGTTGGGGTTACTTCTTTGAAATGCTCAAAACTGAAAAGGCTGGGTTCAACATTTTGGACCTGTGAATACTGGACTTGCATCTTGCATACAGGGCAAAGCAAAGAACAATAAATGTACCTCAGTGCAGCCAAGCCTACGCGGTGCAGTTTTTTATTGGTGAAATATTTTAATAGTTTTTTTTAGCATTCAGCAGCTATAGTAAAATGGTGTTCAAGTGCACATTGGGTTTGCTCTGCTGCTATTCTTGCTTAGTTATTATAGCCTAGACATCTTTAAGAGTTGAAATTTAGACATAAGGAAAAGAGGAGGCCCATTATATATTATCATTTCAAATGCATACACATTATTCATTCCCTCCTCTCCCTCTGGGCTCCTTCAGGCTCTTATTTTGAAGGCCGGAGGATCTCGCCCCCGGTGCTGCTGCCTCTGTCTGGCTTGATGGGGGCTGATGTTCCGCTCGGCGGGGGGGCGGCGGGGCTCCTTTCACTCTCTGAAACGCACAAACAGAGACCGGCTGAGACGGAGCTGTGGTCGGCGTGCAGCTGCTGGAGAACATGGCCTTCAAGCATTATCCTCAATGGGACTCTCCCTCTCTCCCTCTCTCAGCGGGGAGTCCGGTCTGAGTTGTCAGGTTAATCATTTTATCCTCATTCACTTAATTGAAGGCTGAAGGGTTTCCCGATAACCTGCTATTAAGGCTGATTTTCTTTCTTATTTCAAAAGGGGTCGGAGTGTTTGGAAACTTCATGTGGCACATTAAAATTGCTCACACAACTATCCATTAATTATTTGAAAGAGCCTCGAGTTAACACTTCTGAGGGTGATTGCCTCATTTCTGAATGACACTCAGTTTAGCTCTGTGTTGTTCCCACAGTGGCTGGAGTTCAGCGAAGGCACCACGACTGCAGACCGCTGACAAATAAAGCAGCAAAACAAGCAGTTTCCCTACAATTAAAGGTGGGAAATCTCTATGTGTGTGTAAGTGTGTGTCTGTGTGTGTGTTTGGGGGTCACTTGTGCTACGCCTATGAAATGGCCAGCAGTTAAAACAGACACAGAGGTGTAGAGGCTATCACTGCTTTAGCTATACAACATAATGGCCTGCTTTCCCCTCACCATCAATCTCTGTCACATCCCACCCCTCCCACACACACACACACACACAACACACACACATGCATACACAAAACAACACGTGCATTCAAATCCACACGGGCATGCACAAATAAATGCACACCTGCACTTTTTTGCACACACACACACCTGAACCTCACACAAACCTCACGCAGTGCGACAGGAGTTTAATTATGCTGCTAATCTTGAGTGACAGTGGCATGTATAATGGCTGATTCCCCGGGGCCACGTGTCAAACCATCCACCCATTCATCCATCCATCCCTCCGTCTATTTATCATCTTACCTACTTAGTCATCCATCCATCGCCCCACCGGCCCATATTTCCAGTCAACTTCTCCCTTTCTGTCGTCAGCGTTCCTCCACCTCTCTTTTTTATATAATTTCCTGCTCCTCTTCTTTCTGTCTGTCCCTTTCTTGTCATTTCTGTGGCCTTTTTGATCGTCAGCCCCTCTAATTTTCTTTTTGTCACACATCATCTGCTCTTTCACAAAGGTTACTGACCGGGCCCATGGGCCCGTCGCCCGGGGGGCACCTGAGCACCGGGACCTTGGCCTCGGTTCACCTGAGGACGAGTTCCCAGGTGGTCAGGGGCTTTGTCAGCCCAAGGGTGAATACATCACAGATCTCATCAGTGTGTGAATCTGAGCCGATATGAAAGCTAATGCAGCAGCAGTGCTGAGATGATTGATGATGATTAGTGGTAGAGTATGACAAAAAATTAAGCAGTAACAATTTTGATCATCCACTCACTGACAAGGTGTTTCACTGGATTCAGACTCACTCTTTATTTCTGTTTATTTTTTATTCTTTTATGGCAGTACACTTCAGATATTTATGTTTTGAATTGTTGGTTGGACAAAATGAGACATTTGAAGAGGTCATCTTGGGCTCTTGGGTCTTGTGGAAGATTTTTCACCATTTTCTGACATGTTATGGACCAAAATTGTAAATAGAAGTCCAACATTATTACTAACTGTTAAAAAAAGAGAAAAAAAGCTTTATGCAGTGGTTTTTCAGTACACGTGCTGTAGGTTGATGACAAATGAGCCTTTGAATCCTTATTACATGTTAAGCCGTTTGAATGAATGCATGATGAATGCAAGGCACAAACTCTTAAATGACAAAGAAGCAAGAGCAGCAGTTGTGATTAAAATTTGTTCTTTTAGAAAAAATTATAGGGATTTTGCATCCCTGTTGGCTTTACAGTTAAAAAAAAAACTGAAAGACTTTCTCTCGTAAAGGGTGGCATCGTTTTTGAAAATATATATGTAGCTGGAAAGTCATTTGTGCTGCTTCAAAAAATGCACTTAGATATGCACAACAGCCACATTTTTATGGTCACTGGGCCGTGTGTTTAGTTTGAATCTAAAAAGACTTTTTCCTTACTGATCAGTTTTAGATTTATAGATATAATTAAGCAGTGTACATCCAAGGATCCCTTGCCCATCTTGGTGGCTTCTCACCTTTTAATCTATGCATGCACTTTAATGTTTCCGTCCATCCACCCAGCAGTGATTCTGAAATGCAGATCGAAGAACTGAGCTGCTTTGCCAACATATGCTGCTTTCCTGTCATGTCAATAAAGCTTATTTGAATTTCATTCTGACAGAAAAAGTGACAGCGAGTGAGAGAGAAAGAGATAGGCTACACCTCCTTCCAGATAGTGAGATAGTACGCGTTCATTACTTTATCTGTCGGGACCAGATGTCACCAGATGCCTGCTGCTGCCAGCCTATCTCAGCCCACACACACACATACACAAGGAAAACACACAGACCTTCTGCCACTCTGACATGCCATACCTCCTACACCTTGTCCCATCAGAAAACAATCTAACTGCAGACCCAGGTAAGTTGAAAATAGCCCATATGGATGTGGAATATAAGTTAAGGTGACTGAACGACTGAAGATAAGAATCTGCTGTTTACGCCAGATAAAAGTGCGGATAGTCAGAAAGGATGTGACGGCAAAACGACAGAGAGAGAAACGAGAGGGGTTGTCATGTCGAGTCAGTATTATTTATTACTGTATTTATATGTAGCTCAATATCACAAATCACAGTTTGCGTGCAAGGAGCTATACAATATGTGCAGCGGTCGACACCCTCTGTCCTTTAGACCCTCTGATGGGGGAATGCAAAAGTCCCCCTACCCCCCAAAAAAAACAAAAAAAAAAACAAACACTAAACAGAAAACTAAAAGGAAATCTCTGGAAAAGCAGCAGAGGAAGGATCCTTCTCTCAGGACGGATAGACAGATAATAGATGTTTAGAGAAGAATAGAACCAAAATAAATCACAGTATATACAATTAGGATGTATAAAAATGAAGAGACATGGTATTTTTGCCTTGCCTTGCCTCTTCATCATCACGGATCACGCATAAAATCAGGCTATGAGTGATATATGATTCATGCATGAGAGCGATTCGTTGTTGACCCTCGCATTAGTTGTGCCGAGACATGATCGCGCTCATCCGTACGTGATGGGTAATTTTAACCGTTGTTGATGAGGACTAGATGCCTTATAGGCAGCCTGGTGCGCTCTGTCTCTGATTTTAATGCTCAGTGTTTGTGCTTTAATAGGCTATTTGACCTATCTGTGGTTTATTTGTGCCGATAAACTATAGAATACAGTGCATCACTCAGATGTGCAGATGTGCTCTACTGGCCTTATTTCAGCATACTGTGGTGTTTGGTTTTGGTACCCATATGGAGGTCTGATGTGGTCTTTAACCGTTGATGCTTATATAAGAAATGCTGACATAAAGCAGGTTGGCCTACATGCTTGCAGCTGTGAAAGTTTTCCAGTCAGTCCTCTCTTTGAGAAATGTGCAAGGCGGAGGGAAAGTGAGACACAAGGGTCCACAGGAGGATAACACACAGGTGGGAAAAGGGTAACCTCCATTTTGAAAGGTTTTGATATAAAAATAGAAATCATGGCAACAAGGAAGTACGTGCTGAGTTATGTTTAAGTGACTGCAGAGCTGTCGGCGCATAGCTACAGGAAAATGGCAAATACTCTCCCTTATTCAGTGTTATTGATTAAGAAGCCTAAATATCCAATGGGGGCGTGGATATTTTAGGGAAAGGCAAAGCAACTTTATTTGTATAGCACACTGGGTCAATTCAAAGAGCTTCACAGAAAGATACAGATAAAGTACAATGGAGATAAAAGATTTAGAGTTAAAAAAGAGCAAAAGCAACAAAAGAAGCAAGAGGTAAAAGACTTAAAAAGTAAACTAGTCTCCAAAAACAGTTCAAATGAAGGCTATTCAGAAGCAAGCTAAAGGATAGTCATTAAAGCACAGAGTGGGCGGTGTAAAAAGTTTTTAGCTTTCACTTTAAACTGGCCAGAGTTGTGGCGAGTTTAATATCATATAGGAGGTTTTTCCATGCCTGTGTTGCATATTTGGGCCTGGGACCATCAGCAAGATTTTGATTTTGATTTGATTTGATTTTGTCATTATGGTAGGCTAGATAAAGCATAAACAATAAGACTAATGATTCTGGTGCTGGTTGGGTACAGTGGGTTTATCAGAGCATTTAGCTGAAAACAACTGGCTGTTAATGATGCTGATGAGAACAGTGATACTGAACCAGAACAGTGAAGTTGTGGGCCTTAAGCTCAAATCACTGAGCTGAAAGAGTCCAGAGTCGGATGATAATCTTGTGTAAGTTGATTACTTAGATTCACCACTTCCACATTATACATTGTGATTTGATGTCTTTTTATTAGGAGAGATGGGAAGTGTAGCCACGTTAAGGAAAAAATGAAAAAAGTATCTTTCTTACAGGCTATTTTGACTAGTTCATACAGCAAAAGGGCCAATGATGCATCCAGACTGCACCCCTCAGTACCCTGACCAGTCCTTCTCCAGTTCACTAATGCTCTCCAGAGTGGAAAACCTTTTCTTCTCCTACAAAAAAAGAGAGATGGTCATAAGCAGAAAACAATGGTTTAAGTGAAATATTCTGCTGACTGGCTGACTATGGCATAACAGCATAACTGTAGGCCGCTCTGTAACTCCTGGCTTTTCATAAGCAGCACAAATCAACTTGAAACCTGCTCGAAAACTACACCAAAAAGGCTTTTCAATAACACTTACAAGACTTGCTTGCCTCTGGCTTTCCTCTTCTGATAGATTTACATTCATTTCCATGACTCACACCCATGAAGAGAAACGGGTCGTAATGAAATCCCGAAAAAAGTGTATATTAAAACGAGGAGAAACACACACAACATGCACAGTACTTAACAGCTGAAACAATATCTGGGTTACACTGCCACCAGACATACAGGTCTGAATTTCTTAATTATGTGATATACGATACATATAATTTTACACTTTGTTTTTTGTATGAATGAAGTAAAGGAGACATAATGTGTTAATTTGTGAGCTTTAGTGGTGCTGGTAGCATATTTGGTTACCTTTGGACACATCCAGGCCAGCTGTTTCCCCGTTTCCTGTTTTTCTGTATGAACTATTAATTAAATATAGAGAAATGTACATTTTTGACATTCTGTGTATAACTTATTTATTTGTTCGTTGGGCACAGTAAACAGCTCAAGTCATGTTTGGGTTACACTACGACCTGTCACGTATCAGTTCAAACAGGTAATTCACATTCACAGTACTTTTTTATAGCGCAGTGGTTGTTTGATCTGGGAAATTATTGACGGCACAGTTGGAGGCCTTCACAGCACATACAAAAGAGATGCTGATTTGCTTGAAGTTGCAGCAACATTTATAGTATTTTGCTGGACATTTTAATGACTTTCATTTATATATCAAGGATATTTGTACGGTGGAGAAAACACAATTGAGAAGTCTGGTGGAAGGCTTCATTGTTTGGCGAGAGCTGAGCCATTTGCAGCTCGGTGTCAGCAAGATGAAGAAGAAGATTTCAGACAGAGCCGCAAGGCACAGACACCTGTCAGCAGCCGGGGTGAGGAGGTGGAGATGACACCATCACACACATTTTCATAGATTCACACCAACAATATGGACATGCCTGACGACATGAATTAGCTCTAATAGACGAATGAGTCACAGTGTGGAGTGTTCAACTTGTAAAACAAATAATCACTGTTCTGATGTTGTTTACTTCAATATAAAGATTCATTTGACTGAGATAATTTAGTGTCATTATATGGCTGATTCTGCACCGACATTCAGGCTGGTGGCGAAAGGGAAGACGAGGTCCAAGCTGAGCAATGCCTCTGCATAATCGCCCAATTTCTTTATGCGTCTGTGCAGTGAGAGAGCAGCTTTTAGTCGCCGGCTCAGCACCTCCAAGGTGGTTCATTCAGACTCTGTTTTCAGCATCACAGCCTTCTTTCTCACAGAGTCGGGGCACTGTCAGCAGCGGTTCATCATGTTCCCCAGTAGAATATACAGTACAAAAGCCCTGATGTTGTCAGACAAGAAATCCACTGATACTGAAACCTGAATTACTGTGATGTGCATTAAACGCTGCAGCTGCAATGAATTCAAAGGTTTATTCAACACTTTCTGGCCATGTCCAATCCCTTGGGATTGAGGATCTTTTTTCTATTCGCAGCTAGCTTTAAATGAGATGTCAGTTTCACTGAGACTTTTTAGTGTTATCCATGGAGGAGTCTACACGGTCAGATAAAACCCTCTCAACTTCTGCAAGACTTTTACATTTATCAAAATTTACAATGAAATTAGCAAGCAACTTGACACGTGCTTAACTTGTAAAGGATTTCAAAGTCCATGTTAGTTGGACGATTTCCATTCAACAACAGTGGTCACAGTAAGTGTTACAGTTACAAATAAAACTCCAAAACTGACAAAATAAGTCTGTTGAAAGAGACAGTTGTTGTTCTGATCACACTTGTGCCAAAATGACTGGATACATAAATTAGCGTGCAGCACAGAGGACAGAAACTCCCAGCAGATATTATATATTCTTCCCCATCGTTGATTTCCACACTTGAACTAGTAATGCTGTCTGATTAACATCCAATTTAAAGCATCATTTTCAGGAATTTAATCTACAGTTACTGTGAATCGTTGCTTCTGGCATTGTGAGATGATTGTCATTAATTTCCCAATTACAGAATTATTTCATTTGCCTTCAAGAATATTTCTGAGTGATCCAACAGCCAGGTATCTACTCTTATAATTATTATAGCATAGGGTGATTACATGAAGCATCCCACTATTCTCTGTTACCACCAGCTGTGCTTCTTCTACACTTTCGGATGAAGAAACCTTTTTCCTCTGGGAGTCCAAAGACTTATTGTACTGCATTTTTGCTTTGACTTTGCAAATTGTGCTGAGTGAAACAATTCAGTCACATGAAAAATGGCCCTCAAAGTTTTGTTCAGTTACCTCGTTCAAGGTACACAAGGACGTGGAACTACAACAGTGATAAACAACACCGTTACAGCAGAGGTGTCCTCAAGAAATCCATTCTAATACTAAGAAAAATCATGGGTATGTTGAATGCTTCTACAGGTTAGCCCAAAAACAAAGGCAGCGTCAGAGACGCTGTGTGTTTTTTTACTCTGATGTGTGTATATAGAGACATTTATGCCATGAATCACACACTAATTCAGTTTTATTTGTGCTCCTTGTCTGAGAAGGCATTTTTTTTCTGTCTTAATAGGCTGGCCTGTGTGTGTGTGTGTGTGTGTGTGTGTGTGTGTGTGTGTGCATGCCTGTGTGTGTGTGTGTAAAGGTAGGCTCGTGAGCGTATGTACTCAGTCATGTGTGTGTGTTTCTGTGTGTGTGTGTGAGTGTGTGTGTGAAGGCTTGTGAGCGTATGTACTCAGTCATGTGTGTGTGTGTGTGCCTGGAGGCAGAACTGTAAGTGCTATTAGACCTGTATATTGCAGCAGTAGCTCACGGGGGCTCAATACAATTCACTGCGTTTGTCATTTTTATCAAGAGCGCAGTCTAAATGTCTAATGTAAATCACAACAAGCTTTAAGTCCCATTACCGAATCCAGCCTTGGGTCAATTTCTGTGCGATACATTTAATTCTGCAGCCTCTGCACAATGACAGAAAATATTCTCAAGGAGAGCCCTCCTTCTTACATCTGCATCTGTTGGCTGCATCTCAACTTTCAGAAATATAATAACACATAAAACACTCCTATCATACTCCCTGATTCTCTGCTTTGTTAGACCAAGACTTGCCCTGTAAATACACAGTAACAATTAAATTGCCCCCACTTGGATATTGCTTCCCATTCAATGGATGAACCTTTCAGGAGTTTCTCCTGTGAGAAAATAATTATGTCTCTAATAGGCTGACTGAGAGTGTTTGTGTGTCCAAGCCTTGTGGTGGATCGTGCCCTATTAGTGTGTTTGTGCTGCACACTGTGCTACAATTAGGTCAAACGTGTGTAAATGTTTTAAACAATTTAAAAAATCCCTCTCACTCTTATTGTAAAGTAACCGTGCTTGATGGATTTCTGTGACTGTGAGAAACACTTCATAAAATAAAAAAAAAAAAACATTTAAAAAAAAAAGCAACACAAACATGTCTCTCCAGAATCATAATCAAAATCTTCCTCTTCAATACACATTGCCATCAGTCTTCAGGGAGACGATTTCTTTGGTAGCTGTAGTTCTGTTGGAAACTGTTCACAGTGTGGTCTGTGGATTATAGGGATGGGCAGATCTATCCGCAAAGAATCAATACCACAGACACTAAGGTCCGCTCTGAATCACAATACTTCTGTCAACATTCACATTCTGGGCACTTGAACACTCTTCTGCAACGACCACCTCCTCACACACAATTCACACAATAAACATTCATATTTATCCACCATTAAAAGCCCTCGGTTTTTAATGTGCCCATGGTTAATTAAGAAAGAGCAGCAAAAAGAAATGCCTAGTGTTTATCCGATTATTCTGCTGTAATTAAAATATTCTGAAGTCTCTTAAACCTATAATTGATATTACATTGGTTGCTTTTAACAATAAAATGCATTGATATTAGAGCTGCTGCAGTGATTCTGGCCCTCATATTGCTTGGTTTTGGATCAAAACCAAATGTTAAGTCCTTCCTTGGTGGATTAGAGTACCAAAGATGTTGTCTCAGGGAAAGGTTACTGTGACAATTTTTCAAATGTCATTCTTAAACCTTGGGAGCGCCGCAAACAGAATAACCATTCACCTGCTTTGTGTTACAGTGGCAGCAAAAATACCAGCATCTCAAAACTCGGAGAAATGAAGCCAAGAGTATCTGCATGGCTCGTTATGAGTGGAAATAAGTGTCCTTTTTTTGTTGTTGTTGTTGTTCATGTCTCACTCTGGGGTCTGTGCTGTGATGCTCAGACAGACCATGTTCTTATTCTAATTAAGACAAAGTAAACCGGGACTGATCATTTCCAAAGTTAGTCAAATGGGGCACGGAGTGTGAAGACTTAGAGGATGTAGTGATTGGAGCGCAGAAAAACAAAGAAAAAAAAAGAAACGGAGAGAGAGTGGAGGGGGGCTGCAACAGGCTCGAGATGAGGAGGCACACCGCCGTGGCCGCAGATGAACTGAGAGGACAAGACAGTGAGATGAGCGAGGCGAGACAAATTAGTAAACTTCGCAGCAGTTCAAGGAGTTAAAGCAACAGAGAGAGGCAGAAGATAACTACTACAGTACATAGAAAATAAAAGCAAAAAGAGCAAGAGAAGTGAAGAACAAAGAGAGCAAGAGAAAAATGGGGAGCGAGAGAGAGAGCGAAAGAGAGAGAGAGAGATGTAGAAGAGAGGATATTGATTGGTTAAAAATGCATGAGGCGTCTGGTGCGCAGCTCCTCATTTCTAATGCCTTCTGACCAGACAGTCTGAAGCTAAAGCATCGTCTCCCAGAATAACTGTGCTTAATAGCTGTTTTTATATCATTTTCTGCCAGTTGGTGAATCAGTCCGTCACTTACTCAGACAGGCGAGTAGAGACACTGTGAGTAATACGGTTAGTTGGTTTGTCAGTCATTAAAGAAATTAGTCACCCCAAACACCTTAAACTTCACATGCCAAAATGGGAAGTAAAGGCAAAGTGGTTGAAAATGCCAACGCCATGTTTATCTTCTTTGTTCCTGTTGCTGTAGGCGGACTGAAAGAGACATATTATGAGTGAAGATGTACGCCTGTCTGGCTAAGAGCTCCTTTCAATAGACTAATAGATTGGTTTGTCGACCTTTCACCTCAACTGGATCTTTAGACTATTGCTCAGTAAATCTCTTTCTCCTTTCTTGCTGGTTGTTTCTTTTTTTGGCTTCCGTTTTTATTCAGCTTTGCTATTAATGTTACCAGCTCCGATCAAACGGTCTCTCTTTTTTAACGCATGACCTTCGGTGGTATCTTTTATTTCCCTGTGTCTGAAAAGCCTTTTCTAACATTGTTTCAACAACACTAAGAGTCTACAGCTGTGCTAGCTGCTCCGTCAGGGCAACCTGAGCACAATTGTGAACAGCGGTAGAATAAGGACAGCTTAGACTGATGTGAATATCATCGGTTTTGCATGATTTTTAGTGATAAACTAAAGTTCAGGATTAAAATTTTGATCTGATGACGGTGTAAAATGAGACGTTGAGTCATCAATACTACCCTGCAAAGCCAAAATGCAATAACCAAGTTTAGGCAAAATGTAGAAAAGACCAGATCTCACTTGTTTGTACTGTATTTGCTTTAACATACAAATTCATATATAGATTTATGACTAATTTAGACAAAGCTAGCTGGCGAGATGGCCAAGGATAGCTTTGGTTAAAACAAAATCTACTTCTTTTTTTGTTTTTACTCTCTAGGTGTTTCCTATAACTCAAATATGGCCATTTTTTGGCCAGGTAAAATGCAGTTATTGTGAATGAAAACAGCCAAACTTAGCAAAGTCTCAGCTATTCACTCATTGCTTTCGCAGTGTGGTGTGGTTAAACTACTTTTATATCCCAAATTTAAATGAATTAAATGTAGTAAATTAAGAAATTGATTTCCATGTAATTATTAAACAATAAAAGCTGAGAGAATTTTTTTTTGTTTGTTTTTTTCCCATTGTACTATAAATTCTTCTTGTAACTATAAATCTTTGTCGCGTGTCTATATAAATGATTTTTTATTGTAAAATAATGAGCACAAAAACACATGCACTAACAGAGACCTTGCCATACGTACAGAATAGAAGTAGTGTTATTTGAAATGGCTACAGGATTCAGGGAGGATAGGACGGGGGTCGTACTTGTTGAGATGACAGGGGGTCGATTGCTGGGGATGAATGGGTCAGGTCGAGGAAAAAAGGACGAAGGGGGGTCGAAGACAGGGATCATGGAGGTTGATTGCGTGGAGATGAACTGGGGGATGAACGGAGTCGTGCTGTGGCTGGAGTGTTTATGAATCCGGGGGTCGAGCAAGAGTCTGGTTGGGGGCTTCATGACCTCCACCCCATGGTTCTTAAAATAGAAGAAGAAGAGGAATTACTGAGATGGAAGTATGAACCCTGACACATGTGAAAACGTGGTGGACCTCCCATGAAGGAGTCATACGGGGAGAAGGGACTTGAAGTTTGATCTCTGGATCTTCGTGCTGAGAGGCAACAATGCTAACAGATGAGTCACCCAGCCTAGAGGGGAGAGAGCACAAGAAGAGGGTAGAGAGAACTTAACAAAGGGGATATAAAGGAGCCGGACTCGCCTTTAAAGATCTGCATGTGTGATTGGATTAGTTTGCCTTGTTCCTGAACCATAGTTCTAATAATTAAAACAATTCAAATGAAGGTCTTACATCCTTTTCATCTGTTTCACAGTCACCCTGAAAACTTTGAATTACTTTCAGCATCTCTGTAGTTACTGCTCTCTGCCATATAGGGCAAGAAAAAGTACAGAAAGAAAACGTTGACCGGATGGAATCACCAACCAGGTCATAAGGCTTCATCATCTGGAAACGATGAATGTCTGCCCAGAATTTTGTGCCAGTCTATTTTAGTCTGGATCAAAATGGTGGACCAATGCTGCAAAAATGACATTATAATGTCAAAATGATATCTGACCTCAGAGTTGTTTCCTCTGGTTAATATTCAGTCAGTGTACACGTATTAGTCCCTGAGCTATAATTGTTCTTCCTGACACTGTGACTTTAATTTCCACTTCCTCCCTGCTCTCTGCTGTCTTTCCATCTGTCTGGCATGTCTCTGCCAATACCGTGTTTGAAAGTGTGTGTGTGTGTGTGTGTGTGTGCAACGTGTGTGCATGTGTGTTTACTGTATACCCTCCAGTGCCTTTCCAGGTCTGTGAGCTTGTATCAAGACACAGCGTGGTTTGCCGACTGCCACCGGCGAGTGCCAGTGTGACGGCAAGAACCGCACAGCCCGTCAGATGACAGAGTTAAGACGAGCAGGATCTCACTTCCTGGCCAAGCCTCAAAGCCAAAATGTCTCCCGAAGCACACGGGCCGCTCAGGTGCTTGTTGGGTACATCCACCTGGCCTGGATTCCCATCAGTCTGTTTCCTGTGAAGAGTTGTTCACAGCCAGATATTAATGTTTGTCGAAGCTGGCAGCGGAAACAAAGGGAAGAGCCAACACAAATGTAAAATAGGCTATTTAGATCTTGATGGCCAAAAATCTCAAAATGTGAATGTGTGAGTGTGAATGAAATTTTTGGAAACGTTCTGTCTCCATACACCCTTTAATCTCTGATATAATGAAAATGAATTTGTTTGATGTTTTTTTCATTCCAGGCTATTAATTTTACCCCCCAATGACTTCCCCAGGAGATCAAACCACCAATTGTTTGATTAGAGGACATCCAGATCTTCAAAAATCATCTATAATTTTGACAATTTTACACTTTCAAAAAACAACCAAGTGGTAAAAAATGTTCCAGATTAAGATGCAAATTTTGCATTGTGGGCATTCATTTTCTATGTTACTCTATTCTACTCTATTCTGCATTGTCACTCCAAGACAGACTTAATAAGCCCCAGGCCCGTTGGATTTAGCAGATTTCATGCTAATACACACATCAGCTCCACTGGTTGACATAATTATCTGAAACAGCAAGAAATTTTTCCTGGCCAGCACGCTCGCCCTACAAACGGCGTGTGTGTGTTTGTGTGTTTGTCTTATCCCATCAGTAGTATAGCTTTGGGCTGGTTTACATTTGCATAATGAAGTCAATAACACTGGCCTCCTGGGAGGGAGCATGGTGACATTATTACTAATTTAATAAGACGAGTTGCGTATTAACGTTGGCGTGTGCGTACGTGTGTGTGTGTGTGTGTGTTTGGGGAGGGCGGGGAAGAACGATGGCGTGGGACAACAACGTGGCTGAGAAGGAGAGAGAGAGAGAGAGAGAGAGAGAGAGAAAGATGGAGATAGGTAAGTGCAGGAGGTGACAAGAGGAAGACGGGAAGACAGGAGGGGAAGGAAGACATGAGAAGGGAGGGGAACGGTGTAACTAGCGCAGGTTGGATAGAGCAAATGAAAAGGAGGACAAAATGGATGAAAAGGAGACCGAGGGAAAAGAAGAGGAAGATAGAGAGGACCAAGAGGTGAGGGTGAAAGGAGGACATAAAGTTGGAGAGGCAGAGAGAAGGAGGGCGGAATGAGGCACAAGGTGAGAGCGCAGAGAGAGAAAACAGGAAGATAAAAAAAAACGTGTGGGGAGGTGAAGGAGTCAGGCGGTAATGAAAAAGCAGAGAGTTTTGCGGAGAGACAGAGATGTATGGTTGACGTGTGACTCCTGTGTTCTTGGCTTCTGCTTTAACCACGGTGTCCTCGCTGTCCTCCACCTCTGTCTGCGAAGTCCAACACAGGTGTCTGCAGCCCTGTGGCAGCGTTACTAAGAGAACACACAGAGCACGAGCCCACGGGCCCAAAATACATTTCTAATTTAAAGTTGAGTTTGAATCATGCATTTTCACTCCTTTACAGCTTAATCAATCACGAACGTCTCAATTTGATCTCAGATCTCATTACTGTAAGCGATACTTCATCGTGTGCCTTTAGGCTGTTTTTCGAATAGTCTCACCAGATAATTGACGATATGCCTAATTTATTCCCTTAGTCTCATGTTACTGTGAAAAAGACAGCTGTAAATGTACACACACACACACACACCCTTGAACTGGAAAACCCAAACGAAATGCATTTTTTATTACTGTTATTAATGATTGTCTTGCTAAGACTTGTAACAATATCTTCCATTATAACTGTCTACATGAATAACTTTAGGTCTTAGGAAGGAAAGACAAACCAAATTTTGAGAAATTAGTCTAAATAATAAGTTCTAAATAGATAATAGTTATGTGATCTTGTTTGAGAAATATCATCTGTTTGGAAATGTGTTTTAAATATGTTTTTAATAAATGATATGGAAGACATATACTATGTCTACTACTAGACATCTACTGATATACAGTATTGCTGATAAAGTCTATGAAATTACCATAACAAGCAACAAGCAACAGTTGATCTGACTAACAACCGCTGTCTGTGCATCCAAAGCCTGATTTATCTTGTCTCGCTGTGCCAAAGACCTCCATCGTTGTCCAAAAACTATTAAAAACACATCAGTGAGATAGACTGTCGCACTGTATGACTTGTTCCTTCATTATCTACATAATAAACACTGGCACTGTAGTTTATTTTGAGTCAATTACACATGCCCCATCCTTCTGCTATAAATTACCACTACAGTACAAAATCCATGGCTGAAAGCAATCCATAACAAATGAACCATTTAATCCTGCTTGAGTAATATTTGCTAAAACTACAGAGTCCAAATGTTTTAGGACTTTTTTTGCCTCTTTTAAAGATTAAATAATTTATTTGTGACACATTTTTAAAGATGTTTGTCTTTATGGCTTGGTGTTGGGTAGCACACACTATTGAGAGACAGAGTGACAGAACACAACATAGTTTCAGTCTTTTCATGAGATTAGTTGACAACGGAAAAATGTTTTTCATTTATCACTTATCTATTATTTATAGAGCACATTTCATACACAGAGGCAATTCAAAGTGCTTTACAAGTTGCATAAAAGAAGTTTTTGTATAATATGAGATAAATAGTAAATGGTAAAAGTGTATAGGCAGATGGGTTTTCAGTTAAACACGGTCACATTTGGACCGTCTAAGATCATTGGACAGGTTGTTCCAACTGTGTGTAGCATAAATGCAGCTTCTCTGTGTTTTGTGTTGACCCTGCGTGGGAAGAGGCCGCAGGCTCAACTCAGCAGACCCAAAAGTTCTTGTGGTTCACGCCGGTAAAACACGGCTGAAATATAATTTGGTCCTCGACTTGTGGGGGATTTGTGGAGCAGCAGCTGTATTTTCAGACCTTTGGACACGACAGTAATTGGAGTCTTAAAGATATGACTCGAGGTTGCACAACGCTGGCAGTGAAAGAGATGTACAAGGACCTCTGTAACACCAGAATCTTCAAGTTTAACCACAGTGAAAGACACGGCAGATGTAGGAAGAGACAGCCAACCACAATGCAGAGCTGCAGGGGTTTGGGTCCACACTAGAGCAGTTCTCCTCGGGGTGTTGAAGCTTGGTTGAAGTCTTGGTCCCCATCTGATCCAGCTGCAGGAGCCAAATTTGTATGGGGGGCTTGTCTCTGTTCGCTGTCAGAGGGGCTGAACTGAGACCAGCAGGACTGGATAATTCTGCCGCTGTCCGACGTTCTGATTCTCAGCCGGAGCCCTGAGGAATGGAGCAAGATCTCTGAGCTTTGTCCCCTGAAAATTTAAGGAGCCAAAAATATCTTTAAATTTTGAGTGTGATGCTCAGAGAGACAAACTCCTTTAAAAAAATGTTCAAAACCCTCAAAGCCAGCAGGATGTTTCTGCGTCTTACCTCTTCGATATCTGAAGTTACAGATGGAGGGAAGAATTATTCAGGATACATCGGTGTCACACACTCGCACAGCACGCGGTGTGGAGCAGACATGAGCGTTGTTCTTGTTGATTGCTGTTAGTTTCATCAGAATTACTTTGGATGGTTGGTTTCATCTCTCACGGGTGTGCGCATTTGTGTGTGCATACGGCAGCTACCTGACGGGAAAAAACACACCAAATGACAGATAAATAACTCAAAATGAGGCCAACAGTAAACATTAAATGAGTGACTAAGATGAGGCCACATAATCAGTACCTCAGCTGGATGAACTGTGTGGCTGTCTTTTTTTGTTTGCCTTTCTACAGGGCTCATATATATTGTTTGTGCTGATAACAGACTATGTGAAAGGTATTTGGGCTTGGTGTGGGAGGCAGAGGGATATGTGTTTCTTTTGACAGAAGGGAGGTACTTCAAAGAAAGGTAATTTTATTTTTTCCTCACATTGGAGTTATAGTTTTAAAGATTAATTATAAAAGCTAGGAAAAAAAGTTATAAATAATGACTTTTTGGCTCTTATGCAGAAGACAACTTGTGCTTCAGGGCTCCAATCGCATCTCCCGTGTTGGCAAAAACTAAAGTTTTTGCCAACACACACCTCCTTCTATAATATCATCCTGCTAGCTTCTACCACAACGCACAAACTAATGGTAATTGCGGTTTTGTATGTGTATACTCCCTGTAAGTTCAAGATAACTCATCCAAAATGTTTTATAGGAAGAGAAAAAACAAGGATTTTCAAATCAAGTCTCATATTTAGCAGGTGTCAAGAGATAAAGAGATGTGAAAATGTACTTTTTGTTTCACAGTCTTTAAATGTACCACCACTCCAACAGCAGTATTCCCACTTTATATTGTAAAACACCTGAACACTGAGTAACATAAAGCTAGTATATAATTACTTCTTTCTTGAAAACAGATCAGTACCACATTAAAACAACAAAAGAAAAGTAAACAAAAGAAAAGAAAACAAAAGACGTGTTTCATGTTATAACAAGATATTTTTATATTATTACGGAATACAAACTTATTACATTATAACAATATACTATTTATTTTGTTATAACATTGATGTTGAGTTAACACGTTGACAGGAATGTATTATGATATAGCAAGATAAAATCATATATTCCTATAACTTTAAAACGTTTCATGTGAAAACGGATTAGGATAATGTGGTATGTGGTAATAAGGAGAGATTATGTAATGACACAAAACCTCTAGTTAAGAACTGGAAAGCACTTTAAAATGTTAAAATTATTTTAAAATGTTAAACTTCGAGACTAAGCAGTGTTTTTGTCATGACATTTTAAGATTTGAATTGGGGTATACCTTGTCATTGAGTTACTGAGCCCCCTCCCCACCCCAATAATTTTCATCAGTCCGTAACTTTTTCCTGCATACGGTCTTACAGAAGATAGGACAAAAATTTTGTACATGTTGCGTATTTGTGTGTGTTATGTGTGTATGTGTTGCGTTGTGTCCCCCTCAGCCCTCGGTGCGGCCTACATATAAAGCAGTCCAGTCCAATGTTAACACCAGCTGCTGTCTGTAGCTCTAATTATAGCCTCTGTGCAGGCTCCCAGGGCAAGACTGGGGTCAGGTTACTCCTTCCCACCGCTCGCTCGCATCGACACACACCCTCATTTAAACTGGGCCTCAAAAACAGGTTCTGACAGGGATTAAGAACTCACATGGGACTCAACTAGATATTTATTCACTTATTTACTGTTCGCTTGGACCTCTGTTTGACAAGGCGGGGTGCTTAGGAGGAAATAACGTTTTCCCCGGAGGAAGTGTAAGAATGGTTGGGAGGTTTAGAAGTTTAAAGCTCTTTGTTTTTCATTTTTTGAAGTTGTCGTGAAGGGCACAAAGTAATTATGTTAGGTCTCAAGCCTTGATAAAACCACTTGGACCCACCAATCATTTAATACTGTCAAATCATATTAAAACCTACAATAAAATTCAACAAAATCAGTGATACTGCTACTTCCTTGCGTTGGGGAAATGCCTTGATTTTTAGCAGTGAACAGGTCAGTATAGGGCAGGTAAGGACAGAATAATGGGCCCCTCAGAGGAGGAAACACAGATGTAACATCAGCTGTTGGTTGCCTCTGGCTGCCTCCATCATTAAAACATGATTAATAAGCTCCGTGTTTCCGAGACACACAGCGCAGGAGACTTCCTGACCTTTATCTCTTCACTTTGTTATTTCCACCTCCATCCCTTGATCTTTGGCTCTTGGTTTTCTTCCTCTCCCCCTCTCCTACTCTCCTTCTCACACCTCCCCTTTTTTTCTTCCTCCCCTCCCTCCACTTCCACTATCTCCCTATTTTGGACCGTCAGAGGGGGCAGGGTGACTCTCACTTGGTCGACCCCCCTCTCCCCTCTGCTTCTGTCTTTCTGTCAAATTCTCTCAACTCAACTGAATCTCAGAAACTTTGACCCAACAATTTTCTTGGACTCAAATGTAGAACTTTGAAACATACAAGAACAGAATAAAAAAGAAGAACTGTTCACTGGATTTCTTTCCATTTTCTCCTTTGGGGGAGGGTTTTAGTGTATTTTTAGACCCGCTGAGATCCAGCTCAACACAATTGCTGTGCGCTTTTTGCTGCCGGATTTGAGCGTTGCCTCCATCGTCTTCTTTTCTCACAATCAACTGGGGCCAAGGAGGATTTAACGAAGGAGTTACATGCCTGTTTCTATGGTAACGCAACATTTCCCAAGCCTTTGAAGGACTAAAGGTTATCACTGAACATCCAGCAAACTCAAAAGTCCAAGGTAGTGTAAAAATCCATTTTTCTCTGATTAATAAAGATCTGATACTGACATGATAGTGAATGCTGGAGGTCTGTGCGTTTCTTCCTCATTGCCATTTAAAAAATCTACTAAAGGTTGGCTGCAATACTAAACTTTGGAGGGTGGAGAATTGCAATTTTTATAGTGTTTTATTTAATGTTACGGGTAAAATAAGCCAATATAATGACTGGTTTTGCTATATTCTATAGTACATGTAGGCTAAAATGTGACATATTAGCACCTGTTTAATTTGCTTAATAATTTCTTCCCTTCCCTTCTTGAGTCACGCTCATTTACTTTCTTTCTTTTATCAAATAAAAAATAAACCGTATAAACCTTTTTTTTGTAACATCAAACATCCGACTACTAGCATCTAAAAGCTGAACACAAGAGATTAACTTTTTTTTTTAAATGATAAGGTAACACCCACAGAAAGTGCAAAATGTTTTGAAAAAGCAACATTTATCTCATAGACTCTTGCTTGGAACTCAAAATTAATTCTTCATTCTCCTATTAAATCAAAGGTTCCCACTTTTTATGGCCTTAAAATGAAACAATATGTCCATAACTTAACACAGATTATAGGGAATCAGTGTGGATGTAAACTATGAGCGGTTCAGGTAAACAGTAATGGTTTCATTTGAGGGCGTTTTAGAGGCTTGAAAGCTTTGAAATGATGTCTTTCTTTTCCCTTATGTAATCTTGGTATCTCTCAGATGTATCGTGGGATCCCCAGGGGTTCCTGACGCACAGGTTGGCAACAACTGCATTTGAAAATATTCGCTTTGATGTTAAAATGATTAATTACCTTTTTTCACCTCTCTTTTTCTTTCTTCTTTCCACTTCTGACAGTGCGGTCATGTAATCTATAAAACGTAACCGAGAGGAATGGTTGAGACGTTGAGACACGCATATGAGGCACATCTGAGAAAACATACTGAGCACACGTGGCATGCTTCAAATCATTTATCAGCATTAATGTGTAAGCGGTATTTTACAGTTTTAACTACCCTATATACAGTTTGTATACAGGATATCTTGTCACAAGATGAATCTGAGGGGCTGTGAGATGATTAATTGGACAGATGAATGAAAAAAACAAAGTTGTGCTACACAAAAAAATTTCATTTTTGGAGTCTTTCCTAAAATTTGTGAAATAATAGATCATTTTACCTCTTGAATCAGTTATATAAATGAAACTATCTGAGAAGTATCTCTCTGTGAGTACAAAAGGTATAAACACTATAAGAATGTGTTGTATCTTTTAAGCTTATTGTGTGTTTTTAACTTAAAATTTAATCTAAAAAAAAATTAAATGCAGCGGTGAAAACAATGCAATATTTCTGTCTGAAATATAATACAGTATATGTGTATAGTATTTCATCCACCTAGCCGCTCTTCCACTGGAACGATACCCAGCAACAAGACTTTAGAAGCAGTACATGCCTATTTGTCAGGGGGCGGGGGACTCACACGCTCATAAGTATCTCTGTTGCCTTTCATTTGACCTCAAATACCAGTTAATCGCCCGCACATGTCGGTCTAATTCTGTTCATTCCTTTGGTGTGGAGGAGGCAGCAGCAGTTGGTGTCCTTTGTATGTGTATGTGTGTGTTTGTGTGTGTTTATGTGTGTGTGTGGATCAGCTCAGCACGTGGTGGTAACAACAGGTGGGCTGGGTCATCTGGCTTAGAAAAGAGGACAGACATAATGCAAGGGAAAAAGAAAGCATGTTTGCAGACTGCGACAGAAACTGTAAAAGATGGGCTTTGTAACAGAACTATACTATAATTACATGGTTTGGGGAAGAATGGTGAAGTGGATGATTACGCGCTGCTGCTTTTTCTCTCCGAACTGCTGTAGGACAATTAGACCGTGCTCCGACCTTCTGTCGTTGTAACATCGTGGTTGTTTTACCTGCCGCGGATCAATATGTTGGCCTCACCAGCCGTTGCCAGGGCTTCACTAGATCAATGCCCAGCTTTTATATCACACACGCACGCACACAAAGGCACACACAGGCACTCTCAGGTCTACATCTGAAATGACACACTCGGCGGCCGTTGTTCGCCAGATCAATGTTAGCTTTCTTGAATCAGAAGTGCACACAAATGCACATTCGAGTGTGCGTGGGCAGAATTATGTTAAATTGATTTGGTAGTTTGTTATCTGAATGCAGCAACAGAAAGGTCAGTCTGGGACCAGATACTGAATCAAAACACATCAATTCCTCACATTACACAACCATCCAGGGTGACTTATATACATTGTGCAGTAGATAGAAAGATAGATGGATTTTCTTTGTGGTTAGTACACAAAAGATCAACATACTTTGCTGGGTTAAACCAACAGGAAATGATACAATACAATGAATGTAATAACGCTGCTGGATGTCAATCAAAACGTGACTTTGGGAGGCTGCTGCCAATTAAACCTCACAAGGAGAAAGCAAGCCGCTCTGCCCCCTTTTGTTTCGCTTGCAACAATTTTTTTGGAGCTGTTTCCCCAACAATTTTCAGAAGCGTTTCGCATGTGTAAGCTTTCCTCTCTGTGTTTCATTATGGGACAAATAGGGTGCATCAATAGCTTTTTTTTGTACATTTTTCCTTTTTCTTTTTTTTGCTATCTGCTTTAAATTGATCTGTATTGTAGTATGGGTTTGGAGCATAGGTAGGGCATCTGAAGAAGGCGTCTAACAGGCAGGGAATGAAAAGAAAGAGAATTTATGCTTTTTATGCATTGAAAATGTAGGACCTGCATTCATTTTGACCATTCTTTCTCTCTCTCGCATATAATCCTTTTAAAAAGCTCCTCTATTGTCCCCTTATTAAGCATAATGTGATTACAGAGCTTTTGCTAATATGGAATCAAGACTAATACTGTAGCATCTTTCAACTAATAATCTTGTTTTATGACTTTTCTTTATAAATTTTGTATTATTGTGCTCATATGATTGGCACCCTTGACTGTAGAAGTTTGTGTTCAACCAAATTGGATCACCCAGAGAAAATCTGAGGCCATGTCATATTAAATAAATAACAGGAGCCCAACATAAATGTTTTCTCTTTGGGACCTCTAAAGGGTTAATCCTTTTCTTTTTGCACCATGTTATAATACCTTTTGCTGCATTCACTGTTTAGCAGCCTTGTGCAGTCGAGCATGTCTTCTTCTGGGTTTCAGTGCACAGGCTACATAATGGGCCATAATGTTGCCAATTTATTCAAGTGATTGAGTTCAAGTCTCAAATATAAGTGTATCTATGGAGAAAAAGGTTGAACTGCTGATAATGAGGAGACGGGGAATCATTGTCACCCATCTGCACCCAGCTTCTGCTAATAGACGGTGAAAATAAAAGCACTATTAAAGTACAAACCGCTATCAAACTGTGTGAACAAGACTGCCATGGTAAATGGTGTTAAATGCTTCAGCTGGACCAGCACAGAGAATACAGGACATGTGTGGATCTGCATTCAGGGCCTCATTAATAACCTTGAGAAGGGCATATTTCTTAGAAAGGCATCAGCCCTATTTTAATTCTCATCTCCACAACTGTCTAACTATCACTTTATATTTGCAGATAATCTGTGCAAGAGGCAGGCAGAGAGGCAGAGAGAAGAATAAATCATCTCATGCGTTCATCGCAGCGCGCCACATAATGAACACAAACAACCTATCGCCAGCACATAATCATGTTATGGCACGCGGCCCCACTGCCACACAATGATGAAACTTTCTTTAGAGGAGTAATTTGTCTTGTAGAGCAGCTTTTTCAAAGAGAGATGAAATTTAATCTCCTCCTTGCCTCGGGCTAGCTCTGTCTGTCCCTCTCTCTCTCCTTCACTCTTCTTCCCCTCCTCACATCTGCCTCTCTCATTGTCGCGCACAGAAACACAGAACATACTACAATGATTCAGTGACATGTGAATAAACCACTGTTGTGTGCACGGATCAAAAGAATTGGTAACATGAATGCAACAGGTATGCCAATTGTAGGCACTTTAGATATTGGTCATATCAACCACAGAATAAAGTTACACAAGTTGGGCTTTGTGGTGAATTCATGGTGGGAAGTTGTAACAATAATAAAAGTTTCTGACTTTTATTTTGAAATTTTGTTTTAAAGCTTATTGTCTCTCCACGTGTCCGCATGGTAGAGAAATCTACCAGTAAAGCCGGACAACCAGTTGCTGGACCCCGGCATCTATTTTTAATCATAACCCTATGAACCAGATGCTCATTGTATTGCCCTCTGATTCCTGCAGATGTCTATACATACATTTATTTATGACCATTTTTATGATGAGGTCAGCAATTCTGCAGATCTTACAGAAAAAAAATACTGTTTCAGAAAAAAAAAAAAAAAAAGAAGTTACACTGGGTGATCTGTTTTGTTTCCTGGACAACAGGGACCAGATGATGTAGTTAAAAGGGCATATTGCAGTACCTGCTCTCACACATTCTCCTCACACTAAAGCTGCTATAATCAATATTTTATATGAACAATGGATCAACTTGTGTGTGTGAAAGGTGTTGCTCCCGCAGAAAATTACCACCCACTCTATAGTTCCCCTCAGCCCTACAGAGATTTTTTTTTTTTTTTTTTTTTAGCATCTTTCAGCTCATTGTTTTATTTTCCTGCAACTTAACTGTTTTGGAGCTCCCACCCATCTCATAAGCTTTGTTTTAAGGCATAACAGACTTACTTACATAAAAAACTTTACTCTATCTCCAGAACACTAAACCACAGAGAGTCACAGTTAGCGACTAGCTGGTGAACTTAGTGCAATATTAAGCATGTTTTCATCAGGAGTTGGTGGTGAGCAGCTCCTGGAAGGGCCAAAGTAGCGACCTGAGCTAAAAGGAAAGTGAGTATAAGGAACACATCACCACCTAAATGCTCCGTGTGTGCTAGATGTGCAGCTGTGACTGTGAAGGGTTTTAAATTCACCGTATCAGGTGATCAACGTTTACAACTTCGCTGCCCCCAGGTGGCCGGAAAAATCAGTGAAAGCAGGTTTAACTCTAATGATGTCACTGGAGTTATCTCGGCCTGCGCTTGGAGACGATAAATTTAGGAAGAGAAAGCCATACTGGGAACATAAAAAGAATTAAAAGCATTTTCCCTAATAAAAAGACACTGCAGTGGGAAATGAAAGGTCCACTGATTTCTTTTGGAGGCTGACTTTTGGAGCTTGACACACAATTAATAATATTTTAGCCTCTGTTGCAGCTATTTTTTCCTCCAAAAAAAGTCCTCCAACTTTATAGAAGTGAAATATTAAATCACAACACCAATGTCACAAAACAACTCTATTCACACACTCACAGTGAATTGCCTAATATATATATTTCATTAAAGCATTTTAGTTTGAAAATGTACTGTTTTTCTTGGTCATTCAGCAGCTGCAACCTCCTCAGCTCTTCTCTTTACTCTTCCTCATTTATCATCTTCCCTCTTTTGTTTTCTTAATTTTGTCCTCATAATAAAAACTTCTTTCCCTGCTCTCAGCTACCTTCAACAATGAGCAGTCAACCCAACGGCGGGGAGGCGGTGCCTCCAGCTCGGACCAATCAGAGGACTTTTTTGGATGATCTCATTTTGACCTTCACTTCGCCGATGGCCTGGCTGCTGGTCGTGGCTCTGATCATCACGTGGGCCGGAGTCGCTATCGTTCTCTTTGATCTGCTTGACTATAAAACTCTGGCAGGTAACAAGAGTCGCTGTAGATTATTCGTTTTTATTGTTATTTTAATCTTTTAACAGATGTGTTTTTCTTTTTATTATCAGATGATTCAACAATGATTATAATTCCATCAAAATGTGATTATAATGTGCTTGTAGTTTCGTTTTGTACCACATGACACTTTCCTTCAACTCATTTATACCCATTTATTCACATATCATTTACACATCCATATTTCATTCAAGCACTTTTCAGCAACCTTTCAGACATTTTTGAAGCAAACTTCAAAAGTGGACGCATTCTCCTGAAGTTAATCATTTTCAACAAAGTCCATGTGTCAAGTTAAGGGACACGGACCGTCTTATTTATCCTTTCAACGCATTAATAACATGATGTCTCAACACCTGTGCTGCTGCTTTAACGCTGTCTGTGTTTAAAGCAACACGTGGTGTGTTGTGTGTTTCCCTTCACTTGACAGACAGATGTACTGAAAATGACACGCTGTCTTCAGGAGTGCATTTTCTCACACTCACATATTCACGTAGGCGCTAACATGAATTAGTCCACCAGGTGACAGTTTATGTACCAGTGTAGTAATACAGCTGTGTACATGCTGAGGTATATCCACTCCCTCTCATTTTCACTTCAGTGTCTGACTCATGCACTCGTAGAATGGATTGAAAGGGCACTTCTTGGTGTTAACATGCACACTAATAACAACAGGTTGTAATCAGCCTGCACTCTAATTAAAACATCTCATCATTTAAAGTTTACAGTTTACACCTGCTTCTTTTAAATTCTACACATTGCCTGCGGCTGCGCTACAGAAACCGGGAGCATCTTTGTTTCCTCATATATCTTTAATCCCGTTATCTCCAGCTCATGACTTGATTGTCCCGCGTGATCAAATTTCGTTTGCTGTGATCACACTTTAATTACTTCATTGTCACGAGATAACAGAAAATTAATTTCCCTGAAAACGCGGCTATGTTTCTGTTTGATTAAAGTAAATGCGGCAGTCAAGATCCCTCCTTCAAACATTTTTAGTTCTGCTTAAGTCTATTCACGGGCACCATGATCAGACTTACAAAGCTCCGCACACTCATTAATTTATATCTTGAGATAATGAGACATGAAACATGAGAAATCAAGGGAGAGCGAACCGTGCCACGCTCGGCAGCATGTTGTTTTATTTTTGTAAACACAGAATCTGGGTTGGTAACTACTCCAGAAATAAAAGATTAGCTGTGCTAATGTGATTATACTGCAGTTATTATTTACTTTAGGTGTAAAGCCAAAATTTGGCATTTCTGGAAAATGCTGTTGACTCACATATCTGTCTGTTAAAAGTGAGGTAACAATATAACCAGTAATCAGTTAGCTTAGCTTAGCATGAAGAGTACAAACAAGGGGAAACAGCTAGCCTACAACATTAACTGACGACATAATGCTATGTGGTGTTGTCCAATTTGTACAAAAATAGTGTAAAAAAAACAATAATTTGCCATTTTACAGGAAATTTCTGTGGTGGTATCAATAACTTCCTGCAACTTGTCTGAGCAAAAAATGTTGTGCACATAACCCCCTGTGAAACAATGGATCTGCATTTGTAGACTTTGATTTTTGTACGAATTAAACAAACAACATATATTGTGCTAACTTATGAGCTTTACAGTTGCTGGTATAAAGGTTTTGTTTCGCCTACTACTACTTCCAGTCTTTATGCTAAGCTAGGCTAACCAGCAGCTGGTTGTAGCCTCATTTTTAGTGTACAAGCACGAGAAATGAGTGTGTGTATTTCCCAAAACTGTATCTATTTCTTTAAAGACTTAGGAACTGTAATAACATAAATATATTCCTATGGCAATTTCAACAGTTGATTTATTGCTCTAATTGAATTAGGTTCAATATATTACTTTGTATGTCAAGATTATCACGGTAAAGTTGTTCATTGAAATATGACGGTTTGCAGTTTCACCTCAGCAAGTATTTTTCACTACAATATCCCTATATAGTAACACATTATTTACAAGCCATCTTCTAATGTAAAATATTGTTATTAATCACTGATTCTAGAAAAATACTACACTTTGAATGAAATAATTTCAATTACTTGCTAGTTGTTTGTCCACAGGCAAGCCTTAAGCAACTTTTTAATTTTGACTGAATAATAGATGAATATTTATTTTGGTTTTAAAATCAAGGATATTCCTACTTTCCCAACATTTACTAACAAATTATATCGCTCATGGAAGCATTATGGTAAAGCATCAGATCTAAATGGGCCCGACACACAAAGGTCAAAGGCTCCGATCCTCCAACCACAAAACAGGAAATCAATCACTTTGATTTTCTAACAGGTGTATTCCAGTGTGCAGTTAATTTACTTTGATAATGACCTTTCCATCAATTCTACTCATATCAGCTCCTTATCACTGCCACATATCACCATGCGTTTGGACTATCCTGCAGCATAAGGATAGTCCTGCCTCACACATCCAACACAACTCATCTGTAACTCCTCTTGCTCACTCTTCCTTCCCCCCCTTCCTTCACCTCTTCTCCATCCTCCATGCTGTCAATCACCTGCCATCCCATCCAAAGAGTACACATCATACTGTGACGACCCCGTGTGTTTATCTCCCGGTAAAAACAACAACAGTGAAAAACCACTAACAGTTTGACTGCACGGCTTGTTTGTACTAAAGCGTCGCCGGTGACAGACTGGAAAAAAACAGATATACACGATCTCTGCATGGAACGTGTCCAGTATTTCAAAAGCGCGAGACTGTGTGTTTGACATTTTAAAGGATAAATCAGCACTAAATCAGGAGAAAAACTGATCTTTTCTGCTCGTTGAAATCTGCCAGTGTTTACCTCCACCTGCTGCGACCCGTGACACTGCTGATATGGGTGAAGCCACTGTGCTTTAAAGTTTCAAAGAGCTAGTTTTCTGCCTAAAGGGGTCACATCACACTTTTTCCCGAGGTTTTCACATATTTCCTGCTGAGACTGTGGACACTTTTCGCTATTTTGTACCTTTGGTTGAAAAGGTTTCACTGAGAAAAAGGTGTCTCTGGATTGGCTTAAGTAAAAGCTCGGTCATACCTTCTGTCGCTTTTCTCTGAACTGTGATGTTTACTCTGAAATGACATGTATATTATTTCATTAAAAAAATATATGAGAGAAAAAATGACTCACAAGCCCTCTCAAGCTTGCTAACATTGTCTCATTAGTGATATTAATAGCTAAATTTCAATTAGCAAGCTTGTTATCACATTTTGCAATTTATTGAAGAGATGTATTTATGCCTTTGACATGTTGCATAACAGTGTGCAAACCATTTCCTTTTTGCTGAGCTGCTCATACTACAGCCTTTGGTTAATGATTGGGTTTGACTAGCTTAAGTGATTCAGAGTTGATTTATCCTTTGAGCATTGTTTTTTTCATGATGGAAAACTTTCGCTAACTTTGTTCACTAGAATGTACGCTTGTTCTAGTCCGCCATCAAATTCAAACAGCCTGTTTTAAATTAAACCTCTCAGTCACCGAAGGATGACAAATTAAAGGGCAAAAAAAGCAACAAGTCTGGACAGGTGTTTGGCCACTTCAAGCCTCCAGAACAACTCTCAACACTCAACTGAATCCTCTGAAACTTGTCTGGACACCACTCTTCCAAAAGTTATTCCCTCAGTTTGGTGTTTGATAAGAGTCTCCCACAAATGTACAATTGGACTAATTGAGATCTGGGGATTGGGAACATGTGATTTATATCAATTTTCATCTTTTCAAACCATCCAGTGATTCTTTGTGCTCTGTAAAGGAGCATCTGCATTTGTTACGTTTCACTCATTTATTCAGGTTTTTTTCTTAATTTGTCACCAGTCTGTGTATTGTGACACTTTGTCTTTTGGTTCATGTGCCTGCGTTTCTAGTGTGAAAATAGCATGTGTACCTGCGTCCCCTCTGGACCTGCTACTTTTGCAGTCCTCAGTGACTAAGAAGCCGTGTGACACACGGGTTTAAAATAGACATCGAGGTACTGGGTTATGAGAATTGTGTCTGATGACAAAAGTAAATCTATAAGGCACCTGGGGTTTGTTAAATTCTGCAGATTTATTCTCCTGACGTCAAAAAATATGTTCAAGCTGATGTGTCTATCATGATAATCCAAAGAAAATCGGAGCAGAGAAAATGGAAAACAAAGTCCCCGGATGTGATTGATTCATTTATTTCCCATATTTCACTCAAAGGTATCAATAAAAGTTACAAATCTTTTTTCTAAGTTGAGGAAACATTTCTCCCCCGGTGGAAATGCACATGAAAAGCAAGTGTCCCCTGTACGTTGTGGTTATCTTCCATTTTCTGAAGCAAATATTTGCAAGTTGACAATGACAAAACGCCGGGCTGCATTTTTAATCACAAGGCTTTTCTCCCATCCTGACATTTCAATAAAGGCCAGTGTGTGTAAATGAAACAGAAAAGAGACGTTTTTGGGCAATAAAGAAGAAATGCAATTCTCCCTGTCGTGAAAGAGCAGAGATAGAGTTTTGTTTGTGTGTGTGTGTGTGAAGAACAGACAGACAAAGTATACTCAGAAAAGGATCCAGATATAGAAACAGGGAGAGAGAGAGACACACACACACACTTGCATAGACATACTGTATGGAAAAATACAGTATTTCAGAGGAGATAAAGGAAAACAGATGACAGAGAAAGAGAGAGGGTGGTGGAGAGACAAAGAAGCAGCACTGCCAACAGTTTGATCAATCACGATATCAAAGCTGTGTTCTGACAGAGAGGCAAAATGAGTTACTGTCAATGTGTGTAATTATTCTTGAGAAGGAAGACTAGGAAGATTGAGACAGATAGAAATCTTACAACCATCCAGAGTCACTCATGGGTAACTCAAAATTATAATCTCTAAGCGTTTCATTTTGTTGTCTTTCGCTGCACCTCTCGAAGATGATGGGTAATTGCAGGTGTGTTTTTTTCGACCTCGCCTCACTTTCAGGTTCAAGTTTCATCATCTGTAGTCATCAAACTTTTCTTTGTTTGTTTAGCCATAGTAACCATTTACTCACAACACTCGCAGAGACCAGAACAAAACAGCACGCCACCGCACACGCAGATGAGTCGAAGAGGAAGTCTGTCGTGTTAAATGCCTGTTAAAAGGCTAACTTTACTCCACTTGTGATTTGTCCGGGAAAGTCCCCCATCCTAATACTGCCAATGCAAGGGCGTTGATCAGCGGGCCATCGGCTAATCATTTAGCAACAGATAGAGACATAACAAGCATTTATTTACATGAAAATCTTTGAGATTATATCTTTAAATATGCCATGTGTCCATTATATCACTGTCCTATGCAATGCCAGTGTCACACCTGTAAGGAAAGAAAGACAGAAAGAAAAAAAGACAGAGAAAGAAATGCACAAGAAGGAAGGAAGGAAAGAAATAAACGAAGAAATGGAGGATTGGGGAAAAAAGGAAGGTGGAAAATAGAAAGAAAAATAAAAAAGGAAAAAAGAGGGAAAGACATGAAGGGAGGAAGAAGAAATAAATAAAAGAAGAGTAAAAAGAGAAAGAAAGGCAGAAAGAATGAGGGATAAATGAAGAAAATAAATAAATGAAGAAAAGGGGGATTGAGGGAAGGCAGGCAAGGCAAGAAAATAGAGAGAAACAAAGAAAGACAAAGGTGAAGTGAAAGAAAGATAGGTAGGAAGAAAGGAGGGAGGATACAGAGAAAGTAAGGAGGCAAAGAAAGGAAGATAAAAAGAAAGAAGAACAGCTCTGCATCATTTAGCTTTCCTTATCCTGCTCAGACGTGTCTCTTCCAGCTACTTTATGCTCTTCTCTTCTCAGAGGTTTTTCGCATCCTCTTGGGTTCCTTTTTCTTTATCTCTGCGGCACAATTTGTATTTTTACTTTCTTCGTCTTTCTTTGTGTTTTATCATTTTGATGTGGCTGCTGAGCTACACTAAAATAAAAAAAAAACAAAGATGGAAAGATGGAGAGAAGAGAAGAGACACAGGATGAGAACATGAAAGTAAGAAACAGGCAGAAAACAGATTTAAAAGGGGGGAAGAGAGAAGAAAAGGGACAGGGACTGAATAGAGAAAGAAAGACAGAGGGTAGAAAGGTAAAGTGTAGAGAGAGACTGAATGAACACAGCAATAAAAGGACACTCGGGGGAAATGCTCACCTTCTATTCCCGGTGTCTCCTGCACTGTTGTCTGGAGTGTCAATCACACAAATGTCAGTTCACTAATCAGCTGTTTATGAGGATCCATTGTGTCCCTCCTCCACACTGGGCAACAAACAGGCAGAGAGCTTCTTCCACCTGAGAAAAGTAAAGAAATCCACAGAGAAAACAATGCATTAGGCACTTTAGAGCCCTCAGTTATCACAACACACATACTAGTGATGAATGTGCTAATTTATGTCCCTCTGACAGACACATGCAAAACACCTGCACCGCAGCAGTGACCCGACGTCCAGAGGAGCTCATACCAAAGTCAAATTATCATCTCGCTTGTTACAGATACACAGGGGCATCCAAACATTCGGCCTCTCCTCTCCCTGTATACTGTACTGTGTGCGCAGAGTAACCACTAAGTTTAAAACACTTCTGCAATTCAAAACAGCCTACGGATGCAGCGGCAATTAGTTTTTAATGAACTGTTCAAGAACTTTAAAACAAATGAGAAAAAAAGAAAAAAAAAAAACACTGTGTTAGAGGCACTGACAGCAGCTGCTGGCCAGAAGGGTCAATGTACAAAAATAAAATAGAAAATAATTATCGGCATAATTTACTAGCTGCATTGTTTAAAATGCCTTCTGTGTATCATTCAGTCACTTTTCCAGCTTTGTTAGAGCCGTTGAACCGTCTGACATTACCTGCCTCCAGCAGTGTGCATTCAACGCACTAAATAACAAGCGTGGAAAATGACCTGTCGAAAATGAAAATAATGATAATTAATCAGTCCAGTATTACCAGTTAAATAGGGATTTATCAATGCTACATAGATCTGTTATAAGCCATAAATAAGAAGAACGTATGGGTTGCAAGTGTGTTAAAAAATCTCCTTATCACTGCCACAAAATCATCTGCATGTCTGATGAGACATTAATTGTCAAATCTTTGATAAACCTTTTAATAATCCCCTGTCTATTAAGCCAGCAGGAACAGTTGATTATTAGTAATTCTAAATGTTAGTAAGTAAACAAATTATTTATATAGTTATCTGTTAAATCTGCACTTTTAAATCCATATTATAGTTTGTTAATAAATGGATTTTGTTCTGCAGCTGTTTCCCAAAAGGTCCAAGGTCAAAACTGTCTATTTGAAGCAGTCAATATGATAAAACAGGAAAAACACAAACCTGCAACCTAAAATCCATTCTTATTACTGTCATTTAACTATCTATTAACGATCTATAAAGAATGACTAGATTAAGCATTATTAAAGGCATTAGTTGCACCTTAGCTACAACTAGTCACACTACACTTGATATCTGGACAGACGATGTGAGCAGTAGAAATACTGATAAAACTGTGGGGAAGTGTGGAAATGCTTTGTGTTTTGTTGTTGCTGTGTCTTGCTGTGTTGTTGTGCATGTCCTCTGCATTATCGAGATACAAGTCCTAACATGTGAAATCTGTTTTTTTTTTTATCATGTTTGCTATCATAGCAGTGAAACAATCAATCTAAAGCTGTGAGTGGCTGTGAATGATTGAAAAAGGAAAATATGCAGTGCGATGAAGGCCGCTGATTGTATGACTTTCTCTCTTTATGGATCCTCTCTCCTCTGTTGTCTTTTTTTGTTCCCTTTTTCTTTGTCTCTCTTTGTGTGTGTCTCTCCCTACCAGGTCTCCCTCCTCCTCCTGCCATCGCTAAGAGAGGTTTGAAGGCTAGAGGCAAGCAGAAACTCCTAAGCTATCTTACTTATCACATTCACATTCACTTCCTATTACTGAAGTTGAATATATCCAATAATATACAATATTGCTCTGCCTGGCAGCCTGCTGTGACCAAACTGAGACTTACAGTGTTCGTATAATGATCCAGACTACAGTGTGTGAGCCCTAGCAGCTGCATGGGGTGCAGATAACACCTACACATGCATTAATAATTAATCATATACAACCTTTGTGAAGCTTATCAGGTTCATTTCCTGTTAACACTGTGTGGTGTGTAAACAGATTTAAGCTATGTCGTCATTTCTGAGTTTGTAGGTAAGGATTTCTGATATTTTGTCCCTTTACTTATGTAAGTTCTGTTTCACACACTGAAATATCAACCGTCCAAACATTCATAATATTTGTTCTATTCTCTTCTAAAGCTCTATTTTATTTTATTTTTTCACTTTATTCTATTCAGGTGGCATTCGTCCAATGAGATCAAGCCCTGCCCGAGTCCCTGGTGCTGTCACCGCTCAGGAGAGCACTGATTGGTTGGAGATGCTGTGGGCTTTTGCAGCCAGTCTTGTTGCTCCTGAAGATGATGAGGAGGAAGGTATTCACCAGCTAACTGAAACCCTCACATGTAAGAAAACATCACCTCGCACTAATGAGCCATTTCACGACGAAGATGATTTACTACTAATATTGTGAATAAGATGATGAAAATCTTATTCAGGGTATTTACATGTGTCAGATCATGAACGGAACATTTTCATGTCACTATATCAGCATGTAAATGTATTGAAAAAGCAAACCGGACATCCCATCTTAAACTCCTCTCATGTATAAGTAGACGTTTTTTAGCTCATTCTCTCATCATGGTGATCCGGGCCGCGCAGACAATAGTAATGATGCAGCTGTCAGAACGAAATCACTCACTGACTAACGGAGTTATAATGAATGTGATGCCCCTTTAACCCGCTAAACTGTGGAAATACATTAGGCATAAAATAAACTTCTCATCTAATCCTCTTTATTCAATTATCAGAACCAACAGCCCATTAAAAATACTATTAATTAACTGTGGTGAAAATCTGAACTTGAGCACAATACTTCACCGGCACTTGTAGATGCTTTCATTCAGACTGTAACAAGTATCAGAAAAATATGTTGCTCATGCTATTGTATCATACATTCCTTAATATTTATACCTGCAATAACTGAGGACTGATGAACACCTCACGTCTCATCTTGTCGTTCAGCTTTCCACTCTGAGGAGTTCTGAAAAAGAAGACTGTGGAGAGAAAGGACAACAATGGACATGTATGAAGAACTGAAGAGAGGAAGAGAGGTTAAAAAAGAGACGATTGTCCGACTGACGTAGAAGAGAGGATGTAAGATGGAGGAGGTTTATCGCAGTTATGTTACTTTCTGTCTGTCGTTATTTGGAGTTTGATGAATAAAAACTTTAATAAAAGACTTTAGTTTCTGTTCTTGCACCTCTGAAATCAGTGTTGTAATAACAAAATCTAAAATCTTTCTCTAAGTTCTTAATAATTTTTACAAGCTGCTTCCCGCACTGCTATGGAGCCCCAAAATGACAAAAAGTTGTGAAAGATTATCAGATGAAAAATGTGAGAACTGTAACTGAATACTTCAGTGAATACAATCATTAATTAATCATTAAACTTGAATGTACAAAAGAAAGGGCTTTTTATCCTTTTCCTTACCAACAAGCAGTTAATAAAGTATATTAAAACTTCATGTTTGCTCGTCTTCTTTTCGTCTTTCATGGGCTCGTTTTAATTTTTCCACTTGTTCATTCTTTTTTTTCGGTCCTGGCAACCCGTTATCTATTCACTAATTTCCTAATGCACCATTTCTCATCTTTCCTAATAGGAGGTGAGTTTAAAAAAATTGTAATCTTTATATTTTCTTCTTACACTTTCTCACTTACTCACTTTACTATTCTCACACATACATTTCTTTTTACCCTCCATTTTAATTATTTGACAAAGAACTTGATTTTTTACTTGTTTGATAACATTTCACATTTTGCCAGTTAAGGGGATCTGTACAGTTCACTGAACTATGAACTTCAAGGGATTAACAAGTAGGATTTTTCTAAAAAAAAAAAAAAAACATTGTATAGACTCATATGAAAATAATCACTCTAATCATCACTTATGACCCACTAGGTGCCTGTATGTGCCATCTGTCTGATATATTTTTAACAGTAATATTCAGAACATATAGACATGCAAAAGACATTTCCAACACACCAAACATACAAACAAAAAAACACACTTAAAAAAACCTTTTTATAAGAGGATTATAGTGCACATTGTTGACCAATGTGGCAGCCTTTCATCTCTCACCCTCTCCAGTCCACCTGTCTGCACAGCAGGTGGTCTGAGTTGGAGATGACCGGTGAGTAACAAGCCCCCCCGAGTAAACATCAGGCAGGTAATGAGGTACAGTAACAGCCACAACCTGCCAGGCAGCGAGATGAACAGTTACGCCAGGAGGAAGCTGATGCGGAGGAGATGAGGATCAGCTCGCCTGCAGTGGGTCCCTCCAGTATCAGACTGGGTGACTCCAACAAGGCGCTTGAACATTAGAAGTAGAAGGTGGTGGGCGAAAAAGAGAAAACACCAAACTCCAAATTCATACTTCTTCTTGAGATAAAGAGGACACTACAGCCACCATTCAAAGGAAAACAGGGCTGAAATAAAAGAGGCGAGAAAATAAGAAAAATGGACCGCCTGAGCACGAGATCACTGGCAAAACCTCATTTAGCAAGTCAACATGCAGTCACAGTGAAACATTAATAAAACTACGACTCCAAATCACGAGAGGGGGGAGCACTGCATTCTGAAACACTGATATGCCTGTCGAATATAGCATATTTGCAATTTCTTAAATCAATATTTGAAGGTTAAAAAATATATTTCATGGCTATTTTAGTGGCACAAGGAAAAGGCAAAAAGCAGCGACACACAACAGGCAACAGACTGCAGGACACACAGAAGAACACAGTCACAACGCAGGGTGATTTTACACTTGATCTGACCTGGATGTATCTGGACGGTGGCGGAAAAAAGGCCACAAAGAGAATTCTGCAAAGTCCAAAGAGAAAGGACGAATACAGTAAAGCCTCAATTACGTCCTGTACTAAACTTTCTATCATATAATTATACTTTATCATATGGTAGATTAAAAAGATCAATATTTCAGTGCATGAGGGAGCTTAAAATAAAGATAGACCACGTACCTCATCATTTAACTTAATGTAAGTACAGCACTGGAAAAATAAATACACACACAGTAGTTTTTCTGTTATAGTTGAAAATTAGCATGAGGCAGAGCACCAAACCAACTGAGACTTAAGTCAGTGTCTGCCGCTTCTGCAGTGCATGTTATTCAAATTCTTCAGATCCTCAGTGCTGAAGATCAGAAACCTTCTCTCAGTACTGAAAGGCTCAAATGTCTGCAACCACCCCGGAGAGCACTTCTATGTGAACGACACAGTGGGCACACAGACGGGTCAGGCTGCACTCAGCTTACATTTAACAGCAGTGTTTTTGTCATCTTGTTTTTTTTTTTTTTATTTTAAAGTGGAGGGCTCATCGCCACATTGAGAAAATAAAGCTTTTTGCCATTTTGCACACAGTCTGTGTGTCTATGTAAATAGAAAGGACCGATAACAGCAGTGAATTATTCAGTAACCCTAATAGTTTGACACCACTGAATGTTACCTTCTCCCGTTCTTTTCATTTCCAAGACAAACATATCTGCATCTCCCTCTTCATGTCTGATAATCTCCATCGTTGTCTACGGTCTGCGATGGAAACATTTCATAACTCACAAAATGTAAATAGGATACATTAATGTTTGATTAGATAGAGTTGGCTCACAATCAGTATTGCAAGGACGTGCTTCTGGCGTAATGAAATTGTTATGAGATTAAAAAGAAATTGTAATGAAATCATAACTTTATTACAGCTCTAATGGATCTTAACCACATTGCAGTGAACATATCACTGTAGTACAAAATCTCTACGGCTGTACAGGGAGTTAATTCGGTAAATCACATTACATTCATCATCTATCCAGAGCGAGATATGTGAACGGAAATCATATCAGACATGTTTTGTTACTCCAGAACATGTCACATGTGTCATTATATAACACCCTCCTGGTAGTTTAAGAGTTAAAAGTTATATAAACCTCAGAGCCAGTGAACTGTAGGCTATTTCTTTGTACATTTCTATATACATCCAGAATGGTCACATAACATGTCTGGAAACCTTCTTCAATACGAATCACTTTACACAAGCTTATTTTTTCTCTTCAAAGGAGTTTATAAAAAGGGCCTTTGGTTCGTCAAGGCAAGCATTCCTCCCTCGCCAACACACATTTACACCGGCTCATCAGGTTTAAGTAAATGAACACCAAATGAACACTGCTTTCATTCAGTTAATGGTTTGTTTGGGAGCTGAGCAGCATCCAAATGATGATTTAGCACCGAATTATTGGTTAAATGATGATCTATTTTTAATTCAATGGTGTGGTTTGATTGTGCAAACTACACCGAACAAAGAGAGGCAGTGTGGGAGATGGAATTTCATTTTTGTACTACAATGATCATGTTTATGTCATTTAGAATCGTTGGACACTTTGGGAAACATTGAAAATTTTAGTTAGCTGAGAAGAATCATACCACTTGATTATACTTTCATGCTGTACGCTAATGAAGTTACTGCCAGCACCCGGAGAGCGTTGGGAAACACCTAGAAAAGTAACTTCCTGGAGTTGTTTTTTCACAGATAAAAACAAAAAAGAGCAATTCAAGGCACAATTTTATTACCGTCAGAGCCAAGCTAGATATTTCACCCTGTTTCCAGTATTTGTGCTAAGCTAAGCTAATAATAATGTATAATAATGCATAATGTACAGCTATTCTTTCACAGTAAAAGCCAAGGAAGATGCGTGGAAATGTACATTTTAACTGTTACTATTAGCTGCAGGAGCTGTGCTAGAAGCAAACAGCAGAAATGTCTGAAGCTTTAAAGTGGTGTATGTGTGACTATTCTCATTTCAACACTGAATCTACCACAGTAGGCTCACAGTAGAGAGGAGAGAAGCCAGGATGGGGTTGGTCATGTGTAAAGAGGGCCCCTGTCGGAGATAACTACATGCTGGGGGAGATCCTTGTACTGGCCAGGACGTGCTGGCAGAATTATAACTCAGCTGACCTGGTGGAGATCTCCTCTAAGTACATGATTGTTACTCAGAATTTAAACAAAGCATTTAACCTTGAGCAAAGAACTTCAAATTAGATTATAAAATAAATATAGTTATGTTTTTTTTTCAAAGTTTTAAAACATTTTTTGTAGGAAATAACTGTTTAATAAGCAGTGTCCTCAATTCTGAATTGCTCTGGTTACTGAAAGGTGAATGCGAGTGAGGAAAACTGCCATGTCAGCTTTCTAATGTTTCTGGCGACAAGAATCCCTCAATTTACAGCTTGAAGAGACGAAGTTCAGGATCCATTGTTGTGGTTTTCATTACTGGTATCAAAATGTAAATGGTATTCAATATCATCAACGAGATAATGTGATGGGGTGAGGGCAATTAATCTTTGAATAATTGACAAAAAAATACAGAGACACACACACACACACACCTGCCTTTAGATTCCCGTCAGTAAAGGCCATGAATAATGGATCTTAGTTTTCCCTGGCCTGAGGGAGAAGCTTTTAAACATAATTTGTTGCTTTAATTTATTTACACAACCTGGCAACCCTGGCCCTCAGGCTAGCTGCATTACACAGAAGTGAACCACACCGGGAGGGGTAGATGCACACTTGTGCACATACACATTCACACAAACACAGATATCTGCACCAGGTATGACAGCTAATCCTGAATGTCTTCTGTGTGTTTCACACATTCACAAAATAACGTTAGTGTTAATTGTTTGACAGTGGTGTAGTGATAACAGACGCCACCATTAGTCCGCTTTCATCATATCAAAACCACCCGTCTCCAATATTTATATTTTCCAGTTTTCACCCTCAACAGATATTATGTTCAGTCAACAGATGGTAGTCACATTTTGTTATACGTTCACAGCACTCACACACACATGCGTACCGTGCTTAAGCATTCATCAATATCATTAAATGTAATCATCAACGGCATCTGAGGATCAGAACCAGCAACCTTCAGGATAACACAAGCTGATGAAGCTGCTGTTAAAAGACATTTAAGCTATGTATGTAACATGTAACACACAGTACATACAGTTGTCACTTCAAATCATTATTTTTAAAGAAACCAGTGTTAAAGTGGAATATTATATGTATTGTATAGAGATCAGCAGCTGTTATGCTTTTTTTTAATACAAGTGTCAGAATGTAACTTTGATTTAAAGAAGTTTGACAATATGTTTTTTTATAATGACTATACAAAAATGGATAACATTTGTTAAAACAGAAGGCCAACCTTCCTATAATTAAAAAAAAAGAGCAGTATACTTACTCTTCTACCTCTTCTGCGTTGCCAGATTTAGTTCTTAACCCCTCCCCCATGCTGACAAGATCAGACATCGGCAGCTGTTGAGGGGTGGTTGGGATGCCAGGTCCAAACTGTCATTACAGTGGCATAACATGTGGCAGAGGTTGCCAACATCTGATGGGAAGTTCAGAATCAGTTTGAGTTTGATGTATGAGGAAAGGTGTGTGTGTGTTTGTGGCAGAGTCATTACTGAACTCTGTGAACTCTCTACTAGACACCCAACAACACAGCTGTCAAGATCTAGCACTTGCTTTGCTTTATGATATATTATTCATCATTTTTTATCCTTTCATGTACATAAAATAACAATTTCAAATACAGGACATCGTGTAACCCCACAAATCTGTTTTGATTTGAGACAGCAGCCTTTTTATCTTCTGATATCTTGTTTCCCGGGTGTCCTATAAATCCAAAACAGATTTCAGGATCAGCAGTGCCACCAACCTTTGATCACACTCACCCCACGATGAGTTGCGCGTTGCCAAAAAGCCCAGAGTGTGTTTACAGACGGTGTTTACAGCACTCTGGTTAGTCGACCGTAATTCTGCTGAATAATAATCATAATCACCATAAGCCGTTTATGGCGCATACATCTTCATATCCCCAAATAATTCTTGAAGCTGTAATATTAGACGGAAATCAAACACTGAGCACAGAAGTAAACGTTTGACTGGGACTTTGCTGGAGCCTACACACTGCCCTGCTGCAGACTGCTGCTACTGTTATTACTGTCCCAGCAGGTACTTGGGGACTTTTCAAAAGTGGCTACTGCGCAAAAATATTATAGCCTTAAATATCATTCTTGAAAACCAGAACTCAATTTTAATGCTAATGTAAGTGTGAATACACTCATGGTCCATGCTGTGACACAAAGCTCAGCAAGACCTGTAATTATGGTTTGGCTGACTGACTGACTGGTGACTGGTACCAACAAAACCAGCTGTGTCAAAGATTATAAGTCACTTGCTATCTAGTTCAATAATTAATAGAGTAGTTTGACATTTGGGAAATACACTTATTGGCTTTTTTGCTGAGTTAGATAGCACTCTTGTGTCTAAAAACAGAGATAAAGCTATCTTAGTTTAGCGTAATGACTTGAGACTGGGGGAAACGGTTAGGCTTGCTCTTTATAGAGGTAAACATATCTGCCTGCCACCACCCATAAAGCTCACTAATCAAGATCACATTTGCTTAATCTATACAAATGTTGTGTAAAAATGACACTGGTTGCATGGGGGTTAGATGCTGGAGTAGTACTTGGCTGAAGCCAGGCCAAGACACAGTCTGGTGCTCAGTGATCTTGTGGTTCCAAGGTCGTGGAGCATCTGATGGGAATTGTAATATGCTACTTGTCCCTATACAAATATACATTAAATAAATGAACAAAATAATAAGTAATAAGTAATTCTGTTATTAGGGTGGACAGAACTTGTGCTAATGAGTGCATTTATTTGCATGTGTGAGAGAGGGTCATATATTTCACCTCAAGAAATGGCTTCCTAGTGAAACACAACCCAGTACGGGAACTCACAGTGTGCTGCTCATGCACTTAAGGGAAACAAAGTAAAGTAACACTTAGAAAAGTCCACATTAAAAAAAACTTTCTTTGTCCCAACTAGCTCCTTTGAAAGTTCTGTGGTGTACCATTTTATTTTAATTTGAAGCGATTGGCAATGCTTTGATAGTATCATATGACCAGATTCTTTGTCATTAATTATGATTTTCCAGCCAACACTCATTGTGCCATATCAATAGTTTTGGGATCCATTTTAATCTTCTCACAGCTGAATTTAGCGTGGTGGTTCAATCTTTTTAAAAGCACTACACAGCCCAGCCCAGCCCGGCCCGGCTCAGCACAGCGCCGTATTCTCCATTTTCCAGAGATGGAATAATAAGACAGATATTGTCAGACTATTAGCATTATATTCACAAACAGATTCAATTCATCTCCCCATACAACGTCTTGTAGCCTGGTGTTTGTCGGTGAAATGAGAAGGATATTAAATTTGCTGGTGAGGTTTGTCAACCTGAGAGTGCTTTTCTGTCACCGCGGCACTGAAAGGTAATCTGTTTCTCCATGCTGCTGTCATGATCAAAGGAATCACGCTCCCATGACTATCACGCACAACAACCCACACAGACACATGCAAAGGAAGAATGAGGCACACAGAAACACCCTGACACATATGTGTGCGCACAACAACACGCACACCCACGCGCGTGCACTCGTGGACTTACAGTACACGAGCGCATACACAGCGACTTACATTTACACACACAAAAGCAAATCTCTTGATGTTGTGTGTTTTCTTTAAGAAGCTTGGCTCCTGCTGCGAGGGACGTCAGTGGGAGAATGGACATGCACACACACACACACACACACACACACACACACACATACATCTGAACACATTCATGTACCAATACTCAAAGCAGCAGCACAGCAGAATCCAACAAGAAAGTAAATGATAAGTTGAAGCTCCCATGCCATTCGAAACTGCAGAAAGAGAAAGAAATGATTTTCTATTCTAACATTTTATGATGTTTTTGTAACCGCCCTGCATTTAATACGTAAGACGTTTAGCGGCAGCCGCATGAAGGCTTGCAACTCTAATGCTGCTTTTAATAAATGAAATAAACGAAGATGTGGCTCATGCCGTGGCTTCAGTATGGTTTCAAAGTGTGCACAGCTGAAATATTCAGTATTTCTATAAAAGCTGGATTTTTGAAGGCAGAAGGATTTTATTCAGCAGAGAGGCATTTGAATGATCTGAAGGCGGCAGCTAAGCCATAGAAAATATGAGACGAATACAGAAGGTGGTTGTTTCGCGGATGTTTTTAACCTGCGCCAAAGCTAAAATTTTGTGTCCTAAAGATGCACTGTACCACAGTTTATAGATGTGCTGCTGCAGGTTTGCAGTCTACACCATCCACTGTATCAGACCCCCCAGCCCCTCCTCCCTCGCAAGGGACTCTACCCAACCCTCCTTTCATGCTTTAGTCATCCCGCCTGGGCTGCTGCAACATCCCTCCTGGCTCGACTCCCAAAGCACTCTTTAGCCCTTACATCCAGAGCACCCCCCCACCCCACCCCACCCCACCCCTCTGCGCACACACACACACACAGCTCCTGCAGTCCCTGTGCTGGCTCCACGAGGCTGTTTGTATCGAATACAAAACTCTGTTGCTCAAACCTCTAGGCCACAGTCTAGTTGCGCACGTCGCCCTGTGATCTGCATTCTGTTGTTAGCTGCCACTTAGCTTTACTCTCCCAGGCTGGTTATCGCTCACCCCCCCTCCCCCTCCCTCCTCCTCTCCAAAGGTGGAATAACCTCACTCCAGTCAGATCAGTAGAGTCACTCCCTATTTTCCATCATAACCCAGAAAGCTGTCTTTCCAATAAATATATCGTATCACCTCTGACTTACATCTCATATTTGTGTACACACACACACACACACACACACACTACCACCTTCTGATCTCCTACATTTTACACACACATGTATGTGGGTGAGCTGATAGTGTTTGGGGTGATTTACTAGTAAAAGAGAGAAAACTGCACTGACAGGTAAGTCCAAAGTCATTTTACTCTCCCTCCTTAAAATCGTCTTCCTCCGTCCTTTCCTGGTGACTTTAATCAAGGGAAGAAAAATGGTGTATCTCTTAACTCATCCTGAGGGGTGGGGAGTGAATGCTGCAGGGTGAGCGAGCACCACAGGGAATGGGGGAAAGCAGAGAGAGAGAGAGAGAGAGAGAGAGAGAGATGTGATAAGTGCTGAAGTACAGACTGAATAGTTTGGTGTTTTCTGGTTCACCAACCAGACGTAGTTCAAATAGAAGAAAATACACTATACGCAATAGAGTGACACAATATGGTCACCAGGCTTTTATTAAAAAAAAAAAATGGAGGAAATCTTATGTCTTATAAGAGCTCACATGAGAAATCAGCTAGCGATTCCTGAACGTTTTGTTCAGAGCCATCATCGGGTCAAAGTTTTAATTTGTTCAATACTTTTGTTTATGACCAGATACCTACAAAACTAGTGACATTCCCATCAGCCTCAACTGATTAGAAAATGTTAGCACGCCGCTCTCACATGTTAAAGTGGTCACAGTGTTAACAATAATACCTGCTACGTTCTGAGGTCTTTACGCTGGATTTGTGTTTGTCCAATAATTTATTTAAAAAAATACCACTGTTTGTTTATAAAGCACTTTATAGTTTAAGGCCAAAATACATATCAGATATTCTGCCATATTATGAATCATCTGTATCTCTTAGGTGGTCTGTGACAGGTCTGCTCTCTGTCCCTAGAGCCAAAACTACACATATAGAAGCAGCGTTCAGTTTTTATGCACCATATGTCTGGAAAAACTCACAGAAAACAACTGACTTAAAGGTGTTTTAAGTCAAGGCTGAAGATTTTTTTGTTTGCTGCTGCCTTTTATTAAATCAAATGATTCATTTCTTACACTGCACTAAGTTTTATTCTTTTATTCATACATGTCATATTCTATTTTAGCTTGTTTTTACTTTCTGTTCTAAAACAAGGTTTTAATTGTATTTGAGTGTCCTTTTTCTTTGTGTTTCTTTTGCACTTTATCTTGATGCTTTTGGTGTCCTGTGTGAGACACTTTGAATTGCCTCGCTGCTGAAATGTGCTATATGAATAAATTTGCCTTGCCTAAACACTGGCATGTAAGCATGCTAACAACAAATTAACATAATCAAAGTAGTGTAGCTTTACTGTGTATCAAACTGTGAACAGATGACAATGAGAAAAAAATGAACCACCTCTGTTTTTCTGCAGTTGCCCATTTCACTTCCCCCCTTCAGCCCCAACTCAGTAAGTTGGGGGGATTGGGGTGGTGGGGAGGGTTGAAGGGGGGGGCTGTTTAATCAAAAAAAGTGTCACATTAATTCAGACAAATTCAAGCAATCTAGTTTTCTAATAAAGCTGTCATATTTGCATCCGGTGACTTACACTCACCATCGTTTTAGATTAATTCCCGTCACAACCTTTTGATTTATGAATGCATAATAACTGAGGGCAATGTCTGTGACTGTGAGCAAGTGTGTGTGCGCCTGTGTGTGAGTGTGTGCGCGTGAATGTGTGTCTACAAAGCCCTGACTTTTAATCTAACATGTTGCCTGTGCCCAGATGAGAGAAAATCACATTTTTGCGATAATTGAGCGTGTTAAGAGGGAAAGATCAGACTCCTGGTGTGGAGTTGCATCATTGAGTCCGTGTTTTTTCACAGTGGCGTCTCATCTTCCCTTATCTCGCTGCCATTCAAATCAAAGGACCAAACGTGTGAGAATTTCTTCATCCACACTTGTAGAACAAAGGCCAACATGTCCTCTTTCCTGGACAGGAAGAGGCGTTTCTCTATCGTTGTAACTTAATGGTATATTGTCTTTGTTTGGCAGCTTTTTAAAGAACTATAAAGAACGGCAAACTGACTTATAAGACACATTTCTGATCATCTTTTGGATTTCATTGACAGTTAGAGTGGAATTACAATATCTTCTTCCAAATTGTATGGATTTTATGCTGTATAGCAACTGGCATGGTAGCCGCGGTTCAACTATTAGTCCATTTGATCCTCTATTCCTTTAGTTCCTTTAAGTTTCTCTTATTGCCTTGCAACTCAATTCCACCTCCCTGAAGGAATATTAGTAGGTAAACATTTGTCTACTCCACTTTGTCATCTCAGGTGCGGTTGCCAAAAGACTGAAGGTACTGAAGACTGTCACAGAAAAGCACCCACACCTGTTACATTATTTGCTTAGATGTTACAGTTTTACAGTTTTTACTTCACTGTTGTTGAGTAAAGCACCTGAAGTGCACACAGGGGACTTCACTTATATACTTTTTTTATATATGTACATGTAATCTTGTTATTACAGCTCAATCCAAACCAAACAAGAGTCTGATGTTTCTGATTGTGCTGTCGAACGCTGATCTCCTACACAAACATTTCTGCCAGTGTCAATTTGCTTTGTATTCACCTCTGTGTTCCCGCATCCACATTCTGCTCCGCACAGTCGATTGGATGATGGCGCAGGCAGATCATACATTTTCTGAAATCTCTTTGTTTTGTTTTGATTTTGAGTCATTTAAGATTTGAGCAGCAGCATACCACAAAGCTTGCTCGGCCTTGTTTTTATCATCTTAGATATCGATCTGTTTAAAGTTTTAAAGACTCCGGGACTATTTTACATGCTTGTATCTCCTCATGGCTGCAGCCCTCTTACCTGTCTGAGCCAAAAATTTATTGATCATCCACAGAATGCACAGTATCACCAGAACCAGTTTTAGCTTCCTTACGCTGGCTTCCAGTATGTTTCAGAGTTGATTTTAAGAACTTATTGATTATTTTTCACGGCCTCACTCTTGTTTCTGAACTTGTAGTATCACATCTGGTTTGAGATTCTCAGGCAGAGTTCTTTCATGTGTTCAAGAGGCCCAACCTAAATCTCTTCTTTTCTTAAAACATACTTCTATCAGGAAGCTTATCCTGATTTTACATTTACAGTTTTTTTTCTTTGACCCAAATTGTTTTTTTCTATTTCTTTTTATTTCTTTTATCTTGCCTTACTGGAGTCAGCTTTATCTGCTCTGGTTTTGTAATTTGTTGATTTAAATCTTCTGCCCTGTTTGAAGCACTTGGATTTGGGAAAGTGCTCAGTAAATGAAGATTATTATCACACATCTTCGAACACTTTACCTCTCGCTAGTGGCTCTTCCTCTTCAAATGGCATTTTTAAAAACCTTGTCCAATCTTTGCTCTTTTCTTTGATGTTATTTGTGCTCTGTTCAGTTTTGTTGTTTGCATGTTTGCCACCGTCTTGCCGACTTGATATTTTCCAGGGCGCCTTTGTTTTGTAAAGTGCTCTATAAATAAATCTCTTCACAGTCACTCAGAATCAGAAGTGTCTGATATAATCTTGATAGTCATAAATGAGACCAGAAAGTAAGACTGAGACATCTGTTTGTGTTAACTGTTGGCTCCATCCTTCAATCTGCTGATGCACTGCAGAGTTGGCATGATCTGAAAGTTAGGCTAGAGGCCAAATCATCCCCTGAAACTTCTCTATGAACATTCCTGCATTAGCTGAATCAAACAGATGGACTTCTGATACCTGATTACCATCTTCTGGCTGAAGTTTGCCACTGCTTGCAAAACACAGAAAAGACCATTGAACCAACAGCCATACGAAAGGACTGAAAATATCAAAAACCCTTTAGCTGTGCACATCAAGAACGAAGCTTTAATCCGTCTGTTGACATAATTAATGTTTGTGTTCTGTTCAAAGATGCCACTGAAGAGGCTTCAGAGGACTAAATCTGATATCAAAACCATCTCCGCTGCCCCTCTTAAGCTGTTGAAGGAGTAGTCGCATTTCCCCTGGCAGACTTTACATGTCATTACACGAGGGAGCGCGATGTTACACAGTCAGAGCTGCGCAAAAACATCTTTTATTTCACCGTTGCACACGAGGGAGACTAAGCGGAGCCACCATGAGCTGTCTCGCCCCCATGCAAGAAAGGCGCACGGCCGGTCTGACAAAGGAGAGAAAAACACTTCACCTACTGCCAGTGTCTGCCAACAGGGCTCTATGACTTGACTCAGCCTCCAGCACCTGCAGGCAAGCTGGTGAACGACATTAAGCACAACCGACAAACACACTCTGGCTTTTCGATCCACGGCCTCTCTTTGCTTTTCTTTATATTCAAAGAGAGGACATACAGCTTGTCCGATAGGAGGACTTCATGCAAAGCCAAACTTGAGCTGCAGTGTTGTTAGTGTCAGTCCCTCCAAGAGTTTCTAGTGGTACCACAGCTGCCCGAACCTGCAGACGAGCGAGCGAGAACAGATAAACACACACACACATACACTGTCTGTGAAGCAAGGCAGAGAAATAATGTCTGATTTTAGCTTTCTGATCACATAACCAACAGTGCATCATGCGATTCTTGATTCAGTGATTCATTTTACCTTTATGGACAAGATCATGTCAAGATGAAATGACAAATATAGTGTAATGTGTGTGATTAGTGCTGACTCGGGCCCAGATAGCCCAAAACGTGAGCTCCCATAATCACATCATCTTAGCACTGTTAAAAGCAGCATGGAGATTAATGGGCTGAGAAGAGACGTTCAAAACGCCCCAAAAGATTCATACACCATACAACACCCTCATTTAATGCAGGTGTATGTATATAAGATTATAAATATATTATTTGATCCCATAGACACTCAACAATTGAGCTCAGGTAGTCTTATGTTGCTGTTTGACATAACTTCACACCAAAAAAAATAAAAAACAGGTCTGTCCTGTGGTATTTATTAGATTCTGACTCTGAGAACGTAGTAAAAACAGCAAACTGTCATCACACTACTGTATCTCTGAACAATCTCTTTAACCTAACATAACTAATGCAATATTTCTAGCATAGCATATTTATGCCATTTTTACCTTCTTTGTTTTTATATCTATTTTTTGTACCTTCTTTCCATATTTTCCTTACCATCAATCTGCTTTCCTCAATGGGAGATCAGTAAAGTTTTATTTTACCTTATCTCATATGACAATGAATGACAATGTACTGGAGGAGGTGAAGATGCTGCAGTGTGGTTATGAAAGCTGCACAGTGCTGCACCCTGCTGGATTTGCTATATACAGTTTATGGACGGGCTGAAACATGATACCACCTTTAAGCTGTGACGCACAGCTGGAAGAATCTACAGTGACAAAGCACAGCTTTAATTAGCAGCAGGCTAAAGGTCAAAGCGACTGAACCAACCAGTTGGTCACATCTGGCAGGAACAGACAAAAGAGTTTATTTACTGATTATAAAACAATCATGTGAATGTGCATGTTTCTGGGATAAATGAGGTTTGACTTGATACACATTATAACTTACAGTGTTAATGCAATAAGCACATGCTGGATAATAAAGTTTAATATATGTGTATTGATTAACATTATATTCTGATAAATAACGGGGTGGGACTTCGGATGCGCCAATCACGCTGCTCCAGCGACCAATGATCGTTTGGAGCGTCATTACGTCACGATCGCTTTAACTTTTACTTTCAGTTTGCTGTAAACGGTGAGCGTCGTACTTGAGATCGCAGAGCGGAAATAGCTGAGTTTTGGTTTGATCACTTAAATAATTGACTTATAACTTGCGTGACAACTTCTGCAGCCGCCGACTCTTTACTCCAAACTATCGATCAGTCGATTATCTGTCGTGTGGTTCGATCGGATCGAAGGTTTGTCTCTCCCTCTTATCCCGCCCTCGTCTCTCTCTTTCTCTCTCTCTCTCTCTTGTATATTTATAGTACAGTATACACATTTTAACCCATGGTATAAATCTGCCCTCTTCTGTCTTTGCATCTTCTTTGCAGGTGAAGTCATGTCTCGTTTACTGATGGAAATACGGCAACTCGACAGAGACGCAGCCAGTGTGTTGGAAAGTAAGAGTTCATGTTTAAAGAGGCGGACTGAGTCACCAGTACATATAAATGATGACTCATATTTACAGTATGTGCGTCCACATTGGTGCTGGAAACAGAGAAACACTTGTCTCTCTGGTAAACTACAGAATTATCTGAGAGATTTAGTCAATAGTTTCTTTACAGATTGCAATATTTCACACCCTTCCTGTCCATGAAAACCACTCATCTCCCCAGGTGTTTTTAATTTTTTGTTATTACCTGAAGGATTAAATGTTTCTTTATGGGTTGCAGAGGCAGGTTTCGGCACTGACTCAGATATCCAGTCACTGACCCGGGAGGACCTGCATGATCTGTTTCCTGGATGTGTGAAACTCAAACTGAGAAGGGCCATCTTTGAAAAAGCACAGAAACATGTGAGCTAACAAGCTGAAAAATGTTGATCTGTTAAGAGAGAGATATAAGTAGAGATAATTCACATGAAACCAGCCACTGGAGTTGTACAATGTGAAAGTCAAATGTGCCATATAAGGCTTTTTGTTTCAGAAACCGATTGATGTGCTCCTGAGAGAACTGAAAAGTTTTATTCCAGATGAACATCTGAGAGGTATGTGGGGCCTTGCCAGCTGCTTCTTTTGCTTTCACATTTGGCTGCTATTTTGGTTTGTGTATTTTGGCCCATGGTAGTGGTGGACATATTCTAAAAGTGTGTCCAAAGTCTAACACACACAACCTGATTCCCTCCCTCCAGCTGCTTCGACAGGCAACGGGGTCTTGGCTGATTACCTCAACATCCTGAAGGATATGAAGACCCAGATGAATAAAATTCAGAGTTTCCTCGATGCTCACATTGATCTTCTTCAAGGTTTCAACAGAGATCACCCAGTCCAAGGACCTGACACAGGTTATAGTGCAGATTTTGTTTTACTCTAATGCTGACCTCATCATTCAAAGCTTTGTCAGGGAGAAGCAAACTTCAGTTTACAGTGAAGGGATTTAACTTGTGTTAATATTCCTTATAATCACTGTAATGATGTTAATGTCAATGAACACATATTCAAATGTAGAATTTGAACCTGAGTGTGAAAATATACATCTGTAATAAGATATTCAAAAATCAAGGTTCACTTGTTGTGAACATGACCAAAGAAGGACATTTTTTCACACTCCACATGTTTAATGAGTAGTGTTTGCTGTGAGATTGCATTATGAGTCAAAACAATACTGTCTTTTGCATTCGATTTTGAAAATATGTGTCTGTCTGTGATCTGAAGTCAGTAAGTCAGTAAGTAATTATTCTATTACTCCAAGTAAAGCTTTCTTTTGTGCTAATAAGGTCTAAAAACTAATAAGACTTGTTCCTACTACATATTATATCCTTTAAGTCCACCATGGGGGTTGAAATGTGTGTTGGACAATCATATCGGACCCCTGTAAAACATCTCTTTGAAATCAAATTCCAAATTGTTGCTAAATATGAATTATTCTGACTAATTGATAAAAAGTTAAAAGCATGCAAAGGCTATTGAATACAGTCAAAAGCCCTGGAAAAAGCGAGTCAGTGAGCCTTGAGTTTATACATCACAGAGTTGCTGCAGAGTAAACATCTGTCCATGTGACATTTAGTCTATTTCTGCTGTATTCAGGAATTTCCTACACTCTTGTTAAGTTCATCAATTTGATATGGTTTAGTTAGTTTTTATTATATTTGTAGTCAGTCATTGCATTATTCCATTGTACCTTAATATGCTCTTGGTCAGGTATAAGTACATCAGGTATAGTGGAGCCCTTCCATGACCAAACAAGGAAATTTCTTCACACTCCACATGTTTAATGAATAGTGTTTGCTGTGAGATTGCATTATAACTCAAAATGATACTTTCTTTTGGATTCTGTCTTTTGAGAATTTGTCTGTTTGTTATCTGAAGTCAGTAAGTGCATTTATGTTGTTTTATGTAGCACGCTGTCTGCCAGATACAGATGCCGTGGGCACCAGTGGTCAAATTGGGCACAATACTGGCCCAGCTGATGGCCGTGCACAAGGACACACAAGTAAATCCCACTTTCTTTCTCTTCCCACCTACATAACATGTTTAATGAGTAGTGCTCAGTTTGAGATTGCATCATAACCTATACGACGTACTATTTTGGATTTTGTTTTGAAATGATATACCATAAGAGTTGGTTAGTGTATTTATGTTGTTTTATGCAACTCTTTGTCAGGTAAACGTACCTCAGATGGTGAAATGATGCCCTATACTGGCTCAACCAGTGGATATTAAGACAAATTTCAACATAAATCTAACCTTCTTCCTCTTTACACTTCCATGACATATGACATATGACATGGCATTTTCACATGTTATTGTTTGTTAATGCCCTGCAACACATTAATATGCTTCACTTGGTTGAGTAATGCAATTGTCTGACTGAATCTGCTGTCACATATATATCATTTGTAGTTTTCACTTTTAAATTCTACTATTACTCCAAGTAAAGCTTTCTTTTGTGCTAATAAGGTCTAAAAATAATAAGACTTGTTCCTACTACATATTATATCCTTTAAGCCAGTAAAATGAATCACAGACAAAGTCCACCATGGGGTTGAAATGTGTGTTGGACAATTATATTGGACCCCTGTAAAACATCTCTTTGAAATCAAATTTCAAATTGTTGCTAAATATGAATTATTCTGACTTATTGATAAAAAGTTAAAAGCATGCCATTGACAATGAATGCTGTTTTTTTCAGGAGTGGATTCCCTGAAGCAGAGGGACTTGTTGCAAGGTGAGTGTATGATAATTAGACACTCTGCACTTCAAAGAAAGGTTGCTGCCATATTAGCTCTACAGGCTTGTGCAGTCACTTAAAGTGAAGGGTTAACTGATAGCTTTTCTTATAGCATTATTGTACTCATTTTATTTCAGTGTGATGATAGTGAGACACTGCCACTGATTGTTCTAAAGAGGAGTAGGAATGCATCAATTAACTGGCACTGTGACATGAGTTTATGAAAAATTTTATCACATTTTTCACCAGGTTTTTTTTTTTTAGGATCATGTCATTTTACTGTTAAGTCATTTTTTGTTCTATAGTCACAGTGAAGTACAAGAAGGTCGTCACTGGTAAAACCTTTAAAGCCAATGAACAGCTGATGGGCATGGTGATGGCTAACTTTAACGATCGGGTTGAGTTTATTGAAAGCGAGGATGATGCACACACCATCATTGTCTTCTGTCCAATCACTTCACGCATCGGATCAGATGTTGATGCAGCCATGAGCAATGTTAGAGGTAAGGGAAAGCTTTTTTAGCCTGTTCATATTGAAATGGGAGGTTTACTCATATATTCAACATTAAGTTATTGACACATTGATAAAAGAGGTTGTTTTGGTATTTACTATTTAAAGAAATATACAATTTTGTGATCAGTCACACCACAATTTCTAGCTCTGAACTACAATTTTCCTTCCTCACCATCTTATACTTCTCTTATACTCTATTGGTGTCCACAGATGATAAACCTGTCATTCTGGTGTTGATGCACCACACACATGAGGTCAAGTGCACAACATCTTTGAGAACATGGGAGGACAAGTACACTCAAGTTGTGTTGCATGTCAGCGTTTTCTATCATGAGACAGTTCCTGGATTACTGCAGTGTAAAGAAAATAATTTAGTTGTCCCTGACATACAACGGAGATTATGGGAAAACAGCATTAAACATGCTGGTAAAAATGCCCTGGATATCAACAGTTATTTGAACAGTGGGAGCAAGAGGGGTTCTGACAGTGGTGGTTATAGTTTAAGTGCTTGGTTCCGTGGTAAGTAAAGTTGGCAGTGTTGGTGGTGGTAATGATGGTAGAATATCAGTTCCCATCAAGTCAAATGAATATGCAATGGATTGCACCAACAGCAAGAATAAAGAAGCGCATTTATTAATTTTAGACAATTTACAGACTCCAGAAAACATTATTTGGTGTGGTAAAATTAGATCAGCTGATAGTGGACTGATGATGTCTGTACATTAATCATGGATGTAAATAGCTAAAAACAGAGTTCTCTACAGTTTTATTGTATTGCTAGAGAGTAAGAGTAGAGTAAGAATAAGACATCAATGTACACTAAGTGATTAAAAAAGTTCAGAGGCCCAAAGCTCAGTAACTACCCAAAGGGTGAACTAAATTATCTAGGCCACATACTAAGAGTGCATGAAGTTAAAGATCCAAAGTAAAGATGTTTTTTAAAGCAAGAATGTGTTTTTTTCCCTGTACCTTACAGGAAAATCATATTGCAGAAATCATATAATGTGTGATGATTAATATACCTAATATTTTAAAGTGTACAATAAAGTGTAAACATGGGTGTATGTTTAAGCATAAGCATGAAGAATGTGGTCCTTTTTAAGGGCCTTTAAAATATATTGATATTGATAGTTTATATACAAGTCTTTCACAGAGTCTATCATCAATTACTCAATCATAATAAACACAGCATGTTAAAATGATTAATTTTTCATGATCCACACATCATGTGTATTTTGTGTCAGAATTATTTTATGTACATAGCAGCATTTAGACCAAATTATGCATTATTCAGTCTGTCTGTGTGGTTGACTGCAAGGGCATTCAGTAATATCTCTTAATTGTTTAAATACAGATGTAAGATGTTTTGACATACAGTACTTAATATACAGTTGTTATCACGGCTGAACTGTTCAATGTTGCTTTTATGTAAATAAATTTGAAGTCCAACCTTACAAAAAAATATCCTGTAAGTAAATTGTATGAAAGTTCATTGAAATAAAGACTAGTATCTTAAAATAATGACAACCTTTCTGAAAATAATGACTTTGTATTTGGGAGAAAATAATGATGTTGAAATGTTGAATATGTTGAAATGATGACTCAGTTGTTCTGGTGATGGTGCAGATTGGACTCAAGACATGGAGGAAGGTAGAATGAATTGAATTTTATTTTTTTGCAAATGTGGTTTCCTGGCACAGTATAGGTAGGTAGGCAGGTAACTCAGGAACACAAAAACATGGGAGCACATGCTAAACCGACGAACTGACAGAGAATGAACATTTTGGGTTGGTATAAATAGAGTGTGACTAATGAAGGAATCTGAGACAGGTGGGCAGGTAGGCGAGGGCATCTGACAGATAGGAGGAAAATGGCATGAAAAGCATGAGAGCTTAAAATATGATGAGACAGGAGGGAGATAGACTGCGACATAAGTATTTATTTATATTTATTTATAAATGTCATGAGAAACTTTCTCAAAATAATGAGTTAGTATCTCAAAAATAATTACTGAGTTTTATAGTAATGAGAAACTATCAAAAATAATGAGTAAGTATCTCAGAATAGTGAGAAACTTTCTAAAAACAATGCCATAGGATTTCAAAATAATGAATTAATATATCTAAATAATCAGGAAGACTTAGTATCTGAAATTTTAAACAAGTAAGAAACAGAATCAGAATAATGGGAAACTGACATTAATCAGTTGCCATACCAAGTCTTCTTTTTGAGAAGGTTTCTTGTGATTTACATAGATAGATAGATAGATAGATAGATAGATAGATAGATAGATAGATAGATAGATAGATAGATAGATAGATAGATAGATAGATAGATATCAATAAAAAAGAGTAAAAATATAAATCTAAAAATAAAGAGCAAAATTGCACACTTGCACAACAAATATAAAAGTAACAGAGTAAGAAATGGCAGTGAATAATTGCAAGAGTGCAAAATGCAATGAATAATGAGATACATTAGATACACTGTATGTCTGTTATAAACAATATTTACAAGTGCAACAGCTTTTCATCTGTCACACAGGTGGAGGTGAAATGGATTGTCCATGATAAAGAGCAGTTTGCTCAGTGACCTGCTCCTCACTGACTCAAGGGTCTCCAGGTAAAGGTGTTTTACAATACTAAGTCATTATTTTGAGGATATTTTTTTCATTACATTGGAGGAAATGGACTTTCATTAACAAAACAAAACAAAACAAAAAAAAACTTTATCAAATTATTCGGGTAGTTTTTAACAAGTGCTCTGTGCTTTTATTGTGGAAAGAGTGGAGCTGCTTTGCGCTGAAAAACTCGACCGGAAGTTTGACATTGTTTACAAACAGAAGCCGCTTCCGTCCGGCAAAGGGAGCGCGCGTCGTGGAGCTAAACGTTGTTCTCCGTTATTTATTTTCACTTTTTTCTCCGACAGGAGCAGCGAAAAAACTACCTTTCTACGCCAACAACACGACGACAAGCCTTCAAAGATAGTACTCCGTTTTTTTTTTTTTAGTTTTGCTAAATTAGCTGCGCTGCTCCGTCGGGTCACCGGCTAACAGGCAGCTAGCTGTGCAGTTTGATTCATTTCAACAGGTGTGAGCTACTGAGAGGACTAACTTTAGAGGTAACTTTCCTGATAATAACTGAAGGCTTACATCCTATTTTTTGGTTTCAAGATTATCTGTAATGTCTGTTCGGTTAGCCAGCTGTGAAGTCGTTTTGTACGTGGGTATGTGATGCTCCTCGTCCTGTTGAGCCCCATCGCGTCGACCTGTTCAAGAAGAGTTGGTCCACGGAGCGTTTTCCACAGGCTGCAGACCTTTTTCACCTTTCACTGTGGTAACGTCAGCACCCTAAAGACACCTCCACGCCGGCCCAGACTTCAGGTAATAATGTGCAAGTCTTGGAAATGGAAGAAAAACGCATCTCAGTTTATAAAAAGTACAATTTGATTAGTCTAAACTATGAGCATACTGCTTGTGGCTTTTGTCGCTTTGTGGTTGTTCGTTACTGTTTTTGGGTTATTTGTTTTGTTTCTTTTACTTGTTTAGTTATAGTTATTTATACTATTGTTTTTTGCTCAATGTCTTCTTTTTCAAAAAATTCATTTTTCTTTCTGTTAATTCTTTCTGACTAACTGAGTGAATTCCCTACGTGGGAACTGGGTGGTCTGCAGTTTTGATTTGCATTATTTTAATAAACAAGTGATGACAAAAAAAGTGAGAGAGTACAATCTGATGATGGTTATGTCGCTCCTCTCTGTTTTAGGCACTGCCCTGTCTGCATCAGGTAACTGTGCGTGATATGCAGGCAGCCAGCATCTTGTATGGCAAAGATGATGATGACGCTGATGACGATGAGGGTGAGGGAGGTGGTGAAGGTGTGGTTGGACTGGGGAGCCGGACAGAAGGTGAGGAGCTGAGGAGGACCACGATGATTTCAGGTCAGGAGGTCCAGCAAGATGAGACTGTGTCAAGTGAGTACGAGCTGACTGGGTTAAACGTGGTTGATTTCAGCACCTGTTGCACTCTTTGACGGGTTGCACAATTAGGGGGAAAAAAGTCACCAAAACAGTAGCACTTTGCAAGTACAGCAACACCTGGTTGTTTGTGAGACTTATTGCAGCCCTTTAAGACAAACTTGAAAAACTCTGAATTTGTAATTTTAGTTTCACATGTGCATTAAATTAAGATGTTGTTATGCTACCTGTTACAGTAAAATTATTAATAAATGTCCAAATAGACTATGGAGAAAATATGTTTCTTGACTCAAAATGTTAACGCCAACCTTGTCTGGTAGTTTAGGCCCAGTGTCAATTGTGCTCTTTAACGTCATAGTCTGTAAACAGTATCTGTACTGTTTCATGAGTAGTAATGTGATGTGATAGGAGAATGATAATAATGAAATTAGTCTGTTACTTTCATTACATTATTTCTTGGTGTCAGGTAGAAGTGTTTTCATTCTTAAGATTATGTCTTTTTAGTTTATTTCTCTATTATTATCCTCTATTTTTATCCCACTAACGTCTGTCACATAATTTAGCTGTAAAACTTTCAAAGCTCTCTGAAGTGCTTTCTGAAGCACCAGTGATGTTTGAAGCTTTGCACGATGATCTGAAACAGTGAGCTTTAGGACTGAAACAAGCTTCTGAGGCCTGTTATCGTTTGCCCATTTACACACAATTTGATACATAGAGAATTGCACTTGTTGCTCATTTGGCAGCAAAGCAAAATGTCAGCCATACCAACAGCATGTTAAACAGTAGACTGGCAAAAACATCTTTCTCATGGCTTGGCGTGGTTGAATTAAAAAAAAAAAAAAGATATTGCTCTATCTTTGCCAACACTTGAAGGTTCATCAAAGATTACATTTTGGCTTGGATAATGTTTACATGAAGAGAAAATGTATTATCTTGCTCCACTTGATATTTTCCTGTTTCAAGTGTAACTCAACACAGCTCATCTGGGCACGTTACCACAGGATCTGTCACGCTAACTCCCATTGTTAATGTATCAGCATCATATATGTCATCCTCACTCCATTTAAGTGGGTTTTTCCACCTTGCCACTGGCAAATGAATCATGGACAGCATTCTTTCTTGTTAAAACTTATCAAAAGATTATTTGTACCTTCAGTAAATTCTTGGCAAATATTATTTTTTTGCTTTAACTAGTGTTTCTTTCACATTTGAGCCAATTAATGATTGCTTATCATGCATAATGTATTGCTTTATGTTACTGTCAAGACAAGACAAGTGAATCACATACTGTATACACACAAATATAGTTGCCATTTTGTTTAATTTATTTAGTATTTTTTGTCCATAACAGCAGCTCCAACAGGATCAACTGATAAGAATGCAAAGAGGAGGACGAGGAGAGAGAAGAGGAAATTGATGAAGAAAAAGCAAAAGTCAGCCGATACATCGGACAATTTAATGTCAGAGCTTCCATTTTGTCTGACCAGCCCCACCACATGGAAAGAGCTGGGATGTATGTGCATTCTTAAACGTAGCATTTCTGATAAATGACTCACAAAAGTTTTTCCTCAACCTATCCCAGTATGGCCTGATGCCTGTGTTATTAACTATCTGACTATGACTTGTAGTAAATATTGTGTAGTAAAAATATACCCACATGATGGAAGGATTTGTTACAGCACTGCTGTATATCAGTGGAGGTTATGAGGGCTTTTTTATTTTTTTTATTTTTATAAAGTAAAGTATGCTTGCTCTGTCTCTCTAGTCCCCAGCCCAGACACAACCCAGAAGAAGAGAAAGAGGAAGAGAGGAGACAGTGGAGGGCGAGTTGACAGTGAAGAAGATGCAGACAAGAAGAAAAAGAAGAAAGAGAGCCAACGACCAAACTACTTTGTCTCCATCCCCATCACAAACACACAGGTAAAGAATTGTTGTACTCTACGTTCTTTTGTACTTTAAGGTTCATGCTGTGGTTCCCACACATAGTACCCTGTTTACTAGAAGATATAACGACATCACAGTTTTTTTTGTCATCTAATTTTCAATAAATCAACATTTTTACAGCATTCGTGTTGTTTGTGTTGGTCAGTGGGATGGGTTATCTCTCTCAAGTCTTTGCAAGTTAATTCTCACACTCTATTCAAATAAACCAGTGGCTGCATGGAATATTGTAAATATTGTAAATTATCGACAATAATTGTCAGAATGCAAACTGTTTAAGATTTCAAGCAAATTGTCTGAAACACACCAAAATACTCGTGAGAACCCTCACCTGTCCAGCTGCTTCCCTTCTAGTATGAAGGGTATTCTTTGTTTTTCTTATTTAAAAAAAGGGAGTAAATTCTTGTTTTAGCTGCTGCCACATTCTTTTTTGTTTGACCCAGAAACCAACTGTGTAGTTGACAGAGAGAGAGAAGAGAACCTGTTTCAGAGACCCTTTGAATTCTCCTTTTGTGGCTTTAATCTGTTTCTCCTAGACTATTGATGAATTCAGTCTTTGATGCTTTGTCACAGTTGGTGTTGCTCAATCCATACTCTTACGGAACAAAACATTGAAGTTCAATTACCTGACGGATGATGACACAGAAATCCGAATGCTTACTGACCAAAAACTCCTCTGAATGGACATTGATTAGCCTCATGGTCATCTACTGATGCCCCTTCCGCACTTCCGCCTTCTTTCAACCTCCTATCCTCACCTCCTTTTCTCATCTCATCCATAACCACAATGACTGCTGATGATTGACAGTGAATTTGTCCAACGACAGATCAGTTCAGCTGTGCTCGAAGTCCAGGAGGCGGTGCTTCAGCAGGAGCCCCGTTTGGCCAAAGCCATGATCCCCGTCCCAACTCTCCACATCACGCTACTCGTCACTCATCTCGCCAATCAGGAGCAAGTGGACCTGTGAGTGGATCCTCGTGCCCACATAAACACCATGCCATCAAACTTAATAATGTTTTTTGCATACTGTCATACCCCTGAAATGTCAGGAGTTCTCTGTGCTTCTCTACCTAATTCAATACAAGCTGTAGTAGAAATGTACAAATAACTACAGTCAGTAATTGTGGCTTCAGGTCCAGGACTCAGGAATTACTAATATTATCACTTACCTTTTCCTGCTATGACATATCTGCTTTTAATAAGCTGTATCAGCCTGGAAATGATCTTAATTATTATAAAGAAGATTTTAATGAAATAATGTATTATTATAGCCGTATAATTTGAGCCCTGCCTAACACACACAACAATGTGAAAATCTGTCCTTATTTAAAAGCCAAACAGCCTATGAATGTGCAAAGGGTGAGTCCAAAGACAGCTTTTCGACATACATGCGCAGCACACACATTACACACACACACACACACAGACCTGTGCTGTATATTATGTTTCTGCAGCAGCTGAATAATATGCCCATTGTGTGATTAAGGATAGAACAGACTAAAATCTCCCTTTTGTTCTGGTTTCGCCGTTCTCATTTCTGCTCTCTCAGGATAAAACGCTGGACTTCAATCAAACAGAGTACCCCTCAAATTAGTTTACTGCCAACAATCGTATTTTCTAATTCTATCTCATTCAGTCTCTGTGACGCCTGTGACATTATCACAGCATCAGCTACGTCAGACGGCCAAACAAAGTCTCGCTCGCGCTCTCCGCAGTAGGGAATGCTCAGACTAGAGTTCGTGCTCAGAGACAGGGATGCGGCGTTCTGCAGTGACTAATTACCAGCACGTCACGTCAGATGCTGCTTCTGTCTTATCTCTTCCTCTCAGCACTTCCAGGAAAACTGGTTGATGCGTCTATAAATATTTTAGGTTTAGATTCCAATAATGAGGACAGTCGCAGAGTCTAGAGTGGAGTGTTTTATTGCAATTAAGAAACCGAATAAAATGTCTGTCAGAATAAACTCACTCACTCTCGAGTAAATTTCTTTTTTCAAATTTCATGTGTATAACTTGAATGGTTATATTGTCCACAAGTTAATCACCAGATTGTTCATTTGTAATGGTAACATTTGCACGTTGAATTTGTGATTCATAAAAGTATATATCAGATTCGTTATCATTCTAAATGTTTCATGAGGAAGTGTCCGACCAGGACTTTTACGTGTTACAAGGCAATGCAGCTCTGGAATGCGTTAGCCACGTTATGTGATGATACTGATGCTTAATCTTCATCAAGTAGAAGACTGTGTCATTATTAATCACTAGATTCTCTCGTTATGTAATGTGAGAGGGAGGGAGAGAGGGGATTAAGTCGTGAATTAATGTGTGTGTTTGTGTGTTGTGCATATTCATCTGTATATTTCCCCTCAGGGCGGCAACCCTGCTGGCTCAGGTTGAGCCGTCATTGGCCGAGCTGCTGGGGGGGCGGGATCTGGTGCTGCCCTTCTCAGGGATCAGTCATTTCAGGAAGGAGGTGGTGTTTGTTGGGCTGGCCCCTGGACAACACAGACACACTCTGGACAGTCTGGCAGGTCAGTGACAAACTTTCAGTTTTTTACTCTCTCTGTCACCGTGTCCTTCTTTCTCAATCTGTCCTCCTACAACGCTTCTGTCCGTCTGTCACTGTACATCTTAAATTCCAGTTTTCGTCATGTAAATTTCTCAGTCTTTCTCATTGTGTATTTTACCAGCAGACACATTTCAAAACAGTATACTAATGCGATACAGTACCTCCACTTTTGCATCCCTTTGGAGAGATGTCTGATTTTGGGGGTCAGCTGAGGAGCCCTGCAGCTAGTTGGAGGATTTGTTGTCTTTCTTAAAGATGCTTGAACAGGCTGGATGCTTTCTGTTGTGGGGGCTTTGCAATGAGATGTCACAGATTAGACAGTTTTTAAGAGATTGAAGGGTATGTTCTGCCAGATTGTTATTGGTGAGCTGACTGAAATACCTCTCACACTCTTGGTCATGGTTGGTCCACACCTGACTTTTGTCCTGGAATGAACTGGTAAGCAGGTTAAACAGTAGAATTCTAGAAATAAATGCAATGCCCACTAGTTATCAGTATATAGTAAAATGAGCCAAACCTCGGATGAACATCCCCATGGAAGTCCAGTATTCATGTGTAGTGATGTTTTGACTTGTTCTTAGGCCCTGCAATGAGACACTGCATTACTGCATGTTTTGATTAAAAATAAAACTCATAAGAAAGTGTAGCGTGCCAACAGACGTAAACTCTAGTTCTAGATAACCACTCATACTGATCTGACCACATCCACACCTCCTTTCTTAACAGTGCCAGTGGATTTAGTCAAACAAAATTGTGTCTGTGCGATTTTTCTTTCACCCTTTTTTTGTTTCTTTTCTGTACACCGCAATCTCTACATCTACCCGGGTGTGTGCATGTGACATGTCTTCATTTGTCATCTTCCATTTATACACTTTGGCATCTGTGTACGTGTGTGGGGGTGTGCGCACAAGCGTTTGCGTGTATGCTTTGCGTCGCGCCTTTGGCAACAAAATTAAGCCAACATTTCTAAGAGGATTCCCGCTCCATTACTCTTGCGACACCAACACACATTCCCACACACATATACACACACACACAGAGTAAATTAGCTCACATATGCTTAATACTGTCCATTTCCTCCCTAAAATACCAGATATGTGCTCTCAAGAGTAGACAGATACATTTAGACAGCAGGAAATTATGCACATTTTGCTTATTAATCTGTGTGTGATCCACAAGGTGCTGATTCTTTGCATCAACTCTGGGAGAGTTGCTGGTGTTCATGAATATATATTTTACTATCTGAATATACAATATTGGAGTAGCATGTTTTGATCCTTCTTTATGTCCTAGCTGCTCATCCAGCGTATTAACTGCTCAGATTCAAGCAAATACTACATTATGGGTGATAGCCAAGCAGAGGCAAATCCCAAAAGGCATTTCATCTCGAGGCTTGATTTAAATGGGAAACGCACTAAATGACTCTTTCAGAGCTACAAAGGCCAAGATTCTACATAATTACCTTGGCTATCAGGTTTAGTTTTATCTTAAAAAGTTGGAATTGTGTGTGAAAGTGTGTTGAGGAAGTGTCAGTAGAAGCAGTTTTGCATGCTTATTCATTTCATCTTGACATTTGTTCGAAGTACGACAGTAGTTGGGCTTTAAAATGGCCAAAATCAGGAAGGACTCAGCAACACTTCTTTATAGTCTAAACACTTGTATGACTTTATTCAAAACACAGAACCCTCAGGGTAGAGCACTGTTTGACATGTGCATAGATGCCTCATACTAGCTTGTTGTTGTTTTTGCTAAAACACACTAGTTTTGACCCCCTGCCATGGCACTTTTTTTAGAAAGATGAGAAGGGTTTGTGTCAGTGTATTTGTTGCAATGTGTTTTCAAATTGTGTTGAAACTCTTACCCTGTATTACTAATTTTAACTATTTTGAAATTGTGGGACAATTTCAAAATAGGAGGACAATTGTGGCTCTGGAGATTAGCATGTAAAGGCAAGTATTGATATTCATGACTTTATATTACACACAACAACCAAAATGATGGTGTTGAGACAGTAAAATCAGCATGTTGGTGTGGAAGAGCAACAACAGACGATTACAAATAGAGAGTCTGTATCAGTACTGTTGGGAAATAGAAATAAGAATAAGGCACGAAGTCTTCTGTCCTCTCGTCTGATCCCTCCATCACTGTTATTGATTATACACTAACCTTTCCCTCCCTGTAGAGCTCCACTTCTAAAAATACCTCTGTGGTTTCCCTCTAAACCTCATCAGTCAGTGTGTGCGTCTTTGTCTGCATGCGTTTGTCCTTGCAGGTTGTCTGTGTGTGCTCATGCCCTTGTTCATGTCTCTGTCTTCATCTGCGTGGTCAGATGATACACAAGTCAAAAGGTTGGTTTTTTTCTATCTTTTGACATACATTCTGAGTGTCAAAAGAAAGAAAAATCAACAGTATAGGGTACTCAAGATGTTGTGGGTTCGAATCCAACCCATGATCACTTTCTCCTTTGGTAACAGTTTGCATCTTTTCTACTGACAGCTCTTCTCTTTGGCGCTAATGTTTTTTTTGTTTTGTTTTTTACTTTTGTGTCCTCCAGAGTTACTGCAGAGCCGTTTCTTGGAGCAGGGCCTTCTAGCAGGAGACAGTCGTGGGTTTGAACCCCACCTCACCATTATGAAGCTGTCCAGAGCATCAAAACTACGATCCCAGGTATACGCGTGTGCACACACACACATACACACACATACACACACACACACACTCTGGATGGAGTTAGGTTTTTAAAATACCACGCATAGATATACTCAGTATACTGACGGACTGCATATGTTATGTGCCAGTTTACCAGTTATACCCTGCCCATATTTGACTGATTGTAACATTGTTTTTATTATCTTCTACAAACGACTGGAGGCATAATTAAAGTCACCATACAAATTAAATATTATGTTCAGCCATTTCTGTAATTGCATAAGTATAATTTTAAAAATAAATAAAAACATAAAGGTGGACCAGTGCAGCTGGTTTAGATTGGAGCGCTTAACGTCAGCATAGATTTATATTGTATTACTCACTCCAATTCTGCTTTCATATGCAGTCCAAATATTCCTGCTTTCTTGTAACAACTGACAGAGCTGCCAAACAGCTGCAGTGTTACTCCTCCGATGGCAGCCATCCTTTTTATCCCCCTCTCTTTCCTCTGAGTGGCTGTAAACTGAAATGTGTCCTCCAGTAGCTAAAGGCCAAGTTATTGCTCCAGCCAGAGCCACTAGCAGGAATAACACACCTGCTGTGGTATTTTAAAAGGATACTGAATGCATAAAATTTTATAGCTGAAATGGATAAAGATAGAACTAAGTGGAATGGGGGGGTGAAGGGAAGGGAGGCAGAAAAATAAGCAGAGATGGTCAGGAGCTGAGGGAAGAGGTAGAGGAAGGACAGCATCTTTCTGTTTTTTCCTTTGACACCTGATCTTGACATCTTATCCTGCCTGGCGTCTGCTGGTCGGCTTTCTTGTCTCCCCCAGCCTGGCTGTCTGTCTGTCTGTCTGTGTGTGTGTGTGTGTGTGTGTGTGTGTGAGAATAAATTTCTCAAAAAGTGTCACAAACATGATTTAAACAGTATTGTCCCTCTGTGTCTCCCAGGGTATAAAGCGTGTGGACCCAGCCCTCTACTCCAACTATACAAACAAGTAGGTCCTCGCTTTTCATATAAAAAGCCGTGTTCAGGCAACAAAGTATGACAGTTCAGTGGGACATTGTGTTTTGTTTTGTGTCCATACTGCATACTTACTATAGATATAAGCATAATGTTTTAGGCAATGTATAATAACAGTACTGTATACTGTAGTCTTCCAGCTCAAATCCAGCTCTGACTCTTGACAATTTTGCGACTCACTGTTGTAAATTTTAAATGCTTTTTAAATGCACATCAGTTATTTGGCCTGATAGTTGGCCAAGCACAGTGAAGTGTGGACCCTAATTTGGTTGTCACTTATGATCCGATCATTGCCGTCAAGTGGCTGTCATGACTTGACATCTGTGCCTTTCCTGTCTGCTGGGGGCATCAGTGCTCATTTCACCGTTTTACTGTCACTTTGTCCCTCTCGCTGCAAACACTCAGGTTTTTCGGAGACCAGACAGTTGAGCGCGTGGATCTTTGTTCCATGTTGAAAAAGAAGCAACAAGACGGATATTACCACACTGAGACTTCACTACAACTGGGTTAGTATGCACACACTCACACTCACACTCACAGGGCCTTATTGTGCTTGTGTGTTTGTTTGTTTGACTGTATTAATCCACCAGAGGGCGCCTTCTGCTCACATACATTAGTTTCAGCGAGTCAGATGGTCTCCATTGCTGTGGCACTGGGGCAAAATGTGCTTGCAGCAGCATGTTCTGGGGGTAATAAATTGTTTAATTGTTGTGTTTTTTTGTTTTTTTTTTATCACTGCCTGTGATGGTGGGTGTGAATAATGTTTTTCCTCAAATCTGACTTCCAGCAAGAAATCTCAAAGTTGAGTAGATTTGCAAATAACTCTGGAAAGGCTGTTCATGTGAAAAAGACTGGCATAAACATTTTCATACCAGTTAATCAAGTAACACCACCAACCTTTATGTGCTTAGCAGCTGCTAAAAAAAAACACATCACAGGGATACTCAAAAGCCCATTTCCATTTTAGACACGGTTGCCCAGTTCAGACAATACCACCCTGCCTGCCACCCTGTTCTTGGCAGCGCTGTAGAAAGCAGCGATAATGGCTGCTGACTGAATACACTGCAGATGAAGGTCAATAATTAGTTAAAAGGTTTAACAGTAGATGTGGGTGGATCATGTTTATGGTGAAAATGGTCCACTTTTTGTCAGAGTAAATCTACTAGGTTCACATTTCATTATGACTGTTTTTTGACCGTGTTGACAGACGTACACTCTGGTTGTTTGAATCCACAGTTGTTAACTGAATAGAGGAAATGCTCACTATATATACTGTGATTTAAAATAAGCCACAAATCAGATCAGTATGTTGCAGAATTGGAAAAACTGATTTTTGTACAAAGTCATCTGTGCTCGGCTTGTTGTTCAGCAGTTCATGTTGCTCTGTATCTCCACATTAACCCCAGATGGCACTGTTGACCACTGTGGGACTTGGGCTGAAGCCAGACAGGCTGTGTCAGTGAGCTCTTAGTGTCTATCAAATGCTAGAGTCTTGTAACAGCATGCTAGAAAGCTAACTGAGAAATGTATCTCTGGCCTTTAGGGGATTATTTGATGAATATATCTGTTTTGTGCATCCACAGATAAAACAGTTTGTCAGAATCTGAATTAGAGCTGCCACTCTTGTGCAGCATCTCATCCACTTTTCCCACACAATTAAATTAACAGAGCTAGAAGGGAAGATGCAACAAGTGTGGAGCTTTGTGACTGTTGTAAGCCAAGATCGGTCCACAGTGGTAATGGCAAATGCAAAGTCTAATGTTTCCTCAGGTGTCTTGGAAGAGATATAAAATCATTGTTTGGAATATCATTTAATCTCTTAGACCACTGTGGTGTTATTCAAAGCTCTTGGTAGAAAAGGTAAGGATGATGCACTGTGCAGTACCAGAACATCTAATAAAACCTAATGACTCTCTGCTCCATGTAAAATAGCTTGTTATTTCTGAAATAACTTACCTGTAACAAGGCACTTAGATTGGAGGCAAAAGCTTTTTCAGGCTCTGTTACGCAGGAACTTTTTGCAATGGCTTAAAATGTTCTTAATAATCTGGAATGGGAGCATTTTATTATATTTAGATGAGGGCTATGCAAAGGACAAAATTGAAAATGCGCCTTTTTAGAATCTCATGTAGAAAAAACGTGTCTATCAGGATCACCAATAACCACATATTTATGAATGAAGGATCACATTCTTCCCATAGAGTTTGATGGATTACTGCATACCTCCAATTACATATTATACAGTATATAATGGATTGACAGGGAGTCCCCAAGTCCTGCTGTCAAGTTGCTAATTCGTGTGTGTGTGTGTGTGAGAGAGAGGCTGTCAGCATGAGCGGAACTAGGCTGTCACAATGTTTTGTGGATCACTGGGCTGTCTGTGAGAGACAAAGAGTGACAGTGTGTGTGTGGGAGTGAGAGACAGAGCAGGGGGGATGTTTACCTCACACTTCTCATCATCAAAAAGCTTGTGTTTTTGTCAAGTGTTTTTCACAACAAGGCAAATGTATTTAAAATGCGCGAGAGGTATCTGCATCCAATTCTCTGGGATTATGGTGCATTGCTCACACCACAGTGTTGCAGTGACGAGGGTTTAGATACTAACCTCTAATGCTTACTGACTGTGAGTAAAGTGGTAGGAATTAAGTGTCTCTCTCCCTCAAGATTAAAAGTTACATGAAGCTTTTTAAACCTAGACTATGTCAATTTTAAAAGAAAATAACACAGTTACGCTTCTTACAAATGAAAAGTCGGTCTCCTAAGAAAAAAAACACTCACTTGGTTTTACCATAACAATATTTTAGGTCTAGGTGTGATCAGGATCTCATGGTGGCTAATGTTTGCAACCTTAGATGGATATTATTTGTCTTTTTTATGTCTTTAAAGCAAACGACTCAAGAAATGAAAGATAATTCCATCCGAGATTATCCTTCAGTTGCTTCTTGTAGCCACAGTAGTCTCTGCTCTGCAAAAGATAAATTCTTTAAACGTACTTGTCATTGAGCTTTAATAGCTCTATAATAGAACACTGATTCTCAAATTCACCTCCTGGGTGTTCATTACAATAAGTAAATGTAACTTTTAACACCCCAACATCTGTGACTTTTTTTTTTTTCGGGGTCAACATCTAATGACCATCAAGGGAACTGCACCTTAAGGCACATGGTGGCTGCTGAACTTGTTATGCAAATTGGCTCCTCCGAGGCACTGCCATGCACACACAGCATGTTACTAAATCGATGCAGGATAAAGGGACTCTTAGGGGTGTTAGATGGGACATATTTCACTCTCACACACTTAGAGACACACACACAGATGCAGTGGCCACAGTGTCAGAGCACGTCTTTACTGACTTGGGACGGAAAATTATATGGAGATATGAGGCAAGGTGAGACTTTCACATCCTGATCTGAAAGACCTAGATATCTTTTTAGATCAGTCTATCAACTGACTTAACAATCGCAGCACTGACGAAAATCATGCAGAGAGACTGGTAGTACCAGTGTCGGCAGTTTAGCCGGATGCAAATTTACCTCTGCAGACTTATAGAGTATATCAACAAGCTGGCCTGCAGTAGTTTTTAGATTGATAAAGACATTGTTCATGAACAAACATGAATATCAGCTGTGTGGAAGGTAGGAAAATGCATTAATCAATCTAAAAATCTCTGGGTTAAAAATAGAAAAGCTGTACATTTCTGTAATATAAAGCCAAGATGACTAAGACTTAGCAGCACTTAACGTTTGATTAGGTGGCATCGCTCTCTTTGTAGGAAAACAATGACTCAGACAGCACTCAGCAGTCTTATTGCTCAATGTAGATGATGATGCAACAGATTCAACTGAGAGATCGCTAATAACATGAATAATTGAAATTAGGGGACAGCTCTATTTCATACTGTATTTTTCAGTAAGATCTGATACTTGAATTACTCATAGATTATTGACTAAAAACATGTATTAGATATTGTTTTCATAATGAAATATAGACTGTGTTTGTGGTTGGTAGATATGAAGAGTTTCATTTATCATCTAGATAATACTACTGAGTCTTATATGGGCATTTTGTATGATAAAACTCCTGGTTTTGTCCTGCTGTGTGAATTAGCCCAGAGACATCCAGTGACATCTCCTGGTTAAACTGATTGTTGTCGCGTTTATCCTCCTCTCCATCCCTGTTCCTCACAGGGTGCCACTGAGGTTCAGCGTGGTGTTACTGGTGGTGCGCAGTGGTCAGTGTCTAATTATGTGTGTATATGTTAATCCCATAATCCACAGTACAACATAATCCTCAACAAAGCCTGTAGTACACAGCCCAATAGGGTGTGTTTGTGTGTGGGGTTGGGGGAAGACGAATGAAAAGACGGCGAGGGACGAGAGGGTAAAAACACAGGAGGGGAGTTTGCGTTTCTTATGTGATCTTCTCAGTAAAGTTATAATCTTTAAAATTTCAGGCTCATTTGGCAATACCTGTAGTTACCATGGTAACAACAAATAGGATTTAATACCACAGGTCCCAGAATTTCAAGGGGCAGCGAACGCTCATTGAGCAGCTGCTTTGACAGAAACACAAAAGAAACAAAAGTGGTGGATCTGTTCACAGCTCAGCCAAACACTCATGTTTCTTTAACATGCAAATAGAAAAGTAAAGAATGAGGCCGATGATCATGCAGTTTTTGGGTTGTATTCACATCTATGGAAATCTTCAACCTGAAAAAACTGATTCATTTGGCCATATGGGAACTTAAGAAACAAGTTGTGAACGTAACATTGACATATCATCAACTTTTAAGACAACATGGCAAATGTGTTAGCAACAGTTTATTATTTACACATCCAGCAGTGAGTCTTAATTCTGCCCACTGGGGAACTATAAGTTCAATATACTCTCTTCTAGCTGTCTCTTTAGCAGCTTAATGCTCCACTACATTCACCAGCTAGTCTCCAACTGTGTCTGTCAGCAGTTTGGAGCTCAGCAGGTAGCGCAAAGTGGCTTTTTAGAGCTTTTTCCTCTTAAAAACAGCTACCTGATGCAGTTGAAAACAAGAGAGTAGTGACAATTCAGGAAAACAGTAAAGTTATGAGCCGGATAGCTGGACAATGAAAGGTAACTCACTATGTAGCTCTGTTAAGCTGAGGAGAGCTGTAGATTTGAGCGATACTTTTCTGTGGGTTCATCTTTTCGATTAGCCCCTTTCCATCATTTTCATTGTTTTTTGATATGTTGTTATTAGTTATTGATTACAACAACTTTAAGGATTTTAACCCTATGTGGTTATGAATTAGAGTTAAAACTCTTCACGTATTGTTCTCCTTCCTGCGTTGATGTAATTTTTTTCTCTCTGTTCTGTAAACAAAAGAAAGCAATGACACTGACTATTGTGTCGCCCTGTCCACTTCTGTTTAGAGAGATGAATGGAAGTTTATAATGTTATATAGTCTTTGCACATTCCTTTTCCACACACTGCTTTGTTGGAGTGTGATGTTAACGTAAGAAAAATAATGGAGGTAATTAACAAAGTGTTTGTGAGATGGATAATAGGTTCATGCTGTGGTGACATGTCTCCTCATCACTCATTGTGTGTTTAGCCTCAAAAATATTTTCTGTGAAAACCCAGTTGGTAGCAAGCCTAAGCAGTTAAAAGGTCAAAAAAATGTTTCAAAGAGGTATTGCAAAATGTCATCGCTCCACTTGTTTGTGTTCTTACGTATACAAACAATTGGTAAGTATGACATTTCCATTCGGTCTGTGGGAGTGGAGATAATACTCTTTCAGTAAACTATTAGGTATGGCTAATGTCTTGGCCTATTGGTATTTACAGTAACATACACTCAACCACAGCTTTACATACAAAAACACATCTATATAGACACAAATATATGCATGCAGAAGTCCACAGACACAAAGCCACAGATACACAGCACTGAAACAGCATGCACACATGGACAGATGAAGGTGGTTTGTTGCTCTGTGACCTTTTGGTATTTTATTGAGATAAGGTCAGCCACTTCTGTACAAACTGTGCTGCTTGTTTTTTTTTTCTTGTAAAAAAACAGTCTTTGGCAGTACTCATTTTCCAGTCACTAGCCTTGAATGCCAAATGATGCAGTTTTCTAATTTGCATATAAGTGGGCTAATTTCTTTCTGTGGAAATACTGAATCGGGGATACTGCAGCATTTGAAACACCAATGGTGAGGAGTTATAGATTAGAATTAAAGGAAGCTCTACTTAAAGTAATACAAGAAACGCTTGTTTTGCTTTCAATATTGAAAGAAAATTGGAGTGGTTTGTCCCACAGCAGGTGAAAATTTCTAGTGCTAAACACAGACTTGTAACTACTAAATATTTCTTGGGACTCACCACCTCATTTGCATTTTCTCCCCTTTGTCTCTCTTTATTTTGTATTAACACTAGCATTTTCTAAGCTGGAAGTACAGCTTGTGGGAGCATGCTAACAAAAACGGATAAAAACAAGCTGAACATGCAGTATAAATATATGCTCTTACTGCTTTAAGGCATCCTTCCAGGAAAGAGTATCATGTCACTACTGGCTCTGTCTCTCTTTATTGTATTGAATGGACTAAAACTTCCACATCCCTCTTCCTTATTAGCAAGAGAGAGCATCTGGATGAGGCCTTTCTTGTAGTATTGCATACATCCATCTCCACAGAAGCATCGTATTTTAATACAGTTGAGCCTTAAGTGATTCTATAACGTCAAAAAACACTACACAGGCACAGCAACACAACTGAAGACAGAGCTCTTTGTAGGGATGAAATCTTAATGATAATCCAACAGTCGGAGAGCTATTCTTAGATGGAAATGAAAAAGGCTTGATTGAATGTGCATTGCAACAATAAGAACTGTCACCGCTGGCATTAGTGGGCCTGATGTACGGTGTTCTGCTTATGCCACACTCACATCATGTTTAGACTAATAAGGTGCAACTCAGTCAGAAGAACTGGCCTTCCAGGTTTAATTCAGAGTCAGAGATCTTTTCCAATTGTTTTCTAATACATATACAGAGCCTGCTAACTCTCTGAAACCACCTAATGAGTGCAGTGACTTTGTAGAACCACTGTGCTAAACAAAGCCAGTAGAAATGCCTACAAAAACTTAAGCATGAGATACAGCCATAAGTGCTCTCATTTGGAATTGCTGTGTTTATCTGCCATCATCATTACCACCGTCGGATCAGTTGTTTGTGCTTTGCTAATCAAATAGAAGGGATGTGTTTTACGGATGTCTTCCCTTCGCATGAAGGCGCATGTCTTCCCTACGCATGTCTGACAGAGCTGGATGATATATTTCCACTTTTACAACAAACCAAGCTGAGAATTGCGATCGTTTTTTTTTCTCCTGTGAGGAACACAGCATGTGGCCAGTGACACTTTAGAAAAGAAAACAAAAATCATGATCTGATTTCAAAATGTAAAAGAGATCTTCAGTATTTGTCCCTGAAATGTAGTAGAGTAAAAGTCATAAGTTTCCAAGAACAAACAAATACTCAAAGTACAGATACTCAAAAATGGTCCACTACTGGTCGCATGCCACTTTAGAAAACATCTGGAACGCCTGACGATGTCCCAGAAGATGTTACAACAGGCTGACAAGTAGGAGAATAGAGCATTGGGTCACACTGAACCGTAAATATGTGGGTCCAGTGTGTAATCTTCGGTGTCTCTTAGCCAAGTCACAGCATTGGTCCTGAAGTACAAATGAAATTGGCAAAGCAAGAATGGGAAAGCCTTTGGTAGGGAAGGCCAGTATGTTATCTCTCGTTGGTATCTAAATCTACTTTCAGTACAGCAAACAATAAGCACCTGACAACTTAGTCAATGTTAAGAGGATAGAAGAAGGGCTGGAGCGAGATTAAGCAGACGAGAGCAGAAAGGACAGAGGGGGAAACAGAGGCAGGCTAGAGAAGACAGAGAAAATAAAGCAACAGTGACTGAGCAGATAGGACGATGGAAGGACAATGGAGGGAGATCGAAGAGGATAGAGCAAGGGATAAGTGAGATTAAACAAGAATGATGAATGAGTGTGCGAAGAGAAAGGAGACAGAGGAGAGGAGAATAGGCCAGCAGAGGCAGTAGAATTAAACTGAGAGCAAGGATGAGACGAGCAGATAGGATGGCCAGACAGACGACACCAAAAAATTGAGTCTGAGCGAAGGTGACATTAAATAGACGAGCAAGTTCAAGCTTGATATTAAAGTGAGGGCCACACAAGCCAACGTGAGTCACGCAAAGAAGGAGTCAGGCAGCGTGATAGAAAGAAAGGGAGAGGAATGATAGTAGATTATGGTGAAGACGATTGGATGAGGATTTAGAAAGAGAGAATTGTCCCTCAGGTTTTCTCTGTCTGATGTTATGAGAATCAACAGAAGCCCACTGAAATGTATATGTATGAGAAATGAATTATTTAGGAGTGCACGAACACTGTTATTTTCTGAAAAGCAGCCAGGTATTAGGAAATCTGATGTGGAAACTCATTAAAAGTTCAAAAATCAAAAAAATAAAAACACCATCATGTACTCTCTCTAATTAAAATGCCACAAGAGTGGGGCTAAAATGAAGAGGGTTACATAAACAATGAAAACAACCTCAAGATGCCATAGAGGTATAAACCCATAGTAGTGAACGTAATATAATATCCCACAGCTGTTAACTGTATAATTGATTCAGAGAAGGTTTAACATCCTGTGCTGACTGGACAAGCAAATAAAGACAACACACAGCAGTCACATTCAAGCCAAACAACTAACTGAACGCTCAGTTTGTTCGCTGGACTGTGAACGAACGCCGCCGGGGGTGAATGCATGTGAAAAATGCTGCTTTAAATCAGATTCAGCAAATAAATTCAAGTGAATGGCATAACAAGGCCGGTAGTTTTTCACTGTGTGTGTGTGAGAGAGAGAGAGAGAGAGAGAGAAACAGAGGGACAGCAATATATTACTTTAGAGAAACAAATGTGCCTTTAAATTATATTTTCGCCCCCAGAGAGGCAGCTATTATTAAAATATTAATGGTGTTCTGGTTGTCCGGGTAATTTGATGGCAGGCATTAGGGGCCAGTTGATTCAATTAGAAATATGCACCTGTTGGTGAACACCTCAAAACGCCAACAATGAACCAACTACATCATGTAACTTGTTTATTTACCAAGCCCAGTTTAGTGTTAAATCCAGGCTGAAATGTTTGAAGCATAATCTTTTTCTTTGTGACCAGGATTAAGTGTCCTGTATGTTGTATGGAGAAAAATCCCTCCATTTGACTCTCAGTGACTCCCAGAGAAGAGCAATGTGCTTCATCATACTAGCAATCAGATTTACTTTCAGTATGTTTATAGTGATAATAGACAGATAGACAAGCCTTGGTTTGATTTGTGTACATTTGGGATGCTAAAATATATGACCAGGGATTAATACCAGTGCTATTATGAATATCAAATGTGGCAGAAGTAGGGAGTGGCTGCTGTACGTGCTCTGCTGTGTGACAACATCTGTTTAATTATTGATGATACCAAATCCACAGGCTTTATTATCATTAATCATAACATGCAAACGTGCTTGCACATCGTGGTGTGTGCAGTCCTGTTCTTTCCTTTGTTTATGTGCATGTTAACGTGTCTCTGTTTATAAGACTAATTAACTATAAAGCTATATCAGAACAGACCAAAGTCCCTGTTATCTGCTGGGTGCAGTTGTCTTGTTCTCTTTGTGTGCTTAACCTGAGGCACCATGAATCGACCTTAAGCTGAACAAAGTCAACACTGTTTTCTTAACCGTCCCTTTTTCTCTCCCTCTCTCTCTCTGCACTGTAAAGCCTTTATGAAAGTGTTTCTTAATGTGACTTACAAACTTTGCACACTACAGCACATGATGTACATTTCCATTGTGTTGACTCATTCCAAAAGGTGTTTTACAGTTTTTAGGAAAGAAATGTGTGCTAGCTGGTCATGACGAATAAGTTTGTACCTGCCATTAAAAAGCACAAATCAATTAGATTATGTCTATCTGTATGCAGGGGTGATGTGTCCATGTTACACACAGGGGAACAGTATAACGGACACTGAATAGCAATGTGGCCTCGTCAATGACAACACTTAAACCCACAAATAGTCATCACAGCTGCATGTCTCTGTGTGTGTATATGTGTGTATATGTGTGTATATGTGTGCGTGTTTGTGTGTAAAGTGGCAGCTGTGAGCTGAATGCTGCTGTTGGAGACAAAGCTCCACTGTCTACTCACACAGCTGAGCTCAGTGCATCATGCAGCACAATGTATATGGTGTGTGTGTGTGTGTGTATTTAGGTGATTTAACCCCCCCCTCCCTCCCTCGATCTTCACACTAGCCTCCCTTTACCCCTCTTTTATAATCCTCCATTAATCCTGAAGAGCAGAAATGTGTTTTTAAACTAGGCCTCCTTTTCATTGTGGTGCACATGTAGCCACAGAAAAAGCGGCCTTGGAGCTGGTGGAGATTCTTTGCTTTACTCGAGGGCTCATCAGCAGAGCGGCTGAAGGAGGCAGACAAGAGGGCTTGAAGCAAGGCCTTCTGGTTGGAAAGCAGACTCTCATCACCTTTTTACCTTCATCCTCATCATTTCATATAGTACCACACGTTGCAACAATTGGTAAATGTTAACAGCTGATTTAATTATTTAAAATGACAGTGGATCACCTCTCACACTAAATGCCCTTACAGTGTAGTTACATTTGTGGCCAGTAACCCTTGTGCATTTACATTTATAGTTGACCCACCCAGATTAGGACAGTAGGTATCCATATGTGTGTGTATGTGTGTGTGTCTTGTCTAGACTGAGAAACTTTTTCCATCACTTTATGGAATGAGGATGTAGGTCAGTCTCGGCCTTGTGTAGTCATGAGCTTGCACCGGGGAAATGACCGCCAAGTTGCTGTTGGTTGCAGAGCTCAGGCTGGCATGCAGAGTGGACAGAGGCCTTCAGACATACAAGTTTCTTCAGCAGCCCACAGATTTGAAACAAGTGTGAATTTCCACAGAAAAAGTGTTAAAGGGATCAGAGATGTCACCTAGCCAACAGTAGCACTACATCAGTGTTTGCAGTTTATTAGCTGGGTAGTAACAGGTTGCTTTTTCACAGTTACATGTGGTTGTGTAACTTCAATGAATAAACAAATGTTTTTAATGCAGCCCACTTTTCACTTATACTTGACAGTATTTTGCTAAAACAAATACACATTTTACTCAATTACATTAAGCTTGTTGCTTTTTTTTATTTTTAGTTATTCATCATTCATTACTTAAATTTCCCTGAGGGAGCCATCTCAAAGGGATCAATAAAGTCAAGTCTAAGTCTAAGTCTATTGTGACCCAATTTCACTAATGGTAGAATAATAGATGAAGCAGAACTTTTTTTGCTTTCCCATGTCAGAATAGAGCTTTCAGTCAGCGCTAACAACACATGCTGCCAGACACCGAGCTCCAGCTGTGGGGGCTCGTTTGAGGCCATTACATCAGAGTGCAGAGCTGACACTGAGCTGAAAGAGACAGCAGGGAAGTCTGTCTTTTTAGGGACCACAACATTCAGTATAATATGTAACATTAAATTGCTCAGCTACTCTAATGCTGCAAATAGCCAGGCAATGCTGCTAATGTTGTGCAGCGGGGGTAAACACAGGTTATGGTACAGTAAACATATAAATGGTAAGAAGGAGAGAAATGGATCAAGACCTAGTGTATGGTTGCACCAAAACACTAAATTACTCCGTATCTGCAAGGTATCAACCTTTACCAGATGTTGGTCGTAGAAATTTAACATTTTAGGATGCCAAAGGTGAGTCTAGATTCAGCTATCAACAGAGAGCAAAATTCAAAACAAATGAATATTTTGAAAATGAATAATACGTTTACTATTTAATACTTTTAAATAGTCAAGGTTAGTCAACTAACAATTATTGTCATCAACGGTTAAGTATTTGGTGTATAAAATATGAGAAAAATGTTGAAACACCACAGGTATCCAGAGCACAAGCTAACATCTTCAAATTGGTTAATTTTCCTGCACAAAAATTCAAATCCCAAAGAGATATAATTTAGTTTATGATTATAAAATCAGCTAATTTTCACCTTTAAGCAAATATTCTGCTGTTGGAGCTTGACAAATTACTGAAATGATCAAGCAGTTATTTCATGTTGCCGCATAATTTTCTGTCAGTCGACCAGTCTTTTCAGCATTAAAAATAACCTTTACAGAAATGTAGGGGTACTGTTTTTTTGTCTTTTATTTTAATGCTTTGACAGCAGCAGTGGAAGAAAATAGCAGCCCTACACTGTCAGGTCAGCTTTAGTTAGGTTCAGGATGGAAACACCACACTGGACTATCTATTATTCATCACATTTGCAGCTTTTTTTTTGAATGACTGCAGCACACTGGGTGATTTGAACTATGTTGAATATAAATGGAAAACTGCAATCTCCTCATGTGTCTCCATATTCCTTTGACCCTCACCTCGAGATATCCATGTGCGCTCCATCCATTCCATCATCTGTAATCTATACTCAACCTTGAAATTGACCTATTTTTAACAATACATTTTAATGGAATGTTTTTCTATTCTTTGGGGATATTTGGCCATCACATAATGTTCTTACAGGTCTCATAAATAACACAGATACACACAGTAGCCGGCAGCAGCAGCTGGCTGTTCAACAACCATTATTCAAGCTATGGTGACGGGGGGAGGTGGAGCCTGGAGCCCACCCCCCCCTCTCCATATACACACACACTTAGATACATACACACACTAGTGTGTCCTGCCTCCTCCTATATAGCTCTCCTGTTTCCCCCTCCATGCACTTGCCACACTCTAAAGCATGCTCGCTCTATCTCTGTCTTGAATATACACTTACTCGACACACACCCCTCCTCCTCTGTCCCTTTTCAGTCACACACTCTTTCTTATACATAGCTCTCCTACGCTTTCCTCACCGCACACACATGCACAAAAAATTACGCTCTTTTTGTCTCCTACACACACACTCCAGATCTCCTGCTCTGCTCTCTCTCTCTCTCTCTCTCTCTCTCTCTCTCTCTCTCTCTCTCTCTCTCTCTCTCCCACTATCCCTCCCTCTCTTTCTGACACACACACACACACACACACCCCTCCTCCCTGTGTCAGTGCAAAGTAGAGCGAGAGCAGGGAGCCACTCGTTCATTTATTTTTTCCCATCGTCTGCTGACTTGCTCTGTCTTCTTCGGGCTGCGCGGAGGGAAAAAGGGGTTGGGTTTTTTCTTCTTTTCATTTTTTTTTTTTTTTCTTCATGATTGCCTCCATCCTCCTCACCCGGTCTGTTTGTCCTTCGAGGAGGGGGGAGAAAGAGTGACACTGACGGGAAAGGCAGGGAGATACAGAGTGGCAGAGACGGCGGGGGGGGGGGTAATAGAAACAGGACTCCCTCTCCATCCGTCTGTCTTGAAACAAGGGGAAGAGGAAAAAGAGGGGTAACATCGGGAAGAGGGGAAGCCAGAGGAGAGGGAAGGAGGCGCCATGGGTCAACTGTGCTGCTTCCCATTCTCCCAAGCGGAGGAGAAAATCAGTAAGTGTGTCCTGCTCCTGTCTTCATGCGTGGGTGTGTGTTGTTGGAGAAACCAACTGCATTCATACACTCAGTGGTGCTGTCTGCTGGGAGGGACTGTATGCATGTAGTGTAGGAATATACCGTACTCCGTGTGTGTGTGTGTGTGCGTGTGTGCGCGCACAGCTACATCCATGATCGTCTGTGACCTACAGATGGACAGGGAGTATTCGTGTGATTGAATGTGACTCTGCAGTTCCCTTTGTGTGCAGTCTTAGTATTTAATGTATGAATGCATTTCCAGAGTAACCGTTATATTCCAGCTGTGTAATTAATCTCTCGTTGTTTAGTGGCTCAGTCTAGTTTTTGATTTACAGTCTTCTGCAACAAGATGAAATAGTTGCCTCGTTAAGATAAGTTAAGGATGAGTCTACCTGCAGTCCGCTTACTGCAGATGTCTACTATCTGCGCTGAACTTGATGTTCTTGAACCTTGTACTGATCAGATTAGAAATGATTGATACCTCCAGACAGTAAAAACTTGGATTTTTCTTGAAAGTCATGTTTCCTTTCTCACCAAAACACACTATTTGTATACTTGAGGTCTAACCAACCAATTAACATTCCCCTATGAAATATGTTTGCAAAGTTTTTAAAATATCAAAAACCGTTGCATCGTTTACATCCATGTTTGGTAGCTGGCGGTTTTCTTGCTCAGTGTCTTCGTTGATGCTGATCAGCAGAGTAGCGTGAAACTGACAGCAGGTTGTAAATGCCACGTCCTGTCGTGCACATCGCAAATAAAAGAGATTCACTCGCAAAACTATTATTCCATAGTGCAAACAGTGGTCAAAAACTCCACACTTTTAAAATCTTACTTCAGTGGTCTTTTAAAGAAAAATGATAAATAGAGGACTTAAGAACGGAAGCTGCAGACTAACTTTCTGTTTTTAGTTTTGTGCGTGTCGATGCAGTGCTAGTGTTCTACTTGTTCTACAGAAGAACAGTAACAGTAAACAGTATGATAATATAGACATTTCTTTATTTGTATTTATTGTTAATGGCATACTTTTGTGTATGTTTAGAAAACCACTTCTACTTTCTTTGTTAGTTCTTGCTGTGTTGCTTCAGCATTTACACCGAAAGGCCTGATTGCTTTAAGATCCCTTTCAGATATGTTTGAAAATATGAAAAAAATTATATGTATTTAATATGAACTTGTGTCTTGAAATTTTTTACATGGAAATGCTGAATTGCCTCCTTTTCTGTCATTGGAAAATCCTATAACTTTGCAAATATTGTTAATTTTAAGTTCATTTGTGGACATAAGATGTCTCCCACTTTGATGAAAGTCGTCTCAGTGTTCATGTGCTGGAAGCTTCAAGTCACACTCGTGGAGGTTTCATACTGAATAATCATTGGCTTCAAAACTAGTTATGACATCAAAATCACACAAACACACCTCAGATTGAAAGTGAGCACAGAAAAACTCTCAAAAGATGAATGTGAAAACAGTCTTCCACTGTCAAAAGTAAAATGACAATGGGAAAAACCCATTTTTTAAACAAAGGGGAGCTCTAAAATGGCATCTCATGCCACTTTCTTTTGAACATGTGGCACAGATTAAGCCATTTCTGGATGACTCTTGTTTGACCGCTGATTTTACTGGACACATGTTGTTACACAACATTAGTTAGTGCAGTTAATGGAAGATAAATAAATTAAAACGGATAAATAAAGGGCTGGAGTTTAAAAGCACAATTTTTTCCATTAAATGACAGCGATGGTGGGAACCGGCTGCTCTGCTTCAGATCATCTGAAGTGAAATGAGCTCTAGAGGATAATTACTGATGCAGCTTGTGGTTTGATTACAGCTCTGAGCAGCGATTTCTCTCATTGTTCTGTAGAAGCTGTAGTGTGGGTTAATTTTGGTTTTGGTTGAATGCACAATTCAGTTCTGGTGCTAATACGTGTTGACGGAGTAGAACTAGTCTTACTACTCCGTTATTACTTACTTACTAGTCTGTTATTATCATAAAAAAGGTGCAATTAATCGTCTTCACATTCATAAGTGTAAGTTAAAAATTTTAATTACATGCAACTTATCCTACTATTACAGTATTAGACTGACATGCTGACTGATACTACTGTTTGTCGTAGCTGTGGTGAAATTCTAGTTTTCATTCTAGTGCAAGAAATTTAATTTGATCCTTCTTTTTTTTGGTAATTAAATGTTGAAAAGTGCAGTATCTTAATATATTATCGCTGCTGCTAACCTTTTGGTTGGATTAATTATTAAACAGATTCTCAAAGCAATAAAATGATCAAATGATTTGTGGCCTGCACAGTGTGTGTTTGTGTGCTGTGTATAAGGTCTTGATCATGCTCATCATCCTGTCATAAACACAGACTTTGACACTGACTGAAGTGGCAAAAAAAAAAAATGGTGGTGTGTTTTTATGTGTGTGCATGGGTGGTAGAGACAGAAATATTAAACTGGGCTGCCTGTGCACACATTACTGAGTGCACTCTCTTCCTGCTTCTCCCTGTTTCTCTTCCTCCCTCCTGTGTTTTCCCCTATGTGTCCCTCTCTCTCTTTCTCCCCCTGCTTGCAGCTGCATTGCTATAAACAGTCGAGCCACTGTGCCCTACTTCTGAGCAGAGAGAGATGGTGGGGAAAAGGGGGGAAAGGGTGATGCAGGGAATAAAGACAAATGAGGGGAAAAGGAGGGAATGGGCTTAAAGAGAAATGCTGATATTGAGACAAAGACGGAGGCGAGGAGAAGAGAAGAGAGGGTGGACAAAGAAGGGGAGTGTGTGCAGGTCAGATGCTACCCCTGTGATGTGGTGACAGTCGCCCTCGTGAGCAGAGCAGAGGCAAGCAAGTGTGTGTGTGTGTGTGTGTGTGTGTGTGTGTGTCTCTGTGTGTCTCTGTGTGTCTCTGTGTGTCTCTGTGTGCAAATTCAACCATGCCCAATATGACAAGTTGTCACACAGTGGTGTGTGCAGTGACTGCAGGTGATAAACAGACTCTCAGACGCACACACAAACACACACAGTGTCTCTTCTAACTCGCACAAATGCCACAGAGTAAATTTCTTTGTATGAAACACATCTAACTGCTAGTTTAGTAAATGTTGGCAGTCCTGGCATCAAGAAAAGCTGTAAGAGATATTCTCTCATGCATTATAAAAATACTAGAAATATTAGATCTTTATGCATGGATTGAATTAACAGGTGTTGTGTTAATTTAGTTGCAATTGCACTACGTATGCAAGAATATCACAGTTTACTGCCAGCTGAGTTAATTTTATTGCCACAACAACAGAAGTTGCCAAGTTGAGACAGAAAGAGCTTGGTTATAGTTATTGGTTCTGGATCTTAAAAACCTCTTTTTAATTATCCAGATCTATACCAAACTAGTTGACCGTCGTGGGAGTGCTGTTTGAAAAGGTGTTTGTGGGAATATTTGAGTAGTCTGAAGTCAGGTAGTGGTGGTGTGGTATGTTTCATTATCGTTCGTTAATCTGTTATTTTTGTCAGAAAAAGTAATGTCTAGAAAAATGTAAAATGTTCTGAAATTTCAGGGTGACATCTTCAAATATCTTGTCTTGTCCAACCAACAGTCCAGAAATCCAAAGATATTCATTGTAAAAAAACAGAAACCAGAACAATTTTGCTCTTTTGGTTGATTAAACAGCAGTAACAATTAACCTGTTTTTTTTTTTTTTTTAACACAGATTGACTAATTGATTAATAGTAGAATTGTTTTAACTTTGTGGTCTTAACACTTTAGGAGTTATTCAGAAAAAACATAAAGCGCTTTATAAATGACTGCAGGGGTAGGCGATCTTTCCACCAAATTAGATTGAAATATGTTAAACCTTTAGGGAAATGGAGTGACAAAACGTTATAATTATTCTGTTCCATCATAAAACCACTTGAACAGTCCAGTCACTAAATTGTGCTGTAATGTGGAGTTGTCTTGTCACTCCCTCATTGCTGCTCTTTTAAAGGTCTGGGTTGTTTGTGCCACCTCTCTCGTATGTTTAGTACTTTGGTGTGCCACGTGCTCTTGGTTATCTTTTTTAAAACAAGTGTACAATCAAGCAGCACCACTCCTTTTTTTTAGCGATGGTTTCTGTTTAACCTTTATTTACACCCTTATCACAACGTCTTTTTCCCCTTCTTGTAGCAGTCAGATAAAGGCAGCTTTAACCCTCACAGAGTGACACAGCTTGCTTGGAATAAGCAAATGAAGGAGCTCAGCCTCCAGTTGGCTGCCGCCTGAGCTGCTCACCTGCATTAACAGCGTGTCAACAGAACAGAAATGACCTTGGTCAGACAGGAAGAATGTTTTTCTTTAAGCTGTCGAGGTGCGAACAAGTGCAGTAGCACAAAATGAAAAAGTGTTTAAAATATGCAGCTATGTGTTTGTATTTGCGAGAGCCCCACAAATGCACACAGAAGGGAGAGGGCTATGCACAAAGGAAGGAAGGGAGGGCTGGGGAAGACGGCAGCGACCACATGTGAGGTAGAGGGGGGGAGAAAGACGAGAACCGAACAGGGAGGAGGAAGAGCAGAGGAGGGAGCAGAGCGAGGGGGAAGAGATGCATGCTGCACTGCTTAATTCATCCTTTTTTCCCCTGACCCATTCATTCCTCTCTGCCCAGTTTTCATTCTGGCGCCTCTCTGTGTTCATTCTCTCTCACTCCCGTTACCATGCAGTCTCTTTTCTATGAGAAACACTGAAAGATTCACATTCTTTGATCAGACTGTAAAATTCCTGCGAGGTCTGCGCGTCTCTATACGTGCAAGTCTGACAGCCGACTACAGCTCAGTGAGCCGGGTCACTGAGCAGAAAAAGCCAAACCTCGATAGTGACTGACTGCTTTTGCCTCAAGTCAGGTTCTGACCCAGAGGACACAGGCCCAGCTGGGTTTAAATCACAACAGTCCCTTATTCCCCCCAGTCCAGCTTCAGGGCATAAGGTTTTGTTATGCGATGACAAATGGAAACAGCGCTGGTTTTGCTTTTTCAAAGTGCAATCAGCAAGAGACCTTCACTTTTCACTTCAGTGCTTTGTCTCCCCGCTGTTTAATTGTGCCAAGGTCTGACTGGATCACAGCCAGTGTCTCTGTTTGGACGGACACTGGTCCAGGCTAGATACGTTTGAGAATGAGGCCAGTCGCCGCCAGCGCTCTTTATAAACAGTGTTGAGCTCATAATGAAGCTGCAGTAGGTACCATTTGTTTGATTTAAGTGATACAAATAAGCCAGTTAGGCGTCCTAAGGCAAGGCGTGGACTGTGGGGCGATGCTAAGAGGGAGAGGCATGTCATTCCTTGTGTTGCTTTGATTTTCTGAAATGATTAGGAAATGAAAACCCGCTGAGCCCCCCTACTGAAACCACACCATATCACATTTTATTCACAGTGGGCCTGCGCTGAGCCTTGTTGTGCTTTTCTAAGTTAGCTAACAGACTAGCTTGTTATCCTCTGTGCTGTGACACCAGGCTGGAGGACTAAAAGATGTCCAATCAAAGCATGTTGTGTTTTTTTAGCCCATCGTCCATTCAGACTAGGAACGAAAGGCTGTTTGTTTGATCTGCTGTCAAGCAGCGTTCACAGGCGACACATCTGTCCAGCTGCACTAAATGTTAAAAGATCTTGTGCCACAGTTTTTTTTCCTTGAATTAAAGCCATCAGACTCAAATATTCCAACATCTATGAGATGTGTTGCACAGACATTTATACAGGTTGGACGACTTTTTTTTTTTTTTTTTTTGTGAAATATCTTGCTAACTATTAAAATAATTGCTTTTTAATATTCATGGTTCCCAGAGGATTCTTACTGTTGAAATGTCTCAACAAACAACCAAGTACAAGTTTGGTACACACATTTATGTGCTGCTGCATGAATGTGGTAATCAATGGGACCATGTTAGCAGGCTGCCATCAGTACAGTGGCTAACAAAAATATATATTTCACTTTCACCAAGGAATAACTGGACCACACTCGTATGCTATAATGAGTATTACATTCACAAATAATATCTTTACACTATTCAGAATCTAGCTGTGTCTTTGTCATGTGTGTCACCATGTTCACTTTTTCCAACCAGCAAATTTCCATTATTGCCAAATCAGTTTACTGTTTCTCTGTCAGTATTACGTAGTAGCACCTTCTTATGCTATTTCATATCCGGTTTCAGTCCCTCCTTAAGTCATCATCACCCCCATCATATCACTTTGAAGGCATGGAGGATGGAGGAATTCATCAGCCGTGAAATTGTCACACAGCGCACTGCTGGAGAGGAACAGACTCACACACTTCTGGGCACCAACACCCTGCATCCCATTATTCTTGCACATGCTAGAGATTGTTAATTATTTGTACAATTCAAAAAATGCAGTCAAATTATGCCACATGCTAGGAAATGTTGTAGAGAGATGAGTCTGTTACAGAGCTGCAGAATTTTACACCTTTTTGCAAATAACTTTGTATAATACATTAATAGATGTACATGCAATGATGGCTTTAGTGCCTTGCTCAAAGGCAATATGATTAGGATAGTGCACACTTTAGGTCTGTCAGTGGCGTACATGTCTGTTTTCTGATCTACAAGAGGTTGTTTTTTTTAAAAATGTAATGTTTATTCATGCAATTCCATAAACAGCTTATTCTTAGTAAGTGCCTAGCTTGAATATGAACCAGTGTGAATATAAATGTGTTGAACTGGGCTGAAGTCACTACGGTATCTGAGAGAGTCTTTGGTATTTCCTCAGGAAACCGCTTTACTGTCAGTACTCTTTACCCCCCAGCTCCAAAGCCTCTATATTACCCTCACTGTCCTCGTCTTTTGCTTCTTTCTCAAGGTCTCTTCTTCCTTGTTTCTCCTCCTCAACCCTCCCTCTCTGTCCTCAAATGTACCCTCTTCCCTCATTTCTTTCTTTTCATCTTCCTTCGCATTTTTCTGCCTCAAACCTCCATTAAAACATCTGAATGTTGTGCAACTATGCTCTCCTCTTCCTCACATGACGTACTGTACTGTAGTCTTCCTCCTGCTCTTTCTCTCCGCCTCGTGCATTTTCTGCCTAAACCCGCACTTGAGCTTTCAGGAAATCAGCTCATTTAGAGTAAGAAGAAATTAATCATAGCAGCAGATTATTAGCCTGGATGTAAACAGAATGAGTCAGGCTGCCCTATCCAGAGAATTGGATTCAGGTCTTTAATAGGATTATTATCTATTCTTTTTGATGGTTCAGATGTTGAAGTGCTTTTGTATGGGTAGCATCAACAGACAAGCTAACCTCAGCTGGAACTGGACATTATAAAGTGCTCCCTCCATCATGGAAAGTACAACATATTGAAAGCGCCAAGCTAATTTTTGGCAGGCTTCAGCAGAATGTCAGCACTGATCCCACCAGGAAATGGGCTCTATTTGTTATTTGGAGGAAAGAGTTGCTGAAGTACAAGATAACTAAGTGTTCAGCTGAGTTTAAAGCAATGATGTTAAAAGGTTCTTATGTGGCACAAAATAAATCACAGCAGAGCAGTGCCCAGGAGGAGAGAGCAGAGCCAAGTAAAGCAGAGCAGAGAGGTGACGCTGGGAATGAAATAAAAACAAAGCAGACACGCAGTAGTTGTCACTTGACATTGTACAGACTCACAGCTTGCTGACCGTACAGTCAGAGTCTCAAACACAGCAGCTGTACACCAAAAACCTTTCAACCTTTTTACCCGTTTGGGCGACTCAAAAGCCTACATTACTGACAAACACAGACGAAGCAAAGGTGTGAAAGAGGAAGAAAGTGAAAGGAGGAAATAACAATGATTATTAACTACTTGCCTCCAAATATACAGCCCTTAAATAACTTAATACCAAACTTGTCACAAAAATAAAGACTTGAGTAAATATCAGCGTGATAAGAACTATGTAAAACGTCAGAAACCATCTTTGGAAAAAATTTATTTGACGTGTAGATTGATTTTTTAGTTTGGCCCATTTCCCTTCTGCTAAAATGGATGGAGCAGGATTTATGACCTGCTGTGGGGGCAATACAGCCAATATGTTTTGGCTTCACTTTTGGGGGACTGTCATGTCCTGTCATGTCATACATCTTTTCATCTGTTTACAGTCACAGTTCAGCATGTTAGCATGCTAACATTTACTAATTGTTTTGCAGGAATTTGGTAATTAAAAAAAAGTGAAAATGATGGTGATGATGGAAGTTTTTGCTATTGCCAAGGAATTTTACTGTTGGACAGAAAACAGCGTATGCTGGACTAATCTCATTTGCAAGACAGGTTCAACCAGAATCCAGTAATTGGCTTGCTTTTCACCATATGGGCTAAGAGGTTTAGTCTGGCTGCAAATAAATTACCATCACAGTGAAAGAGGCTAATTTAAGTTCCATGTGATGCATACTGTCAAAAGAGTAATGCATATTATTATGCTGAAACTTAAAATCTCTTGTTGTCATTCATTGAAATGTCCAACTGTCTATAAATATTAATGCTTTGGGGGTTTCAGTTGGCTCACAACATTTGCTCCACTGATGTTTGCTACTCTTTCTCTTATGTCAAACATAAAGTCATGGCCTTTAGAGGAGAAAAAAAAAAACAAGTCAGTACAAATAGAGCGTCATCAAAAGTGATATTCAAAAACACGTCTTGAGACACGCCAGTCAGTAAATGAGGGAAAGACAAGCCTAAAACAGAGAGGCAGTGAGGCAAGAGATTGAAGCGAGCCAGATGCAGAGAACGAAGCGAACGAAAAAAGTCAAACAGATGCGAGAGAAGAGGATACTTGGAGACAAGTGAAACCTGCCAAAATAATTGATGGAAGTCAGTACAACCTCCTGTGCTGTTAAAAGTTGAATTGCCTGTCTGGTTCTCATCCCGTCACCATGACAACACTGCCAGCAAAAAGAGAGAGAGAGACCATGAGAGAGAGAGGGGTTAGGAGAAGTAAAGCAGAAAAAGGCAGAGCCCTAGAGATGGAGGGGAGTATGAAAGATAGAGAAAAAGGGGAGCTTGAGAGGGGGGTATATAAGCTTTGAGAGATGTACTGTGTGAGAGTGAGTGTGAGACAAAGATAAGTTTTAGCGAGAGATATCCTCGTGTCGGCCTTGTTGCTGTGGAATCAGTGTATCCACAGTGAGCTTATCGGTGTCTCTGTTTCTGTGCATGTGTGCGTGTCTGTAACAGGTACAGAGGGCAGCTTTACTGCCATCATAAAGGCCTTCAATTTGTCAGGCCAAGATTGAATAGGCAGATAAAAAGTCTTAGGCCCAAACACACCCCACTCCCCCTTTCAAATGACACAGAATAGACCTTTGACAAGCCAACGTCTGTTTACGCTGGGTTAAAATTACAAGCTAACATTTTCTGGATATCTGCAACAACAGCGGGAATAAAGTAGAGCAGGTTAAATGAGGGATTTAGCCCTCTTATGCCATTAATCTTCCCCTTTTAATCAATCATTCACGCGAGCGCAGCCTCGTCTATAACACCTTACCTCAGACGTTTGTTTGCATTTTACAAAGTTCTTCTTACAGTGTCCAGACTTGTGTCGTGAATTATGCTCCGTTGTCGGCCGCTCTTGCTTTGTACCCTGCCCTGCCCAAAAAAGTACACACCTGCACCCTATTTTTGCACTGCAGAGTCTTGCAGCTTTTGGCACGGGATAGCGATATTTCTTCGTGAGATATATTTTTGCATCAGTCCTTATTCAGCCCAGGGGTCCAAACTTAGTCTTTAAAATCACTGCTCTTGTGCACCAAAAGCATCTCCCTTGTATTAACAGACAAAGAGGCTTTTATGTACTGTTCTGCTTCATGAGTGTGTGAAATCCACGAGACAGCAAAATATCTCTGTTTGTCTTTTCTTTTTTTTTTCTTTTTTCTTTAAATGTGTGTCTTTATTTAATGTTTGATGTTTGTGCTTGTGTTGCAGATTTGGCTCAGAATCCACTCCATGCCAAACGCCCAAGTATGTGTCCCTCCTCACATCATATGTCTACAATCAGAGTTAGGAAGGTCCATTTAAAAACCTGATCTGCATCTAATTACAGGGTGAAATTGCACTCCGTAATGTAATCCCTCAGAACAATCAAATTCAAGATGATTAATGATGTGATCACTTTCAGCGACCTCTGTGATTATATTGATTTCAGAAGATCACATAATCTAAATGTGGAGTATAATCACTGTAATATTCTGTCCAGGAATAATCATCTACAGGTTTTACCTCCATCACAGCTGATGTGTTATTCAACAGCATTTTATGATCTGTCATCTTTTCCTTGGAGATGACAAAATACCTCTCATCTATAATCACGTCACATCCATCGTCAGCTTAAAGTCAGTTAACCTAAATGATCCGCACAGAAGCAGTCCTGTCTGGTTTAAGGAAGCAGGACAGGAAGTAATTAAGGACTCCTGTTTACAGCCTCATGTTTGCAAGAATCCCTCCAGCCCACGAGCAAGCCAGACTCGAAGGGCGTTCTTCAGTAGCTGACGAAACACAGCGGCTTTCTTTCAGGAATCAATACAGTATCACATTATTTCTACTTTATTATGAAACTATATCCGTAAGCTGGTGTCTACAGACCTAAAAGGTCTGACTGCAACAGCATTACTTCCTGATATTTGCCTTTCACATGTTTTGGCATGTGCATATAAATATTTTATTACAGACGTCCGTCTATTTATGCTGCAATAACTTCCTCCACTTCACAACGAGTTATGTGTAAATAAAGTATAAATCATGCAAACAGGGTCTTTAGCAACTGTGGGACTGTAATGGGCTCAGCATGTGCTCATACTCCTCATGGGAGTTCCCATTGCACTCAGACATTTTAGTTTGCGGTGTGGACAAATGGAGGCTCTGTGGTCCTGTTTAAATAATCAAACCTATGTTCAGTACAGTGTGTTTATTTTGAAGTGTCGGCCGCACATATCTTGAGAGCATTCACGGAGCTGGAGCAAGGAGAGACTGCACCACAAGTTAACCAGCATGCATCGTTTCTTTGCTTTAAATATCTCCTTCACCTTGCCACCTACTGGAGGGCAGATAAAGCGACATCATAATCATGTTCCATAGATAAGAAAGAAAATTGTAGTAATTGCAGTAAAGTAGTTGTGTAATCACCAGCTGATTGCAACTGTTGCTTGCACAGGGCAGGAGCCAATCATAAATGATGAGTTGCACACAGTCTGCATGGCAAACATATATTAAATCGTGAAAGGCCGTAGGAGACCCTGTTTATGCCTTGTACATAAAAATGAACGATGCAGACATATTTCACATTTCCCTTTCTGATTACAGTGTGGGCAGAATCAAGATAACACACACACTTATCAATACCAGGCATAATGAGAAGGCTGAGAATTAGATGTCATTTTCCAACTTATATAGCCAAATAAATGTTAATGTAGCCATAAATGGAGCCATAATTTAAAAGAAACTGAACTGAAAGTGCTGGAAGTGCCAGTTTCAGTTGACGCGGCTTTGTTAGAATTGGCCGACATCCTGGGAGTTCCCGGTGGTGTCAACTGTTTTCTAAGAGAGGATGTAGAATAAATTCAGTCCTGAGGGCAGAAACACCTCATCATACGGCGGTCAGAGGTGTGAGTCACTCAAACTGACAGGCAGGCTGAAGGTAATCAAATAGCATCTCAGTGCACCAGCAGCAGGGCTTCTCAGAAAGCAACTGGATAAAACATTATTATCAGTACAGAGTTATTAGTACAACGACAGGACAATTTAGCTAAAAAATAAGAAAGCTAATGTGAGCACATGGTGATCATAATTGGATGAGTGAGGAGTGTACGATTGCCGGCTGGTCTGACGAATCCTGCTTTCTGTTTGGCATGCTGTTAGCAGGCTGATTATTTGTCATAAATAACAAAAATCCATGGATGCATAATGCACGCGTCAACAGTACAGGCTGGTAGTGATGGTGAAATGCTGCAGTGACACGCTGGCCTGTATAGTATATGTCAACATATCATCTGTGACTGATGCTCCCTCAGCAAGTCATCATGGACTCAGATTCAAGCCCAGAGCATTCAAACAAATTATTACATTTACACTTAACAGTCGTCTGCTTTGTATGGCTCAGGTGTGGCATGTTGAATGGCTGCTTTTTGCCAATATTAATACAGCAGATGTTGGTACATCAAATCTGAGCTGTGCCTTGTCATATGCCATAACTTAAAAGTCTAATTTGCCCCAAAAAATTAATAATCCTTTGTCTTAAAGTTGCCCCATCCAAAATGCATTCTGTATTGTTCCACCCATTCACCCATGTCCAAGGCCCACTCATAAACACGTCTCCATTATGCTACTAGTGGTTGAAAACTCAACCCGGGCAACTATAAGAAGGAAGAAATATAAAAAAAAAAAAGGAAATATTAAGAGTAAGACAACCATTTCAGAAAAGATAAATACACTTTACTCTGCTTGGATGTGATTCTGACCTCAACAAATCTTCCTCAACCTAACTGCTCACCGCACTCCTACTGTATATACTGTCTCTTTCTGTAATGAACAATAGAGTACAACCCTGCCTTCAGAAATAAACAAACCTAAAGGCCCAGTGGGATTTTTTGATATAGAAGTTCAGGGGTTTTACTCTTGGCTTTGGTAATCAAATGTTGCCAGACAGACTGTTGAGTGATTTTTTTATTACTCTCTTTCTGAATGGCTCAGCGCAGGCTGTCCATCTTACAGCCTGCCTGTCGAACTGTCTTTCTACATGAATTACTGACTTTCTGCCCGTCTTACTTTTTTTTCTAACTGGCTTTATGTCTGTCTGACTCCTCTTCTATCTCAGCGTTCTGCCATTTTGTCTGTAGCAAAAGCAGAACCGACGGTGTGGTAAAGAGCTTTGCTTGTTAAATTAATTTCTCTTTTCAATCACCCCCAGGAGATCGATTAAATTCAAAGTGCATGTGTAGATGAGCTGAGAGATGGTTGTTTACCTCATCTGTTATCATCACTCTGACTGTTATGTCTTGTCTATTTTTGTCACGTCCTTGCTATTGTTGCCAGATTCAGTCTATGATGAAAGTAGACTTCATTTGTTATTATCAGATAAGTTTGTTTTCTTCATTTTCAACACACTGGAACAAGACTGAAATCAGCCCTGGTATCATATGAAAAGACACCCAAACACCATAGGAGAATTACTTAGAGAATCAACTTCACTGAGGAGTTTATAGCTTTAAATGTCACGATAGTTAAGATTGTGAAGAAGCAATTTCTGTCACACATGGCATAAACACAGTGGGCAGTCTACAGTTTGATGACGGGTTTCAAATTCAAAATTTATTTTGTTGGTACATTATTCAAAATGAATCACTGTTCCAATGAAGATGCCTTCAAAGATGCTTTTTACTTCAAGTGTTATAGGCATGAGTACATGACGCTTAAGGTGGTATAAATCTGATTTGGTTTTTAGTATCAGGAGTACCTGCAAACACTACAGCGCCACCAAGTAGTTCCAGAAAATTAAAAACATTTTAAAACAATGTGTTACTTTAACCAAATATATAAAGATACCTCAGGATGTTCAAATGTGTAAAATGTCTTATTATATTAAGAAATGTTCCCATTTTAAGAGAGAGAGTTTGTGCATCCGTGTGTGTTGTGTTTGTGAGCGATAATGTGCTTTTGTTGTTCGTTCTACCCCAGGTGGGCGTCACCGGTCCGAGCCAGATGAGGCGGAGCTACTGAGGGTCAGCAGGCGACTGGTCGAGGACGCCGTCAATCGCGCCCTGCAACAGTACAAACAGGAAACACTTCAAAATGGGAGCGGGCCTAACGCCACGGCAGTGCAGCCCCCCCCAAACACTGAAGAAACCGCAACAAAGAGGGACACTACAGCTAACTCAACCACCGACAGCAGGAAGTGACATCGTCGGACTGAGGCACAGAGACTGAAAAACCAGCCGCCCAGAAAACATCAGCCAGGCCTGGCTAACCAGGAGAAGAGGCAGGAAGCCCTGGGCACGAAGCCTGAACCAGCCAACCAGTCAGCCCATTTCGCTGACCAGCTAGCCAACCACAACATCTAGCCAGTCGCGCTAGCTAGCTGCCCAACTGACCTAGCTCGTCACCGTGCTAGTTAAATAGATAATGTAGCTTGAGTTCAGTGCAAGGTGACCATCCCAACAGGCCGACTAGCTAAGCCTGTTAGTTAACCCACTAACCCCGGTGTCCTACATCTTAACATCTGAAGGACCGTCACTCACACTCCACCCCACTCAGCCGTGGGTCTGTGTTTCACGTCAAAACTGCACTCCTCTGGAAACACACACACACACACACACAGGGTTCATGTCACTTCAACGTGCCACTCACAAACTGCCCTTTTTGAATAAGATGTTTTGTAGACAGTTTAGTTCACCCGTCACCTGCACTTAAAAGTGGGACTCAATATCTTGAATTCCCCATGAAAAAGAAAAACCTTCTTTTCTCCTTAGAGTCATTGTTTCAGGTGAAAGAGATGTTTTACTTTTAGCATATGTTTCTCTCGAGCAAATCTGTGCTGTCTTCTGTGACAAACGATTACTCACACCTGCTCATCTTTGTGGCTGAAGAGGAAACGTGGAAAAAGCTGGTCTGACTGACGGAGTCTGAGTTGCGACTGGATTCTTCAAACCTGAGTGTGAAATACAGTATGTTGGACTTGGTTTGTGCGAGTATTTTGTTTTTTGTTGTTGTTGTATTTTGCAAGTCTGGGTTCAAAGCACTTTCAATTTCAGGAAATGAATCTTCTTTAAACTTCCACCGTTTGAGTTCTCTTTTTACATGACGGTCTGCGTACCAAACCAACCAAACTGTCTTCTTGTCCCAGATGTGCTTTGAGTATTATCCTTTACTGTTGTATTGACCAAGTGTGAGACAATCATTAATTTAAGCTAAATTCAGTTATAAACTCTGAATTCACATTTTCAAACAGAAACTAAGCAACACCAGCTTCTCCAAACCCAATCTGTTCTCCTCTGTTGGGTCCACTAACACAGCGAGAGCTCATACAGACGGGTGTCCCTCTATCACATGAATTTATCTGCATTAAGAGCACTAACTTTAAAAGAGATGTCAGATACTTCATTGGAGATGCTAGAAATAAAATAACACTGCTACAATACACTACAAGTTGCCAAGAAAGCATTTTTACTCCATTAATGCCAAAACCTCATTTAATTAAGTGTTTGTGTCATTGCAACGTATTTTATGTGACGGGCTATTATAATTATTATAACACAGGCATTTGTTTCTTAACTCAGCTTCCTGCTTGATCATGTTTAACTGTAATTTTTATTTTGTTTACATACTATATTGTCTTTTTTTCTGTGAAATGAAGCAGCAGCAGAGCTCACTGGTGATTTATTTTCTCCTTTAACTCAGTTCGTAAACTGTCTGGGTTAAAGTCAGCCTGAAGTCCAGCTGTCCGAGGCTGTTTGAAGTATTTACACTGACCCGAGGAGCTTTTATTCTGTAGTGCCGTACAGGTGGGACCGCACGAGAGCAGTTACTCAGACGCTGATTTCAGGGAGGTTAACTCGGACAATCGCTGCTGTCAGCTGAAAACGGGCTCCGGGCTCTTCATTTCAGTGTCTTCCATCCATTTTTCTGTTCAACTTGAAAATTAAATTGGCCCTTAGTGCTCTGCATTAAATTGTTATTTTATTCTTTTTATCTATTATTTGCATTGTTTGTTCGCTGTCGCAGCAGAGTAGCTGGTCTCCCAGTTAGAAAAATCAATTTCATATGAAAAAATTAAGAGATTTGATTTTTTAAAAAAGAGCTCTCAGTTTGCATTCAAAGGTCTTCACGTTTGAAAGAGCAGGTAACTATATACATGCTGTCAAATCAAATCACCTCTGTTCAAAGTGGCCTTAAGTCACTGAAACAAATTGATGTGATTTCTTGTCTTTCTGTAAGTGCTAAGGTGACAATGCATAACATTTTTAGCCAGTGTGGGTGATGATGGTTTGTTTTTGCTATGAGATTTGCCAAAGTCTCTTTATTGTCAACCTGTGGCGAAAGAGTTAGGATTCTTGAGTTAAATGTCCAAAACCGTCCACCGTGAAACAAAATTCACATTATTTCTATCATGAGGTGAATCATCTTCTGTGTGTGACCGCAGAGAAACAGAGACTCATTTTGCCAGCTCAGTTTTTTTTTTTTTTTTTTCAGCCATATGAGATTTGTTTCCCTCCGGTGCGAACAGGTGTTAGCTGGAAACTGCTCTCATCCCTGTGAAACCCACTTAATTCCTGTCACTGTGGGCTCATTGAAACGTCAATAACAGAGGTGAATTCTGTCTTAAGGTGGACTTTGAAAGTTTTCGTTTTAATCTTTTATTGTCACCGGATCCTTAATCTCCTTAAAATCCCCTTTAATACACACGTTGTCCTGTGGGTCTGTATGGTTACTCAGTTCATCTGTCTCTGAGAGCGTGAGTGTGCGAGTGTGAGTGTGAATTCACACGTGACTGTGGGCTGTTTGATCAGTGGTTCCCCAGGGAAATTCTTGTCTCTGTCAATCAACAACTCGGAGCCGTGCGTGTGAACGTCTGTACAGATTTGTCTAATGTGTCCGTGTGTAAGTCTGACTGCGTGTGTGTTGTTTGTACTGTGTTGTATATATTGTTCTGGCATATTTGAACAATAAAACAGGATATGAGATTCAAAACAAATATCCTTCTCCTCTCCTGATTTCACTCTGGGCGTCCGTGTGGATCCTGAGTGGTTAGAGATGTCTGTTTACATCCAGACAGAAATAATGTGAAATGAGTTTCTTCCCATAGTTCTTCTAAAGCAGAATTAAACGGGTTTCAATTGTTACTGTGAATTTTTATGAAAGCATTTGTTTCCTAAATGTCATTTCCATTCAGGGGCAAATAGCAGGCAGTAAAATCACCAGGTAGAAAAACAAATTATTGTCCTTAAAAATTTCCTAAACCTGTCCTGCACATTCTGAATATGCTGTTTTTATAACAAAACTCAAAGAAAGAGTATGCAGGCAATTTAATCAAAATAAATCCCACAATTCCTCCTTAAAGTAACAAATAGTAGTAGTAAATAGTAAAACAGTGTGTGCCTCATTTTAGAGTACAGTGTCTTTTTTTAAATTTAAAACAGATGTTTGCCAGAGATAGAGGCCTTCACCCCTTATTTCTCCTGATTAGACCTCCTCTCAGGGCTCAGCATGACTGGAAAATAGGACTTTTTTGAGCCTTTACTTGGAATATGATTATATTAGCTATATTACATTAGTTTTATTTCTTACAACATGCAGCACTTCCTCCATCATTTACCCCTTCAATGCCAATTAAACCATTCACATTAGCTAATTATCAGTAGAGAAAGATGGCAAAAGAGCAGAATAAACTGGAGAATCTGATTAGTATTTCTGTTGGAACGAGAAGCAGCAGAGTTGCGAGTGTGACGCGACTCTGTGGAAGCGGTTGTAGGACGTCGGGGGTTGTAGGTCACAGGTAATTCCACCTCCTTCGAGGTGTTTTTGCACACTTTGCATGATTAGACCTCCGCACTGCCCCATCCTCGCTCTTCTGTTGTCTTTGCTGCACATGTTGGGGCGGGACCAACTCCACCTTCATTATTCCTACTTATACATGCAGTCCTGTGACCAGTGTGTGTCTGTTTGTGTCGGTGTGAGAAGCAGCCTGGACTGTGGTTCACACATTTCTCTGTCCTTTAATTCTGTCTAGTGACAAAAAAAAAAAAAAAGATATGAGAGGCCTGTCAGCTGTATCATCCTCGTGGGTAATTGGCTTCACATGAATCCTAAATCAAGGTCAGTGTCATCTGAAGCTCCCCGTACGGAGGGCGCAGAGGCCGGGAGGAGGCGGTTTAATGATCGAGTTAATGATCCCGGTGCAGTGCTGCTGTCTGCAGACAATGTCATGACTCCTGATGGCCAGCAGGAGGCAGATAGGTGGACGGTGAGTGATAAATGGTGTCCCTGTTCCACATCACATGCGGCATAAAACGAGAAGGACAAGCACCTAAGAAGTCGACGGGAATGGTGCAGACAAATTTGAGCCATCTGACAAACAGTAATGACCTTCCTCTTCCCTCTGCTGGCATTTAGGAGGTGACGAAGGCAGCCTCGTCTTACCTGCTGCACTGTACGCAGCACTGAGAGATATGACGATGAGGTGACGGTATTTAAACACACAGCGCAGGTCAGTGAAGGGCTCTTCTTTGCTAATTCGTATCCCCAACATGAAGATCACCTTCAGACAAATGAAGTTGCTGTGAAACGAGGTCATTGGTGGGGGTCACCGACGTGACACAGCTCTTTTATTTCGCACCTTCCCCCATAATGTGAGAATCTGTTGGGTGACACAGAGTAATGCCGCGCAGCCGACACTGTTACTCATCCGCCGGCTGACCTGTGCGTGATGAAGTGCCGTGACGGGTGCAGATTGACTGCGATTCATCAGAACTCGTAGATAATTAACGGCCTAGCGGCAGTGACTGTCAGATGGCATTGTGATTTAAGCGCAGGGCAGGCCAAGGGACGGACGGAGGCCACATTCGTATTCACCTGTATGACGCGATTGAAATATCCGAGGATGGAGGCCCGTCCTCTTGGAGTTTGCTCCCCGGCCGCCCCATATTTACGGCCCTGTCTGAGTCACGTCTCCTCTTCTGCTGGCTTCATGTCACATGGCAGTTGAATAGGCAGAGCTTAAATATTACATCACATGTCACATGCAAGGCGACACTCCACTTGGGAGTTCAGTTTCTCCACCTTACAAACTCTGGAATCAGCAAGTATTAATATAATATGTGCGATTAATCACATCTGTTAAGGAGGTTCTGTTTTTATCAGTTTGTCTCTCTGTCAGGCACCATATCTTGAAAAATGAAGTGAAATTTAGAGGGCTGACATTAGATAGACATTAGGCCAAGAAACAACTGATTGAACACTGATGATGCAAATATGGGAATTTTACATCAGTAGACAAATTTCATCTCATCACTGGAGACACTATCCTGACTCTAAAAATGTGTTTTCATGGTCTGTGAATCAATTCAATTCATATAACAAATTCAGACCAACTAATGGGACTATTTTAAACTTTTTTTTTTTTCATACAACAAAGTAACAAAACTTGGCCAGTGTGTGCAGGTTGGTTATGTTGTGCAGTTTTTGTGCAGGTTGTTTTGAGTGCGTGTGTGTGTGTGCGTGCTCGCTCTGAAGCCCACAGGGTTGTTCTCTACTTTTGCTCTCAAAGACAAATATCCTCCTCTCTTCTTTTTTTTTTCCTTTTTACCCTCTTTTCTTTTTCTATTTTAGTCTCAGCTCATGGCACCATCTGCCTTACTGAACACATGTATTTGTGAAAATGTGTGTGTGTGTGTGTGTGTGTGTGTGTGTGTGTGTGTGTGTGAGATAGAGAGAGCGAGCGTGAGTGTTTGAAAAATGAAATGAGTGAGTAAGTGAGCTTCATACTCATATGTGTGTGTCTGGCCTGCTTACTATACACTTCATCGATCTCACTTTCTTTCTTTCTCCTACAAGTGCCAAATCTGCACACACACCACACACACACTGTAATGATAATACAATTTGAAAATAGAAACCATCTCACTGAGGCTGTGGGCTGAAAGCTGGTAATTATCACAATAATAATTTGAAGAAATTAAAGGGCAGGCAGGGGAGAGAGAGAGAGAGAGAGAGAGAGAGAGAGAGAGAGAGAGAGAGTGGTTCTTTGTGGTGAAGAGCCTCGGCTGCAAGGTGACTCAAACATGACTGGAATATGAACAAGCTAAACCCCCGCCATCCCCTCCCCTCCACCCACCCACATACAGATACACAGAATCTATTAAGAAGAATGATGCTCTGTCTCTGTTTCAATTACAGCTGTCTCTTTTAACGCCGGTAGGAACGCGCATTATTTTCTGACTAAATGCGTGTTTAACGCCTCAGTTCATATAACGTATATGTACACTACTTAAAGTCACTTATCTCAGTAATAAGTGCCACTCACTTGAGGGAAGTTTATTAAATGTGTATTTTAAAACTAATAGAGTGAACTAATGTGTCTTCCCAAAGCTCATATTTTGTGTTTCCCCTGAGAGATAAATTCACCATTACATCACAAGTGTTTCTTCTCTACTGTATATAACCGACCAAAAGTACATTTACTCAGGTGCTGTTGTACCTTAGGTGTACTTTACTGAAGTATTTTACATTTCATGCCACTCACACTTCAACTTCACCACATTTCAGAAGTAAATATTTGACTTTTTACACCACTGCATTTATCATTTATTAAAAGCTGCATCTCTAATTATTCTAGTACATTTGAAGACTATTAGCTCCGCTTCCTGTAAAGACTGGAAGCCATGGGAAATAGCTTAACTTGTTGTATTTTATTGGTCAAACCCAAACAAAAGTGGGAAAACAAAAAAAAATTGCCAGTGCTGGAAGACTTGGAAGATTTTTTTTGTTTGTTTTTTTTACTGTAAGTCATTCAGATTAGCAGTTTCCTCTTGCTTCCAGCTTCAAAGTTAACCAACAGCTGACTCTGACACGTGTTTAGCACACAAACATGAGAGTGGTATCAATCTTTTCATTTAACTGCTAAGAAACTAAAAAAAGATATTTGCTAAAATGTCAAACTATTGAGTTTAAAAGAGACGATGCACTGCGTAGGTTAAAATGCCCAGCAGTATATAAGGTGATTGATATGAGCTCCACCTCAACAGGTAAATTTTTCTCATGCATGGCCGCTCCCTCCTGGCTCAAAGCTCACATGCTTCTGGTGGTGTCACGTCCTTATGATCTAGTAACTGGTCGCTGCATTTTTATCGATTCTCGCGCTTCCCACCATGCTCGCTGTTATCGGCTGGGAGCTACACACCACTGCCCAGAGGATGATGCACAGAAACGTTCAGAACATAGAAAAATAAGAAAATCCAGGCATAGAGTCTCTGCAGACACAAAAATATGAGTCTGTACATACATACACTTTTAACTAGTATTTTAAATGGATGAGATTCATTTGTAATAGAGAGGTTTTACATTGTCGAATTTGTTTATAACAAATGATACTACTGACAGTGTTATATAGTGGAACAATTTGCCTCACAGCCTGCAGCTGTGTTAACTACTCTGTCACGTCACATACCATACAGCATTGTAAACAATGGACTAACCGTCAAGATGCATCTAAAACACCAGCACTGATTCATGGTTTGTGATTCATGTTTAAAGTGATGGTTTAGGCAGTAGGCTACAATGGCTGGGGAAGCCATAACCATATTTTTACAGAGTTTCCTGACTCCGCTTGATTTCTGGTTTTCTGATCACAGCAGAGGTCTATCAGACTTTTGAGTAGATGTTGTCAAACTGTTGTCAAACAAGGGCTTATGTCTACCAGGATGCTTGTAATCGCTGGAAAATCCTGACAACATCACAGATGAAGTGCAGGTTTAGAGAAGAAACAGGCGTTTTTCTCTCCATAGAGACTCAGTAAACCAGCACAAACACATAACACACGTCAGCAGTCCGTCGTGTATGCATATACACACAAGGTAAATCAAGCATTAAAAAGAGCACATCATTGGATCGGACTGCATAAACGTGGGTACTGACAAACAGCGCTCGTTTTAATAAAGTGATTTTTTTCATCCAGCAGTGAGAAAAGGTTGTTTTTTGAAGCAGGTTGTGTGAATAAAGGAGTGCACAGGGTAAAATGGGTCAGGAGTTTGTCTTCTTGTCTGAACTGTTGTTTTAAACCGTCTCAGAGGAGACAAGGATTCTTTCAGTGACGGCTGTATAACACTGAAGGAGGAAAGTCTTTGCAGGGCTTATGTTTTTTTTTTAAGACTGAAGAGTGAAATGAGTGAATTATTATTCTGTGCACCAAGAAACGTGTGATGGGTATTGATGGATTTTTGTGTTTGTAAACATATAAACAGCTGCATTAAGTATGTCCTTTCTTTGTTAAATCTTCTTTCTTTACTAAGCAGGATATTGGATGCAGATCACGACACATCTATATAAACCGACACATTTTGTCGGATTGCAGTGAGGAGCTTGCCCAACCCCTTAAATCTATAATTATTAACAGATTCATTCAATGACAGCTACCCTAGTATTTGCGTTTTTTAAGAGCTTCTGTATGTAGTAGTTGGTGTCGTCCATCTTTCCCACTGAGCATAATTTAAACTGCATACCCACATACAAAGGATTCACAGGAAATTATAGCAAATCATTCAAACAAACATGGCTTGTTTGGCTTCACAGGAAACAGGTGAATGAGTTAGGAATGAAATCTTTGGGATTATAAATGAAAGTGGAGTTATTGTTTATGTTCTTGTAAGCAGAAGAAGATTTTAAGTACACATTAAAGCTTCTCCTGTTTACGATTGTAAATAAATAGTCTGATCCTCTGATGCAAAGTGACTTTTTTTATACAAGTGAACTTTAAAGTGCAACGAAATCAGGGTATAGTTGATCAAATTAAGGTGACAGAACAAACACAGTAAGCAAAGCAGTTTAAAAGGCCATAATGATGGTTTTGTTGCAGTCCATTAGCTACAAATCGAGTACGCTTAACATCACTCCATTGATTCTTTTTACCTTCGGGGCAGCCTGCGTTTGAGTTCATGCCGGTTCAACAATACAATCAGCTTACAGACACATGAGACTTGTGCGAGATCTAATCCATGAAAGTGAACATATAACTGCTCCTATTTTCGGTGAAAACGAATACAGGAACTGTTTTGAAAAACTTCGTCGTGTGTTCGGGCGCTCGCGGAAAGCTCTGTTCTTCAAACTCAAGAGGTAGCCAAGATGCTGCCAAGATTCACTCCTAACATAATCAAGCATAATTAAACAACCACACGTTTCGAGAGTTTGAGTTTCCTGCAGGCTGAATCCACCAAGATGTATCATTTTGAGACAATCCCTGCGGCTACAAAAACCATGATAACGTAACACAGACAAAACAATTAAAACAACACTTGTTCACTGTGATGGATTGCTTATTTGAAGCGAGTTTCAAAACTGTGCGGGGTAATTTTCATGGTGCTGCCTGGAGGGTATAAAGCCAATTAAAAACCTGCTCTGTGCTTTGGAAAATGGTTAATGTAAAACATAACTAATTCATACCAAATTAGCTGAGAAAAGTAAAACTCTATGTTCTGAGCTTGGTATTTGCCAAAAAAAAAAAAGCTGCACTCTGATGTGGTGTCTTGCTTGTGTGATTGCACAGACGCTAGAAACAGGGAGATGGTGGCATTCAAAGAGGAAGCGAAGGTATTTATTGATGGTCCATTTATTGATCACGCTCCATTGAAGATTGTGTATTTGACAGCCTTAAACTGAGATTTATGTTCACTCTGTGTTAATAACTGCTGCAATTTTCACAGCATGGAAATGACACCAGAAAATTGATCTGTGTGTGTGTGTATGTGTGTTGGGTACTGACCAGGCATATCTGTGATCGACTGGGTGTGATATGTGTGTGAACGAGCAGCCCGAGTTAAAACACATGCTTCCTTTTGCTTCATGCGGGCATGAAAGGATCTGGAGGAATAATCCTTCCTGGCTCCGCTTTGCCTGAATCAGTAAAAAAAAAAAAAAAAAAAGTCACTGCGATCAGAACTTACAGATTTATGAAAGCTGCTCAAAGAGTTGGTCCCCATTAGCGAGACACACACTTGCAAATGTACCCAAACATTCCCACCCACGCGGCGCAAGCACACACACATCAAGTATCAGCAAATATCAGCTGTTGTGTAACTGCTGACGACTGCAGAGGAAACGTCCAAAGCCACAAGCGGGCAGAGTGCACCAGCAAAGAAGAGTCCGGGCTGCTTCAAAACACACACACACACACACCAGCTGCACCGAGGCTCCATCAGACCCAAACTTCTTCTGAACGGACAAACACACACTCACACACTGTTTCAAGCTTTGTTTAGGCCTCAGGCATTTTGTCACATTGTGTCTTTTTATTTATCTGCATATCAGTCCCTGTCTGTTAGACTTTCTGCTCAATATTCACCATCTGTTCCAGGCAGTGTTGTTCGTTTCCATTGTTCAAAGTGTTCAGTTTGTCCTTGGGCAGCTCTCGGCCTCGAAACTCACCTAGCAACAGTCGGTGACCGAGGAGGAGGATGTTGTCCCCCGCTCCCTTAATCACCAGTGATGAAGGTGATGTTGTTGTCCACTCCCTTCATCGTCGCATCACAGAGCACCATCTGGCTACACACACACACACACACACATGCACATGCTGCAGACCAGGTGGGACTCCTTCAAAGTGAATTTAAAATGGTTTACAGTCACAGAAATTAGTCACCAGCACTCACTTGAGCGAGCCCTGACTAAGCACTGACAATAAAGCATTTTTAGAATCTGTTCAGCGGTGTGTTTGTGTGTGTGTGTGTTCAACTAGAAATGTGCTGTGTGATGATTAAGGCACCGGTCACTGCGTCGGCCCAGCTCAAAAATAAAGCTTTCCTTTTATTCCCAGATCTCTATTCTGCTGCGTTCGTCCTTCAGATTCATAATTGGGAACATTTAATTCAAAGTGTTTCAATGGCTGTCATTTTTTTTTCATTTTGTCAGCAGCATCAGTCCAGTGATAAACGCCCAAAATCACTCTGTGTGTAATGGATTTAAAGTTCTGGACAACAGCTCTAATCAGCTGGAGACACGCTGCTCTCGCAATCAGCAATCAGCAGAGCACAGAACAGTTTAAAGTAGAAAACAGCTGCAAAGTGCATTTGCATAGAAATTATAGATTCCTCTCTCTGCTTTGCATATTTAGTGTTTGCACAGTCAAAACCAGTCAAATAGAATCTGCAATAGTGCTGATGGAGAGTTATTAAAATGAGGACCAAATTGTAAAAACTTCCAAAGTGTTCTTTTTACTTTAGTAAAACATTAAAGGTGCTGAGTGTGGAGAGTTTGGGTCATTTCACACAAGAGATCTCCATGTCTGCTGCTTTTCTCTGCGCTTTTCTTACATGTTTGAGGTGGGCGGGACTCCGTTTGGGACAGAGGATGTCACGTACCGCTGTGCACCAATCAGGATTTAGCAGCGCTTCAATCGAAATGCATTGACAGCTGCGGGTTTGTTTGCTCCCGTTGCAGGAACTGTCAGTTAAATCTAATCAAGTCACACCCACTTAGTCCTGATGAAGCAGAGTTCATGAGTGAGTCATTAATAACCATGTTGTTCTCTGAGCTTTATGACTGTTGGACTATTTAGTCACGAACATTTGATGTGATGCAGGATCTGAAACAAAAGTTTAATGTAACAAACAACAAAGGGTGCAGTTCTGTGATAAAATATTTTCCTTTCACCAGCCTCTGAAGTTACTTCCAGTTGTCTCCCTTGCTTGGTTATATCTTTTTAGCATGAATTGATCGCTGCCTGTGAACATACAAGAGTCAACACCTTCCTCTGAATACAAGAATAAACTTAAATTGTCCTTTGGCCACTGGAGATAATGCATAGAGAGCGTGATGCCTTACTATGCATAAATGCTTTTATTGTCCACACGTTTACTCTGATTAGTCTTGTTATAAGGACTGTGTTTGTGAAATTGTGTCATTTGAGCGCAGTGAAACTAGTAAAACAACCCGACGCTGCTCTCTTTGTCCTTGTGCATCTGTCTCTGTCCTCCACAGTAATCCTAATTACTGTGCAGCTAATGACAATTATGTCAGTAATTGCTTCCTCTCTGGCATCATCATTGTACTCCATAGTGCCTTCTCCAAACACACACATCACACACACACACACACACACACACACCTGTAAGATAAGAGTCCCATTTTAGCCTGATCTCTGCTCTGATTCGAGTGCGTCTCCAGCTTGGAACAGGTGTGTGGTTTCAAGGAAGGGACAACAATCAACAGCAATCAGCAGCAGCCGCCGAGGACAGCACCTTCTGCTGTCACTTTTGTCAATCTATCGCTCGCTCTTTCCAGCTCTTCTCCCTTTCCCTTCTTCCCCGCTCGTCACCCATCCCTCCCTCAGCCTCTACCTCGTCAAAGAAATCACGATACCTCGTCAGCACACCATCGAAATGAGATCAGTCAGGGCAGATCGTCACGATGAGGTCGTGCACACACACGTGCACACACACACACACACACACTGATATGCTTCGAGACAGAGAGGCTGGTTGAACACTGGGGACACGGATGCTTCCCCCCCTAGATGTTACCGTGGCAACCCCAGATGAGGAAATGGAGTGCTCTGTGTCTGCGTTTGTGCATGTGTGTTTAGCTCAGAGCTTCCCATTTAGCAATAATTGAATGTGAAGGAAGATCAGAGGAAATACTTGAGTGTGCATACCGTTTGTGACTGCGGTATTGAGTTTATAACCCAGTGTGTGTGTGTGTGTGTGTGTGTTTATGTCTGCAAGGCTTTCTGTGTCTGTGAGAGAGGGATATAAACAAAAAGGGCAAAGATACTGTCTCTAAGGCAAAAGACCAACTAGTTAAGTGTGTGTACCTGAGGCTTTTAAACCAAGAACAATATACTGCACAAGCGAAAGAAAGATGAATATTTTTGATAATCTTATGAGGAAAGTGATGGCAGACATCCAGTTTATATGTGACCGATTGCTAACTGATTGATTCTAGTGTTCAGCTAGAGGACTAGACTTGCAAAGTTTTGTATAATGATAAAAGACGTTGGTTTCATAAATTAAATGCAACTTCTGTAATATGTAGTGAATATGAAAATCCATGTGAGTATCAGAGGCGGCAAAACTATTATTTCCACACGATTTAGATCCCAACGCTCTGGTCTTTCACTTGAGACTGAGAGATTTTGTTCTGTTACAGTTTTCACTTTTTGATCGCTTACACACTGAAAGCGAAGGCTCAGACAAAAGCCTCAGAACCTTAACCTTTGTAACTATGCCTTGAACAAAAGCACTGATTTTCTGCCTTTCCACTTTAATTGCAATTCTGAAAGCACACTGCTTGTGAAACTCTGCACACTGTTTCTTACATTAGACACTATGTGTTTAAATCTCAAACATATTGATACTAATCAAACACAGTTAGCAACGTGTGGGGGCAGGGTTAGGGTTAGAGTTAACTGCAGGGTTTGTATTTTTGAACAAACAGGCTGTTGGTGCATTGGAAATTTGTTTGCACCACAGCAGGCTGTTGGACCAATGGGCCAGTTTTCACTATTGGGACTAATGGGATGTTGGAACAATGTCCATCTGTGAAGAAATTTGTATGGCAGTACATAGTTGTTGAGATAATTCAGCCTCTACCAAAGTGGTGGACCAATCGCGCCTGGCTGTGTTGGATGCCGCACGTCTTTTAAATTCCTGTGTTGGTCTTGATAACATTCTTTCCACCTACTTTAACAATTTGAAAAGCAAGTTTTCCTCAAGAGAGAAATGTGTGTCAAGGAACCTGGATGTGAACGAATCATCTCCTCTTCACATGTATTCTGGTTGCGTGTGGGAGGCAGTAATCTTTTACTGGAATAGACTGAGCTTAGTCAGCTCACCAAGCCTTGTATGATTCTTTTATTTTATTTTTTTTTTTTGGTTTGTGATCGAGCAGAGACCGGTAATATTGAGAGCAGCTCTGGGATTTCAACTTGAACAACAGCGACGATGAGGAAGTTCAAGTCATACGGATGGAGCAAAAGTGATTTGTGAGTCTGCAATCAATGCGCGGTGACACACTGGCGCTGTATACCAATCCATCCAAGCCTTATATACAGCCATGCTATATATAAACCCAGGGCTTCCCACGCAACTCATGCGGAGCTGAAACGCCCCACACATATGTGAGGACAGCTTTACTCCACCGTGCTGTGATATGAAACTGTCTCTGCTTCCACATCCCAGGGGCGTACATGTTGCCACATTACATTTAGGGCCAGAGTTTAATGGGTGAGCCACGGGCCCAGCAGCACATCAGATGACCTACATCTCAGCCGGGCCTTATAGAGAGATCATGTGATGACTCACACCCACGCACACACACAGCAGAATGGGATTAAACGCCCCACGTACATTGCATTAGTTGTGATGTGGTTCAGTCATGGTTGACCTAGTACACATGAAACTTTAATGAAGAGGAATAATGACGTTAAGCTTAATGTTGGGAAAGCTAATATCTGTATTTCTCAGCATGAAGCCGCTCCCCTCCTCTAAAGCCACAAAGCAAGAGGAAGACCGGGGGCTGAATTTGCACAGTCATCACGACATAGCTAGATCACAAGAGATGTTCAGGTCTCTAATGTACTTAAATAACAGTTTACGTAATTCAGTTACAGCTGACCTGGTGGGGACGTAATGTAATTGAAAGTGGATTAGTAGGAGTGATTGATTATCAGTCTTAACCGTATTGTTTTCTTTTCTTCTGCGCAAACACTGGAGTTTCATCTGTATTCAAGCGCTGCGCTGAGTGAGAACTGCCGTCAGCACAAGATGATGAAGGTAATACTTGTTAAGGAAGGGATGACTGAAGAGGTTTCCCCCTCACATGAGAACCGAACAGTGAGATTAATCCCTCATTTTGGCTCCCGGAGGCAGTGAAACACTCTTCATCCTGCCTTTTTAGAGAACGCCTGAGGCCTTTAACCCTTTTTTGGGTCTCAAGCTGAAGTTTGTGCCTTAAACAACTTAAATCTGACATTAACAGTAGTATATATTTTTACCCATGTCAGTCAATGTTAATGCTAATTTACACATCCAGCAAAAAAAATCATCATTAATTTGGAAATATCTGGCACTTTATCTACTAACCACTCCTCTTCGTTCGTTTGGTGTTGTTGGGTAGTGTATTTTGGGTTTTTACAGCTTATTTTCACTGGAAACTGGACCTACTCTGCAGGTTTGTTACTATGACAAACCCAATTCACCCTGTGTCATTGTGCATTTATCACATTGCCATTTGATGCATGAGATGCTCCAAAAAGCAACTTAATACCAGCCACAAATTTTGTATATGTATAAAAGTGTACTCCAGGGCGTGTCAGCACCTCGTGCTGTGTGCTGCTTGTTAAGTAGCACACGCGAGAGAGGGATGTGGCAAGATTGCTGTTGCAGCAGATGATGCCAATTTTCATCTTTCCACAACTTTCATGTGTTCGGAATAGTACAGTGCCAATTCTATTTGGACTCAACTCTGAAAAACTATGTAGTATACGTCTGTATTTTCAGCCACACTAGCAATGCAGAAGGTTGCAACTATTATCAGGACTGGATTACTAGGAAATATCAGCCTCCGTTGTTATTTGTAGTGTGTGTAGTTTTAACTGAGTAAATGTTTGCATGCCAACACACTAAACTGAGATGGTGAAATTGTAAATACCAAAGCACCACTGCAGATCAGCTCACATATTGTAGGCTTCTGGTTTTGTTGACAGTGCTGCTGGTACACTTGGTATTTGTCTACATGCGCCATGTACCGTCTTGTGACCACACTTCTGGTGGGAAGTGACACAGACTTGACACTATCATCTGGAGAGCGCAGTAACACACTGCTTTTAGGGTACTCGGATATTAAATTACTCCACAATGAGAGCAGTCTTTTGTTTTTTCACAATACAAACCTTGATTCTTACTGTTACAATGATGGCTGCACAAGCCAAAAAAAGAAAGGACAATCTCTTTATTTTATCCACAACATCTGACTCTGCAACAGGTTTTGAAAAAATAACCAATTTTGTATACTGACTATTCATGGCAGAATGAGACTGCAAAGCATTGTCAACGCCTCGATTCCCCAGCTTTCTGCGATACCCAAAGGCACAGCTTTAATTATAATTTGATTTACTGACCCAACAAATATACCCCCAGGATTTGGAATCAAGTCTTTCTCTCACCATTAGTCTCATTGCCAGTTGTCAAATGGCAAAAATCCCAGATCGGACTCACTGCCAAAATCTCCTTGAGTATTCTTGGCTCAAAGCTGGGCTTTCCACCAAATTTAATGGATAACTGTTCAGATGTTTTAGAGATATCCATCTGGCTGAAAGACAGGGAAACAATCTAACAGGGCCAATAGGGTCTCTCATGTCTCTCTCTCTCTCTGTGTTCCAGTAATGAAAGGTATGAGAGTGACTGAAGGCAACCGTAAATGTTGAACTCCCCCTACTGGTGTCAGGCTAGTATGTTATGTTACACTGTGTGTGACACAGCAGCTTGGCTCAGTGTTCTCAAAAATTGGGTCGTGTAGGTCCTGACCCTCCTGAGTCTGATTCCTATAAAGAAAAGGTGTTTCCCTAGAGTGTGAGAGATGAGAGTTTCACTGAGCTGACAGTGAGAGACTGAGATATTCACACCCAGTGAGGGTACAGGTATCTTGAGTCCTGGGCAACTCGAACAAAAGGTCAGACATAACAAGCCAAGAAAAGACAACCGTGTTGAAAAAATGAACAGATTTTGGGTGGACACAGGTGCTGTGTGACATGATTAAATCACTACAAAAAACTGCCTCATTTGCTTTAGTTCCTGTGTGCACCATAGACTCAAACCAGACAGACAGACAGACAGTCACACAGGCAGTCTACTTGTGGTGGAAAAAATCTCATGAATAATAAGCCGAATCCGGGTTACCAAAATCTTTTTTAATGAAGTAACAATAATGTACAATATAAAAATTTACTACAAACAGAAAATAAAAAAGATGCCATAACAATACATGCTGTGACCCTCCTGTGTGCAGGAGATACTGAGAGCTGTATCTTATTGTACACACTGTTCATAATGTTCTGACAATGCACTTCAGAGATTGAGATATTGAAAATTGAAAGTTTTTATACACTTATAAACAAGATTCAGACCTTTCAGGGGGATACAATCAGCTCTCCAGGTTCTATAAAAGGAATAATAAACTTCTCAAAAATGTCAAAGAGAACAACTCATGGCATAAATGTGTCAGAAACTGTTGTGGTTCTTGATGTGTTTACGTGTGTGAAAGTCCACCGTCATGACTGCGCCTGTGTGGTTGTGTTTGCTCAGGCCACCTACATAGGTGTGTGTGCGTGCTGTGCGGAGGAGGGAGAGGCGGCAGCAGAGGATGATGACAGCGAGGGGGCGGACGGCTGAGGGGTGGAGGAGGACGAGGCGGAGGAAGTGGAGGCGGCGGCGGTGGCAGCCGACGATGAAGTCTCTATCTTGCTGCTGTGCGTGATGAAGCGCAGCCGCAGCTTCATGGCAGGACGCAATGTCATGATGATTTTCTCCACCTGGACAGAGATGGAGTAGAATAAACCACAGAAGAGACATGATTACACGAATGTAGACAGATAGATTGACAGCAATGTATTCATAACCAAAAAAGAGAAGTCAAAGTTGGGCAGAGAGAGTTTAGGAAAAACAACATAATGCAACCAACATGACTGTGCTTTGGGTTGTTTGGGTTTAAACTGAGCTGTGCAGATAATTTCTGAAACAGTAGAATAATGATGGTACAGTGTAATTACCGGGTCACCAAAGATCACATTCGTTTATGTAACATCATTTTGTTATGAATCACAGCGTCTAAAATGCAGCACATACATCTCAGGTAAAGACTACTTTCACTGTTCAATGGCTTCTTTGTCTATTAAATTAATTACTGGAAATGCCACTGTAAGTACACTTGTCCAAGCCTCAAGCACAAAGCGGAGCTATACTTTCATCTCCTCTAATTAACTCTGGTGTCTGGTCCGGACACTGGCGGGGAGTTGTCTTGCTTGGCAGGAGGTGACAGATTGAAACTAAAAATGGAAACTGAAAAAAAACACAAAACTGTCTCCTGAGGAGCTGCGAGTTCACAGACGTCATCTTACTTAAAGTCTGAATGATGAAGGTCTTCATTTTTAGGCTTTCATCAGTTTCAATAAGTTTGTTATTTCACTGAATTATCTTTTTGCTGTAGTTATAAACATATTGTGTGTTAATGTTTATGGTTCATTTTCCATTTTAATAAAAGACACAATCTCACCTGCTCCTTCACACTGTCTCCAGTGTACATGTATTTAATGTGATAGAGGAAGTCACAGATTGGGTCCATGTAGCTCAGATGCTGACAGTGTTGGTCCACCGCCTGAAGCATCTCATAGAAGGCCACACCGATCTGAAATACAAAAATGTGAACAAAAACAAATTAAAGTTTAAGGCAACATTGCTGTGCAGAATTTCCCAAACTAATCAGAATTATTGCACTTTTTGAAACTTCTCTGTGTACCTCCAGCATGCACCGTGTCCTCTCCTGCTGGAAGCGCTGCAGGAACGGCCCCACCAGGTGATACACGTAGAGCAACTGGAACTCTGTCTGGACGACGGGCTTCAGTGTCTCTGAGAGGAATCTACAAACAGACAAACACTGTTTATGATGACTTGCCAACCATAAATCATATGAGGGCTGAAGAGTTAGACAAGAGAATAATGAGACGGGGGAAGACCTCCTTACTTGGGGATCAGAGACAGCTGTCCGATGGACGAGTGATGCCAGACGGCGTGCGCTAATGCGAGCACGTAACTACAGTTCATTTCGCTGTAGCTCTGGTGGCAGGCTGTGAAGTCCAGCAGGGCGAAGGGATAACCCGCCCACTCAGTCTCTGATGTCAGTGCCGGAGAGCTGATCACGGACACGATGCGGTCGTGGAGAACGATCCAGTAGGGCTCCTGGAAGAGGGCAGATGGAGGCGGTCATTCACAAACTCGTTGTGAATGAATCAAAAAGTACAGGTCTCTGATGAGTGTTTTTCTTACAGGAAGTGCGGTTATCACAAGACCAATAGCATTCATCCAAGCTGTGATGTTCTCTCTGGGAACCAGCGGTTGGCTGAAAGGTGAAAAAAAAAAACATGGTCTGACTCATCAACACTTCAAACTCTTATATCACCAGTACACAAAAATATGACTGTGAACTTGAACTACCAAAATGCTCAAAATTATGTTAATCATTACAAAAACCTGTGTTTTACAGTCATTTCTGCCAGATCACTCAGAGCCACCGACTGCCTAAAGATGACACAGCTTTCATCTATTGTACCTCTTCAGCACGACGTTGAGCAGAGCGTTGCCGACGTCTTTTCCCGGCACGGCCAAAGCCATGAGCTCCACGCAGGTGACGTGCAGGGCGTGGGCTGCGGGGTTGGGGAACTCGTTGAACCTCCAGTCACAGTTGGGGAAGGGACCGGGGGACTTGCCAGCCATGGGTGAGAGAGAGAGTTAAGGAGACTGCCGGAGCAGGAGAGGAGACTCAATAAGTGGGATTAATGAGTGTACTTAATTCCATGCTTGTCCTTTGGGCTGGTGTGCCTACCAATTCACAAGACAAATCAACAGCCACTTCCATCTTGTTTTCTGTAACAGCTATATTGGCAGTGATAAAATGACCTTAAATTAAATTATCTAGAGATGTAAAAACAATTACTATGTGTCTTCAAAGCAAAGAGGCATTAAGGAAGACTTGAAGTACTGGCAGTAAGGTAAATATATTATTCAGGCACCCCAGAGGCCCATGACATTTTGTTAGCCAGTATCAGAGGCAGTTAGAGAGAACAGTTATAGATCCATTTATGAACATCAGGAAACCAGTGAAGGATATTGTCCACCAGGCGTCCAATCAGCTTGCAGTAGTAGGTGTCATCAGGGATCCACACGTTGTCCTCTCTGGGGTTCATGCCAAACTTCAGATAGGTTTCACTGAGGCACCAACCTGGGGTTCGGTTGTCCTGTAAGCATAAATAACAGTTAAAACAAGAGAGCAACAAGTAATGACCGCACGCTTCAGACGTGCGGGGCTTTAGGAAATAATACACCCTGTAAGTTGTTACATAACAGGGTACTGTCCTCCTCTGCCCACCTTTAGTGAAGACATGATGGCGTGCACCAGTTTTCTCTTCAGGTTGGTTCTGTCTCTCAGGTGTCGCTCGTAGTAGTGCAGTGTGTTGTACAGGTAGGTGACCGGGCGGTCTGCACACAAAAATAGTAGTAAATACACACATCAGTGTGCCCAAGCATATTTCACTCACATCCCAGGAGACGGCCCTTCTTCTCATCGCTGTTCTCACATTTTAAAACTGATCCCTCTTTCATCCACTCAGTCCTTTTATGATTTTTAGACTTCCTTACTCACCGTGGAACTTGTACAGCCCCCCCAGATGATCCAGCAGCGTTTCCAGAGACTTGGACACAGGAAGAAGCTCCAGGAAGCGGTGGATGACAATGTCAAAGACAGGCAGGAAGCGCAGGCACACATTGCCGAAGTAGATGGGCAGGTACTGAGGCTGGAGCTGCATGGGAGGGTTGACTTGGTCCGCAAGTCCCTCAAAGTACAGCTTCTCTGGGTATTTCTAGCAAAGGAACATCAAACATTTAAGTCAATCTTCAGAGGGTTTCTCACTGCATTTTAAACTGAGGTAACTACACAAGCACGTTTTTACCTTGTGGTAGCTCATGTGCTTGCTGTGCCAGTCACTCTGCAGCCAGTGCTCGGGAGCGTTTTCCTTGACAAAATCGTTGACTCGGTTCCTGAAGTCATTTGGCTTCAGCAGCAACAGCTGGATTATGAAGTAACAAACCTGAGCCTCGTTGCCCTCGTGGCTACGCATCGCCTGGACAAAGAGGAGAGAAGAAGAGAAGTGAGACACACAGGCTTGTTCATGAAGTGGATATATTTCTCTGAGCGCAAGTTTCTCCTCACCAGACACAGGATGAGTCTATCCAGGGTGACTATGTTGTATTTCCAGACCATGTCGTTGAGTATTTCGATGCACTTGTTGAGCTGCTGTCCACCGGCCGATGTCGAGAACTCATAGACCAGGAAGTCTGCAAATGTTCGCACATGAGCCACGAGTGCGCGAGCCCCGATACGCTCCAAGACCCTGAGGGACACAAATCAGGCTGCAGTTAACTCGTCATCCCACAGCAACACTGTATCAGTTAGCTACAGATGGTGCTTAGAGGTGTTTTGGGATGTCCCCCCTCCTCAGACCAATTACCGTAAATTTAAATTTGCCAGCGTCGAGATGCATCATTGCCACATGCTTCATTAAACACACTGAGTGGTGTCATAAACACTGAATGCAACGTGTGGAAAAATGAAGAGGTGGTATGTAAATAAACTTGAAATGATAATGTGTTACATGTTCGTAATTCATTTTAATATATTTTTCTACCCTCATTAATTTCACTGGTGTTCAAAAACAACATAGGCATAGGCATGTGATAATAAATACACAATACAAATAATGACAACAAACCTGAAGCCTATCTGGTTAATGTGGTCCGTCTCCAGCAGCATCTTCCACAGCAGACAGAGGAACAATGGGGGTGAGCCCTGCATGGAGAAGTGGGTGATGATGTCGTTCTCATTGGCCATGGACTTCCACTTCCTGTACTCCTCTTCCACGTTCTTCTTCAGGTTGAATCGAGACTCCTGAGGAACGTTGTTCTGTTTGAAGAACGCCTGAGAGGAAGAGAGAGACATTAGGTTCACTACAATGTAACGTATGACTCTACTTTGAAGTAAAATCAAAATGCTTGTTCGGATTCGTCAGTGTCACTTGTGCCTTAGTAACCACAGTATACCTGCAGTGGAGCAGGGAAGCAGGACAGTGTGTGTGAAGCCCAGTTATGAGGCGTGAAGTTCATGATGGTCTGGAGGATTTCCTTACACCAAGTCCCGTGGATAGAGTCGGACCCTGTGAAAAAATCTACACACAGGCACAAAGCAGGTCGACTTAAAAAAATGTATTTATAGGAAATTAAATTCACAAGTAACACTGGCAGAACTAAAGGTGAAAAGAAGGAAAGAAACCAACAACCTGGAGAATAACAACGAGAGCAATGAAAACCTCAAGAAAAGAAAGATCTAAACAGTCAAAGCAGGGTGAGAGCTACCAGTGACATGTGTGGCTCTGGCCAAGGTGAGGATCAAGGCTCGGTTCAGCTCTTCAGACTCGGCTGACAGGACCGTCTTTGGGTCGTTGAGGAAGCGGGTGAACTGGGGCTGCACCTCCGAACTCCCCAAGGCTGTGATCAACCGCAGAGCTGTGCTCTCAACACTGAGGAAGAAGACACAAAGGCCATGTTAGATGTTGATTCAGTTATGTTGGACTTTAGTTAGGAGAGGTAGTTAGGAGTGTTTCTGTCTGGCACTACATTGTGTTGTATGGTTGATGTGTGCCTTCAATATGAATTATCGTTTTCATTATTTGTAATAGTAGAAACACAGTTGCAGTACTGGAGTGGTGCTGTGAAGTTTAATTTATGCCTCAACAGTAGTATTAGTGACAGTATTGTTAATGTCGCAGTATGCTGACTATATGTATTCGTCCACATCACATTACCACAGATGCAGCTGATTCTGGTTGGTTTGGGGCACGGCAGCCAGACTGTGCAGATGACTCAGCAGCTGGACTCTGTAGTGCGGCTGGATGTGGTGCATCCTGTAGCTGAACATCTCCAGTAATGTGTGAAGGATTCCCCATGCGTGAGACTTGAACACGTTAGGCAGCAACTGGCCTGAACAGACAGAATGAATCACATTATTCAACATGTGTCTGCTGGCAGAAAAGGATAAATTAATGATAAACACAAATCTTCTGAGCCAGGCTGCTTAAAATGCAACCTAGTGGACAAGTGGTGATTGGCAAATGAAATTAGGACATGCTAGAAGAGTTATGCTTGGCTACTGTTTTGTTGCTGGAGCTCAGCTTTCAAGGCTTTTAACATAAATGCCTGCTGCCTGCTTCATACTGGCTGAAGCCAAGAAGCCTAACTGTATATTAAAATATATGTAAATAAGACACCATCAAATGTTTTTCTTGCTTTCCTATCCTAAGATTTCTACCTTTCTCCTCACTCTGCTTGATAATCTGTGCTTCTTAAAGTGCAAGACATTTCTGCAAGAGCGTGAGCTAGTGCTTAGTGTTGTGACAGTCAACAATTATTCTTCAGGGAACATAATGATGTGACAATGAAATGAGGTGTGCAAATGACACTGTGCTTTCTGTGTAGTTAGAAGTGAAGTTAACACCTTTTCAACACAGCAGGCAATTTCAGTGAATTAAAAAGTTTCTGTGACTCACTGATGAATCCTTTGATGCCCAGCGACTCGATCTCCATATAGACTAACAGTCTGCTGTACGTCTCCACCAGTGCAGGGGCCAGTGCGATGCTGGATTTGGCGTGGGCTAGCTTTATTACCCGCGTGGCAATACTGTGGATCAGACTGGAGGCAGGCAGACAGAGAGAGACAAAGAGAGAGAGGAAGAGACAGTTAAGCGCATTTTAATACATTATCTGTTCAGCTAATTAAGTGTCTATACTTAGTAAAATCATTTGTATATAATATTTTAAACAAAGTACCTAATTTAGCTCTATTTGCAATGCATGAATCTGTACATCCTTTGCTTCCCCTACCTCATCTTTGCATGCACTGTGAGTGAATCCAGCAGGTTCATGGGCAGCGGGGTGACGGATCCTGACGCCACACAGTTGGTGCCGGGCAGGTTGATCTTCATAGATCCGTTTCCATAGATGGTCTCTACCAGGACGCCCATCGGCAGAGTGAAACACTCTGAGTTGGTGCTGTAGGCGTTACACAGCAGGGCGATCTTGTAGTCGGACATGCCCAGAGTCTTGTTACGAAGCGACTGCTGAAGGAACCTGACAGACAGATGAGATGTTGTATGTTTGTTTGGGTTTAACTTAAATATTAACTACTGATGGATTTTTGGTCTACAGTTACTTGGAAGCATGTACATGTGGAAGGGCACAGTTTAGATGCATCTGTTAACGTAATGTACATCTTTCAGGTTCCAGTATTTTAAAAGATATGTACTCATGGTGTAGTTTCAGAGAGTGCGGTATGGGTATCTGTAGTTTGGAGTTGTCGTTTTGAGCTTTGCGGTTCAGGTGGATCCAGATGCAGGTCATGGCAAAGGAATGAGTCGACTGGGGCTTGTTGATGTCAGGAACTGGAATACACTGGAGTGGGAAAGAACGGACAAATCAAAGCTGTTGCCTATAGAACAAATTACGATCTCTAGCATTACCAATTCTACTACTGCTACTTCTACCAAAGCTTCTACCACTATTGCTGTAGTACTACCAAAAAAGTCTACTGCTATAGAAATATTGTAAGAAAGGTATACAGCACAAAGCATAGTAAACCAAAATCAGTCCTTGGCAGGTGTTTACCTCTTTTTCTGGGTACAGCAGGTCAAAGAGCTTCATGACAGGCAGGAAGTCGGCTAAGGCGTTCTTTTGAATGCTTCCTGATATGAACTGCAGCAAGACCCACATCAGGTGGTCTCTCCCTTTAATGAGGCCTCTCCCCGCAAGCTGGAGAGAGAAGAGGGACCAGCTAAACAACAATATACACGTGTTAATACCTGTTTTATAATCTAAGCAGCCAGCCTCAAACACAATTGTATTTGTCTTCTAAAGTTTGTTTCAAGTTTTTTTTTAGTTTTTACCTATATTTCCCAGGAGAGAGACTGTGGTATTAATTTACTCCCTTTAGCAGAGAGATGTGTTCAATGGATCCCAACTATTTGTTTTTGATAAGCATGTCACGGCCTAAGCTGTTTCCCAGTTGGTTGATTTGCATGTGTTACACAGTGGCAATGGTAAATGTATCAACAGCATGACTTAGATTTTATGTCTTTCTGACACATGCACTGCTACTTAATTATATAGGGTTTTACATGGACGTGCTACCAGCTATTTCTATACTTATTTTAAGAGTGGTGAGGAAATTCATGGTTTATATATTTAAGTCTAAGATAAGGATGAAGGATGATTAATTCAAGAGGATTCAGGTGGTATTCCCTTACAGACTGTGGAGGTCTTCATGTTCTTTATACTTTACTTCTAAATTCATTGATATGTCAAACAAAATCCAATTACCCATCATTAGGATTGTTAACTCTTCCTTCCTCTGCTATCACCCTCCTCTTACCTTTTGATGTAATGACAGCACCATGTGAGGGAAGCTTGCAAACTGAAACAACACAAAGAAGATGAGCTGGGAGGAGAGGTGCTGCCACAGCAACTGGCTCGTTCCTCCGATATCAGCGTCAAAGTGTTCCTCTGTCTCGGAGCGCTCCATGGCGTAGACCACGAGGTCCACCAGCTGCTCCTCAAGCACCGGGCAACGCTGCTTATGCTGGCAGGGGAGGAGGGGAATGTTAAAAGATAAAAGGAAAAAGTGGGCCGGAGAGAGGAAGTTAAACAGAGAAAGGAAGGGAAAGACAGAGGGAGACAGAAAAAGGAAAAGAGGGTGAAGGAAACATGGAAAGACAGAGGGAAAGGAAGGGAGAAGAGAGAGAGACAGAGGGAGGGAGGGAGTGAGGGGGAAATCATTGTTAAATTACTTTGCATACACATTTTCATGTTTATAGAAGCTCCAACAATTGTTAGAAACTGACATAAAAAACATTTCCTCATCCAGCATGCAGGGCTGCATCTCCTTCCTGCCTCTGTCAGCTGGCTAGATCTTCCTCTGGCCCCTTTTATACATTAACTTCGTCCCCAAATGTTCTGGAAATGTTACTGTGATGTTATGATGTAGGAACAGTAGCTAAACCTAAGTATCTGCATACATCATACATTTGGACCAAGTTAGATTTCCGTCAAATCTTTTGCTACAAATCCGGTGCAGTCATGATATTGCAGCAAACTCATATGAAGGTTTTTGCATGACGTGAGTGAATCAATTTCAAAGGAAGGTTCACATGCTTGTGGGTAATTATGACATGAAATGATGACATTTAAGACTCAGCATAAAGTGGCCGTTTAGCGCTGAACTCACAAGTTAATCCAAACAAGTCGTGAGTAAACACAGACATACCTGGAAGGTATGACGTAGGTAACTAATGTTAATGCAAACATACTGTAACACTGACGAACCAGGAAACCTGAGCTCAGTCTTGTGCAAGCATTATATGTTTTTTTTCTGGATCATATTATTTTGGAACAAAATATTTCCACATAGAAATGCATAACGTGTAAAACTCATTGGGGGTGTCTGATCCAACAATGCTGAGACCTGGGACTGGTAATTGGACAGGAGAGAGGGACGAGAATCAAGAGAAAGCCAGGAAATGGCCGGTTAATCATGTGGATGACTGTGTACACTTTCAAACCAATAATGCTATGAATTAGAATCCACATGAATTTTGATTTCAAATATTTTGAAATATCACTAACATTGAAATTTTCTACACCTACCAGTTACTTCACAGAGCCCATTTTACATACAGTTAACAAGGTACTAAACAGCACAGCACAGCACAGCACAGCACAGCACGGCACAGAGCAGCATAATACGACACAGGACAGCACAGCACTACAAACCAAACAGTGCAACATGTTCCTGCATGCAGGCTAACAGGTTGGAGAAGGTAGGGAGGTGGTGTGATTGGGAAGAAGAAGAGGAGCTGTGAGGCCGACTGTCACTTCTCTTCCTCTGCCACCAAACACACACACACACACACACACACACACACACACACACAGAGAAAGAGAGAGGGCAAGAGAAAAACAAAGAAAAAGAGAGAGAAAGAGAAAAGGATCCACAAGCATATCTCTCGTCTGGTCAAATAAATCAGCCCAGTGGCATCCCAATAGTTACATCCCAAAACTGGAGCAGTAAAACCACCACCAGCAGCACCGCCTGCAAAACACGCCTAACTACCAACAACGTAACCGATGAGTAATTTCTGTGCAACTAGAGCAAATACATGTTATGGTCATTTCCACTGCTCTAGATTGGAAAGCAATTTAACTGTCTTCCAACCCACATTTTCCCCCTAATTAGTATCGATCTGCCACTGTTTGTAATCTCTGCACATCATTAATTGTTAAACGAGTATGTAAGTAACAAGTATGTCACTTATCTGTCCTGATATTTGTTAAGTTGTATAAGGGGTTAGAAGTGATCCTTTTAAAGGTTTCAACACTCTGTGACTCAGTCATTGAGTTCAAACTCTATGATGACCGACCATTAAAATGCTGCTCTCAGTAGTAATTTCTATTTTATTTTCGATGACTAAATTATGTAACCCAATTATAAGAGAAGCTGAGAAAACATGATGTTTTGATTAAATATCCAAAGAACATAACAACTGGTGACAAAGGTCTGATGGGCATTAGTGTTGTTTTTTCATTTTTCATTAAGTCCCTTAGAAAGAAAAGCTTTCATTTTAGGTTTTTTTCAGTAATCGTGATTGGCATATAAAAGTCAAGTTTGAAATAAACGGACACTGAAGCTTGTACTTTTGTTATGCACTGCAGCTCATTATCATTAATAAATAAAGTAAAAGTTTGATGCAAAAGGTACAAACTGGAGGGGAAATAACCCAAGAAGTCATCAACCACCCACAAAAATCAACCAATGAACACCAAACAGCCATCTGAGGCTCATTTAAAGCTGTTCACATGCAAAGGTAAAGAAGATGTAGGGTGTTTTTTTTTTTTTTTTTTTTGGTAACTAAGTTGTTTTGAGTCTGTACCCGAGTAGTCGCTATGGCAACAGCAGGGCAGCAGCAGAGGCAGGGAGGGTGGATGGATGGAGGATGCAGGGGGTGACATGTCCTCTGCACGTGATCAGAGGACCCGAGCTCTGTCCGTCCCACCTGTCTGTTTGCATCAAAAGTCACGCATGTCCTCTGTCTCTGGTCCCTCTTTAATTATGTGTGTGTGAAAATCTGCCCCAGGTTACCTCCTTTGCATGCACACACACACACAGGTCAAAGTTCACTCATCCAGTCAGACAGTCAATGTGAATCACTCTTTAGCCGACCTGGGCAAAACACTGATCAAATAAAGAAAACAAACATCACAAAGTGTGAGGAGCATTTGGCTTTGACATCCACACTTTGCCATGTCTTCTATTTTTAAAGCTGTTTCTGCTCCTGTAATTTAAATATGTGAGCTGTTCTCCAAGCACCCAACTTTGTAATTATGAAAATATCACTCCATCTCTATCCTGGAGAGACAAGAGCTACTCTTTGGAGAATAGATAACTTCATAAAGGAATGAGAAGTGAAGTTAACGGAGCATGAACATTAGAAATTACAAGCCACTAATTTAAGAAGCCTTTATCATTTCGCAAATGCAATTAATTGACTGGATGGCCCAAGTTGCATAAGAATAAGGTTCACTAATGAACTGCAGCATCAAAGCCTGAAAAGTTACCGTAGACTGGAAGCAGCAGACATGACAGTCAGAAAATCATTATCATCACCCAACTCACAATGCCTACATAAAAATAAATTCATTAATAATGATGAATGGACTTGCAGACTTCCTTAAACATAAGTACAGCTGGTGTCCTTGCGATTATTGCCTGACTATCATTTTCCAAAGCACAATACACTATCTTGCAGAATGAGTCAAGACAACTATTTAGTCCAAATAGAGTAGTTTTGCCCAGGTCAGCGCAACAGAAAGCAGCATAAGGTCAGACACGAGAGGACCTCGCTAACGACAGGCAAGGACCAGACTACATTCACACATGCAGTGCAGCAGGACTTGAAATGCCAACAGCAGGGTTTAAATACTTAATGAAATACTTAATGTTAGCTTATTTTCTGGAGAATGCAGACTATAAATAACGTCTGCTTTCTGATGACAGTTCAGAGAATCTGCGGGTTAGCTCAGCTGACATAAAGAACAATCCGGGGTTGGGAAATCTTAAATGATCAACTTATAGAAATTTGGCACTGACCACAGGCAAATAAGGCAAATAAGAATATAGCATATGAGGTGCATTTAACAGTAACATAAAAAGCAACTCCAGTGTTGCAAAAACATTACTGAGCATACATTTAAGCAGTAATAAGGTGCTTACGTCTGACTTACTATTTCCTCATTATGAGCATTTGTGGTGACCAGTTAACAATGGCTTTATTTTCATTTATAAAAGCACCATTATAAAGAAAACATTTTATTTTTGTGAGGCATTACTTTTTATCCCAAAATAGAGTCTAATATAGAGATTCTGAATATCACACAAAGTATTGTCCATTGATTAACCATCCTCTGTCCGTCCATCATACTCAATGTACCTGCCTGCCTGTATGTCTGTCTGTGTACCTGGTTAGTATTTTCATCGGTCTCTTTTTACTGAGTATTTCTCTGTGAAGTCCTGCTGTGCCATCTCAAGCTCTGTAGCGTTTCTCTTTACTCCATCTCAAGTTTTCTTTTCTTTTTCTTTCTTTTTTTTTTTTTTTTGTCAGTCCAGTTTCCCGTTTCTACGCCATCAGCAGGCCTAAAAAGCTAAAGCGTCCCACGGGCTGGTTAGTTGTTGGGTCAGGCGACTGGGGAGGAGGAACAACGACATACCTGGGCAATGTTCAGAGTCTAGAGAGCGCATGGCAGAGAGACAGACAAACACGACACACAACCAGGGGACAAAAGAGAGAGAGAAAAAAGAGAGAGAAACAAAGAAAGAAGGAGAAAGAAACAGAGAGGGGGGGGGTGGGGAGGAGAGACAGAGAGAGAAAGTGGTGACTAAGGAGCTAGGTTGTTCACTGTCCGTTCAGCACAGTTAGCGTCAACTCAGCCTAATTCAAACAGACAAGCTGGATTCTGGGTAACTTGTTCAAAATCAGAAGGTCAGAGCTCTGGCCAACATTGATGAGCCAAACTGTGTCTACGGTGCTCAGTGAGCTGGGCTGAGTTGAAACTGTATGAACCCAACAGAGAAAACAAACACCAGTGCATTATGGGTCAAGCTCACAGCATTGGCTTGCTTAACATATGAACTTATATAGCTGTGTTACCAGGGCAACAAGGAAGAAAAAAGGAGGGATAAAATGTGTGGGAGAGAGGGGGCGTAACAAGAAAATAAATCAAAGACAGAAATATGGATAAAAGAATCAAGTAGAGATGGAAAAAACAAACAGAAAAAGCAGAGTAACGAAGAAAATGAGGACGGGTGGACAGGATGGAGTGGAGGGGAAAAAACAAGGAGGGACAGAGAGGAGAACAAGGAAGAAACAAACGAGAAAAAGAAACGCAAGAGTCAATAAAGAGAGTGAGAGGGACAGGAAAGGTGAGGGGCAGGTGGAGGGCCGGGTACAGGAAGCCAAGTGGCACAAATGAGGAGAAGCTCTCGTACCTGTTTGTTGAGTCCTAACATGTTGCACACCATTTCTCTTGAATACGGCTGTTCTAACACATAGCGCAGCAAGCCCGTCTGCGGTTCAAACAGGTCCTACATACAAAAAAACAAAAAAAATTTAAACTTAAATGAATTACTGCTTTTGTGTTTGTGTGTAAAGGCGTGAGCAGTGTATATATCCTCATATGTTACCTTGTCAAATGGCAGCATGCCTCTCAAAGGGAAGCGGAGAGTGGTGGGGTCTAATTTCCAGGAGTTACAGATGGCCCCGCTGTTATTCACTACTGGTAACAAGCTGCACCGACCTGTGGGCACACACATCCACAGAAGATATTAATAAACAGGCACGCTGCACATATGCGAGTTGCTTCATTCACAATTATGCATCATAAATGTATGGCATGCAATTTGGCAGACATGCAAATGTTACTCAACAGAAATTGCATGAATATTTAAATATTTATTTGTGTGTCATACTTTTTTGTACTTTTGTGCTTTTTGAACTTTTTTCCCCTTTAGATCAGATTTCCCATTTTCCCCTTTAGGTTATATTTTGGTTTGAAAAAGGAATGGTCTTCATTAAAGCTTCAGCAAAGCGTGAAGACAAGAAGAAGTTTGCCAAAAACAAGAGCCCTTGAGAACAACAAAACTCTGAAACTTGATATCTTTTCGATCAATATTTTGCAAGTGTGGGTGTGTTTATGTGCCTCTTACCACAGATAGAGTTTATTCTGGCTGTGGGTCTGAAACTGTCCACAAAATCTGATATTAAACTGCCCAGAAGCTGCAAACCAGAAATCGAGTGAAAGAGGGAATAAGAATAAGAGAGACACAATGATGGGAGAGGAGAGAAATTAAAACATAAATTTTTGTTAAAAGCATAACACAGCTGCACATGTACACCTGGAGAAGAAGCTCCCACTTACCCAATGTGACAGCTGTCCTTCTGGATAGAGCTTTCTGATTTCTGTGATGGCAAAGTAGGCTGGCAGGAGGCAGGCATTTCTGTCCAGGATATACTCTACCACCTGGAATAAACACAGAATTAAAAAATTCAGAATGCAGTAATTTGGTACGCTTGCAGATAATTATTTATACAACCAACCAGAGTGAAAAATAAAGAAATTATTAAACTGAATAAGTGGAAGATGTACAGAAAAATACCTCTCTGGCAGCCAGGAGCTGTTGGACTATAGCTGAGCTTACGGTGGTAGGAATTGTTTGAATTTTATCCAGCACAGCTTTCAGAAGGTCTCGAACACCCTGAAACACATACACACAATTTACATGACAAACACATCCTCTGATGGAAGATTTCGGCAGATTTCTCTGTGTTAAGAACAGATAAGAAATACAGAGAAGAAAAATGTACTTGCATTTTTTTTAAGATGCCTGATTAGTGCAGTGAGTCTTTTGAAGATTTTGGACAAGATAATGGACCTGAGATTTACTTGTAATAGCTTAAAACAAGCCCAAATGTGCCACAAACAAGATCTCAGAGCTGTTAAGCTAACCAGGGCTTCAAATACTGATAACTTAATATGAGGTTGATGTTTTAGTAGTGCCAAAAAGTGAACATTTACTGATGAACAATAACACACAGACAACAAGGGGATTTTTTTTAGGGCTTCAATGATTGGACTTGCCTCATGTGCTTTTGTGTGTGTGTGTCTGTGTGTGTGTCTATGTGTAAGTGAGACCTTGTAGTCCACCCCTCCAATGATCTTGCGAATCAGTTTGAAGGTTAACGCCCACAACTGAGTCCTCTCCCATTCCAAGCTGTCTGAGCCTATCAGGGCGACACACACCATCCTGCAGACACACAAAAAGATTCATTAGATGGATGATTGAGACAAATAAAAGACTAATAAAAGATAAGAGTACCAATAACACACAGTAGATGAACAGATTAACTGCAGATACATTAAAGGGACATCATGTATCATATAAATGTTGTAATAATTACAACTGTGAAATTATCATAAATCATAAAGTTGATTATAGCTATTCTAATTATATCTTAAGACCAGAGCTGATAGCGATATTGCAGCCAAAACAAAACTCAATAAATCTTAACAAATGAACTGGATAATATTAGACTAAACGCCAGAGTGTAAATGAAATGCAGTGTGTCTGTGTAGGTGTGTATGAGGGTTGTGTGTACCGGGGCGGTAACAGACTGGTCTCCACAGCCATTGCTAGACAGTCGTAGAGGAAGGAGATCCTTTTGGGACTGTGCTGGCTGTGTATAAACCGCACTATCCACTGTACACACTGTTCATGAGACTCCTGCAGAGAGACGTAGAGGTGATTAAAAACACCCAGCTAATCGGCAATCTTATGTGGGTGCATGCGTTTGTCTCTGTGTGTTTAAAGACCTGCGGCAGCGTTCCCCAGTACTGTCTGAAGGCTCCGAGACAACTGATCAGTTTGGTCCTTTCATCCTCTGGAGTGTCCATGAACATCCTAAAACACAACACAATTGATAATTTAGCTACAGGATGGGACATTATATGACCCGTTGATCGTGGTGAATTTCCATTTTTGGGCTAAACGCTAATATTCTCATGAGATACATGATAAAGCGGTTCAGATTAATAAAAATACAGGAAAAATTATGTAAGCCACCCTCCCACAATGGTGCTATTTTCTATTTATTTATTTATCTATCCTTATTTATGCAGAGGGGAACCTTATGATTTATGAGTACCTTATTTAGGAATATTCGACTGTTTTTCAGTTAAAGGAATGAGTGTCCTCTCTGTGGTGCAATAAAAATATTTGTTTCTTTACCATATTAAGTCAAGTGGTTCCACTATGTATTACAGGGTATCTACAGGTATAAACAAGTTAAAATTTAAGACGTCTAAAGATTTTTTCAGTCCACTTTAAATGAAATTTAAGACCAAACTTGTGATGGAAACACATACCAAAAGTGAAAATAAACTCTCCACAAGTAAACACATTGATGTTGCGGTGAAATTCTGAAATAAAGGATCTAAATACCAGTTGTCTTTGTTGGTTTTTAATTAAAGTTCTTGCAAGAATGGTCAAACACACAGAAAAGCTTCTGCGAATGAGGAAGAGCCAGATCGTGCACTTATTCACAGCTGACTGCATCCTGCATTTTCCGACCAGACACAGCTGCACAGAAGTGATAAACAGAAATAACAAGTTCAAGTCTGGTACACGTCCTGTTTTTAGAACAGAACATCAAGACCCAAAGGTCAGGCCGAGTTAAATCAGTAAATTTCCATTACAATGTCAATTCAAAATGAGCAGACTGTTGTGTACTCTCTATGCCTCGATCCCCCATGTGCCAAATTTAAAACACTTTCAAAATACAGCAGTTCGCTTTGTAAGCAATTCCAGGTCGTGGCTTAAACCAGCATTAGTAAACATTATTCTCAAACCATTTGTTATTAAATTGCATTGTCCCATGCCCATAAGACCTTGCAGATGCAGATGCATAGAGGCAGTGAAAACAGGGGCACTGTGTGAATACTGTAAATTCTTCTTGGTCTTTGATAAGGCAGACTAGAAATTACAACGGCGTATTGCTGACTTAAATTTTTGAGGTAACAACACACAAACAACAACAACAAAGCAAAAGTAGGTAACTTTTTTTCAAAATGATTTTCCAGGCTCCTGCACAAGCTCCGCTCCATTGTGCATGTTTCTTTCTTGGAGAAGGCGCAATGGCAGATAAACAACAACTGAACAACCAAGCAATGAGAAAACAACAGTTTACGGGAAAGATAAGTAAACAGGAGAGGAGCGATGACGTCGAACGAGTTAAAAAGCGAGAATTAGACCGAGCGACACAGAGGACAGCTGGAGCTCACCATGAAGAGAGGATGGGACATATACTCGCTCTAATTTTCAAAACAAGCACTTTAAGTTCAACTAATTTATGACAATTTAATACTTTTAAGGCCTCTTATTAGTAAATGTGTATTTAAGAGATTTTTAAGACTTTTAAAAGGTGTTTATAATGGAAATTGAGTGTTTAAAACTTTTAAAGACTTTGTAAAGACCTGTGGCCACCCTGATTTAGTGCCAGTTTAAGAGTCTCATATTATCCCATGCCTCTTTTAGCCTGCAGTATTTTATTTCACACAATAAGTGTATATCACAAATCAACATGAACCCTTCTACAACCTGTTTTAACTCCATAAAAACAAAACAACAAGAAATGTGAGTGTGTGTGTGTTTGGAGTCATCTTACCCAGCAAAGGCCTCTTCTATCATCTCAGTTTTCTGAGGAGAGGAGGAGAGAAAAAAAACACTGAGATAGGATTATGTAGGAGGACATAATATGATTTAATTCCTTATTGCTCTTTTGCAGTTTCAATAAACAATTATAAACGTTCGTTTTCTAATCATAGTAACTCTAGGTGCAGTGTAATTCATCATATTATCTATTCATAGCTGTGGTGGAAATCGTGTTTTTGTGTAGTGCTCTTCTCTTCAGTCAGTGCTTCTTCTCACTGACAGCGAACAATTCAGACATTTCATTTCTTAAGTTTTTTAAGTCTAAATCCTCTGATATTTTGCAACGTTAATAACATTAGCGATAAAAGCGCTATATTCACCATATATTTCTAGACAGCTTTGAGGTACCTGTACGCAGAAACATGTTGCTATATTGTTTAAATGATTCATTTGCATGCTCATTTAATGGAAAACGCTAACTAATGCAGGTTTTAACAAAAAAGATGGAGACAAAGATGCAAAATCACCACAACATCCTCGAAGATGCTCTGGAGCTGCGTTTCCATCGAGAGCGCCATGTTTGTGTCGAAAAGAGTGCCGACTTTTAAGGAAACATCACAGAAATCAATGAAGGCGCTGAAGAAAGCTACATGCTAACAGGCACCGGAAACAGGGAGGAGGCGCAACCGCAAAAACAATCCGGAGTCACAGCAGAGACACGAGCTGCACAGTTCCGCGTCACTCTTCTTCTTCTTCTTCTTCTACAGCAGATGGCGTCGTTTTAGCAGCGTCACTGCCTCCTACTGGTTTTTCTCGTCCACTGTTATCATCACTGCAGTGTTGCAAGTGGCCTGGTTGCTTTTAGAGGCTGTGGTGGAAATGTGGAAAGGAAACCAGGTTTGTTTGTTTTTATTATAAATAAAGTCCTTGGGGGAGAGCTCAACTGCACAAAAGAGGCTTCAGCTCGGGGAATGACAAAGAGGAGGTGTCAGGCCGTGCATTTATACCCAGTCGGCGTCCTCCAGTTTCCCTGCCAGACGCGGCTGCACAGAAGTGATAAACAGAAATACGAGTTCAAGTCTGATGCACATCCTGTTTTCAGAAGGAGGACGCCAAGAATCAAAAAGGTCAGGGCAAGTTAAATCAGTACATTTCCATCACAAAGCCCAAATATGCCCAAACCTCCCTCCCTTCTTTCCTCCTCACTCATACTTTCTGCATGTCATCAGGATGTGCAATCTCCTCTTCTCTACACTGATTACAATGAGCATTTGGATGTAATAAAGAGTGTGTTATTCAGGTTGCTGTGTGACCAATCCCTCATCTACTCAAGATTACTTGTTCTTTTCAGCTTGATCCGCTATTTCCTGACCCTCCAACTTTACTTAGGAAGTGTTTTCCTTTTATCTCACTATCACAATACTGTTGTCACCACTGTTTATTTCCCTCCACAATGCTTTCACTCTTCCGACAGTTTGATATTGATTTCCATGACCGACTCCGTTGCTAACTCATCCAACCTTTTCACTTCCTTGGACTCCTGAGTGTGCTGGCACCCGCATGAACACAATCTCTTCGCCCTGCCTGACTAACCTTGAGTTAGTACAGAGTATTTTGTACACAAGATCTTGGGGCTTTTTGGCTGATCCTGATGCTGGACCATGATGAGTCACTATAGATGAGCATTTTAATTGCCCTTACCTCCTCCACCCACCCTATCGCCATTTGAAGTGCACACAGCTCTAAAGCATCTACGCTCAAATAGTCTGATCTCTTACTCTGCCCCTGTTGTCTCTATTAGTAAATCCATCTGTAAAAACTTGTAAATGATCACTGCACCTCCTGTCCCGATTAATGTAGTAGTCCTGAACTAGATCTGCTTTTTTATTCCTTTCTCCAACCCTCAATAGCTCCCTATCAATGCAGACATTTTCATTGTGTGCCATCATGACTCTAATGCCTCTGTAATGATAAGGTGTGATGATTCTAAGATGTTATTATATAATAAATGATTGGTGGTCTTTGTAAAATATGTGTTTTAATGAAGGCTGTGTGAACTGGAGACAATGACAGATGTTATCCACCTGATGTCGCTGTGACTGGTGCTAATCAGAATTTTTTTTTATCTTTACTCAGTGCTGTTTTTCCATTTTATCTTATCGTGTTTTATATTGCATCTTCATGTAACTTGTGGGACACGAGATGAGACAAGGTATCAAATTTTACTTACTAGAGTTATCCAGATAAGTCCATAACCTGCTCCTGCTGACCCATTGTATAACTTCAGGAAGGCCTTTTTTCAGCTTATACTTAGTTTTACTTTACAATAAAAACTAGTAGCAGTTATGGAAAGTACCTCAATTTACTCATGTCGACACTTAGGTACAGTTTTGATGTGTATATACTTGTATCTCCAATTTTTGTTACTTTATGTTACTTTAAAAATACAATTATTATAAAATAGATTATATGTAAAGGACATTTACACTTACAGACTAGAGATAGATAAGATAAGATAATCCTTTATTAATCTCTCAGCGAAGACATTTACGGTGTTACATAGAAAGAAAGAGCATAAGTTAAAAAGCAGGATGAGTGAAAAAACAAAGAAACAAACCATAGAACACAATAAAAACAATAATTATAGTAATAATACATTTCATTTACATATATTCAAATACACTAAAGGTTGTGTAGTGACATGCTCATACAATAAAATACATATGCACAAAACATGATCAGTGTGAACTGTTATAGATCAAACTACATATATATACTATGACACTATGCTACTACTAAACATACTGTTTACATGTTGATGAGTCAATAATAAAACCTTTCAATGATGACTATTTTTACTTTTAGGATTGTGTACTTGTGCCTTTTAAAGACAAAAAAAACAACTCTGATGAAGTCTTTTAACAATGTTGACATGTTGTTGCTCTTCACAACCTCTCACCAACCAACCCCCGTTGCACACACACACACACACACGCGGCCTCCACCTGATCAGGTGTAACGCGCACAAACAGGTGAGGTCACATTCCTTCCTGATTCACGGAAACCTGTCGCAGAGGTTTGTCTCGCCTCCTTTAACCGCAGAGGTGTAACCGGTAGGCCGGCAGCCGCATCCATAAACTTCTTCTTTCCTCTGACTTCCTCTTGGACCGCGCGTCTGTTTGTTTTTTCGCAGCTGCCGTGAGCCGGTCGTGTGGAGGATCCGCATCCGCGCTCAGGCCGCTCTCAGGTGGACCTGCTGAGATGTCGGTGCTGTGAAAACATGAACCCTCCGTACAGACATGTGGACTCTTTTCATCTTTCTGAATGTGTGGGCTCTGCGCTGCACAGGTATGATCAGTCACCGTGATATCTAACCATTTCACTAACGTTGTTGTTTTCATACTCTTCTCTAATTTTCTCTCTTTTGCTCTTTATTTTCTCTTTATTACATTTATTCCCGTGACTACAAAAAGCAGCAGACGTTATGTTATTATATTAGGCATTTATTGGTGTTTTATTTTTGACTCTGTTTGGTTTCCATGAAGGTGTATATGTGTGTCTGTTTGTGAGTGTGCGTTTAATTAATCATTGGCAGCTTAGCAGACAGGGTGCACCACACACTGTTTTCAGTGTCATCATGTGAAATGTTTGCAGATCAATAAAATCCTTCAATCTGGAGAAGATCATTTAATCCCCCCACGGAGGATTTCTCTTTGTCCGGCTTAGATTTATGATGTTTTTCCAAATAAAGCAGGCTGTCACAATACAAAAGTGCTTCACCTGTGCAAGCTTTGTGCAAATATTAGTGGCAAACAAATGAATCCTCGCTCTCGTAGCCGTCTGCATGAAACAGTCAAATGATCGTGATGAAAATAGCAACCGTTGTTTTCTGCTAAGCCTTTGATTAACTTTGATTGTCCTTGTGATAGTGTGTCATGTTCTCTGTAAGGTGGAACCTGAAATGGGTGACAGCTCTTTCGTTAGGGTGTGTGTGTTAATAGCATGAACATTAATAATGTGCAGTTTATCAGGTTTAGATGACCTTAATACATGCACAAGGTTCTCGGGATTAAAACTAACCTTCATCTGTGTGTGCCCCCCTGCAGAAACAGCTTAATGAACTTTGGTTTTCTTTACTTATACTTTGCCGTGTTCTTACTTTTAACACTTTGGTTTTGTTTTGGTTATGTTTTATTGTGTTTTATGAGAGACCAATAGTATCACAGCTCAACAAACTTTGCCAGATTCTGCATGCTAGGCCAAACCTCGAGTATTTAAGCCTTCAGTTTATATGTGAGGTATTAAAAAGTACTTTTGTGTAGATGTAAGAGAAATTTAAGGGGTCAGTCTTATTTAACCAGAAACTGGTAGAAAATATGACAAATATGAGTTTGTATTGAATGTGAGCGTCTTGTCTTTCACAATCTCAATTTTTTTTCTCTCTCTCTTTCCACAGTCTCCTCCTCTGCTCCCGGCCCCGTTGATGTCGTCTTCTCTTCTGTGAATCTGAGGAACTTGCTACTGTGGTCCCGAGAAAATGGCATGCAGGATGATGCACATTTTACAGTGCAGTATGCCATGTAAGCGAAGACTTTTTTGCTTTTTTGTTGTAATTATTATATTATTTTAAGATGAATTGATTAAATATGTTGTTTTATCTACAGTGGCCCTGGGAACAAAGTTGCAAATGAAAAGAAACTCTTTGTCATACTCAAACTATGTTGGACTTTACCTGGTTAAAACTGAAGATAATGTATTTATATAGGCCTTTGTTCACAAGTCCCCCAGGAATTTACAGGCATAAAGAAACTGAGAAAGGAGAGAGGGACAGAAACTGAAGAAAAATGTAACTCGATCCAACGAACAGCCTATACAGTCTGAAGTTTCTTGCTTGAGGGTGAACTGAACAAGGAGTGGAGTGTTTTTTTGCATTCTCTTCCTCTTTTCTTCTTCCAGCTTGTGCAGGGGATTCACAGCAGCACATCCTCTGATCTTTGCGGGTCTCTTCTGTCTTTTCCAGCTACGGGGACAGTGTCGAGGGCAGCAGAGGAAAGCGGGTGAACTGGAGGGCGGTGCGGCACTGCACGGAAATAGTGCGGACGTGGTGCGATCTAAGCAATGAGACGTGGGATCTGGAGCACGGATACTATGCCCGGGTTCGAGCTTCGAGCAGGAGGGCGTCCTCCAAATGGGCCGTGACAACGATTAGATTCGATCCAAAATCAGACAGTGAGTCAAAGTGACATTCTGTCTAAAACTGTGAGCTTAGACATAAAAACCAACAGACACGCATAAGAGGGATGAACCAAGACACAGTTTAGACATCCCTGCTTTTAACATTCATGAAATATTTTGTCTTAACCTGAACTTTCTGGTGATTTGACTTGAAACCTTTAAATTACAGCACAAACTAAATATTTTCGTTCATCTCTGTAGCTAGTTTTGGCCCTCCGCTGGTTTCTGTGGACACAGAGGACAACTGTGCCATCGTCACTCTGAAGGGACCAATGAGGTATCAACCCAACAACAACACCCCAGCAGTTTCCATGGCAACACTCTACCCCCAGATGTCTTACAACCTTTCCATCCACAATACCCGTCGCGGCAGGACAGTAAGTAACACTATATGATAAGAGGATAAATCCAAGGTACAGACAGGCTCTTAAATCAAGCACACCTGAAGTTTTCCTATGTAGTGGTGACTAATCTGTGTGTGTATGTGTGTGTTTACAGAGCCATGTCCCATTGATCACCAGTCCATACAAATATCGCTTGATGGAGTATGATACAGAGTACTGCTTCTCCGCCAAGGCCAGATTCCTCTCCATGCCCGTCCAATGCCAGTCCTCGGTGTGGCACTGCATAACCACGCCTCCAGGTGTGTGTGAGAATGGATGCCTTACTCCCTGTTTGATGGTAGAAAGGAATCTAACTCAACCTGATAGAGAACTGAAAGAGAAATTGATGTTTGTCTTTTATTGCTTCTGTGTAAGTTTGTACATTTACAGAATACCAATCAAGAAAAACAGTCTAGTTTTTAGCTTGAGAATAGCGCTTTTTAGATTTTATTTGAGTTCTGATATGGCTTGCTGCTCACATAGTAATCCCCTTTACACACATGTATTTCTATATGTGTTTGTGTGACATATTCCTGGTAACCATCTCCCTCCAGACCCTGTCATTGGCCAGCTGCAGAGGGTGGTCGTGGGAATTGTGGTTCCATCTGTGTTCTTGTGTTTTCTGGTGGTGGCTGGCTACCTTCTCCATTACTACCTGACGGGGAAAGGACAGAAGAGCCCCTATATCCTGGTAATGCAAACACACATTTAGACACACTTAAATGCACAATTAAATATGCTGTATTTTCATAATGAATGCCCTGTCACAGAAATTACACAGGTACTGTGCAGCAAGTAAAACCTTAAAAATTTGCATCTCCACCGATTTTACATTTAAACTCTAAAGTTTCTTGCCATGATTGAGAAACCAGTATGTGAAAAGTCTCAGCTTGAAAATAGAAAATAGAAAAATAGAAAAATCAATAGAAAAATAGAAAATATCAGCTTGGATTTGGAGATGACACATTTTGTAAGGGAATGTGTGTTACTAACTGGGCTATGGAGTTTGAAATATGTGAACATTTATAAGGCAATAAAGGGTCTAACAAAACACACTATTAGGGGGCATTATGGGAATGGTGGGATGCAGTGATTTAGTGTCTGACCCATGCTAAGGACTTAAAGTTCAGATGATTGATTTTTTATAATAATACACCTCTTGCTATTGCACTGCTCTCAGAATGTCAACAATGTAATGTTTATTTCAAAATGTTAGAAAAAATAAAGGTCAGTGTTTCAGTACCACACTCCTTCTCCTCCAACCTCCAGAGCCCACCTTCTTTTTATCCGCCACCTCTGATGTTCTGCCCTGAAGTCATCATCAGAGTCAGTGACATATTGGACCCCGAATGGCCGATCGCAGATCCCCCACCAGGATACAGCCCACAGTGCGAAACACCTCCAGGGCCCGAGGAACCCAGGGACAATGTGTCCGTCGACTATGGCTGTGTTTCCGTGGTTCGTAAAGTCAACCCCAGAGGAAAAGAGGGAGAAAGAGAGAGTGGGCATGGCAGGGAGGAAGATGATAATAACCCAGGAGGCGAACACCAGAAACGCACAGCCGGAGACAGTTACGAGAAGAAGGAGGGGAGAGTTGAGGACCGGCCCTCTGCTGGACTTTGCGCTACTCAGGCAAAGTCCTACCTCTCGCAGAAGTCAACCCACACACACTCACAAACACACACACCTCTACAAGCAGAGACGGAGATAAGCACACATGCACGAGCGAGCGTGGTTACACAGGTAAAATCAGTCCCACAGACCCAAACTCCACAAGAGATAGATGGAGGTGTTGAGGAAGGAAGCCAGAGTGAGAGAGCGCCCCTTCTTTCTCCTTATGCCTCTCAGAACATTATAGACGCGCCTACCTCCAACGCTGACCAGTCAGATTTCTTACCAGATGACTATGGTATTGTGGCTACAGCACACGACATAGAGGAGGAGGATGAGTGGGAGGAGGAAGAGGAGGAGAGAAGTATTTGTGTTAATTGGGATCCCTTGACTGGGAAACTAGTATTGCCGGAGATGCCGATGGAGTTCGATGCGGAGGGAGGGTCGACGTGGCGAGAGAAAGGGAGGGAGGCCGGGATGGGAGGAGAGGAGGAGGCATACATGAAGAAGGGCGAGCTGACATTAGAAAACGTGTTTGTCAGGCAAGCGTCGGAGGAAGAGGCAGAGGCAAAGAGAGAGGGGAGAGGTGGGGGAGCAGGGTGGGAGTTGGATGATATTTTGACCAAATGGGATTTGGTCATCTCAGTGGACCAGTAGATGATATTCATCAGAATATTTACCCCTTTATCACAAAAGATGCTCTTCTTCTGCACTTATACTGTACAGTAACATTTAGAATCATGATAGAAACAAAAATCATGAAAATATTACACAAAATAATGACTTTTATTTGCATGATAATATGAAATTGTTAGAAGCACTTATAGCTGTAGTAGGGTTACTTTATATCTGATCATGATTTATCTGATTAACAAAGGACACTAATCAGTGTTGAGATGTACTAAGTAATCAAACTGTGATCAGCTCTGAAGGAAACTATCTTGCTAAGGGAGAAACTTTTGAAAGTTGAACAAAATATCTTAAATGTCCTTTGGGATGTAGGATGTCCATTAATGGGTATATACTGTATTTATTTGTGCTTGATATGAAGTCAAAGTTCCTCTTAGAGGGAACCTGTAGCAAAGTATTCTTCCTGGGTAAAGCGTGTACTCCATGATCCCCACTGCATCAGACCTCAACCTAACAAAGCACTAATGGACCATTCTGAACAGGACGTGTGAATTTCCAAAACCATCATCCACATGTCAAATGGTAGATTTTTATGGATAGAACGGAAAATCTTTGTGATTGTGATCTTTTTTTTTTTTATCACACTACTTTAGTGGTAGTACAAAAGCCCTTTTAAAGAAACTTAACTTAGGTGATTTTCTTTTTTTACCTTTTCTGTGTGTTTGTTGTAAACAGTGATGTTTACTGTAGATATTCTGTGACTGTACTAATCTTTGTTTACTCTCTAACATTAAGAAGCAGTAGAAGTTGTGGGTACTTTTGGTTTTGATTATGTCTGTTCCTCTTTCAGTTCTAAGTGAAGTACCTAAATTGTTCTTGCTGCGAACCCTTGGTGCAGTATTTGTTTGTATGTTGGTGGTAAATTAGGCTGAATCATAATTACATTAATTCCTCATTTTGTCAGTCACTGGATATATTGTATGAAGAAATGACTTTTAAAGACATGTATTTTTCTGATTAATGTTTTCTAATGTGATGAAGTCAAATCTATTTTTGTATACTATGTTTTGTTTGTTTGTTTTGAGCCGAGGTGTTCAGGAGCTTGTCACGATACTTTATACTGTCTGATCTACAAGTTGTAGATCTTTTAACTTCCTTATTTGCCACATCTGCAATCCATCAACATAAGCTCCAAACAATAATTACAATTGTGTAGTGATTAAAGCACAGTAAACATTTTCACACGCACTTTTATACCTTTGTTATTCAGAAGAATGCTATGTGTTATAATGCAATAATAGAGGAAGTCATTAAGCTTTTATTTTGTTCCTCTTTCTCTTTTGTCATTCCACTAGCCACTGAAAATATTATATGAAGGAAGCTTTCATGACACATCTTATCTACACAGCAGTTGGGCTTTGTGCAGCATTGTCTTTATCATGGCCACACTTTGGGGATTTCTGGCTGTGAATTACTGTAAAGTCTCTTCCTGTAGACCGATAATCTGTAAAGCCACTGTAAGGAGTGGATTTAGTTTCAGATTCATTTATTTACACAACTCAGGTTGTCTGCAATGTCATGATAGGTTTGATGCTGTACATGAAACTGCATTAATTTTGATAAATGTGCTTTTACTCTGGTAATAGTCAGTGATATGTTGCCATATCTGCAAAACAGAATTGTTGTATATACAAAATAAATAAAGATAAAGTCAACTTCATAATTACTCTGTCTGGCTATGTTTTTAACAGCAGAGGCCATTTATTATTTTACCAGTGTTTACTTGTCTCACTAGAGATTTATACTCTTCCCTTGCTTTACATTCTCAGGAACAATCAAAATATTCACATGCTCAGAGTAACGTGAGTGAGGCTGACCTTTGCTTTGCACTGTGATTAACTTTCAGTTCTGATCCTGGCTGCAGCATGATGAAATAAGAAAGTGAACAGAGACACCTGCTGGTCATCAACAACATCATCAACAAATTCTCCACAGAAGCCAGGGCACTTCTTTTCACATTAAAATGCATTTCCCCTTGTCTTACTAAATAGGGTTACCAAATAGACAGAAATAGATATTGAAATATATGCACAAGTCTTATATTTTATATTCAGTGCAAATGATTAATTTTCTGCATTTTCTGTTAGAATTTCCACCCTGTTCAGGTTCATGTTCTGTAGTCTAAAAACCTATAGCCTCAACTCTGTGAGTAATCAATCTTTAGCTTATTAACCTTATACAGATAAACAGAACTTTTAGAAGTATATCAAATGTGTTTAATTTTCTTTAGTTTGGACCAGCTTTCTTCATAATTTAGCCTTTAGTATAACTTTAACAGATTAACTCCATGAAACATAGGAAAAAAGTAATGAGTGAAAGTTTATTTTCACCTGAATTTGCACTTCTGCATTCAGTCCTAAATTTCACTTCCTAAAAATGTTTGGTAGGCGAGAAACTAAGAACTAGTGGGGTGGAAAATGAATTAACGATTAATTAATTAACTATCTATCTATCTGTCTATATCTCTATCTATCTATCTATCTATCTATCTATCTATCTATCATCTATCTAGATAGATCTAGATAGATTAAATAGATAGATACAGAGATTCTCTTTCTGTATATATAGATAGAGGGTCTATAAAATGATTAACTTTTATTTTTAATTAAATTTTTTTTTCATATTTTATCATTTCTTGGCTTAAAGTTCTTGTGGAAGTCGATTACTCTGCACCAGGGACTTGATAATATTGAGTGCATGTTCCAAAAAAATCAGTATGGTAAAAAACGAGTATCCAAATGTGCATTATTCTGTGTTTATGTGATACAGGAGACCTTCATCTTTAAGCCACATGTCAGTAATATTTGACATATTTTAAAGAAAATATAATGGCGACAGAAATGTTGCTGCATAAGAACAGCGACCCATCTATATATAAAACAACACGTGCAAACCTAATGACAGGGAGAGAAAATGAAAACTGCACCGACCGCATGTTGTCCTGTAGGTGGCGCTGCGCCGCTCCTCCGCATCTCCTCGCCCGTCATGGCGCCGCCCTGGCCGGCTTCAGCTCCAGCATCACTGGGCGGAGCCGCGGCTCGGCCTGCCAGGCGTTGGGCACTTCCGCCGGGCTCGGGTTTCCTCCGACTCGGCATTTAAACGGAGCTGCAGGGACATCAGCTGCTGCAGCGTCCTGCGCCGTGCGGACACAGAAAAGCAGGCCAACTCGAGTTTCTGACAGAAGAAAGGGGAGATATCTGAGGTTTGGACAGCTGGACTATAACTGTGCATCATTTCTTTTTTATTTTTTTTTTGTAGGGGGTGGTTCTTCTGCTGGACGACACTGGATAGCGGTAACGTGATGTTGTGCATGAGCTGCGTGATTTAGGCTCTTTCTTTTTTTTGTCTGGGTGGTGTTTGTTTACTGAAATAGACTGGTAAACAAAAACAAAACTCTCTGTCTGCAGTGTTTGTTTTTTTTTTTTGTTTTTATATTTAATTTTTGTTTTTGGCCCAGGAGCAGAAGTGGCCTGGACCTGAGAGGACCGATGATGAGAGAGCATTTGAAGGGTCAGGCTTAAATTCTCTTAAAAATTAAATTTTGATTACTCGCAGGTATCACCAGAGTATAAATATTAAACCTGGCCTGCAACTGGGCTGATTACAATTTCAGGCCAGATCTCATTATTATCATCAAAAACAACAACAGTCACCACCCATTCAGGGGAGCAGACAGACAGACTGACTGACACTGACTTTATCTCTCATTTCATCTCTGTGTTTGTTTCTCAGACTGATGGGAGATTAAATATCTCAGATTTTTAAGGACATTTGACCTTTTTTTTTTATAAAATTTCCAGTAAGACACAACCTAGAGAAAACAACATTATAGATTATTTTTAGTGTGTGTATGTCAGTAACCATTTTTTTTTGTTTGGATTTAAAGTTTTACTTTATGTTGTTTGTTTTTGAATGAGGTCAGATTGTAGCTTCATCTGACTTTTTGAAAGAGATTTTTAATTTTCCTGTCTTAATCTCACCTTAAGACAAGTATCCGGTCCCTCAAGGACGTAGGAAATTTGTAGATCTTTCAGGACATCTCTGACCGGTTACATCTTCTGGAGGCTTTACTAGTCAAACAATAAGCACCCAGCAACGATGTTCAGCTGGCTTGGAACCGACGACCGGAGGAAGAAGGAGCCGGAGGTCTTTCAGACCGTCAGTGATGGCCTGAAGAAGCTCTACAAAACCAAACTCCTGCCGCTGGAGGAGAGCTACAAGTTCCACGAGTTCCACTCTCCGGCTCTGGAGGATGCAGACTTCGACAACAAGCCCATGGTCTTACTGGTGGGACAGTACTCCACCGGCAAGACGAGCTTCATACGGTGAGAGAAACGACACACGCACCAAGAGCTTCATATAGAAAGGCCACTGAAATGCAAACACACAAGGCAGAGGACATCCAGAAAGATAGAAAGGGAGAGGCCGACACACCCAAGCAGACTTTTTCTCTCTCTGTCAGGGTCGTCCAGTAAACAAGGAGTGAACCAAACACAGTTGGCACAAAATGCAGCGCAGTGAGAGGGAAAACAATCAAAATGGCACAAAGAGCGACGTGAAAAGAGGAGCAGAGTAGAAGAGCAGCAAAAACATCATCCATCACACAAATACACTCACAGCCTCACTGCTCGGAGCCACAGCTCTGTAAGCTTTATTGAATCCATAAAAAAGTTTATATGACAGCCAACATAACACACAAACACACACACAAACTTAAATCATATCCTTCAGGCCTTTCTGACGAGGTGTGTGTGTGGTTGTGATTAGACTGATAGATAGACGTATTTAAAAGTGTGTCTACTCACAGAGATAAGAATAAGCTCTGTAGGCTCAAAACAATGCGTTGTTGTAGTTAAGAATTGAGAAAACAGCAGCGTTTCCTTGCTTATCACAAACTTAAGTACACTTTATTACCAGGATGGACATTATATTAGATCAGGGCATACGTTCATCAGCGATAGTTGTGAAGAAGTGTACTAAAAACATGCAAACACTGACATAAATTCAGACTTGCTGTTTAGGATGTATTGCTGCCTCAGTAATTACTCTCTTGTTGCAGTAAGTATTAAATAATGTTGTTTAGTATGAGTTGTGTGAGAGCTCATGACAGAGTTTCTCTGATGTGTGATGGTGGGAGATTTTAGCAGCTGGGTGTCAGGCCTCTTCTGAACTGCAGGGCGGCTACTAACGACTTGCCCCTCTGACACAAGCACACACACACACATACACACACACCCTCTTGCAGAGCATGGAGGGTAATTAGTGGGGTAAGCCTTTGAAAGCCAGAGAGAGACAGAGAGAGGATGCTGTTAGTGACTTCCTGCCATAAGACAGGCCAGCGCAGACATCCCCGCTCTCTCTCCTTCCTCTTCTGTATCTGATGCTGTCTCTCTCACTGTCTCTCTCTCTCTTTTTTTTTTTTTTTTTAACTCCCTCGCTGTTGGCAACACCCACCGGGTCAGCAGCCCGACTGCACACCACCGACATTGTAACAGTAAGATGCAGAATGTACGAACTGCTGAGTAACCCTCGGGCAGTGCGTCTCTTCTGTTTCATGTCAGACTCAGAACTTGAAGTTTGAAGGAAAAGTTCAAATAAAGATGTTTATTTACAGCATATTTTGCTTGATGTGGATTAGACGAGTCATAAAATGTTGGGGATTATCTGTGAGGCAGCGAAATGAAAGAGAAAATGGATGGAGAGATGAGAGATACTGGCAGAGGGTGACACGGTCTCTGTTCTTTGGCGGCGATTCAGAGGTCAGTAATCTGAGCCCGTCTTCATATTTGGGCTGAAATTTATTGATTTTCACACTTTTGTCCCAAATTCTATCTTCCGAGTCTTCCAAAGAGGAAATCATCACCAGAATACAAGTTTCTCCTCAGTGTGACCAGACTGGTATAATATGAGATAAAATGTGTATGTGAAATTACACACATACAAACACTGTGTATGTGATACAGAGATATACATACAATCTGCTGCGTGTGCTTGGTTGTGCGTACGTTGCACAACCTCCCCACAGACCCACTATTCTCATATGTGCAGAGAGATGGCTCTACCAGGCACTGCTGGCTCCTCTGACAAGGTGTGTGTATATGTGAGTGCGTGTGTATTTGTGGAGAAGATGTTTAAGGGAACCATCCTTACATCTGGGAACGGTTAAAATGCAAAGACATCCCACACTCACTCTTGAAATTTATGGTCCTTTATGGCTGTAAATCTTTTGCCTAAATCTGTTTTTTATGGCCTGAGTTCACATTGTTGAGGCTCAGGCCAACTCAACAAAAACACACTAAACTTCGTTTGTAACGCCTGTGATGTCACTGAATTAACAGATAAAGATTCAACCTTTCACACCTCAAACATATGAGCTGTGTTGCCAGATAAGGCCAAAAAAAATCAGTTATAAATTGAACATATTACCTGTTACCTGTCATGTACAGAAAAAAAAGAGCAAAAATGTGCCTAGTGGAAACAGTACGTGCGTAAAATTGACTGTTTGGTTGTCTGGCCCTTCACCTTTTCCACCTCAGTCAGCTGTTTTCCATCATCAGCAAGAAAAACAAGTGTCTGACATGCCGGTATATCTGACCATTCCTCTTGTCAGCACTGATAGAGTTCAACCTAAGTCTTGTACAGATTGCAGCCTACAGCCAGAACATCAGGACATCATAGTTTTGACACGTGTTTATGGATTTTGTTCTTTCGAATTACTCAAGCGAGTCCAAGATTTACAACTGTGGTTGATGGTGGTGCTGAAAAACATTCATTTAATCATTCTTCTCCTTATCATTACTAGTGCAGTTGTTCTGGTATTGCTGCCTGCAGCCTTTTCGAAAACTGCTTGTCCAAATAAATTCACACTCGACACTACACCTCCATCGACCATCAGCAATACGCCCACCAAATGTGAAGTCGATTATATGAACGGTTGTCAAGATAATTAAAGAACAGACAGACTGAGAGTACATTCATAGTTAGATTCCCTCTTTGTCTTTATATCAGTGTGACGCTGTCATCACTAAACTGATCATAATCATGGGGTAGAATACCTCACCGTCACTCCTCCAGACAGTACTTTTAGTCATTTAACTCCACGTTTTGGTAAAATACCTCCATCTTTGTGTCAGCCGACTCTCATTCAGAAAGCATCAAACTTGAATCGAACTTTATGCTGCTGAGTTTGCAGCAATGACTTCTTTTGTGCTCAGCAGCCATCCAGCATGCGATGATGTAAAATTCCCCAAATCTTTGTTCCAGCAGCTTCTAAATTAAAGGCAGACCTGTTTTCTGGCAATTTTTGAACCGCTTCTTACCGCCCAGACCAATTTCCTCTCAGCATAATCGCTTTGAAAGGGCCTTGCAGCGCTTCTTTCAAATTAGAGGCTGCAGATGTAACACCCATCATCCCTGCTGCATTTTTTTAAAGCCTAAAAGCAGTTGTGGAATAGGTTGGAGAACTTGTATATCCCTCTCACTCATAAATGTCATGAACGCTTAATATATATACAGTAATATAATTTTCCTTCCAGACAAATACTTAAGAAGTGGATATGGTGCGTAATGTCTTAAATAAAGTCATATATTCCAGTACCACCTTTCAGTATGTTATCTGCACTATTGTTCATTGTCTCAGGAAATATCTTGAGGAAGGATAAATCCAGTCATAGAGGCCTTTTTATGTACGGCTGATTAATTCTTACACGGTGTATATCTGATAAAAACTTGTTTTGTTTAACGCCATGTCATATCTCACCTTACAGCTACCTGTTGGAGCAGGATTTTCCTGGAATGCGGATCGGCCCTGAACCCACCACGGATTCCTTCATCGCGGTGATGCACGGTGACACCGAAGGAGTCGTCCCTGGCAACGCTTTGGTGGTTGACCCCAAGAAGCCCTTCAGAAAGCTGAATGCATTTGGAAACGCATTCCTCAACAGGTAACACACACACACTCACACTCTTTAAAAAACTACTGGATGAAATGCACTGATTGCAAAGATTAGTCGATTTATTGATTAGTTGATCTGAAACTATTTTGATAATCGAGTGAGGTTATTTTTCCAGCAAAACTACCAAAGATTTGATTGTTTCAGGTTCTCAAATGTAAAAATGTGCCGCCTTTCTTGGTTCTTATTTGTTTTATCTAATTGAATACTTGGCTAGTGGTTGGACAAACAGACATTTAATGAGGTCATCACATATTGTGATGGGTGTTTTTCATTGTTTTCTACTGTTTTACAGACCAAATGATTAATTGACCAATTGAGAAAATGATCTGCGGATTAATCGCTAAGAAAAATAATCATTTGACGCAGTCCTACACTGATGGCAGATAATGAGTGATATACCAAGGTGAGGCATGCGGACGTAGAGGGGAAAGACAGGGGAGGAGAGTGGAAAAAAAAGAGAGGGTGAGAGTACCAGTGAGAATCCACACCACAGCTCTACATTCCTGCGTGATTGAATTTCCCTCTGCTCACTGGTCAGGCTTTTCTCTTCTAATGGCTGTCTGTGTGAGAGAGAGACATGCTTGCAGAGTCATCCTTCTGGAAAAAGAAAAAGCGCCAGAAACTCTTTACTCTTGCTCTTGTGGTGTTGTCCTCACTGTGAGGGATGACAGAAGAGACGCTGACTGTTGGTGGGGATTGTGTGTGTGTGTGTGGGGGGGGTTCACAGTGAGGACGACTGCTAACCTGTTTGTATTTATACAGCTGCAAATAGAGAGGGAGAGCAGCAGAGGTAGAGGAGAAGGAGGAGAGAGGGAGGCGGTGGGGCGATGTTTGTTGTTGAAACATTTTACACTTCTGTCTAGTTTCTTCAAACTCTCCTCTCCTTGTGTGTGTTTGTGTTTGTGTGTGTGTGTTGTGTGTGTGTGTTGTAGGTTCGTTTGTGCCCAGCTGCCTAACCCAGTGCTGGAAAGCATCAGTGTGATTGACACACCAGGGATTCTTTCAGGAGAGAAACAGAGAATTAGTCGAGGTAAGACACACACACACACACACACACACACTGACACACACACACACTCTAACATCAACAGTGGAAGATAAAAGTGTCATGAGTGTGTGTGTGTGTGTGTGTCAGTGTTCGCTCGCTGGATCCATTCAGCTGCAGCCCCCCCCAGTCCCACTGAACTCTGAACTACAATGTCAGCATTTCCTTTGGATTTGTGTGTGTGAGTCTGTGTGTGTGTGTGTGTGTGTGTGTGTTTTTTTAGCTTTTAGCTATCAGGAGGATTATGCTTCATTCATTTCAAAGAACAGGAAGCAGCGACAGAAAGATGAGCTTTCAATGTGCTCTTTCTCTCTCTCTCTCTCTCTCTCACACACACATAAGCACGCACACAGTTCTGATTGAACATTTTTAACATCATAGAGTTCAGTGCTGATTTTAAAACACACACAAAAAAACGTGTTGTACATTTGCTTGTTGATGTGTTAAAGGTTTATGGTCAACAAACAGAGCTGGACATTTAAGAGGACTTGTGAAATACAACCAGAGACCCATAAAACATTTAAGGCACTCGCGCTTCATTCTTTAAATACATTTTACAGCAGTGAGACTACAACGTACTGTTATATATATAGCATATATCATCTGCACATTTCAGACAATATTTTGAAAACCTCCCCGGCATTACCGGAGAAATGCGATGCATTAATCATGTTAGCTACCCTTACTCCCATTTTTGTGAAAAAAGCTGAGACACTGTATGTACTTTTATTTTGATCATACTGGGAATATGAACAGATACTGTAGTAATTACATTAATTTGTCATAACTTTAATTGTACAATGAATACCTATTAATTAATAAAGAAGATACAAGGGGAGTGTCTCTGATTGTGATGCAGGTGTGTATTAAGAAAGGGAAATCCAGATGTTTTTGATGAATTGTAGCAAATGTTATTAGTTATTCTTTTAATTCAAATATATTATATATATAAAGATACTATACTATATAAGGGGCAGCAAGCTAAAGGTTGAGTGTAACAAGTGTTACAGGGCCATTTAGTTGAATAACTTTCGTCCATAACCTCTGTTTACACACAAAAAAAAACATCTCAATTGGATGTGTCTCTTTGCTTATCTATTAGTGCTTATTTCTTGACACTAAGAAGAGTTTTCTACAACAAAGAACTTTTTGTGAGTCGAACAAAGCTATACAATGATACGTTTACATTTTGTAGAAATGTGCTGCTGAATTGGATGCAGAGACTTCAGTGTGAAGAGTTTAGGTGTGAAAGGCACACAAGAATTGTTCCCAGCTCTCTTACGCTTTGATATGTGTCCGGCACGGCTGGCATTCCCAAAACTAAAGGCTGGCATTTGCCATACCAACCGCTAACATTAACAAAAGGGCTGGAATAATTAAAGACCGCGATAATTTAGTCGTTCTCCCACATTCACTCACTCCCTCTTTCTCCATCCGTCTTTGGATTTCTTTCTTTGTTTTTCTCCCTCTGGTCTTTTGTTTCTGTCCATTCTCTCCTTTTGTTTATTCTCTATTAAAACAACCAGCGGTAATTTTTCACAGTTTTTTTTTTGTGCTGAATAAAGCCCACATGGAATGTTTCTTTTTAACCAAAACTCTGTTGACATTGCTAATATTGATTGTCACCACAGTACATTTAACTTTGCACCTCACAAAGAAATTAGATGTGGGTATGATACACAAGCAACATTATAAAGTGAGGATTAGCATTTTTTTTTACCTATGTCAGCATTACAATTTTTCACAATAATATAATGATTTCCCAATGATGTCATGATGTTATTTTTTTCCATATCATCTTTTTTATGTCCTCACCCCTGCTCAGTATTTCCTCTGTGTCTCCAAAGGTTGCACATGGACTATACCATGAGTGCTGACATGATGTATAAATACACTTATGAAGTTCCATGGGCTAAATTAGAACAAGGAACACACACTGGTCATTGAGTTCAACACATTACTTCATCACAGGGCTGGGTCTGGATTAATGTTTGTCATGAGATCGTTGTTATCTGGAGGATTGACACAGGATGAATGCTCCATCAGCACCAGCACAACTTCAGATTTTGTTTACAGTTGGAAGCACTTTAATTGAAACAGATCCACACCAGACGGGCGTGCTACGAAGCAAGATTAATGGGTTAGCGCGATATGTTGAGCCTAGAGCCAGAGTTTTCAGTGTAATGAGAGTTGGCTCTCTTTTAAACTGATGACATCACCCAGTTTACTTATGCTGCACACCTAAATTGGTGTGGAGGAGGTTATGCTCTAAAGTCAAGGCAATGTTTTTTTTTTTTTATCTACGAAGATAAAATTGACTGTAAATTCATTCAGGTGTCTCTAAATACTTAACAGCCACCGTATAATGGAGAGAAGTCATTATGGCACAGTGTCGGATCTATATGTAATTCTTGGGTATAATGTTTAAATCCACTTCATTAAGTTGTTAAATATCTCTATAATGTGCAGTTGTCACATTAGAAATAAAGTGGAGGCACTGAGAGCGAGTGGTAAATTAAATTAATCTCTTGCCTTATTTGTAGAAACAGTGCTGCTTTTTGCTGATATGTTATATACACATTGCGCACACACACATTTACACACACACACACACACACACATGAAAGAAAGTTCATAACCACCATCGTGATACCTGATATCTCTAACTGGAGTTTTAGGTTTTGTCATTCCAGCTAGTACAAAGCCTGGCTATATCGAACTTTCTTGGTACTTCACCGAAGCGTCCCCTGAATGTGTTGTCAAACCAAATAAACAGCACAGTGAGGTGTGACCCTGCTATTGTGTGGTGGATATAAAAAAAAAAAATACAGGCTAACATTAAACTCTACTGAGTCAGCACAGCTGTGTTTTCTCAGAGGACAGAGTGCATGTGTGTGTTTAGCGGGGCTTTTGTTTATGTGTTTGCATTTTCTGTGTTCATTTTTATTTTCTTTCCACCCAGTTCTATCCATTTTTTTATTGCATATGATGTGTGTGTTTTCATGTTTAAGTAGAGCATAGAATATCTGTATGTTGTGAATCTCATTCTTTGCTCTTATTACTTTTCTTTCACCCTGTTGCATTTTTTTTTATATCCGTGTCTATTTATTTGTGTGTGTGTGTGTCCAGATGAGGAGTTGTCAGGTTATAGCTGCCTACGTAGATGTCCTTATGGAGGTATTGTTGATGATAAACCTGGGCATCAACCAGCTAATTAAAGTGATGCTTTGAAGAATTTGTGTTCTTCACCAGACTCTTGCACATGGTTTGGGGGAAAAATATATAAATATTTGCGTGGCCTGACTTAACCTTGTGACCTGACCAATTGGATATTTTAGTTTTTCTGTGAAGGTTCTCGATCATCCAGGTCATCGTAATTCTTAAGAAAGTAGACTGGACTTGCTTGAGGTTCTTGAAGACGTTTCACCTCTCATCCAAGAGGCTTCTTCAGTTCTGATATTTTAGTTACATTTATTAAATGGACAAACATAGCAGTGTAAGTGTCTGTTTCTATCAGACTAAGATATTTCAACGCTTACCTTATAGATGCCATGAGGAATATATTTATGATCCCCAGAGAGCAAATCCTTTTTATGTTTGTCTTTGGTGAGCTGTGACATAACTCAAAAACTCAAGAACTTTTGAATGTATTATAGTGACATTCCTTTGGAGATCATGTTCTCCAGAGGAGTCATCTTAAGGTTTTTACTCCCCTATGGTTAAGGCTCACTAAAAGTGCAAGTGTGCGATAGTGCATCTTTCTAGTAAGAGTCTTGTTTTTCCCCACACCATGTGAAAAGTGCTTTGTGTGAAGAATAAGCCATCAAAATTCAAAATAGCAAGGCATCTGTCTCTCCCTTAACCCTCCGTAGCTTTGCCCAGGCAGCAGTGTGCCCTCTGTCTCCTCTCAGCTGTGCTCATACAGGACAGAAAGACACAGCTAAAACCAATTTTCATTTTTTTACATATTTATTGCTACAACTGCCTGACTCCTGCTGGCATCACAGTGGGGAATGATTGAATACTCAACAACATTACTTTGCTTTGAAAGATTGCTTGTTAAAAAAGGCGCCTTTGAGGCATCATTTTAGCATAACCATTTAATATTGCAATTTCAGAGCTTCACAAGTTTTGTTTGACAGATGATTCACCTTGAGTATAACATATTCCCCTACTGGGCGGAGCAGCAGTGCAGCCATAGTGGCAATAGCAGTGGTATGTAAAATGATCACAGCTATTATGTCTGTATAGTGAGGCAGGCTCCCTATAAGGTGGACCGGTCATATCAGGTTTTCATGTATTTAAAGTGATAGCATGCATAGCTTGCAGATTTAGTTTGTAATTTGAAGGGAGAATGTTTTTTTTCACAAACACAACTCTTCAAATCCATCTCACATTTACTGTTTTAACATAAACTACCAACTGACAGCAAGTTCCTCCTATTTCCCATAATCTCAGCTGTAACAGGTTCACCGCTGACTCTCTTCCGCTGACTCTCTTGCGCGTCCTTCAGTGTTGGATGGAAAATTTAGCTCACTAATCCTTCGCTCTTTCCTTTTGTTCTTTGTTCTCCTCTCATATACTGTGGAATTTCTCCAGGTAGGAGTCAGTTTTGTCCTTGGGTAGGATAGAAAGTCAAAGCAGGCAATGATGTGCTCGTGCTGACAGACTTATTCGTGCATTATGGAGGGATTTATGGAGGCAATTACCTCATTCATTCACTCATTAATGAGGTCATCACTGCCCTCACTCATCCAAAAGGTCATGAATCTAATGCACTTTTATAGCAAACAGGGTTTTGAAACTGTTCATTAGTTATGCATTGTAAAAAAGAAATCTGAAGCAAATAAGACAATAAAATCACAGCATTTTTTGGTTTTGAAAAGCCACTTAGTTGATCCCTGGCAGGACTGCCTCCATCTGTAAACAGACATTCTTTTCTCTCAGCATGTTGTAATATGGGCGTCTGTCTTATTGCCTCCTCTTTGACCTGAAGCCATTGTACTGGTTTCCTCTTGGGAGCATTGCAACATCACAGTCGAGGTTCATGGATAATACATAGTGTCGATTATCATCACCTTGAGTTCATTTTACTTGAGCCAGTCAGTAATATTCACCACGTATTCAAATGCCTCTCTTTAATGCTATTTTTACAACCGTATGAGATGGGAGCAAAGAAACAGGAATAAAAAGGATACACAATTAACTGTCTCTTTTTATCTAAACCATCCTGTTTCATTTCACCTTTTATTTCACACCCCAACCACTTTTTTTTCCCCCTCCTCCTCATCCTCCTCATCCTCTTCTCAGGCTATGACTTTGCAGCTGTCTTGGAGTGGTTTGCAGAGCGAGTGGACAGGATCATATTACTGTTTGACGCCCACAAACTGGACATCTCTGATGAGTTCTCAGAGGTGATAAAGGCCCTGAAGAACCATGAAGACAAGATCAGGTACTTTAGGGTTGATGACTTGCAGACATATCCAATTCCAGATAACAGCGACGTGACATAGTTGTTCTCTTTGCACATGTACGTCAACATTATGGGATTTTAATGCAACATTTGCTCAAATCACAACAATCTGCACTGGTCTCTTGTGGTGTTTTTTTTTTTCAGGGTTGTGCTGAACAAGGCTGACCAAATAGAGACCCAGCAGTTGATGAGAGTGTACGGTGCCCTAATGTGGTCACTGGGGAAAATAGTCAACACGCCTGAGGTATAGTAAGCATGAAATGTATATGGACATTGTTGAGTTGGATATTAAAATTCAGTGTGGAAGATTTTCTTTTTATTTTGAAAAGAGAAGTTTATTCCAAACTTTATTTTCTTGGAGTTGCTGTAGTTGTCATCTAAAGGCCCATTACATGTTCATGTAGATTGCATTTTTGTATATACTGCAGATATAATTGTAGTTGATGGATCATTTCCTTAATTGGTAAAAAAAAATGAGATGCTGTTTTCTGGCTTGTGCCCTCATTTTCTGTCCGTCTCCCTCGCTGACAGGTGATCCGCGTCTATATCGGTTCTTTCTGGTCCCATCCTCTGTTGATTCCAGACAACAGGAAGCTGTTTGAAGCGGAGGAGCAGGACTTATTCAAGGACATTCAGTCTTTACCGAGAAATGCAGCACTCAGAAAACTCAACGATCTGATCAAGAGGGCGAGATTAGCCAAGGTAAGATGTCATTTGTAAAGTTACAGTTTTTGCTTTTCTGTGGTTTTCTGTGGTTTTCTGTGGTTTTCTGTGACCGGATGTTCAGCACAGGTGTGTGTGTGTGTGCGCTTCCTATTTACACTTCCCATCACTCACCCGCTCTCCCCTCCCCATCCAGCTGTTAACCTTGACAGGACCAATAGAACCAGACTATTCTCATCTGAGTGAATTGTTTCCTGTTTCCTCTCTGGGCAGGAAGTCAGGTATGAGAGGCGGCAGTCCCCTGCCCGTTGCATTTCGAGGAAGCACAAAGGATGTACACGTGCACACACTCAAACAGACAGATGCACCTTTTTATCAAACTGAGGGCTGAGCGCTGTTTTCCTGTGTGACAGCTGATAGGGTGTGTGCGTCTGTTTTGTGATGAGCTTCAAGGACAAGATCGAGGTGGATTCAGGGAAACGCATACATATCACCACAGCAACATAACAAATAAGGGTTTTTTCCATTAGTTTTGTGTTGAATATTAAAAACAAATGTCAACAAAGGTAATCTGAGAGATTTACTGTAAGACTAATCTGATTAAAGGAGTCTTTAGTGTCCCCAGACTCCTGACTTACAGCAGTTTGGACCATTTATCAAAAGCTCTTACCCAAAATAAAAAATATATTGTTTTCATAATATTGAAGTTTGAGGATGTTGACAATGTTCTAAGTTGATTTAATGATTACATTAATGAATTCCCTCTAAATGTTTTTGAGGAGCAGCACTAAAAGATGGTTAGCAGTGGTTTTCTTCTTGTATGTTGTCCCATTGTGTGATCTTACTTTTTGAGTTTTTTGAGTTGTGTAAAAAGACTGAATGGATGAATGAATAGCAATCCTTTACTGTACATGCACAAGGGATTCACAGGACATGGCACATGCATGTGCTTAACAGAATTTGGAAAACGAGGAAATTTTACATAATCCCTGACAGCAGAACAGCTGGCCCCAGGCGTTTTGAAGAGGAAACATATTTGTGTTGGTACAAGCATAGTTGCTACGTTACATAATGAAATGTAAACAGATGCACATCTCGCTTGTATTTGTCCGCTGTATTTCTGACAGAGTAGCTGGTCAGTGTGCATTTCCTGCCTGCAGTGATCAATAAATGTGTAATTTCAAAAGTAACTTTAGGGCTTTTATTATGAAGACTTTCTTAGTGTTACCGTACCGTTATCGCAGGTGTTGCCAAAGCAACCAGAGGATACATCTTAAGGATTATGACTTCAAATAATACATTTTTAAAGAGGCCCACTTGCTGTCTGAGTAAATTTACTGTTGTTGTTCACGAGCATCTTTCACTCTCACAATGCAGGTCCATGCTTACATCATCAGTTCACTGAAGAAGGAGATGCCCTCTGTGTTCGGGAAGGAGAACAAGAAGAAAGAACTGATCGGCAGTCTGGGGGATATTTACAAACGCATAGAAAGAGAGCATCAGATATCACCTGGAGATTTCCCTAATCTGAAGAAGATGCAGGTAAATGGGAAAGCGCAAAGAAATGTAGATTTATCGATAGAGATTTAGATAGATACAGGCTAAACTTGTGGTGTGGTTGTTGTTGTTTTCTGGATTCTCTCTTCCAGGACCAACTCCAAGCTCAGGATCTCACCAGATTCCAGCCTCTGAAACCGAAACTCCTGGAGGCAGTGGATGACATGCTGGCCAACGACATCGCTGGCTTAATGGTCCTGGTCCGCCAAGAAGAAACCCAGCGCCCCAACCCAGTTGTGAAGGGCGGCGCGTTCGCGTTCGATGGCACTCTGGATGGCCCGTTTGGCCACGGGTACGGCGAAGGGGCCGGCGAGGGCATCGACGAGGCAGAGTGGGTCGTCGCGCGTGACAAACCTGCTTACGATGAGATTTTCTACACGTTGTCTCCCGTCAACGGGAAGGTGACAGGAGCCAACGCCAAGAAGGAGATGGTGAAGTCAAAACTGCCCAATACAGTGCTGGGAAAGATCTGGAAGCTGGCAGACATCGATAAGGATGGGATGCTCGATGACGAGGAGTTCGCGCTGGCCAACCACCTAATTAAAGTGAAACTGGAAGGACATGAACTGCCATCAGACCTACCTGCACACCTGGTTCCTCCTTCAAAGAGGAAAATACCTGAGTAAATGTAAGATTGCACCATCCCCTGCCCCCAAAACCTGTAAGTAGACCCTCCCCGCTCCCCCACCCAGAGAAAAATATCCCAATGAAGATAAGGAATATTGCTGTAGCATCAAAGCAAACAAACTACAAATTAAGAATATATAAACAAAAATTAGACTTTGTGCAGTCTTTCCTTAACTTCAAGAGGCAAATATTAGAACAAAATAATAAGTTAGATTCAGATAAAAATCAAGTTAATGAATGCTAAGCGACTGATACTAATGCTACATTTCTGCTGCGCTGAAATGCATTTTAGCAGGGTAGGAAAGCTGGATCTTTACAAGTCCTCCGATTAATGTCAAGTCTATGGTGCAGTTTCCTTTTTTGTAGTTAAGGGTGAGGTATTGGGAGTTGTTAGGTTAGGACAGACGTTAGAGGCGTTAGGACAGCTGTAATTATTGAAGAAAGACAAATTAAAAGTCTGAAAGAGAGAAAAACACTGGAATACAGCAAAATGAAAGTTAATCCAAACTACTGGGAAGAAGAAAATGGGAGAGATGCAACAATGTGAAGACAGAAACATTTTAGAAGAAGGGTGACTGAGATATAAAAATGCAAATAAAAAGTTTATCCCCATTAAAACTATTATTGCATCATTATCTGTAGTCAATACAGTAAACTAGTGTTTGACTGCAGTATACCACACGACACAAACACATTTCACAGTTATTGTATCTCGAGGTCCTGTGTCATTTCTTTCTGAGGCCGAGCAAATTGCCTATTGTTTTATGGGGACATATTAAACAGCTACAAAGACTTACTTACAAGTGGCTTGAGATTACACACAAACGTACACAAACGAGAAGAGGTGCGCACACACGCAGAAAATGCACACAGTTCTGGTTGTATGGTTTGTAACCAGAGGAGAGAATGAAAAATATCAAGCACACAAACAGAAAAATGGTCAACATGATCAACAAATTTAAATATTTTCCCAATATTAATATTTGTGTCTTTGTGTGTATTGGTGGGTGATTGGTAAAGGTGATCTTTTACTGTAGCACCCGGATAGACCCACCTTACTGCAGTGAAGGAGGAAAATGTTTCTGTGATGGGAAAACAATACAAGAGAAACTAAGGATGATGATTTTTACATAGTGCTAAATACTATTAACCCGTTTGAAAATACTGTGACTATAATATGAAACTATATTATGGGTATTGTTTAGACACATGAGTGTGCTGACATTCTCAGTACAAATGAGCAGACATTCACGGTTCTGTGTGGGCACATCCTGATTATTGTATGTATGCATATGACCACATGTATCAGTGTATTTGTGACATATATGTAAGTCTTAAAAGTTACACGGGTTACTGAGTCGCAAGTATTCCAGTGGATTATTCATTGAAAATTGACGGATCTGTTATTGTTCACCTTCTCAAAGTTATGTAATCTAAAATAACCTGACAGTCCAGAGAGTGAGCACACAGCTTATTTTGTGGTGATAACAAAACTAATCGACATGTTTTTCAACGGTTTCTTTTTGGCTTTTCATTTCATGTGTTTTTTTAAATTGTATACATGTAATAAATGTAATCCCTCTTCACATGTTTCTGTATTACTGTAGCGATATGCCAGTACTTATGTATATATGCTTAAACATTAGGACCATGTTTGTGGTTTGTTACCAGTGAGAGTTGTGGATCATAAGACGAAACACTAAACCGACTAAATTTGGGTTCCCATATGATGAGAAATGTGTTTTTTGAGTGAGAGAGTATTCACCCAGTTTGAGCTGCAGAATTGACTTAAATATTTCCAATTTATGGCCCTTTCGTGCCCCTCCCCATGTGTCTCTGTGCCGTTACTGTGAATCTACTGTACATAATGAGACTGTTTGCATTCCACGAACACATATTGGGAAATCTTGCGCATCATGTCAGGTGCTTTACGCATCGCTAGCTCACACTTCATAGATCAAATCAACAGAAAACATGTTAAAAAGGATGCTCGTTAAGTGAAGATTCTCTGCTAAACAAAGTGCTTCAGATTCCCGAGTTGTTTTCATACCCTGACGGATTGCAACATGAAGTCCTGTGTACTGATGAGTAAACTAAGTGGGAACACTGGTGGTGTGGTATTTTTCTGTTTGAAGATGGTTATCCATTGCAAAATCTGTACTTCACTGCTTTTCTGTCAACATAAACAACAGTCCAAAAGTGTAATAAAATCCATTTACTCAACTTTTTTTTTTTTTTTGCTTTGTTTCATTTGTGTCAGGAGCAATCCAAGTGGTTAGTGGCTATTTTACGAACTGTGAGAATATCATACACTACTAGATACAGCAGATTGTTTTTTTATTAAAGTGTGACTATACGAATCATTCTGCAGACAGTAAAGTAGATCTCAAGATCTATATTCTGAGAGTTTGTCTATGCCACTCTGACATGATGATATCTTGTCTGACAAACACAAATACTGACTCAAGGAGGGATTTGAAAATTTGATTATGTTGTAAACAGTAATTATATTGAGATATACTCACACTGGAAGAACAGTCTGAAATCATTTCTGTAATGTGCGAGTCGTGCGATACACATTTGACAACTATCAGTAATGTAGGGACGAAATTAGTCCCTACGTATGTGAAGAATGACTTTTGAATTCACAAAAGTACTAGGTTATGCTCTTTGCTGCTAAAAGACACACACATGATTAGTTTTATGCCACCTATAATCAGTTTTGCGCTAAGAGAAGAGCATAATCTTCTGTGTCCCTCAATAAAACTAAAAAAAAAGACAATGTTAACTGCACAGTAGTGTAATAGTAATAGAAAAAAATAATATATTTTTTCTTTATTTCAAGGGTGTGTGAATGAGGTGCACTCAAGAGCTTCTAGGAATCACAAAAGCAAGTTTAGCTCCACCTCATGAAAATAGGATGGATAAATTGGAGGGTGTTGTATGATAAAGGAAAAGGGGTGAATTTCTTCATTTTAAACCTGAAGGTTCTTATCTTGGGTTTAGTTCAGGGAGGTTTTCTGTCTTAAGGGTGAGGTATTGGGAGTTGTTAGGTTAGGACAGACGTTAGAGGCGTTAGGACAGCTGTAATTATTGAAAGAAAGACAAATTAAAAGTCTGAAAGAAAAAAAAACACTGGAATACAGCAAAATGAAAGTTAATCCAAACTACTGGGAAGAAGAAAATGGAAGAGATGCAACAATGTGAAGACAGAAAGAAACATTTTAGAAGAAGGGTGACTGAGATATAAAAATGCAAATAAAAAGTTTATCCCCATTAAAACTATTATTGCATCATTATCTGTAGTCAATACAGTAAACTAGTGTTTGACTGCAGTATACCACAAGACACAAACACATTTCACAGTTATTGTATCTCGAGGTCCTGTGTCATTTGACTTTTGACTTACTGTTACAGTAAGTCGGTGAGAAGTCGTTCTGCTTTAACTACAGTATAAATGTGTTTGTGCAATCCATTAAAATGCTCTGGCCTCTATGTACACAAGGTCAAGATTTCCACATTATTATTAAGAGTCACTGACACTGAACATGACATGACAGGAAACGTGGCATGAAATATTAGCAAGACATTTTTTTATTATCTAGGGACTTCCATATTTATGCGTGTTTGTGTGTCTGTGTGTGTGTGTGTGTGTGGCAGGAAGTCGAAGCATCCCCTTGGGCTGTGACTCAAAGACCCCTTAAACATATACAGACACACACAAACACGCCGCATGTAGGGAAGAAGATGCAGCATTCTCTCCTCTCACACAGGAAGCTCTGCTCTTGTCTGCTACTGCACTTCCTGTCTGTCCCACCTTGACTTTGACCCTCACACACACACACACACAGACACACACCAATGCACACATTGAATTTTTTTTTAGGTATGCAGGATCAGTCTTACAAGAGTCAACTTTAATTGTTTTATTTATCTCAAAGGCCACTTGACACAAAGAAACTAGAAGAATTTGAGAAGATGTTCCTGAATTTCTGGGATATAACAGCGATTAGAAAACATACTGAAGCAATGTTTTGATGGTGTATGTGTGTGTGTGAGCATTTTAATGGTCCGTATTAAGGAAGTAGATCATAAAATAAATGGTAAAATAGACAAAGTGAACTAAAATTAAGTGAAAGGAAACAGAACAACTATTTTAAGTAGAGTATTTTCATCTTTCCTGTAAAATGTGGACAAATGAGAGAACGATGGAGCAGAGGGCAGAAACAGACTGCAGAGAAAGAGACAGACGGAGAGAGGGACAAGGATTTGGCCTCGGAGACGGCTGAAACGTGTGTGCCTCTGGTTTAGGATGGTATCTTATCTTTTCAGGAGGAAACACAGTATATCTCGAACTGGTTTGTCAGTGGTAATAAATGAGAAACGTCTGTCAACAGTGATGTATGAATGTGTGTGATCGATGCATGTGTTTGTCTGGTGGAGAGGCACGCATGAGGAAGCTATGTATCAGGATTAAACGTATACACCCAGACACACGTGGGAACTGGTAATCTCAGAGCGATGGGTGGGAACGATGCTCTCAAACACAGGTTAGACGGCATTAAAAATCACAAAATAATCTTGATTCAAAGTCCATTAAGTGCATTTGTCTAACTGTTTCAGTTTATTAATATCAATTACAACTCAAAATGTCTTACATAAATCTTTTTATTTAATTATTTCAGAAGGTATTAAGTATCATAATTACCCAATATAATAATAGATCGCTGATCTGATTAAGTACTCTTTAAAGTTTCATCGATCTGTTTCTTTTGCTTTGTTTATGGGACATGCTGTGAGAGCTTAGATAGAAGTGGTAGAAAGACTGCTGGAAGTACAAACTCTTATATCCTCAATCTGTTAAGTCCTGGCCTCTCTTTTAGGCCTCTGCTCGAAAATGACATACCCCAAACTGAATAGAGCACATCTCTGCATCTACAAAGGCCCGTTTGAATAATTTTGGTGTCATAATAAAGGGAACACTTGTGAAATTTGTTCAGATGTATTTACGTCACTGGCTCAGAGTAAATTAAGATGGCACACAGCATAAATGGAAAGATTTCATTTCCCACCTAATAAAAATTCACACTTCAACAATGAATATCTCTTTGAAATGATGCAGTTGCAGCTCTAAAAATCTAAATCAAAGCATAGCAAAATATGTGAACATTATCTTTGCCAAAATTGGTTCTTATAAAGTGAGCCTCCTCAAACAACAGTGAAGTTAGCTGAAGTATGACTTGTAGGCACTTGTAGTGGAGTTTCTTTTGTTTCATTTGATGTGCAATATGACTATATTTTTACAGGATTAGTGTAGTATTTCATGCTCTTTGTTGCAGAGCGACCTTTAACAGGTTAAGAGCAGCACAGCCTCTCAATGTAAAGTAGGGACAGACCGTGCAGTGTGTTTGTTGGCGATCCTTGACGATCCACCACAAAGTGCTCAATGGCACACACGCACTCATGCACTTCAAACAACATTTTATATCATGTGAAAGTTGAGTATTTCTCATGTTCTTAATCCTTTCCCGAATTATCTGTTTTTCTCTTTTTAAATGAATTTGAACTTTGGTGCCAGACAAAGTCTTCACCTCTTGACCTCTTGACATTAAAGGTCTGTACACATGTCAGAGGCGGAGTGATGTTCCTCTTCTGTCTTATAAACAAAGTATTAACGTTGAAAGTGGCAGTCTGACCCGAGCTGGCCTGCAGACAGCCGTGTGTTACCTGTGTGACACTTAACTCTTCATCTGCTTCTTTTCACCTGCCAGCAACGAGCTTCATCAGCAGGACATTACTTGTGGCAGCTCAGTCAACCAATAGGAGTTGCTGGTACAGCGACAAGGACATCATCCCTTGCCAACTTCCTTTCCGCAAACACTGTCAATTTTGGGAGTAAATCTGGCTCAGACCGCATACTTGAGCACACTGATACATGGACTTGTGACTCTCTCTGAGTCACAACTCATCGCTGCCTTGATGAGTGTGTGCTCGAGGGTGGAGTGGTCACAAGGTCGGCCGAGTGGTAACACCCTACTGTTAATTGCCCCCTGCCTCCATGGTGACAGAAAGTGTGAGAGAAGGGAATGATAACAAAACAAAGTACACATTTAAAAACACAATCAGAAGTAGGGCATTGTCTTACTTAAAGATGTGTTACTGCTTAAATTATTTTACTTTATTTCACCAAAGAGGATGAGATATCATTTACACTTCACTCAGTACAGGTGACTGTGCTCACATTTTAGATTCTTCCTATAAAATTTATACAAGGGTTCATTCAGATGACCTCTGAAATGTTAGAAGTGAACGATGTTACAAATCCAGTAGTAGTAGTAGTAGCACGTACTGCCAGCAATTAGCGATATGTGATCATAAAGGGTAAGTGACATTTCACATGCTGTTCAAACTGGAGTGAGATCGGCTGTCTTTGTTGTATTTATATCCTGTGACTGAAGGAAGCCACCAGTGTGTAAATTGTCTGTAAAGGTAACCCAAAGTCCTGGTGGCCATTCCTTGAACCTCTTCCTGGCTAAAACAGAGTTCAGGGACAAAGTCGACATCCTGTGAGAACACATATATGCAAACACACACACAAATGCACACACACGCATGCATTCATGATGCTATAGTTAATTTCTGTGAATGTTACGACCTGTGCCCATTCCAGGTTGCTCATTTCTCAGAGAATCTCTTGTTGCTTTTGGGAGTCTTGCCAAACAACTCTGACCTTTGACCTTTAAAGTAACAAGCATCATTGTTCGAGAAACCAGAAATATACCTCCCCCTTTGACCCGAGAATAAATTTTACCAAAGTGTTAACACTGTTATTATGTTATTTCAGACTCTTAGGGTGGACATATAACATTGACAGAAGTCATGCTCAACATCTGAAAATAAGGCTGGCATCTCACTATAAGGCTGTTCCTGGTTGTTCTGTCATTGTCTCAGTCACTTAAGTCTCCTGCCTGTATAGTGATATCTCTGGGAAGGAAAGAAAACAACTTGGCAATACTTCATGTTCTTGTTGTGCAATACGATAAGACAACATATCACGCTATTGTGATCTGATATTTCCTCTAATGCATTCTAGTTTCCACCTGACAGACCTGACAGTCAACCTTCAGGATGTTGCTGTATGAGAACTTCAGATAAAATGTCAAGCTTTGGCTGTTTTCCATCCCTGATTTTCTTTTGTCAAAACAAGACACGCCTAAGGTATTGAGTGTCTCTCTTTAAAATCTTTATATGTGAACTCAAGACTCAAGGTGATTTTGATGTTAATGTCCGTCCAGTTCTGCACTGTGTCTTTTCAGTCACTCAGTCAAATAATGTAAAGGCATTTATGAAAATAACTCCCTTCTCTTGCCTGTATATTTTACATGTGTGCCTGCATGTCCGTGTGTGTGTGTTTGTGAGTGGAAGTGTGCGCGCACGAGAGTACAGGAACACAGTTTTCGTCATTGTTATGTAAGAGTTGTCGAAATGAGGAATTCTCCGATACGTTATCAAGGAACATTATGTTTTCTTCAGGGAGAACAGGCACCAGACTGACAGCCATAGACTGCAGAGGTGATTTTCTCAGGCCTGGTCAGTAACTCAGTCATCACGATTATTCTTACTGAGATTGATGAAGGAATTACGTAACTGCCTAGTGCCGCTGCTGTCATGTCACAGTAAAAGAGATCTTGGCTGTAAGTTGGACTTTTTCTAGTAGTGGAGGGAGTTTGTTGCAAAGGAATGAATCAGTTGGTTAATGTATAAAAAAGAGGGGAATACATCTAATTGTCAAAGATTAAATGTAGCCTTATTCCATGTATTGAAATCCTGTACTCTCTATAGGTCTTTGAATCTTCAAGGTCTCCTAAATGTCTGCCATTTCACCTCTGGACCTCGTCCCACCATCAGTCCCTTCTCCACTTGTGATTTAAGCCTGCTTTTATAAAGACTTTTGCAGCCTGATATATGGACGTGTATGCTGTAATTGTCGTATTTTGCTTTCTTTTCTGTTTCTGTGAGGGCTGAACATTTTTCCAGCGGTCGGGGTAGTCGTCCTGGAGAGCCAGCAGGCTGATAGAAAATGGAGGGAACACTGCATCACTTGATGAATGAGCGTCTGTTATCTGAACCGGTCAAGGGCCAGGATAAGGAGAGGATGTACAGAGAGGAGACGGTAGTTATTGTCTGCTAAACATTTCCCTCTTTAACGGACAGGACAGGATGTATTCCCAGAAAACACAAAGCTTGAATGTAAACACATCTGTAATAAAAGCCTGACAGCACTTTTTGAAGGTGACGGTCCAATTAAAGAAAATGACAACACCACTTTAACACTCGTGGGCTTCTTTTCATTCCTGACGTAGAGAGATAATTTCCCATCCTGTTCTAAATCTCCAAAAGGATGCCTGTAATCGACACACAGCTTCTTCAAATTGTGGAAATCTCTTAGCTTTCAAATGTCCCTCCATGATTATCTAAAACACACTTTCTCTACTCAGGTCAGTCCTATCTATTTGCCTTTTTGGTGTTAAATTTCACACAATTTCAGATACAGCTAATCAATTATTTGTGACTAGAAAAACAGAAAAAAAGAGAAACAGCAAAAACTAACAACTAAAACTGATATGTCACTGCTGCCACCCAGTGGTGAAAGGTACTATGACATTTCAGGCAGTTTACATGGTCTTTTCTTTTAGTGTGGATTGAGGTGAACATAGTGTAAATTAAATACCACCAAATTTTCAACCCTGTTCCACCAGATTCTGTTTTCAGATTTCAGTTTTATCGTACTTCGTCACATACATTATTATGGTCTTACTAAAAATAGCTAGTTAGGGTACAAAGTATTGATTGTAACAGCTATTAAAAAAGACTTGCAGAAGCTCTCAGGTCACAGAGTGTTGAAGTAACATCGGTGAACACACAGCTGCCACTGTTTAAAGTCAACTTCCTGATATCTGATAGCTAGCATTAGCATTATAATTGAATTTCTCAACTGAGTTACCAGTGGTGAAAAGTAGCTGAGTACATTTACTCAAGTACTGTACAAATTTGAGGTACTTGTACTTTCTACTTCTACTCCATCACATCTCAGAGACAAATATTTTTACTCCACTACATGTATCTGAAAACTTTTTTGTACTTTTACTTTTGGCAGTTCTAGTTTATTGTGATGCTAGTACTTTTGTACTTTTACTCCAGTAACATACTTTTACTCGTAAGAGCATTTCTACAGTTCGGTTTTACTACTTGCAAACGCGCATTCAAAACATTTGTACAGGAACTTAAAAAAGAAAGCAAAGCATGATGTGTGTTTTCTCTCTCCTTCCTCTGTCTCACTCCTCCGTCACCCTCTGTCTTCCTCATGTCTCATGCCTTTTTTACATTTCTCTCTCTCAGCGCTCCTTGATCTCATCTGGTTGAAGTTGAAAAGCAATAAAATGTATTTGTTTACCGAAACACTATGTTGTTTTCTCACTGTATTCTAATCGCTAAAAGCTCCAAAAGGCTTAATTTAAGTCTTAAAATAACTCTAATTTTCTGACCTGGTTTTCATTTCATATCGTGTCACTTTCTTTACTACTTTAGAGTTTGTAGGTCTTCACATTGATCCTGCTCTTGCATCTCCCCAATAGGCTTCAGGTAATATTCAGAATAAACTACAACATGCTGTTGATAACGTGTGAGGCACTGCATGAGCTCGCCCCCAGTTACATCTCCTTGTTCCCCTTCTCGATCTACCAAATCTCAGACTTTTATCCATCTGCTGATCTGGAATCATCTTTGTCAGTCAGATTTGCTGAAACTTTATACTGTTTAAAGCAACAGCAACAGCAAGTCATTCGAGGCCAGCCTTTTTAGAGATTCTCCACTTCTGTCTCATGATTTTGGTTCATTTTTTCAATCTGTCTCTCATTGTGCTGTGTTTTGTATTCTAATTTAGTTTATTTACAATTTTTTCAGTTTATTTTTCTTTAATTATTCACACATTTTTATTTTTTTTTGTGTGAAGCAAATTATAACTGTGAGTGCTCTATAGAAGTTTTACTCACTTGTTTTATATTTTAACAAATACTGATAAGTTTAAAGCATTTAAATGATTGTTACCTTGCAAAATGCTGAATCACATCATAATTTAACTAAACCACAGCCGTCTTCAGCAGGTTACAGCTGCATTCAGGGTCACACAGTGTAAATGTAGACTTAATATACAGTGAAATGGGAAAATGCGCAAACAAGACCATTTCATTCTGCTGATGTTATTGTTGTTATTCCTGTGACATTTCTGTTTCTTTCTTGTTCCCCAGACAGCAATGGTCCAGCTCAATGTTGTTTTGACTTTCAGCAAGGAAGGTTGCCGAAGAAAAGAGTGGTGAGCTGCAAATACACGGACAACCGGTGTGCAAAGAGAGCTGTGCTGTGAGTATCTCTTATTCTTGAACTTATACCACACGAGTTCAGAATCAAAAACAGAATCCACTTTATTGACCTTGTGAGTTTAAACATACCAAAAAATTGTCTCAGGTTTTTAAGAACTTTCTATCTGTAAGAACTTAATCACTTACAAATCTTTAAAGCTAATTTCTTTTCTTCTCAATTCGTTTTGTTCTCACTTCTGGGAATTTGCTGAGGTAACTAAAAAGGCCTGATGCTAATTTGCTGATCGCTGATGCAGTAAAATAACGCCCTCATCCTCCCACCACCCTCCCCGCTGCACCACAGAAATTGTTGAGGTAGATTTTCCATGTCGCCCCAGCTCCAAACTTTACCCTCGTAGGTGATGTCATCTGTGCAAATTTCCTGACCTCTTACTCAATCCCACTGGAGACAAAGAACCCGCTACACATCCTTTTTCACCTTTTTATCGGTTAGCCTTTTGCCCACGATTATTGACCAGTTCACACAACATGACATAAGTTTTCTATTCGAATTAGTTAGTTTTATTGGTCACAAGGTCCTACTCGAATGTAAATTATATTTTTCTACAATATATGACTGTAATCAAGCGGTTTTGTCAGTATCTCCAAGTACATATAGTAAACCATGTCTAAACCATGTCTAATATAAGATATTAACAAGTCAGATTCACTTGTATTTTACTCTAATAGTTTTCACACATCGAAGTAAGCATGCTCTTATTGCTTTGCACCCCTGCCTCTGTCACAAACCACAGGTTTCAGTTTGCCTCTTGCAGAAGATGAAGCTCTGCAGAGGCCGGTTTTGGTGTTTGTGTGTCTGTATATTGATCTATATGTCTGTACTTATAACTAACGAGTTGTAACCAGGGGAGAATATATTTATGCTTGTCTTGTCTATTTTAGCAGCTTAAGTAACTTTAGATATGTCATTATTATACCATTCTGTGAAATTCAAATGCGCATTGCAAGACGCAGTAACAGGATATTACACAGCTTAAAAGCAACATATTGTACAAATGCTGTTTAAAATGAAGTGAACGTGTGATAACTAAACAAGTAAGAATTAAAGTATTAGTGATACAACTGTGTAATGACACAATAATCTGATATTCAAGAGGTCATTGCTTTGAACATTTATTAGGATCTTTGCTTGTTAGAAAACTGTGTCAATTTTACGTACAATTTAAGCATGTGTGTGTCATTGTATTAGATTTGTGGCTTAAAGGTTACTGTGCCCCCTCCCCCCCTTTTCCTGTGCTGACCGCATATGTAATACACATATATAAAGTGAAGCACCTCTTGCTGTTTTTTCCTCTCAGTTCTGCATCAGTAACCTATACCTCAAAATCCCCACATGGTTAAATTCAAGAAACAAAAAGACAAACGTTGTAGTCAATATCAATACCATCAGCATAGGAAAAAATGCCCTTACATTTTTTTTCTTTTAAAAATTACTTACTTACTTGTTAAAAAATTGCTTTGCAGTACAGAAATAAAGTAAATAAGCAACCATTGTTATTAAAACTCCAACCACTGTCTTTAGGCCCATTAGTTTTACTGAATAGGAAAGAAGATTTGAAAATAAAACTCTGTTTAAATTAAAGTTCACAGATTGAAGTTAGAGAAGAGTCACAGATTTGAATCATGATTTGTAACTGCCTCTTAAACTAGTCGTTATTTTCGTCAACATGTTCATACACATTACTATCATTAAAGATAGATTAGAAGATTAGATCATATAATTTCACTTATCACCTTACATTATCTTAAACCATATCCTTCAAAAAACCCACATGAATGAGCCGCAGGGAAAAGAAATTAAACCCACAATGCATCTGCACGCTGCACAGGCATTCACACATACGAGGTGGTAGTGAAGCAGATATGATATTTTCTATTTCATAGAATTTTTTCTCACCCACAAACCTCCTCTCCGCCTTCTGCCCCTCACTCTTATGTTCCGATCTCTCTTTTTACTGAGAAGTGGTGACCACATGACCGCAGGCTTGTCTGCATTTTGGGTAGTTTCAGGTCTGTACTTGGTCATGGAACTTTTTCCGCCACATGTACCTGCAGCCCCACGCACACACACAAGCACACACTCCACACATGACTGACTATTAAAGTGAGGGGCTGTGACACTGACAGAAAGAAGACAGACACCTTTGAGACAACATTATAGACAAGCGGGTCAGATACACGACGCAATAGACGCGATCAAGATGATGATGATGATGAAGAACCCCATCATTCTGCTGTCCTGTATCTTGCTTTTGTCATCTCTCGCCGTCATGGCATCTGAAAGTAAGCCGACTGCATTGCACTTTTTTATTTTAAGAGAAAATTTATCTTCAAGTAATGATTTCTTAATGTCCCTCTTGGGGACCAATTAAACTCTAAAAGGTCAAAACAATCAATGATACTATACCAGAATTGGGTTAAAGAAAAAAAAAGAAAAGCTACTCATTACAGTACCAGTCAGCCTAATAAGCTTTATACTGTGCTTTCTGACCTTTGGGAGGGGAGAAGTCTCACAGCTTTTCATAAATGAAAGCATTAATAATAGTCAGTGATTTAAAAAAATGAAATGTTAAAAAATCTGATTGGATTTATATATTTTAACAAAGACTGTTAAGTTTAAAGCGTTTAAATGATTGGATTTATTACCTTGCTTGATGTTGAATCACATCATAATCTAACTAAACCACAGCCGTCTTCAGCGGGTTACAGCTGCATTCAGGGTCACACAGTGTAAATGTAGACTTTATAAAGTGAAATGGGAAAATGCGCAAAAAAGACCATTTCATTCTGCTGATTGTTATTGTTGTTATTCCTGTGACATTTCTGTTTCTTTCTTGTTCCCCAGACAGCAATGGTCCATCTCAATGCTGCTTTGACTTTCAGCAAGCAAGGCTGCCGAAGAAAAGAGTGGTGAGCTACAAACACACGGACAACCGGTGTGCAAAGAGAGCTGTGCTGTGAGTATCTCTTATTACTAAACTTAACCAGCACAAGTTCAGAATCAAAAACAGCTTGTGAGTTTAAATATACCAAAAAATTGACTCAGGTTTTTAAGAACTTTCTATATATCATATTCTATAAGTCCATATGAATATAGATTTACATAGACATGACAAACAGTAACAAATGCACAGTATATACTTGAGTTGAAATGTTAATATACATTTATTGAATGCTCTCTTAATGTTAATAGTCTCATTAAAAAAGACAAACTATCTGTCACATACACACACTAAAAGCAGCTTCGACACTCTTTGTTTCCTTTTTAGTTTGACGATGAAGAATGGTGCTGATTTCTGTGTCGACCCGTCTGTGGCGTGGGTCCAGACTATCATCAAGACCCTGCATGCAAACCAAGGCTTAAAAACCGAACGCCCCTGAATCCAAACGATCTGACTGACCCAATGTATGCTATAACACACTGAGACAATCAGAAGTGGAGATGTAGTGGTAACCTGCAATTAATCTTCATAGCTTTCTCCATTCTTATACAAAATATATTTCTATTAGCTAATACAAAAATATTTATAATGTGTTTTTTTGTTTGTTTTTATATCATTTCAAATTAAGTATTAAAAGATTATATATAAGCTATATTACAGTAAATCATGAGCTAAAATTGTTTTATGATATAATATAATATATCTTTAAAAAAATTGTATCTTAATAATAACTAATTTTCTCTTTGTGTTTATGCACCAACCCTTTGAACTGAATTAAAGTCCGCATTGTTGTCTGCATTCAATACACGCATCATATTTCTGTGAAAACATCAGCACTTCAGAGTTGATGTGGTTTCTGGCAGCCACAGGAAGTCCTGAGCTCTTTGACTCTAAAGGCAAGTCACTTTCTGTCATGTCAGCATCAAGTACAGCAGTTTGGTGTCTGATGTACCTCAGCGACCAGCAGAGGTCGCTCTTCTCTTTTTTACATAATCTCTCAAAGGTCCAAAAGTGTGTCACAGTGGTTTCCACAGCCAGCGTCTCTTACTGCTCTACATTGATGGCAACAAAATGAGGAATTGTTCAATCTCATTTGCAACTGCACTCTTGAGAACAGTATCTAAGTGAGATGGTGTTTGAAACATCTCAACACTGTTTTCATCTAAATGCTAAAACCCCAGTGTGTACAGTTATGAAAGTATGTGCTAAAGTAAAATCTGACAACTAAAAAACCCACAACCACCGTCTGTGGTCAAGGAAAACTTGAGGGTAAATATAAGATAACCACACTGTAGCCGACAAGTTTAACTTACTTTGTTGGACTTTCTCAACATTTCTAGACAAACTGACTCGAAACCCTCCTCCTGCCCCAGAACGATGCCTCAAATGACGTTAATGTGGTGACATCATCACCTAGCTTTTCTTGAAATAGTTTCAGACCCAGATTTTTGTTTTTATGCCTTGCCCTCCGTGCAGCTTAATATGTATGTATGTACACAATATTATGAGCACAGTTACTCAATGAGAGCTCACGGCGAAGGCTCTATACTCTCACCACAGGTGACCCAGAAGAGGAGATGGTCTGATTTAAATTTTGGAGGACCCTGCTGCTTAGATCTGCTTGCTAATGAGGAAGAAATCAGAGATGGTGTGATGAGGCAGCTCAAGTGCTTCTTGTTTGCAATTGTGATGATAATCAATGATCGTGTCACTAAATAACAATTATTAAAAGCAACCATATATCACTATCATCTCACTTAAAGGTTTTGAATTTGCCGTTGCTGTTATGAGAATACTCATTCATGAGACCATGAAGGGAGTCTTGGCGATGTCCTATTAAATTTGCATATAAGCACGTCTGTCGGCGTGACCTACCTGTAGCAAAAAGAAATGAGGACACAAGCAAGCAGCCTGAGGTTTTACAGCCACCAGTGGGGGAAGAAATATCCAGATCCTTTAGCGTAAAATTACCCCATTACAAGTAAAAGTACTTAATTAAAATCACACTAAGTTAAGGTACAGAAGCATTATTAGAATGTGCTGTTCTTATTTTGTCGGAAAATGGCCCCAGTGAGTGGTATCATTATATATGACATTATCAGATTGTTAAAACTGATGCAACAATACGTCGGTGGCATTGATGCTGTGCCCAGTTGAGGCAAAGCTACTATGTTGTATCGAGTCCTCTCCAAAGGGTCACAAGATAAATTTGAGGGGTCATGACATGATTAAAGAACAAACAAAGTTCTGATACACAAATGTACAGTCATTTTGGATTTTTCTCTAAACCTTGCTTTTTTTTTTTAAATAACAGATCATTTGACCTGTTTGGCCTCTAACACTTATCTAAATGACACAGTCTCCTTCAAAGCGGGAACTTTTCTTTGGTGAAACTGCTAATAACTTACAGACATCTGAAATGTATAAATTAGTAATACTTTGCTATGTTTAGTTAACTTAGGACCCAAAAGCTTAGGGACTTAGGGAACAATGATGATAACAGAGGGAAATGGAGAGATGTAGGCTCCTGGGAGTTGACGGCGAGCAAGACAGGTAGCGTGGTCTGGAGGAAAGGATGATCAGACATGGAAGATGAGCGAGGAATGTCGGTGGAGAGCGAGCAAATAAGCCTCCGGTTCACAGAGTTGACTGAACGATCAGGCTACGTGTGGATGAAGAAACAGGGTGGATGTACAGCGGAGTAGACAGCAGGATGGATGGCGGGTGTTGTGGCTTGGGGCAGGTGAGTAAGATGGACACCTGTCAGGGAGCTGTGAGGATTAGATACAAGGAGAGATAGACAGAGAGGGGGTGTACAGGTGACACAAGGGGAAGGGAAAAACAAACCCAAGGAATAACTTGATTCTAATACTGACACTTTAATAAGTAATTTTAGTATTATTTCCTATAGAGAATTGTGTTCACAATGGGTGTTAGTCAAGAGGCAGCTGATATTTTTAAGATGTAGTGACAAATAAACACATGTAATGATCACTGAAGACATAAAATCCCTCCAAAGCTCAGATGTTGATGAGCACAAAGAAGCTTTCTCTCTTTATTTTATGTTTATTTCATGTTTGTTAAAAAAAGAAAACACTCTGCTGTGATACACCTTTAGAGGGAATTCACGCAGCGTTACGGGAGACCAAGAGAGGCAAAGAGATGAAAAGAGAGAGAAGAAAAGGACAGAGTGAACGGTAGAGTCGCTGTGGTGATGATACAGTCCGGGGGTGATGGACACAATGGGATGTCATCAGGAGCACTCTTGCGCACAGCACACACACACACACTCAAACACACAAACGTATAAAAATAACCAGCCTGTGATGTCAGCTTTTCCTGACAGATGGAATCAACATAAATTAAACCCTGACATAACAAGAGAGAGGGTGTGTGTGTGTGTGTGTGTGTGTGTGTCCGTGCAAAGTGTAGAAGCAATAAGGCAGGCAGGATGGAGACAGAGTAAAAGAGGTTCATGCAATTAAATATGCTTGAACATTTTTAGCAACAAAAGTGTGACAGCATGTGTCAAGACCAACGCCTGTCACACACACACACACACACACACATACAGACACTTTTACACTTCAGGCTCTACAGCAGGTACACAGGACAAAAGACAGACAATGCTAGTTGACAGGCAACGAGCAAAAACAAACAATTGACAGACTCCAGAGCATCAGTTACATTTCCTATCACATCCTGTTGAATATAGCTCATTGACACACACACACACACATGTACACATGTAATTAGAAGATTAGAAAGGGTAATTAGACTGTAAATCACCTATCTAATGGTGGTCATGTTTCACTCACCTAATAGAGGCAGATTCGTGAGTCACCAGTGTGACTCTCAAAACCAAAATGTCACTTTAAGACGGCTGCCGTAGAACTTTTCTTGTCACGTTGTCATGGTAATAAGCATCAGCACATTACACTGCTTGCCTTTGGCTGAACAATCCAATGATGATTGAGTTCAGCGGTCCAGATTTGTACGACTCCTGCTCTGTCAGACCCAATGATAATGCTGCTCTGCATGACAAAAAAAAAGTAAAACCACCGCTATCTCGTGTGTCTCAGAGATTAGAAGGAAATTAAAAGTGGGAATTGAACAGAAATTAAGAGGGATGGAGAGAGAAAGAGAGGGGAGGGTGGGATAGAGAAGGGACCAAAAACCTGGAGATCAATATCTTCCATATAATTACCTACAGCTTCTGGGTTGCTAGGAGACCGAATAGAGATGAGAGAGAGGGAAAGAGAAGGAGATGAGACAGAGAGAGAGAGAGAGAGAGAGAGAGAAGAGAAAGTGAAAGAGAAAGAGAGAGAGTCATAAAGGCTGAGAATAATTTCAAGGTTGCACTGATTTTCATTGTGTTTTTGCCACATATAGAGCTCATGCCGTGTGTGAAGAGTGAAGAAGAAGAGGAAGAGGAGGTGAAAGAATGAGACAAAGGGAATTACATGAATGTAGAGTTAGTGGAGGAGGAAGGAGGGAGAAAGGGAGGGGTGAGGACTCAGAAAGATATGTCTGATCTTTAGGGGACTGGATTTCATGAATAATTACTGAGATATTGACACTGTCTGCCTCTTCATCGTCCACCGCCCTGACCGCTCTCCACTCGTTTTTATCTTTATCTTATCTTCCTTTGGCTTCTCCCTCCTCCCTGCCTTGATTTATGTCTCTATATTGTTTTTTCCCATATTTTCTGATGTTTTTCCATCCAATTTATCCTACTTTTCTTTCCTTCTTTCTTTTTTTTGTCTGTCAATATCTGTGTCCACTGCTATATGACTGTATATTCACAGGGACGAGTAACAATTAGCTTTGAAAATGTGCTTTAAAATATGACACTTTCATTAGCATCAGCATCATTATTACATTGGAAATGTTTTTTCTTTCTCACGGCCACCACGTCTTTCTGCTTACTCAAATCTCATGTGAATGTATGAATGAATTGAATAAATGTAAACACACACAGAACTATAACCTATTGGGATTAAGCAAACATTTCAAGTTTGTGTTCATCCTATGCAGAAATAAATGAAAGAGTTGAATGCATTTAACCATTCAGTGCATTAATCACTTACTGGATTCAGATGCGCCGAATAGCAGGCTTGTTGAATGTGATCTCATTTAACGGTAACATTATATTAGGTGCACTGTTCCTTTAAATGGAGGGAGAGGATGGGGAGCACAGGGCGGGAGAGAGAGGGAGAGAAAGAGAGAGAGAGAGAGGGAGAGTAGTAAAAAGAAAAAGGGGATTGTTGTGTGCACTTTGTCTTTGAGAGGTGTGTGGGTTGAGCATGATTTGACTGAAAGAAGGGAAAGAAAAGAAAGGAAAAGAAAAGAGAGCAGAGAAAGTGACTTCAGAGGAAATTGCTGAAAAGAGCTGCACATCCTTCGAGGATTTTTTTTTCTCTCTCTGAAGACATTCAGATATTTTTAAGGAGGACCTGTCACTGATTTAACATTCCTTGTTGGACATGGGAACAAATGGCACATATCACTGACTTCTGATGAGTGGTCACTTTTGAGGGCTTGAAGGGATTTAAAAGAGGATAAGTCAGCAGTGTTGAAGAGATTTCTCCAATTCTTGCTTTACTTCAGACTTGTCTCTTGATGGGACTTAAACAGCTGTGAGGTGACTTTGAAAGGAATTTCAGAATCTGTCAGATTATTAATGGAAATTACAACTCTCCAGGGAATCCACTTGAATATTGCTGAAAAGCTTTTAGGCAACAGGAAATCCCTTGGATCAGTCTGGAGGCTTTTTAAAGCGACTTTCTGAAAACATTACAGGATAATTCATTTCATCACCTTCTTTTGGAATAGAATTAAACATTTCTGATTATTCTATGAACATATGTAGATTTTCTTTTCCAATTTACCATAAATTTACACTATTTGTAGACAACGTGTTGATGTTATTATTTATTTGCTAATGAATGAGACATAAATGGTGGCTTGTGATCTAATTCTTAAAGCATAGATATTTTACCTGCTTATCAGCAACTAGTTTCAGACGTTCAGTCTTCAGACGTAAACCAGAAAGAGGAAAGAAAAATAAAAAACAAATGGCACAGAAAGAGGGAGGAACAGAGCAGGGGCGCGTTAAGACCGGGGACAATCTCGGAGCCAAAGCCATGTCTGGGGCCCCTACAGCAGGTGGAGGAGTGGTGGTGGAGGTCCGGGAGAAGAAGGGACCTCTGAGGGCTGCGATACCCACGATGCCTTTCCCCCTGGCGGTCATCTGTCTGTTTCTGAACACCTTCATACCCGGACTTGGTAAGTCAGGAATCACTCTTTCTTTTTCTCTCCTTCTTTAAATCACCCTGACAGAATTACTTTCATGTTTCTCTGCGTAGAAATCAGAGGCTCTGGGAAAAAAAGACCTAAGACCGGCAAAGACGTGAAGAATTTACATGCCATGATGTGTATGCCAGCAAATAAGAAGATAAACACACATGAGGGAGAAAAAAGCAAATAAATAGCAGAGGGACAGAGGGGAATGTTGAGTGACCATAATAGTTGCATGGGAATTTTGCACACACTGACCAGAGAAAATTAGTTTGGATAATAAACTCCATTTCCTCACAAACCTCAACCACAAATCTAATTTCAAGCCACCAGGTTTTTACCATAAGAGATGATCAAACTGTTGTGGGGACTTATTTTTAGTCTTCTTTGGGAAAAAGAACAAAATATTACTTGTATTAAATGTACAAGACACACCTCTCTCACCTCTTTGTCTGCCTGCGTGTCTGTATTTTCCTGTGTGTGAGGAAGGCTTTCGCTCCTTGTGTTGAAATAAGAGTGTCAAAGTGTAAATACACCCAGCACGTGTGGTGTCCAGATGTCGTCGCTGCAGGTAGAAATATCACCCCTACCATCACAGGTGTCATCCTTAAGGGCAGCGACACCATCACTGTGGGCGGGTACGTCATAGCAACAGGTGGAGACATCATCGCTGTGGGTAAACTCAACATCTGCATCATGACCATGGGTAGACACCCTCACAAAGTAGTGTTAAGGTGTGAACTTAGCAGCTTGTACCTTTTTTTCTGGAAGCCATTTAAATGGTATCAGAATACATTTCATACACATATTATGCGTTCTTTCATGATTTTTATCAATAAAATTTTGGAATTGAAACATTTCAAGCACCGCTGATTTGCACCTATTTCAGCTGTGAAATTATACCAGAGATCCTGCTTGTAACTCCAAGTTGGGCTGAGCCAGTCTTTTCAGGTTGCAAGGCTACAATTTCAAGGAAAGCAAAATTCACCTTTTTTTTCCATTTTTTTTTCATTGATAAATCGATATTGACTCCTAAAGGATCATAGAAGGCGACTATTCTGTAGCTAAGACTCAGGTTCATACCACATTTGTTGTAATGTTTGTGCTCAAGATTGTAATATGAAAGGAAAGCCCACAACATATATGAAACACTACATGTATACATGTAAATGCATGAACTAGACAGCAGATTTCAAAGGTATCTAGTAGAAAGTAGAGCTGATTAGTTGCTGGTTGGATCATCATACCATCATCCATGTAACCAATGATAAAACACTCTTGTGTCTTCGGTTTTGCATACATAAAGTTATATATAATTGTATTATGTATTTGATCCACAACATATTCTCAGTAAGCCACTTTATTAGGTGTTATTTATTACTATGTTTATAGTTTACAGTGGTTTTGAAATAGACTGCATCATACTGAGAGATGGTGCTAATGTTTTGCTTAGAAGCTTATTAGTAATTTATTTTGTTGCAGATTTGAATGAGACAGATTTGGTGAAGTTTTGCCTATAATGGCGCAACAGCAACGTGATGAATTTAAATGAATGAATCTGTCTCATTCTTCAACTGTGTGTATTTCTGATGCGGATCCAGACGTTTTTTTTTATTGCCGGGATTGCCTCTGCCTTCTGTCCTCTAATTGCCAACGCTTAATCGCCTTACTTGGTTGGACGTCTGCGTATGTCTGTGTATAGTAAGATTATGTAACAACATCTGGTGGGTGAAGACATACACACGGCACACAGCATTAGTCTCTTCAATACGTTGAGCCCCCCACACACACACACATACAAAGTACCATATCACCCACTGTCTGAAAATAACACACACGCTCATTTATAAAAATTTCTTAGAGTTAACACATTGAGATCGGGCTCACAACGTCTTCGTACATCTTCGTACAAAATGCAAAATTTCACACACAGTCATTCATCAAAAGTCTGTCTACACTGAAAAAAAGAGGAATTTGTTTCAGGAATAGCATATAGAAAACAGAGATCAAGAAGGAACACATACAAAAAACAAGACCCAACAAGAGAGATACCCAGACGCCGATGTTTTTCACTCATCACCAAATCAACTATTTGGAGTCCTCTCCGCCGCTCGCCTCTGATCTATTGGTCAAAACTCTTTCGAGATGTGTTATGTGTGTGCCTGTCCTCTCGCCTTTTCTTTCTTCTTTTCTTTCTCTGTGTCTTCTCTGTCATCTGTCCCCGCTGATGAAGGCTTTAGATGTCAAACTCTTGAAATCTCTTCTCTTATCCATTCATTTTTCTTTTTTTTTCCCCCACTTTTACACACATTCAGCTCTTGTCTATTGGCTGCTGCCTCTCCACATGTGGATAATGTGGAATCATTTACTGCTTGAAAAGCAAAGTGACAAAGTAAGGTCAGCGAACACCTTGACCCGATTAATCAGCCCCCCACCACACCCCCACTTCTGGCAGGAATGTTGCCTCAACATGTTGCCTTGAAAATTGTCCCCAACAAAAGCATCAACTCATCTAGGTGTGTGTGTGTGTGTGTGTGAGTGTGTGTGAGTGAGTGTGAGTACAGTCTGAGTGTGTATGTGGGCTGGCCTGAACGCCTTGACATTTCATTGAATAGCTGCGGCTAGTTGCCATGACAACAATGCCTGAAATGAACACAATGCATGTGAGTGTGTGCGTGCGAGTGTGTGCAAGTGTGTGTGTGTGTGTGTGTGTGTCAGCACCGGCTGGGTCTAATTGACTGGGACTGAAAGCAGCGTCTCGTTCTATTCATCCTCCAGCCAAAATAAAATTTAGAAATGTGTAATTGAATTTGGACAAGACTCAGAGAAGGCCACGGTCTCCTGCCGACACACACACACACACACACACACACACACACACAGGTGTACGAATAAACACACACATGCACATACACAAAAGATGACACGCACAAGTCCACTCAGCACCTGGCTCCTTGCTATTGTTTCATGTCTGCCACTGTAACGTTGCAGTGAAAGAAAAACTGTCTGCTAAGAAACATTTAAAACAGGAAAACTGAAAGTCAGTTACGTTCCAGACGACTTGACATTTGTCCACTAGCAAAGAACGACACACACTGTAAGCGCTTTCTGATCTGATGCCACTATATACTGCTGATTATGATCTGTAAGGTCAGGGAGCTTTGTGGTCGTGGCTGAAGGAAGGAGTGAAACAGCTTGCATGACTCCTACCAAAGGTGACTAAATCCGCCTCATAGCACCTCTAAAGTTCACTAATCAGCACATTTCTTTTCCTGTTTGTTTAATATGTACAGAAAACCAAAGTGTCAAAGTGACACGTTGTGGTTTTATGGGGAGTTAACTGCAAGAAATAAAGGATAGGACGTGAATTCTGATCTTTGGTGTCAAAGTGTTGTTTGTTAAACAGAATTTTGCCACCATAGTGGTTCATGTGGTTTGAGGAAGACTTTCACACTTTGGGAAATCCGCTCCTTTAGTTTCTTCCTGAGAGTTAGATTAGAGGATCGATACCACTCACATATTAGTGCGCCCACTGTAGAGTTAGAGCCAGGAGCTAATTACATTAGCTTTGCACAGGGGCTTTGGAGTTGGGGGGGAGAACCGAGCATACAGGGCCCACAAATATGCTCAAATGAATAGCCGTGGACGAGGGAAGGGGCCCATAGAGAACGCTTCTTTACAGCATTCAGGATTTTGTGCCACGCTCCTGGCTCTGCATGAATACTGGAAGCAAGCCTGGCTCTGTCCAAAGTTACAAAAATATTTCTACCACCACTTTGAAAGCCCAGTAGCCACATATCTTGTTTGTTTAATCCACACACAAACAGAATAAAATGACAAATTGTGTTTGTGGGAGTTGAGTGCTGTAACTGTTCCTTTGGTGAAGCAGCCTGAAGCAGCCAGTCAACCGGAGCAGAGGTACAGTACAGAAGTACAGCACAGAGGTGTATGGGTGGACAGATAACCTGCTGTTTGTCAGGGAATAGTTGCTGGTAACTCTTTTTTTTTTTTAACTTCAGACAGACCCAGACTACCTGTTTTCCCCTGTTTCCAGCCTTCGTGCTTAGTTAAATCGACCAGCTCACATTACATACAAACATGAGAGTGGTATCGATCTTTTCATCTAGCTAGTCAAAGAAGGCCGAATTGTTCCTGTAAGATCAGGCATCTAAGAACTTGAGTAGTCAGACGATTACACTTACAGTATGATAAGTTCACATAGTGATGTGTTGTTTTCTGACTGTTCAAATGACATTTCACACGTTAAAGAATCAACTTCACATGAGCTGTATTGTAATGAGAAAAATGACAAAAAAGACACAGAAACTGGTGCCTTTTTTGTGTCGTTTTTTTTTTTTTTAATTGATTGGAGGCAAAATATTCTGATTACAATAAAGCCCATTTCATTAATCTAAAATATATAATCAACAAACAAACTCTGGTTTCTCCAAGCCGAGCCTCAAATGTGATGTACAAAGAGTGTATTTCTATGCCATAGGCTGCATGTAAAGAGTCAGTGTCGTAAACCCAGAGCACTACAGCGAGTTGTAGGGTTCAATCTGACAACCTCCTCCTCTCTGGTCCTGCCTGACGTTGTGTTGCCAGAATCTGACATTGTCCCCGCAAAAGTAATCAAGACGGAGTAAAAAATCTATCGGTGAGTCCCACAGAAGCTGTTAGTCAGTGCAGTATAAACTGATAAAGGGCTGTCAGCTTGTAAATAATAACATGCACTTATTGTGAAGGAAGCTTGGAGGTCACCGCTCGTCTTGTGTTACAATCTTTGCCATAAGAGGACAGGAGAGCACGAGTCGTTCGCACAGCGAGCTGAAGTGGATATATGATTTAGCCCTGACTGTGAGTGTGTGGGAGGCAGAGGTCACGTGTGCGCATGGGCCTGTGCGTGCGAGCACGTGTGTGATTGATTGTATGTGATATTGGAGACCCTGCATCAGTTTATGTGCTCCTCCTGACATCTTGCCTCTGGATGTTTGTGTACGTGTGTGTGTAAATCTGTGGACGTAAGGACCTCTATCTTTATGAGGACTGAATGGGCTCACTGTGAAAGTGAGATAAGGAAGAAACTCCAAAGTGAGGACATTTTTTATTTTAGTCTTCATTTGAATCTGGTTAATTGTGAATTAGTTGTAGAGTCAAAGACCATGGTTAGATAAGAGCTAAGTCTGTTTTTTTTTTGGGTTGTGAGTACACCAGCATTGCATAACCTGACTCTGATCAGCACTACAAATGTTGTGAATGGCTGTGAGGTTTATAAAGGGGCTCCGTACTGCAGGACATGACAGTAATGTTGAGTTCATGCTGCATGATACGATCATGTACAGACATTTTCTTGTGATGCCAGGATCGCTTAAAGTCTCTCATGCTCTGTTCTGTAACATCTCCAGCTCTCCCGATGGCGTAAAGACAGGCTGACTTTAAATAACTACTAAATGACTAAATATTGAAGCCCTGTATGCAATTCTAATGTAATTGTTGGATTCAGAGAAAACATTCAATAGCGCTGGGCTGTACATAATTATCACTTAAGGACCAGCTTTAATGTAGTGAAGCTATAATATCTATAATAACGGCTATAATATCTGAGCACTACAAATACCCCAAAGTGACTGAATTATCAAAGTTAGATTCTTCTGGTCAAATAATATTTTAAAAGTAACATAACTGATTACTTTTGGTGTTGGACAATTTAATGTATTTACTTTTTAATCAGTGATATTTAATCAATCAATTTTTTTTAATAACTTTCCCAACTCTGTCTTTCAGTGAACCTGTCTTTGTCTTTTATTTTCTCACCCCGTCTCTTCTTCTTTTTTGTCTCTTTTTCTTTCCCTTCCTTTCTTTCTGTCTTTCACGCTCTTACACTCCATCATTAACCTCCCACACTACCAGTGGGTGCTTTGTAGAGCTCTCTGTGTAATTACGGTCATTAGTCTGGGTAATATCTAGGCACACACGCATTTTGCACACACACACGCGCACACCCAATCTCCCACATGCGACACACACAGAGGATCCAAGAGCTTTTCACACATGGAGGATTGTTAGAGGAGATTTGTCAAACTGAGAAGATAAAAGATTTATTTAACCTTTATTGTTGCAGTTGGGTATTGTTGAGCACACACATGTATCTGTTCAGTCCTTTATCCAGCTGCACACAGCCAGCTATTTCCTCGACGATTTGCTTGCTTGCTCATATCAATCACGGGCAGTTTGAAAGGCACTGCAAGAGGTCAGCAGCTATAAACTGTGAAACACTGACATAATATATATCTTTTATTGCTTTGATATTGCCTATGGTGTAGAATTAATCTTACATTAACAGAAGATTTCCTTCAAATGATTGTGCATATTTCCCTTAATGTCCAACAGCTGGCATGTTTAAAGCCATTAATTCTTATTTTATTAACTTCTGCTCGTGAAACAAAGGTAAGATAATGAGACAGCACAGAAATCCGATGCTGATCTCTTAGATGCTGATAACTGGAAAAAAGTGTTAGGTGTACTGTTACATTAATCAATAATGAAAATAATGAAAATAATCATTAGGTGCAGCCCCAATTGATGTACATATTGATCATGCTCATAGGTACATAAAAAATACGTAAAAAAATTCTTCCAACATTAATGATAAAAACCTACCATTCGGGGAACATAACACATAATTAGCCAGACGGCATAAATCCTGTTTTATGTGCCAACGATGGAAGTGATGTGTAACCGTTCAGCCACCAGCTTGCTGTCAATCACGGCTCATGTCTGGAGGTGGGCAGTTCCACCAGCAGCCAGAGCATCTGCTGGTGGGTGTGGCCTCTGCGACCTGAAAATTTCGCTCTGATCAGACCATATCGGCTCTGGGTGGAATCTCATTTTAGCCCACTGTTGCTCTTTCTGTGAGATGCTTTGAAATGAGCATCGGCATATAGACGCTAGAAAGGAAAAGTGAATTCATCTCCCCTCTTCCACATGTAAACCTTTTTTTTTAATTTATTTTTTTTTTAAACTTTCCTGGGGCTGCTCACTATTCTGGGACTGTGCTTGTGCCAGGGTTTGACTTTTTGGAAACCATTCCAGATAAGGCCAGCGTAGGCCATGTGAATATAAATATTATGGTGTGCATTCAGATATGTCTGAGATTATGGGACAAATGAAGTAAATCTGCAGTATCTGTGTTACTATAGAAAGATTCATTATGACAGAGCTCTCAGTTTTACGCTTGCCTGCTAAGTTATGGTAAATCCAAAAGAGAGGCATGTAAACAGAGAAGCAGGCAGAAAGAAAAACAAGGGAACAGACTGAGAGAGGAAAAAGTGATAAGAAACTAACTTCTATATGAGTCGACTTTGGCCTTTTTCCTCGCTCCGGAGAAACAAGATGCAGCTGGCAGCCTGGCCAATCTAGCTCCTCCCCCTCCCCCCACCTGCTTGGCTTGCTCTGTTATTTGAATTCTTCCAAAGTGACAAGAAATGGAGCTTGCAGAAAGAGAGGGGGCCAAGGCCATGATGCACCCAACGCCCACCAGGCATATTTTGTGTTGCATTCAATGTTTGCAGTAGTCAGTGCTTTCTTTTTTAAAAAAAGGGTGCAAAAAGCTTGCAGAGAGAGTTCAAACAGCTGACCAGCATCAAGTGATTCTGTGAATAATGCATGAAATTTGTACAAAGGAAAGGATTTCTTTGACTAAATGACTCAGTCCTTAAGAAAACACCTCACATTCAGATATTTTATCCTCAATGAGACTCTCTGGATAACTAAATAAAGGCTACAATGTATTTTTCAATTAATCTTAAGCCACTTTAGTGACACTTTTATCACCAATGACAGCTGTAATGCAAAATCCCATTGATGCTGTTGATACAGTCTGAATTGTAGAGATCTCAAATGCGAACTGGCACGTCTCACAAATGCACAATTATACAGACCCCATAGTCAGAAGACATTAAATGAATAAAGAGGGATGATAAGTAAAATAGAACAAATATTAAGGAATAAATATTTCAGAGTGCTGTTGGAGTATGAGAGTGATAAAACTACTAAAGCCCTTTAGTGTATTTGGGAACTGAATTTGTATGAATCATTTGATGAACATGATAAATGCGATGAAATCTAAGATAAGATAAACCTTTATTGATCCCCGGCGGAGAAATTTGGTTGTTGCAGCAGCACAGTGACAGCACTAAGTACAGATAAGTATAGACATAAGAGAATAAATAACAAAGATATAAAAAAGGTGTATAAAAACTAGAGATAAAGAATAAAGATCACAAATTATAGACAAGCATTTGAAGACAACACCAAACAAATATATTATTAATGTTAACACCATAATATATACATATATTATGATTAAGTCAATAATGGAACCTAATTTGTCTGCATTCATGTGGAGATGTAATAGAAGTATAATATAGACTAGACTGAAGCAGGTGGGTCTGATGTAAACATGATGTAATACAGTAAAATACAGTAATATGGTATGAGAACATATGTAGTGTAAGGCGAAATTTTGTGACATATTGCAGCATATTGCATAGTATAGAGCACTATAGTATAAGGGCATTGTACTGCAATGTAGCATATGGTAGTATTGTGATATTATAATATTATAACATAGTATAAAAAAGTATTTTAAAAAATTCAGAGGTGTTTCCTGGGACTGGGACACAGTTAATCAACCCATCAGAGAGACAACAGACAGGGAGAGGTGAGGTGACTCTCTAAAGCTGTAAATCTGAGTGTTGTGTGGTGTTATAGATTGTCATAATCACTGCTATTGTACAGTCTGATGGAAGCAGGTACAAATGAGCGCCTGCAATTAAAAAGCTATGATCCTAGGTATAGCCTGTTATCTCGTAATCCTGCTAATTTAGTGTGAGTCCTCTGGCTGTAATGCTGACATGCAGGAGTTTTTCCATTCACAAAAATTAATGTATGGATGTCAGGTAGGCTGGAACAAACACTGCTAGTAGTTTGTTGGTGAGTCAAGGTGAAATGGTGCCAAAGAAAAGACTGTAGGCATGTAGACCAATGATACACAGAGTAAAAATCATCATTTATATATATCCTATTCCTGAGGAAATGTTGTCATGGAAACATCCTGTAATGAAATAATTTGATTTGTGTGCACTGGGATGCACGTGCTTCGTAAAAGTGCGACACATGAAAAGCGCACACACACACACACACACACACACACTTGGAGCTCCAGATCTCCAGATAACAGGTAGAAACATTGTTGTTCATTTAGGCAGACAGATTGTCCACAGATAATTCTGTTTTCATCAATATGAGTGTGTCTTTCTGTGTTTTTTTCTTCCAGAGTTATAGATTCACTAAATCATCAACATCAGCCACTGGGACGCTTAGTGTGAAATATCACTGTTGAGCAGTTTCAGTCTCCAATTGGCCTCGCTGTGCTCAATCTGTAATTCCTTCTTGGCAGAGGAGTTTTACTGTGTTTAGACATTCATGGACCCAAAAGCCTACTGACTTTTCATGTGGTTGTTATTTTTGTTTTTGGTGGAATACAAGTTCAGTTATATTCAAAGATTATTGGATGGATTTGTTCAAATATCCATCGTGTCTAAATGATGAACCTTTGGTGATCCAAATATCACCAAATGGCTGCAAAACGTGTTCACATCTTTTTGTTTGGTGCTAATTACTGCTTACACATTAAAGATATCATCTCAAAGACTTTCATTTAAATAAATGTCTGTTAAGTCGCTATCTGTCGTCGAATTGGATACCACAATGATGGTGGCGTCTATGGCGACTGATGAAAGTCTTTGATTTTATTATGACCTGGATGCTGTTGCCGACTTTCCCAGAAAATTTTCACAGTTAGGCTTTTAACAAGGCTAATAACTTGAGACTTACTCCGTACTGTTTTTTCTGATCTCTGCTAGCGTGTTGTTGCTGCACAACCAAAGACTTGATGATCACACACAATTAAATATGAAACTTAAGCTGATGAAAGGTCAAAAAACACATCATGCCATTACCGATTATTACCATAGACACTGCAAGACAATGAACTGAAAATCTTCTGGAGTATAACTTTAAATTAAGACAGTGAACATGGTAGCCTGCTAACCATCAACATTTTGCTCATAGCTCATCTGTGAATTACACTGGAGTTTACTTGTGTGTCTGGTTTGTTTCATCACAAAGTCTGCTGTCTGATGTTCTTCACTGGAAATTAACCAGAGTGGAAAACTTGTTCAAAGTCTTGGCATGAAGTTGGGATAAACACTTCATGGAGCCAAACACACTGTTGCAACAGCAAAGCACCACATCGTGGCTGTTAAAAATCAAGGGTCTCTAATGACCTCTGTCCACAAGTAACAGTTTTTTTTTGCTGTTTTTGTACCACAGGTACCTTCATTTCAGCGTTCACGGTGCTGTGTGGAGCTCGCAGCGAGCTGATCGCAGAGCGAGGTGTCTGCTGTGTATTCTGGCTCAACGTGGCAGCAGCCCTCATCCAGATACTGACAGCTGTTATCATGGTTGGATGGATCATGAGCATCTTCTGGGGAATGGACACATGGTCATCCTGGCAAGTCAGTACTTGTCTGTCTGTGTTTACCTTCCTGTCTGACAGTCTCCTCTTCTGTTCGCTTCACCTCCCACCTCCCTTTTTTTATTTCATTCTGGTTTTTCTTTTATGTTATTTGTCTGTCTCACACATGGGTTGTGGTGGGTGGTGAAGTTCAAAGTCCATCCAAACAACTATAAAAACATTCACAACACGAAAATCAAATTACTAAAACGCAGTCTGTAGTGCTCTAGTGTCGGGGTCAGAAACTGGGTCAGGGTGTCACACTGAAGAGACGTGAAAAAATGGGCCAAATAAACTGTTGTCACTTGTCTACTAACAATGCCTGTAGTCAAAACCTGATGTAACTTATTCCTCTGTGCCACAGAGCTCCATTATTGTCCTAAAAACATGAAAAACACAACAGTGAGCCACATTGTCCCACTGGGTGACGCATTCCTTTATCATACCAGGGCACTGCAGTTCATTTCGACTCAGGCAAACCCCCTGTTTTAGAAAACTGCCTTTTAAAGATATTTTTAAACTGCATTTAAAGATTTATGTCCTTATTAGGAAACATAGAGCATATATAAAGATGCATGAGACATCTCCAGTTCCTCAAAATATCCCGGAGACAGGCACTGACATCTTGTGCTGGTCACATAATTTGGAGCAAGAGTCTGCAAAGTAGTGATGAGGAGGAGGAGTCGTTAATCAGTAATTAGTGACTGCTAGCCATTGATCACCTAGTTAAAGTTACATCTGCTCTCAATGTTCCTACTCTATGTACAGTTCTAAAAAAAAGTCTGAAGGCGCCTCTGTAACTACTTTACTGTGACTGACAGCTGTCAATAATAAGTAATTTTTTCAGCATCAAATAACTAAATCAAACAAAACATATCAGAAAAATAAACTCTTGAGCCAACATTAGTGTGATGCAAACTTTGTAAAAGACACAAACCCACGTTGGGAAAAATTTATATGATGTGTAGTTTTTTTAGTTTGGCCCATGTCCAATCTGTTAACATGGAGGAGGCGGGATTTATGACTGTGTATACTGGAGCCACCCACCAAGATGTTTCAGCCTCACTTTTGGGGAGTTGTCATGTCGTCCATCTTTATATATAGTAGGAACCAAATGAGCTGAGTGCTACACGCAGGCTGAGGAGGGCGAAAAGCATTCAAAGACCACTGGTTAGGTTACAGGGGTTATAAAGACACGTTGGATTGTTGGTTTCATTGGTGGTCGAACACAAACCCGCACTTTCAACCCGACTACTCAGAAATACAGGGGGGGGGGGGGGGGGGGGGTATTCAGCTATTCAACCACCTGAAAACTACATCTGTCTTTTTTAAATGGGATTTGTGGTAAACAAGACAAAATATAAAACAGAACAACTCCCAGCTTCACCTTCGCAGCTCTACACATACACTAATGTGTTTTATATCTTTATATCTGTCTTGCAGGAACATCACATACAGGAAAGAAAGAAAGAAAGAAAGAAGAAAGAAAGCAAAGAAAGCAGTAGATGCAGTGAGCAGGCGTGGGGCGGCCGGGCAATTTTACCGCCTCCTCTGTCAGAAAGTAGCATCTTCTCCTCAGGCACTGATGCATGAACAAGTGCGAGAGTTGTCGAGAGTCGCCGCACGTTCTCTCATTGCACCGAGGCAGCCAGGCAGCCTTTGAATTACCTTACGGCGCTGTCTCCTTTGTGTGCCTGAGTGTGTCTGTGTGAGGTAATTGCCGCCTGTGCGTGCAACCGAATGTGTATTAGTACGCACAGTTTTGAGGCCCCGCAAGAATCTGCATGTGTGTGTTTATGTGTGTGTGTGTGAGGTACAGTAATTGTGTGTGTGGGAGTGAGCAGCTCCCCCCTCCCGGTGTGTTTTTGTTCACTGCTCCCCGCTGGGTTTCAGGCCTTCTGGCGCACATCTTAGTCAACTGTTGCTGCTAAAATCCATACTCCCAGCAGCGTATTGAATATTTATATTGAATATGAGAGCCATTTTCCTATTAGCACCAAAGGCCAGACTCTCGGGGTGAAATCGTGTATGTAGTTTGCTTCGAAGATCAATTATTATGCAAGTATTCAAAGCTACAGTGCGTGTCTTTGTAGCTTTGTGAGTTATTCTCTTATTCAGCTATTCCCCTCTTTCTTCCCTCATGTGGTGAATCACTTGTATAATGTGACATATTTATCAATCTCCTCTCTAATGAGCCTGTGTTGCATATGATCAGTGTCTTCTTTCTATCCATACGTCCGTCTCCACAAACACCCCTCTCTCCCTGTTTCCTCCCTCTTCTTTCTTTTTTCCATGTATCTAATGAATCTATTTGATCTTGCCTTATCCTTGCTCCCTCTCTCTCTCTCTCACATTATTCCTCCCACTCTCTGCCCGCCCCCCAGTCTCCCTCTACGCCACACTTTCTTTTGCATTTTCTTTTCCTTACTTGATCCATCTCCCTCTGCTCCTTGCCTCTGTACCTCTGCTCATCGATCCAGCGAACCAGGGTTATGTTGCTGTATTTGTGTTCAGCTTTGATCATGTAATGTTTTCTATCTGAACCGCAGCGAGGTCAGCTCAGGTTGGAAGGTTTTTCTTTTCCCTTTCCTAAAATGCTCCGCGGAGTTGTCTCCTTTGGTCAGAAAAGCTTGTTTTGTGTTAATACGCAGATATTCTGTATGATAATGCTTGAAAAGTTTCAACCAGTGAAGCTCTTGGTTTTCATCACTAACTTCCTCTTTTGTCTCTTTTCTTCTCCCTCTATTTTCCTCCCCATTTCTTCTCCCTCTATTTTCCTCCCTATTTCTTCTCCCTCTATTTTCCCCCTAAGTTTCTTTCCCTACAAAATTTTCCCCAAGATGGTAGGTTCTTTTCTCTTTTACACACTCACTAGCAGTCCCACAGCGAGTTGATAGAATCGTGGAGTGACGCAGAAGCACGCCGCAGAAATAGTGAAGAGTCAGCTTTACTAAATTTAACATATGAGATATGGAATAAGCCAAAACAAATAACTACATTTCACAGGCTTAGGAAAACACACATTCAGAACTTTCCCATGATCTCAGTCACATATTATGCATCAGCCTAAATCTCATGACCTCGAGCGTCCATTTAGGAGCTTTCAGCTGAATCACACAGAGTCTTCTTCACCGAATGGAGAGTGCTCAGTTGTCATGGAGACGGCTCTTCAACCAAGTTCACCCAGCATCACTTTAAGGACTTCTCGTGTTGGTTACTTTCACTTTTGACCTTGGAAATTGTAGTTTGACAAAAAAAAACTCAAGGTCAACTTTTTTTCCAGAGCTTGTATCACACAGACGTGATCCATTTGCATTTTGCTTAACTTTTCCATCAAAACTGTGACCTTTTTTGTCTTAAAAACACTGCTCCATAGTGCTTCTATAAGTCAAAAGCTCCATAGGTTAGCTTTAAAAGTAAGAAATAAAGATTAATAGGTGGGATTCCTCGTTTTAGAGCATTTGTCCATCATCTACTTGAAACGACACCCGCCTTAGTCAAATGCCTGTTGATCCTGCAATACCAGGCTACAATGAGTGAAGCAAAGACTGTGCGCTTTAACAAGGCTGTTACACTTCTGTTTTTAGAGATGCTGGCTCTGCAATAAGAGAAGTTTCTTATTTGCCACTGATGGAGTTAAAGTTTCCAATCTATTTGAAAGCATAATACTAGCCAGACTATTAATGTTTGCTACTTTTAGGGAAGCTGGGGTAATGGTTAACGCTTGCCAGACAATATTTCATAAAGCATTAGCTCCTAATGCTGCAGCCAAGCTCAGCGACAGGCCGTAGCCACCCTCTAATGCTTTCAGTTCTCTTAATTAAATGAAATGGAGATGGGCAAAAGATTAATGTCAAAAGTTGAGCAAAATAAATGTCTAGTAATCACATGAAAAGCTCTTTGAAAGCCTCTTAACCGGGGCCATAAAAGCCAGATAATAGATTTTACAACTGTAATTTCCACAAGCATTCAAGTCTTTCGGTTTTCTACGTCTCCTCATCTTCCTCCATCTTCCTCTTTGTGTCCCCGTGCCTTCCCAACACTCCCTCAGGTTACAGAGACCAGGGTCTTCCTCAGGACGTCTGAGAGAGGTCGCGCTCACATTTGCCGACCGATCACACGGACAGTTTGACCTCTTTAACCTCCCCGAAGCCCGATGGTGAGATCTTTACCTTTTGCGATGACCTTGTAGCTCTCTGTCTTTTCAAGTGCCGGACGACAGAGAGAAGCAAAGACATGAGAATCCTCAATCATCCTCTCTGCACACACATGTAGCAGGCGTCTTCTCCTCAGGCACTGATGCATGAACAAGTGCGCGAGAGTCGCCGTTCTCTCAGTGCAGCAGGCAGTCCTTTGAATTACCACGGCGCTGTCTCCTTTGTGTGCCTGAGTGTGTCTGTGTGAGGTAATTGCCGCCTGTGCGTGCAACTTAGGCCGAATGTGTGTGTAGTGTGACGGTACACAATACCTGTGTGTTAGTACGCACAAGGCGCCCGCAAGAATCTGCATGTGTGTGTGTGTGAGGTACAGTAATTGTGTGTGTGGGAGTGAGCAGCTCCCCCCTCCCGGTGTGTTTTTGTTCACTGCTCCCCGCTGGGTTTCAGGCCTTCTGGCGCACATCTTAGTCAACTGTTGCTGCTAAAATCCATACTCCCAGCAGCGTATTGAATATTTATATTGAATATGAGAGCAGGCTGATTTTCCTATTAGCACCAAAGGCCAGACTCTCGGGGTGAAATCGTGTATGTAGTTTGCTTCGAAGATCAATTATTATGCAAGTATTCAAAGCTGACAGTGCGTGTCTTTGTAGCTTTGTGAGTTATTCTCTTATTCAGCTATTCCCCTCTTTCTTCCCTCATGTGGTGAATCACTTGTATAATGTGACATATTTATCAATCTCCTCTCTAATGAGCCTGTGTTGCATATGATCAGTGTCTTCTTTCTATCCATACGTCCGTCTCCACAAACACCCCTCTCTCCCTGTTTCCTCCCTCTTCTTTCTTTTTTCCATGTATCTAATGAATCTATTTGATCTTTGCCTTATCCTTGCTCCCTCTCTCTCTCTCTCACATTATTCCTCCCACTCTCTGCCCGCCCCCCAGTCTCCCTCTACGCCACACTTTCTTTTGCATTTTCTTTTCCTTACTTGATCCATCTCCCTCTGCTCCTTGCCTCTGTACCTCTGCTCATCGATCCAGCGAACCAGGGTTATGTTGCTGTATTTGTGTTCATTTGATCATGTAATGTATCTGAACCGCAGCGAGGTCAGCTCAGGTTGGAAGGTTTTTCTTTTCCCTTTCCTAAAATGCTCCGCGGAGTTGTCTCCTTTGGTCAGAAAAGCTTGTTTTGTGTTAATACGCAGATATTCTGTATGATAATGCTTGAAAAGTTTCAACCAGTGAAGCTCTTGGTTTTCATCACTATTTCTTCCTCTTTTGTCTCTTTTCTTCTCCCTCTATTTTCCTCCCCATTTCTTCTCCCTCTATTTTCCTCCCTATTTCTTCTCCCTCTATTTTCCCCCTAAGTTTCTGATGGTAGGTTCTTTTCTCTTTTACACACTCACTAGCAGTCCCACAGCGAGTTGATAGAATCGTGGAGTGACGCAGAAGCACGCCGCAGAAATAGTGAAGAGTCAGCTTTACTAAATTTAACATATGAGATATGGAATAAGCCAAAACAAATAACTACATTTCACAGGCTTAGGAAAACACACATTCAGAACTTTCCCATGATCTCAGTCACATATTATGCATCAGCCTAAATCTCATGACCTCGAGCGTCCATTTAGGAGCTTTCAGCTGAATCACACAGAGTCTTCTTCACCGAATGGAGAGTGCTCAGTTGTCATGGAGACGGCTCTGTTCACCCAGCATCACTTTAAGGACTTCTCGTGTTGGTTACTTTCACTTTTGACCTTGGAAATTGTAGTTTGACAAAAAAAAACTCAAGGTCAACTTTTTTTCCAGAGCTTGTATCACACAGACGTGATCCATTTGCATTTTGCTTAACTTTTCCATCAAAACTGTGACCTTTTTTGTCTTAAAAACACTGCTCCATAGTGCTTCTATAAGTCAAAAGCTCCATAGGTTAGCTTTAAAAGTAAGAAATAAAGATTAATAGGTGGGATTCCTCGTTTTAGAGCATTTGTCCATCATCTACTTGAAACGACACCCGCCTTAGTCAAATGCCTGTTGATCCTTACCAGGCTACAATGAGTGAAGCAAAGACTGTGCGCTTTAAAAGGCTGTTACACTTCTGTTTTTAGAGATGCTGGCTCTGCAATAAGAGAAGTTTCTTATTTGCCACTGATGGAGTTAAAGTTTCCAATCTATTTGAAAGCATAATACTAGCCAGACTATTAATGTTTGCTACTTTTAGGGAAGCTGGGGTAATGGTTAACGCTTGCCAGACAATATTTCATAAAGCATTAGCTCCTAATGCTGCAGCCAAGCTCAGCGACGGCCGTAGCCGGTTCACCCTCTATGCTTTCAGTTCTCTTAATTAAATGAAATGGAGATGGGCAATTAATGTCAAAAGTTCAAAATAAATGTCTAGTAATCACATGTAGCTCTTTGAAAGCCTCTTAACCGGGGCCATAAAAGCCAGATAATAGATTTTACAACTGTAATTTCCACAAGCATTCAAGTCTTTCGGTTTTCTACGTCTCCTCATCTTCCTCCATCTTCCTCTTTGTGTCCCCGTGCCTTCCCAACACTCCCTCAGGTTACAGAGACCAGGGTCTTCCTCAGGACGTCTGAGAGAGGTCGCGCTCACATTTGCCGACCGATCACACGGACAGTTTGACCTCTTTAACCTCCCCGAAGCCCGATGGTGAGATCTTTACCTTTTGCGATGACCTTGTAGCTCTCTGTCTTTTCAAGTGCCGGACGACAGAGAGAAGCAAAGACATGAGAATAAATCATCCACACGGAGGAAGTGAGCAGGAGAGAATCGGCCGGCTGCACGTGGCCACATTTACGTTTGAAGACACAGGCTGAACACTCTACAGTCACAAGAAATACAGTTGATAAGAAAAACAGTGTGTTGTTGGGTAATTATCACAGTGATCTTTGAATTCCATCCATCTTTTGATATTTTTATTTCATCTATCTGACAAAATTATAAGATGTTCATTTGTAAACTTTATTTCTGTATTATTGGCTCATGAATTTTGCCAGATGAAAAAATTAAGGAAAAAAAAGCTTCAGGAACATAAAAAGATTGCTAAAAGAGGTTTATTCAACTCAGTGATGCTTTACATGTTATTGGACTCATAACAGTGTGACCAGAGTTCCCACTGCCCCCGAATTGAAGCTGCTGGCACTCCACTTAAAGCAGTTCATTTCAGCATTAGATGTAATTGGAGAGTTTTTGGCGAGCGGTCTGTTTCAAAGACCAGTTTTAGCTGTAGCTGTGTGCTTTTGTAGCTTCTCTATTGAGACCCCGACGCCACATCTCTACCCTGAAAAAGGTACAAAACGTCTGACTCTCGGTGTTCAGGATTGTCATTATAAACACGTTCCATCCTTTCTAAATCCTTGAGAAAAATCATGCTTTCAGTCCACTTAATCACATAATCACTGAGAAATTATTCGAGCGATGACAGTGGAGCAAACGTGTCTTCCACCGGAGCGTGTGGTCGAGCTATAAATGGCTCTGATACTTGATATTCAGCAGGTATAGATTCGGGTACAGTAATTTTTTTTTCTTTTCAGGCAATGTTTTACTGTAATGGGAAACACGTCCTTAACACGCTGCATCTCACTGCTGCTCGCGAGACGTGTGTCATCCTAAAATTACAGAGCTGTGATGAAAATGACTCATGCCTCTTGATAATTATTTGATTTGATTTTCCACACCTCTTAAATGTGTAAATCAGTGTCAAAGGGATATTACACATTATAGGCACACTGTATCCAATTAACGGTCTATCACTTCTGGATATCGGCCGATCTGGGGAAAAGTCCTAGCGACTAATATTAAAATCAGAAAATTGTTTTGGTTGTTAAATTCCTTGTTTTTGTGTAGATTGTATATATATATATTCATGTGTGTGTGATTGATAGTGTGCAATATTAGAGATAAAGATTGGAGGATATGTATAGGTATAGACTCAGTATAACTATATGGGAGGGTCTGTAGGTCATAAGTAAAGATGGACTATTTTTTCATGTGCAAGAGTCAAAAACTTGTAATATTTAACACAACTGCCTTGAAACTGTTGATCCAAACAAAGCCTTTCCCATGATACCACCTCAGCTTTCACACACACCGAACCATTGGCTCACTTCCCTGAAAAACATCCAAGAGTGTCAAAAGTCAAAGAGCCTTGAACAAAAAGAATTAAACCATCTAGCCTTAGCCGCAACACTAATGGAAAGTGGTGCCGTTGATTTAAATCACTTTGATTGCAGGAAATGAGTGTTTGGCTCAGTTGCAGTCAAACAATCTGAGTGGGCTCCAACTGGGCCATCTGACAAAATGCTTTGCTACAGTACACCTGAAAAATACAAGTTATTTCCTCTCATTCAGCAAATGTCATACAGCATTTCTGGGACACATTTGTTAACGGTGAAATCCCAGTATATGTCGTGCCTCTACATAAACTTGTGCATAATTCAGGATGTGACTTTACTTTCTTTTTCTTTGACTTTCTAATGGTGATGTATCTTTATTTTTCAGTTGTTATTCCTGTAGATTTGAATTATCTTTATTATCTTAGCAAAATGTCTTTTTTTTAAAAGAGGACTACTGTATTTTGGATGACAACACCGATGTTTCTCTGTTTTGACCGTGTACACGTTGTACAGTGTTTGTGTGTGAGAGATGATGACGATGAACATAATGACTGTAACAGTGATGATATTTTATGCCTTACCATTGTTACAAGTGTTCTCCCATAAGTGTTTTTGTAGCAGTGATGCTGGAGTTCCTTTGCTTTGTTTGGGTCTGGGTGCAATTTAATAGATCTGAAATCATTTGGACACTTTACTATAATCAATCATTCAGCCCTAAACACTGATTCTGGTTTGTGTTTCTGGGGACATATTCACTTCTTTTTTTTCTTTTTTTTTAAATTACCGTGATGTTGTACTCACTTTTCAACTGTAGAATGAACATACTGCCATGTACAGTTTTCTGCATGCATAGCTTTGGTGTGAAGTCACTGTATAGAGTAACACGCACACACAGATTTAACTTAACTATTTTAAGATTGTAGCTTAGTTCTGTTACAACGCTGATTTTATTTCAAGCCGTTTGAGGTGAGTGATGCAAAATCTTGCAATTAAAGAAATGTATTGGTTCTGATTACTGAATACTTGTGACTTAATTGTGCAAGTTTTTTTGATTTAATGTGAATCAGTATTAGCCATAACCATTAATGAATTTTACATCTGAACCACACAGATGTGAGCGGATTGTTGACCAGGAGAAACTGAGGGGATTCTCCTGTCTCTGTTTTCCATAACAACATCACAGAGTAACGCTTATCCTCATAGGATTCAGTATGTGCACATTTTTTATGTAAATAAATGCGTGGGGTAGCTGTGGTATCTTTGACATTTAGGATGTTTCCTTTTGCTGCACTTCTGGATTTGATTTTCAGACTAATACCTCATTTTCCAGCGAGCATGGAAATCAGTTAATTGCCTCTCGTGTGTGTCTCCAGGGATGCCAGTGTCTGCCTGTTGATCCACCAGTTTGGACTGAAATATCTCAACTACTTGACAATTGACTGCTGTGAAAAGGGAAAATTGCAATGACTGTGGTGATTCTCTGACTTTTCATCTAGCTGGGGGGGTAGCACAAAATTCAGGGCCCGGTACAGAGACATTCACTATGGCCCCCTCTGTGCATTCACACCTATTCATTCTAGTATCTTTGTGCTCGGTCCTCTCTGTCTCCACAGTCCTACTCCTCTGCATGTAGTGTCACCATGACATTGACATTTATGGTTTTAAGGGAAACGTCTCAACAACAAGAGACAGTCAGTGCACACATTCATACCCCCCGCTTTTGTTGATCCATTTTTCCTCAAGTGCACCTAACATTAAGCTCAGAGTGCTCAGAAATGATAATGATTGAATCTCTAGTTAGTCATGCAGCATTTGTCGGGAACCTCTTGAGTAAAACTGGCATATCAGAGCCACCTTGTTCAGTTTTCTTACAGTTAGGAAGCAGGTTTATCCGATTTAGCTTAAAGGCTCAGAAGTGCACTTCTTGAGTGCTTCACACTAAAACTGTATAAAATCAGTTTCCATGGCAATAATAAAAATATCCTTCTTAATCATCTGCACAGGGGTGCTGGCGATGAGGGCAAAAAAAAAAAAAAAAAAAAAAAGAAGATGCAAATCACACTGAAGGAAACTGGGGAGTTAATGTTGGGAGAGTATTTGCCTTTAAGGATTGTGCCCAGACTTTGCTGACTCTCCTCTCTCACCAAATAAGGATTTATCGCTGCTTGCTCCCTCTGACCGGACAACTAGGTGCACAACATCCTCCTAACACTCCCGCCGTGCTCTCAGCAGTGTAAACACAACTGCAGCTGAGTTGTTTCCATCTCAGCTCAGCAAGTTGCAACGTCAAAACACATTGAGGTCATCGAGATTTAACGCAGTGACAACACTGCTTAGAAAACCGTTTTCCACTCGGGGACCCAAACTGGATTAAATGCAGTCATCTGCCTTGAAACTATCTCGGGTCCTAACCTAGTGGTTAAGATATTCAGAGGGTGGTGTGTGTTTCTCAGAGACCTGTCTGGCAGTCTGATGTGGTTTTCTAGACTGCAGAAAATGTATTCTGGGACAACACCAGATGGTATTTGATGGAAATTAACCAAATTGCACGAATCTCTTGGCAACTGTATGCTTCCATAAGAATATTAAATCCTTGGAGTACAAAACATACTTAATAAATCCTGTGTATTATTCATGTAGCAGACAAAAAATTAGGGCATTTTATTTCATTGGCTTATCCTGCCTGAAATATATATAGTTTTACCCTGAAGTGTTTTAGGTATGTGAAGGCTCTGGTGCTTTAGACGGTTAGGCTAAAGTACAATCAATATTATATATGAGTCTGCATGCAACCTAGTGACCATTATTGCTTTGTGCAATCATTCCTCAATCCAATTTTCCCACCTCTGCTTACAGGGTGTTGTCTAATAAAGCAGAAATTACATATTAAACATGTTACAATAAATTCAGCCAGCCGAGATTCTCATAATTGTTTGGCTGGCTTCAGGCTGAGCATGTTTTGTCCTTTTACTGGGATGATGTCAGTATTTCTTCTACCTTTTGTTTTGTGGAAACACAACAGCGCTGTGTTGTGGACACTGAGGGGCATTACAACAGGCTGCGAGTTTAACACAGAGAAGAAAGCTCTGAATAATAAGAATAATAATAAGGGAAAAGTGCGATTGTAGGATTTTCCCGAGCACTAACAAAAGTCTCATTGAGGAGAGGGTGACTCACACGGGAAAAGGAGGGCAAGGGTGTCTACGTGTGCATCGACATGCTCTCACTCTGAACCACTCAACTCTCCCGTGCATGAGTACTGGCATGATTAATGTACCCGGATGTCTGAGCGCACACATTAGTGAATATTTGTGTGTGTGTGTGTGTGTGTCTGTGCTTTTATTTCCCAGGCTTCCAGTTCCTTCATTGCTGGCCAAGATATTGCTAAATAAGGAAGACACCCTCTCTTTCTGCCTCTCCCTACTATACTTTCACTCCAAAATACAGGCAACTCAGGATACATGAACACAATTTAGGATATACATATAACCAAATATATATATATATATAAATGTATATATATAATAAATATATATATATATATAATGTGTGTTCTTTTAAACTGCACTGACTCCATATTTGGCATATCTCTGAAGAGCTACAGTCTTTTGAACTTTATAGAAAGTAATAAGATCACACACAAATTAACACACAAAGCCACATGACAAGTATAGACCAAACATTTACTCTTTTCATACATTATCACAACTTAGAAAATTTAAACCATCTTTTCACCGAGTCTTGATATGAAACAGAGATTTCCCTGACTGGAAACTACAGGCACCTTATTTCTTTCTTCTTTTTCTTCTTTTTTTCCCCAGAGTTTTTTCCCATAATTGTATTCACACAGCAGTGTGGAGAGATTACCAGCTCGTGGAAGCACGGCGAGCACACGGGCTGAGCTTGTGCGATATCAGGATGAGCTTCTTCCATCCCCAAATAGTTCATTAACATTCATAACTAAGCACACGGCTCAGTCTTTCTGTCAGTACTCATCTTCTTACAGTCAGCGACATGGATCCATATGGTCTCACATCGATAGATTTTCACAATCTCATACCAACACTTGAACAGAGAAAAATCATGCTTTGGTACTACAAATTCTGCAAACATTTTGTTAGTCATCACCTGGAATTCTTTAGCTAAAGTGACCCATGTGGACACTGCTTGGAGACAAGTCATCAGATGGGACATAAAGGATAAAAATGCATACACAAACTGATTAAAATCATGCTTTAACCCGAGGTTCATTGACACATATAGATCCTGAATGTCATGTTACTGGTCACTTGAAACATGATAGATTGAATCAATGTTCTGCCCACAACTTTCTCCCTAAAAAGCAAAAAGCTATAAACAGCAACTGAAATCTGGATGCCCACAGTGATACAGAAAATACACGACACACAAGAGTTTAAAGTCAGACCTTTGTGTGTGTAAAAGCTGACAAATTCCAGTTTGTCATGTTTTCTGGAAATGGCTAAATTTGAACTTGACTGCTTCGCAACATCTTGACTTGAACACTGAATCTGTCTCTTAACAAATGTTTATAGTTTTTTTTTTAAATCAAAACTGCTACATTTATTTTGCTCTATACATTTACACTAAACCTTACTATTTGTACCCAGACAGACAGTCTAATCGAAGTTCCTTGAAAAGCAACAGAAATATTTGTGACCCAGACATGTTGGTCCTGGTCGATACCGTGACTCATACAGCCCATATACTGTATTAACTCCATCATTTGTGACCGTGGGTCTACACTAAGAGTTCAGTCTTTTTTCTGTGATACAAACGATGTTTTGTGTTTTCACCCATTTCTGTGAGATGGCAAACTGGACAGCTGGTGTAATTTCAACAAAACACGGCAATACAAAACAAGTAAAATGCAAGACGAAATAAAATTCCCATGTCTTGACACTCATGTTACACTTTTAGACCATATGCAAGGCTGTTTCTCTCTCTCTCTCTCTTTCTCTCCCACCTTTTTTCAGTCTGTCCTGTCAGGGCCACGTATAGAGACGCCATGTTGCTGTTCCCCCTCTAACTCAGAAACAGTGGCTGTAAATAAGCGGCTTTCAAAAACTCATCACGCTGCTCAAAATAAGCTGGTGCTAAGTGACCAGTTAAGGGCAGGTAAAATGGCCTCCGCTCTGCAGTTCTGCGTCTCAACTCCCCGACCCCACCACTGACTTGCGCTTTGCCGTTGGCCCCAGGATCTGACCATCAAATCGCCTGACGCTCGGAGACTGGCTTAGGTTGAGTGCGAGGGCGGCGTGCGGCCTTCCCAGTACTTTTTATATGCTGCCTGGAACATGTCCTTGCACTGCAGACTCGCGTTCAGCCGGGAGCAGATCAGGAACGAGCCGCCCATCTTACGGTGGAGCGAGTACGTCTCCTCGGGAGGCGGGGTGAGCCGGTGTTTGAGCATCACAGGGATGAGGTTGTGGATCCTCTCGGTGGTGGACTGGGAGCCAAATTCAAAGCTCTCTGTGGAGGCAAAGGCCTCACCGAGGATCATCACCGCATCCACGTGGGCATTTATCATTGCCTGAACAGAGAGAGGGAAAAACGCTTGATTGATGTATAGTAGAATAGAACAGTTTTGAGAGAAAAAACGAATATTTTCTGCAGAAAAATCAACACATTCAATCAGTCACATTGTTACAGGTCTGTTTGCACTTTTTACCTGTTCAAAAAAAACAAAAAACAAAAAAATGAAATTCCTACATTAATGATTTGTCAAACAACTTGTAAATCCACATCTCTCCTTTGTTGCTTTTACTAAAACCACTGATTTTTCTGTTCTGAGTCTCTGTCACCACCATGTCCTACTTCTCTTTCTTCTGGCAAAATGTACAGCCATGGTTTGTGATGTACAGCAGACAGATAAAAAAAAAAAAAAAGATATTTACCTTGGACTCATACCCAGTCAGGAACTTCATCTCTATAGATTTCTTCAAAACTCCATCTGCATCACCCTCTGCAGCCGAGCGGATTACCTACAAAAAACCCCACCAAAACACTTCAGTGTCTTTCTCTGCAACTCTTGTTTTAATATTTCATGCAATGCATAAAAAAATCAGCATAATTAGGATGTTTTGTTCTGACTTGACAGGAAGCGTACATGAATCTTATGCAAGTAAAATTTTACAACTGTAAACGCACTGCAAATTAAACCGCGGTACAAAATCTCTTTTCTGCAGTAAATCAAAACATAACATAAGGTTTATCAACAGAAGGTAATGTACAGAAACCGAAGATTTATGTTGATGAAGAATTTGTGAAGTTATACAAAAAATTATGAATAGTGTCAAAAGTGTGGTGAGCATGGAAATCATGTGTTGCTCTTTGACTTGTAATGTTACCCTTCGACAGTTAGTAGTGTTTTGTTTATAGTACACAGAAAGGCTTACATTTTTGTGCTACATAAAAAGCATACAGCATAATCCACTACGATTATTTAGCCATGAAAAGTAGGAATGAGGTTGATTAGTGTTACCTCTATATAGACGTCTGTGAAACTCTGGTCAAATCCTCTTGTGGCTCCAAAGTCCAACAGTGCCACCTAGAGAGGCACAATCCAATGGTCATTTATCATCACGTTAAACTCAAATCTCACCATCAATGCCGTATTATTATTATTATCATTAATTGTAGTAAAAGTAACTTCAATAAAGGTAAGAGTAGACTGACTCACCCTGTGTGTCTGTGGATCATAGAAGAAGTTGGACCAGTTTGGGTCAGTCTGCATGTACCTGAACTCAAACAACTCTCTGAGGCACAACGTCAAGATGTTGTGACAGATCTGAGACAGAAAGAAAATAAATAAGTTATTGTTTTCCACTGGTATGACAGGTGTCACATAATAATAATAATCATTTTCATGTGTCTTAATGTTTGGCTGCATCTTGCACAGTGAGTACCCTTCCCTGCTACCAGAGACCTTTTCAATCAACTGTATCTATGTATTAATTGATCAGAGAGAAACTAGGTGTCTTTCTCCAACAAACGCACACCTTCTGAACACATTAATTTGCGTGTTCCTCCTCATATGAATGCACGAATTAGTCAGACAGATAAATACTGATCCCTTCATCTGCCTGGTTTGTCAGCCGTACCTCGTTCTTCAGCTTCTGTGAGAGGCTCTCAGCCTGGTCCAGGGGAAATCCGGGGACAAGCTCTGTCGTCAGGACGTGGCTGCTGCTTAGCTCATCTATCACCTCTGGTACGTAGAAGAACGGATGGTCCTTCAGTAGCTCCCTGGGTCGGACAGATGAATATACAAAGACACGTAAATACTGATGAAAATTTAATTACTTTCTAGATTGTTTCCAGACACTTAAATCTAAACAAGGCTCACCTGAATTTCTTGGCACACTTGGCTTCTCTAATATAATCGCACTCTAGCGCTAGTTCTTTTCTCATCACGTCAATCAGGTGCTCTGGAAACAGACCTTAAGAGGGACAAAGACACCGATGTAAAGGGAAACAACATAAAACGCCTTCACATGCCAATGAAATACATAAAATACATAAATATATACAGTGTATATAGAGAGATTTTAAAGAAATTAACTGAGAAACAGCTGAGGAAAAAAGATTGAGGGGTGCATGAATTAGAAGGTGAACATGCGCGCGTTGGCTTGCATGACTTTTTATCAAGTGTGTACCTTCGGGCAGGGCATTGCTCATATTCAGCACCGTCATCAAGTTGTTGACGTCGCTGTTGATACTCTGAGCCACACCGGGGTACTGGGGACAAAAAAACAGACACGCAAAGGACAAAAATGAAAACAATTTAATTAGATCAGAAAATGAAAAAAAAAAAAAATTGTTAACATATTTGTGATTTTTTATTCAAAAGTTTGCTCTGAAATACTCTAATAATCCTGTCTCATGTTTACCAGATATCCAATAACTGTTACTGGGAATGTAATTATTATCTATAATGAGATTATGATAATACCATTAAGTTTAATAATTACCGGCAAATCCTCCATAAAATCTAACCTCATTCATTCTAAATGACTGAAGATGGCAATTAGACAGATAATCTGTAAATATTTTAAGGCTTAAATTAACTTAAGCTCAGTTACAACCCGCATGTAGATTTTTACAATTTTTACACAGACTGACTGTAAACAAATTCAGTAAACATTCAGTGTGGTTTCTCTTTCAATGCACGTTTGAGAGAAATAGAGAGCACGTGCGGGACACACTCCAGTACCAGTGTTTATCGTAATAACATGGGAATGTGCTGTGTACACACACGTGTTCACAGCCTACCTGTATTTTCATGGCCACCTCTCTGCCATCCTTCATCCTCGCCAGGTGAACTTGGCCGATGGACGCTGCTGCAAACGGGCGCTCCTCAAACGATTCCAGTTTGTCTCTCCAGTTAGGACCCAGGTCATTATTCAAGGCTTTCTACAGACAGATACAAACAGTGAATATTTTTGCAGTTTGTTATATTCAACTTCATACTGGGTCATAAAAAGATTGTTCGTATCTAATAAAAAGATTTGCAGTTGTCAATTTCATTTCTCTACAAGTGAATTTACAGTTGATAATAAAAACATAATGACATCCAATTATGTTTAAGGAAAAAAACAAAAAGGACCCTTACTGTCATTTGTTTGATTGGCATGAAGTCTGCGCTCTGTCTTACGCGCTCAAAGATCTTGGCGAGTTGAGGGTTGATGAATGCGTCGTCTGAAATACAGAAACAAACGACACTGGTTGACAGTGTTGATGACATGAGGACTCTCTATTACAAACTTTATTGTCCGTTTGAAAACAGCCTCAGACCCCTCAAGGTTATCGCTATTTTGGGCCGGTGCTAAAGGGTACAATGGTCGGACGCACAATCACCCAGCCGCAACTGCGCTGCCCTGACAGATAAACGTCAGCAAGTGGGCAAAGACCACGGCAGCGATTCTTTTCTTCCACAATGACTTGTTTTAGCATTCTCACTTGACCACACTTCTGCAAATCTATAAATCTTTTCTACACTCTCTCATTCTCTGCTAAAGTAGGTGTGACATTGTGTGTGTTTGCAGGAGATTGCTGCGACCTTTTCGTCCACGATTTAAGAATCAACTTGCCACCACCTTATAGATAGAGTAACTTAGCTGTGCCAGTACTGCAAACAACCATCCGCATGCACACAAGGTCAATCCACTGTGCTGAAACCTGATTATCAAACACCAGGCAGCCAGTGTTTGTTCTCTCCTACTTCTGTTTTTGTAGTCTATTACATTTACTGCACTGTACTGTTGGTGTAACGTGTTCTGAACTCAAATGCCAGAGGACAAGGGTCACCAGTCAAGGTCAGGCGGCGAAGGCAACAGCGATAAACAAAATTAATGATGTGTTTAGTGCCGTTACCAGACCCCGGCCGCGCTAGAGCTCTGTGCCAGGATGTTTTCTGCCGCTGGCCCTCCATCTGGCACACGTGTACCACCCTGCCGCCGTATGCCTCTGCCAACCAAACAAGCTGCAGTCTATATCCACGTCTGTCGAGACTCATATTATGTATCTAGTGGAAACTGTGATTCCAGTGAATAATTAGCCAGTGAGAAAGATGCTGTCTTCACTTAGAGGCTATTTTTACGGAGGAGTACAGAGGAATGATGGGGAGCTTCTTCACATGGTGCAATGACAATCACCTAAAGTTCAATATCAGAGTTGAGTTATGGCCTTGAGTTATTGCCAAAAAGGCTATTGCCAGCTGGCACACACACACACACCAGCATTAACTTACATTATGACTTATTCTCTTCCTCTGCTATCTGTATATTTGGGTCAGTGTGTGGAAAAAATCATCCCTAGCTCACCAAAACTCCACCGTACCTGGTCTGAGTCAATAAGCAGTAAATGACTTTGGCATGCTGGCAGAGAAATGTTGACCTAACCTCGACTCTTGGCAGCCGCCAATCAACAACAGTTAGATTTCTGTGGCAACTTTCTTTCTAGACAATCATCTGTGAGCCAGGGTATAATTTTATCTTTAAAAATAAAAGCCACCAGGAATAGTAAACATACTAAATATAGATGGCAATTTGCGGCCTCCACTGCTTTCCTCATTAAATAGTTTGCATTTCAACACCGCTGCGGCACAGCATCAAAGCGAGGGGACTCATCGGCTTTGTTGATGGAGATGTAAACACCCTTTACAGTCAAACCTCAATGAATCTTACTTCTGTCTTGTTCCGTTTTTCATCTTTCTGCCATATGTCCCCCTTGCTTTCTTTTTTTTTTTCATGCTTACTCTCGTTCCTCTTTTCATCTCTACCGCCTCCATCTCATCCTGTCTCATTTTTTATTCCCTTTGGAGTGTACATGTGTTTGTCACAAACCTTGAATGCTGAGCATCTGCCCCAGTTTTAACGCGGCCCCTCTGACTTTACACAGCGTTCTGACGATGCGTTCGGCGTTGGCCTCGGACAGGAAGGGGCTGGAGTCCAGAACGCCTTTCTTGGATTCACCTGCAGACGCACATAACAGAGAGGAAAATATCAACTACATGTGTTAATCAATGATCAGTATTAATATTGATACTTTAATGTTCAGAGAATATGTGCATGCGTGTGCTTTCATACCCCAGCAGGTGTGTGGGTCTGTGTGTATGTGTGTCAGTAGGTCGTCAGGTAGTGTGTTTTAGTGCGCCTGAAGCTGCCTTCAGAGGCTTTAACAGAGATTTACCCCACACAGACAGACACACACACACACACACACACACAAGTGCGTTCGGTGCGTCCCTGCTGGGATTAACACACACAGATAAACATCCACAAACAGACGCACAAATGCCAGAGATTTACATCCATACGCTGCTCAGCTTAGCTCCGTGCTGGGATTTAGCAAGCTCACAGTTCAGGAATTTAACCGTTTACAGTAGGTGGCAGGTTGGTGTGGGTGGAGGCCCTGACTGCACTGTGTTGTGATACAAAAGGAGTGTGGCGTGTCATAACTTGCATGAAGAATAGATACTGAAAAGTGATGGTAACTTTTACAGAGGTGAGGAGTAATTTCAGATGGTGAAGATGGCCCTCTGTGTGATTCAGTATTAAATTAAATATCTGAGTATTGCAAAAAAAAACCTAAATAATGATACAAAGGCAAACATAGCTGAAGGTTAATTGCAGATACTGTGTTTGGTTGTGTTAGAGTACGTTACCTTCTGCACCATTATGTCTGATGGTCTTCTTGGCAACTTCTGCCAAGGCCCCAATACCCAAACCTACAGCCAGACCTGGTGGAAACACACATGCAGAACGACAACGCGATGAATGTGGCTCGATATTAAAAATACACGCTATCTTAACACAACATAAAAAGTTGTAAAAATGATGTAAAACTATAAGCTATGTCACACAAAATTAAAATAATACAGACTAAACACACACATGCTCATGCTGTGAGACTGTACAAACATCCATATAGTGAGTCAGTCGGTGTATTGACAGTCAGCTGCCTCACTGGCACCTTCACCGTAAACCTGTCAGAATATTTCACTCATTTTCAGCGATGCCTCTGTGTCTATAAATAAACAGACTCCACGAAGCCATCTGCTGCCTTTGAGGAACACCATTCCCATCAAAATGACATATGCAACATATAAGACAAATAAAACATGACCAGACAAGCACTTTAATCAACTCTGCAGTGTGCAATAACAGACTGTAACAATCAAATAAGCTGCAAATAAGCTGAAATCCACAAAAACTCCAACCACAAAAACCAAAATTAAATCAACAAACAGACAAAAAAAAAGTGTTAGAGGTTTATTTAACTGATAACAAACAGAAAAAGCAAGCCTGCACGAGACAGGGGCAGTTTGTGAGCGGCTTCCTCCCAGCTCTGTCTCTACCTTACATAACTCAGCATTATATAATCAGTTAGTCAGTCGACTCTGCAGCAACAAATCCAGAGATCCAGCGGTGGACAGACAAATCAGGACATGGTGCGATTCACTGTCTTGTGCACCAGTTGACCAAGCATTTCCTCATCGGTCAAGAACCTGTCATCGCCTCTATTGTTGGAGACAGGTTGGACCAGAGGGTTTCTTTCTGAGAAAATGTGTTAAGCTCTGTACTGCATATAACTGTGTGCGTGTAACCCGATGCTGTATTATTTTACTCTTTCCCTCCCTACATACTCCATCATCTCACCTCATTTGTCTTCCTGCTTTAGCCAGGATTTAAAAGGCAGAGGAGTGAATTTAAATTTGGACACGAGAGCAGGGGATGAACCAGCATTATGTCACTGTACGCATATAACTATAGATTTCAGTGTGTGCAAGCCACTGGCCTGAGATCAGCATTTACTGGAAGTATCTTTGAGCGACAAAATCTTTTCCAAGCCAAGCATAAGTGTCTGTCAATCATCTGACATGTGTTTACAGACTGACCACTACACACGACGTACACACCTTAAAAGAGGCCTCCTGTTTCATTTATTCGATATTCAGGACCAGCTGAAATATGCATCCTTGTTTCCTCACAAATCTCTGTGAAACCTTTGCAACAGCAGGGAGACGTCTGAGCGAGGTTGCTATGATCGTTGCCAGGAAACATGTTAACAGGTTTATGAAACTATAAATTGCTTTTCTCCTTGTTCTCAAAAAGGCCTAAAAACCTGTACTGCTTACCTCCTGCTCGCAGCTTTGACTAAAATGTGATCAGGTGGGAAAAAAAAAAAAAAAAAAAAAATCAACAAAACAAACTTGTCTAACTGTGTCAGCACACGTTGCAGGAGAGAGAAGGACGGGCTGAGGACACATTCCTCCACCCTCTCCCCTCCCCTTCCCTGCTCCGACACCTTCTAAATGTTATCACCGTCAACATGCTGAACCAACTCGGCTCTCGCTTTTGCTTCTTATTGTCGCCTGAGCGCGTCCAGATTTGTTCGGTATGAGCCGCGGCTAAATTCTGCCGCGTGTATTTGCGTTAGCAGTCCCGCCCGACCCATCTGAGACTCTCTTTTCCCCGAGTTCGCTTTTGCACACAGGTTACGCTCTCCCTCGCGCTGCGCCTCTGGCCTTTCTGTCCAACTTTCAACCACCTGCTGACTTATCCATCACCCGTCCGAGGTGAAGCTCCGAGCTGCGATCTGTCACGTTAAACTACATCTGAGGATAGATGTGAGCTTTTCACTATGCCTGTGTGAACATTTCTACCGTTGAATATCGCTAACAAAATCTGTCGAGATATTATTTTGAGAATAGAAGAGCCATGTTTCTGTACATTTTATGCATTCAATGTTTTTCAGTACTAACATGTAAATAAGACCAAATATAAATACAAAATGCAATGCAAAAAAAAAAAAAACAGTACTCAGCTTTTCAGCAATGTTTACCAATGTTATAATTTTGGTTTTATTGCCATTTGCTGTATATTTAAAGAATTTCACTTCCTTCCACCCCTTTTTAACTTTCCTTTTCTATCGGATTGGGAGTAAATCTTCTGTGAAAATATGTCACATCTAATGAGCTGAGAGAACAGGCAGCATGGTCCAACTGCGGCTGAAGTGCTGCTGTACTCTCTCTTAGCCTGCAGCTGAGTATTAAGGAGTGCCTCACCTGGACAAAAACACAGATTCATTAAGAAGGGCTGCACACGTTTGACCTCATTTCTACAAAGTGTTTGTTTAAAAACGAGTCGAGGGTGTCAGGCGCTTGTTAGTTACATTCCTGTAGGCTGCGTTGCCTGTATTTCCTTTAAGCTCTTTGTGTTTTTGTATTTGCTGGCATTTATGTCCTCGTACGCTGTATGTACACTGGACGTTCAGCACCGAATGCCCTGAACAGAGTGATCCCAGCTTATCGAGGGGGTGGGAGTGCAAAGTTACACTAAAGATGACAAGCCTGAGATGAAGTTTTCACAACGTCAACGACTCAATTTCATTTCACATTACTTGCACAAACTATTTTTAGAACCTCATGAAGTCATGTGACTAACTAACCAGAGTGAAACAACATGTTTGATTTTCTCTGTGTCTGTATTTCTCTATTCATGAACATCAACAAACTGGGTTCCATTAAAGCTGCAGTCGGTACGATTGAGAGTGGACTTATCTTGAAAATCCTTCCCCTCTCCCTACAGTACGCTCCATCTCACCTCTAAAGCCCCTCCCCACAGAGATTTTTTTTATCTAAATCTTCCTTTTTTAGCTTGCTTTTCTTCACTGTCCTTCTCCTGTTTACTTGTATTTGTGGCGTTACTGTTTTTGGCAAAGCAGGGGTGAACAATTTTCCCGTTGATTGGTTGTTTAGCGGTTGTTTGTCTGAAAATACAGCACTTGACCAGAGCCAGCGGAGGCTTATTTTTTTCACAAATATTCTGTCTCATGTACTGCTGTCAGGACAGAGTGACAGTTTGGACAAAAAAAAACAAAAAGTTATGTTTATACAGGCAACCTACTCCAACATTAACACTCAGAAGAAGGAGTGTCAGAGTCAGAAAATGCTTTAGTTTACTGACAGTTGCTGAGAAACTGACTAAGCTGTACACAGAAAAAAAGGTGCACTTGCAGACTTGCACGAAGGCACGCATACCTACAGAGAGTCAGACAATGAAACAGCGAGTGAATAAGCCATTATTCAGACAAATAAAGTGACAAAGAGCATTACTGTACCTCCAAAGTTGGCCAGTCTGCTGAGCCGAGTCACTGGCACTTTCCTCTCTCTGGCTCGCTCACTCAGCTGAAGGGGAAAGACCAGCAGAGATACTCTATATCAAAACATCTAGCGTGTATTCATGCGTGTTTAAGAGCAGGTACTGAGGAACGGCAATTACCATCTGTTTGTGTGGTTTGACCTCGGCCCTCTTGCTCTGTCTCGCTTTCTCGATGTCTTCGGCCGTCAGCCCTCCAACTGTGGACGGGTCCTGATGGTAGCTCCTGAGCTGACTGACCTGATGCTGAGAATACAGCTGTCCCCACAAATGCCTGCTCAGACTGTGGTTGTAGACATGGTGATGTCCACTGACATGTCTGCCACACCCAAAGCAAAAAAAAAAAAGTGACCTTTATCCTCCAAACAGCAGCAAAAAAGAGCACACTGAAGATTGTAATTAAATAAGAGTGTATTTATACCTGGCATCTTGGTGGTAAGATCGGGTGTGTCCACTAAACTGTTTGCTGGGGTCTTTGTATCCCTCAAACAACGACTGTTTCCCGCTGACATGGCTCGCTCCTGCTGCTCCTGCTGCTCTTGCTCCTGCTGCGTCGTCACTACTTCCTGTGTGATCCGCAGTAAAGTCCCCACTTTCTTCCCTGAACTCCGAAGCTGCGAAGGCACCGTCGTCCTGAGGGAAGTCAAAGTCGGACTCTGATGAGGACGTCTGCTTCTGGCCAGACAGCTCCTGGACGAACACGTACATAAAGATGAAAACATATTCATAGTGTTCTTTTGGCATTCAATGCAATATACAGTTCTTTATCAATGCTAAACTTTCCCGCCGATTAGTACGGTAACATTTGCACATACACCTACACACACCTGCACTTTGATCATAGCAGCAGAGAGGCCTTGTTCAGCAGCTGATTGGACACTTTGGACTGCAGCACCAACTCTTTGGGCTCCTGGGTTACAAATTTAAAAATAAAATACAGTTATCAACTTTATTAGTTCTTCAGTATACTAAGTAATCATACAACAAAATTACCAATGTTAATATACATAATAAGTGCCTGATAAAAAAAAAATACATCAGAAAATCACAATTATGTGGAAGCAAGTGTCGTATTATCATCTCTGTATGTGTAACTATGGCGGACTAGCTGGTTTCAGTTCCCTTTCAAAACTCAAGTGTACAATGTGACACTTCTATGGCCTTATATTTTCCTGGACTTGATTGCCATAATGTATACTTGGAACATATTTCTGAATGATCAAGCCTTAAAGCATTTTTGCTAACTTTACTTTTCTGCATGATGGCCACAGGTCAAAGCACTGTATTGGAGTTATACCTGGCACACACTACAGGACTTTCAAATCTTAACTGATTTTAAAAACTTGGGAGACAGGTTTAAGTGACTTTTAATATTTTAGTCGTAAGCATGCACTGAAGGCAGAATCAGGAAAGCCCATACATTTTGAAGGTTTCTGCTAAATATTCAGTCACTGTACCTTTCACATTACAGAATTCAGGCCATCTTGAAATTGGGGAAAGTCCGAGACATTAAGACTACCCCTCACACTACAGGATTATTCGGGCAGATAAACATTTTTTTTGCTACCATTACTTTTCAACCAATTTCAACCAATGTGCAAAGCAAAAATAACAAGTGTGGAGCCACAGAGTATTTTTGAAATTTAGGAACTAAAACAGGTATGTCGAACTTACCTGCTCCACTGCGCAGGGTGCTGCTCTGAGTCTCTATGACCGCCTGGCTCAACTTGGCTAGGCCCCGCATCAGTAACATCATATCGCCTGCCATGATGGACTACAGGCAGAGACAGAGAAAGAAAGAAAGGAGAATAAGAAAAAAAAGAAGAAATACAGAAATGTGGGGTGAGTATGGCTGCATGTTGTGCTTCATCTCATCCTGTACATAGGCAGGCCTGGCAGAAAGGAGAAGAACATACTGTTCATGGACAAAATGAGGTCACGTTTCTAAATGTGTACCTTCACCTCGTCGGAGGAACAGAGAAAAAGAAGTACACATGGACAAGAAGGCAAGTGGAAAGATAAATAAAACGTCAACACACACTCTGCTGCCAAACGGAGACGCGCACGCTCACAAACGCAGACAGCTGTCGAATCTTGGGATGACTTTAATACTCGGGTCTAAAAATACTCATGACCTGCAATCCCTGCACGGGCGCCGCACACACGAGGAAGGCTGGGGGGGGGATGCCTTGCATGCAGATAAGCTGTGAAGATATGTGTATGTGGAACCAGAGCAGGATCTGAAAATGTCACTGGAAACGAGGAGGGAGGAGTTTGAGAGCTGCTGGCTGCTGCCTCGTCCAGCTATTTCTGTGCTTCAAATGCAGGCGCACATGTTTGGGTCGTGTACAAGGTCTGCAGGCACACTTCACCTCTCCCAATTTCTCTCTGCAACTGATAGAGGACTGTGAGATTGTTTTCTGCTAAGGCCCATCTCAAAATATTACACTGCTTCTAGCCAAGAATCAATCGAGTGTAAAACAGTTTGCACATTATCACACATTTAGCACACGCCATGATCAAGGTCAAGGTCCATTTGGGACACATAGAAGTCAAAAGTAAAAATTAAATTCACTCATTTCTCCCGACTCTTATCTAATAGCGGAGCTCCCACTGCATTCCTCCCTTTTGTAACCTCCCGTGTCAGCGAGTGAGTCTGTCAGTGTGTTACAGGTGCTGTTTTGTGGGTGTGACGGCGTGCTTTGATGCAGCTCAGCCGGGATTCGGGCCAATGGAAAAAGCCGTGGCTGAAAGAGTTGAAGCGATGTGTGAGTGCCTGTGTACTGCCACACACACATAATCAGTAAGTGGGTCATTCGTCCTCCTTTAGGGCTGCTCTGTGTTTTTAGGCAGCGGGCTGAAGACCGGGGGTGGGCATACTCAGTGACACAAAGGACCAACACAGCAGGGCCCCAAGAAACAAAAAAAAACAGATCTCGTTAGAACCGTTACAAGCGCGATTTGTATCTTATTTTTATTGTCGTTTTATCTATGTCTAAATGTTTTTTTTTTGGATTGTCATTCATTAACTGAAAAACTTTCTCTGCAGCTTTGCACAAGTTTACCTTGTGACTTACCAACTAGTTCCCTGAAACAGGGCTAAGGATTGACAGACAATATAGGTCACAAATCAGGAGGACTTGAGAAGCAATACTTTTAATAGAAGTCATTTAACTGTGCTAAAATTGGCTTCTTTTGAAAAGGCGCCTGTTCAACTGAATTCCTCACATCAAGCCGTCTTCTCATCTCCACGCCGCCTAAATACCGTGTACTTTTCTGATGACTTTGCTGAATTCTTGTCTATCATCTGCACCGACTTTAACTGTGTAATTATCATTGGTGATCTTAACATTCATGCTGACAACCTCCTGGGACAGCAGCACCAGAGAAGTGTGCTGTTTTCTTGGTAACCAGCTGTGTGTGCGACAGAGCCCACACACACACAGTAATGGGCTTACTCTGGACTTCATCACCTCCAGGGGTCTTTACAGAGCACTCAGGGAGTGCATAGGAATAAATCAAAGAGCAGCAGCATTTTCTCCAGTTAAACAGAGAAGAAACTTTGCATCATGATTACCACACCTTCTACAAAGTCAAATTCAAGCACTTTTCATGCGTTTTTAAGGTGCATTTTCAAGCTTTTCCAGCATGTTACGATTGTGGTGAATGTTCTCAGATTAACTGGGCTCTCTCTGACGTAAATTACTTCTTTATTTTAAGATAATGATTCAAGCCCTTTTCAAAGCTTAAAAGACCAAAACTAAATTTCAAATTCAAACATTTTTAAAGATTTCCAGCACCTGAACAAAACCTGTAAAAGGTCTTTGGACCCAAAGAAGAACAATTAAAGGTCAGTGTTCAGCTTCAGTCGCTGATGTTACAGACCTCAAACCAAGCCTGAAATCTTGGTGTAATCATGGACTCAGACCTAAATGTTAATATCCACACTAAGACAATATCAAAATCACTCCTCAATCTCCTTAATCAAGATTTAAAGCATTTAATGTCCCAGCTTATGACTTTGCCGGAGTCCTCACTAAGACCAGAAGAGTGGATCACACCCGTCCAGTTTTCAGATATTTACACTGGTTTCCCTTGTGACAAAGAATTGACATCAAAGTTCAACTGATCTGCGGCTCCATTATGAACCAGGCGGACCTCTCAGGTGGTCTGACAGAGTCCCTGGAGCCTAAACTAAACATGGAGAAGCAGCATTCAGTTTTTCTGCACCACTAATATAAATTCCCAGAAAATTTAAGGTCTGCTCCAACTCCAAATCAAAGTTCTTTCAAAGCAGGGTTTGAAACTTTTCAGTCTTTCCACTATATTTTAATTAACTGTAGCTTGGGACTATATGTCGCACTGTAGCTGCCCTGAGGTTTTCACTGAACTGTTTAATATGTTTTATCTTACTTTAACACTATTTTCCTTGCTTGTTTGCATCACTTTCAATCCTATTAATGTGTCTTTTTATATTGCCTTACATTCCTTTATGTCACGCCTTAATATCTTTATTATGTGAAGCACTTTGAAATGTGTTGTTGTTGAAAGGTGCTTTACATCTTAATTAGATAACTGCAGTAAAACTGCAAGTATCGGCATGCTTCAAAAATTGGTCAAAGATCATAAAAGATTGCTTTTCGTACTTTGCCGTAACAACTGTAACGGTATTATGCTGAGTCAACTTAGCAGCACGATCCTGCAAGACCCTCTGGTAGGCTGGGAATCCAGAGAGAACGCAAATATTCATTGAAAATATTTAACCTTGTACTTCAAATATAGCTACAACAACATACCTGGAACATGAAACATACTTTAATAAATAAACGCGCTTTTCTGCAAGATTCAGAACTGCAATCACTTCAATGAAGTGAATGAAGTTCATAAAGATTTCACTTGCAAAATTTGATACTACTGGGGAGAAGTTCCTGCTCATTGCAAAATGTTAATGTTATTGTGCAACTTCCCATTTGTCAACATGGGTGTGTTGCTTCAATAGGTGGCTGCTTTCTCCTCTGCGTCAGTGCTAACAACAACAGAAACAGAGAGGAAGACACTGTTAAACTAATAAAACCTGAATAAATACCTAACAAGGAGAGGAGGAGAAAAACAAAAGGTCAGTTTTGATGCCCAGTGGGCGAGAGGTCACTAAAAGGTATTTGTAAAGCACACCGCCTGGGATTACACACACACACACACACACACACACACACACACACACACACACACCTAAGCCTCAGTTGCTGTCTAGGCTCTGTCCCTCCACAAGCTGTTGACTCATGCCATGAAAATAGCCAGGCGGCGCAGCCTGAGTGCTCCTCTGCTGTTCGGCGCACGTCCCGGCTTACCGACAGCCCCCGTCACTGCCTGTAACCGCTGATCCTGAGCCACAAGTGGGAAATGTTTTCCCCATTACAGTGGTGATCCATCAAAGCAGCGGTTTCACCACCACTAACAGGGGAAACGTGACCAAATTCATGTTTCCTCAGAGTTTTGTAGACTTGAAGGAAACGTGAACTGGCTCACGTTCTCCAGAGGAAACTGACCAGTCATTGCTGCAACACGCAAGGCTGAAATGCAGATTACAGTATGTTGGTAGCTGTCCAGTCAATTATCCTTTGATAAATGAGAAATATTGTCATTTCTGTTGATAATGACCCCTTTAGAGATACAACAAGTAGGATTTGTCAGTTGTCTTTTGTAAACATCACATTCAAAGCTGCCTCCCCCCCTTTTTTTTTTTTAGGAAGATCCTTCCTATTAATTATTACTTTAATAACTGGGACACCTCTGTGACCATATATAAACTTGGGAGGTATAATACTGTCAAAGGCCAATTAAAGGTCATTTGAATTTACTGCTGCTACCTGTTAGCACTAAAATAATACAGATAAGAATGGCGGTATAAATGGCCTCTTTTTTTTCTTGCTTTAATTTGTTTACGAAGCTCAAATTGGCAGCAGGCAAACAAACAGCTCGATCTAAACGCTTTGCCTTCATTGTCCTTATTCTTTCACAAGAATAATCTTGTCAGTTATCTTATCAGTACTGGCCACAACAGAGGGACAACTGTCAATATTTGAGAGTTTTAAAAAATCCATTGACAATATCTGAGCCAACACTAGTTTTGTACCTCGGAAGATAACCAAACCTTTCTGATAAGGATGTCACAAATTTGGTTATTAAAGAACAGGGGCCAAGGTGTTCATCGAGACACTTAAAGTGAAAAAAAAGCAAACTGCCTTTTCATGAACAGACAATTTAAAGAAAAAAACTGATGAATTTACCTCAAACACAATGTATCTTCGGTATTTCTGTCCTGCAATTTCTTCATACTACACTGACCATTGTATACAACCACAATGATAGATCTGTGATGGCTGATATATCAGTCAGGAGCTAGTACATACAAATATCAAGTAACTCATCAAAACATACAGAGATACTCACATGCAGAGCAGATGTAAACATGCATGTGTTTAATCACTGTGTGTCTGCAGAAAGGTGGTAGCTCATATCAATAACTATTACTGCAAATGTGCTAGAATAAAGTAGTCCCTGGGCAGATTTTACACTCACACTAAAATGTGCATGCACTATTTGTATCCTATCAGTATTTTAAAAAAAAATGTTTTCATGTGAAGATTAAGATAAATGAAATGGAAATATGAAGTTGAACGTTCATGGCTGTCATTTCTGCCAGACGCAGAGGTGTTTATTACACCTTCAGCTTAAAAAAAAAAAAAAAAAATCTGTGATTGTTGTAAACTTCCTCGTGGGCGCGTGGCCATGAGAGTCTGCAATAACAAACAGCAGCACGAGAGCCACGTTGTTCACCAGAAACTCTCCAAACTAACACCATCCGTGTGCAGCTGCGTTAAACTAGACTGAAGAGCAAACGTAATGATAATAAATACATTAAAAAAAACAAGAAAGAGCACGGTGAGCGGGTTTAAACAGACTGCGGGCTGCTGAGCTGGCTGAAGTTTGAGCAGCCATGGACGGAGGGCACGTCTGCACGCTGCGCAGGACATGTTGGAGGGTTTATAAAAACAGCACCACACCAAGACACACACACACACACACACATATACATCTATCTACCACTTTAAGACATGCGTGTGCTCATGCATGTTAATTATCCTCGTCGGTGTTTGAGATACTCGCCTGCAGCTGTCTTCTCCTCCAACTCTGCAGGACGATCTGATCTAATCTGTGTTATTGAGCAGAGGCAGAAACAGCAGATCTCTCTCTCTCTCTCTCTCTCTCTCTCTCTCTCGCAAGTTGTTCTGTAGGCCGACCTCCTCCCGCTGCTGCAGCTGGCAGCGTTTAATCCAGTTTGAGTCTCTCCCTGTGTCTCTCTCTCTCTCTCTCTCCACCACGAGGTCAAACCTTATTTACCAACTTCGCAGTGCAGCCAGAGCCGTAGGTATTGACGCAACACACACACACACACACACACACACACACACACAGAGATATAGATAAGCCCTTGTGTTCAGACAAACGTGCATATTTTGCACAGCATCCTGCAGAAGCAAATGATAACAATGCATGCATTTAAATGATTAAGTTAGAATGTGTTATATATATTTTTTGCAGATATGCATGCAATCATCATGTCTTTTTTTATTTATAACTTCTGTATTTTGTACCCCCCCCACACACACACACACACACACTCCAGAGTCATTAAATCTCTTCCAATCTAGCCTGACCTCATTTTACCGCGGATAAGGAAGCAGTTCGTTCACCCAAAGGTGCAAAAAAAAAAAACTGTGCTATGTAAACTTTACCTATACACGGCTCTGGTCTGTCCCCGCCCTCCAGCCCGTCCTCTGCTCCTATTGGTCCTCGCCCCCAGTTGACGGGAGGAGGGGCTTAAACGGCGGCTCCTCATTGGTTCGTCACGCAGGACAAAAACAAATTGGGTTTTTCCTGCAGCAGCTCGAAGATAAACGCCTAACAACGTGTTATTAAGAGGAAATGTCAGTTGTACAACGAACACGTGTACACACACACAGAAACAGACATTTATACACACACACACGAACACACGCAGACACATACATATTTGTACACACACGTACCAACCATAAGAATAATGTACCTCAGCAGTGAAATGGGCCTCTGCTTCCACCTGCTGGTACGAGGACAGCACACTAACTGTTTGTAATGACTAATTAACAGAGGAAAGGATGACATAATCATAAAAACATAAACATCAAATCACATTACACATTCATATCTAATACTTTTCATATTCCTGCACAAGGTTGTACAGTTATTTAATTTAAATAATAATAATTATATTGTTCCCATCTTTATTTTACATTCTATTGTCTATTTTATTTTATTCATTTCATTTATTCCTCTGACTACCGGTGTTTTTTGTTTTGTTTCTTTTCTTGCATGTTATATGTTTACTGTTATGCACCAACATACCAAGTAAAATTGCACGTGAAAATATTCTTGGCAATAAAACTTATTTGCAATAAAGCATTAACTGTACTGAAATGTACAAATAAAACTGCAATGACTATAAATAAAAAGCCATTTCCTTATAAAACTATTAAAAGTTGTTTGTTTTTTTTTAATCCTCTCCTAATGCAAATGTGGGCTCTGACATTTTGAGTCGAGCGTCCCTCTGCAGTGTTGGTGGAGTGACAGCAGAGTGCGCCACACATCCACAAGATTCATTTTACAAAGTGTTATGAGACGGCGTTTATAACTTTTTCCCCAGACTAAATGGTACGCTTAGGTGAATAAATCTCCTGTCAGACTCCCTGGAGTGGAGACATAGTTAAATTTGGGTCAACAACGGGTCAACAACCCAGTTTTCACACGGGGATTTAAGCTGGGGGAGGTAAACTCTCTGAAGTTGAGCATGAAAGGTTATACAAAAAAGATTTGTGTGAACAAATATATGAAAAAAATGATCACTGCAACAAAGAGATCCCAGTATACAATGATAAAGTGATCAAAAAGAGCAACGAGTGGCCAGAAAGTAGAAAAAATGTAAAAATCTTTTGAAATTAGCAGACAAGAAGACTCAAAAAAGGCACTTTAAAAAAGGGTTCACCTTCCCCGCCACCCTCTGTGAAAAAATCTCTCTGCTGTGGTCGCCTTTTTTTACATCCTCCCTGCTCCTGTATCATATCCTTTCTTTCCCGCCAGCTCCGGATGCTGCTGCTGTTGTGGACAGATGTGATTTGAATGGCAAATGGCCGCCATGCAAACACAGTAATAGATGTAGCCAAGGGGCGGCAGCGTGCATGCCACACGGGGTCAATGTGGGCTTCTTCAGGTCAGGACGAGAGTTTGAATCCTCGGGTGAAACTGATCGACCCTCTGACTGCAAATACAATGCCTCCTCAGATCATTTTCCTGCAGGTGTAAACTCTCGACTAATAATTTGATATTTCCTGTCCATTTGACAGATAAGTCCCAAAATTCACAAAAATCACACGTGGAAGCAGGATTTTTTTGTTCACCAAACACACTTTTCTTTTTTTTTAAAGGAAACATTCCAAATAAATACACAAGCCGGCAAAACCAGAACAATATGATACCTACTAACAAACAACCGTAAGTGCACATTGGGGAGCATAAGCAATAGCCAAGATGGTTAGTCTTAAAGGATTAGTTTGACAATTTGGGAAACAGCTTAGCTTGGCATAATGACTGGAAAGGAAGAGGAAAACGGCAAGTCTCTGTCCAAGAATAACTAAAAGTACCTACATGCTCACTAATGAAGTTGCATCTTGTTTGTTTAATCAGTGAACTTTTGTTTCCACCTCTTTCCAGTCTTTACCCGGAGCTAAGCAAGCAAACTCCTGGCAGACGCTCTAGACATGAGACGTCTTCTCATCTAACTCTTGGGTGGAAAAAGCTAATAAGCGAATTCCCAAAATGTCAAACTGCCTCTTTACAGAAGGCACGGCATGGAATTACAATCAGTCTCTCTCTCCGACTACTGTCACTGCAAACATCAACTAAAAACCATGGCATTTTAAATATACAGTAGAGTGGATCCTACAGACTGTTTAGTTTTTATTGTTCATCAAGAACCTGTTACATTTTGAGACTTTTGTTTTCCTATTCTTTCTTGCCCTGTTTGCATTTCTCAATCGAATAAATGAGTATTATTTTCTGGAACGCCATCAGCCTTTTCATTAGCCATGTGCAGTGGTTTGGATACGGGTAGTTTGACTTTTGCTCGTACTGCAACACATGCTTGAAGACAAAACAACGTAACAGCCCGAAAAATTCAAAATGTCACAGTATCCCATTAACTAAAAAAAACAAAACATAATATAATGTTATAAATAAAAACAGAATGAAATACAAACTAATCCCAAACTTTAAGAGGATAATAAACATGCATGCTCGTAAGACTGAGCACAGAAATAGACAGTTAAGACTAAGAGAAAAAAAAAAAATCTGTCGTAACATTTAAAAGTAAGGACGTGTTTTCAGTTGTCTGACTTGGCTTTGTAATGTCAAGGCACTGTATAGCTTAAATAAGATTGTTCATGGCTGTAAGTGTTCCACAGGAGTCGAGTACACTAAAAATTATGTTACAAAAACTACATCAAACATAATAAATCTTACTGTACATTGTGAACAATCCCAACAAAGTGTGAGGAGGGTGATAAGTGTTTAGCCAGGGGCAGTACTACGGACGCCACGTTGGCTGCAAATATGTTACATATGAAACAATGCCCTCCGTGACATACTGAAACTAGCGCGAGATGTGTAATTTAGCTCCACATAATTGCCAGTTATTGCCAGATTACTGCGGAGCGGACATGGCTGCCACCGGAAACCTTCGCCGACCAACCTACAGTATTTGAATGTCTGTCTACGGATCAAACAGAGGTTAAAAACAGCTAAAAGACTAGGTTTGTTTGTAAAACACACCTAAAATTGTGTTTTCACAAGTAAAAAAACCCAAAAAACTAACAGCTGAAATGTAATTAAGTGAGTAAGTCAAAGAAACAGGCAATGTGCTAAAGTTGTGGTCAAACAGACAAAAAAAATCTATAAATTTGAGTTCAGATATTCTGAGGAAGAAGTCTTGAATCTAATAGATATTCAAAGGAGTATAGCTGTTTAAGTCATGAGAGCTAGGATGTACCAAAATCAAGGCATTTGTCAAATAATGGAGTTTTGATTTTTCATTTTTAAAACCACTACATGTTCAATTTTTATGTGAGTACAACATCTTTCAAATTAAGATAGCATGAGTACTGGTTTACAGGGAAAAAAAGAGACAATCTCAGTGTCTGTTTTAAACTACCAACGGGTCAGAAATGTTTAAAATCCAAACATACTGGCTTTAAAGGTGTAGTCTTCAATTTACAGTCCAATCCGTTTTTGTCAAATTCAGTCCAGAGTTCATGCACAGCCCTGGCTCTGAAAATGGGGCAAACAAAAGTTCAAACTGAGGATTCAACTGAGTTCACATATCAACAAGCAGCTTTTTCCAGGATTGGAGACTACACATTTAAATCATAACTCTGGCGATATCTTTTATTTACTATTATCAAAAAAATCCCATTAAAGGACCAAAACACAAAATGAACTGATTGTAACTCTTTTCTTTGTAGCCAAAGCTCGCTGCAGCTTACAGCTCCATTTTATCGTTTTCATCATCAAAAACACATCAATGAGCCACCCTGTTGTACTGGATGATATTCACTCATTCCAATTACCAGGGGCATTTCTTTTTTTTTATTTATCCAAATGTATATTAATCCACTGCTGAAAATAGTCATCAACAAAAGCACTATCTCCTCCTTTTTGAAGAAATTTTTCATATTTATTTTTTGGTCATTTTATGGGATTTGTTTATAATCATTAAAAAAATTCAGTATCACAGACTTTAGCCTTCAATGTTGTTCCACAAATTTAAATTTTTTTGCTTATAACTGGAGAATTCCTGCTGTAAAAAAGTCTGTCCTGCAGGTATAATGCATGTAAAATAGACACTGTAATGACTATTACTGTGTATTGTGCATGCAGGCTCACATGGCTTACTTGGACACTTAATACAACTTGAGCCATTGTTAACTGTCATCAGTATTTTTCCTGCTATGACAAGTTAAAATATCTGCTGTGAAAAAGCTTTTAACGACCTCCCCTTGAGGGTATAAGGATCGCATCAAAAGGGCCATGGGAAAAGCAAGATCCTGAAATCCACTGGATATGAATAGAAAGGTTGCATCCACATCGTCATGGAACGATGTGGTTTCAAATATGAGGACAAACTTCTGTGAAGAAATCCTCAAGGAAGTCCGACGTGTTCCACAGAAACAGGAAGAATGAATGGAAGTGGTTGCTGTGTGTCCAAATGTTCACTTGGATTTAAAATAAAACCCCTCAGACTTCAAGTCTCAGAGTTCACCATGGATGAAATAATGTCCACCAAACTGTCAAGTCCAAAAAGGTAACCGTCTTCTCTGTTGCCCTCCACCCACGACGCTCGATGAGTCAGCTCCTCCCCTTCAGGAAGAGGTGTCGTTTTCCCAAAGTCGATCATCCAGATTTTGGCCCGTCCCTTACTGTCATGAACAAATAACAAGGAGCTGCCAATCACCTGCAGGGACGCAGCAAGACGAAGGGATGAATGAGAAAACAGGAAATAATCACTACAAGAGTTCTCTTTCCTATTTTACTCGACATTACGTGCTTTTTGACACTGAGAAACATGATCTCACTTCCTGTTTTGTTTCAACTTCTTAAACTGTAACAAGGCCTGGTACGTTTGGTTACCTAAGTGTAAAGCGTGCGTGCGCGTAAAGCGCGAGTGTGAAACTGAATGTGTGGTCAGGCCTGTTGCTGTCCACTTTCCATGACGAGACGTGTGAGGTCTCCGTGTGAACTGCTGTGTTTTTTTGAGCTAGTTAGTGACACTAAATTACACTTCCTTGCTAAATTACAATGTAAATGTAGTGACACAAAATGCACATTGACAAGAACACAGTTATATATAATATTATGCACAGACATATTTTTCGCATCATTTCTTTGAATAATGTTATTATTTTCTTTGTTATTGACCTTTTGGGTAAAACAGATATGGTCAGTTTCATGTTAATGGTGTGTCTTGAGCACGTGAGCAGAACAGCACTGCTTCCATTGGTGGGCGTGTGTCTTTACCTCGTGGGTTTTGAAGAATGGGGAGATCTCCAGAGTGTCTTTTATTTCCTCCAGCCTGTTTAAATAGACTTTCTGAAAAAAAAAAAAACAACAGGTTTTTATATTTTGTTCATGTAGTGTAGTATTATCAAACTCCACTCGATGTTGAAACTGTTCTCAGTCATTCCATAAAGAAGTTTAACAATTAAAACATGAGTTGTTGTAGTTATTTAAAAATGTAATACCTGTCTGGATGTATTTAAATAAAAAAACTACAATTAACACACATACAGTGCTTCAAATACTAAGAGTGGCCCAGGGAGTTCTCAAGGACTTCCCTTTTCTTCAGTGTGTGTGTTTCCCATGGGGTCATCTGTTTTTTTGTCCCATACGAGGGGCGTGTGTGTGTGTGTTTGTGCGTGACTCAAGGCTATCGACACAGACACACACACACACACACACAGTTAACTACAAACGCACTCACCAGTATGTCCTTATTTCCTTTGACAAAGTCATGGAAAGCTGCAGTGACTTGCTCTCTCGTCTTTGTTTTCTTAAAATCTCTGTTCACCGTCCCGTCCTCCTTCTACAGAGTGAAAGAGAGGAGAGGGTGGTTTGAGACAAAACATCATTTGAAGGATCATTACAGTGTAAATAAATGATTATATTAAGTGCATCTACTCTCTGTCCACTTGAACTACAACTTCTAGGCTTGTTGTAGAGACGGGAAGGGACAGGAATCTAGCAGCGAACGGGAAAGGAGGAAGGAGAAGGAGCAGAAGAGAGGATGGAAGGAGAACAAACAACAAGGGGAGGAAGGATATTTATAGAGATTTAGCCTTGGAGCAAGGAAGGGTCTTTGACTCAGTTTTACTGTCCAGAGCCATGTTCAGAAACACTTTCTTAAAGCTCCCAGAAAACTTCTGAAATGGTGACTAACAATTATGTTCATTATCTTTCATTGATCTATAGTATCATTAAATAGTGAAAAATGGCCATTCTACTTTCCCACAATCCAAAGAGACTCAAATAGATTATTTAATCTGTCCAACAGTCCAAAACCAGTTGTGAAAATGGCAATTAACTGACAATCAAAACAGTATTTTTAATCGGCACAGTGTATTGATTCGATACTGGGAACCTGGTATTAAGAGCTTCTAGTCATTTCCTTTTAATATGTTGTCGAGTCAAAGCCAGAGTTTAAAGTCGCACAACAAGGAAATAATCAAGCAAACTAGCACAGCAAAGCACATCACATTTACTCTCCACCTGTAGTAATAGCAAAGTGGAGGCAGTGGTAGTTATAGTAGCACCAGTAGTGGAAGTACAGTAGTAGAAGTGGCTGTACTGGAGTTGTAGCATCAGTATCAAAGTAGTGCATGTACAGTAATCATGGTGGTACAGTAGTTTAGCAGTGGTGTGATAAATGAGCTTCTCTTATTCTGCTGGCTGCCAGGCAACAAGGTACTATTTGGAGCCAAACTATTTCTCCCTTTATGGTTCAGGTCTGTGTACAGCTAGGACCATGTCTCTCCCTCTCCCTCATTTACACACACACACCTGATTACACACGTTTTTCACATTGATAAGAGCTTACATAATCTATATAATACACACATACTTACAGAAGCATTCAACTTTCAAAAACTGCACATGAACTGTTGACACACACACACACATATCTCTGTTTCTGGGGATAACCCTCAGTGTCATGGCAACAGACCACCGGGAGGCAGAGAATGTCCTTATATAGCCACAACCCTCAAAATAAAGACGGCCGAGACAGAGAGATTTTGTGTGTGTGTGTGTGTGTGTGTGTGTGTCTAATGTCAGTGCCAGATGCTGAGACATATAGAGCTGCCACGGACAGGCCTTCCCCATGACAAAGGAACTCTCGCACAAACACATACTTCAGAGGAAGTTTCTGTTCAAAACAGGAAGTGAGATCACGCCCCTGACGGACACACACACCCCACTCAAGCAGACACACACTGAATGCAAGAAGAAAGGAGGGAAGGAAGGCCGCCACACACACACACACACACAAACACACCTTTCTCTCCGTGAGTCTTACCTTGACTCCCTCTATCCTGAATCCCAGGGTGGCTGTTGAGCTTATGGTCTCCCTCCACTGCATGTATCTGGGTTTGGTCACCACTTTCTGGTCGTTCTCCTCCGCCGTGGGCGCGTTGGGATCAACCTCGATCATTTTCTGATACATGTCAGGTCTCGGGGAGGGTTTCTTGCGAGCCTTGGTTAGCTCTTCCTCAAGGTAGGTCCTGAAGCGTGAGGGGAAAAAAAAAAAACAAAAAAAAAAACAGGTGGTGGGTGGTGGTGAGGAAGACAGCGAAGAAGAAGAAGAAAGGGTGGGTGACAGACACGAGCGCAGAGTAGGAGGACGAGGTAGAGATGAGCAGAGAGGGTGAAAGAGAAGGTGTGAAGAAGATATCTCTTTCCACGCAGCATGACACAGCTGTTCACAGTAGCCTTCTTTAATCTAGAGCTATGTGCTGCTCAGTGCCTGTTAACGGATCACTCTCGTTTACCGCAACTTAGGTCTTATTTTTGTACTTTTGGCCACTGTTTCCACTGGTAATACAACACTGCACTCCCCAAGCTAAGTGCTAAAATCTGGGATCAGAGCTACATTGTTAAAAAGAAGTCTGACTGTGCAACAAACATGATCAGTGAGACGATCAGACGTCATGTAACATCATCAATAAAAAAGGATGGTCAAAAATTTAATAAACACATTTAATCGTCTATTTCCTTACAGATTAAAAAAACACAGAGATGTTTGCAATTTGTTGTGAAAGTCTATGGGAAATCACAGTAAGGCACACAATCTTTTATCATAGCTTTCTGAGGTCACGATAAAGATTTATGTGACGCCATGCGACGCGTCTTCTCACCTCACGCCCATCTTACAGTCCATCACGCACGGGAAGTCAAACTCAGCCAGCAGATCCTCCATCTGGTTGTACTTCTGGCCGTCCTTCTCGACGTCTCCATGGTAACCCGGGACGTAGGGGCGCAGCACGTCCCTCATCAGGAGGGACAAGCAGCGCTGCTCACAATCACAGTGTTTCTAAAGGACATCGGCAACACGTTATTGTCATTTCATAATCTTGGCTGCACCGATTCAGTATCAATAACGTGGAATAACTCTTAACTTGAATGTACCGAAGAAACTCTCCATGCAATAACAACATAACAACAAAGATGTGATTGGTGTGAAAGGGGATCTTACTTTCAATATACGGCCGTTGGCTCCTGCCTTGAAGCTCCCTGCAAAAAAGAAACACTTTTTACTGTAAAGCTGTGTAAATGGGATCGATCTGAACCAACACCTGTGGTTTTTCACTTCTTTCTTTGTCAGTAAATCAGCTCTATACAAGTGAGCTGACAAGAGAGGAATTACTCTTATTTGGCCGAGCCTCTAATCTCCAAGACACCTATTCCAAGGACGTTTCACAGACCATCTAAGAAATGCAAACTAAATCTAGCCAACCATTTTTGGGCTCCTGTAACGTGACAGGTGTCATTATACAGAATAGGAATTGAGAATATGACTGATTAAAGTGTGTCTATGTACCTGCGTGCCCAGCCAGTTGTATCCAGGGATATTTCTTCTTGAAGGACATGACAAACGGTGACCAGTGGACCATGTTCTTAATCTTCTTCCAAGACCTGTGCTGTGAAACGCAAACACACACACCACGAGTTATTATTGTTATTATGACGCTTCATCAGCTATTTTGAAGGAGACCCACACGCTCCTCCAGGACGTGCTACAGTGATGCTGAGTGCCAGACTTGTTTATTTCAGTCATGATACTCATGGTCACTGGCCTGAGCTTCATCGGCCATAAACCAAACTGTGTGTCTTTAAAATGAATATGGGTCAGTGTAATGTTATTGATTCTTTTTATGGTTATGCAAACGACTTGGATTATTATGAAGATGTGACATATGATGATGCTATGAGGAAGTTTATCAACCTCCATGCAAACTTTCTAAAATATGAACATCGGCGTGTCAGCTCGCAGTGCTCGAAAACAAGAACGCCTGTAGTTTAAGTTCTCCTCTGAAACTTCTGGCTGAACCAGCGCCTTTTCACTTTTTTCATTTAACGGCCATGAGCAAAACAAGTATTTTAAGCACACACACACACGCACGCACACATGCTGCAGGGCATCCCTGACCCGGGGGAGCTGTTTTCAATCTCTCTCTGCCAGGTCCTCCCTCACTCGCTTTTTCCCTTCTTTAGCTGTTTTAAAGCACTTAAAGTGAACTCTGGAGAATCGAGCTGGGGTTTCCCCTGGTAACACACACACACACACACACACACACACACACACACACACACACATGCACACACACACAGTTTCTCCAAGGGCTCTCCCTGTCCCTGGCATGGCTACACTGAACCACAGGACTCCTGCCACAGACACACACAAACAAACAGGCACACACACACAAACTCATTCACAAACGGGGCATATGCTGTCTCTGACACACAAAACAAAGTGAAAGGTTGTTTGCAACATCAGCAGCTTTTATCTCAGTGACCACAGACTGACTGAACTCTAGTGTTCCTTTTTTTTTCCAGCTCTCCAGTCCAGTTCTCTCCTCTTGGGGTCTTTGTGATGAAAAGACTTTCCTTCTACAGATACTTATCAATATCTAACTGTGGCAGAAAGACATGTTAAACTCTCTGAAAGTGCAGTATGATCCATGCATTACAATAACTGTCACATTTACTGTATAAATACACAACAAGTCAAAACAAATAGAAGTGCGACATACTGGGATGAGCAAAAGCACGAGGTGAAAGATACTTTTTTTTCCTCCGTTAGGATCTCCCACCCTTTTTTTCCTTTGAGTGCCAGTATTCTCCTTAATTGTCCTATTGGTAGATTAAAGTGTATTTATGTGGTAATGTCATTTGCCTTGTTGACGCTGCAGTACACTTATTGAATACGATGTTCAAAAGAAAGTTTTTGATGCCTGCAGCATTACATCAGATGGAAAAACTCCAGATGTCTTGTTCTGTGGGTTTAAACAATGCTTGGCTGTGCAACACTGGGGCAGAGCTACCAGTGGATGCAGCAAAAAAAACACGAGAAATGTTCACTTGAATCCTACTTACAATGTAAAATATGCCTTAAATGATCAGAGGTGGTCGGTTATTACATCTTGTGTAAAGTAAAATTTGTACTGAAATTTCCCATCTTTCACAGATCTGCTCTCTTCATGTTTTGGAGCACGCCAAAGATTGCCTGGTTTGCAAATACCAGGAGAAACAATATTATGTCTACAAATAACCAAAGAGGAGAAGTACAGAAACGAGAGGAGAGGAGAGGAAGGATAAGATAAGACTGAAGAGGACCATAGAAGGAGATATATAACCCAAGTCACATAATCTGGACCTGATGAAAATTCATCAGCTGATAGCATGACTATCTATGGTTAGATAAATGCATGCACACACATGCACACACACACACCTCTGTGCGAAGGAGTAAAATGTCACATGAGGGGTTTTTCTCTGCACCACTGAAGGAGAGAAAGAAAAACGCACCCCCTGCAAGAAGGAACACACACACACACACACACACACACACACACACACACGTGTACAGATCACATGGTGGAAACTAACTGCAAGTCAGGTCAGCTGAAATGAGGCAAGTCTTGATCCTGAGATATCTTGAGGATTATGAAGATTGGTAGCAGAAGTTCAATATCGCCGAACGTCTTCTAAATTTATTTCTTTTCCATAAATCCTTTGAAATTATTCTAGGCTTCAGCTCACATAAAAGCAGGATGGTTTCTTTGCAGTTTTAGAAAAAAAAATCAATATGATTTAAAGTCAGATGACGGTGGCCTGAGGGAGAAAGGTAGCATCAAGCAGAGGCTTGTGCTGGGAATCTCCATGCATCATTGTGTGGGTATGACTAGAAACATTCACTGTCAACTATTGATGAGTAAAAAAAGGTTGAGATAAGAGAAAAAGGCAAAAAACTCAGACAAGCACTATTTGAATTTCCCCTCTGATCCATTATCAGAAGATCCACATTCTGATCACAGACAGATCTTGGCTTCTAGTTGTAGGAAACAGAGTGATGAAGCTTCATTGGAAAGGCAGAAATAAGTTAAGTGACCGGTATTCCCCCTTCTCATTTTTTCCACCATCTTTAGCCAGTTAGCAAGACAGCAGAAGTATCAGGCTACAGCTTGGTAAGTAGCCAGGGTCTGCACTTTCTCCGTCAAGTCAGACGGAACCATCGACCATGTTGCCCACTTACAGCTGGTGTGTGTGTGTGTGTGTTTGAGCTGTGGAGGGCAAGAGAGAGGGCGAAAAAAAAAAAAGAAAGTCTGGACTGTCTCAAGTGGGAGTAATAACAGACGTTGTCATAGTGTGTAGATTTAGGAGCAAGAGACATTAAAATGCAATCGCAGGAGGAGGAGGAGATGAGAGGAGATGTTGGGTTTGTGTGCAATGAAAAAAAAAAGAAAGAAGAAGAATATCACCAGCATTATTACTGCTCTATAAAAATCTAACTAAAAGTCGTGCTGTCAAACATCCCTAAACAAGGACTAAATCCAGGTATAAAAAGCATTCTGTGGCAGCAAACGCAAGCCTGTGTAAAAAGTACCTGAGGGTGGCTGGTGCAGAAGTGGATGATGGTAATGATAAAGATGGCTCCGACTGACACAACAACACTCCACACTGAATACAGCCACGCAGACCACATCATGGCCGATGGGCTTTCTGTTTGACAAGCTGACAAAATTGACAAGGCCGACTCTCTGTCCAGCTCTCCTGCAAAATGCGCCCAGGCCGTCTCTCTCCCTGCTTTAAAAACCAAACCACCTCTGTCCCGCGGACGCTCCTCTCCCTACGCCCCGCAGGATTTAGCGTGCGCAGCACTAAGCAATTGTGCATCATTTGTTTGGCAAAGCAGTGGACAAACAATCTGGACATGCAAATCTCCACGCAGGTCACAACATTTGAAAGACGCAGACCGAGCTGAGTGTGTGTGAGTATGCAGCTGTGAGTGCTGTGAGGACGTAGACGCTTTGTGGAAAAAAGAAAATAAAGCTGCGCGTTTATACGTCTTTTTTTCATCTGTATATGTTGGAGTGTGCACGTATGTTTGTTTAAGTACGTTGTGTATAACTGTATGCCTTGACGCGTCTTGTCTTGAGTGTGGCTCTCTGTATGTGCTTTTGAGACACTGAAGTATTGTGACAAAAGTTACAACACCAGCTAAAATAGACAAAAGGAAACATCCTAAACAGCAGCTCCCACACACTCACACTGGTGAGTTGACGAAGCTACCACGATGCACCCTGAACAGCATATCATAAACCGGCCCTGAGTTTTTGTTAAGAAACACGAGCCATCCACATGAACGCTTTGCGACATTTACTATGTGTAATTTTACATCAATACACTGACAGCATTTTACTTCAGGAGAGTTTAAAATGTTCTTGCACTATCTTGTGAAACAGCTTCACAGCTGGCAAGATGAATATCGCCTTTTGTGAGTGAGTTTGTGAAAAAAAAATTTGCATGACTGTGTGCAAATGCGTGACATATAGATAAAAAACGCTCATGGAAATTCAAGTTTTTTTAAATGTGTGTCGCAGAGAGATGTAAACTGTTTGCAGTTGTGGAAACATTTTAAGAATTTGCAAATAATCGCTTCGCACAAATTATTACAACAGTGAGGGTGAGATATACAAAGCCGGCCGGGCCAGCCTCTGAGAGCTCAACATTTTCAAAATCCCATCAGAGGTCACATTGAAGTCAGTCTGTCCAGTCCAATGAAGGAGCTAATGATTCTTAGAAGTAGCTCCCCCTTCGCTGTCTTTTTGAGCTTTTTTCACTGATTGAATTTAACGATAATACTGTCTTCAAGACTTGTTCACCTTTATATCAGCTCTGGTGGTCTCAGTGTTTGCTCATTCATGTGCAGTATGAAAACTAACTTTGACAGGTTGACGATGACAAATTGACTTTTATTTTAATTATCCATCTAAACAAACACAAAGCCTTAGTTTAGCACTGTCAGAGTCTGTTTTAGTGTTTTTTTTATTATATATAAATGTTAGTATTCAGACACCTTTGTTTCTTTGGAAGGTAGCTCTTTTATATTTTACTGTATCTGTTAAAATGTTGTTTTAAAATGATGAAATAGCATTTTTCTAAAATGAGCAAAGCTGGGCATGAACCTGAAACTGGAATACAATTCAAGGGGGTGTTTGAATTGGCAAGAGCCCACTCTCTCCAGCTGTCTCTCTCCCTCTGTCTCTCTGCCTCTCTCTCTCTCTCCTCTCTCTCTCTCTCTCTCCTCTGCCTAAAACTTCCCTCCGAGTCGGCCTGTCTGTCTCATCTTTTTCTGGCTCATTGCTCTCCGGCGGTTTCTCTGTGTCTCTCCTATCTCTATCCCCAGACCAGCTGGATGACAAGCGGAGAGCAGGAAAAACAGTAAAGTTTCCATTGAGAGAGAGAGAGAGAGAGAGAGAGAGAGAGAGAGAAACGAGAGAGAAATAAGACAAGAAAGAACTTCTTGCAGACAGGAAGTGGGGGGAAGAGTTGCCGCTTGCCTCAGCGACAGTATTTTCCACATCCGCCGCTGACTACAAACAAAAGAAAGAAAGAAAAAAAAAAAGGCCTTGCCCTCTGTAAACAACAGAAAGAGCACGGAGGAAAAAAGAAGCACTGAGGCAAAGAGTTTCTATTTGCCCCCTTCAATATCCTCCACAAATGCTGTTCTGATCTGCATATAACTTTTAATGCAAAACACAACTTATTAAATTGTGCACAAACAAACAGCAAATTGTTTGGGTGTTGCCACAAACAATATGCACAGATGTTTGGAAATGTGATAGGGAACTAGGGTTAGTTAGAGCAATCAGATATCACTCATCTGCATGCAGGGAGGTACTGTCAGTGTTTTTGTCTTTTTCCACATCATTCAAAGAAAAAAGGCTTTTTTTTTTTTTAACTGTGAATATTAGAGTTACATGGGGCAATCAGATATCACTCATTTGCATGCAGGGAGGACTGAAAAGAGGCGGAGAGCGGTGAGAATGGTAAAAATACTCAGGGCAAAGGGTAACTCTGGGTTACAAATGTGTAATGTGAAGAAGCAGGGGAAACACTGATGCACGCTGATGTTTTCAACGGAGAAGCACGGAGGAAACAACAAGCTTGATATCGCTCACCGCAAGGTCCCCTTGCAGATACAAATATTGCAACTGTCTGAGTCTGCAAAGTTTAGACGGAGAGGCACACACACACACACACACACACACAAAGATCAAATTAAGCTGCACGGAGGGTGATGCAGGCTAAACAACATGTGGTAGATGCTTGGAGAGTGCAAGATAAATCTCTTAGCAACCAAAGCTGGCCAGTGGAAAAATAGCGTTGCAAAATTGACGGCTACATAAAGGCGAGAAAAAGGAGAGAAATAAAAGAAGAAAAAAAAAAAGGTTAGATGTTTGTGATGTGGCTGTTCAGTGAGGTTATAACTAAATTCTGTAGTCTGATAAGGATGGCTTGTTTCCAAATTGAGGTCACTATGGAACATTAAATAGCACATCTAACTGAAGATCTACCTGCGCCCTCTCAGAAAGACCCTAAAATAAATCAAACTAACTATTAAATCAGATATTAGAAAAAAACAACGCAGATATTAACCAAAAAGTATGTTAATATAGCCATTATATTTGAAAGTGCAACCTGTGGATATCCAGTCTATGAGCCATACGATACAATTTTCTGCACAAACACTTGCATTCATGTATCACATTCAACAGGGTTTCCCCAGTGTGTCTCTGACAGCTCTGAAACTGTGTGAAACCACACTTCACTTCTGCGCTGGATCCAGTACTAGACACTCTTACGACCAAAAATGTCAGTAGCAGAAGGGCCGCCCTGACTCCTCCATGACTGGCGTTACATGAACAGGCACATGCATGCACGCTCGCCGGCAAACCTCACGCAAGAAAAACACCAAACAAAGAACTGACCGGTGATTCCCTTTTCACAGTAAATCAAATAGGCAGTCTGCAACACGCTCTCACACACATACATACAAACAAGATTTGGACGCACACCCATAAACTTACAGACTCTCTGTCTCACACACACACACACACACACACAGATACATACAGCTGTGAGAGGGAAACTCGGTTTGACGTCACGCGGTTGCCAGGCAACCGGCCGCCGTGGTAGTGAAGATTTTCCACTGCAGTTCAAACACAGAGTGTGTGTGTGTGTGTGTGTGTGCTGATATTTTGTGCCGACCCACTTGAGTTACTGTTCAAGACGTGAAAAAATAGCTTTTCGTCCAGCTCCACCACAATCAACTTTTTTTTTTCTGGTTTTGGAGATGAGATTTGATTCACAGTTGGAAAAGCAAGTGGATGTGCAAATTAACGTTTGGGTCCATGTGTGACTGCATTTCAAGGGATCACAAAAAAAAAAGGGATGTGAGACAGTGTCACACTAGACGCAGTGTGTTTGTGAGAGGTTTGTATATAGTATTGTGCTGTTCTGCAAAGTGCATCTAGCAAAAGTTGCAGTGTGCTGTGTACAAAGGGCGTGTCGGTGTTCGCGTGTGTGAGTGTGTGTTTTACAGCTGAGTAGCATGGGCGTAGTCTTCATTCCACAAACACACGTTTGTTTATATAACACATGCGTCTTTTCAGGGATCGAAGCTGCGCTGAAACGTGTCTCGAATTGTAACGCGAGTATTCCCGAGCTTTACTTAAGGGCACAGACAGCGCGAGTAACAACACACCTTCTGCATCATTTAAAATGCTCAGAAGTCCTGCCCCACTTCCGTTCCACTGTAGCTTGTGCTCCACTGCCTTCGGCTTCTTTCATCAACCTCTGTGAAAAGCATCTGAAACATGATGCTGGGGTTTTCTATACATAGTACACGTCTAAACACAGCTCTGTTGAAGTTTTGACAGACAGTTGATACTAAAAAGAAAGAAAAAGAAAGTCTTAGCTGTTGATGTAGAGTGTAAAAAATGCTGTTGAGTTTTCTTTTAGGCCTAACTCATAATCAATGTACTGATTTTTTACCGTATAAAGTGTCAGAAAATAAGGAGAAAGAGCAAATAACAATTATCCGAAGCCCGAGGTAGTCTTTAAATCACTTTTTTTTTGTCAATACCACAGTCCACCTAAAATACATTTGTTTTATTGTGATATAAATGCTTGACAAAGAAAAACTTAAATGATTCATTGGGTCTCTGCAGATGATAACTGATTAACTGACTTATTGTTAAACTAAAGAGACGAGCTGATTTGATTTTATCAGCAAGTGGACTCTGCTTATAATTAAGCATCCTGACTAGAATTATCTAGCTACTGATAAAGCCCATGAATCCCGTTGTTTATTGTTTGTTTTTCCAACTCTTTTACACATAATCTTCTGTTTTAATCTTGCTGTTCTGATGATGTGGTCATTCTGTGTTCAATTATTCTTTGTTCTCTTAAATCCTGTTATTCCAGGACCCCGGGTATCTTACGATGAAAGGTATTTTCCAAGTGGTATTTGCATTTCCATGTGTCTCTCTCAGGTTTAGTCTGTATCTGTGTAGTTTGGACCCATTCTGGTGGGTGCGGAGCTGATGGTTAAAGCTAACTTAAAGCGGCAACATCTGGGCGTCAACTCGTAACTCCGCTGCCGGCAGATTCTGCTCTGTTCATTCTCCGGAGTGCAACAGAAATCTTGTAGAAAGAAAAAACACAGATGCCAATCTATCACAGGTGCCCTTTCGCTGCCAATTCACCTCAGCTAGGAAAACACTGGCAGCACATATGTGCCTTCTAACCTTGGAGCGATGCCCAACAGTCAAAAGATCAGCCAACGAGCGTCTATATATGGCTCTGTTCAAGTTCCAGCCTCTGCCAGTTAAGCGTGCACACTCTTAAAAAAAAAATGAGCTGACATAATCCAAAAGTTAATGACCATAACAAATCAGATGTGTTTGAGTGTGTTTAAACAAAAAAAAAAAAAAAAGAAAAAAATGTCATGCTTACTTGAGGGGATCTTGGAGCATTAACTAATTGATAGTACTGTGAATAACAAATGCATCCATGATGATGCAGAATTCCTAATACAAAATATAAATATAAAACTGTGATGAATGGAAGCACTTCTTCTTTTTTATTTTTCAACCAAGCATGAAGGAAATTATTCTTTACTTGCACATTTATATTCTATTTTTCTGTCAGGGCTCCACTTATACACCAGTGTTTCAAAGTACATCTTTATAGTATGAAAAGTGTCCTTAAAGTGTCCATAAAGTGCCCTCAAAGTGAATTTGATTGTTCATTGCTTTATGCAAAATAAAGCTAAGTCCCTCCCGCAACAGACAGCCATGAGAGGAGGAGATAATGTTTCCCTTAATGTCTGTTTAAGACAGCATTGTACAACTTTTCCTTCCCTGCTCTTTCTTTTGTCTCTCTCTTCCTCTCTCTCTTCCTCTCTCTCAGTGTCACTCCTCTTCTCTCTCTCCCTCTCCTCTTTCCTACATACCTCCCACACAGGCAGGCATGCTTTATGTGTATCTGCATGTTTGCCCCTCGCGCAGATGCACCAGGTTTCCTCAAACTGCGGATCAGGAACTGTGACGGGCTACAGACGAGAGCGTGTTTGACATATTTGTGCTACAGCTCGACGTCGGGTGTGGGGGGTGGGGGGGTTTCAGATTTTTACAAGTAACTTTAAACCCCTGTCCTTCAGTCAGCAGGCGCTTCTGTCTCTTTCTTTGGCTGTATAAAGCAAAAAAAAAAAAAAAAAAACGATGACCGGAAATATGCAAAGAGCCAAACAAACACTATTCAAATCCATCAGCCAAATTCATTTAAACAAATAGTTTGTAATACATGCCACCCAGGAGAGCTGGGACATTGGTTTAGGGATAGGTCATTCAACTGAATATGCAAGAAAACTCATACATCTCATAAATCTTGAACTGCAATATGATCATACAGCAACAAGAACATTTCGTTTTTTTCTGTTGCTGCATCTTCTCATAATGAAAGCGAACGTGGAAAATTAGTTTGCAATGATTAGAGGGACTTAGTCTCCAAATGATGTATGGAAATATACGTGGAAATATGCAGATGCCGCATTGATTGCAGGGTGATGAGTATTCAAATGCTCGTGTGGTCAGCTGTCTTATATGCTCACACGGGGGGGGAGTACTTAGTTTTAAATCTCACATACGATTCACAATAGCTCGACAGAGAAAATTTCGATATAAGCATGTCCCCTCTTAAGCCACAAACCCAAAAAGAAAAGATTATTGCAGTGTGAAGTCCCAAAATAAGGGACACTTGTTTATAAGAAACGCTGGTGAAAAATCAGTTATACAATCCTTCGTTATATCGTGTTTCAAAGCAGAAGTGAGATGGCCTCGTGAACTCATCCTGGCTACAAATAAAAACACATCCACCCACCCACCTACACACACACATACCCAAACAGGCCTCAGCCTCCACTTTGAATGCCGTCCAAATGCAGGCAAAGACTAAGTGTGTGTGACTGACAAATTCTCTCGCTTTCCCTTTTTCTATCACCCGCACTCAGGCTCACACACACACACCCTCACATTAACCTACACACTAAAAAACACACCTACACGCACGCACGCACACACACACACACAGAGGTCGGGGCACAGAGCTAGCTTTGTTACTGTGAATGTCAACCATTACTCAAGCAGAGAGCTCTGGCCAATTTGACACAGGAGCACCCAGCAACATGCACAGGCACATTCAAACACACATACACTGACGTGCACACATTGTGAGGCACAGTCTTCAACAGAGACCCACGTCAGAGGAGAGAGACTCTTTCCCAGATCTGCAGAGAGTAGCCAGCTCTGCACTGGCTAGGTTTTGAGTTGTGAGTTGAGTTGACCTTTGTCAAAACTCTCAGATTATTTAAAAGGACTTTTCACATTCTTGCAAACATGAATACTTCTATGACTGAATCTGTATTCCAATATAGCTGAATTGCTGTTATAATTAAACTACAGTAGTACATCGTATACTTTAGGATGTTTATAAATGATCTTTTCCATGTTCACTACTTTAAATATAGTGTGTGAGCATGCTAATATTTGGTAATTTGGTGGTGCACCAAACTGTTTGCCAATATGTGTAGTAGCTCTTGAGATATTTTGCAGGATATGTAAAAAGTTTGACCTGCTGGTGGCCCCAGAGGAGAAGTTGGGGGTGACCAAAGTGAGTCCATATACCTTCTGGGGAACGTGAATGTATGTGCAAAATTTCATGGCAATTCATCAAATAGTTGTTGAGAAATTTCTGTCTGGACCAAAGCGGTGGAGCGACAGACATAACATCCAGCAGACCATGTCCAGAGCCATGTTGCTAGTATGGCTGAGAACATTTTGTATCCATGTAAAGTGACAATTTGTAAAACTCTCAGACCACCCTCGACTTTCCCACACAATCCATCTATTCCTCTGACGTTTCCCACGTGGGTGATGTAGGCAATCCCAGTGAAAGTGCTTTCTAAAGTTCATGGCTATTTAAGCTATGAAAGGTCAACTGAATCGCAAGCAGAGTGTAGACGCAAGCACATGCACACACACACACCAGCGGACACACTCTCGCTTGGCTCCACTTACTGCTTTCTGTTTGGAGGTGAGGAGCGCGGGGTTGAGGAGATGCTCCCCTTTCTCCGTGTCGCTGGAAACGTCCTCCTCGGACTCCTCCCAAGAGACGAGGAGAAGCCGGCGGAGGAGGCGGAGGAGGACGACAGCTTCCTGAGGGAGCGGTGGTGGACGAGTTGGGCCCGGGGACGGGGCTGGAGCTGGGGCTCGGGCTCGGGGTGCGGCATAGTCCCTGGTCTGAGCCGGGGCCTTCTGACGTCTGAGGCTGGCTTTCCAAACCGTGGTCAGTTATTATGACGGCGGGAATGGAGGGAGCGACAGAGGCGGAGTGGTTGGAGGCGTGGTCCGCGCTGTCCGGCAAACAGGGGGGGCTCTCGCTGCTTTGCGCCCGAGGAACCGCAGCGGTTTCCGGGTTAACCTCCAACCTGCCTGCGTCTGTCTTGAGCATCTCAAGACGCGGCTGATCCTCCTTCTCGCCTCCCACCTCTCCATCTGTCCGTCCTCTTTTCTCTCCTAGCGTTTGTTTGTTTTCTACCTCCCCTCCACTTTTTTCTCCCTCATTTTTCTCTCTGTCTGTTGTTGCATCTGGGATTAATGTCTCAAGGGGCCCCTGAACGACAAACGGTCCGTCTAACAAGGGAGTTTGCATTGTTGTTTCTGAATGGCGGCCATTTTGACCAATCAGTGTCTTGTTCTCAGTGTTTATTTTAGTATCACTGCTGTCCTTCTCACCATCGTTCCCTGTTCTCCTCTCTCCGTCCCTGCTTTCTTCCTCCCTTTCTCTTCCATTTTGGATGACGGGGGGGACTTGACTCTCTTGCAGGTGGGACATTGGGCATTCAAGGGCTGCGTTTTGTTGGCTGGGATGGGAAGGTGTCTGGCTTGTCGATCGCCTTGGAGACCGAGGGCTGCGCTGGAGCTCGTTGTTAAGCACCTGGGCACGGATTCCGGAAATGTGGGCCTCGAAAATGCCCACTTTTCCCCTGACCTGAAAGGAAGAAAAAGTATGAAAACAGGCGTCAAAATGCAGCTACTGTTAACGGCAGAGAAGTTTCCTTTCATGAATTTCTTCTTCTTATCATCTCACAGGTGCACTGGTAATGGCAAAACCTTTGCTGATGTAAGACAGATAAGCTGACGTGACAAAATATCATAATATACTACCAATACCAGGAGGATGAAACAGAAGTGAGCCTCGGCTCTAGTGTTTTCCCATGTTTGGCATGAAACAGACTTGACTTGTCTTGAAAAAGGAACTGTTGGCAGGCTACAGATTCAATGTGTGACTGTCTGCAGCTTCAATCAGTACAAATGTAGGTTGGCTTTCAACTGAATACAAAGAAGATAAAGAAGAAGAAGAAGGAGTGCAATTATGAAACTAAAATTAAACCAATAAACAGTGCTTATGTAAAATCCTAATTAAATTTAGTGAAATGACACAATATTGTAATGAACTAACTTAACTGAGTTAAATTCCAAATAAATTGTTGATACCATAGATACCTAAACTGAGAATAAGATTTTGTTCTTTCTTTAGTTTAATGAAAGTATATCTATGTTTTACAAGTACAAAGAGTCAAAGGCAAGGAAACAAAAAGTCAGGATAGGAAAAATCTAAACTGTGAGCAAGTGTGAAACAGCGTGAAACTGAGAAACGTTCCTTAAGATTACAAAAAGCCCTTTCTCAGAGTGACAGCTTTACTACCATAAAAATATAAAGGAGGCAGCTAAATACTGTATGAGCATCAGTCCAAACGCTTATTACTCTCTTTTTCCTCTTTTTAAGCTTTCACAGCTCGAGTAACTGTTGCATTTTGGGATCATCACAGCTGCGTGATAGTAGTTCTTACTGGTACTGTTCTGACTTGCCCCGCGGATCCAAATAAAGTAGTAAATCCTTCAGAGTTTGCACTTATAATGATAACACTCCTTGATAGAGGCAGACAGGGACGCAGGACAGAGATGGAAAAAAAAGACACAAGAGGACGAGACACGGCTGAACAGACAAAGAAGGGAGGTGCGTGTGAGATCACCTCGACATTCTGCAGCTCTCTGTGTATCTGCAGCAGCTGCGCCTGGCGTCTCCTCTCCTCTCGCCTCTCTCCTCCTCCTCCTCCCATCTCGCCTCCCTTCTCCTCCTGCCCCTCTCCTTCCCCTCTCTCCTCGCCGCCGGATGAGCTCAGCCGTCGGACCCGCTGGCCCACATTGACTCCGAGGAGCTCCGGGCTCCAGCGGGGAGGGGGAGGAGGGGGAGCGGCGCGAGGGGTGGGACTGGGGGAGAGCGAGGACGGAGGCGGAAAGACAAAGGTTCGACCCAGGGATCGGGGGCTAGTCTAGGAGGAGATACACGAGGCGGGATTAGGAGTGCTCGAAAACTGACTCGCTTATATCAACTGATGTTAATGTACTAGCTGAGAGAGGGTGTGCTTAAGTTATTTGGCATCATGCTACCAAAAAAAAAACTACCTTAATTTTCTTTCCTGTATGTTTTAGTTATTCCAGCTTTTCATTCAAAGCGTGATTGTGTTACTGTAGCCACAAGGGGAAATTACAGCACCACGGTAAATGCCAATACCTAGTGAGACGGTAGCACCAGTAGACAAGAGTTGTATTGTCAGCAAACGGACTCTGTAATGTTGGTTACACGGCTACATCTAAAGCCTGCTGACATTACCATGAGCTGCTGGTCATACCAGACCAAGTAAGGCTGTGGCAGCAAACCCACTGAGCGTATTTAACCGAGCGACGGCGTGTTTTATTGCTTATGAGCTCAACTTGACATTAGTGAGAGAATATATGTGTTATTTCTCCTTTTAAATGTGACGCAGTTTCACTTTAAAGAGCACCGTCCTCGTGTTTATTGCTCATTATGTTCAAAATGAATTACTCGCATAAATAATTTAAGTGCCTTTTAATTCACTCTAAGATTTTTTTATATATTCTCTCCAGTCTCGCAGTCAGTCGCTGTAGTGTCGACTTGGAAAACTAGTATTTTTTTGTCGATTTGGTGTGTGAGCGTAGATGGTGAACACAGCAACAGGATGAAAAACAGGTAAAAAAAAAAAAAGAAAAAATAACAATAAGACAACACATAATTCTTCTTTCAGATCCAGCTGTCTCGAGTTGGTCATGGCGGCCGGGTTACCTTAGGGCTGGTGGGGCTGTAGAGGCCTCCGCCCAGTGCTCCCCCACCCAGCAGCTGACAGTAAGTGCTCCGATCTGGAACCGGCAGCACAGGTCGACCGACTGGACTGGTTCTAGCCCCGGAGGTAGTACTCGAGGAGCCTGGCTGGGTGTGAAACTGATTACTGCTGTGAAGAAGAGGGGAGAGGGTTGGTTGGTTGTGTGTAAAAAAAAAAAAAAGAAACTATCAAAGGCTAAACAAAGCGTGGTAATATAAGTGCTGCATTTTGTTTCCTCTGTACAGATGAAATAGCAGGTTATTACATTACTTTAAAAATAATGACACAGCAATACATAATAAAACAACAGATCTAAACTATCTAAATCTATTAGGACTGGACATTTGTTACATGGGTAACCTGTAATGGGGTTCATTAATATATCATTGTGTGATGCTCCAAAAGCTCATAAATAATAAATAAATAAAGGTAAATAATATATATAAATACCCCTCCTTGAACCGCCACCTTACTGTGGTGGAGGGGTTTGTGTGCCCGAATGATCCTAGGAGCTATGTTGTCGGGGGCATTACGCCCCTGGTAAGGGTCTCCCATGGCAAACAGGTCCTAGGTGACGGGCCAGAGCAGTTCAGAAGCGAAAACAAGGACCAAGGACCGTTACGTCCGCCCAGGATTTTCATTAAGCGGGGCCCCACCCTGGAGCCAGGCCTGGGGTTGGGGCTCTTAAGCGAGTGCCTGGTGGCCGGGTCTTTGCCGTGCCTGTGGCTTGGGTAGCAGTCGTGGCCGGGGGGCTCGACAACCCAATCCTTGGACCAAAACTCTGGCCATAGGGACATGGAATGTCACCTCGCTGGGGGGAAGGAGCCTGAGCTTGTGCGGGAGGTTAGAGAGGTACCGGCTAGAGATAGTCAGGCTCACCTCCACGCACAGCTTGGGCTCTGGAACCCAGCTACTTGAGAGGGGCTGGACCCTCCACTACTCTGGAGTTGCCCAGGGTGAGCTATAGCTCCCCAGCTCAGCCGCCATGTGTTGGAGTTCACCTCGGTGAACGAGAGGGTCGCTTGCTATTGTTTGTGTCTACAGGCCAGACAGCAGTACAGAGTACCCGGCCTTCTTGGAGTCCCTGGGAGGGGACACCCTTAGGCCGGAGGTTGATGATCGACTTTATTTTGTCTCCGGCCGTATGTCTTGGACAGTTGGGTAAAGAGAGGGGCTGAGCCATCAACTGATCACCACCACGTGGTGGTGAGTTGGATCCGCTGGCGGAGGAGGAAGTTGAACAGACCTGGCAGACCCAAACGTGTTGTGAGGGGTCTGTTGGGAACGTCTGGCCGAGCCCTCTGACAGGGAGGTCTTCAACTCCCACCTCTGGCTGAAGAGCTTCTCACAGATTGCCGAGGGAGGCTGGGGACATTGAGTCCGAGTGGACCATGTTCTCTGCCTCCATTGTCAACATGCAGCAGTTTGAAGCTGTGGACGCAAGGTGTCTGGTGCCTGTCGTGGCGGCAACCCCTGAACCCAGTGGTGGACACCGGAAGTAAGGGATGTCGTCAAAAGCTGAAGAAGGAGTCCTATCAGGGCCATGTTGGCCTCTGGGACTCCCGATGCAGTTGATGGGTACCGGCAGGCCAAGCAAGCCGCTAGGAGCTATGTTGTCCGGGAGCAGTCTTGGAGGCAAAACTGGGGTCTGGGAGGAGTTCGGTGAGGCCATGGAGGAGGACTATCGGTCGGCCTCGAAGAAATTCTGGCAAACCGTCCAGGCGCCTCAGAAGGGGGAAGCAGTACTCTGCCAACACTGTTTACAGTGCGGGTGGGGAACTGTTGACCTCAACTGGGGACATTGTTGGATGGTGGAAGGAATACTTCGAAGGATCTCCTCAATCCCACCGACTGGCCTTCCACTGAGGAAGCGGAGGCAGGGGAACTCTGAGGTGGACTCGTCCATCACCCAAGCCGAAGTCACTGAGGTAGTTCGTAAGCTCCTCTGGTGGCAAGGCGCCGGGTTGGATGAGATCTGCCCTGAGTACCTCAAGTCTCTGGATGTTGTGGGGCTGTGTTGGCTGACACGCCTCTGCAGCACTTGCATGGAGGTCGGGACAGTACCTCTGGAGTGGCAAACCAGGGTGGTGGTACCCTCTTTTTAAAAAGGGCGACCAGAGAGTGTGTTCCAACTACAGGGGATCACACTTCTCAGCCTCCCCGGGAAGGTCTACGCCAGGGTACTGGAGAGGAGAATTCGGCCGATAGTCGACCCTTGGATTCAGGAGGAACAATGCGGTTTTCGTCCTGGTCGTGGAACACTGGACCAGCTCTATACCCTCCACAGGGTGCTTGAGGGTTTATGGGAGTTTGCCCAACCAGTCCACATGTGCTTTGTGGATCTGGAGAAGGGCATTCAACCGTGTCCCTCGTGGTATTCTGTGGGGCTGCTCCAGCGAGTATGGGGTCCGGGGCCCTTTCCTAAGGCTGTTCGGTTGTTGTTGCATGTTGGACCCGGGCAGGGCTGCCCTTTGTCACCGGTTCTGTTCATAATCTTTATGGACAGGATTTCTAGGCGTAGCCAGGGGCCGGAGGGAGTTCGGTTTGGGAACCACAGGATTTCATCTCTGCTTTTTGCAGATGATGTTGTCCTGTTGGACTTCATCAAACCAGGACCTTCAACATGTCCTGGGGCGGTTTGCGGCTGGGATGAGAATGAGCACCTCCAAATCCGAGGCCTAAGTCCCTTCCTCAAGTGGAGGAGTTCAAGCATCTCGGGGTCTTGTTCACGAGTGAGGGAAAGATGGAGCATGAGATTGACAGGTGGATTGGTGCAGCCTCTGCAGTTATGCGGTGTCGGTGTACCGTACAGGACCGTCATGGTGAAGAAAGGAGCTAAGTCGAAAGGCGAAGCTCTGGATTTACCGGTCACTGGTCAATCGCTCCCACGTCTCACCACCTCACCGATGGTCATGAACTTTGGGTAATGATATAAGCGGCCGAAATGAGTTTCCTCCGTAGGGTGGCTGGGCGCTCCCTTAGAGATAGGGTGAGAAGCTCAGTCACTCAGGAGGAGCTTGGAGTAAAGTCGCTGCTCCTCAAGAGGAGTCAGCTGAGGCAGCTTTAGGCATCTGTTTGGGATGCCCCCTGGACGCCTCCTCCTAGGGAGGTCGAGTCGAGCCGAGTCCGAGCCAAGTAGGTGCTAGTGGAAAAGCATGCCATATGTCTCTCGGCTGGCCTGGGAACATCTCGGAGTCCCCCCAGAAGAGCTGGAGGAAGTGTCTGGGGTGAGGGAAGTCTGGGCATCTCTGCTCAGACTGCTGCCTCTGCGACCCGGTCCCGGATAAGCAGAAGAAGATGGATGGATGGATGGATGGATGGACGGATATAAATAATAAATTATGCTAAATAAAGGGGTGTTAAACATCCCCACAATAAATCTTTGACATGTTTGGCAGCAGGCCGACTTTATAAATAGTTCTGTAGTTCTCTACTTTTAATCAGAATTAAAATATAATCTAACCAGTCCGGTCTAACAGCTTCTCAGCCACAAACAACCCATACTACCAAACGTGTTTAAAGTATGCATTTCCTCCCAATAAAACAGTTCAGTCTTAAAACAATAAAAGGGCAGAATGTGACATGCACATTCATGCAAAAAAAAAAAAACAACAAAGAAACAAACTCACCTGTTCATGACTCCGAGGCCGTTCAGGTTCAGGGCAGAGGCTGCCATCCCCGCGGCCAGGCCAGGGGCTGTGAGTACTGGTTACACATCGGGCAATCTCCCCTGAAGCTGCAGGGAGGTCTGGAGGACAGCAGTTCAGTGTTTTCTCAGCATTCAGTCATACAGCTGGAAAATCTGGATCCACAGCTGACAAAAGAAAGGAGATCATGAGGGTTCATCTCACTGTCCCTAACCTTTTCTGATGATTAAAAGCTCGAGCAGGGACGTATCAGGTATCCCAAAATGAGGCGCATTCCTTAAATAAAAGACAGTGGAAGTTCAATTTTCCATTCCTGGAGAGCCATCCCCAAACTGCGTCATGGACACGGAAGATTCATCATGTCATCCTGTTGTTAGCTCAAAATAAAAGATATTATTGTTCATGCTGGGATTAAAACTAAATTAAAGAAAAATAAAGAGAAAGCAAAACGGGGAGAGAAGAGGGGGCAGACAGAGAGGTGGAGATTAATATTGGAGGGACATGCTCCACTCACTGGAGGTCATTTTCCTTTCCTCCTGTTAATGTTTCATAAAAGCTGAGATTTGTTTAATGTTCATTTGAATGAAACAGCTTTTATTACAGAGTACAGTGTTTGTCTTCAGTGTTTGTTTTCAATCGTTTTACGATTCCAACTAAGTAATTCTACACCGGGATGTCCTCATAAGGGTTTTACATATTTAACTGTATGGGCGTTTTATTTGATAGTTGTCCCCAACTTTGTTTTAAAAGAAGAGACACGCGGTCACAATGGCCAAAGTTCAGCCTGACCAAACTGCAACGGCCATTTGCTCTGTTCGGTCCTGTTTGTTCAAAGTTTGCTTCGGTCTAAAAATAAAATAACTTTAAGGTAACATTCTTTCAAGGGGGAAAAATGAGGGAGGCACATGGAAAAGGGCAGCGAGATGGAGATGGGGGAAAACATTTAGAGAGGGAGAATAAGGAAGGGTAGGAGGCAGAGAGAGAGAAAGCGAGAGGGGCGAGCTCAGATGAAATTAAAAATAATTAAACAGAGAGGATGAAGGCTAGAGAGCGAGGAAAAAGATGGAGGAAAAAGGACGCAGCTTTGGAATCTCCTCGATCTGAAGTGTTGCAGATAAATAAGCACTTCTCTCTCACTTTGCTTCAAAAGGCAGGCAGCGTGTTCACTCCGGCACGTTCGCGGGCCTCTTTTTGGACTTATCAAGATAGTTTTTGAGAATTTGTGAGTCATTATAATGTCTCAGGAGACTCATTTGCTTTGTTGTTACGCTCAAATATTTGCTTTGTGAAAATTAGGTGGACGTTTGATTTAAGATAAACTCGTGTGGTTTCAGGAAAAGGCATGCACGGGGCGTCCTTTTTCAGATTGTCTACTGCCCTTTTAGTAAAAAAGCCTTAAGGAACCAAAACCGGTCAGTTTTACCTCCTGAACTGAGACCGCTGAGAGGTGCACAGAGAATCAGATGGACACAGTCATTATTTTAGTGCTTTTGTGGTCTAGGACAAAATCCTTTTTAAGCTTAAAAAATAGCAAGCTTAGTGACGTTCACAGCTCCAGCACCGTGTATTTGATTCAGACAGATGAGCTGGCTTACAGCCTGCTTTGTATAACACGCGAGATAAGCACAAGCAAAGACAGTCATTCTGGTGTGCAGAACTGTGTGAACAATAAGTCTGGTCTCTAGGCAAATCCTTTTTTTTTTTTTTTTTTTTGTAATTTAGAAATTTTAAATTGATGAGCATCTCTGAGAACTGATGAAAAATTACGGTTGAGACTGAGTCAGTTTTCCTCAGGCTTCAATAAGACATTTCAGCAAACTGGCTGTGAAATGAGCCGTGTGTGTTGCGGAGTTGTGAGGCTGAACGGAGGCAAACATATTTTTTCACACCATTTAATTGCCTCTGTCATGCAGAAACAGTCAGCGGGCCCTCACATCGCAGAAAACAAATCCCTCTCAGTCAGGTTCGGGGGCTCGTTCGAACACACCGGTATTCTTGTCATGCTCCGTGCCGCCAGAACCCACCCCGGGATGTGATGTGTTTTGATTCCAGATAAGCTAAGACATCAGGTCATGAACACGGGGTAAACATGGGATTTCCTCGTTGGGGAGTGACGCAGTTCGAGAGAGGCAGGAAACAATCTGAATGGCTTTTCACTTGAGTAGCTTACTAACCGCCAGAGCAGCTTTTTTTTTCACACTTTATAATCACTTCTCTGCTTATTGGACAACAACATCCACAAAGTTTCAGTGAAAACAAGAAGTTGCAAGTAGATGAGGAGAGTTAGACAGAGGGAGGGAGGAAAGTGCAGTGCAGGACAGGGACTGGGAGAGCTGGTGTAACTGGTGTTCACAGGCTATTTTGGTTTAGTTGTCTATTCTGAATCTTTCATGCAGAAATGGTGGATTTACTGTCTGTGAAACGGCTTGGCTGATTTAACGAAGCAGCACTGGGCACCGGGAACCATTTTCACACTGCATGTTGCACAGGGTTAGCTGCATCCCGAGGACTTGTCGTGTGAAAGGAGTGTGAAAAGGAACAAAAAAAAAATGTCTCACATTTTAAACCCCGGGTGCAACTCTTGGCTGCGGTCAACCTAGTGTTTACAGTTGCTTCACGAGAGAAGAGGCCTTAACGCTAGGACAGCCACTGCACCCTTAAGAACAAACGCATTAAATAAAGCCATTCGAAAAGGCACAGTGCAACATATTTTGTCTCCTCAAGTCTCCCCTTCCCCCACAGATAATGTCGGCCAAAAAGATACACGCGCCTGCAGACATTATGCTGGACTACCCATGAACTCTGTGTTGCTATTCAAGACATTTTAAGATATCATATTAGCACCAAATCACATCAGCTAGAGAGGCAGGAGATTAAAAGCAAACCCCGACCTTGACCATGACTTTGTTCCACGCCATAATCAAAAACTTGAAATAAAAAAAAAAAAAAAAACAATCTGGCATCCGCAACGAAATGGGAACCAAATTCAAACAAATACTGGGTTTGATGATTCTGGTGCAGACCGCACATGTAAACTAGCTCAGGATGCTGTCTGTGTTTTTCCAGCGCAGCCTCATGTCAGGTTGAGTGGGACTGTCCACTTGCCTACACGAGTGGGCAACAAACCAACACACTGCACACGATTAAACGACTCAAAAAGTTTAGAAGATGCTGACAATGCCTGCTTTATTGAAATCTACCTAAGCAGATGGTACAAACTGCTCTATTGTCAGATATTTTGCCATACTGTTTACACCTCTGGGTGTATTAGCTCATTATTGGTAATGTTGCATTGTTATATGATTTTTTTCCATCAATGTGACGAGGAATCTTTATTTGTCAGGTATTTAACTCACTAGATTTATCAAAAAGACACATTCCCGTGTTTCTTTAAAATCCAAACACAGTTCCTCGATAGGATTTCGTGAGCCTTTGCTATATCAACAACATGATCTAAAGTAGCTACACCAAAACAGTTTGTAATTTGATTTGATCCATTTCACCCACCCCTAGCAGATGGGACACTCAGAGCAGAGGACCACATTTAGAGCTTAAAGGTTCCCAGAGGGAGAAAAAGGCCTCAGGCCGGCCTTGAGGAGGACCCATGCAGAATTTGAAATAACTAGAGCTAAGACAATTAGTCGCTCGAGAGATTAGTCGATCCACAGAAAAATAATCAGCAACTGTTTTGATGATCGATTACTTGTTGAGGTTATTGTTTAAGCCAAAATGCTAAACATTTAACACGTCCATCGTCTTCATTGTGAGGATTTGCAGTTTTTCTCTTATGTCAGCGTTGACTGAATATTTAGGACTGTTGCTCGGACAAAAAGAAGCTGACATTTGATGACGTTTGCGAAAAAGCAATGGGCATTTTTCAGAGATGTGCAGAACATTCAGGTAGGTGTTACGCTGAGGAGCAAATTTGTGCAAAATCTGGAATAACCTGAGCAGAAAATGTTGGTTCTTCTGCATAATTTGACTTTCGTTACATACAGCTGCTGAAAAAGTAACACATAAACAGCTTTTATCTTGCATTTGAGATGCTTTAATGATTCAGTCAGATGCCTTAAAATGCTCCAACCTCATGTAAATGACACGATGGCTGAGAATGGGTGCACAGTATTTATTACATGCAGTGCTGCACATCAATGGGAAGCAGCTACCATCTGAAAAAGTGAGTGCATCTGTAATCACAAAGGACATAGGAAATATATGTTAAAGGGCGAACTGAAGAGGACTTTTAAAGCAGCAATTTTTTAACTAAAGATCAACCACTCACTGAAGAGGGTGACTAGGCCTTTAATCCAGACAACTTTCACTGCTGTGTCTCCATCTGCGCTGGAGGTGGTGGTATTAAAGTGTCATAAACTCCATCCAGCAGCAATAACCTCCTCAGATGGAGGTCCTGACATCACACACACACATACCATCCCTCCCTGTGTGTTATCTTACCTTTCCTCTGCCCCCCCCTCCTCCTCCTCTCCTCTCCTCTCCAAAGCTTCTTCTCCGGGACGCTTTTTTTTTATTAGTCTGCCCGATCGCAGCAGTTATGAAGCGATGATGGTCCTCCTCTGCCCGTGTGTGTGTGTGTGTGTGTGTGTGTGTGTGTCCAAAAAAAAAAAAAAAAGAAAACAAAGACGCGGCTCCTCGTGCACCAAAAAAAAGCAACTATTTATCTCCTCCTCCTCTCGTGCGCTTTTCTTTTTCGGTCCTCTTTCTGCTTCTTCTCACCAACAAAAAAAAAAAAAAGAGAGAGAGAGAGAGAGAGAAAGAAAGAAAGAAAAAGATTCCTCCTCCACAGAAAGAAATCTCAAAATGTCTCTCTCCTCCACCGGTGTTTTCTCTCTGGGTGGTGCAGTTGTTGGTGGTGTTGTTGTTGGTGTTGGGGGGTAAAGTTGGGTGAGACCCTCCTCGCGGCTCGCTCTCAGGAGAAATAGTTTCTGTGGAGGTTGCTGTTGTCATGCGTGCTGCTCGACACCCCCTGTGCGTAGTAAAGCGCTGTTTGTCTGTGTGTCTGAAGCCGGAAGCGACAGGACAGCCTCCCTCTCCCTCTCTCTCTCTCTCTCTCTCTCTCGGTTCACTGGAGGTATTAAAAAAAAACAACAAAAAAAAACTGAAAAGCTGAGCTGAGCGCGCCAGTCCGCAGGCACCACCACGCGCACGTGCATCGCGGGGAAACCCTCAGGGTGAACGTAAAACGCGCGTGCACGTGCACTAATAATGTGTGTGTGTGTGTGTGTGTGTGTGTGTGGGGGGGCACAGAGCTGAGTTTGGGATTAAAAAATGGGAGAATCGCTCACTCTCAGGTGGAGAGGTGGGCAGATTGTTCATCTGACTCCATATTTCACTATTTGTATTCACACACACGCGTTGAGAAATCAGGACGTGCAAACAATTCCAATAACTGGGAATGCAGGGGTGTTTGAAGTCAGAGGTCGAGTGTAAAAAGCGCTTTATGACAAGTTTAAGTCACAGTTTCTCTTATGTAAAAGTGCAGAAGCAGCTCTGCAAAAAAAGTGCTTTTGTATGTAATGTTAGTATCAAAAAGTACTCATTAAGCTTTGCAGAGTGGCCCCCTTCAGTACTCTGTTCAGGTACAAACCCTCACAAGAGCTTTAGTTTTTCCACATACTGCATCCCTAGTAATCATTTCCCTTCATGAAATAGGCGGCCATAACAAAAATATTATAAACAGCCAAATACAGCAAAAGTGATGAAATTGAGGGGTGGGCCTTCTTAATCTTATATGATTTCTCATCCATTGCTTGGATTTAGTTATAATTTGAACTAATACTTCCCTGATATCTGCCCAAAATGTGTATTTATTATAAGAGTAGAGCTTAGAGAGTTGTCAAAGGTAGAAATATGACACAGGTACCTTATACCAGATTAAAGACGTTTACTTTAAGGAAATCTTTGATATGATGTTGTCTGTAAAAAGTAGAGGGTTCAAATATCGTTTTTTTGAAAATGGCAGGTGACATTTGTTCCCCCTTTAACTACGGCCCTGTGTCAACATTTTAATGTTGTGGGCTGGGGAAATTCTTATTTTTAGTACTGTTGAGTCGTTTAATTTACAACACTGTATATATGTAACAATATTTTGTAAATTTCTCATCTTTTTTACATGTAAAATCGTGATCAGAGAAGCAACTAATAACTATATACATAAAATAAATGTTGTAAAGTAAAAAGTATATTTCCCTCTGAAATGTAGAGGAGTGGAGGTATAAAGTAGTCATAACTTAATGCTCAGATAAAATACCATGTGGCAAGAAGTTTGTGATAACTCGACCAAGCAGTTCATACAATTTCTAAAGAAAGCACAGAGGAGTTTTCAATTACTCTAGTTCACTATACTTTCAGTCAGATTGGAACTTGGCAGAGCTACGCTGAGAGTTTTGTGATGTCTCAAAAGACTATGAACCATGATGACGAAGAGTATAAATTATCCTGCCTTTATTATTGTTGCAACAGGAGAGTGACGGAGCTGTCGGTCAAGTCTGTACAGACCACACAATCTTGAGAACGGGTCTAATCAGGCATCATAAGTGAAAAAAATGGTGATTTTTTTTTGGTGTTTTTCCTCAGGTTTTCCCTCTTTTATCTACAAGTCCAATAGATAGTTTTCATACAGATTTCATAAGCAAAAACACAACACTTTCTTACTTACAGTGTTTGTCTATGAATAAATATTGGTTTACTCTGTGTTTGTATGTTGGTATACAGAGTGCTGCTGAACATTGTTTGGGAAGGCCACATAATAGGACTTTGGTCTCAGACAGGTCCTGGTACACCTTCAGATAACTCGGGAGTGTACGGTGCAGCTTTGCTCCAGCTGTTTTTATTAGGGGTGGAGAAATGTTGACCACAGGTGTGGATGTGGTCTTCTGGTTCCAGGATCACGTCAAGGAACTTCCGCATTACTGAACCGCTGCCAGTTTTCTTGTTAAGTGTGATTCATGCTGAGGAATGTTTTCAGAGTATCGGGGCTGACACACCTCGTCAACGTCAGCACTGTGGATATGCGGAATAGTGACTGGCATGGTGGTTCACATTTCTTTGAAGGATGAGAAGTAAACATCCTTCTAGATACCGATAGAAGTCACGCTGCAACCTCCTTTGGAGATGACGGCAGATATTAAAACGCCAAACTCAAGAGTTGATCCTGGCTGTGAAAGTTGCAAGGGACGGATCGGCTTGTTGCCATGGATACTGGAGGATGAGATTCATTCCAGCGTTTTTCACTTTAGACAGGAAACACTCGCGTCAAGTTTGTCTGAGATATGTCGGGGGCAGAGTCTGGACAACAGGTGGCTGCTGGAAAAATCTGGAGAGCTCCTCTCCAACCTCTAAGATGATTTGGAATAAAACTGATATGACACTGAGACTAAACTAACCCTGGGAAGAGCCTCCAGCTGAAGTAAACTGCACTGCACAAGTTTATGAAAATGTTCATCAAAGGATAGATTGCAATCAGAAGAGCTGCATCTACATGTGTAGTCAGTGGTGTTGACTCTGTTTGCAGAGCATATGAAAACCAAACAACCATAATGAGGCTGAAAATGATGGAGATTTAGTAATTTAAATCTATGTAATAAAGTCTGAGATGTTTTAACTGATGATCACCTGTGATGATTTGACACCTCACATACTGATGTAGGTCAGTAGTGTCACTACATTGAGTGTCAAAGAAGCATCACTCTCATGAGGTAATAATCAGTAATGAATTACTATAATCTTAGTACATTAGCCAACTATTTTTACATTAGCAACATGAGCATTTTCATGATTTCATTTTATCACCATGAAAGTCTGTAGCAGGGACCTTTTATGACATTTATCGGGGTGTCCCGCAGGCATAATCAGCTATTATTTAGCTGGCGTGAGATCTGTTCCTTGCCTCTCAGCCCTCTTGGTATGAAATACAAAAAATTCCTCACATTTTTCTGGGAAGGCTTCAGTATGACTGTGTGACTTTGTGTGGAGAATGAAAAAAACGACCCATCCAGTGGTCTACCACTTGAGGAAAGCAGATTCTCTACCCACAGTCAAATGAATTCAAATCTTTCATCTTAAATAAAGATAATGCGTTCTCTTCCTAACTTACATCTCTATATTTTCAAGCTTATATATATCCCAATTGGCCCAAATGCAGTGAAACTGAAGCAGAGGTTGTTTTTTTTCCTGTTGTGGCATGACAGAAATGTCATGGACTGGGATGAGACTCTAGAGATGCAAAGAGGAGCTTCTGCCCTCTAGTGGTGTCTCAGTATTATGCACCATCATAACAAAATATTTTACCATCGCACATGGCTTTAGGAATTAAAAGGTTAAATGAAGAAAAAGAAAGAAAATGTGAAAAGTAAATATTATACAATTAAAAATACCATTTAAGATTCATTGGACTATGAGTGGCTGTCATAGAAATATTCACCATCAAACAACCAATCAAAATCAACCCATTTTATAAAAACTAAATACATTAAAGAAAGCCCTTCTCATACAGCCTATTTACAGATTGATTTGCAACATGGTTCAGTGTGCAGAGTGTCAACATGGAGCCATTTTGAGAGCCACTTAGTTTGGTGGGTGTGACACACACGCAGGTGAAAAGGTTGCGTTGTAAGAACGAGCTTCAGAGTAAACTAGCATTTTATTATCATGTCGTTTACTGCCAGCTTCCTGCCTCCTTTTCTCTCAACATTCTGCAGTCTTTATCTGTCTGTGCATCAAGTTGTTTCTCTCTCTTCCTCTCCTCCTTAGCTGACACCTGATCCTGGAGTTTAGAGTTACCACACACACACAATAGAGTGTAAGAGGAAGAGCGAGGGAGGGAGGGAGCTGGTGGTTGACATTACATAAAACAAACAGGTGTGAAGTATTTGCTCAGTGTCTTGGTGTTTGCTCGACACAGGTGAAGATAGAGAGAGCGAGAGAAGTGGAGTCACAAGGAAATACTCGGTCCAGTCTAGCAGTGTGTCCCAGCTGATTATCACCTGTTTGTCAGGTAAAACAAAGTTTGATGTGAGTGTGTGTGTGTGTGTTTGTGTTTTGTGTGTTGTATTAGAGTGCATTATGTTATGTTCTCATGTTTTTAGCACAGGGATTAAAAGCTTGTGCATGTCTTCAGGCTGAGTGTGTACATTTGTGTATCTATGCAAAGATTCACAAATATATAGGTGGAAAATGATTTTCATGACTGTAAAAACATGTTCAGACACTGGCTCTGTCCATGAGAATATACAAAATTCTTTGCAGTTTTGATGTTCATTAGCAGTAAAATGAGCAATGGGTATCTCCTGTATTGCAGACCACAGTGGTGGTTTGCATTATGAACACTGAGGTCTGCAATTAGAGTTTCAGTATATTTCTGCGGTACATTAACCAGACATGCGTTTCCTTCAGCACTGTGGTGTCTGAAGAAATATAATAGGTAGCAACATGCATGTATATTGTACTTTGCTTGTGTATTATTTGTGCAGAGTAAAATATGTTTTTTCACTCAAGGCTTCACTCAAGTGAAGTGGCTGCTGGGCAGCGAGGATGTGGTAGCGTTTGCGCACAGTTTGAGTTGAGCTGAATGTTTTGGTTGCATGTTGACTTCAATAATGAGGTTTGTGCATTTGTATGAAAGCTTTAATGAAGAGGAAAATACACAGTACTCTAGTTCCATGGACACACAGTGAACAGCTAAAGGACAAATGGAGGAAAATGCTAGTTGTGTAGCCATGTGGCCTTATAATCTTTGATTATTAGACCACAGTCTCTGAGATCATGTATCATTATCCTCAGACTGATAATAAACTACTATTTATATTCAGTACAAAACATTACAAAAATATCATCCTTAAGCCACTTAATTCATTCACCATGCGTCAATTCAATGAATAGTTGGGAGTTTTTAAAATTAGGGCACGGGGTTGAATGATTTTGCTGTTTCTCAGGTCGGGGTAGAAGGATGACTGGGCGATAACTAAGTTGTTGGCTGGACTAGAGTTGGTCTAGTGGGCAATGTTATGTTGTCCAGATGGCTGTGTCAAGGTAATTCCCCTCAGAAAGGCTCGCCACTAATCCCCCAGAGAATCTGCACTGGCTTGATCTCATGCCTGCATGAGAAACCGAACAGCTAGCCTATTGTAGGACATTGAGCTTCCACCAAGCCTGCTCAGCTCATCGTCACCACCACAGTCTGTCGGTATACGGCGAGGACAGTGGGAGTGTGGTCAATCAGCTCCACACAGGGGGCCCGGGCGTTCAGCGTAAGGCAAGGCGACAAGTGTTGGGTGCACCGAGGTGTTTCTGTAGGGTGAAACGAGGGGCGAGGCGGTGGAGAGACGTAGCAGAGAAGAGAGAGAGCAAGGAGAGAGAGAGAGGCCTTACATCAGGTCAGGCTGATTAGGAGCAGAGTCAAGACTCAGTGTGGGAACTGTTTCTGCAATATGGGATCTCTTACAATCAGGTACACATTTCTTGACTTTCTTGAGGTTTTGTTGGGTCATTAGACATGGAAACAGCTAATTGTAGTTATCTGTGACCTTATTGATGTTATACATGTTATATCTTTGGGAGTGGATCCTAAAATAAACTGCCAATCTAACCATACAGACTCATATACCACTACAGGTACAGCATAATCAAGCTATACTTATGTTGCAGATTTTATATTTTGATTTGAGTCACCTTTGTTCTCCTGAGTTTTGTTTTTGCGACAGGTGATTGGGTTGTCCTGGCTCTCGCATTTTCAGTATTAATGAAGAGATACTACCCTTCAGGCACCCTGTATTTTTATGACGTTCCAAACTAAAACTGCTAAAGGTCAAGCGTTCTGAGTGCGTTCTCCTTAGTGGGTCACAATCAGCCAGCAATTTGATTTAAGAGCCGGTGGGCCATAAGACTTCAGGGACAGAGGGAGGTGACTTTTATTCACTTAGCCCTGTATTATTTGCGTGATTAAATGTTCCACTGTGGGTGTGTTTCCTCTCTCTCTTCTCACACGTGGATATTATGTCAATACAAGCAGACTAATACCAGACTGTTTGCTGTCACGCCAGAGAGGAGATCTGCCGTGCGCAGTCTTTTTACTCGTGACTGGTCTGGATGCGCAGACTCATCGGTGAACAGGAACCAGCCGCGTCGCTGTTTGCCTCGCTCTCGTTCTCATCCTAATGTGAGGACAGTGTAATTGCAACCAACCAAACACGCAGTAAAATCTACTCCATCTGTGGAATGTAATTGCATGAAATGATGCTTGACCTTGATTTTCAATCAAAACTAAAGTATGCAACTGTAGTGCATGCAGCTCATGAAATAAACATGTCGATGTGTTGTGAAATGAGGCCAAAGCACCGTCTGATTTTCTGTTCTTCTGCTCCCCTCTGTGTTTGTGTTGTGCACACTCTGCTGGCTCTACCGGCCTGCCCTTCAATCGGTGAGTCCACTGAAACACACCCTGTCACTGAGATACTAAACTCAGACCCAAATCAGGCTGCATAATGAGATGAATCACAGTCTTATACTCAAATTATCCTCATCTGCTGCCAGTTTTGTCACTATTAGTACTTCATTCTTGCAACTTTCTCTTATTCCTCTCGCTCTCTTATTATCATTATTCAACTGTGCACTGATACTGGTCTTATGTGGTTGTTTGCTCCACCTCTTCCGTAGATGTCAAATCTCTACTCTGCCTTACACTATAAGCCAATTACTTGAGCTTCTCTAATCTGGGTGTGTGGGTATATACAGACAGGTGACAAATTAAAGCAAAAACTGGGAAATACTTCACCCCAACAGTGAAGGAATACGGTGGTTCTATTGTTCTGTAGGTGACATTTTGCTAGCATGGTTGGGTCCACTTGTCTCCCTTGTGGGAAGGGTCACCACAAATCAATACAAAGCTGTTCTTAGTGAGGATGAAAATGATCTGAATCATATTTTATGGCCTTCACAGTTGCCAGATCTCAACCCTATTGAACACCTATGGGAGATTTTTGACCGACGTGTTAGACAGCGTTTCTCCACCACCATCATCAAAACATCATAATGAGGGAATATCTTTTGGAAGAATAATGTTCATCCCTCCAGTAGAGTTCAGAAAATTGTAGAATCAATGTCAAGATGCATTGAAGGTATTCTGGCAGTATGAGGGGTTCAACAACTTACTAAGACTCTTTATGCTGTTTTTTCCTTTAATTTGTCACCCATCATTATGTAAGAACGTAAGAGAAGTGTGTGTTTGTGTGTGTCCATGCACAATGGCCGTAGCCATGTCCATATGTTATGCAATGACCAGTGTGTCCTGTGTGTGTGTGTGTGTGTGTGTGTGTGTGTGTGTGTGTGTGTGTGTGTGTAAGAATAAGTGTATTCAACATAATCTGATAATCAATTAATGTGTCCATCATCATCAAACATTACAGGTATGAATTCTTAACATGGATATTAGTATCAGTTGTATTATTATTTTTTTAACTATTAACAATAGTTTTATACTTCATACATGTACTTTTATTAATGAGCACTCAGAGATTACAATCCTTTCACACTGTGTATTACAGAACACCCACTGGTTACCAAAGGTAGCTTCATCAGGGGATCCCTGTTGACAGCTGGCCATAAATATTCATATTACTGCACTGCAGTGTTTCTGGGAACCTGAGTTGGGATTAAACTGCTTCTATTAGTGCAATACCCTAAGTGTGAAGAAAAAAAAACTTCTATATAAATGAAAATAGTACCTTTTAAAGAGGGATTACACACTCAGTGGTCACTTAACACAATTCAACACAGTAGCTCTGCTATAAATTCTACCTTTATAAGGTTTATAATGTTGACTGAGATGCACTGAGATCACAGTAAAAGATGGTGTTATATGGGATTGCATTATACTGAGAGGTGTTTCTAATTTTGATTTATAAACACAAGAAGCTTAGAATATTGGAAACCACCACTAATTATGACCTTGATGAGTGCTAAAACATATCATTTAATTTACACATTTTAGTCATGTCAATAAAAGCTAAACATTAAAATGTATTAAAGTTAGAATTTATAGGAGAGCTGCTGTATTGAATTGCATTAGATTATACAGGTATACCTGATAAAATGACCAGCGAGTGTATCATGTTTTTCCCCCCTACACCCAAAAGACATCCAAAAAAAACAAAACAAAAAAGTAGTACAATTTAAGGATACTGATTTAAAATTCAGGTTTATTGCCAAGTAAGTTTTCACATATAAGGAATCTGTCTTGACATGTTAGTGCAAAAAACATAAACATAATAAGTAAAAAAATATAAGGGTGAAAGCAAGTACTATAAGTCAGAAGTATAAAGCCAATATAAAATAGGCAATATTATAAAGTACATAGTAGTATCAGAAAATATTACAAAGCACAGATGGACAAGAAACAGCATGTACAATATGACTGTTTAATATGACTGTTAATTTAAATTAAATATCTGTACTTGTACAGGAATATGCAAAAATGTTTTCCATGGACGTGCAAAAGTTCTCAGCATTAAGTTTAAAGAATATTTCTGCATTTGTCCTAAAGTGCAAAGACACAGTTAGGAGAATGCATGTTAATGTAATGCATTGATTGTGTGAAATATTATTATTTGTTGTCATCTTTTTAAACCCCCTTAGTGACTAACTTTAAATGATAAAATCTAACCAGCACTTCTTATTTCAAATGGTAGCTCGGCCATAAAACACTTTTTGTGTATCTAAAATATAAAAGCAGTGAACTCCATCATCAACATTGCTGCAGTGATCACATTCGTCCTCTAGAGGGAGCTGCCTCGTCGCACTAGCACTTCCACATCTGCATCGCACGTCCCTCCCCGGCGGAGAACTGACAGCGCGGAAGACCAATCACGCCCCGATATTTAATACAGTAATTCCCTCTGAGCCAATCAGAGGCGGGCAAAAGATGTTTTTCACTGTAGGGGGCGGGTCTTAGGGGGATGATGGACACGTCTGCTCTGAGCCGTGGCCAGATTTTCGGTGTGGACAGTAGTGGAGATTTTCGGAGGCTGAATTAGAGAGGGGGGGGAACGTATTTTTTCGGAGGAGGACAGAAAGAGAGGCCACGTTTGGAAAAAGTTCCCCTCACGCATCGTTGGAAAACACAACAGGTAACGTTTAATATCACCTCCCTCTTTTTTTTAAATCACGTGATTCGCACATTAGCGGCTGCGGTTGGTTCAGTGCGTTTTCCTTAATGCTCGATTTTGTGGTAAATAAACAGGTACTGCCTTATTATTATTATAAAAAAAAACAACACCAACGCGAAGCAGCTCTCTTTTAAACGACCGAGCAAACCTCCCGTTAAAAACCCCGTTATTCCTCCGATTTAAGGCGCTTCATGGCGACTATCCTCTCCCATGTTATCCGCGTTATCATCACCTACAGCTGCTCTCACGTCCCGCCCGGACGCGCCTCATGCGGTCGGCGTCAAAGCCTCGTTTAATGGGCACATTTAGCCCAAGTAAAACTAACCTAACCAGCGTGTTTTAAAGTCATTTAGTAAAGAATAAATGTTTGTGATGTTGTGATGGTGTTTGTATCTCTGCCCGCTCCGTTAACGGTTGCTAACGTTCAAACATCCGCCTGTTTGTTTTGTTTTTTCTTTCCTGTGTCTCCCACCGCCAAAGTTAAAAACAGTCTTTGTAGGCATTAAGATGTGAAAAATAGGGACAATATTTTTAAAAGTTAAGTTTAAGGCGTTTTTTTTTTTTTTCATCTGTCGTTTTATTGTTTTCTTTTTCAGAGGACTCGTTTCAGGTATAGGTTGGGCAAAAAAAGTGGCTTTTCAGGGGTGTTTTGGGAAATGTAGTCCCGTTTGGGTTAGGGCATTCAAAAAGGTTTCGTCCTATGATGCAAAATGAAAAAAAAAGGGTAACCGAGATGATCAGAGCATCTGCGCAAAGTTATTTGTCGAATAGTTACATCCATCAGAAATTAGTCTTTTATGGGTCTTATCAGAGCCGATATTCTCTGTGTCATGGCTTTAGATTAGAGCTACATCCGGAAAAGAGTCAGGATTTTTATTTGTCATGTGCACAACAAGTACATGGAGCAGTGAAAGTCTTGAGTCATAGGCTCCCTTTATCACAATGCTCAAAAAATGCAGTGAAAAACACACAAGTAAATATGACTGAAGGTGTAGGAAAAGAAAATAGTATATAAGCTCAAGTATAAAACAAATATATGAAATTGAAATAAAGTACAAACGTATATATCAGATAGTGTTTAGGCAGTAGGGTACAAAAAGATCCATTTCCATTTACTGTATGCATGCTACTTTTCTGTGGTAAAAGATCGATTGTAATGGCTTTAAGTGGATTTTAAACCCTCAGAAATTTTTCTTTCAGTTTTAAGCATTACATACTTTCACTATCATTTGTCCACAGAGGGGACGGCGTGCACACACGGCTTTTAATGCAGCCTCAGGAGTCGTACTTTGTTTGACAGATGGCGAGGGTTCAACTGGTTCACACACAGATAGGCGGCCGGGCAGTCAGACTAGACTGAACTGAGATTGTGCTGACGTGTAAAAAGTCGGTGGCAAAATTGGCAAAAATACCTGCGACGTCGACTTAATTCAACTCTGATTCTTTAAACTCGTGTCTGCTCGGTGCTGCAGTCAGACTTTGCTTCTTCTCGAGCTGCTTCTGGTATATTTTTTTGTTTTTGAATAAACATACCTGGCTTCATTATTAACTATCTGGTAGGTGCCTTTTGCAATGCAGTGTTTGGTGTGTGCTGCAGCATTAGTACTGAGAATACTGAGACCAACACAGGCAACCTAATATTAGGGCTATGCTAGTAACAATTACCCTTAAATCTAAGTCCAACTGTGTGTGTGTGCATGCAGGGCCAACTACTCATCACCTTAATCAGCACAACTCTGCCTTGGTGCCTGCCACCTTCTTGTCTTTTCTCCTCTGAGGGAAAGGAAAGTAGGTTAGATAGAAATGGAGGACATCAGGACAGGGACAATGTCACGGGCAGTCGTGACGTACAGTATGTGTGCAATGTGTATTCATACATTATTGTGTTTCATTGTAACAGCTGCATTGAATTGCTTCCCATGTATATACTCTGGTTGCTTAACTCTCCCTATCACAATCTTTTTTTTTTTCCATGTAAACCCATCTTTATGTTTGCTTGATTATGGAGGGTAAGGCTATGATCTTCCTGCACAAGGGGGCCAAGTGGAAACTCAGTGGAATTGAACAAATTATATAACTTTGTCACTATCCATCCTGCCACACAGCGAGCCCGCTACACTGACGAGAACGAGTTAGCTTTACTGCCACCAACCTACTCAGTTTTATGGAGACTTCTGTTTCGTTGTCTTTAAACTTTGTGTGTCGATTACAGACTTGGGTAGGTCCGTATTTCTCTCCACGGATCAGTTTGAGAGTGGAGACAAATAATCCAAACCGGTACAACAGCAGCACGGAGCTAAGCACCAAAAAATGATTGAAAATAGGGTTAATTTAACACCACTCTCTACAAAGTCTGAACGACAGTCGAGAAGCAATGCTTCACAGAGGTATTATTTTCTGCAGTGCTATTGTGAAGTGTTATATTGTGTTACAGGTTATTTAATACAGCAGCACATGAAGGTGCACTTGCGGTCAAGTACAGGAAAATCCACTTCAACATACAAAGCTTTCATGAGATATATATATGAGTGTGTATGTATCTACCCGTGCTGAAGAAAGAATATATATGGGAATATTTCAACATAAAATAAATATAAGCAGGAAGGAGTCTTGGTTTGGTAAGCTGTAAGGGACACCGAGCAGTGAGCAGGCCTCTGCTGTGCTGTTCCTGTCAGACCCCTCTCTGTGTAGTTTTTATCCATAATCATCAGCGCCATGTTCGTTCTCAGACTCTCAGGATGTGCAGAACAGTGGCGGCTCTGTCAGGACCCGCTAATGAGTAAAACCTTAATTGGTTGTTCTGGTGGGAGAATCTGCTCATTAAAGGTGGCTGGAACTAACCCTTGGTTAGCCACAATGCGTGCAAGATCACTCTTTTTCTCTCAATATTGCCATTGTCAGGCAATACTTCCGTTCTTGTCATTTAGTGTTCTGGGTATTTTCTGAAATTATGTATTTTCAGTGGTGTGGCTCTTTCAGATCTCACAATGCTTGGTTGTCAGAGCCCTTGAAATTCAAATGAAAAGCCTTAGCATTTAAAAGATCTAGAAACAAGAGTAGTCTCTTGCAAGTGTCTGGTTGTTTCCGATGTGTTCTCACTGGATAAAGTTAGGGTTTGAGGAAAATGGACTGGATGGATGCACATATAGACTCTTTGCTTTACTCCATTTGTGGGATTGAAAGGTGCAGGGAGACAACAATAAAATAGGAAAGTGGAGATGGAGCGACAAAAATGAGAGAGGAAGGAATACAGGAACGAGCAGAGAGGAAGAGAGAATGAGTGAGAGCGACAGAGTTAGAGATATTGCTTAACCATTCGGAAAGGCTATGGGAACATCCCTGTGTGTGTGTGTGTGTGTGTGTGTGTGTGTGTGTGTGTGTGTGTGTGTGACCCTGTCGGTTCAACAGAACCAAAATGCGTCACATCAACTCAGGCACACACAGAAAGCTTTTCTGTCCCACATCTGATTGAATGACCAGGGCTGACTGTGACTGTGACTGTGTGTGTGTGTGTGTGTGTTTTAAGAATAGAAGCACATACAGAGAAAACTTCATTCTCTCTTTTAAAGTATAGCAAATATCTGAATAAAAATCAAAACACTGAGATTTCCAGTTGTTTACTATGTGAAGTTGCACATTATAAACTGTTGAAGTGTCTAACACCATACGTCCTATCACAATCCGAGGCTTTCATCTCTTTCGTGATTGTAGCGACACTTGGACGGTCACAACAATTACCAAGGTGGACATATTGTACAATGTAGCAGTCAGCCGTGACCACTGAGTATTAGCCTCTAGCTTTCAAAGCCGCCTGGAGAATCGGGCACCGCAGGACTCCTATTCACACAGAGAAGATCAGAGAGGCACGGATGAATGGGAACTGTAATGCAATGTTCAGCTTATTACCGCTACAGAGACAGTGAGGGGAGGAGGGTGAGGCAGAGAGAGTGAAAGAGGGATAGAGATGTAGGGGACACGTGTGTGATGGATGAGGGAAGTGGGGTTGTTTTTTTTTTTTTGGTAACTAAATGCCAAAAAATGTAAATTTAAGAGTGTAGAATATTAGAAATGTGTACTATAATAGCCCTTTAATTAAGCGCTAGAGTTGTTTTAACTGCAGTAAACCAACAAGCTTAATAATCAAAGAGTTTAGAATAGAAGATTAGTATTTTTTTGTTAAAATAAGAGGGTCTATTAGAGGAGAAAAGAAAATCCCTTTGTCCAAGTGTAGTGGTTTACATCAGAAAGGGAGAAAGAGAGGGCACACTGCCTTCCCCAGCAAGCATCCAGCTCTGAAAGAAGCAATAGAATAAAAAACAGAGAGAGAGAGCGTGGGCCTGTGGCTTTGGCAGGGGGCCAAACATAGTTAAAAACAGATTAATCAGCATAGGGTCACATTCTCAGGAGAGAGGCTGAACAGAGCATGGCAGGATGGGGTCGAGCCTTCACTTTTTAAAAGGCCACATCTTGGTGAGCAACACGAGGAAATGTTGGCACTGAGCTTTGTCTCGGCAGAAAAATGGACAATATTGTGTTTCAAATGCTGAAATCTGATCCCCGATACCGTGGTGACGAGTCCAAGTTCAGAATATCGAGCAAATTGGCAAAGATGAGAGAGTCGGAAAGCTTATTTCTTTCCACGTGATCAACAAAGTTAGTCAGGTTTCGTTTATCATCAAAATCTATATGATCAAGAAGATGAGAGGGCAGTGATAATAATGTAAAAATACAAGCAACTTCAGGTTGTTTCAATTAATTGATTAATCATTGATGATAGAGTAGATGATAGAATATAGTGGAAAAATGCCCCATTATAAATTCCCACAGGTCAAGCTGAAGTATTTCTACAGTTTTGTGTAACTGACAGTCCAAATCCCAAAGACATTCAGATATGACAAGGAAAGGCAATAAATCTTAACATTTGAGAAGCTTTAACTCATGTACTTATGTTTTGCAAGGTCACTTAAATGATTATTTGCTCATCAAAGTAGTGTCCATCTTGCCATCAGCCAAAAAACCTTCAGTATGAACAACATTGAAGTAATATTAAAGTTACTAAAGTTAAAATATCTGCTAACCATTGTGGAAAGGAGAGCAGGCTTCAAATCTCTGTGTTATGTTTTTCTTTGTGCCTTTGTCTGCTGTCTCGTGCTGCTCTCTGGTAAAACGATATTCAGTAAATCACTCACTCACTGATTGGTTGATGGATTCATTCATGCATCATCTTAATTTATTCAACTATCCATTCATTTACCTCATTCATTGCGTGTTGACCATTCATTTGGGCTGTCGAAAGAGATGGGGAACAGAGAAGAGGAAAGGCAGCGGAACAGAGGAGGTGGGATACCCGGGTAGAGTGATTTAAAGGAGGAAGGGATGAGGGGAGGAAAAGGAAGTGCGAGGAGAGGAGTTTCTGGGGCAAGAGGGTCGAGAGGGAGTGCAGACCCGCTAGCTTGTTCTCATTAGTCGCCTTTGAGAAACTCCTGGAGTTTGTAAAACATTTTGGAAAGAGTATAAAGGACCCAACAAGCTGTGTGTTTGTCAGAGAGAAAGCAGGGTCAATAGACAGTATTTCCCACAGGTCAGAAATAGACTTGGGCAGGGAGTACGGCGGGGTATAGACATCTGTGTGGTATATTCAAACTATCCTATAGATGAGTAATTATCCATTTAGCTTAGAATATACAGGGAAATCCCACAAACAGACATTTCAGCCTTTCAGACATAAAGAAGCCGAGAGAGAGAGAGAGAAAGAGAGACACACAAAAACATGATTGTACAGATGTTTTGCTCCTTGGTAATCATGTTGACATGTTCCTCACAAGAGAGGAGCAGATACTGAAACACAATTGTGGCACAAAAAAAAAAAAAGCGAAGATAAAGATGTATAGATGATGAGAGATTGGTGGAGCAGGGAGAAGGGTTTGAAGTTCTGCCACACTTCCTGTTTCCTAGTCAGGGGTCAGAGGTCGCTGGTCTGGGATTAACTGATACTAGGCGCCTAACTAATCTGTCTGGCCGTGCTGTTGACCCGATGCCTAAACCCGTTTTTCCTTTCTGTATTTCACATAATGATGTGTGACTGTGTGTGTCTGTCTGGACTTTAGAGGACCTCACTGTAATTGAGAAAACAGGATGATGTTCTAAAAATGAGGACATCTTATGGTGTTCACAGGGGGAATGTCTAATTTTAGACTTAGGGGTCAAGGTTAGAAGTTAAGGAAATGAATGGCAGGCAGCTGTGAGTTGGTGTATGAACTTTACAATCTTTCTATTGCATCATTGCAGTTACTGACAGGGCTTATGCTTATGCTTAGGGCATGCATCTTTTATATGAATATTAGCAATAAGCAATTACGTATACACAGCCACAAAGATTGTCACTACTTTACTAAGCTTATAAAAATGTACAGGGTTTTTGTCCTCATTATGTTTTGGATGCTCAATTTGAAAATTGTGCTGGAAACGCAAAACAATTGTACAGAAAAATCTGTGTACTGCTCAGTTTTTTGTGTCCTGTTGGTGGTTTTAGAATAGATAGTGTGCCTATTATATGACATATTATTCTGTTAACTCATACAAAAGAAAAACACTACTTGCTATCACCTGTGCTAACAAAGCTCACAGCCTTTGATCTATTCTACTCGACATTTGTCCGTCCATTTATCTTCTTTCAGCTTTGTGTCAGAGTAGCAGGATACTATTCATGTAATGTTCATCAACTTGCCACATCAGGCAGCTGTGATAATGAGCCTCAATGCCAGTGAAGTCATTTGTTTTGCCAGAGCACCTGTTGTCACCGCCCTCTATGGGATGTTGGTTGCCACAGTAACACCACACCCACTCGCATCTCTGGAGAGGCTGCGTCGAGCTGTGCGCTTTCGCCACGAGTTTCACCCTTTGTCTTTCTTTCATTCATTCTTTCTCTCTTCCCAGCTAAAGCCTGTTTTCTTCCCCTCTCTGTCCTTTTCCTGTCTTTTTCCACCCCACCCCCCCCACACACACACGGTAAAGTGTATCTCCTCTCATGTGCACTCGTGTGACCCACCCATACTTTCACTCTTTGTCTCTCTTTCTCTCACACACACACATATTCACACAGACAGGGCACTTGCGCCTGACTGCTTTAATCGTTGAATAGGGGAGTTTAGTGGCTAACAATAGTAGTTATGAGCCGACCCATTATTCTCACACACACAGAAAGAGAGCGACTTACTTACGCTAAAAGATAGGGCCCATAAAATGTATGTTAGTAGTTTCTTTTCACACATCAATAGCCATTTTTTTTGTTCCTTTTTTCAAGTTCAAGTTTATTTCACATTTTCTACCAATAATGCAAATGAAAATGAATCAATATAATCTGCACTTGCAATAAAAGCATTAGCAAAATACCATAAATGTTATTGCATTATCATCAAATCATCATTTAGTGGTGAAGCATACTATTGCAGTTTAATGAGGCAGAACAGTTTTATTAGTTTTTGCAAATAAAGAGCGCCTTGCTGTTGTTGAAGAGTAAAACTCGACAGTTTTGCCACCATATAGTTTTGCAGCTGTCAATAGCAGTTATGAGCTGCCAGTAATGACACGGTAACAAAAGTAATGACACGCTCTTGGTCATTTAAGCACACCTTTACAAGCTGACCGATCATTTGCAAAGCCGAAAGCTGAAGAGACAACAGAACATTTGTGCCGACGCATGTGTTCTTCGAGGGGGGGGTTGAAATGTTGATATCAGGTGCAGCCGGCAGTAGAGGAGACAGGCAGAGAGTAAGATGAAGGGATGAATGGACAGACAGACAGACGCAGGCAGGCAGGCAGGCAGGCAGACAGACGTGCACACAAACATACACAGGGATTATCCTTTGTGTAATCCTCAGTGTGAGGATCAGAGTGCAGCGTAAGGGACAGACATGTTCTGAATTTTCACACCAGCAAGCCAGCGTGTGTGAATACGTGCGCCTGTGTGTGATTAACGACACAAACCCGTGGCTGGTGTGTTTGTATGAGCGTGCATATACATATGTTTTTGAAATTGGTTTAAGCGTGTGTTTATGTGTGTGTGCCTCAGTGTGTTTGGCGTGTCCGTGTGTCGTTGCGTGACAGACGGACGGATCGTGGAAGAGAACAGCACAGATTAGGATCCCGATGTCAGTGTGGATGTGTGTGGTTATTTCAAAAAAACAAACTGGGGCTCAGTATCTGTCAGCTGTTGGGCTCTGTGGTGGGATAGTTTGAAAAGCTGTGAGCTTGTTACGTCAGTCGTTCAGCATTTGGGATGTCCCAGTACGATCTGATACGTTGGATTTTTAATTCATTAGTCTGCGCTCAATGGCGATCCGTTGTTTTCCATTTGCACTCGGTGCACACCAGCTGTCAGAAACGAACTCTGTGGCTTAATTGAAACTCTGTTAACACACAGCATTTGTGGAAGACACGCAATTTAAAAGCAATGAATAAATGCAGCTTTAAGGATGGAATGGTTGTTTTGCATCCATTTCAACAAAGTTTTCAAGTGTTATACCTCTGATGTTCTGCTGTTGTTGGTCAAAAACTGTGATTGAAGTTTAGTACTATTTGCAGTTTTTGGGGTACCTTCTGTAGCAAACATATTTATGTTGTATTTTTGAAGATTTAATCTGTAATCTTTAATCTTAATTTTCATTTACATAGATATCTGTCAAATCACTGTCTGTCACAGAATGAGGTAACACAATTGTGATCGAGCCTGTGGCCCACTGTCATATTATCACCCAGGTGTTAGCAGCGACTTTCCCAGAAAATTAGAAGTGACGTATGGTAAGGCTTTAACAAGGCTTGCATTTCAACTCACCTGTATTTTTTTCTCTGCTGGTGTTATAAGTAAACATTTGCTATGGCTGAACAAAAGAAAAGACTATTGACTACAAACAATGAAACGTTTGACATGAGATCCAAAAACACACCTCCAAATACGACACAGGTCCTGCAAAAGACAACAAACTGAAAATCTTATATACTATATGAATCACCATAGGGAATCAGATAATGAAAAAGCTATGATGCAGGCTATGTTAAAGGAGAACTACTCTGTTGTGTTATATATATTGATAATGTACATTGCTTAAATTGAATGTCTTAAATTGTGCAATCTTTAGCTTAATTCTGAAAGAAGAAAATATGAGTCCACTTCATATTGGTAGATATTGTTGTCAGTATTGGGATTATCGGCATTTCAACTTGAGCAGTGAACCCATATTCATTCAGTATTATTATGCTGTATTGCTATGGTTGTGTGTATTTGGGAGGGATTTTGAAATTATTACAGTTTGTCTTCAGTGTGTGTTGTGTGGGTGTGAAATGAGGCAGAGACCAGCTGGTTCTGACAGCAAATACACCGGACTCACCCTGCACACCACCCATGCACACATTTGTACACACAAACACACTGGATAAGATTTATAATGTTATGATTATGATACAATAACACCTGTTACTGCTTTCTCACAGCAGCTGGTTAGCCCGGCTCCAGACCTCTGAGTCACGGCGCACAGATCTTATCAGGGGATTCAGAGGTTTGTGTTGCTCTCATTAATGGCCACTTCCTCATTTGGACAAAGAACCAAGCCAATCAGAGCCTTTTATAGGTTGGACTGAGGTCGGAAATTTCATCTAACTGCCTCAGAGCCAGAATGTAAACAAGAAGGATGTCTTTACTGTTTTCTACCCATTTGCTTTGGGAATAGTTTAGCAGAAGTGATTTGTGAAGTGGGTCGGAGGCATGCAGTGATTATAGTTCCTCCTTCAGTGATTGCCTTGATTGAGGGTCAAGTCGTAGATGTTAGAGAGAATTGGTTTGAAGGTTGTGTGTCTTTTCACAGTAACAATGAAATAACATGGAACAAGTTAACCACTAGCAGCTGCAGCTATCGCAGTGTTTCATTTCTTCTTATTTTATTTAATTTATTGGGCTGCTATAAGGGAAAGCAACCCTTTTTTCTAGTGGGTGTGGTGCCTCGGCAAGGATGAGAGGAGGGAGTTCCTGAAAGTCCAGCATGTAATATCTGCTGTAAATCTGATGTGGTTTGAAATGGGTTTATGCACGGTAATAATCTCTATTGTCACTTCTGCGCTCGTCCACTAAATCTGTATTTTTGCTGTGGTAATCTTTTGTCTCCATGGGGATTTATTGTTGTAGTCCATGAATGTTGCTGCCATGAAAACCAGCTCCTCCCCTCTCTGCCCCCATTCTGCCCCTTAGGGTGGAGTGGGCGGGTATGTATATGTTTGTATATACTTTTCTTTATTTTTATTAGACTGAGAGTTGTCACATCTGCTTTATCAGGCAGTAAAAGAACACAAATGTGAAAACCATCCAAGCCTGAACTTTGTCTTTTTTTTCTCTTTTCCTTGACTTTTGCACTCACTCTTGTGTCTGTCTCTCATAAAATTCAAATCCCTCGGCCACGGGCCAGGTTGGGAAGTTGTTGTTGCCGTGACAACGACCCCTAAAACCCAGACAGACAGTAATAAAGTAGTAAGTGTTTGTGTGACCAGTGCGACTGCAATATGGAGTTTGCGACAGCATGAGAGGTATAAACAGCAGCGCTCCAAATGTGGTCTCATTTGGGGAATCTAGTCGGCAAAAGTGTTTATAAAAGTCAGCGCTACTCTCACCACACCAATTTTTAGTCAAAATAGAAAAAAAAATGGTTGGTGGAGTATCTTGCCAGGCATTATTGTTTGAAGAGGCTGTTAAAATGTGTATTTACTTAGTAATGTTTTCTTTCCTTACAACATTATGTGTAATTGCAAAATATTGCAGGCCAAGAACGTGAAGTAATGGCTCAGCGTCGGTGAGGTTCTCCAAGGGATTGTGGATTGTCCATGCGAATTTCCATTAGTAATCTGACACAGTAGGCATGCACAGTTGTGGTCTCTCTTGTCTCTCTCCCCTCTCCTTCATCCATCCATCTTTCACCCCTCTCCGTGTCTCTGTCTTCCTCCAGCACTTCTCTCTTTCACACACTCTTCTTCACCATCTTCAACACCCTCCCCAAGCTTCCCTTTTTTCTCTCTCTCACTCTCTGCCCTTGTTTCTCCGAGCGACAGTCTCGGGGGAAGCAGACGCAGAGCTCCGAGGGAGAGAGGAGAGGATGGAGGAGAGAAAATGGCAATGACAGTTTGTAGGGCAGGAGTTTGCTAAGACGAGGGGAGCGAGAGTGAAAGAGAGGAAAGAAAGAAGAAACAGAGAAATCTTATCAAAAAGAAAGAGGTGGAAAACAAGGCAAAAAGAAAGTGAGAAACAGGAGGTGAAAGGAAGTGAAGAGAAGAGGCAGAAGGAAAGGAGCCAACAGGGACAAAGCGAGCAACAGAAGCAACGATAGGTAAGGTAGCTGTGTCCATCAGTTCATTCAACCATAATTTGGAAAAATCGAAACAAACACAACCGGTGTCTATACGATGGATTTATTGTTGTGTGTACAGCAGTAAAGCCTGTGTTAGCTGAGGTAAGGGTTGTCAGTCCCTGTATAAGTTAATTTTTCATCTGTAATGTGACAGTCATGTGTAACAGATGTTCACTCAATACTTAAGTACAGAAGGAGGAATTTGTGTCAAGCAAACATCGTATTCGGCTGAGTCAAGCAAATGAGATGAAAAAATACTAAACCAAAACTAGAATAAATACTGATAAGCCACTCTCAAGACCAATTGCCAGAAAATATGTAAACTTGTGGATAATGATAAGATGAGGAAATAAGTTACGATATGATAAGTGAGTGAGAGAGAGAGTCGGAAAAAAACATCTCAATACCACTGTCTGGGTTTGTGTATATCATGAATCTGCAGGCTTCTCTCTCGCCCATTTGGACAACCGGGTTACTTGAACGCTGCTAATTGACTGTGAAGCAAAAAGTTGTACAGTACTCGCCTCCAGCTGAATTCTGCGTGAAGAGACGCTCTCTTAAAACCTTCAAAACACGTAACATCTGACAGTAGTTCCACTTTTTTGTCTACAAGAGAGGAGGTCTGCTAAGAGCATGTTCAACCCACGTTTGACCCCGTTTATATGAAACTGCTGTCACATGGAAGTGACACTGCACTGCGATGACTGCCAACTTCCTAACACTGACTTACATTAGATGATATACAGATTCACTCTGCGTATATATATGAAGAGAGGCTGTAATAATGCTGCTGCTTTTGCTTATATGGACTGTGGGAAGAAGAGAGAAAGAGGAGGGGTTTAGGGACAGATAATGCAAGCGGGCGATTGGAAGGGGATTGAAAGGGGGCCCGGAAGAAAGGGATTGAGAGAGATGAGTGCAGAGATTTAGTGAAAAAAGGAGAAAGAGGCACCCTGGGCCGGAGAGTAGAAGAGAAAGATGGATGGAGAGCGAGGAGAGGGGCGAGTTAGAAAGTTGTAAAAGAGGCAGAACAAGGTTCCCGGTGTTAAACAGTTGCGTAGAGAGAGAGGGCCAGTTTAATGCAGGCCTAAGTGGCCGTGACGAACATCTTGCAAAAAAAGCTGCACTCCCGATGCCAACTCACACAAACACACACACACTGCTAGTTAGTCCATTGAGAAGCACTTAGGTCTTAAAAGAGTGGAAACTGCAGTAAGTATGATTCTACTTTAGGGTTATAGGAATGAAGGAGCAAATTGGGCATGGATCAAATCCATTGCCTCACAGGCGGGGACTAAAATACCCTCAAGCTGATTCAAAATTTATTTGGATCCTCTGCACAGATGGCAGCCTGAACACTTCAAACATTTCACAAATTCCCCTCAATTGCAACTCTTTGTAACAGTGTCGTCCCGCCTCCATCACACACAGCTACAGTTTAGTTCAGCTTGGATTCATTCAGTAGAAATTGGCTGCACATACATGTTGCTTTACAATATACACAGACCACACCCTATCACAGGACAGTCTAGTGACGCTGACTATGTTTTTAAAGACCAGTCACTGCGCTTTTGATACAACATGGGTTCAGGCAGTTTGATTTATTGACTCAAACAGAAAAATACACGGCCAATTACGCAGGAATTGCTCCACATTACCTCCAAATGGCATCTCAGTTTAGATGTAATCATGGACAATCTCTTTTACTCTTACCAACCACTCTAACTTCGAAGATGGTGCTTTTTTTGTTTTAAAAAAGCCTCTTTCCCAGGACTAGAGTATCCAGCCATAAGTGTCTTTCTAACATAATCAAGATGACAATGTAAACCTGCTGGTGTTTGGCAGGTATAATGTTTAAAATGTCCATTATCATAGGTAGTGTTTTAGCATGATAACAGCTGAAACTGGGAATGTCATCAGTTTAGCAGGTATTTGGTCATAAACCAAAGATGAAAAGTTGAGGGATCAGAAGGAATCATCAGGTCAGTCCAATTCATCCTGAGTGGGAACATGAATGTCTGTATGTAGATTAATGGAAGTATGCCCACTCATTGTTGAGATGTTTCAGTCTGGATCAAAGGTCCCTCAACCACCTGACCCACAAACCGACATTGCCATCCCTACAACCACGCTAATAGCACGATTAAAAAAAATACATTTGTGACCTTATTCAAGGATTTACATCTTCAGTAAGAACCAGTGGGCTTGGGACTGAAGGCTGTTGTGCAATGTCACTGGGATTCCCCCTTTGTAACATATAAGTCAGTTGTATTTGCCTTTTTTTCTTCTTATCTGCACGAGCACACAGTGTTATATTGCCTCTGACATTTGCACACACCTACACACACACACCTCTCTCTAGCCATCTCCTCTCTTCTCCTCCCCTCTCCACCTCATTAGTCGATCATGCGTAAGGAGACCTGTTCTATTTTTACTCCCCGCTCTCCCTACACACCACTGCTGCACTGTCGACGTGTGTGCGTTTGTCCTCTCTTATTGAAGGTGGCAGTGCAGAAAAGGGAAATCAGAGAATGGGTAAGATGGTTAGAAAGAGAACTACAGACGACGTAATGAATAATAGAATCAGAGGCAGAGGGCCAGAGAGAAGGCGCGTATAAGAAAAAAAAAGGAAAAGAAGATTCAGAACAGTCGAATGACAGTGACTTATTAGAGGATGAATCATGCTTAACCCTCAGCCTAAAGCTGCTTGTGTACAAACACTCAAACACGCACGCACACACCAGTCCAGATCAGACTGTGCAGGTAGACACCCTCAGTGGATAGTTGGATTGCACAGGCTGACCTCAACTTCCCCTCAAGACCAATGTCACGGTCATCTAGTGTTATCAGCAAATTAGTGTCATGCCCAATAACTATGTCTGGTGCTCTGAATGGGTGTGTGTGGACAGTGCTGCCAAAGATATTTGGGTTGAAGAGTGTGTCTCTGTGCGTGTGTTGACCACAGCTGCAGGGTGAAACCAATGACTCAGATATTAAGACTTGAGTAATTCCCACTGTTTTCACTGTGTGTGCGCGTGTGTGTCTCTGTGTGTGTCTGTGTGTGAGCATGCACGAATGTGTGCAGCGCCGTGCAACCAGCTGTCGAGCTATTGACCCAGATGAAACCCGTTGTGTGACATGATGACATCCTAAACTGTTTTGGTGTACTTTTGTTAAAGAGACGTCCAATTCAAGAGCTAATGTTTCAAACAGCCATGAGCTCATGTGCTAACAGCTGTGAGCCAAAGGGCCAGAATCATCTGACTTATATAACCATAATTTATTTAATTTTGGTGGTGTTTTCCCTACATGACATAACTAAAGAACCTGTTATATTTATAGAGATATTTTCTTTGCCTACCACTCTGTCTCACTCCCATTGTAAATGGAAACATTGATCCCTCTTAGAGAAAAAAAACCCATAGGACCATGTGCCTCATTTATTAAAGATTCTCCAGACTGAAATCTGTGTTGTGTGTCCATGAAAAATTTATGTTTGTGCCAAATTCAGTGGTGCAGATTTTTCTCCAGCTCTCTGTGATAAACTAGCAGCCAAAACTAGATGAATCCCACATAATATCCTTTAAATAATATTTTTTGTCCAATTCTTTAAAATGATGTCCAATTAAAAAGCTCTGAATAAAATATATGTATCATATTCATAATAAAATCACTTATTTTAATAAGTGTAATTTGTCATAATGAGATACTGAGAATGCAAATAATCTAATCTAACAGGTCTTCTATCGCTCTACCCTTTTTTTCCCTGCAGGTTGACGTTGCACTATGACGACAGAAGCGGGGTCTGAGACAGAGGTGAAGGAGAAAGCCGAGGAGTCGGCTGCTCAGCCGGACCAATCGGAGAAGGCCGTGGAGGAAACCCAGGAAGTAGGGAACGCTGACGGAGAAGGAAAAGAGAAGGGGAAAGAGGGAAAAGGAATATCTCGATACCTGCCAACATGGCTTAAGAAGCAAAAGTCTCAGAGCCAGGTGAAATTCTTCTTTTATTTTCATTGCTGATTAGAAACCATCGCCAGCAATTGTTTGATGTTCCAGCCACAACTGTCATGAATTATTGTTGATATTTTGATTCAGTTTGTAATGTCTTTCTGTTTTTTTCCTGACCCGTGAAGACCTCTCCAACCAAGGAAGCCCCGCCCACAGAGGAAGCTGGTAGCAAGGTGACGCAGGAAGAGGAAGGGTCTGCCCCAGAAGTGAACGGTCACGCGGAAGAAGGGGAAGAAAAGGAGGCAGTTAAGTCGGAGCAAGTGAAGGAAAAAGAGGCAGAATCCAATTCCACCGCCAGTGCAGACACTGAGGTATTGGTCATATGTTGCATGATTTCACTGCAGGGAGGATAACCTAGGTGGACGGGGTCTCCCATTAGTCTGCTAATGGATTCTCATGTAGGCTCCCAACACACAAACAGTGATAAGATAAGATGATAAGTTATTAAAGGACAGGGAGACAGAGAGGGTACAAAATGAAGTGCAACAGTAAGAAACAGAAACTTAAAATGGAAAAATATACAGATAGTGACAGCTGATTGTTAAAAGGTGGTGATTAAGGCTACATCCATAGAGGATCCCATGAGGAAAAGTACAGCACAGGTTCATTACAGAAAAAAGGCCAGTTATTGATCTTATTATCATTATTAATCAGCCTTTATGCAGAATCATATTGTTTCCTTGTGGCACAGAAGCAAATGTTTTGAGTCTAGGTATCATTCTCTGGACTAACCAGTGGGAAACTTTGGGGGGAAAAAATGGAAAAAACCTCTTAAAGCATGAATGTACCTCTTATGCACTTTTTTTGCGGAGAGTTGGAAGAGACAATTGATACTACTTCCATATCTCTACACTAGATATGAAGCTGGCCAGTTTAGCTTAGCATAATGACTGGAAATGAGGAAACAGTTAGGTGGTTTTGTTACATTAGGATGGATTCAGGCTATCAGCACCTCTCAATCTATCTTATTTACATGTATTTACATCTAAGCTGTGTTACAGGTTTTGGTTGCGCTGGATTATTTTTTTGGCCGTGGGCAGTCACCTCCTGTATTCTTGTCGACACCGTCAGGTTGTCCGAACGTTTCTGCTCCTGGTCAAGAAATAATCCAGCAAACATGAATGATATGTCAATCCTCTGGTCTAACTCTCAGCTAGAAAGGCGAGTAAGTAGATTTTCCAAAAAAACTGAACTCTTCCTTTTAACAAAGCCTTTTCAGTAATAAGAGAAGCATCTCTGCCAGTGAAAGTATACCGCAGAGGTTTGGTAGTGTTTTGATGAAAGTAGTTTGCCTAAACAAATTTATTCCTTTGTAAGCCAGCTACATATTATATTGTTGTGCACGCACGCTTCATTCACTTACTTATTTTCATATTGAACAACAAACACAATGATGTAATTTTGTTTGATAAATAGTTCAATATATAGTTTAAAGTGAAGTAACGCTGACAGTCCACAGCAGTACACACAGACTGTTTAAAACTCCTGCTCAGTCAAGAAAGAGAGACACACACACGCACACACAAAACCATTCTCCCTCATACACATGCACACACATAAACTGTTCCATCCAGTGATCACATTAAGCCACTCAGGCCCACCCAGTGACATCAACATTTCAGTAATCAGGCCAAAAGAAACGCCTGCAGTTTCTAGGAGCAGATTCAGACCAAAGAGGAATTACAAAAGGAGAGTAAGAGAGAGAAAACGACATTCACTCTTACTGAAGTTGGACAAGTCAGATTTTAACTGATATCTTTAATGCTATTGAATAAATTATGACTTTTTTTAAAAGAGGAATGTTTTTACATGACAGCCACAGTGAAGAACCCCGTGTGTAACTTTAGTTCACCGTGATTTTTCTCCTCTTTTTTTCTCGCACCTTGTAAACTCTGTCAGCCTTCCAAGGAAGAGAAGGTGGAAGAGAGCGCTGAGAAAAGTCCTGAAAAGGTGACAGCAGAGGGAGAAGGAGCAGAGGAGCAGAAGAAGGAGCAGGAGGGCGAGGCAGGAGGTGAAGGGGAAGGAGAAGGAGAAGGCCAGACCTCCATTTTCCAGTCTCCTCTTCGCCTGGTGAGGAAGACGAAGATGAAGCTGGTGGTGTGTCACGTTACCCTCTTGGACGGGAACGACTTCACCTGTGAGGTGGAGGTAAGACTTTTAACAAAACGACAAAAGAGATGGCTGCACATACAATGTTGAACATGAGAGGGGAGGAGAAAAGGTGTGGGGGGGATTCTTTGGGGATATCCATAATTAGATTTTATATGTTATAGTATAACTCAGAACTTTTCAGAACAACCTTCTTGGAGTGTGTATATTTTAGTCTAACATCCCAGTGGTCTGTCAGTCTGTGGCAAAGTATGACAGCAACCCTCACACATTTTCTTTACATATGTTAAGATAAGGAACAGAAGCAGGTAGAAGTCTGCTCTGGTCTGATCACATGGGATCAAATCAAATCAATGTCGCGACTGACGTGCGCAAAATTTCGATGCTATAGAACATCTTTATGGCTTTCCACTTTAATGTTTTCCTGTTGCAAGATAAAATCAGCATTTCTGTATTTTAGCGGATCTGGAATTGATTAGATGCTGACTTACAGCGTACATGTTGATGGGATATTCAACAAGTTGTAGTTGTTTTGAAAGAAGGAAGCATGGACTACTTACTGACAGACAGGATTGACACAATGTCCGTCTTATGTTCTTTTGCCGGTCAACTAGGCCACACGTGAGTGCCAGTGTGTCAATGATGTAATCGCTAATAGGATCAGATCTGTGTGTGTGTGTGTGTGTGTGTGTGTGAGTATGAGTGTGGGGGTATTTAACTTTCTAACTCAAAGTGCAGTTATGGCAGGAGCATCCAGTCACATTGCTTGGGCGTGGTTTAGAGGATAATGCAGAGCAAAGCAGAGCGCGCTACAGGGGCTTGTCTGGTGACCAAAGCAAAGCACACACACACACACACACACACACACACACAAAAAAAACAGAAACCTGGCAGATTATGGGGGGTCCCACTAGATTAGTTTTCTGCATCTGTTACTCCCTAACAAGCACATGCTCCAGACACCCCCCTACACACACTTTAACATACCAAAACAGTTACTCACAATATCATGCGTCCTTCATGCTGGTGTCACAGTTTAACAATGAAGGAAAACTATTTATCCAGTGAGAAACCCACAAGTGCTTTAATAGGGTGTTGAATAGAAATTAGTAACTTAGTATGAGAGAGGGATAAATATTTTGGCCAGAAGTGTCTCTCCACTGTTGCTAATTATTTGATGTGTGCTCACTGTTTACCAAAACCTATGGTTAAAAACTCATGTTTCTCAAGCAGCATGCACTTTTTTTAGCAATAGCCCTCCTCACATTCCCACAGTCGCTCACATTCAGCAGGGAGCTGCCCAGAATAGCCACCGCGCAGGTCCACTAGAGCTGTAAACAGTTAAGTGCCTGGTTCAAGGCCCCCTCAACAGAATAGCGAGTTTTCTCCGTATCTAAATTTTCCTATTTTGTCTGGAGATTTCACCTAGCAACTTTGCCATGGCGAACCATTCTTCCCTTATCTACAGTATGCCAACGCCCAGCAGCGTGCCTGTGAGTGTCTACGGTCGTTTGAACAGTGGCCGCTTTGTCCCGCAACAAAAAACGCAGATACTGCAACTATCTACTATTGTCCTGAAGTGCACGCACACACACACGCGCGCTAATGCACAATCACACACACACACATACATCTATCACTCACTCCACCACTCCACACACTGACATAGTTAGGTTGTGAGAGGCAGAGATGCACAATGCATTCCAGAGATTAAATTTTCTGTTTTGCCCAGCAGGCCTCCAACACACACACACACACACACACAGTTTCTGCTTGAACTCCATGTCCATTTTTCTATCATCCCTCTGTCCTATTTATTGACCGATAGCGTCAAATGTATTTCAGTGTAGTAACTTAATGCATATTTTGTTAGTTGTAGTTGTAGTTGAATGAAAATCTTGCCCAGACATTTTCTGCCCCTCCTCTAATGGCGTTTCAGGAGGGTTTTAGTGTCACATGGTCTTAATGCTGTTTCTAAGAATTTCATTAGTATTGGTTTCAGCAGGGTTTTAGTGTCACACGGTTTAAGTACCGTTGCATCAAATTTCATCAGTCAGACATGAGCTGAGTAGTATTTGGAAAAATAGCAGGCTCAGTTGCTTTGGATTTGACGCATAGAGCAGTGCATTTACTACCAAAAATACACACGAGTAATTTATTTCTCTTTTATGATCTTTATATGGTTTTATTTTCCCCCATGATTGTAATTCATCTTGCACTTATAACAGTTTAGTATTTGTTGATGTAGGGTGCCGCACACAGTCTTTCACATATAAAGTAAAAAAGGAAAGTATTTAAAAGCCATTTTTGTTAATTGTCTGTGATCAGTGGTTAACTTGATAATATGTAAATAGTCGTGATAAGCCCTCTTACATCATAATGCCATGTGGTCTCTAACATAATGGTGTCCAGAAAATATGGACACCATAACTGTCTGCAGCCATTAGAGAGTTTTTTAGTTTTGAGGGGTTTTTTTTTGAGGTAGTGCCTTGCTTAGAGGCACTGGCGCAGACAGAGAAACCCCCAAAGGTCACATTCTCACATTCTTTGGGCATCCACAATTCAACTACGCTGTGAGTTCGTGTATGTGGCGCATGTGCTTGACCAAGTATAGGAAAATACCGCAGATGTTTTCAGCTGTCCCAGGACAAGAAGAAAAATGCACTCTTTCATCCTCTTCCCTTCCACTTTCACCACGCTCCCTGCCCTGTCTGTAAGCCTGTCTGAGAAATGCCACTGTCATTTGGTGTTTTAGACCGAGACTGTGCTGCCTCACTGAAAAGAAATGAATATTATTTAATTACTTCATTCTTTCTGATCTTTTTTCCACCCTCTCTCTGTCTGACCTTCTGTCTGCCTAAAGGGCACCGCTGTGTGCTTGTTAGCGTGCACGCATGGATGTGTGCTAAATGTCATTGTCATAGTTGAGTGTGGAGGATTTTATGGCCAAGCCTCCCATCGGGCTCATGAAGGAATGTGTTACCCAGAGACAGATGGAGAGACTGAGAGACTGCGAACGAGAATAATGGAGCAGATGTAGATGAAACAGAAGAAACAGAGATGCATTGATAGAGAGGTTTGAACAGTCAGTGTCTCAGTAGACCATACAAAATGAGTTTTTACACTTTCATAGGGTGCTCATGTTCTCACGATCAATTTCTCGAACCTTTAAAATGACATTTGAAACTCGTCAACTGGAAATGTACAGTAATATACAAACTTGAATCTTTTAATCTCTCTCTCTCTCTTTCTGTTTGCAGAAACGTGCTAAGGGCCAGTTTCTATTCTTTAAGGTGTGTGAGCACCTTAACTTACTGGAAAAAGACTACTTTGGTCTGACATACATTGACAGCCATGAACAGAAGGTATGTATTTATACACACACATGCACAGGATGTAACATTCACAAACTCCAGACATGGATGTCTGTGTAGTGTCTTATGACAACATGTCATGATAGTGTTTAACTTTCTTTCTGCTCTGTGTCTCATTACCTCTCGCGTGCTCATCCAGTGTTGGTTGGATCCCACTAAGGAAATCAAGAGGCAGATACGCAGTAAGTTTTATTTTTCTAATTACTCTCTTGTTGTCTTTTGCAAGGCCATCCGTCCACCCAACCATCCATCTCTGTCCCCCTCAGCCTGCTTTAACATGATGTTTTGTATAATGCAGCCCTCATCTTATGAGCTAAAAGCCAATGAATTAAATATGAATATTGTTCAAGTATCCCCACATTAAAGGTAAAACGAACAGCATCACTATTAAGTAAAACAAAGGCAGAGACATTTGATACCGGACGACAGCCGTCTTGCCTTGCCGGTGGCAAAAAGAGGTTACCAAGGTGTGAACCCTCTGCTTCATTATTCATCAGTGTCTTTATTAACAGCTGTTAATTTATAAATGCAGGGTGCAGCGCAGCATCTCATGTTTTGCTGACAGACAGCTTTCAGGACAGTCGAGCACACAAGCATAGTTAAAGCTTTCTTTTATTTTTGAAGGAGCGCACGTGACAACAATAAAAAGGTGTCCTCCATGTGGGATGATGACCATTGTTGGTACGTTTAGCATTAGTAAAGAGTACAGATAACAGGATCCTGTTAGAATTGAGATTATTCAGGTTGTGGTTTTTTAAGCTTGCCATTTCACTTGTTGTAGATTTAATGAGAGTTTATAATGTTTTGGACATTTTTTTTTTTTATTATTTGTCATATGCATAATGAACGTTTTTGCACACTGTCTCAATAACTGTCCCTCCAAAGAACTTTGTCTTCTCTTTTCCTGTTTATTTCCTGCTTCCCCTATTTACAATATAAGTTAAGACAGGCTTTTAACACAACCTAAAACTTCAAGTTGCATTTTTTTACAAGAAGGCTTAGTAAAAAACATATCATTTTGGCTCATAAAGTGTTATTTTAGAATTAGTATATGTGAGGTAGTTGCGTCTGGGTGTGTGCAGACTGTGTGTGTGCGGTGAACATGCATGCCTGTGTGCTTGTGGCTGTGTCGCTGTGTGCGCCTGTGGTTCATGGATGAGTGGTATGCAAATGACCACATGTGTTCATTTGTGTACATATTTCTGCGTGTGTGTATGTGAGTGTTTACAGTGAGATAGCGACTGCATCGTGTGGGCCTGTGTTGATGTGTGTTGGATACTTCTACCTCTGTGTGTGTGTGTACAGACGCAGCACCACACAAATGACAGGTTTGACACCATTCTGCTCTAAACTACCATCAGCATAGGCTCGGCCGTCACGACTCTGCGTCACCATATACTGGGCTGGGACCTAAACATTTGTCACTGAAAAGTTTTTTTTTTTTCTTTTATGGGTTCCAGAATTATTTTGGAAAGATCAAAAGCCCCTCTATGTGGAGTGCTTTTCAAAGGCCTGCCAGACCACCCTGTGAAATAAACATCTGAGCTCTTGCAATCGTCACCTGTAAGGAGGACTTTACTGAAATAGGCAAAAAAAAATGCAACAAAAAAATGAAGATATGTCCAAATGATGGTCGTAAAAACATTTTTCACAGTGTGGTGTGTTTTTGTTTAGTGGGTGTGGAGGTTCTGTTTGTGCTCTTACATCTGGAGAGACTCTTTACTCTGACCAAAGCTGTGTGGGTGTGTCTGCTCTTTATGTCTGTGGCATCATTATTTGAGGGTGGGATACATAAGTGGAGAAAAATCCTGTTAAAATAACATCTAGCCTATCTGATCAGTGCAAAAACAGATGATGAGCAGCATAGATGGAAATATGAAGAAAAATGTGTGGTATGACTGGTAGGAAAGCTGGGAAAATGTGACAGCACTTAAGAAGAAAAGAGAAAAATAAGAAGGAAATTACTCAAAGATGCTGAAAGTATCAGTTATCAGAGAATGAGAGCCAATAAAAATGAAACTTTAACCCCTAAATCTTAGCTGTCTGCAGTCCAATAATAAAACAATAAGACCGATAATGCGAACAAGGTTTTGTGTCACTTTTGAAGTCGGGCCAAGAGTCACTGAAAGCCCAGCAGAAAGAGTCCAAATGTAGTCTGGTCAGTAGACGTTCTCTCCATAATAAAAATAACCTTTATGTTGTTAAGGTGTCTCACCATGCTGTGACTGTCAATGCGCTCACGTGGTACATTTGCAGCCGGTTCAAGGTCCATAATGAGAACCATCAGCAGCTGCCGGACAACCACATTTTATAATTTATGGTCAAATTCCTCCATGTCATCAGTTTAGTAAATAGAATAGAAAAACACCCTTTAAATGAAAAAGTCACCCAAAAAAGGCAGGAAGGGAAAGATTATGTTTATGAGATGGAGAGAAAGAATTCTGGGAAGAGAAAGTGTATATAAAAGGAGTCGAAGAGAAGTGAGGTACTATTGCTATGATCAGTATAGAATAGAGGTGAGGGATAGGATGCATATGTGTAACAGTTTGTATATATTCTACGCATCACGGGCCGGCTTGGTGGGCGGTGCGTTGTCGTGTGGAAAGATGTAATGGTCAAAAGAGACTCCCAAAGCACTTAGTACTGGCAACAAGACATACACACTCAATCTCCATCCCAGACACATCGACAGATACTTGACACACACACAGGCCGGGAAATGGGGCTGTCTGCACTCAAGAGTTTCCTTGTCTGTACACATAGTGTCAAAAATAAAATCTGTGGGAAGAATAAGAGAAAGTGTGTTATCAGCATGAAATGGAGACATTTCACCTTGTTTTCACCTCATGTCTTGCATCTTTTCCTCCGATAGTTTCAGTAAGAGTCACTTTTGATTTTCCTCGTGTGTCTCTCATTCTTACCTCTCCTCTGGGATGCAGCTGCCAAAGCTCTGCATCTGCACGTGTGTTGTTGGGTAGAGTCAAGCAGTACAGAGAGGGTGGAGATGGAGAAGGTGGCTGGCATCACAATATGGCCCCCTGTGGGAATGAGAATAGGAAATTGGACCCAGATGAAGATTGATATGAAATTAGTGCAGTCCAAAAGAAAAGCAGGGATGAACATATTATGATGATTTTGCTGTTGATGACCATGTCTGTGTCTCTGATGATTATGATTTACATTGCAGTGTGGTATTTGCTGAAGCCAGATATCACATAAGGTTATGCAATACCAGATCTGCAGCTGTGTTTGAGTGCATATGCATGCGTGCATGATGTACCAGGCTTAGCCCATTTGAAAGCTGTTCTGCATTAGACAGATGGGTGAGATGGGCTGAGGGATGGATGGAATTGCATAGACATAGAGACAATCCACTTTATAATGCTGATACTAAAATCAAAAAGATTCCAATTTTAGACGTAGTTTCTCATATACATATTCCCCTGTGCTTATTGTACACATGCAATGTTATTGTGCTGTAAATTGCTCTCCTTTTTCCAGGTAACAACTGGCAGTTTGCATTCAACGTCAAGTTCTACCCTCCTGACCCTTCACTGCTCACTGAAGACATTACCAGGTACACACATATGTACCAATATTTACTTAAATCTGTATTAATTATTTTTTATGGCCATTTGGCACAATAGGAACAAAGTGTAAACACAACATTCACATATCTCACCTCTTTAAGTCGTAAAGAGTCTGTGAATTTGTTTACACATGCAGCAAACATGAAGAACCATGTATTTGAGTTATGTTTCTGCCCACCTGATGAATAGAAGTCCAATAATCTTTCTTTAAACTATTCATTTTTACCTCCACTAACTCCTAATAAAATCACATGGATCTTTCGCTATCTTCTACCAGTTCCCAACTTTATCTGCAGTTTGCCGCTTGGCAGGTTGCGTCAGTTTCTCAGAGCAACTGGTGCTGGAACCAGCGCTGATGAGAGCAGTGAGAGTGAACTGACACATTAAATAGGCAGGTTCTAAAACCAAAACAATGAGCTGAAAAATACTAAAAGGCGCTGTAGAAGTGTTGGGAGCTGCAGAATTGAGTGATAATTCTCTGTGTGGTTGACCCCCAAAATACTGATGAGTGCAGCTTTAAAATTAGAATGCATGTCTAAGGCTTAAAATACACAACAGACCAAATCCAATAAAACAGACAGAACTTGGCCTCGTGCACATTGTTTATTCATTTGTTTTTGAACATATGCATGCGCTTTTACACACACACACACACACACACACTGGTATGGTCCAAGCACCTGGTGAGTGTGTGTCCTCGATTAGCCTTTACCTCAACCATCAGTTGTTCGCTCCATTAGACATACACTCCAACCTAAATGCTAAAGTGCATACACTCACTGAGACAAGTAACAACAGCTGACCTGCAGTGAGTGGCTACGATAACTGCTGTTTTTCCACAAACGCTACAAGTGTGTAACTTTGCCTGCTCTTATTTTGTTAAGTTTCAGTATAACATAGCTAACTGCCATTGGGTAGTATATTTGGCTGGTGAAGAGAAGCCCTGTAACTGGATGACTGGGCTGTAAGCCTCCATGTCCTCCAAGTCTCCGTCCCACTAAAGTAACTTTGAATGACATTTTTCAGTAGCCAGGATGATACATTTAGCACCCTGAGGTGTCCGACTTAGTCATTCACACAGAAGCTCCATTCACATAATGAATTCTTCCATGAAGGTTTACTGCAGAGGGCTGCTGTTCAATCCACACAAACCACAGCACAATTCACTTACTGCAGATGTGCGTTATGCAATTTAGTTTGGGTATGTTATGGTGAGGATTAGAAATAAGGTTATCCCAATAAACCAGTGTACCCGCATACTAAGAAAATTATTCAACAAAAACACACCAGCAAAGACATTTAATCCGCCCCAGATGACCCTGTGCTGGGGCCTCACAGGAGGAGAGGCAGTTTAGCTACTGGGATCACGTTTTTATTATCGCGAACAATGGAGCTGGTTCCACTTCAAAGAAAGGATCAAATTGAGGGTTTTTTTGTCATGGGTTGACTTAGATTCAACTGAAAATCAGCTTGTTTCCCCTTTCTCTCCCGTAGGTACCTGTTGTGTCTGCAGCTCCGTGAAGATGTGGCCTCGGGTAGACTGCCTTGCTCATTTGTCACTCACGCTCTGCTGGGCTCATACACTCTACAGGTACATTATGTGTGGACATGTACTCTCTGTCTCTGCTTGTATGCGTAGAGGTGGAGCTTACAAGTTTGTAGTTTGTTGATGTGGCTTTGCCTGCTTATGTGTCTGTTTTATGTATCAGTATTTGTGTAATATAGTACATAATTTTCTACTTTTGGTTTGCAGGCAGAGTTCGGTGACTATGAAGCCGACCAGCCTCGACCTGTGGACTTCATCAGTCAGCGGACCTTTGCACCCAATCAGAACAAGGAGATGGAGGAGAAGATCTTTGAACTCCACAAGTCTCACAGGTCAGAAAGAGCTGGGTCAGGTAGTCAAAGATAGTCAGGGAAAGCTGTGGATTTTTTTACTTGTGTTTATGTAGTAAAGGGATCATGATTGGATCTTTTCCATGCACTGCATAATTCAAACATTGTGCTTTTATGCCACTATACTGAAGTTAATCTGAGGGCATTTGTAGTAATTTGCCTTTTCTGGGTGTTTAGGGGAATGACACCAGCACAAGCCGACGCCCAGTTTCTAGAAAATGCCAAGAAACTGTCCATGTACGGGGTGGACCTGCACCACGCTAAGGTACAAACAGATGAATGAATCCCCTCCTTTTTCTTTCCGCTCCTCTCCATGGTTGTTGACATTTGGGGATTAGCACAGTTTCTTTGATGTGGGAAGAGTGTGTCTGCATGTTTGTGTCATTGTATCTGTGTGTGTCAGCTGTGCAAATACTCAGCGAGGCCATTGCCACGGTAACAGCCCGTCTCTCTCTCTCACTGGGATAGCAGATCATCAGCAGAGTGCGTGCGTGTTTCCATGTGTGTTTCTGAGTATGCTTGTGTGTTTCTGAGTATGCTTGTGTGTCTTTGTGCGAGAGGGGCAGAAAAAATGGGGGAGATATGCAAGAGAGAGAGATGGTGGGGAGAGAAAGGGAAAAAGAGAGGATGTGAGATTGAGGATATAGAGAAGATAAAGACGTGACGGACAGAGATAATGTTAGAGTGAGATGGGGACAGATCCTTGAAAGAGAGAAAAGGGCTAGTGCCCTTTAAGAGCATGCTCCACTTGTTTGTAACACAGAGAGAGAACCAGGGGAAAAGATGAGAGCAACAGAGAGTGTTTCAAAATGTTGAAAGTCTTTTTTCATCGCATACCAAAGTTGTGGGAATTGAAGGGGCAGATCTATTTCTGTCCTGCACCATTCATTTGTGTCATGACCCTCAAAGGACCCTTGCAAATAATGTAGTATACTCGATTATCAGAGTCATATTGGATAAACACAAATGCATTTTTCTTTTCCTATTAGAAAACAATTAGAAAATTTAAAACAAAGCTTGTTTATTAAATAAATTTGGTAATATGTAATCGATTTATGATATTGGAAGATGTTTTAGTCCTAACAGGCTCTCTAATTGAGGATATTTACTCACATGGAGGAGTTTGTGTTTCAGGATTCACCATTTTGCACAGGCATCAATCACAGTGCTACATTAGCAGCAGAGTGGTCATACAATTTAAAAAAACAATTAGTGAAACAACTGAAATTGATTGAGAGACTGCAGTTCAATGATAAGGTAAGATACGCCTTATTGACCCCATGTAGGGAAATTTTGGCATCACTATGGCAGAAGAAGTACAGATGCGATTTGTAGACAAGCAACTTTACCACAGGAATGAATATATTTTATATATTTTGCATCTACTCTACAAAATGAATAAAACATACTAAATACTATCTTCTCGAGACATAATAGGTAAGTAAATAAGGTGTACTGGGACAAAAAATAATCGCAAAAGAAGTGAGGAGACAAGGAACTTGAACTTGAACACAAGTTGCACTTGAGGGAATGAGGGAATCAGGTGTTTCTGTGTCTGCATATAGCAGTGTTTTCAGCAAGAAATACAATGGAAGCAGCAAAAACAAAGTTACTTGTAAAGTATGTGTCTGACAGTGCAAGTAACAAGAAGGTAAACGTTGTAGTGTCATTGTTTTTTACTCCACCAGTTGTTTTGGCCCACTGAGAATTCACTTTGAAATGGAATAAGCTACCTGAATGCAGTTGGTGCATTAGTGAAGCAAATTGCATATCCAACATTATTCTAGGGTGGATGCTTCAGATTGGTAATTTTTTTATATTCTTTATTAGTATCTATTCACAGTTAACCTGAATTGTTACACAATAGCTGGTTGCCTTCTTTTATTCTGTGGAAGCCTGAGTCTAACTTTTGTAAGTAATTCCAGATAAGTGAACAGAGGGAGCGACTGAGTGGTCGTAATCTCAGCACTTAGCACACATCTGAAGATTCATAGTTGACTCACAGAAACCACAGCAGGGCAAATGGAAAGTTGCTATCCCGCTTCATCCATTTTGTCAGTGTCTCCAAGCCAAAGCCCTCGTATCTGTACGAGGATCACAGAGATCGATGACCAGCTCATACCATGTTAAGACCACGTGATGTGTTTGTGTGTCCCAGTAAAACTGTCCATCATCAATATATTGAATCCTCCATTAGTCCATTAGACTTTTCCTGTTAATTTACTACTATAGTCAATACTCCCTTACCATTACCACATGGCCTTGTACATAAAAGGTTGTTAGTGAGTAAGTCTGTCAGCTAACCTTGTTAGAGTGGCACTGAATGTTTGTGTGTGTGTGATAATTGAGTTTCTGTTGATCTTTAGCAGACTTTACTTTATAAATCAATCAAACAGTATGATCTGATTTAGGCCGCTTGTACGGATGCTTCACAGAGAACAAACAATTTCACAATAAAATGTAATTTATGACCTTTTAATCTTGACTTTTACAGGATTCTGAGGGTGTGGACATCATGCTAGGTGTGTGCGCGAACGGGCTCCTGGTTTACAAAGACAGACTTCGGATAAATCGCTTTGCTTGGCCCAAAATTCTGAAAATTTCATACAAGAGGAACAACTTCTACATTAAGATCAGACCAGGAGAGGTATGAACCTAGACACACACAGACATAGGCCCTAAATACTGAGATTTACTCAGCCCTGCACAGAAAAATGCAACATACTGTGCATAGTTTTCATTTTTGTCACTTATGTTTCTGTTACAGACAGAGCAGTTTGAGAGCACGGTGGGATTCAAACTTCAGAATCATCGATCTGCCAAAAGGCTGTGGAAAGTCTGTGTGGAGAATCACAGCTTCTTCAGGTAGAAATACACGCCCTCAAATACATGCTTCGAAGCAAACGTGTACTGTGTATACATGCGGATTTGAGAGATTATCCAGTCTGGGGTTTAGGGCGATCGAAACGGCTTGATAGATAATGTTCAATGAAGAAGTGTGCGCTTTAGGAGGCTCAACAAAAGGGCAGACAGTAAGTCGAGAGAGTGTATCTTGTTTTATCCAGTCTGATGCCCGGGGAAATACATACATACTAACACAGACCCACAAATGCGCACACACACACACAAAATGATGGACCAGGTGCCCATCGTTGTGTGCTGTGTCTTCAAGTTTGTGTGTAAGAGAAGATAGGAATAAGCTTTAATATCCTGTTGAGGGTAGAGTTCCCTGGAAACATTTTTGCCTCTCTTGCACAGGCACATAAAGTTTGGACTCAATTTTATTGCAAAGTAAATCCCTCTGAAAACAATTCATGCTCCTCTGCCCCATCTGTCTCTCCCTCCTTCTCTCCATCCCTCCCTCTCTCCTTCCCTCCCTTTCTTCCATCTTGGTGTCTTATCTCTAGGTTAAATGCACCAGAACCTCCTACCAAGGCCCGCTTCTTGACTCTGGGCTCTAAGTTCCGCTACAGCGGGCGAACCCAGGCCCAGACCCGCGTGGCCAGCTCCCTCATAGACCGACCTGCACCCAACTTTGAACGCACCTCATCCAAACGCATCAGCCGCAGTCTGGATGGAGGTAACACACACAAAAACACATTTAACTCGCAAAGAAACACAGAAAGATGACGTTCACTCTAGGTAATATTTCACGAATGGATAGACAGACAGAAAAGTGGAGGAGATGGTGGGATGACTGGCAGTTGGAAGTGGGGGTCATGGACGGACAGTTAGCCTGTGCCTGTGTGTGTGTTGGGACGTAAAAAGATTCTAGTGTCTGACCAGATACAGGAAATAGCTGCAGCATATGTTTCCTGTCACACAGTGAGAGATGGTGGAGGAGAAAGAAAGGGATGGAAAGAAAGAATGTTGTGCGTGTCTAAAGAGGAAAAAAGCCCTCACGATGAAAGAAATACACCGTTTAGATGGAGTATGTGCTGTCACTCTCACGTCACTCATATGTCATGGCAGAGAACAAAATGAAAAACAAAGCTCAGATCACCAAATGCTCATATTCTTTCATTATGGGCAGCACAAATTCTAAATAACTGAACAGTGATCACATTTAGTGATTTAACTTGGACAAATGTCTTCTACATGTGATATTTCTGTATAACCAAGGAGCCATTTCCACATCACATACCTGTTTTATTGTCCTTTGGAAACAGTGCACACCGTTTTTGTGGTTTTCCGGATTTGGCTTGCAGCTCCCGCATCATGCAACTGTGCACTTCTGTGTCACTTTTGTCAGGTTATTCCAGTCTTACGTTGTCCCCTGCTGGACACAATATTCCACTGCAGGCCAACATCCTCTTTGAGCTGTTGCGGTCTCACACCTTAGACACCTTTTATGGTATAAATACAGTAGCTGTCAGCAAAAGAGTTTTTTTATTATGTGTTGAGTAGTTTCCAAGTTGAAAGTTACATTTATTCTTTTGTTAATTTGTTTTGTTTTGTGTATTTTTCCGTCCTCAGCACCAGCGATCAGCATAACTGAGGCCGGCAGGGACACAGCTGAGAACGGACGCGAGCTCTATTCTGACTCTAAGGTGTGTGCGTATCACGTTTTCATCATGTGCAAATGTGTGCAAATGTGTGCGTCTGCGTGTACAGGGGAAAAAAAAGAGAGAACAACACAGAAAGATTAATGTAATGTCTTTTGGTTTCTTTGTTGTTGTCATTTTGTCATCGCTGAGAGCCCACTTTGTCCCACAGGAACTGTTTATGTGTTTGTGTATCAAAAAAACATAATGTTTGCGGATAATGGAAAAATCGATATATTTCTAGCTGTGGCTTTTTTTTTTTTTTTTTTGGGCTTGTCCCAGTGTGTATACAAGCATCTCTTAGCTTAATTTTCCATTCATAGCATGTGTGTATAAATCAGCATTTAATCGATGTTAACATTATAACAACATGCTTTCTTTAGATACTTTGCCTCCTGTAGGACCAGGTGGCAGCCACACGTTTGCACCCTTAAACTCTAAACTCTAAAAAAAATAATGTATGCAAGTGAGAGCGGTACACAAACCAACAAGGCCGACAGAGAACGTTTCTTTATTCAATGCTTCCTGGCCCTGGAAAATATGATTAGAGCAGCTATCGTATGTAGCTAGGCAGGTGGACATGATTTAACATGTCACTGACTTTACATCCTACGGCATGACTCCTGTACCATAGCAAGAATCTATCTATCAAGGATCAGTACTGGAGTATTATTGTGTGTTTTGCATGCCTCCCTTCCCACTCACCCCTCCCCACTTTCCCTCCCTCACACCCTGGCGCTGTGGAGGTAACCTCTGTCTTAGCCCTGGTTCAGTGGTGGCACCCTGTCGGCACCGTTTCTGCACACAGCTGTACTCTGCACTAAGCTCCGCCCTGCTGTGTTCACTTTTAACCTATTTTAGTCTGTTGTTCACTGACTAATGTTGTGTCTCTTTCCTTCTCTCTTTTTTTCCTTCACATGCTCCCTTTTTGCTTTGCTTTTTTATCACACCCCTCCTGAATGCTCTCACTTTTGCCATCATTTCATGAAAACGAAAAATGAAATGATGTTTTTAATGCACTTTACGTTGTTTTCGTTTTATGTTTAACTTACTTCTTTGCTGCTTGCTGCTACACTTTATGGATGTGTGTGTGCGCGAGTCTCTCCTTTCTTCTCCTACTCTGTCTCCCTGCTTTGTATGTGTGTGTGTGTTCTTCTCTCCATCAGTCAATCTTCATGTTTCCTCTCTCCTTCTCCTCCTCATCCTCGCTCTCCTCCATCCCCCCTTCCCTCGACTCTATCTCCGAGCTCGACCACGGCCTGTCAGACATTTCCGAAGACGACGACCTCATCGATGACACGGCCGCCTCGCACGAACCGTGGACACTCCCCTCCTCCCCTTTCTCTGACACGCTGCTGGCCGATCTCGAACACCTCGCACAAAACCCTCCATCCTCTCACCCAATCACAAGCTCCCAAACATGCAGTTCAGAGGGAGTTGAGGACGCCTGTAAAGCTGAATCCAGAGCAACAGCTGGATTACCAAAGTGGTGGAGCTGGTTCTCTCTGAGGGGTGTGGTTAAATACGTCTCTTTCATCCTGTGTTTTCTCTCCCTTTTGGGGAAGAATGGAAACAGGTGTCTTCCCACAAAGCTATTTGCAGGATGGACAAAGAAACTGAGCTTATTGACTCCAAGCATGTCCAAGCTCACCTCCACATCAGCAGGGATATTAAAGATTTTCTCCTTCAGTGCTCCCAGATTTGCACCCAGATTATGTGAAATTCTGAACGGTTTGGCTTTAAAATGGACTAACTTTGTGGCGTTTCTTACTAACTATCTGCCTACTAAATTCATGACTTTTGCTCCTGCTGTTCTTTGGCGTCCAACACATCTACCTTTGCCCTCAATTTCTTCTTCTACCTATCCTACAACTGTGTCTTCACTTTCCTCCCTCCCTTCTCTCTCTTCTCTGCGCTCTTATTTCTTTTCTTTCCACTCTTCTTCCTCTCTCCAGACTCTTTCCTCACTCTCTTGCGCTAATCTCACCCGATCCATACGTCGCTACCTCCTAAATCCGTCCCCTCTGTTCCTGCCCTGCCTGTTGGTTACTTTCCTCTTGGTCGTGATGCTGACGGCGAGCCAGTCCTTGGTCCTGGCCCTGATTTTAGCCACACCCCTCGGCCTGACCCTGTGCTACCTGGAGAACGCTTGTCTCCAGTCAACGAAAGGCAGTTTTGCCGACATTCATCACTGAACCACCAAACGATCAGTCTCAGGATCAGCAAAGCTCTGGTTTCAACAATCAGGCTTCCCCTCCCACACCGACACACACACCTCCACGCATCAGGCACCACACGCACACCAGTGTCACCTGGACGCAAGAGATGTGCGATCCTGCTGCATAAAGACACACAGCACGCCCCGCAAAACCTCCTCCTCTTCCCTCTCTCCTTTTGACCTCCCCTGTGTTTGAATGTGAAAACTGTACAGCTGTACATTCACCCCCACAACCACCACCTCCTTTGCCTAATATTTTCTTTGCAATATTTTTTGGCACCCTGCCAACTCCATCATATTGTTTATAATACAGAACAAAGATTAGAATAAGTAAGATTAAGCAAAGTAAATTAAAATGGATGCTTATAAAGGATAAACATTGTTTAAATAGAAAAAATATTATATTGTTAATATAGAGAAGAGATATATATAAGACATATTAAGAGATTTAAAAACTGTACAGAGACTGTTAGGGAAGGAGAAAGTTGCAGAACTACCAAAATAAAATAACATTTAGTGATTTGCATTAGTTTATTGATTAACACCCAGCAAGATGATGTCACACTCATCAGGTGAAGTGACATAAAGGTATAGATTCATAAAATGCACCATAAATAAGCTCTTAAGTGAGAAAGCAATTTTATTTTTTAAAGAAAACTAACACTGATTGCATTTTCAGTTGCTGCATTTTGCCTTAGTAGTGCAGAGAAAAGGCGGCACAGAAAGATTAGTTCTATATTAGATGTTATAACTGTACATACAGATGGATACGCAGGATAGATACAGTAACCCCCCTCAACGCTATAGCACTTAGAGCGCATTGGTCTGTACAGTATGTCACTGCTCATGAATGTTCAGCGTAAACAGTGTTACACCTACCCCGATCCCTGAGGTTCCCTCATTCACTTTGTTTTAATTCAAACTATAATGGCACTTTTTGTGGTGGCCATTTGGTGTTTTCTTGGTTAAATGAAGCTGTAGATGCAGATGGAACAGATATGTGATCAAAAGACCGGTTGGAAAATATACCAGCATATTTCGCTCAATGCCAGAATAACTCACTTTAAATCAACTAAAGTACAAGCAGGCCTCTGGTGAAAAGAATCATAGTTCTAAGTGCCCAGAGAATAGTCCCATAATTTTTATATTTAAATAAAAAGTAGCTTTTGTGTCCTATGAAAACTATAGTAGCACCTTACTTGTAGATACAGTGACTCTGGAAAAAACATCATATGTGTATCATATGAAAAACACTTTGACGCAGACTGTGAACCTTTTTTTAAATATAGTATGAGGCTGTCAGTAGCACTTGCCTCCTTTTATTGACCATCTCAGACTTTTATTGACCATCTCATGTTACTGCTCCTGTTGGTTTTGGTGCAAAGGTCACCTGACCATTAGCATGCCCTGACACTTAGATAACTTGGGAAGAAGGTTTTCCCATCATCCATTTCACATTTTTCTTTCTTCGTGCCTCCACCCATCCCTCATTGTGTCATCACTGCGATTGCCATGACCGTGACATTGAAGGTTAAGGAGGTGGACTTGAGCCCTGGTGATGCAGAAGCCGCGGCCACCCAGGTCTGTAGGGCCCAACATGTTTTACAAATTCTTGGGAGAATAATGCAGGAATTCATAAAAGATTATATTACTTTGCTAAGAACTAGTATAAAAATGGTTTTTTGGATACTGAATGGAAATGGATTTATGGTGCTGCGGATCCCACGTGCAGCAAAACTAATCTGTCCTTACCTTCTCCCTGACTCTACCCCATCAACAGTCGCTTGGAGCCAGTGAGATTGCCCTCTCTCAGGTTCACTCACCGTTTTTGGTTATTTGATTGTGTATTTGGTCTGTCAATCATTTGCTCTGTCGGCGTTGGTTTGTTGGTTTGGTTCACTCTTTGAGGGGTGAAGCTGCCCGAGCATGATGACACAGAATCAGTTTTGTCAGCTACTACAGACCCAATCTGGTGCAATCAAAACAAAATCTTAATATTTACTCTGACAATTAATGATATTTAGTTCTAAATAAGTCTCTGATTATACCTGTTTTTCAGATTGGGCGCAGGCGTAAAAACTGATCCTGAACGGGCACTTTGACCCAAACTTCTCACTTTTGGTTGCTGTGCTGTGGCTTATGGTTTCACAGTTTCAGTTTGGTTTCTGGCTCATATCTGTGGTTCACCCTTATTTTTGAAGTTTCACTGAAATCACATTGGGTTTTTTTGGTTTGTGTAAGTGTCTGCTGGTGTTGTGATATTTTGAATGCCTTGAATCTTGTGTGTGTCTTAACATGGGTATAAGTGCTATTATTATTATGTTTATGAACGTCTTTAATTTGTCCAGCCTTCATCACAGTTTGAGACGTTTTGGCTGTGTCACCATATGCAATTTTTTTATTCATAGCCCATTTATTTATTCAGTTATTATTTATTTAGTCATCTGTCTCATTCAATGGTCATTATTTTTGTTTCAGACTTTGTAGAGTTAAAACAAAGTACATTCATTTAATTTCAATTTTTTCAATTAATTTTCTTCATTTTATTTTTTTGCTGTATGTCTGCCTTACAGAGTCCATTGAGAGTGTATGGGGACAATATTTATGTGAGGCACAGTAATTTAATGTTGGAGGTTGGTACTGGCATCGTCTGATGGCTGAAAATAAGAACTACATGTTTCTGTGTACTCTGACGCCATCAGAACTACAACTTCCTCTGAACCGAACTGTTCAAGACTGCTGCCCTCTCGCACTCTCAGGCTCTGTGTGCATGCCTGTGTTTGTTTGTGTGTGTTTTTAAGCTACTTCAAGAGTTTTCCTCCTAAGTTATTCTACTTTTACCGAAAATGTTTTTGGTGTCAAAAGGTATCGATGCTAAATGTCCTAATTCACATGGCAGCCATTTTGAGCAACTCAGCCAGGAAACTGAGGATGTTAAGTAAGATGTAAAACAAATATCACTTAAAGCTGCACTAATCAGTACTTTTATGTGAACAATGGATCTGATGACTATGTAATGCAAAAGGTGTGGCATGTGTAACATACCCACAGATAATTATCACCTGGTTCAGCAGAAACCCTCCGCTCTGTGATTTCAGCTCAGTGTTTCACCACTCTCATCAGCCAGCTTTCCTACAAAAAAGGCTCTGATAAACCCTCAGTATGCTTCCTGTCCAGCACCAATCGGCAAAAACACAAAGTTAGCAACAAGCACAGTGTGCATTTAGCTGTTCAAGAGCCAAATATTTCCCTCAGGAGTTGATGGAAAATAAAGTAGAGCTGAAAGGAGGGTGACTATTGGACTTGAAGTTTGGCTTACTCAACAGTTATTGAATAAGCAGCAATCCTGGGAATAACAAAAAAAAAAAACCAGATCAGATCAGGAAAGTTAACTGGAGGTTCTTCTCACAAACGTTCCCTGAAGGACAGAAACAAGTTTGAGGTTGACTGAAGTGTTTTTGTACTGGCTAAAAGGGAAGTCCGGTGTTGAATCTACGAAATGCTAAATATTTATTTGATGTTTATCTCTCCACAAAACGGCACAGTGGAGACTAGTTCTCGCAGGAAACTTTCCAAGCCGAGTGCTCACAATGGCTGCTTTTGTGAACAGGGTCAGCGGCGTGTGAACGTAACTTTTATGCATGCTCTGTGCATGTTGAATGTTGTGTTGTGACATTTCCAGTTCTTGATCGATCAAAGAGTTTTGATTTTTGCCAGGCAGCCATGTTTAACCTGACTAACCCTGCCTCCCTAACCCAGACAAGGTGCTTCCTTCCTGTTTTCTGGTGATTGTCTGCCAGTGTCGAGTGATACGATGATAACATACTAAACAACTGTTTTATGCAACATGGGACTGATAGTGATGCGTTGTCAGCTGGTATCTGAAGCAGTCTACATAGCATGTAGTATATTCAATTTGAGAGGTTAGAAAGCTAAAAATGTGGAAAATTCTTAGAAATGTGTTTTTTTTTTTTTTTTTTTTACAGAATAAGTAAGTTTCAGCAGGACAGTTCTCCTTAATTTTCACTCAGTTTATTCAATGTTGTCGATTTGTGTGCTTTATAAATAAATAGTCTAATTTTCTAAGAACTTCTGATGGGCTTTAACTAAAAAGACAGATGAAAGAGAATGAGGACAGTAACGTTGAATTAGAAAGTGAACCAGATGGTTACATGAGAACCTGGTGAGGGGGAACACAGTGAAGAAAGGTGTGATCACCACTATCAGCTCCATGTTCTGCAGTGTGCACCCACCGCTCTTGGCTTGATTTAAGGAAAAGCTCCTCAAGATGGAGAGACCCTCTTTCACTGCAGCCTTTTTTAAAGCACACAGATTGTCACGCACACTTAATTAAAATACACACAAAATTTCACACCCCTTCGATAAGGCTCCAGTGAGGCATGGCATCCATCTTGTCCTCCTCCTGATTGACAGACTAATGTTCCTGTGACCTGTTGAACCAAGTTTTTACCCTCCCTTATCCCTCTCTCCTTTTATCCTCCCTTCTCCCATCTTTCCTCCTTCTCTCTTTATCCCTTGCTCCCCCTTTTTAAATTCTTTTTCCCCTTTCATTTATCGCTAACGTCATCCTACCATCCCTCCCTTTTTACCCTTTTTTTATTCGGGTCTTTATTTCCCTGTGTTATCAATCATCTCCTTAATTTCCCTTCTCTGTTCATCTTCCCTTCCCTTGTTCCAACTTTTGTTGCCCCACATCCTCCTTTTTTTCCTACCCATCTTATTCCTACCACCCATCATCCCTCATTTATCCATACTTATCTTATTTACTCCCCTTGTTCCCCTCCTCTCCTCTCCCCTCCACTCCCTCATTAGGACCATGATAAGACCCAGGAAGAGGTTCTGAAACACCAAGCTAGCATTAGCCAGCTAAAACGCTCCTTTATGGAGGCGCCACCTCCCTCTCCTCCTCAGCCCAACCAGTGGGAGAAACGTCTCACCTCCTCTCCCGCTACAACGATACGTATTCAGCAACAGCAAAAAGTGGTACGTCTTTCCTGTGTGGATATTTCTGTGTCAGCAAGTTGAGAAAAGGGTGTTTTACTTACAAACTTTGTTCAGGTGAAACGCCATCTTTGCAGATTATTACAGCACAACAATGCGGTTTTGTAAGCAAGAAGTTCATCATGAAGTGTCATCGTGTGTGTGCACCAAAGTCCTCTCCTCTCCTCTCTGACTCTTAAGGAGGTGTTTTCATGTGATGCTTTTGCCATGGTTGGGTTTCCATGACCTGTTGTTCGTAGCTCTCTCATCACTTATAGACTTTATGGGGTTTTTCTTCTATTGTAGGAACTTTTCCTACAAAACTAACCCAAGTGTTGCTGCTGCACTGCTCCAATTTTTAACCCTTTTCAGCTGGACCACATTTTACATCATGTACCTGCTGTACAGGGGTTTTATTTGGCTTCAATGTGATATTTTGCTGGTTTCTGATCTCCTAAACAAATCAGTTTTATTCTGTGTGGACGTGTGCAGATGCAAAGAATGGGTGTTTTTTTTTATTTAATCTATGCTATTCTATTCTGTAGTGTTTTTGTTATTATATCGTCTTCTGTGCTTAAAGGGATCTGTATTCTCTCTCTCTTTCGTCTCCTCCCAAATGTCCCCTTTTTTTTCCTACTTCCCCGTCTTCTACGTTACGTGTGTGTGTGCTTGTGTGTTGCTGTAGAGCCTTGAGGAGGAGATAGCATCTGTACTTTTTAGTAGGCACTCTGGTGCTGGCTTTTGTCCGGCTGCTGCGTCCACCTGCAATGTTCCTGAACCGACACTAGATGCTGTTATAACCTCTTACTCGTCTACTGCGCCACATCGGTTTCTCATTTCCCCAACTTCTACACTCTCTGTCATTGAGGTGCTGCTGCCACTATCAAATGTTTTCCACTACCGAGGAGTCAGTTTACTTCCAATTCAGCCTTGTTTATTAATTAACTATTGTCATGCTGACTTTCTGTAGAGACTCTGTCTTCTACATAAGTTGGTCACCTTGAAAGTAAACTGACGTCCTGTAATGTCTCAATTAAAGATGCTTGCCACATGTGTTCACACATTACACTGAAGCGATGCGAGCTGTCCATAACGCCTGCTGGATGATGAATGGTGCTAATCCTTGTTTTGTGTCGGGGACCATTCATCCTGAATGATGGGCATCGTAAATCTCATCTAAAACGACTAACAGCTGTGAATGCCATGGATGTTGGAAAATAATCTGTCTGTTTTGTGATGCTAATCGTGTGTAGATCGAATGCAAAGTAACAATCTGCTCCATTTAAAAAAAAAAAAAAAAAAATCCTTCCCTCACCAGCACCTTGAGGAAAACATAAAGCAGCAGCAAGTATTGAAGCAGCAGTTTGCGTTATGGTTAAAAAAAACAACAACAAAAAAGGACCACCACAGAATAGCCCATAAAACATTGTAAAGTCTGGATTATGAACCAAATTCATTATGGTGGTCATCAGCATCTCAGAGAAACTGCTGACTTCAATATCATGTTTCTTTTGTCTCTATTTGTTTTACTAAAGCTGAGCTCCTGTGTTCACCGATGGGATATCCTTTTTAATCCATCTTTCATGGATCTTTTGTATTCTCTGTTTTTCTCTCAAGTCTTTCTTCCCATCTCTTTAAATGCCTGCTGCAGTGTCCTTTATACTGTATGGAAATCAGCTTGATCATGCATGAAAGACGGAGAATCAGGGAGAAGGAGAGAAAAAAACAAATTACAAACTCAGCCGACTCAGTTTTTTCCCCCTGTGCCGTGGTAACAAGCATCACAATATCTCTAAGGTTAACATGCTAACAATGACGATGTCACTCTTGTTGTGTGATTGATGTTTTGTCTTGGTAACTTCTCTGTCACGCAGGAGAGTGTGCCCCAAACAGAAGCAGCTGCTGCTGATAACACGATCTCTGATACCAAAGAACCTGCAAAGGTGGTCCTAACTTTCTTCTTATTAATCCATCCAGCCTCCCATTCGTGGTGCTTTCCATCCATCCTTCACATCTCTACTCACTCTCCACTGGGCAGCTTTAGATTTCCTGTTCCTCACAGCCATCTGTTACTTTTCATTCATCTGTGTCTCCAGTGGTTCCGCTCACCTTCTCACGTCTTTTTGCCTCTTTGTCCACAGCTGAACATCTTCATCTTCTTTTCATCCCTGATTTTTGTCATGTATTCATTTATTTTCATTTAAGGTAGTTGATTTTTTTAATTTATGTTCAATGATCATGTTATGCTTTTTTTTTCTGTCCCCATTTTGTTTGTTTGTGCGTGTACCTCATTGTGTGTGTCTGTGCACTATGTGTACATGTGTGCGTGTGAATGTGCGTGTGTATAGACAACCGAAGTTGAAATTGAAGAAACCGTTGTCGTCCAAGAGGTTTCCAAAGCGCCCAAACCCGGACTTGTCACAGTTACAATCAGCTCCCCTGATGTCTCACCTGTAGAGCAGGAAACAAGAGAGCAGGAAGTGAAAGCTGAAGAGGAAGTTGTAATAGTGGAGGAAGCAAAAGTGGCAAACCAGGAAAGCGTTTCGTCAGAGAGTGAGAGCGAAGAAGAAGCGGAGTACCATCCAAACGTCTCTGTCTCCATCTCTCACACACAAATACTAGAGGAGAAGGAAGAGGAGGAGGAGCAGGAGAAGAAAGAGGAGGATAAGACAGCTGAGCAGGACACATCGGCTCCTGACGCTCCTTCCCTTTCCGCCGAAGTCAGCCAACCTGTAGAGGCACCCAGTGAAGAGGGAGAGGAGTCCGGGAAAGAGGTTGTGGAGGAAGAGAAGAAAACGCCTGCAGAGAAGGAGAAAGAAGGTGAGAGGGAGACAGAGGAAAGCACCGACGATCTGATGGTGACGCCCGATGAAGCTCCCAACGGCCTCACTCTGTCTGAGGAGAGTGTGACCAGGGACAGCTGCCCCCGCAGAGGAAGAGGAAGAGCCTAAAATGAACGGAGAAGCCTCTCTGGTTGAAGCTGAACCGCGGCCACAGGTTATTTGTTGCTCTGAGGTAAAGTCTTCACTGGGCCGACTGCAGAGCTTCCCGGGGCTTTGATCCCTCCTGCCAACTGTAGAAACACCCACTTTTTTTCCTTCCTGCTTACCTCAGTGCCGGTTTCCTTCCTGCTTGTGTGAATATTTAAGCCCCATGTACATCCTCACACACACGTTTGTCCTGTGAAAAGTCATTCAAGCCTAAAATGAAACCTTTTTAGAAGTAGAGTTAGCGACCACCAGTGTTTTGGTGTGTTGGTTGCCATCCCATACATAATTAATTTCAGTCCTTATTTTGATTTTCACCGTATTCATCAGAAGTTCTGTCTTATATGCTATCATTATTCTTCATACCATTATCGGCACGACAAGTTCTCTCCTGCCCCACGTAGTGTCGTGTGTTGCTGTTACTGCCTCCTACTCAGCATTGTATTTTAGTGTTGTGTAAAAGTAAATGGGGCCTAAGTGGGAAATGCATGATGCTTTTAGGTGCATATTTGCTTTTTGCTCTGCGTGCCGTACTTCACCTTTGGCATGTGTGTGTGCATGTGTGTGTTTGTGCGTCCACCATGTGTTTTGGCAGTGATGCTTCTCTTTCTGTTATAGTTTTTTTTTTTTTTTTAATTGGCTTGTCATGGTCACCACGGTAACGGTATATGTATGGAAATCATCATTGCCAACCACTTTGGAAATGCCACCCAGCTCATCTGAATGTCATCTTTGCATGCTGTTTACATATCAATGGTCATTTTGTTTGCCAGTCATTTGAGTGTTGCCTGTTTCACCGGCTCATGTTTTATGCATGTTCGTGCTGTGTGTCGCACTTTGAGCTGCATGTTGAGAGCAAAGGTATTTCTGTAGCTGTGCCGCCGTTGTAGCTGTCACTTGTACATCGCTGAAAGTAGTCGTCATATTGTTGCGTTTCGTGACGTTGACTTTCGCATGGAAGCTCTTTTTTTTTTTGTTTGGTTTTTTGTGTTTGCATGAATTTTGCAGCATTTACTTGCCTTTATTGTGTTTTTACTTCTACACCTACTTTGCTGGAACGACTGAACCGCTTCTCTTTCCATACAGTAAACTCTAATGTTATTCAAATTTGCAGTTAATTTGTAAATAATTAAAGTTTACATTCACATTTTTCTGATAGTAGAACAAAGAAGGCCATACATACATTTACTGACTTTGAATTTCCAAAGCTAGTGCATAGATACCAACATGTTTCTATATATTTCCCTAACTGTCTCAGGTTTCATGTATTAACCCCTCTTTCCTCCCCCCCTCACTTCTCTCTCTCCTCCCTCCCCAGCCACCTGTGGTAAAGACAGAAATGGTGACTATATCAGACACGTTTGCAGCCCAGAAAACTGAGATAGCTACAAAAGAAGTGCCCATCGTACATACGGAAACCAAGACCATCACATACGAAGCCGCACAGGGTGCACACTTAAGAAATGCAGGGAGCTTTTGTTTATTTATTTTTTTCCCTGATGTGTGTTAGCGTTCATGTTGTGTTTGTGTGAAACATTTCAGTTTTATCTTACTGATACTCATTAGTGAAAGCATGTTCCAAAAAAAGCTTCCTTTCTAGCAACAGTGCATGCCGTGATTCGTTCCTTCTTCCTCAGGGAATTTTAGAAGAACTAAGTTGGTGACAAAAGAGTTTATTTTGAACATCAAACAGCCAACGGGGATAATCTTGTGGAAATGTGCAGCTAATTATGTCTTTTTATCTGCTCTGCAATCAGTTGGATGGTAATGGCGATGGCGAGCCTGGAGTGTTGATGACTGCTCAGACAATCACCTCCGAATCTCTGTGTACTACTACAACCACACACATTACCAAGGTACAGACGCACACACACCCTCAGCTTGTGACCAACTGCATTATGACGGATCTTGCTGTTTTTATGTAATATAACCACCATCAACACTGCTGTTTAGAATCGGGGCAAACAAACACATTTGCTCTTTTAAAAATTGGCATGCAGTATCATGATACTGTGTACGTTCACACAGGTGGGCCTTGATACTTTACATTACTGTATAACAGGCGTCAAAAGCATTGTTTTTGTGTATTTTGTTGCAGACGTTAAAGGGCGGCCTATCGGAGACGAGGATTGAGAAACGCATTGTCATCACTGGCGACTGTGACATTGACCATGACGAGGTCAGTTTTCCAGTCACACAGCTTATTTGATGTTTCAGCAAGCTGGTCGAAGGGTGCTGATGGCTGTCGACATTAACAACCTTCAGCCCCACCTTCAGGGCTTATTTTAAACAGATGACTTCGGACATGTCTGTGTTGCTCGTAGTCTGAATCCACAGTTCGATTCATTATTCGCTTATTAGAGGTGCCCACACGCCATTAGTCTCACGCTGATTCCACTCACTCTCTGATCTGTCTCCTCACTTAGTCATCCATATATCATGAAAATGGTGTCTTAACTTTTTGTTTTTGCCACGCTGTGTCTTTGTTGCTCATCTCGGTTAGTTGAAATGGTCTGTCTTTGTCTTTGATTGTCAGATTTCCGCAGTCATGGAAAATCAAAGTACTTTTTGATTAATACAAATGCCAAAGCTACATTGAGGAGATAACATCTGTGTCAGTGCTGTCAAAATGTATGTGGACAATGACACTGACACTTTTGTTGTTCTGTTTAAATGGAAAAATTAACCATGAGGTTAAAGTGCAGTCTCGAGGGATCTTTATATTCTGATGAGGTTCCTGAAAATTGGCTGACCATTATTCCCCCAGTTTTAGGTTACCAGAGGTAGCTGGACTATCCTGTCAGGCATTGTCCTAATATTACCCAGTATGAGTGGGAACACTGTTAAAACCATAAAATCTGTATGTCTATATACATACAGATTGCCAGCAATTTTAGGTTTGTTTGAACACCTGATGAAATAAATCTATTGACATTTCAGATATTTGAAAGTGATGGATGATTAATATTTTTTCTCTCTCTGCTGATACTTTCTAACACGTGGCCTTCACTCATGCCACAAACTCTACAATAAGTAAAACTAGTGGGAATTTGGAGCTAAATGCTCATAGTGCCCTGAAAAATTTGTCAAAGAAAAGTATCTCTTTTGCTCAGGTCTGGATCTTCATGCATGACTCCTCGTACCACCAGTTTGTTTTAAGTTGCCTGTCTGGTTCAATCCGCTGGATTTACACAAAAACAACATTTGTGACACATCGAGTTGGAAATGGGATTTGTTTTCAATAATCTTTTTTTTTCAGCTTGATGCGTCTGATGCCATTTTACTTCATCTAGTTTACTTCCCCCTTCTTAAACACTCAATTAACCCAAAGAAGTAAAATAGCGCATTGTTTGTAAATCCAGCATTCTTGTCTTTTTCTTTATGCTTCTTATTTAATTTCTCATTTAACTTCACCATTTCCCCTCTCCTTCCCTCACCCCCCACTGCCTGCCGTGCTCGTTGCTGCCACTGTGTGGTTGCCACTCGGTACTGTAGGCATTGGCCCAGGCCATTAAGGAGGCCAAAGAGCAACATCCTGACATGTCTGTTACCAGAGTGGTGGTTCATAAAGAAACTGAACTGGCTGAGGAGGAGGATTGACAGAACTCAGGTAATAATAATAATAGTAAATCATTATTATTATTATTATTCAAGGTGAGCGTAATACTGGAGGTCTTTATTAACAGTGGTGGTTTATTTAATAAAGATAAAATCAGTGATGAAGTAAAAACTCCCACACGAGAAAGCTGCTAAATCCTTCAACCATCATCACAGATGCGTAAAGGAAGACAGAGGAATATTAAATGTAGGAAGGTAGGCAGTGACTGATTGAGGCGTGTGTGGAGCCCAAAGGAAATATTTTGAGTCGGAAACAAGTGTGTTGAGTGCCAATTATCAAACCACCCGGGCTGATTGCCTTTGCCTCTATTTTCCCAGAGCTGAAGGGCCCATCGTGACTGTTTTCCCTGTTGACATTGAACGACCTCCATCACCCTACGACAACCAACCTTGACTGACTGAAGAGGAAGAGGAGGAAGAGGAGAGCTGAAAAACGGGAGGGGGGGTAGACGAACAGAGAGAATTATGACTCTCTCGAGTCAGTCCCTCTTACACGTCAGTGGTGCATCTAAATCCCTCACTCCAAAACCAAGAAAAATAAAAATAATACCCTCACTCTTTCTGAGGAAACAAATAAGAACCACTTTGTTAGCTTAACATTTGTAGCAAGTTTTTATTTTTTAATAGTGCTTTTTTTTTTTTAACTGTTTGTTTTACAAAAAGAGAGGAAGATAGTGTGTCTGTCATATATTGCAAAAATAAAATCTGTAGGGATGCACTGATGACCAATCCTGATGAGATACAAGGCTTTTTTTTTTTTTTTCACGTAATTAAAACAAGATTCTGGTGATTCTGGTGATCAAAAAGAAAAAGCTTTTAATCTTCATAATTTCAGTCAAAAAGTGGTTAATTTGACATTTAAGTTTTGTACTTGGAATCTGTATCAGCGGTAGAAAATTGGTGTTGGTGCATTCCTAGAAAAAAAAAGAAAAAAAACAAGAAGTAATTTGCTAAATTACAGCTCCCTCCCTCACATCACTGCGGTGTAAATGGAGAGTATCATATTATTACACAGTAATTTTAATATTTTTACAGTAACAGGTAGCACTGCAGCAGACACAACTTAAATAAAAAGCTTTTTAAAAGTGTAACAAATCAAACAGTTTCACCAATTAAACACATTCACAGTCAGATGAATGGCAGAACCAGGCGCTATCACATTATCACATTTTGTTACTAATTAATACATAAGAGAGGGAGCTGTAACTTCAAATACTGCAGTAAAAACCAATCGAGTTTTTATGATTCTGTCTTTTTTTTTTTTCCTGTGATTATAATTAATATTCATCCACATTCCTTGTGTGTTGACTTGCGAGTTCACGTTCAGTTCGGTTCACTTTTAATCCACATTTTACCTTTCACAGCAGGCGGGAATGAAAGGAATCTCGTTAATGAAGCTCGAGAAGCCAAATGACGCAGGTTGAATTAATTCCTTGTGATATATTTGTAAGTTTTGACTGTATTTTAGAGTTTTTACTAAATGGAAATTAATTTGAAGTGAAACTGAACTGACTTTAAAGCCGGTGTATACGACTTTCAGTACAGTAAAACTGAAGGTTATTAGATGGGAGCAGTAATGCAGGTTTGGGTTAGCTAAACGCTCTCCCTGGGCCCGCCCACTGTACGACACTAGCCATTCCTATTGGGCCACAGGGAAGCGAGGGAGCAAACTTTTGATTGGGAGAGAGGACCAATAAACTGAAGGATTATTGGGAGACAGAGGTGGCGCTGCGGGGTGCCAACTAACAACTTTGGGAGTAAGAAAAAATTATTGATGCAGGTCGGCCTTTCTCTATGGCAAGGGCAAGTTTCACTCCTGCAGGGAGTTAAAGCTGTTTTAATATTCATAGGACAATGCTTAATACAATCTGCAATTTAAATTATTCAGAAAGAGTTGTGTGCTACAACCAGCACAGGTACCAAATGAGGACATGCAGTTGGACTTGAAACCAGAATTCAGAATAATGGACTTTCTACCAGTTTGCTAACTCTGCCTGTTTATCATCATAGTCCAGCACTTCATTTCTCTCCCAGCTTCTTTTTGTACCAGATTAGATAATTCCACCAAACCCTGCTAGATGTAATGAGATCTGGGGTTAAATCCAGCATGTCTTCACACATTATTTTTTTTTTTAATCTTGCAAGAGTATCTTGAGAAAGTCTAGGTAGAAGGCTACTGTGTTGATTTGGTTTGAGAGTGTGTGGATAACAGATTATCTCATATGGTGCGTCTAGATAAGATTATCTCTGACCCGACGCTGGCTGTGTTGTAACTGTTTCACCGCAACCAAAAGAAAATCCTTCATTAAAGTAATTTTATATGTTTGTTTTTTTTTTACCTGTTTCAATTTCAAAATGACTTTCAGTTGTGTTCTTCATTCCTGTACCGCACAGAAAACACTCTGAAGCTGTCAGTACATTACAAACAGGCACGGAGACAGTTACAACACAACAGTGAAATGCAGCTTAAAGGGAAGTGTGTCTGAGGGTTTGAAGTGCTCTTGAAACCTGAAACCTGAACGGCATGAGGCTTTTATTCATTTCCTGTGTCCTTTTTATTCAAATATGTTCAGCAGAATTCCACAAAAAAAAAAAAATTGCGTATACACTGGTGGCGTTAAATGGGTTAGAACAAGGAGCGTGATCTAATGCATTTAGCTGACACAGAAAAAACACATTCTCCTGAAATTTCACTGATTGTAAGCAGAAAAAAAAAAGTGCCACAGGTTAACATGAAAACATTCCACCTGTACATGCCTCGATTTGTCTTAAAACTCCAGCCTGACTGGATGTAGTGGTGTTTTGAATCGAAGGACAAAATACTGACACATACTTTTTTAAAATAGTAGAAACGTCCAGACGATGGAGCGGGAATGACTGTCTGGGCTCTCTATTGGGAAACACTGGTTTGACCTCTACTATGCAGTTAAATGACATTCCAGATAAGGGGGAAGCTTTAATCTCTGACCCTCGTGCAAAGAGACAAAGTAGCAGAAAAATATATTAAAAAAACAAAACAAAAAAACAAACAAACCGTTACAACACTAGGCAGCTTTGGAAGCTTTCACTGTTCCAACAAAGAAAATCTTTTCAAAAGCATCGGTTGTGTCGCCACAGCTATATCTGTAGCTTTTCTCATTATTTGTCGTCTTTTCTCTGTGAAACTGATCTCGTTGTTTAAAGGTGGGATTTATTGTGCGCCCTCTTGGATTTTTTTGATATTGTCACAGTGTTTTTTGACATTGAAGGAACACCACTACAAATGAGCATTTCTGCCACCATTTTCTTTTCACCATTTTTTTTTTTTTTTTTGTACCTTTAGCCCCAGGTGTAACCTCTTCTGGGCTCTGTTTTAACCAATCACAGGAGCGGTGGGGCAGCGAGGTCTGGCTTTCCAAAATGTTGGTAGAGCTTTCTGGAGAATTTTTTTCAAGTTAATTTAAAAAAAAAAAAAGAAAACGAAAAAAACTATCAGATCAGTAACTTTTATTAAAGAAAAAAAAAACATACTCAAAAAAACATACTGTTAAAAGTTTTTAGTGGTTACCAAGGCAACTCCACAATAATGATGCTGATTCAACGCCAGCTGATTTTAAAAGTGTCAGGGATCACAATGTGGTAATACAAAGGACGGCAATATTACACAGAAAACACAACAACATACTGCCATTAGATTCAGTGCGACTCCCACAACATCTCTACCGATGAAGCTAATGTACTAAAAGGCAGACGATAATTGGACTACCTTCTTTACAGTCAAATCTCAGGCTTCGTTGGACAGATGAGACTCCGTAAGGTCAATTAATACCAGCACAATTTTGTATTTTAAGTACTCTTCACTATCAACAAGAGATTTTGGGAAAACCGAGCACAGCCGCCTCATCGTTCCCTGTTAGCCAACCAGTGATCAGTAGGGGTTTTTCTGTCTAGCGGCTTAACTGTCTTGTGTCTCCCCACACACAGCCACTCCTCCCCCGTGTAACACTGTTTAAATAAAGGATTGTTATACTCTGACATCTGCCAGTCATGTCATTTCTTCATTTATTGATTAAATCCTGTACATTAACATACATGATACACAAAACTATTTAGGCTGTTCAGGTAGTCTAATAATGAAACAACCCAATGTGAAAAATAATTACTTCAGGGTGTCCAAATTTGTCCCAAGTTTGAACAATGGCGATAAAAAATAAATACAGCACTCTTCAGATAGTGACAGCTTTCATAGTGTTTTAAAAATGTAGTAGTAGTTTTCACAGATCTTCTATGACAGTAAATCATTCACTTCAACTTTATTTCATTTTTTGAGAAGGTCCATGCTGGTCAGTGTGTGTGTGTGTGTGTGTGTCCTGTCAGGTGTGTGAGTGCTACCCAACACTCCTCCTCCTCAGGTGTGTACTTCTGCATAGCTGCCTGTAGATGGCGCTTCTGTCTCGCTGAAACAGATCTGCATCAACTGCGGATGAAGGAAAACATCCAGGGCAATGTTTGAGAAAGATGAAGTGGGCCACAGAATACACACTGCGTGGGTAATAGATGGGAAATGGTAATAAAACTGCACTTGTTGGTCATTCAGTTAGTCTTAATTTGCAGGCAACATGGAACTGCCTTAGTTGTCTTGGTGTAATGCACTTCTACCAAATAAATGAAACACAGGTTTAGAATTTAAAGCTAAAATTTACAGTGTGCTGTAGTGACTTACATATGTGACAGCAGGTAGTCCTTACTTTATACTTAAACTTTTTTTAATGTAAATTGGGTAAATATGTTGGGTGAATTGAGTGAAACAGCAATAATTTGAATCACAGGCCTCCTCTTCCCTCAACATTTGCTCATAAATGTAGATAATGTACACATTATTAAATATAATTATTAGGTTGTTAGTCCGTTGTTTCTGAGTTTTACAGTTCTAGACCAATGTGATGTTCGCTTCCTGTTGCTGGAAATAGGCCTGTTTTATTAGAGACTTAAACAGCTTTCAGTGTTTTACAAGCTTGGCCCTGTGGTTTGGTGAAGGTTGGAGGTCTTCTCGCAAAAGGTAGCAAGGACGACCGCCACGTTACTGAGTGAGTTTATGTCAAAAGTTCAGTTACTTTAATGGCTCGAGGTAACACATCGAGACTATGACCCAACCAAAATGCAACAGGAGCTTGTGTCTGCTGCTGATTAAATCACCAGAGGACAGATGCAGACAGATTTCTCACCACGTCAGTAAAACACTGAACTTATAAATAGAAAGTAGTTTCTTTTCATTGGAGTATCTGTGGCAAACAGTAAACTGCAGGTGTGAGATTCATTGTAATTGATTATAATTGGCCTCAGAAAAACAGCAGGTGATTCACACTGCACATTGACACACACACACTTTTCTACAGCGCCTAGTCTATCAATTGATTTGTGCTCTTTCATTCTTACAGATTAAGTAAATCTTTTTTTTTTTTAAAAGTTACCTTTGTGAAAAAGTAATTCTAATCAAACATTACTCAAACAGGAAGAAAGAAGTGCGCTTGTTGGGGACTATTGTCAGGTGGATGAATGCACATTTGGTGCTCTATTATTTACCGCAGGAGGGCAAGTTTATGAGTGATTTACTCAAATAAAATAGTGTTTGTGACAATGAGGGATCATGTTCCCCAATAATGTGGCTAATTAATGTGTTTTTAAAGGTTTGTGAAGGGGAATATCAGTGAGGGGAATGTCAGGCTTTGGCTACACAGACAACACTTGTTAGGATCAATTCGTTGTTGGTTCTTTTCATGAATTTTCCCATTAACAAATCTATCTAAAATCACCAGACTTGTCCTTTAGGGTTGGATTTAAATTTGCCAGCTCGCCTCCATCATGAATTCATCCCAAAATCTAAACTGTTGTCAACATGAACACACTTTTTGTGGACGGCTGCACGCAGCCGACATCAGAACAAACTGAGCTGAGATCTATGAGGCTAATCTTCACTTTCATCTATCCAGTAAGAGCGGGAGCAGATGATGTGTTCATGCCTGAGTTTGTCTGTAGAGGTCAGATTGACCTGTCAAAGCAGCAGTTGTTACCAGAGCACGAGCACACACACACACACACAGATGAAAGAAAGCCGTGCTTCCAAGGTTTTGCTGCTTTGATGGCATTAAAACCTACAGTTACCTTCTCTAACACACACTAAAATCTCTCCCACATTTATGTATAAACACAAACTAGGTCAGCACAACGCTTGTCTGAGAGATCTGTCTTCTCACAGTCAATGTTACATCGCCAAGTTCTTTCTTCATTTGGATGTTTTTCATTATTTAAAGTGTAGCTACGGTGCCTAGACTTTTTTTTTTTTTTTTTTTTTTAAAAACCCTGGAAGCGGCATGAGCTGTCAGGCATTCTTCAAAAGGCAACGTGAATATACATCACACTGCTGCTTGTCTGAGTGTGTGCAGATACAGTGGTGCAGGTTGGCAAAACAGTGTGTAGAAGTAACTGTAGCAGTCAAATCTCCCTTTTTGGAGTATATTTTATTCAGACATCCTTAGAGTGCAATGATTTATATAGCACGTGTGGTTTCGTGGGGGAAGGCGTCTAACCACAGTATCCATTTAGCTACACAGCACCGTAACAAACATAAGAAAGTGAGACGGTTGGACATGAAAAGTTTATAACGCACCTACCCTGTCTGAGTTTCCAGCTGAGGTAGATAATCAGCTGCAGCAGCAGCAGACAGATGGACAGGAAGAGCAGCAGGCCAAACAGCCAGAGAGGAAGAAAGCTGTCCGCCTGTCCGTCCGTCTGCGCGGCGATCTGTCGCAGGAGCAAGGCCAGATCAGCCCAGGGGCCACTCAGCACCTCCATACTGCTCCTGCATGCATGAGGGAGGGAAGTCAGGATTAAAGAAGGAAGCAGTAAACATTTAATGATGTGAAGTTCAAAAGACACGTAGGCAAGTTAAAATGGGACTGAATGTGTGTGGTAAAAGCTTTTTATGCTTTTGTGTACATACAGCTGTTCATATTAGCAGACAAATTACATTCAGAGTGAAGTGTGTGTAGTAATTGAAAAGGTCAGTAAGATGGGAGTCAATACTCTATAATGTTTGAATACAAAGCAGTGGTGGAAGAAATCCTTTACTAAGTACTATTACCACACTGATTTTATATTTTGTATACATTATATTTTATCCCTATATTTTAACATATGCAGTATTTATGTCTTGTCCAAGATTCTCTTTTTCCCATTTCTTATTTTCCTTACGTGATTTTCTTTTGTATATATTGTTAGAGAAATGTTGAGGAGAGTCTGAGAGCAAGCTTTTAACTGGGAACCTTGAACATGCTCCACTACAAGTAAATGTGATGCATTCAAAGATTGAAAACCAACTAATAATGTGGAGGAGACTGTACTGCTGCAGTGGTTGTTCTAGTGTTTGTTCATGGTACTAAGTTTTTTGTCATTTCCATAATGCCTGAATGGCAGCGTGCATTAAAAATTCATATACACTCATATACTGTGAGGTTTTGCACGTGTGCAATATTATATGTATGTACACGTGCAAAATCTGTTAATCTATTAATATAAGATGCCAAAGCTAGAAGCAGAGTATACACTTGGTGCAGGGTGAGTGTGTCCCAAAACAAGAATCTACACTCACAGGAAACACAGTCTGGATTTATTGAAGTCACATCAGTTATTTCATTATTAGAATATTTCAAAAGATGTACTCACAGTGTTCAGGCTCCTCAAAAAGGCAGGTTTTAATGGATGTACTGTAGGTGGGAATGACTTTTTTGATGTGAGCTAATGCATGGTTGTCCTGACAGTTGTCCTTAATGATGTGAAGGTTCGTCAGTAGGAGAGATTTGAGTGGGGGGGGGGTCAAAGGTGAAGTTTTGCCGATGGCAGTCACATTTAAAGACTTTGAAAAGTTATATATTTAAAATTCAGTCGGTGTCCGTGTGCCACATCAGGTTTCACTGCAGAGCTGAATGAGATTATCCAGAGAATAATTCCTCGGGGAGAAAAGATTTAAGGTTCAGTCCTCAGGTAAAAGTTTTGATTCCGTTAAGCTCTCTGTCTCTTCTTGAATGTCTTTCTGTTTTATCCAGTGTTTTTTTGTTTGTTTCTTCAGGTCCTCCACTTCGCTCTCTCAGTGGTAGAAATACCTCTGTTGTTGTTGACCGTGTGAACTTTGCTCTGTTCCAACAGTTAAAACTTGTGATTGCTAAGAAGATTAGCTACACTGTCCAGGCCTGTGTGTGTGTGTGTGTGTGTGTGTGTGAGAGAGAGAGAGAGAGAGAGAGAGAGAAATATAGTACAATATCCAGTGTAGAGTACTGCAGGTTTCAGTCTCATCAAAACATGAAAATTTGATAAAACAGACTTTTTCGTCCTGTGTGTTTGTGTGCGCGCGCACTCAAGTAATGTTTTGATCATTGAACCTTCAACCTTTGTGCCCACTGTGTCATAAAACACACACATGCTCATTGGAATTTGGTTCCTCCGTCTCTTGTCTCTCTCTCTTTTTTTGTCTGCTCTTTGTTTATCTTCACCCGCAGACACTGATAGCTTTTTGATCAGTGGCAGTATTGATTACTTTAACAGGAAACTGATTGTATCAACCTTGAATGCATTGTCACAGGAGCAGACAAAAGCTTAAATCCAAAGTGAAGTGTAAGTGTAAAACTTATAAGGTGTATGAACCCATCGTTAGTGTATACAGATATGAGCTGACTTCAAATGTTTTTTTATTTTTTCCCACTTTCCTTTTTATTATTTTCCCAAATTCCATGTTTTCTATTTTCATCAGAAAGAGTGTCCAACAGGAGACCATGAAGATGTGAAGTGATTTTGGTGATACTGCACTGTGTAAGAGTGAAGTGAGGTTCGGTGAAGTTATTGAATATTTTTGCAGTATTTCTAATCGGTGTTGCACTTTTTACACAGTCCCTGCACAGAGCCCTGTCGGCTCTACAGAGAATGACGTTAGCTTGTCCAGCTCTGGGGAGAGCTTGTTTTGAAAAAAATAATTAGGTTTTAGCCACAGATAGAAAGAGGCATCATTTTGCTTATGAATTATTGGTCCAGGAAGTATGTTACAGAAAACCCAGATTTATATAAATCGCATCCACAGTTGAGCAAAATCTATGATAGTCTGGGTTTTACAGTTTTTATGATCAAATTCTGTCTTTGTTTTTTGGATATATATTAACTTTTATGTTGATAAATTGCTTTTTTTGCTCATCTAAAAGACATAAAGGAGGTTTAATTTTTGCATATTTACATTGCATATTTAGCTTTTCATATGCATACGTTAGCTTCCTCTTCTTCGAAAAGGCCAACCACCTTAATGTTCAGATAAAAATGTCTGTAGATACTGACACACTCCTGGGAGAGCCAGATGTCTTCACCTGCCGTTTTATTCGACCACATCCTAACAAGCTGGCATTAAACCAAACGCAGGTTGTGTTTGCTGGGAACATCAGGGGACTGTTGTTTTATACTTGCAGGAAAACACATGTTTGTTCTCACTTAGGAGAAGCAGCGAGTATCCCTTCGCTCGGTGTAGTTTGACACAGATCCCAGCATCTGCGCTCCCGTCAAGTGGAGGCTCATTTAAACACGCCGGTGTTCTCGTCTCATGCGAGGGAGCGCAGGTTTTAGGTGATAAAATCACAGGTGTAATTTGGCTCTGGCCAGTGAGAAGCGCCGGCTAACTGATGCTGTCATCGACGTCAATAGAATCGATAAGCTTTGTTGTTTCCCTGATTGATCAGGAGTGGTTGTTTTCTGATTGACTGGGGCACAATGGAACTATTTCTGGAGAATCCACACACACACATACACCACTCTGTGTGTTTGTGTGTCTGTGTGTTCATGTGTGTCAACTCAGTTATCAATCAGTTTGTGGAGGCTTGAGAGAGAAAGAAAACCAGACAGAGGCACTTTTGAAGTTGCCGTCAGTGTTTTCATGTTTTGGTTTGATGAGATGTTTTTCATTTTCTTCATTCTTAATTTACTTCACAATCCAAAATCCATCCATCCATAACCTATTCTGCTTATAGCAGGGATATTCCAAAATGATGTTTTTAATTAAATCAATGGAGCGAGAAAGTAAGAAGAGCAAGAAACAAACAGAGAGCTGCGCGAGTGTTCATTATTTATCATACATGACTGATGAAACATTTAAGTGGCTCTTGTAGGAAGAGGAAGTAAAACTCTAGTTTCAAGTCCTTCAGGAAAACCTCCTCTGGGCAGCCATAACTCTGGCTAAATGTTTCCTCCAGATCAAATAAAACTGTTCGCCTGCAGGAATTTGGGATCGTTTTGCAAGCTTCCTCTCGTCTAGTCTGGGACAAACAACAAAATTGGGGGGAAAAAAAAGCATTGTTTTTTGTTCTTTACAGTGTGAGTGTTTCTGTCAGGCTAACAAGCCTCTTCCACCAGTGTGGCATCTCGTTTTCTCCTGTGTGCCGTCGCTGCCAAAACACTCACGGATATTCGGTAGAATTACTATAAAATGTGCACAAGCACAAAACAGGATGACTGGTGTCAGCTTTTTGCTGCAGAACAAAATGAATGGTTGCATCAGGGTTGTGTCAGTGAAAAATCATTATGGAGAGGTGGGCAGCCTTGGGACAGAGCTCGTCCTCAGTGTTTACCCCGACACTTTGGGTCTTTTATCACGTTTTTATCTGATCAATACTTTGATGTCAGCCTCTTGTATTTTTCTTCCGTTGCTCGTGGTTTTGTTTGCCAACTCTCCGAATCAAAAATTCTCCCTCGTCTTTCTGTCTTTCTGTCTGTCTGTCTGCTGGTTGGCTACGAGGCAGCATCCAATTTGACAAGTGTACTTGTCTCTACTCACGTGTGTGTGTGTGTGGTCTGCTGTGTGGGTGGTTGGTTGTCTGTGTGTATCGTCAGTACTGTGGGAACGAATTCTGTGTTTCATTGATTGTACAGAAACCAGCTGAACTCTCTCTCCGTCTCCTTCTCATGGTACCAAGGTTCTCTAATTAGTGGGAAACAGAAATAATAAAATACTCTTGTGTAACGACTAAAGAGAAACATCTTTTATGTTTACTGTGGATGGTTTCCAAAAGGTATCTGTCATAAGATGGGACAGATCATAAGCCTTTCTGGCCTCGGTTATGTTAAATCTTCATTAGTTGTGTGTGCATTACTACACTGGTTAGCAGCCTGTTTGGCTCTTTGTCTTTCCATTTAATGTAATGATTGATTTTTTACTGCTTTAATAAAATAATTTCTGGATTAATCAATAATGACTAATCATTATATACTAGCCTTTATTCATCCACTCATCAATCTATTATATGTGTGTAAGTGTCTAATTGTAATTATACTCTAATCACATATTACCTCAGCTGACCTCCCTCTTATCCATGTATCTGGTCTTTTTATTTGAGGCCGAATCAATCCATTTACATCCAACCATCCATTTTCTAAATGCACTTACCCTAATTCATTTACATCTCTTAACTTAATATCATCTCTTTTCATAAAAGGAGCTCCTCCCGGGTTTCGGCCTGTGCCTGGTTTACGTCCTCCTCTCCAGAAAGTTGTAATCATTTTTTTCTCTTGAGTTGTGTGTGTCACATGTATTTGAATTCATCCTAAAGTTAGCGTTGTTGGTTCCATTTGGGAAAGTGTTGCAATCAATGATCTGTCAGGTTATGTATGACAGCTTGCTCTATAGGGGCTCATTATTAAAAGAGGGTGGGGAGACGCTTCTCTCAATACTTTATCTTCGAATTAGCGCACATAAGAGGCAAGAGGCTGTCAGATGTTTAGGCACAGACAGGCCGCAGGGAAAAGACGGGCCCCTGGGTGCCTTGTGATACGGCCGCGTGACGTGCTGCAGTGCATTGATGCCCGGTAGTAAGCACAGAGATGGTGTTAGATATGGAGTGATATGAGGAGACAGCACAGAGAGATCAAAACGAGAGAGTGGGGGACAGGGGTCCAGGAAATACAAACTCTGCTTTCTGCGATGGCGGGATGGAGCAGCAGAACACAATGTTCAGACGCTCTTCCTCATCAACATTCATGTGAATTTGCTCTAACAAGCTGCAGTCAGGCTGTCACTACAGTCAGTCTCACCCTCTGTGAGTGTGTGTGGGTGTGTGTGTGTGTGTATGCATGCTGGAGGACGGACCTGCAGAATGAAGGTGGCAGCTGAAAACTAACATGTTAACTACAATTTTTTTTTTTTTTTATCAGAAATTAACATCTGCCTATTGTTTTGTTTCTGTGCCTTGAGGTGTTTTTGGAAGTGTGTGTGTGTGTGTGTGTGTGTGTGTGAATGTTCGCATGCTTCAAGAAAACCACCTCCAACTTTCTCCCTTCTCTCGCTTGTTTTCCTGTCAGTTGTCATGGCAACCTCTTGGCCTTTTTAGCATAAGTTACATCGGGGGTCGCCGGTGATGCTCATCGCTATGGTTACCGGGGCTTTGTTAATGAGATTTCTATGCTTCCAGCATTATGTAAGATGTGTGACATTTACCTTACAATCACAGGCACTCTGCTGGAGTGTGCATTCACTAAGATATTGATGACTATTGATGCACACACAAAGGAGAGCTGGGAGGGAAAAAAAAAAAACACACACACCAACCTCAGTCCTTTCACATACCAACAGTATAACTGCTGTCAGTAAATGCCTCGGGGAGTTTAAGGTCGATTTATGCATCTGTGTCATGGTGTTCTCGTGGTCTCTCAGCATAGGAACAGATTTGTGGTTCAATGTGAGATTTAACCTGTTGACTGTTGTAAAGCCACTGACATCCTGCATGCAAAGTTATTGGTTTTGCACATGATTGGATTGCATTACGCCATAAGAAATACAGCAGATTATTGGGCCTTTAGGTTGCTTCATGGTATACGTGGTATGACGGGCTGTGCTGTTACAGAATAAATTTGTCAGCCAATGAGAGATTTTTGCCATAAAACAAGGCAAGTGCTTTTCACAAGACACCGAAAACATGGAGACAAAGCGCAAAAGAAGCAAAAAGGAAACTCAAAAAAAAAGCCGAGAGAACAGAAAATAAAAACAAGGCTCAAATAGAAGCTCAAATAGACTAAAAATACAAGAAAGGCTACAGTGCAGTGAAAATAGGGTTATAGTTTTAATGAAAGGCAGCAGAAAACAGCAATGTCTACAGCCTTTAAAAGACCTTCAGTTTGATGAAGTGATATTTCTGTGTGTTAGTTTATGCATAAAAAGTGTATAAAATAACGCATAACATATATATCTAGTGCAAAACAAAATTAAATATACTGTAAATGTTTTTTTACTGTATCCACATTTTCTCCACATGGTTTCTCGGAGTTACCACCGAACTGTGATTACAAACAGGAGGAAGCGAACCTCAGCTGCAGTGTACACAGCTGCGAGCTGCTTCTGCATCATGTTACAGAGGCTGCATGTGTAGATAGTGAAGCTATTGCAGCTATCGAGTCTTGTTTTGGCCGAGTCAAGGCATCAAAGCACATGAAAGAAAGTATTTTTATTTCAGCCCTTAGAGATGATGATATCTTCTCTCTGTACCAGACATATCTGTTGATCTCTAACACTAATTAGGTAGCTCACTTTACCAGTGTTTTTGCAACTTCCCCTGTTTGCTGACAAAAGCCATGTAGGTTACTAAATACCTCTTTAACTGCGAGTAATTGGCGGAGACTTTCTTCTTTCACTCGCGATAAAACGTCTAAAATTGAGTTTTTCCACCTCATTAAGTAGTCCGCAGACAGCGGTTTGATCTTCTTGTATTTAGGCCACCGTTGCTTTGTTCTTTTTTTATTCTGACATCGATCGAAAGTCTCACCAGACGTCCAACAGCGAGAGATGAAATCACATCTCTCCAAGCTTCGTTGCAACTTTTCACTCGCTAACATGTCAGTGTTAGCAAGTCAGAAATACTAAATATATAATGACGAGTTGTTGGATTTGTACCTTTTGCAGTCAGGATCATATATAGCGGACACACTGGCTCTCTTTCTTTAAATCCCACTGCCTGAATACCCAGTTTGCTCTCGTGTAGGCTATTTCCAACTTCTGTTCAAGGAAAGAGCTGAGGCAAGGGGAGCAAATTTAAGGACTGAGAGGAGCAGAATGGAAAAGAACATTGAGGGAGAGCAGAGTGACAGAAAGCAGGAAATAAGCACACACTGTTCGCTCCCGCTGTCGCTCTTTCTCTCCGTGACAGACATCCACATCATGATGCTCGAAGGTGAAGCTGGAGAGAAGGGGTGGGACGAAAAATAAGTAACATAATGTCAAATTAAACATAATGCTAATTCGCCCGCAGGAAGCGAGGTATGAGATTGACAGGTGCGAGGATGAGGGAGAGAAAAGGGATGTAAAGTAGGGAACGTGCAATTGCTTAAACATTCGTCTGTCCTTGACCGATCCATCCATCGGTATCGGCGAAGAAGAATGTGTGCTCGGAGAGATTAGAGCTGCCGAGAGACTCCCAGCGAGACGAGGAACGAGAGAGGATGGTGGGTGGAGGTGTGAGACAGAGGGAGAGGGAAAAAGTGATGGAAGTGAAGAAAGAAAATGAAAAAAAACAGACCGATAAAATATTTGGCATTTTATTACCCGTTAATTAAATCCATCACATTGTCAGTCAGGGAGATCGAGAGCAGGATTGACAGGGACGGAGGGGAGGAGAGGCAGAAACTGCTCTAATAATTAATCCGTTAATTAAGCTGTTGCTCAAAGGGAGATGGATTGACAGGGACGAGACAGTTGAGGAATAGGAAAAAAAAAAGAGAGAAAAAGCGAGAGAGAGGACCAGGCAGTGAGTGAGGACGGGGGAACATGAGTGGTAGAGAGACCTGGTGGGCGGATGTGAAAGAGAGAGAGAGAGAAAGAGAGATGTGATGAAAGAGACCTGAGGGAATGAGACATGGGGAGGAAGGGCGAGGAGAGAGAGAGAGAGAGAGAAGAGAGAGAGTTGGGGAGTCAGGAGAGTAGACTGGAGGGGAAATGAAGAAAGAAAAGAGGGAGAGAGGACGCTTGCATATTTCATCTCAGCCAAGCCCATTTATATTGAATTAAAACCAAGAGAGAGAGGGAGGACGAGGCGAGGAACAAAGGTGAGGATGGAGAATGATAGAGAAGAGGGGGAGAGAGAAAGAGAGAGAGGAAAGCTTTGCAGCAGCTAATTTTGTTGCTATGGCGACGATTTAGCATCAGGGCCGACAGGATTGTTACATAAGAGCGGCCCGGCAGGATCCTTTATTACGATTACACACACAGACATGCACACAGCAAGGGTCCTCATCAGCCAGTGACTGCCGTGAGTGTGTGTGTGTGTGTGTGTGTGTCGAGGCGTTCAAACACAGAGGAAGGTAAAGTTTCATAACGCAGGTTTCATCCTTTAATCTATGCTTCCTAGACACAGACCTGCTGCTGTAATCCCTGTGATTAATTACACTTGTGGTGGAGATAAACAGTAATAATATCCTAGCTGGAAATGTGAACTATCTGAAGTACACAATATTGCCTTCAGCGGAGATGTGGATGAGTCGGAGTCTTAAACGGATCAACGCGGGCTGATATGAGAAACAAAAAATGTGATTAAAAATGACTGTTTGTCTTGGAGCCTGTTGATGGCGTGATGTAGGACAGAAGGCATTTGTCAGCTCAGGAGCATTTACACACTGTCCGACTTTTCTTCATTGTTGAAAGGTGCATCACTCATGTAGCTCCAGAAAAGTCTCCCACTCTGCATAAAACAATCATTGGCTAAACTTTGACCATTTTCAGTGGAAAAAAAAAGGAGGAGTAACACTTACTATGTAGAAGAAAAGTGAGCGACATAGGTCATATTTTATCTCACGGTTTATGTAATATTTCATCATGATATTGATACATTTCAAGTAAGGAACCATTTATAGATTATATTGCCAGATGGGGATGTTTATTGCTGTATAATTCAGCAGATTAAATACCTGACCTCATCATACTGATGCAACAATCCTGAAAATCCAATATTGTCATGAAGGGATATTAAAGCAATGATGTTTATTGTCATTTTGCCCAGTTCTACTGCTGATCTATTGCTCTGTCTGTTTCATTAAAACTTGATGCTTTGGCCAAACATGTTGTTTTATCAGGTCATGGTATATATGATTGGGCCTAATACTATACAGCCTCCCTCTTATTCTCCCTCCCTAATTTCATTTCAAGTGTTACTTGATGAAATATGTGCTAAAAGCTCTCAATTTTACATACTAAACATCAGCATGTCAACATTCAACAACTTACAGTGGTGTGAAAAGTTGTTTGCCCCCTTCCTGATTTCTTATTTTTTGCATGTTTGTCACACTTAAATGTTTCAGATCATCAAACAAATTTAAATATTAGTCAAAGACAACACAAGTAAACACAAAATGCAGTTTTTAAATGAAGGTTCTTATTATTAAGGGAGAAAAAAAATCCAAACCTACATGGCCCTGTGTGAAAAAGTGATTGCCCTCCTAAACCTAATAACTGGTTGGGCCACCCTTAGCAGCAACAACTGCAATCAAGCGTTTGCGATAACTTGCAATGAGTCTTTTACAGCGCTGTGGAGGAATTTTGGCCCACTCATCTTTGCAGAATTGTTGTAATTCAGCCACATTGGAGGGTTTTCGAGCATGAACCGCCTTTTTAAGGTCATGCCACAGCATCTCAGGATTAATCAGGACTTTGACTAGGCCACTCCAAAGTCTTCATTTTGTTTCTCTTCAGCCATTCAGAGGTGGACTTTCTGGTGTGTTTTGGATTATTGTCCTGCTGCAGAACCCAAGTTTGTTTCAGCTTGAGGTCACATACAGATGGCCGGACATTCTCCTACAGGATTTTCTGAAATGCGGTGTTACTTTTATGCCAGATGTAATGGGACACACACCTTCCAAAAAGTTCAACTTTTGTCTCATCAGTCCACAGAGTATTTTCTCAAAGGTCTTGGGGATCATCAAGATGTTTTCTGGCAAAATTGAGACGAGCCTTAATGTTCTTTTTGCTCAGCAGTGGTTTTCGTCTTGGAACTCTGCCATGCAGGCCATTTTTGTCCAGTCTCTTTCTTATGGTAGGAGTCATGAACACTGACCTTAACTGAGGCAAGTGAGGCCTGCAGTTCTTTGGATGTTGTTGTGGGGTCCGTTGTGACATCTTAGATGAGTTGTCGCTGCTGCAGGTAATTTTGGTCGGTCGGCTACTCCTGGGAAGGTTCACCACTGTTCCATGTTTTCGCCATTATTTGTGGATAATGGCTCTCACTGTGGTTCGCTGGATGATAGATCTCAATTACTTTCTTTCTTATTTGTTCCTGAATTTCTTTTGATCGCGGCATAATGTCTAGCTTTTGAGGATCTTTTGGTCTACTTCAGGGGCGGCACAGTGGTGTAGTGGTTAGCACTGTCGCCTCATAGCAAGAGGGTTCTGGGTTCAATCCCTGACAGGCTCCTGTGAGGACCCTGTGTGACCTGTGTGCTCAGGATAAGCAGGTTTAATCGGGGGGGCAATCACTTTTTCCGACAGGGCCATGTCAGTTTGGATTTCTCCCTTATTAATCCTTCATTAAAAAACTGCATTTTGTGTTTACTTGTGTTGTCTTTGAGAAAAAAGAAATCAGGAAGGGGGCAAACACTTTTTCACACCACTGTAACTCGTGCACCATGGACAGACTGTGTGGTCTCTTCTATTTATTGCCACAAACAGCTGTCTGCATGTACATGTGCAGATGTACAGTGCAGGTTTGTTTACCTCTTTCATTCCCTGCGGTGTAACAGCGGCACTCTGGCTGCCTCGCAGCTGCTGTCAATCAAACGCAGACTCCAACACTCCCCTCCAGCCAGCTGAAAGGGGAAGGATATTTCTGATATTTCTCCCAAAAACCTTGTTTCCCTTTAATAAAAAAAATAGTAATGTGAACAATACATGTAAAATAAACCTTACCTTTACTCCAAAAAGGAATGACAAAGTTGTGTTCTGACTATGAGGAATTCATCTTGTCAGCAGTCAGCTAAAAGCACAGCTGAATTCATGCAGCTGAGCCTCAGAAAATTAGTTTTGGCTGACGAAAGGTGAAGCGAAGTCTGACAATGTGCAGTCTGATAGACTCACAAGATTTCCTTTCGAAGCCCACTGTACAGAGAAATGTTACTTGCCATGTCACACCGCCCTCAGGCCAGACTTTTACATTTTACCACCAGGTAAGGATCTCAGAAGTGTGAACAGTCAGTTTCATTTTCTGTTGTATAACGATGTTCACAGCCTGAGAAAGTCACTGATGTGGCTTCAGACATTTGGTCTTGTTAGGTTTTACTTAGCAAAGCAGGTTAACTTTTATATTGTGCTTTGGCACCACGAGGGCTGTAGCTGCAGAAATACTGAGCGGCGCGTGAATGAGTGTGTGTGTTCGTCGGGGAGAGGGGGCAATGAACTTCACACACGACACTGACTCACACCAGGGAGCTGATCCAACAATCCGGCAGCGTAAACCACGGCCTCGTAGCTCCAACGAGTATCGCCATAATTCAAATATTTTTCTGACTCAGGCGCTTCGCTGTGGTACCTGCGTGGCTACAATCTCGCAGGGCGAAAGCAAACAGAGGAGGTGAAGGAAGAAAAGCTTTTACCTGCGAGTTTAATGCAATATCCACGAACATTAATTTGCAGAGATGTGAAAAGGTGGCATGTAATTGAAGTCTCCTGTATTAGTCACTTTGAAATTTGAGTCCGCTGCACATGTACACATTTACACAGAGCCAAGCAGGGACTGGAGAGAGTGACGGAGAGAAGAGAAGGATGGAGGGAGACGGACAAAGAGAGGATGTGTGTGTGTAAGGGAGATTAAAAGAATGGACCGAAAGGTTATCTATTCCCTTGGATGATGCTCTTGTAGTGAGTGGGGTCATTTAACATCAGACAAAGGAGGGAGGGGGGGGGGTGTTAAGAGAGAGGGAGAGAAATGGGAGAGGGAGGAAGGGTTTTGGTGGCAAAGCTGAGGAGGTTACAATGAAAGAGAGTGGAGATAAAGGGGAAGAGGAAGATGGAAAATGGGATTAGTTCCCGCTCGTCTCAGTTTCACTCTTTCATTTATTCCTCCCTCTTTTCTCTCCTCATCCGCACTCTCCCCTTTTTGTCCTTTCATCCCCCCTCATGGCGCTTCGTAGACAAGTGCTGCAGCTGAAGCCAGAGCCGTCATTGGTAGGATTTTAACAAGACCGTACAGTGTACAACCACACCAGCAGCTCTCTGAGGTTTATGTGCGGCGCTGCTTTGAGCTGAATGCAAAGATCAGCATGGTAATGTGCTGACAATGCTAACGTGCTAATGCCACAAAGAGCGCACTTCTGTTTTTCAAAAGACATCAAGGCAATGATGTCAGTCACTTTCATTTGAAAGAAGGCTGCAACATGCCTCCGAGTTGATTCATTTAACTTTTTCTTTAATAAAAAGCCTGCATACTCTCACACACCTTTCTCAGTGACCTTCATCTAGACCCGCTGGTTAACTGCCTGTTCTGTTTGCTATTGCATTATTACAACAAAAAAACACACAGTAAGAGCCAGAGTAAAAGTCCCCTGTGTGGTATCTATTGAAGCAAGAATTGATTTTGAAAGGAGAAATCAGATCTAATCAGGGGATTCCTGAATGCAAGCAGGTAGGTGTTGGAAAAGCTTGAACTTTTGACCTGATGATGGCACAAAATTAAAAGATAGATAGATAGATATTGAGACATATTGCTCAAAACCACAAATAAGAACCTAATAGTCACACTTGTGGTATCTGGTAATCATGAATGTCTTTTGTGCAAATCCACAGGTTGAAAAGTCAGTGTCACCAAAGTTAGTAGCATTCATCGTCCAGGCACCACAGATGTCTGTATTGGATTTCATAGCATAGTTTTTGAGACATTTCACTCTAATTTAACCTTAGGTGACTAGAAAGACGACCACTAAAGTCAGTATGATTCATCCTCTGAGAACCATGAAATCCTTCCAATACTCAGTTCTTAAGCAACAGGCTGAAAATGCCATCCAGATACACAAAAGCTTGAAGTGCCTCCTAAACATCAAATTAAGGCTCCCCCAGAGAAAACTGAGGCCAGATGCATAAATAATCAAATGTACTAGGCTAAACCCTGAGCTTTCACAAAAGTTGATGTGTAAATCTCACATTTATCGTGTTCTACATTAACTTTCATGAAAGTGCACACATGCTCAAGCCATAAATAGATGCCCGTACATGCCTTTTTAATCTTATTTGGATGCAAACCAGATGTGCTCTGTTGTTGGTTTGATAGCGGCTCTAAATCGGCCTGTTACTGTGCTCGCGCTGGAATTAAATCATGACCGTGGAAAAAAAAATGTTAAAAACATTTCCCAGCAGCTCTCTGCTGAGGTTTGTGATGTTCTGTAGAGATTAAGATAAAGAAGACGTCCAAATTCACGCACGCGTTCTAATGATGCATAATTTGAATAAATCACCGTTTCCGTGTGGAAAGTGCTCATGCTTTTATTTTTGTGTGCGTGCGTCATCTTGTTAGAGACTGTTACAGTAGATCTTTTGCCTCTCTCATCCCTGTGGTATCTTTAAATCATCACAGACCAGGCAGTTTTCCAGGCTGCTATTTCTTGCTGCTATTTAAAGCGGTGCGTGTATGATAAGTAGCTTTGTGTAGTTTTTGCAGCAAACACTGGCTTGTGTTGGGCCAGTGATGAAGGTTTCCAGTGAAATAATTGCTTGAAATTCAAGCCATCCCTTTGTCTCTCACGCACACACTCAAACACACACTGATACATTTACAGGTGTCCTTGATTTTTGGGGGAAAACGGCTGGCTTGCATTAAATTTCTCTTTGATACCGAAAGATATGAAGATATCCCCTTAATGATGCTGATACCTTCTGTTGAGACCTGTGATCCCTTTAAGAATAAATTGAGGATTAAACAGAGGATCACAGAGTCTCTAATCCTCTGTTTCATTTATTACTAATTTGGGAGAGGACTTAAAGAGGAGTGATAGAGGTTTTCTAGGAAGGAAAGAGACGAGAGGAGCGAGGAGAGGAGCAGACCCGGTGGGAAGGAGACAAAGTGAGAAGGACATAAAGAAGAAAGAAATTCTTTGAAGGTGGATATGTCGGGAGAAAAAAAAAAAGGACAGAAAAAACGTGTTGGGTGCAGAGGCAGACGTGGAGAAGAGATGAAGGGAGAAATGCAACGGGAAGAAAGGATACAGACGATATTTAACATAAGCCCCTTGCTCGGAATTAAAAATATCCCGACTTGCTGAGGTAATAAATAATTTGCACGGGATATGTTTTGCACGAATGGACTGCTGAAAGAAAGTTGCTGAAAAATCATTTGTGGGAGTTTTAGCCTAAATTTCTGAAGTGGTCTCAAAAGCTGTTTGAGCTTAGTTTGATCAACATGTGTTTAATATTGTCACACATGGCCATGAACAGCTTGTTCCATATGATTAGTGCAACTTCTACATGTTGTAGTATTTATACTGTTACTGTTAAAACTGATGCTATTACTGCTAGGCTCACCACAACAAACACTACCAATACTCTAATTAATATATGTATTTATTGATTGAATAGTTTGTTTTTCAGATCTTTTGGATACTGGAAACAGGAACAGGAAACTATGGAAGTATCCTCTATCCAGGAATATCATTTCCTGTGTTATAAATTGTATGTCATCTTTTTGGAGTATCTGTGATGTACCCATGTTAACTTATTTTCATATATAAACAGTCACAGGGAGACCATCAGAGCTGGGATCTTTTCCGTTCTCCATATCTGAGAGAGCCACCTGTAACTCCTGAAGAGATAGCGAGCGTTCCAGTTCAGCATTTGTTGGTGCTGATACCACACAATACTGTCCTCACTACACTGCTCGCTACTGTAAAAATCACTGCTCTCTTCCTGATAAGAAGATATCAGAAGTCCATCAGCTGTCTGGGTGCAGTGCAGAATGTGAGCAGACTGTTTCTCTGAGTTAAAGGAAAAAATGGAAGAAGCATCCATGACAGATCAGCGTTCTGATCTAAGGAGACGTGCCAGTGCACGTCTTTAGTCTTTAGAGTGCCTGAACATGGCACTGAGTTCTCAGTCTCAACCTTCTGGAGATCTAATTGATCATTTTCTGTCCTTGCTATGAATGGCATGCTATGAACGGCATGTTTGTGTTTATTGTTGAGAAGATTTCTAGACTGCGCATGTCGTTCAACATGATTCCTGTCAAAATCATCAACAGTAGAAATTATATAATCCTCCCAAGACGAAAAAAACAAACAAACAACAACTTACTAGACAGTTTTTTTTCTCAAGAAAATCCATATGTCACTTACGCTGCCTTTCCATTGCTGCTTTAATGTTGTAAGCTTTTATCCGTCATCCCATTCTTGTGAACGCATTATTTTAGGAATGCTTTGAAGGAAATTCTTCAAATGTGGCACAAATGTCCACTTGAACTCAAGAACTCTAATTAGTATTGGTGCTCAAAGATCAAAGGTTAAGGTCATGTGACAAAACAAGCTTTTGGCCAGAGCCTTAAGAATTCATATGCTAAAGTAAGACAAAATGTCACAGAATTTCTAAAGAGATAAAATGATGAAAAATTAATAATTAATGATTTTAATGATTCAAATGAATTAATTTAAATTATTTACTCCTCCATCGAAATAGTCTGTCAGTGAGCCACCGCTAAACTACATTCCTCTACAGAATAATCCCCACAACGAGCGCCTTGATGCATCGCTTTCCTAAAATGAAAAAAAAAAAAAAAATGAAGACATAACCTTGTGCTGGGTGACTGCTGCAACTACTGACTAACTCTGTAAGAGTAGAGTTACAGTGCCACCACATTTCTGTCACAGATTGTAAATGACTACTTGTGCGTTATTTGTCTGCTGTTCCCTTCGTTTGTTTCGCCCCTTTCCGTGCTCCCATCCAGAAGGAAATATTACCATCTTCTTTATTGCCTTCGGTCTTTATTACCTAAACTTGCTCGTGAACCCCTATTTCATCATAATGCTTAATAATATCAGTGTCCTGCAGAAACCTTACTCTCTGTGTACAAAGAGCCTACTCCACTCTCGCATTCGATTTTTATTGATGAGCATTTTGCTCATGGGTGTCTCACGAACAATTCAAGTTAGTTTTTTTTTTTTTTTCAGAGTTGTCCATCGTTATCATGTAGCTCGCTGGCTCAATTTCTTGTTATTGCTTTTTGCCAAAGAGGCAGCAGAGGGAGGGAGGGGAGCAGTCAGCTAATGGGAGGATTACCAGCCTGGCTTTAAATGAGGGGAAGCTTATATTTTAATCTTTATTTATGTATTTTCTAATTTGCAAAAAAACTCTGTTAATCTCTTGGATATTTTTTTGTGTCTGGCAACTGCTGTATTTCAAGCACAAGATTTTACATAAAGTGCTCCATCCAATATTTTACATTTTATGCTTTAATAAGTTGTAATATGATTTTGATTCATGTGCGTCATCTAATGCCTCAGCCAACCTAACCCCTGATTTCTGCTCTTCGTGCCTATAAACTTCATTAGGTTTGCACTGAAGCTGAAGTGTGAAGCTGCAGTCAGACGGATGGATGACATGCCGGGATTTGAACCTGGACATTGTGCTTAGGTTGTGTGTTGCTTACCTGAACCAGCTGAGCTAACAGGAAAACAAACACGTCCGTCTGTTGTCAGAATCAAAGACGTTGGCCTGTTGTGTGTATGTGTCGGTTTCTGTGTTCCCCTTTCTTTCCAACATGTGCACACACACACACACCCACAGAGAGAGAGCTGCTTTTAAGTTCTGTGTAGGCTGCTTTGTGTATAATTCATAACTCTGTGACTTCAGATCAAATATGCATTATTTTACCAGTGGAAATGGAATGGTGCGTTTGCTCTGTGTCTGTGTGTAATGTGTGTGTGTGTGTGTGAGTGAGTGAGTGAGTGAGTGTGTGTGTGTGAGAGAAGAAAGTGAAAAAAGGGACAGGGTCAGAGTTAATGCATTTGTGTGCAGAAATGTTGACATGCCATAATATCTTCATTGTAAGTCCTTGTCTGTTTCCTGTTCCTGAGACTTACATTCAAGCATGATACGCCTGTGCTGTTCTCAGATTTGATGCACGAGAACATAAATAAACTATTGTGACATGCATTGTTTCCGGTACAGTAGCTCTGCTTTGAACAGATGCCATCAGTCATTCACCCGAGATAAATCAACAGTCCTCAGTAGCTGAGTGTCCCCAGGTCTGGTAAATGTACTTCATCACATGGATACATTAATGATTTATTAACTTAAAACATGACTGATACCAGCTCCAGAAATAGGTTAAGATCAGAGGTAGGGTGTGTATGTTTGAAGTGAACAAGTTTGTGAGTGTCGTCTGATCCTATGGAAAGAAAAAAAGTTGTTCCCATTAGCCGCGCTCAGAGTTGGGGTGAAAAGCCTGCCGATATTTGTTCAAACAGCAACAACACAGGCCTTAAAAGAAAAGTTCAAACCCTTCTCACCTCAGCAAACCTGCACCATCGCCTCCTAAAGTGTGTGTGCTTGATTGGTTAGCTGGGTTTCACGAAGTAACAAAAATTGTTGGACAGCTGGTTGCTAACTTTGCTTGTTTGTGCAGACAGCTGCCCGCTGCAGTTGGAAACGGCGCTGATAAGAGAGACATGAACCAAAAACAGTAGTGCTGTGGGCCGTTAAAACCTAAACAGTGATGTTGAAAAGCTCCATAATGCTGAAGAGAACAGTCAGGTGATAATTCTCTGTGGTCTCTTCACTCAAAATAGATGCTCCCCATGTATTTTGTATTGAACTTTTCCTCATCTGTTCCTGCGTTGTTGCACCTCTGATGTCGATCAAAGTGCAAAACCTTTTTTTTTTGTTTAGTTATCATGATTACATCCCACTGTAAACACTTGGAATGAACTTTTGTTGTTTTTCTCTGTAGATGATGCTGTAGCTGTGGTAACTAATGCGGTTCAGTAACTATTGAGCAAACATAGGCCGAATGTATGAGAGGCATGTTGCAGAAAGCCAATTGTTGCTTTCAAACTCAGGACATCTCTGTTAACATTTAGAGGCACTTACGGTTATCACATTGTGTGTGTTTGTGTGTGTGTATGTGAGAACACTGGGTGAACAATCATTGTCCCAAGTGAACCAATTATGGCAGACAGCTGTAGACATTACTGATGTCTCTCTCTCTCTCTCTCTCTCTCTCTCTCTTTCTCTCCCCTCTTTCACTGTTTGACTAATTGAGACAAATTCAATCCAGTCTTGTCCTCTGCCTGCCTTTTTCTGTCAGCACAAAGACAAACTTGGCTTCAGCTCGACAGCCACGCTAGATCATACCGCATATTCATTATTTTTATTTCCAGGCACAACAGAGCCATTCTCGTCACACTCTGATCAACTTATATTGAACTTCCCTCTGATCTTTGTGGGAAAATAATTATTCCGACGCTTTAAGGACGGAGCTTGCCTGCCTTTCAGATTCTAATTGTGGTTCAAACCCTGAAATATTTAAAATCCCACTTCCTATTTTCTTTTAACAGCATTGCAAAAAAACCCCAAAAAACATTGCATTCCCTCCTTTTCCCTTCTCCTCTCTCAACACAGCATTTGGTAGTTGTGGTTTAGTATTTTACATGATCAACATGAGTCCTGATAATAAGATCATTAATGTAATTTATGAAGATTATAAAAGGGAGAGGGAAAAAAGACAGGCAATATGCTGACATCACATCTCTTGCTTAGCATGAGGGAGTAACAATATTAATCACATAATGTCACAAAATGTCTTAGTCTCTAATTATTGTTGGTTGTTTGCTTACTATGTTGATCTGAAACACAGCCCCGTTTAAATATATATATGGACCACTGACAGATCTGGAGCACAAAATTTGATTGGGATACCTAGTGACAAAGTCAGATGTTCTTCTCACTGAAATCTAGGCCACGGCAACACTACAGATGTTTTCTTGCATGTAAAATGGGAGCTAATTTACTGGCAAATTGCTTGTTTGACAAACACAATTTGTCATTATTGTTTGTCACCATCACAGGAGATGCCTTTCAAATATAGATAAAACCAAGCACAATATCCTCCCTGTCCTCAGTCTTCAATGACTTAAAAGCATGGTTCAGTTTCTGCAGACTTTGGTGGCGCAAGTTTCAAAGGTCACCTCCATGTTCCTGTCGTAAAGCGCTCTGTTCTGTTGACATCTAACAGCGTAAAGGACACTGGGAAACACGAAGGTCGCTGTCATGTCTTCATCTGTTCAGCTTCAGTCTTTAAGGTACTCTGTGTGGTCCAAATGAGACTGCCAGGTCTTGTATGTGCCAGTAAAACCCCATACCATTATTGCATCACTACCAGCTTGTGCTCCTCACACAAGTCATGGTGGAGTTGTGGATTCATGTTATTTATGCCAATTTTGCAGCCCACTATCAGCATGTTAGACCAGAAACCAGGATTCGTCAGTCAGCATGCACTTTAACTCATCTGACGATCATGTGTTTGTTGGTGTCTCATTATCGTATTCTTAGTCAGGCTTGGTCTTCTGCAGTTGTCCATCTGCTTCCAACATGTGAGGGATTGTTTGTTCTGAGATGCTCCGCTCCACGTCACTGTTTCTGCTGAGAGACGTTGTTTGCAGACTTTTTCCCCACCTGTTGGGTGGAATAAATCTTGCCATTCTCCTCTGATCTCCCTCATTATGAAAGCATTTTTGCCCTCATGGTGGCAGCTGACTGGATGTTTTCTGGATCTTGCAGGGTTGTAGGTGAACACCAGACATCACAGTCAGTGATAATTCCAAAACACATGCATTTTAGACCAATATGCCTGAGACCAACAATACTATAAACCTGTTTAGTTTATCATATATTGTACAGATATCGGTTGGAGAAGGAGAAACCAGAATTCAGATGCTTCCATATAAAGGGTATAAAAATGATATGAAACATATGCTATGGTCAGTGTCACCAGATCTTAACCCAGCTGAACACCTATTGGGCAGACAGCTCTATTAACCTCCATTATCAGGAAATATCTCTATGAAGAATGGTGTTTCGTGCCTCCAGCAGGGTTTCAGCGACTTAGACAGTCTGTGCCAGGGAGCCTTGAAGCTGCTCTGGCAGCACTCTCCGTTTCATTTGTCACCCATCTGTATATGCATGAAACCACAGTTGATTAATTAATTACCTTTTTAGCTGAAAAGTGAAAGACCAACAGCAGGGTGCACCCAGTGATAGTTTGCAGTAGCCACCTGACATACTGCATGTGGAATCTATATCTATATATATATATATATATATATATATATATATATATATATATAGATAGATAGATAGATATAGATAGATAGTGGAGACTGAAATAGAATAAAAGATGCGAGTGGAAAGATAAATATTCACTAACTGTTAGCAGCTGAAGTAACTCAAATTCAGCCAGAGCAAACCACAACGTCGTTTTGTCCAATTGCGCAGAAATCCAACCCGGTGACAGGCGTTAAGAATAACTATTAGAAACTAATCTTCTGTGTGGCGCTGGGCAGGTACACTGCAATTTTAGAGCTGATTTGATGAAATTTTTGCTGGAAGTGCTACTAATGAGTGCAGCCAAACACTGAGCTGCAGGAGGCTAAAAGCACTGACAAAAAAAGGGTAACTGCAGTGTTTGGTGATAGTTCTCTGTTGGTTTTTCACAACAAACAACTAATTTCACTTTGAACATAATTATTTGATCTATTGTTAATTTTTCTCATATTGATCAGAGCTTTAAAGCTGTAACCATCAATTTGCAACCGACTGGTCATTTTACCTTCAAAGAGGACTTTGTAAAATCTGTGTGTGTGTTTGCATCTCCTGTTGCCAATCTATAATACAGCTCTTTAACGAGATAGATGACTGATGAGCCCCAGTTAAGGCAGTCAAAGTAAGAATGAATGAATGGAGCTCAAAGGCGCAAATGGCTAGAGAGGAGAGGAGAGAAACATCTGGTGAGACAGAGCGAGACGGGTGAACAGAAGACAGACAAGAGAGAAAGACAGAAAGTAAAGATGGGCAGCGAGGGAGCCACAGATGGGAAGACGAGAGAGCGAGAGAGAGAGAAGGGGAATAGCAATTAAAGAGAGAGAGAGAAAGCTAGAGAAGAAGAAGGAAGCAGAAGAAGGGGGAGGAGGAGGAGGAGGGCGGTTAGTGCCCCGAGGTCGTTCCTTTCAGCAGCACTAATTTAATTGGCTCATTAAGAGAGATGTGGTATGCTTCCCCATGATTGGTCGAGTGGGCTGATGATGCCAGCAGAGACAGGAAATACAGGAGGGGGCGTTTAAACATTTAACACACACAGGGAGTCTCACAGATGGACACGCACACACAGTTGTATTCCTTCATAATAGCGACACGGCACATTTGCTCGCAGGAATACACACTCAAGTTCATATCCACAAGTATGAGCGTGTGCGTGTGAGTTATTATAGTTAGTGCACGCGCCCATTAACACACAATGAAGGACACACGAGCGTGGAACAAACTTACACAAAAGCCAAGTGCACATATTTTTATTTTAACTCGTTTACTCACTCGCACACAGATTAGCTCATTCATGCCCGCACTGTAGTTTATTAATGAGGACAGAAACCAAACATCTTCCTGCAGCGCCTATAACATCAGCTTAGTGTGTGTGTGTGTGTGTGTGTGTGTGTGTGTGAAAAAGCTTTTAGTTTGCTGACTCTTAAGAGCCAGATAGGTCCCACGTGGAGACCGCAAACACGCACACAAAGCACAAAACAGACACACACACACACACACACACACACACACACACGGCTAGTTGTGTGACCTCTCTGTCAATCTACCCACGCTCTCTACCCATGGATGCATCCGTCCACAAACCTCCACAATGTCTTAATTTCCCACGAGCCTCTCTTTTTCCGACTCTCTCCTCCTCCTGTCCTCCACTTTGCATCTCCTGCACACATTTGAACATCTAATCTAATTAAATGTATTGCAGTTTCCCCTCCCTTACCCATTTAATATTTGTACTTGTGTATGCTTGATTGAAACTGAACTGTGTTTACGCATAAGTAGTACTTCGAGGAGACCTCATAAAAAAAAATATATATATATATATATATATATATATATATATATATATATATATATATATATATATATATATATGTATATATATACATTTGTAGAGCGCTCCTTGTGTACGTACCTAAACATTTCTGTCTGGGACAAATTGAGTTTCCGCCACCAATCTCAGACTGGAATGAAATGATGATGTTGCGATATCATGAGAAACATCTGCCACTGAAAATTGAAGCCACTGAGCTAAATCCATTTTGAAACTGATTAAAATTATTACACAGTGTAGTTAACTGTCACGTAATGATGTCGTCTGTAATGATACTAGTGAACTGATATGACAAAACATAGGGATAAACAGGAAGATGTGATTATTGTGCGATTCTAGAGCGAGAACGACTGATGGGGGAGGAGTGTTGGTATGTGCCTGTTTTTCTGCATTAATTTGTACCCCATACTAATTGATCTTTATCTGGGGTACATTATCTGGATGCTAACATTTAATCATGGAGCTTCGCATTCACGCCTACTATATCTGAGCTATTTAAGCTAATTATCTCGATTGTGTCCGTGTTATGATTTGATCTCAATTTGCAGAATCGGGTAGGCAGAGCTTACACACATGTCCAAAAAATACAGCCTGTCCGAGGTCAGGGTAAAAAAAATAATGGAAAAATGATGCAAGATGTGACAATTAGGTGACTGTTGGTCAATCCTTTAACTATTGTTTGCCGATGATAGTTCGACATTTTGAACCAAGAAATCGTTTAGTCTAATAGTCAACGTAGTACTGTACACAAACTCACATAGAATGGTGAATGATTGATTTTATGCTTCTTTTTTTGTCTGTATTTAACAAACAAGATGTAACATGCTAATGAGTGAGCTTTAGAGGTGCCAATAGGTGGATTTTTATCACCTTGACAAAACCAGTCAAGCAGTTTCCCGCTGTTTCGAGTCCACATGCTAAGCTCAGTTGGCATCATTTTTAATGAATGTATCTAACAGACATGAGAGTGATAGCAACTGTCTCATCTGGTAAGAAAGAAAATAATATTGTTTCCCAAATATCAGACATTTCCTTTAGAGATTAGGCTGAACCTTTCTTGCATCCCTGTCTATTTCCATCTTTTGTGTCTGTGTCTCTATTTCACTTTCAAATGAAGGCGAGCTGCAAAAAAAAAAAAAAAAAATCTTCTGAAAACTAAAAAAAGAAAGTGCCCAGATTGCATTTACACCTTACATTAAAGGGGCATTCTGCTGACTCTATATATGAAGTTCAGTTTATTTGTCTTTAGGAGTGGTTCCCCTGTGTGTCCTGTGGCTCTGGACATTATGTCATCTGGGTTATCTAAGTGCAAAAGGCACAGGCATTTATGGGTAACTCTTTTCATAGTCAGCCACGTAACCAAGATGGTGACCTTCAAGGATGAGAAATGTACAGTGTTTTTACCATTATGAGTGTACCATCCGGTCACTCAAAGTGTCATTATTGTCAGTGTGAGCACATATATGCTCTCAAAATAGCAAGTGTAAGTATAGAAGAAGAAAACAAATTGTGACACAGCATAAAAGTCAGACAACTCAGACTTTTGTTTCATTAATTCCTACCTTCCACCTTCACCCCCAGCTTTATGAAAGTGCAGCACTAAATCACCGGACACTCATTTCTTCATATCCGGATAAGCTATCTACACACAAATAGCGGCTGGAAATGGACATATATATATATATATATAATAATCTATATAATCTGATATAATCTGCCTGAACCTAGAGATACAGCAGCGGATTAACTAACGTGAGCTACAACCAACCAAGGCGGTGCTGCGCTGACAGTTTTATCTGCCTCTTGTACCGCTGCAAACTCGTAAAGGTTCTCTCATTACCAGCTCTCTCCACCGGCGCGTCTGAGTAGCACTCACAGGAGAGTGTGTGATTAATATTAACACAGGCCTCTTTGCTCACAGTTCATGTCAGTGCTCCCTGCTATTCTCCACTGTAATGTCCTTTACAAACGAAAGAGATGGAGACAGTACAGAGAGAGGTACTAGAGGGGAATCAGAGACGTACTGTACGGGGAGAAGAGAGAAAAAATATGGGAGAATACATGAACAGGAGAGAGACGAAGGGGCAGGCAGCAGAGGGAGAGAGGAAATAATTGAAAGGCAGAGAGGAAGAGAGGGAAAGGGATGATGGGTGGGGAAAATGAGAAAGAAAAAGAGAAGAAAGCACAGGAGAGACAAGAAGCTGAAGGGTGGAGAAACAGAGAGACAGGAACTGTATTTAGAAAGGAATATGGAGCAGATGCAAAGCCCACTGGTGACTCACCTGGTGCCGGCTGTGTGTGTGTGTGTGTGTGTGCATGTGTGTGCGTGTGTGTCTAATGAGCATTGCTGCGGAGGGCTTGGGTTTTCTACCAAGAACTATTAAATCATTTTAAGACATCCCCATATCACTGTCAAATTAATTTAATACTCCGGCATAACCGCTGTAAACATTATATTATATTTTATTCTAAGACCATTAAATAGTTCGTAGCCTCCACCTCATTTCGTTGTTCCACATATTTGAGTCCGGATGCAAAGCGGATCTGCTTTCATGGTCAAAGTGTTTTTCCCAAACAGAACAAACACATTGTTGGTGGGGTTTTTTTCTTGCCGTTTTACTGTCGTCTCTAAAAGTTTTGGCTTGGTTGCATATCAAGAACAGACAGTGTTGTTTTTCCTGTTTTGCACCATGAAGCAATCTCTCATGAAATGTAGTGAAGAAAAAACGTTTTATTTTGTTGATGCTTTGCACCTTTAAGACGACCAGTTGTTGTGCCACCACACATGCATATGCACAACATTGTCTGACATTCTTGTTTTTGAAACTGAGAACAGTGGAAATATTTTCATTTGCATAAAATAAAGAAGAAAACACCTGAGAGAAGCAGTTCAACATAGCTTAGATGTCAAGGAACTCTCATTTTGAAGAGAAAAAAGTTTTGTTTTGGTGAATATTTATGAGTATGAGGATATTGCATGTGAACATAACACTGAACTCCTCCACAGTGTTACTTGCAAGTAATGATAATGTACCATAAAAAATAATGTCTAATCATCTCCATCTTTTTGACCTAGACCACCATAAGAGTTGCCACAATATTATTTACCATCTTACATGTTAGTGATGATGTTTCTGAAATGGTTAAGGGTTGGCTGATCTGAATATAACCTGTAGTCTGACAGGCACTTTTAAAAGTATACTCCAGTAATTTAACATTGCACCACCACCTCAGTTTGGGAATTTAAAGTACATATATTTAAAAAAGCAGTCGAAACTGACACAGCAGTGGCTGAGATATCTAGACTTTTAAGTGCAACATGCAGGCCATGCTGTGAAGAGTTTCACACATCACTAGCAGTAGTCCAGAGTGTAGTCACATAGTCAAAAATAGGACAGTGGCATATCCTGAGGAGTCGACATGACTGCACACTGGCAGCATTTTAACACACATCATCCCAGGTTAACACGTATCAAAATGCCACAGTGTGCAGGCTCTCTTTAAAAACAATGGGTGCAGGCGGTTTGACAGACATTATACGCTGCCATTGTGTGTTGTCCGTCAGTCCTTAATATGGGACACTGTGGGTAAGATGGGTTAAGTTTTTTCAAACCATCCACTGTAAGCATGATAATGTTTTAGGAGTGCAATGCTAAATTGGTGAAATACCCTGCTGACAAAAAAAGGTTCAGTCTTCAGACACAACCCTAATCATTAAATTCCAAATTAAATCACATCTGAATAATTATCTCTGACTTAACAAAACTCCAGAGCCACAGAAGACACAGAACACAATATACAGCTGTTTTCACAGGTGGTGTTGCTTATTTCGAACAAATATGGGTCTCATTTATGAAACAATGCACAGGATCTATACTAAAAGTGTATGTGCGCATGAAAGCTAAATGTCGGTGTACCAAAAATGAATTAAATCTAGTGTAATGATTGTGCAAGAGCGGTCACTGGCCTTATTTTTAGACTTTGCTAATTTACCTAATCCATATGTGCAGGTGGTGAAGATGTGCCGGATGAGGTGTCTCTGTTCTGCAGTTCTTTGATGCTGTTTGTATGTCATGTTGGATTTCTACAACCAACTATGATCATTTAATCAATTAGGCTTTAACGTGGTTCAGGTGAAAGTAATTTAATATATTCATGTTTAACGTCGGGGAAACACAAGCCAGACTTCTCTGAAGCCTGCAATCTGCAACCTCGTGGCGTCATCTGGGCAGTTCATCAGCTGTGGTGCGCTCTACAACTGATCAAGGGTGTCAGTAGCATAGAGTTTGGCCCGGTCCTCTGCGAGACAGCGCTGATGAAATACTGAGCGGAATATGATTTGAAATTTGACTTGGCTTATATCTTTTACAATTGAAAGGTGCTTATGGAATAGTCTCGGCTCACTACCACAAGCGAAACTGACACTGCTGGTATTAATGTTTATGATAAAGTAGCTTTATAAGTAATATGAAGTGAAATTAAGCCTGTCACATTTAGTTTCTACAATCTGGCTTCAGTTCACCACACACTCCTGTCAAGTTTGCCTTAACAGATCCCAGCTTTTGGGATTTGGTGAACGCCTCCATCAGGCCGGTTATAAATGACCATGACGCCCACAATTCTGTTGGAAAGTTTCTATAATAATGCACATAAAACAAACAATGCAATGGGCCCTTTTCAAAGTTTGGACGCTAAAAGCCTTGAAGATGAAGCTGAAAAGGTCAAAGCAAATTTTAGAACTTGAAAGCTGCAATTAATATAAAAGGCTTATTTGCATAATGCTGTTATCGCCGCGAAAATGTTGATCTCTTGTGCACTTCCCCTTCTGCCGTCACGTCACCAGAGCGCCAGTGGAAGGACTCTCCAGGCCAAACATTGTTACTACAGCCTGCACTTTGTTGTTTTCCAGAACAGTTCCTCTTGAGATTGATGGCACAGCAAAGCAGGTATGGGAGAGAGAGAGAGGCCTCTCCTCTCCTCGCCTATATTTAGAACAGAATGCATTTCTTTAATATATTCATACAGTGCACTTCGTAGTTTTTATGCCCCGCCAGCAGACAAATGGACAAATCCAGGTCAAGTGCATCAGATGAATTGTGCTGACCTTACCTGCTCTGTCCATTATCCATGTGGAACACAGCAGCAGCCAATTGGATTAACCTCAGGATTACGGCTCTATTTCACTGTTTTGATTTTTGTTTTTGGCTTAATTTAATGCCTAGCTGTTAGGGGTTATATTGTTTTTAAAAGCTCCGTTTGTGTGTGTGTGTGTCCGTGTGTGAGTGAGTTTTTACTCCTCAGGCAGGGGTCCAGAGCACATCTCGGGCTGCTATGGCAACTAGGCTGGCACCCCCACTGCTGCCTCATGGCAAGAGCACAAAATGCGCAGATAGGCACACGAACACACACTCGCGCGCTGGAGATATCCCCACGAGGCTCTTTCGGTGACACACACAGCGGGGAGGCTTGGTTTTCCACTTAATTACACAGGATTCAGTGCGAAGGGCTGAGGAAAGGCTGGGAGGAGGGGGTCAACATGACATAATGACAACATGGCAGTGACTGAGGATGCCTTCAGTCATGTAAACCTTTGGGAATTGACCTTTGACACAAGAGAGTCCCCTCTAGCAGTGATTATGGAAAAGCAGAAAAAGAGCTTAGAGCCACTTCCTCCTCAACTTTCATCTGCTATGAGCAGAGTCTGAAAGTGATTTAGAGTTATCCACGTTTCAATAAGGACTGTACGGCTCACGGCGCAGTCGGCCGTCTGAACGCTTTGGAGTTTCACGAGAAAAGTGGTTTGATAAAATAAACACTCCTCGTCCTTATCAGAAAATATAAATAATAGAGCGTTCACCGCTCGAGAAACCAATATGTTACTGACGGGATGACTCACTTCCATTACTAATTCAGCACTGCTCAACCCAAACCTCGATGCGTTGTTATTATCCGTGGCAGCTGTGCTAATGCAGTTCGCCCTCCTGGCAGCCATTCTCCTCGGCTAATCTGCAGCCCATTCAGTTTACCCTCCAGATGTGTCATAGTAATTAGTCTGTTTATTAGCTGATTATGTCAGTAAACTGCCCACATCTCTGCTGTCATTACTGGCAAAAACACGAGGGCAAAGCAAGCACACGCACACAGCGCGTTGTCATCCCTGTCGTCCTCTTTTTTTTTTTTTCGCAATCTCTACAAACGCGCATACACAAAATGAAGAAAAAGAAAAACCCACAAACCCACTAGATGAAACCCTGTTATTACCGAGAAATGAATGAATGTATGAAAAATCAATCCGCTCTCTGCCTCCGCTGAGAGCTCACCTGTGCCTCGTGTCTTCAAAGTCATTCTTTTCTATTGATGTGGATAGAAATATGTGATCTGGGTGGATTTAGTGTCGGTCATTTTCATCTGTGTGCCGGTGTCTGTGCATCTGAGATTGATGTGTTTATTACAGTCCTGTATCTCCCTTCACGCCCACTGTTGAAATACACAGAACAATGATTTTGGATTATCTTTTCTTTTCTGTTCCTTTTGAACAGTGTGTCCAGACTCCACACTAACAGGTTTTTTTTTTTTCAGAGTTTCTCTGCAGTTCTTCTTCTGTCTGTGGTTCTCACTGCTCAGTGTACTATCCAGCTCTTCCCCTTTTAATCCAAACTGCTGTTGCTGCTCTTGGAAATGTGAAAAGAGCCGCTTTCTGTGCATGTCTTCACGGAGAAAGCATCTGGAAAGCAGCAGCAAATGTAAGAGCTTTCACCACATGAGCACAGGCTGAATAACAAATGTTTTTTCTCCAAGTTCAAAAAGAAGCCTGCTATTATTCTAGATTTTTCATATTGCCACAAATCCCATGAAATGACTGAAACCAACTAAATGTTTTGTCACTACTTCCCGACTCTTGTTACCCTGTCTTTGGCATTCACCTGTAAGCTCATTCGTTCCGACCAAGGACATAAATCTTTAAAAACTGGACATATATGTGTGTGTGTGTGTGTGTGTGTGTGTGTGTGTGTGTGTGTGTGTGTGGATATGTACACACACATATATATACAATACCTTTATTTTACCATGGCTCTATATCTGTTTTTGAATTGCCACTGTCATTTGGTTGAGTCTGTCTAATTTATGTGATTTCCCGATTTCCTTCAGTGCCTCAGGCAGTTCAGAGTTTTCACTTATCCAGATGTTTGATGGATTGGCATACACATTTTCACAGACATTCAAGGTCTCCAAACAATGAATACAAATGACTTTAGTGATCCCACGACTTTTCCTATAGTGCCACTTTTGAGTGAAATGTCTCATCAACAAGTGTATGGATTGTTATGAAATTTGGTACAGACATTTATGTTCGCCTGAGGAATGTAATGTTATAATTTTCCCTGAAGTAAATTCTCTGACTTTTCATATCTATCGCCATGAATTCATAGCTGGCTTTGTTTTTATCATGTTGGCAAAAGAAAAATATATATCATCACCAGTCTTATCCTTAAATAATCAAATGTTCCAGTCCATCAGTAGCACGTTTAAAGAGATAGCTACAGCCTCGTGCACATCATGTGAAATTACACAATATTACAAGACTGGAAGTCTCTCCTAAACAGACTCACAGTCACCCCGCTAGCTGATATGTGTGACACAGCTGAGGAAGTGAGAGGAGGCGAGCTGTCTGTCCGTAACACATCGGTTTGTGATGGAGCACGTGCATGTGCCCTCCTCTACTGAAAGGGGAAATCAAGGTTTGGATACGCCGCCTGTCGAAGCATCAAGAATTACAGAGAAAAGGGCCTTGAGTTTGGATTCTCTGGATTCATGTCAGCGCACCGAGTAAAACATTGGGAACATTTAATTCAGTTGCTTTAATTACTCAGCCATCTGTCTTTATAGGAGATGTACTTAGCAACCAAAATGTAGTTACAAGAAGTTCTGTTGCATTTGTGCTCTCGCTAATTTGACTTTGATGCAACTTTCGGGCAAACAAGACTTGTTATTTATCCAAACTGTAAGGTCTCTGCGGTCATGATTCTCTGGGATAGTTTTGCTATGATGGTGAATGGACTGTGGAAGAGACACAAGGTCAATATTGCATCCTAATGTTTCCCGGCAACAAGATGCTCCAACATAATGTGATTAAAACGATAACGCTGTGATCGCCGAAGGCTAAGCTATTGTCTCAAAAGGGCTTCAGCCTTCCATTTCAACCAGCACAACAAAGAGAGTGAAGGAAAGATGCAAAAGGACGAGGTAATTTTAGCGTACTTGCTTAATGTTAACTGGAAGCGACATCATCCATCTCTGCTGCCTAAATATGTTTCTTGCCTTCAGAAAGAGTCAGGATTAGGAACTGTGCCCTTGGTAACACGGAGGATGAGACAGCATCATCAGCCTTTTGCCTTTGAATTGCATTGTAAGTGTGTATTTGTGTGTGTGTTTGTATTTGCATTTTTAGGAGGAATATGTATGCATGCTTTCATTTAAGCAAAAACTTTGGTCCTTGTACGTGTGTATGTTTGTTTCTGTGTGTGTGTGTTTGTGTGTTGTTACCACAGAGCTGCAGAGCATATGATAATTGATGATGACTCATCCAGACCTTTGCTTACTTTATATGCAGGAGACGAAGAGAGGAGGAGGAGGAAGAAAGAGAGAGAGAGAAAAGGAGGAATTAATGATGTATTTAGGAAGTTGTGTTGAGGTGTGGGGTCAGACAGTGCGTTGGTACATGTTTGTTTGTGTGCAGTGTGTGTGTGTGTGTGTGTGTGTGTAAGTGTACCCAAGAGGTACTGGAGCCTCCCACTGACCCCCTGAGAAAAGCACTAGGAAAGCTTGAATGTATGAATCCATGTGTAGGAATCAGCATTGGTTAAACACACTCATTAGCACAAAACATCTTTCAGTGAAAATACTGTTTATTTTGAGAGAGGCTAAAATTGGACATTGACTCATAAACTGCTTGGAACCAGTTAATGAAGCTCTCTGGCAACATGCCTGCACTCTTAAAAAGGGCTCAGTCTTTTTTTTTTTTAAACACACACACCACACACATGTGGTGTCGCTGTTTTATTGTTCATGTGTGTTGCATTAAAAGAAGCACACAGGATGTTTCAACCAGATAAATAAATGTTAAAGTAAACAAAGCAAACAGAACCTAAAACAGAGATACTGAGCAATATGGAGGCGTCGTATCAGCTCGTACACTGAAGGTAGACACGTCCGGTTGTTAACATGTTGATAACAAAATATGCTGAGACATTATTAATACGTTGCTCTGTAGCTGAATTCCTGAAGTCAAACCTGCGATCATCATCACACGGTGAACACTGTCAAGTGTGAAATAAATAAATAAATAAAAAGCAACGCATTATGTGTCGTCAGACGAGTACGGTGGCAGACAACAGCATTTTTCACTTTTAAAAGTCCAACTGAAATCCCATTTAGCAATCTCTGTATGTCGTCACAAATGTTTTAAAATGTATTGTTTACAGTTATTTATCATTAAAAGGAAGAAATAGGTCTTTGGGAAGTATCAGATATGCAGTATTAAGAAGATTAAGGACCACATCAGCATCTAACAAGGACTGAAGTGAGATTTGCATATGCTAGTTGAATAATTAATTAATGCTAATTGGCTATCCAACCTGCAAACTTATTTTAGCAGTGCACTGTTGCCTGATGAATGTTTGTTTGGTTGCTCATTCAGCAAGGTAAGATGGGTTCATGGTTGTAAGGTAGATGAGAAGGAGACTTATAAGGAGGATAACGTAGGTTGCTGTTCAGAGTTTTGTGACGCTGACGTTAACTGCTGTATTCTGTCAAATTAATGCACAACCAGGGGGCGCCCAAAACCCCAAAAACATAAAATATAAGTCTCTCCCTGCTGGTTTCAGATTTTCTCTCAAAGAAGGACACGGGACAAGTAATTTACAGGGCAGACATGTACGCTGTGGCAGACAAAATAAAATGCTATTGAATTTCAGTTGGACTTTCATATTACAGCTAGCTGGATTTATAAAGACGACACAAGATGAATGTTTAAATGCTGATTTACCTTTGGGCCAAGTACATATCACGCTGTCTTTTATACTGAATTTTGCAGTGCAGAGCCAAAAATGAATGAATGAATGAATTAATTAATTAAATAATTACAGTTCTGATACATCCACTTTAATGTAACTTATCTAATAATTATTATTATTATTTTTGGATTTTATGACTTGTCTTAATGATAGGTACTTGTAAATTGACCCCTAGTAAATTTGTCCTTATTTTTGGCATTCCATAGAGTATTCATTAACTGAAAAGATCAATCATTAGTTACAGCCCTCGTTTATCACTTCTGACAATACTCAAGTCTGTCAATAATCAAATATTGGGGCTTTCTCTAATACTGAACAGGTTAGTGAATAGATCTACAAAAATAAATACAATACTATGAATAATAGTATATAAATCCTGAGTGAAGTAAATCAAGATCTTTTCTACCAAGAAATCAACTTAAAATGCCTGTAGCAGAGCTATAGATAGAGACTGTTTCTCACTATAGTTCTTGGTATAGGGCAGCAATATTATGTCTGCAGGGCAACATGGACTGTATCGTATTTTGCAGCCTGGCGTATTGTTGTAGCTCATATCTGCTGTAGCGTGTTGACGTTATAGTTTTCCTCCGACTTTGCTCTTTGCGCGGAACTCTACATCTGCTACGATCAGAGGATCAGACAGACACACAGAACATACATAAACCACCTTTAAAACAAATACTTTACCACTAATATCTATATCTGTTGGACTTTAGAGCCTTGTCGCTGCTGTATCCCATTAAATGTTCTTATTCAGGTTTACACCAGGCTATCGGTTACGATCTGACTCTGGATTTTTTATTTCTGTTTTTTGCGTCAAAACTGATAATTTAGTTGAAAACGATCATTATCAGTCTCAGTCAACTCGATTTAGCACTTAACTTTGTTTTTAATGGTGTCGTATAAGCAAAGACCATCAATGTTATTATTACCGTTTTAGAGCTTCTTCTGATATTAAATGGTCTTGCTCATTTCTCAGGCTGTGCCAAGGCCTTGTTCTAAAAGATTTGCCTTTGTGTCTCTGCTATCCACTGAGGAAGAAACTTCCTCAAGGCCTCCAGCGTGTCCTTGGTTTCGCCAGCAGCTGCTGAAAAGAAACCTTGTAATACTATAAGAAAAGCAATTTCCAAAACCTTTTGTAACTTAACAGTTTCTATCCTAAAGCGTTGTCTCAGGGTTGAGATCCTGTTGAAACTTTATTATACCTTTGTTTGTATAAAGCAGACAGATGATGTAATGTGATTTATTTTTACTGATCCCTGTAGGGAACTTCACTTGCCTCCCTCCACAGAGGTCACAGGTCAGGGTCAGCACCTCTGGACCTGGTATGGCGGGCATTTGCTGACCTGCCTTTTACTGTGCAAGATGATCCACTGGTAACTACTTTCCAGCCTGCTGCTCAAAAAAGTGTCATGTTTGAGTTCTCTCTCTCCAGGGTGCAGCTATTAAGCTAATCAGTGTCCCCCTGACATGAACACACTGTACACTCACATCGTCTGGAGAGCGATCTACATAATAGGACAGAGCTGTCTTCAACCTCGTCTTCAGAATCGAGTTTCAGAGCTGCCCCTCTTCAGCGTGCTGCTGTTAAACTCGTCATGCTCAAAGCTCAGATTATTGTGCGACCTCGATATCATTAGCAGCTTCTCCCGCTTACTGTAGTCGCGCCTCAGCGTTGCAGCCATTGACACGTCTAACAGCCGCTCACCCTGCTCCTCCCTGTCCTCGAGCCGCATGTAGCCTTTACTGCTGCCCCGGTTGCCGCTGTTACTGCGACTGCTGTTGCTACGGTCGAGGCGGGGCCAGCTGGGGTGCTTCCGCTGCTCCGGGTGCACACTGAGCATGCTCGGCCCTCGCTCCAGGTCCAGAGATTTGGAGTGGCTGCTGAGCATGTGCAGAGAGGAGTTGGAGCCAAAGTCGGTCCTTGCTGCTCCTGGGGAGAGCCAGCAGCCTGAGGTAGAGGAGGGAGCCGGGGAGAGGGAGGTAGAGGAGACGGAGGAGCAGTGGGAGGAGGAGGAGGCCGAGTTACTCCGGTGTAGACCCGGCGGTTTGGAGGCCTTGGCAACGGATGCTACGGGAATCACCAGAGACTCCATGGAGCTCAGAGGCTGCGACCTTTCTTCCTCTCTTCTCTCCCCTCCTCTGTCCTCCTCAGTAATCGCCTCCATCTCCGGTTCGTCGATGACGCAGTTGTTGAGTTTTATAACAGGAAGAGTGAAAGCAGAGATGGAGGAGGAAACAATAGAGCGTGCGTGGTGTCCTCCCCTCTCCCCGTCTACGTCCACCGACCACTGGTGGCGCACCGAATCCGAGCGGGCCAGCCCGAGCCCCGGGCCATAGAAGGGGCGATCCTTGTAGAGCGGCGCCAGCAGCCCCGCAAAGCTACAATCCAACCTGGCCTGCTCCCTGTGTCTATGAAACTCCTCATCCCCTAACAGCACCTCCTCCTCCTCTGTAGACCCTCCTCCTCCGCTGGCCCGGGAGGAGAACGCGAGCAGGGAGTTGCTGCCCAAGCGTGCCGCGCTGTCGCCTCCGAAGCCTCGGAGATCGCCCACTTCCCTTGCATAGGTGCTGTTGCGGTGGTGGTGCTGTTTCTGCTCTCTCTGCCTGAGCCGATGGATGTCAATGACCGTGGAGTACATATCCCTCATATGGATGATCTAAGGGGAGGGGATAATATATATATTTTAGTAGTATCAGCGGTATTCATCTTTGGATTACCTGAGAACATGTGTGTGTCAGCTGGATATTTGTGACCTTGGAATACATGCTTCTCACACTACCTGGACTGGGGGCGGGGGGATTAATCGAATCAAGGTAGGGAAGGGAGAGGGCATAAGAGTAGAGGAAATGTGATCAGAGGGAAATTGCACAGATAAGGGTTGAGGGAGGTTGGAAGAAATATGATTTGCATGTTAGTTATGTAGAGATGATGAATATGGATGACTGCATGCCCCTCATTTAGTACAGAGTGGAGGAAGAACAGAAATGGGAATAAAGGGTTGGGAAGAATATTATTATTGTAATTGTATTGTATTATTATTATTACTGAATCTGAAGTGGTTTTGTGTTTTTAGATTTGTTAAATTTGATTTCAGCCCTACCTTAGTTTCTCTATCTCTGTTTTCATGTAGAATGGCATTAGCGCAGATGAAGATGAAAATCCCAATGCCCATGGTGAAGGGCCCGAGCATCTTCATCCTCTCAGAGTGACGATGCTGTTCCAGGAACCGCGTCAGAGCGCCCCCAGTCTGCTTGGAGGGTGTACCTACATTCAGACACACATGGAGGCCACATGAAAACCACTGAAAAGAAAAAAAGCTGAAGTGTTTCGAGACTGTTCAAAATGACTTGGTCCCTCTCAGATATAACAGTTTCTTTAAAAAACAATCAACTCTCAGAACCAACTGACTTAAAGGATCCTTGTCTTACCTTGTACATTGTGACTTGTGCTGGAGTTAGCCTTGTCCTCATCTGTGACGGCCATCTTGGCTCTGTTTCCATCACCTGTGGCAAATGTTTTAGCTCCATCGCCTGCTGTCGTCTTAGATCCTCCTCCAGTCTGCGATTTGGCCGAGGGCATGGTTTCACTGTGCGGCCAGTAACCCAGTGTCGCCATGCCGATCCCGATGGCCAAGATGACCAGTCCCAGGAGGAGGAAAAACCCGGAGGCAGAGTAGAGGCGGAGCCTACCGCGTACTACCACAACATCAGTGCGCCGTTTCCGCTTTCTGTTGACAAGTATGGAAATAAAACAGAATCATCAGGTTTTGGAGATGTATGATTTTGGACATACAGTGATGTAAAGCCATCATACAAAATTAAAGCTGCTAAATATACAGAGACTGTACAGACTGTGCTGGCTTTTTGTAAATTAAAAAACATTGTTGCTCATGAATCACACAGAAAAACAGTTGTACTGCATGATCAGTCGGCAGATGAACAACAATCCAAAGGCGGCTGTGATCGTGGCCGGAGACTTTAACCACGTCGATCCGAGTTGGAGGCCCCAAATTCCATCGACCCACCCCCCCATTGTACGTTGCTGCTGCAACTTTGGATCTTTGGATGTTTGTGTACATATTACATATTTTTATATATATATTTATGTTTATAAGCTGGAAGTCACCAATCTTAATTTCGTTATGTGAAAACATAATGACTCATTTGCAATTACTGGTCCTAGAAATCTTAATCTGTATTAGTCTTTGTATTAGTTTTTTATTGAACTTATGAAAATGTAATAAGATTTAGATCATCACCTCGGGGCAGGCTCCGGGGCGGGGTTTCCTAGACCTGGGGATGTGGGCGGTATGGGCCGAGGCTGGGAGCGGGCAGAGTCTTGGCGTTTTAGCTTAGCCAAGCCTGTTAGCACACCTGCAGCTGCAGTCATACTTAACCTGCAGATACACACGCAGAAACAAATTAGTACTGAGCTAAACACATATCCTGCATCTGTTGTGTGTGTTTGTACTGCAATATCAGTAAGCAACCACCGATGCAGAGCCAGTTTGTTTGGTCTCGAAAAAGATGAAAGAGGCACAGATGCACATGAAGAAAAAAAACATCAGCCTTATTTAAGAACATTTTTGGTGATGCTCATATTTTTTCAGCATAACTGAAGTCTCCCAGATGTTGAATATGGAGGTATAACATGCTTAATATTCAGAGTGCAGCGTTACTCACAGTCGAGCAGATTGTACCTGTTCCAATGTTTCACAGATCTGTTTACCTTTTTCTACACAGGCACACATCTACACATCTTCTACACATCTGAAAACCTTTTACACGCGTTTACAGGGAAAGTGTGTCGGACTTTCAGTTTTCTCTTTCCAAGTTGGAGAAATGCTGTTTACAGTTTATTAGTGATACAGATGTCAGCACACGAACACGCACACACCCAGTGTTACAATCTCCTCTGTTTACCGCCGATGTGTTGTTGTTGTCGGTCAGCCCTCAGGACAACATGGGCGGGAGTGTGTGTGTGTGTGTGTGCATACTGTACGTAGTCATGCATCTACCTCTGAAGGATGTTTGTTTATTGCGGTCTTCCTGTTTGTACGAGAGAGAAACTCCGGAAACACAACGAAAAGAGATGCAGAAATAGAAAGCAAACAGACAGAGAGAGAAACACACATGGCTTGTGTTTCTGAATCTTGGGTAGCTTTTACTCATTTCATTTTAAATATGTCATTTATCGCATTTATATTTTGTCGTTATTTACGTTGTTGTCGCAGTTATAAAATGGGAAATACAGTGCTGCGGTTCTGACATAATATTCAAATGAATCATCGTCTCTCGGCTCACCAGCTGCTCAGATGTCTATTAATAGTTATTAAAAGGAAGAGGACTTAAAACAAACACAGGCTTATTCCGGAAGCCTTCATTTGGGTTTAAATGCCTGTTAATCTGGGCTCACATGAACATTAGCATTGTCCTGTTCAGTACTAAGAGGATTAAGCCAACTATTTTTTATGCTGAATTACCAAGGTGCAAAATTTGAATGGAAATTTTAAAGTATTCCTCTACAGATCAATTTCATTGAAGTTACTTCACTGCGACAGGTTAATTGTGCCTGCAATCTATGTAGGGCAGGAGCCAAAAGAATGAAACAAAATAAAGTAATTTCTCTTTCTATGGTTTCAGAAATGGTGGTCATTTGAGACGCATGCTTTACCCGTTCCTCCACAATAGTTAGCCAGGATAAACTGTTGTCATTATTTCACGTCAATTAGGCACTCATAAATATTTTTAATTCACTTATTAACACTTTTGATCTTGCCTGTAAAAAAATGTTCACCCTGCCAGTGTTTGGTATCTTTTTTTCCCAGCACAACATAAACAATATGAACTAACTTTTATTTATTTGTTTTTTTCACTTAGACATACTATACTGGAACAAGTGATGTTATTTGCTCATGCCGGCGTGATCGAGGACGTGGAAGGGCTAAATAATGAAAAGCACAAAAGGTGGATTATCTTACATTTTGGTCAATATCTCCACAACGGCTGGGAGTCGAGGCACCTGCCTTGGCTCGCTGGCTCTGCACAATGAAAACCAAAATAATCTTAAAAAGGGGATTTTGTATTACTTTTTGCAACTATCTTTTCCATGAATTGTTCCTTCGCATGCCACACACACACACACACACACACACCAATTGTAGGTAGCAAAGCGTTGCTCACCAGAACCATGGGAACAAGAGCACATCCGTCCAATTTTATCTATATATTAATAGCAATAATAGAGTATTTATTTGGTTGCCAGTTTTCCACGCCAAGTGAGCAAGTTTGTGTATGTAGGGAGATAAAACGGATTTAGCATGGGAACAAGAACACACCCATGACCTTTGTCTATTTTTTTATTTTACTCTCCCTGCTTCCACGTCTCTCTCTATCTCCATTTCTCCCTCCAGGAACACACTATCTGTAAATCTCTCTCTTCCATTTTCACCCCTTAGTCTGTCAGCTAATGCATTCTGGTTGTGACCCTGCCTGAATAATTTTTCTTTCCCTCTCTTCCTTCTCCTCCGCCCCAGCTTTCTTTCTTTCTCTCTCTCCATTTGCCTCCCCCCCACCCATTCCCCTCGACCCTCTGTCCTCTCAGATCTATATTTAATCTCTCTCAAATTTTTATTTTCTTTTATTTGGTCACTTTCCTCTTTTCCTTGTCTTTTCTTCCAGCATGTCTCGGAGCAATAAAGTCCACTTTAACATTCAGAGTCAGACAAAGCTTTCAGTATTTAAAGTAACTGTGAATCACACGCAGGACCAGATTTTTCTCTCCTCCCACCCTCTTTTCTCCTTCTCACATCTTTAATGTATTTTTCATGTCAATCATCTTATCCGTAATACCACTGTAGGAAAGTGCTTTACCACAGATGGTGAATCACACAAGGACAAACACAACCAGCCTCCTTTCTCGCGTTTTTTTTTCTCTTTTTTTACTGCGCTCCCTCTCACTCCGTCTTTCTCTCCACTTGATTCTCTCCTTGGTGTGCGTCAAACAGGAGCCCACACAATGTTTCAAGAGCAAGGGGGAGAGATTTCCTCTGTTCACTGAAAGATGAGGAAGGGATGGATGGGAGTGCTGGGGGAGGATAGACTAAAGGAGATGGGTAAGTAAAGGAGAGATGACAACAGGAATACTGGAACAGGAGGAGGAGGGGTTGATGGCAAGAGGAAGAAGGAGAGGGATACAGAAGCACTTATTCGCATCTGTGCACCTACCTGGGTGCAACACTGACTCATGTATGGGAACTGAAAGCCCATACAAAGAGCAGAATGGTAAAAAGCAACGGCAAAAACAGTTTTGAAGGAGACAAAGTGGGGTTGCTGACGAGCTGACAGAAAGAGGACAGAAAGGCCTGACAATAAAGGAGAGGAGAGCAAAGTGCTTTTCCTGCCAGCGATTACAGGACAAAGGCAGAAAACAAGTCAAGAGCATCTGTAGTTTTAACAAGAAACAAGAGGGAAAGAGAGCTGCCATAACCGACACGCCAGCTCACCTAATGAGTCTGTGTATCTGTGCAGTGACCACCTGAGATAATAATCTGATATTCAGTTACCGTGCTCCACACCCAGCACCTGCGCTGCGAGTTCACATTGAATGTAAAACTTTTCTGCATGCAGAATATAAATAAAACAATATCATTCAGTGTTTTACATCTTTTAGGAGAGGGCATTTTGTGAAACAGCATTGCATCTTTTTAAGGGGGGAGGTGTATCTATGACATTGTGATCATACACAGACTGTATGAATATTTAGGATTTTTTTTCCATCTCTATCAGATAAAAGATACGAATAATGTGAACTCTGCTGCTCCATTTTCCATTTTACCTCCTTAATAAGAAGTCCTCTAAATTAATGTTTCATGAATTATGAATTAGTCTCCATATGATACTGAAGTACTGTGTAAATCGTGTCTGCTGTTCATCTATGCGCACTATTAAAACAAGTTAATGTACCTCGCCCTTCAGCCTTCAGTGAGAAGATTTATTCTGTTACTGGAGAGATTTAAACATTTAAAGACGCTCTTACATCATGTCTTGCAGAGCAGAGATGCGCCCCCCCCACTGTCACACCTCCTCTGTGATGTTTCTCTGCATGTGTTGCGTCCTTGAGCGAGGAGATGCCTTTTTGTAGCATCACAATGACATTTACCTATCTATAGGAGACGTCACGTGATGTATTGTCCCTATAGCAACTACGTGTGCTGCTGGTATGTGACACGTTTCTATAGCAACTACCAGCTGTGTGCACGAGAATGACAGGTATATCATTAGCACCAGTACATCCTGTTAACAGAGGTGCATTTCCCATGGATGATTTTAATTTGTATTTTTATTTCTGTGCGCAGATATTGGACAAAAACAAACCTTTATGTCACCGCACATGGTTTGGCACCATTTCTCTCCACCTCTCAGTTTTAAAGAGGTGTGATGGAGAGGGGGGAGGAACGGAGGGCACAGGAAAGGATGCTGGAGCAGAATTGGAGGGGAATGGATAGAGGCACCAGGGAATTGGCAAGTGGGATGAAGAGGACATGGTGAAAGGGAGACACCAGGGATGAAAAGAGAGGGTGCGAGCAACACAGAGTTTGGCATAAAAGGTGCTTGCAAAAAATCCCTGATTTTTTTTGCACCGTCAACATTAACGTGTTAGCGTTGGGTTCGGGGTGTTAATTGCATCTTGTTTATGCGATTCGTTGCTGGGGATTCTGCGAGCTCTGCGATTCTCCAACAATTCCACACATTAGCGAAAGAAAGCGACGGAGAGTGTGGACGAGGAGAGAGAACAGGACAGGCTGGACAGAGAGATGAGAGGAGTGAAGTACGGGGGAGAGCGAGGCTGCGAGAAATCAGGACCAGAGGAAGACAGCCAGAGGGGGGGAAACAGGGGAAGTGCTTTGATATGAATGTAACAAACTCCAGAGACTTTTTTGCACTCGAGACGGACGCTGAAGAAAAAAAAAGTTTTGTCTCGAGTGACTCACTTCAGTGGACTGTTTGCTAACACATCATGAAGAAAGGCGTCCAATAAGATAGAGTGAGAGGAGAAGCAGGAAAGGGGAGGTGTAATGAGAAAGGAATGAGCAGGACGATAAAAATGGAGTGCGGTGAGGAGAAAAGAATTTGCATCCATTACGTCTCCCATAGTAATACAATGGCTCATGTGTTTTTGTTTCTGTCATAAACTGCTCTGGACTCTGAGGCCAAATTGCTTTAATAGGTTTATAGCTTTTTTTCTCACCTGAACAGCATTTAAATGCGAGAAACAGACACCCCCCCCCCACAGACCCCTGCTGCTACAGTTAAGGTCACCTGCCATAGTCACAGAGCTGGGAGTCAGACATGGAAGACTTCCCCAAAACCAACATCAGTGAGTACTATTTTAGTCTCTCTGGTGTGTCATGACAAAATTAGCCAAATGTTTTTTTAATGTCTGTGCAGAATATCAAAAGTCCGTTTCATTTCCGCTCTCTCGCTTAGACTGATGGAAGTTAACCTGCACATGCCAAGGGCAAATATGCAGTGGACACTATCAGATGTTTGTACAGCCTGTTCTTGACAAGGTTTTTAACTCAAAGTAGCAATAGTGAAATAAAAAGACTGATCTTTTGATGCAAGGGTCAAAACTTAAGTACTTTATGTAACAGTAGACCGACACCACTGTCAAACACAATATTACAAACGGAGTTCAGGTTGTTGGAAACCTGATTTTATTAGATAAGAATAAAGTGTAATCTTTAATATTAATTTTCAGGTTATTCAGTAAAATCTCAAAACCTACCTAACTTATTCAGTGGGGCCACTGCCATATCTGCCATTTTATGTTGGGTCAACTTATTTATAGTATAGTATGATATAATATATAATATAATTCCACATAATATAGTACAATATAGTATGGTATAGGGTAATATAGTGTTGTATACTGCAATATAGCTTAATATAGAATAAAATGCTACATAAAATATCAAAATACTACCACTAAGACATTATAGTGGACTAACTGACTGAGGACAGACTTTTTTTGGCTGTGTTAGAGGATGTTTCAGCCCATTAACCACAAACTGTGTACACTTATTATTGCATTAATCAGCAGATAATCACTTCACCAAATGGATGCTGGGAGGAAATGCAGTTACAATCAGACACAGGTTTAGGAAATCCTCTTAGCATCTGCCTTCCAAAAAACCCAAAACCCATCATCCTATAATGGAAGTTCACATGATCCTTTTAGCAGTGTCCGTGTTTACTTTTTTTGCCTTCTGGGTTTCATTTGTTTAGACAAAATCACAAATGTGATACTTTTTGGCAGCAGGGCCTTAGACGTGGGATGTTCCTAAAGTTTTCTTAAACACACTAACATGAAGGAGTATGGAAAACTCGGGCCACTGCAATTGCATTACTACACAATGATAACACAAACAGTTTCCTGTAAAGAATAATCTCTCTAAAAAAAATAGGAAATGTTTGAGAAAGAACCAGCATCTTGGACTAGCCCAGTGGTGGGCAAGTGTTTTGTTGCCACACAGCCTGTGTGTCTCTGCACTGTGATTTCTTACACTTTGAACAGCAGTCCATTACTGGTCATGTTATTTTAGTTTTAGTATGTTACTTTTGTTAGTTCGTTTGTGTTTGAAAGTCATTAAACTGCACCTGAACCGCAATCCACACACACAAGTGTTTTCAGTCACTCCAGTTAATTATGTTGTATTCACATCATATAGGATGGATGGAAGATGTGGGAGGAATTTGTAGGTTTATGATGTGATATCGCTTGATAACAGTTGTGCTTTCATAGCTTAAAATACCATCCATAGACCCCGTAGCTCCATAATTATACATTTTGGGCATAATTTTCTAAAATAACAGACGTTGGCTGATGTGAAGCATTTATATTTATGAGTTTTCTGGCATTAAGCTGAAAACAGTAGAGCGTTCAGAAAAATTAATCTTTTCCTGATGTAAATACAACTTGAGTGGTGACTTTAATACATTTAACACATTAGAAAAACATTTTGCAATAACTCTGATGAGACACAATGATGCCATTAGCATGAAAGTGAACGAGGCTGTGTCAGGAGTTATTTGAGGTCAAAATGTAACATATCAATATGTGCAACATGACATACAGGAGAGTGAGGATGATGTTAGTTAATCTCAGTCAGTTCACACCCACACAGAGAGAGAGGCACTCGAATCAGGCAAGAAACACCTGTGCAGGAGCTTTTGTGATATAGCATGAGGAAATAGCTTGCAGTTATCACATTTTCCAACATTTAGTTGGTTCACAATGTCCAAAGTCTTGTTTTCTACCATGACTGATTAGAGTTGAGTCACAGACCGGACTGAAATTAAACGATATCTAAATTTGAGTCTGGCTCCTGAGTACTCAGACCTCTACATAACAAAAGCATTCTGTCTCTGTCCTTCTTGCACCTCTTTAAAGAAACAGTTTTTTGGATTAAAACATTGTTTCATGTCCATTTTATTTCAAGTTCAAAAGGAAACTGTCCATCATTACTGAAGACCAAAACGGCGAAAAGACCACTTAGACCACTCAGCGGGAAAGAGGAAAAAGAAGAAGAATGGGCAGGAGATAAACAGAAAGCGAGCGTGTTTGTGCACTGCTTTACTATACAGAGTCACGGTCAAGGGTGAGTCATCTGTCTGGAGAATATGTCACTTTGTGTTTTCCCGCTGACCTTTCGGCAGCACATTTTCTGATGCAGGCGCTCGAGTGTCAAATCCTGCAGCCTCTTCACCATCTTGTTTGTTTTCCTCCTCATTATTTTGATGATACATACTGAGGTTTTTTTTTAAAGTCTCGCATCCTTCACACCGCATCAGTGTCATTGCCTCGTGTGATAAATTGAGCTCTACTCAATTGAATTAAGTTTTGAATTGAATCATCAGATGCTCATGCCAGACGTGTGTGTGTCTGTGTATGTGTGTGTGTGTGTGTGTGTGTGTGTGTGTACACTGGAGTGAGACCCCTGTTGATTCCAGCAAAATGACTCACTCCGTCTTCCTCACAATGCCGATTTTCAGTCACTCACCCACACTCATCCTGAGGCACGAGCTGTCCTCAGCTGCCCTGCAGCAGTGGTGCCCAAACTGCAGTCCTGGGACCTTTGTGGGGTCCATGTTTGGACTGTAGAGGCTCACTCACCAGAGAATATCAGATATCAGATATTCCACTAATAATCTGTTTGTCACAAGCTAATAGTTTGTGTTTAATTTGGCCTCTAAAACACTCTCAGTGGAAACAGGATTGATGTCTTAAATCAGATGAACGTGAAGATTTTCCTCAGGTGGGGGTCTCTAGAATAAACTATCAGGCTTGTGCACCTCTCTATGGGAGTCATAGAGCAGCAAAGAGCTGACCCAGGGGTATTTAAACAGGATTATTCAGTTAGTGGATATGTGTGAAGGAGGATTAGCTCATATGTTGCCCGACTTCTTAATGATTCTCAAATTAAACTCAGATGCGTTCCTGCGTAAAACGTTTGGCAGCAAAAGATGTCTCACTGCGAGTCATTTGGCTCAGTGAGTTACCTCGGGTCTTCAAACAGCTCTCAAGGTGACACTTACTCCTAATTCAACAACATCATTTAAATCACACTAAAGGCAATAAAACCGGTGACAGAGCATCTGGTGTTAAAAAGCTCAAAGGGTATTTTCTGTACTGTCAGGTTTGACCTTCACTGTGCAGACTAATGTATACAGGGGGCAACAGAACAAGGCCGTTGTCATATTCATCACATTTCTCTCGGTTTACCCTCAAGCCAGGTTTAAGACGTAAGAGTGTTTTTTTATGACGTCACAACTGGGAGCCAATCGTGGTCCAGTTCTCAACTTGCACACGTGTGATGTGGGAGCTCGCACGCGCACTGTGTGTAGACTTTATAATAAAGTGAGAGACATCTTGCAGCCATCAGTTTCTTGATATCACAACAAGGGAGTAGGAGTTGATGCAATTTAAAGATTTTTAACATTCACAGACACAAAGTATTATTCCAACCAAAGTATTTGATATATCTTAAAACATGCTTGGAAGGGATCTTTAAATGTTGTTGGAGGGGCTTAAAATAACATTTGACCCTTTAATGATGACCTCCGACCTGTCTTTGAAGGCATGAATGTGACATCATGCCTTGTTATGCTACTAAGAAATGAATTATGATAAAGAGAAGAGAGCAGGATGGTATGAAGAAGTGTCCTCTGGAGCCTTGTACAGTGAAGAGATCACAGTATTCCCTCATCAATCAATCAATCATTCAATAAACATAAGCACACACAACAACATACACTACTGTAAGCTGCTCTTATCTTACATAATATTAAAGATATTCTGTCCAATAATTGCCCTCAATTACAGCAGGGAGATGGCAAATAGATGTAGCCCCCATGTTAAATCCCCTCGTCCATTAAATATTAAACTAATAGTCATAAAATATGGATGGAAGTAGAAAGAAAGACAGGGGGAGCTGTCAGCTTCAATTGTTTCAAGGCGAGAGTTGAAAGAGTTTGGAGAGCTCAAACACAGCTTCAGCTCTTACCGTTGCAGAAAAGCACAGTTTTCTCAGTCACTGTGTCATCAGGCATGGAGTGGGACTAGGCTGTAACCTGGGGGGGGAGTAAAGAAAAAAAAAAGCCATCTTCCACTTTGAAGGCTACTTCCACTGATATGCAGGATGACAGGAGGAGGAGGAGGATGGGCACTCACAAACGAGGTCCTTAATGGAGGAGCTGCAGTGTCATTATTACAGTTTGTCTGGGTCAAGCTGGGAGTGGGGAGCTTTCAGGGAGTCTGCTTTGGAGACTTTATTTATTTTATTTGTACGCCATCTGGAGAGAGAGGATGTGCGCTCCGGACAAAAGGCGGAGGAGAGACGCGCTCCTTGTTACGACCGATGGAAAAATCCTCAAACACATCCAGCCTATTTAAAGTCGTAAACGCTCAGGTTGTAATCTCCCGGCGGAATAAAATAGTCCGCGTTTCATTGGGGAAAGATGTCACGTCCTTCCTGGTTTCGCCGTGACGCGTAAAACTCTCGCTTTCCCGGTATCCGCGTCCAAAAACTTGACAATCACATCACCAAAAAAAAAAAGAAAAAGGAAAAAAATTAAACTCTTAAAAAAAGAAAAACATCTCAGCAGCAAGTTGTTGCGTTTGAAACGAAACGGTGAGCAGCGAAAAGCGTGTTTTTATCCCTCTGAGCCGGAGAGAGACGAGGCGGCTCCATCCAATTCCTCCAAAGCGCTTCTGGTGCTTGTGGGAATGTGCGAGGCTTTTGTGTGAGTGTGAGGTGTGTGTGAGTGAGAGAGAGAGAGAGAGAGAGAGAGAGATAGATGGGGGTGAAGTGAAGCACTGGGATGGATCAGCTTGTGATGTTAAATGTATTTCTGTGGGATACTGAATGCACCTCAAGCGCACAGGAAATGCATTCATACATTCCTGCAGCAGCAAATGTGTGTGTAAGCGTTAATACTGAGCAGAGAGAGCCTGTGTGTTCATGCAAGATATGAAACAAATGCCCAGATGTTAGGAGTTATCGGCACAACCAGAGCCCCGTGTTTTTGTTAAACTTTTTTTTTTTATGTCTCTCTGCACAATGAGAAAGAGGAGGGCAGCAGGCACGTTGCAGATGTTGGCATGTGTGTCATTTCCTGTATTTACATGCTGGTTCTGACTCAAAGAAAATACACCCAGCTGGGGCGAGGTGGAGGGAATGTAAGACTGACATTTGGGCAGATATATCTCAACAATGAGCTTCATATGTGTGTGTGAAGGGAAGAGAGAGAGGCCACTGTTTGTTCAGATGGCTGTAAGTTGGCGTGAAATGAAACACCCAGGAGGCACCGTGGTGCAGCTGAACATGTGAACACTGGATACACATTTGTGCGCAATCATTAGGACACTGCGTCGACCTGGAATCTGACCGTGACACTCTTGACCTCAACCCCAACCTTAACTCTTATTTTAACGCTCTCCCTGCACCACACACACATGCACACACACTAAAAATAACCCCTCATGGTCCCCTCAAGCATCACTTTCTTTACGCTCATGTAGAGACATATGGAGCCTGTAAGATCACACAATAAAAGCCTCATCTGGTTGACACACAAAAGTCACTCTTAAACGCATTGGACAGTTAATTGAGGTTCCCATGGTAGTCACATTCCCGGTGCCACTGGTCAGTCCGCTGCTATATTTACATTCCTCGAGAGATCGAAATGAAAACACGCTGTAGAGGGGAGAGGAAAGAAGACGGCGAGATGTGGAGAGAGAGTGTGGGAGAAAAAAGTAGAGGAGAAACAAAGCCTTACATTGTTTAATGTTGCATTTTCGAGTTTACGAGACCACTCTGGGGTTTTGGGATTTACGAAATGTGTTGACTTTTTGTTGTTATGCTTATTGTAAGCAGCTGTGGTCAGAAGTCTGCAGCTAAATAATTAAAGGGGGGAACTGTAATTGAGGGGAGTTTTGGAAAGAAAAGCGTTATGCAATGAGGGGGAAGAAGGAGGACGGGAGGAGGCAAAGGGAGGAGGTGGAGAACAGGAGGCGGAAAGAAGGAGACAGAGAAAGGGAGCATCGTTTGAAATGGGAGTACCTCAATGGATCAAAGTGTGAGTGACAGGTAGGGAGATTGGGGAAGGCCAACAGAAGACATACAGGGGTCATCTGAGGTTCAGTGACTGAGTAAATGGCTGGAGGAGGGAGGAATGTGTAAGTAAGCCATTTTTATTATCACTTAATTATTTATTCTATAAAATATCAGATAATAGTGAAAAGAATGGCCATTAAACCATCCCAGAAGCTACTTAGATACTTCATATCTTGTTTTGTCCAATTGACACTTGAAAACTAAAAGAGATTCAATTAACACTGATATAAAATCCTCTCTTGGGAAGCTTGGATCAGATGAAAAATGACAGACTCCCCCACTTCCCCCACTTGTCATGCAATCGCAGTCCTGCCTTTTCTCCCAGATACCTGTTGTTGCCAATTGTTCTGTATCTAGAATGAATTATGACCTATCACACTGCATCTTTATGTGGTGTCAAAATCTGTACCACACACACACACGTGCACACCGAATGATAATTACATCCTCTCTACTCCTACAACACGCTCTGCTGACATCTCCCCTTCTCTCATTGTGTGTGTCGAATTGATTTCCAGAGAATTTAAAAACAGATCCGGAGGAACGGCGTGTTGATTTCTCCTCTTCCGCGGATACGACACAGATTGTTTAAACTCACTCTTGCGGCATAAACAGTCCGCCTGGATACAGGAGCACTCTGTTGAATTGTCTCTATCAGTCCCATTTTTCATACTCAAGTTATATTAAGTCTGGAGCCGGTGACGTGCCTTTTACTGATATCTAAATGTACCTCAAGGGTTTGTTATATATTTAAAACAGGCGACCAGAATTACAGTTTGTTTTATCTGCACTGTGCTCCTTGAAAGAAAAGCCTGTTGTTTGTCATTTGAGTTTTAGTGTGGGCTCAATAATTCATAAGTGCCTTGAAATCCATCTAAAATGCTGTTAAGCTTCAATGTTTCACTGTTATTTCACCACTGCTGAGCTCTACTTCTGTTCGTCTAAAACAAGGTTTTCGGGTCACCTTAGAGATGATGCTTTATTCTAAATTGTCGCATTTACTTCACTGAGCTGATGGTGGGGATTTCTGCACACCATCACAGACTAATCTTGACTCGCAGTGCTGATAATCAAGTTATTCTCTCTCACACACACACAGCACATGCTCTTAAAGATCTGCTTCCTTGCTGAGAGTTTGATGAGAAGATTGATGCCACTCTCATGTCTGTATGGTAAATATGACGCTACCAGGAGCAGCTGATTAGCTTAGCTCAGCTTAGTATGGAGCACTGGAGTGGCTGTAGATAGAAAGAAAAAAATATTTTAATTGCATGTTTTACTACACTGAGTCCTCAAAATGTATTGTGTTTGCATGAGATACAAATAGTTTGTTAAATTCATTACTATGTTTTAATTAACTTGTTCGCACACATGAATTTATGGCAGTACACAAGGCCCTGTCAATCAGTCCAGCCAGCACCTGATTACAGCACTTGTCCACGGTGGTAGCTACGGACAGAGGCTCTTTAATGATAATGAGACATGTTGACAACACTTCATGTGCAAGGGATTACTGTTAGTAAAATGCAATTAACAAGGATATTAAGAGCTTGTGGATTATATCGTCGGCAGTATGCTGGTCTGTTGTGTTGGCGATCTGTAAACACACTTTGCATGAATAAATCAAAACCTGTTAAGAAACACATCAAAATGCGCAAACAAATTGTGCCTGCTGAATACGCAATAAGATTTAGAGTGCTCAGTGTATGAAATGTGGCCTATAAATATAAATATTTTTATCTCAATGGCCACTCTGGGTCTCTGCAGCTTAGAGATGGGGGGAAACAGCAAGCCAGGATCAGTTGAAGAGTGACTATCTACCTCCCAGCACCTCTAAAGCTCAAACTGTGTGTCTGGCTCTGTCTTGACCTGGTTGTAAAAATCCTAAACTGTCTTGTACTGATTGACTTTTGTTGTGTTAGTCAAAAATCTAACATCTCAATTAAAGAGCTTTAGAGGTGCTAATGGGGAGATTTTGTTACTCTTGGACCTCTTTCCACCTCTTTCCACTCTCTGAGCTGAGCTAAGCTTATCAGCTGGTTCATATTTAGTATATAAACATAAGTGTGTAATCAATCTTCTCATCTAACAGCAAGAAAGTGAATGTGGAACTATTCCATTAATCCCAGATGATGAATGTGTGCAAGTTTGTTTACATCTTCATTACCGAGCCACGAACGACAATGTGATATCACTTTAACACTTCAAAAATCAAAGTAAAAATTCATCATTCGTGCAACATCTGGAGATATAAAATGAGAAGTCTGTATAAGTGAGCTTTATAGTAATAAAATGTACCACTAAACACACACACAAACACACAGGGATGAATAGCTGTGACGCCTACCTTGCTCTATTTGTGCCCCCCACCCCCCACCCACTGCCCTGCGCTCCATCACTATGGTTACAATGATGCAGGTTACCGTGACAGCCAAGTCAACCCCACACTCACACAAAGGCGCACGTGCATGTGCTCCGCCACACACACAGACATTACGCAGGCTGTGACGCTGGAGGAGGGAAAACGTAGAGTTTCTTTAGCTATTTCTGGAGGGAGAGCGGGATGTTGAACTGGCGTCATTTCTGCATTCACCTGTCTCTTTTTTTTCTTCCTTATCTCTCTTTTCATGATGGATGAACAGAGCATTCCTCTCTGATCTGTTTTCATTCAAAATCTCAAAAGGTAAATAAAACATGAGGCAGAAATGATTCATGGCAGCATTATCAGAAATCTATACGCATGAAATGCTGCATCGGGAAGCATCTTATCTGCCGCTGCCAGACCTCAGCACGTGGCTGACATCTTCTCTTGTTCCTGTTCAGGTTCTTCAGTGGTGGATTAAGTTCTCTGGGTGGGTGTGTGAAGCTATGCTACCACCTAGTGTTCACAGCCAGACAGGATTTTAATCATGTTTCTCGATTTTGGCTCGCAGATTTCTGGAAAGCTGGACTTCCAGGATGAGTCACAGATCAGAATGGGGGTTTAAAAAAAGACTCACCCAGTCACACCATATAAATACAAGTAAAGGTCATGTTTAGTTGTTGCACCAAAGGTTACAACTAATAACTGTTGGGATTAACAATTCATTTTGGGGATTATTGTTTTATTTTGGTTCGTAGCAATGAGATATCACAATTTCCTAGAGCCTGAGGTGACATATTCAATAATTTATAAACCCAAAGGTATGAAGTTCTCCACCATAAAATGCAAAAGAAATGTAAAAGTAAATGTTTTTGTCTTGAAAAGTGGCTTAAATCAATGATCAAAATATTAATTAAATATTCTGTTGATTAACTAATAGATCAATCAGTTAATCAGTTAATGTGTTTTTCTTATGGTTTCTAGTTATTTGAAGGAGTAGAGGCATTAAAAGTAAGGATAGAGGAAAAATGAGAAATTCAGAATAGAAGAATAGAAGGAAGAAAAAAAATGAGACAGACACCACCGGAGAGCTGAAAGAAGGAAACATAAAGAGGATGTAGAATGACTGGAAGCAACAAAGTACGGAGAGGGATAAAGGAAGGCAAGAAGATATAAAAACAAAGAAGAAAAGGAAGAAAGAAAGTAAAATAAATGCAATAAACTGTTATGTGGCTTGACTAAATCTAAAAATAAATCAGTGTCTGTTTACTTCCTGAACTATTTAGTGTCAAAACCGGCTTCCTTCTCTATGTATGCGAGCACGCCTGTACAAGAGTATGTTTACCTTTATCCGTTTTCAGGATTTACTCAGACTTCTTAGTAATAATCCCATTTCTTCTAATCCAGCCCTCGCTCCTCCCACCCACCCCCCCCAAAACATGCTCTCTTACACACACAAATGCACACATGTAGCCTGCATCCTCTCATTCAGACCAGCGGCCATTCATGTTGTTGGACTACTGTTGTCGTTGTTGTGGATTCACACTCATAAAACGGCATGGACCTCTCTCCCTCAAGACTACGCCCAGTGATACATGGGTAAGGACGCTGTGCGATGGGGGAAAGTGTGCTAGAACAGGGTGTTGAGCACTGTCTGTAAGTCTCGGTGCGAAGCGGGTGGCATTAATGTGTCTAATGGAGCTAAGTGGTGCTCAAAGTAAATACCAGATAAAGAGTAATAAATAAAGATGATGTAACATCAACTTAAGCACTACCTTATCTGCCACGAGCAGTTTCATACAGCACAACAGACTATTTGTTCCAATTTACTGATTGTCATTTGAATAATGTCATCCTCATTAGTCATAATCAACATTTAACAGAGCAGTTTATGTCCTAATGTCACAATTAAACTGTTTGCTCTTTCCAAGCATGCGTTTGAGCGACTTACAGAAACTCACCAAGCTCAAGGGTTAAAATTAAAGTCTCAAAGCTGGTTTTAAAGTGTAGTTTGTTTTACAGTACAGTCTAGTTCGGAGGTGACAAACAAACTAGGGTGTTTAGCCGTCTCTGAAGGTATTAGTATAAGCTCGGCCACTTTTCCTGCTTTCAGACACACCCACATCGCCATGGCTGTCTGAACAGGATGAGACTAGATTCCATGTGGTGCACAACAAGGCCCTCCATAAAAATAGTTTAAAAATTTATTATACGTTTATTTTTTATGGTATTTATTATTCCATTTAGAGCCTCAAGATACAGCCCCAATACTTTTGAATGTTGCTCGTCTTCTTCCATGTACAAGTACAGGAGGACGAAACTGAAGACAGTCGGTACACCTTAGCACCATAAATAAAAAAATTAAATGAATGAGATTTCCACTAATGACAATGTCCTGACAACAGATATTTTCTAACTTAAATCTTAAATCACAAGTGCAGAAAACACTTAGCTGATTACTTCTTTAAGTCATTCATAAAGCAACAAGACCAAACCGGCCGCTCTCTGTGAGGCTGCACTTCATCGCTAACGTTCCAGCGCTGACAATGTTTACGTGCTGATATTTATCAGATGTGATTGTCATGTTCACCCCCTAAGTTTAGTGTCTTAGCATGCTAACATCTGCTTATTAGTATTGAACACTGAAGTACATCTTAGACTTGGAAATGCAATTGGTTTTGCAGGTATTTGTTCATACACTAAAGTATCAGGGGATCACCAAAGTCAGCAGGATTTACTTTCTAGAGACCAAAGTTGTATACAAATCCATTCAATAGTTGTTGAGACATTTCAGTCTATTTTATAACATTGACTTTCCATCCAGTTTAAGGCAATATCTTGGACTTTAGGGAACTGTGACATTTTACAGACTGAAGTATCAATGCATTATTAATTAATACATTACACGATTGCTCCGGTGCAACAGATGGAGTCAAAAGTATGTTCCTTTGAGGGGACAGTGCAGCGAAAGTTGTTCGTTTTGTCATCTTACCTGCGGTCTCTATCGCAGCAGATGTTTGAAGTGTCACAGCAGGGTGAGGCACAGCTGGAGCTAAAACGATTAAAGATGACACTGTTCCTGTTAGGTGTGCCAGTGAGCCGGTGAGCCAGCAGGCAGAGCGGCCTGGCACCGGCACACCTGACTGGATTGCGGCCCGTTATTAATGTAATTACTTATACCTGTGTTTGACAAGCTGAAATGTCGGCTGCGAGATGGAGCCTTTCATCTCTCTTCCGAGGGTGTCATGTAACCCGTTTCCTGTGAGGGCTGCAGTTAATCATCTATGAAAGGAGACTTTAGAGAGCAAGCAAGCAAAAGACTGCCTGCTGCTTATCTGCTGCCACGAAACGTTTGGTTTCCTGGGTCACGTAGGAGGAAACGGAAGAGAAGAACAGGAGCTGTTAGCTCTGGGACGCACTGGAGGTATAAAATAAAGATCACGTCTGTCCTGTAAATATCTCCACATGTAGAGTTTTCTCCTCAGATTAAAATCATGGGCATAAAAGGTTTATATTTCTCTCAGTATTTATAGTCTTGTTTTCTTGGTTACTGCCTTGTTTATTTGAAGCAAACATCTGCAGATGATCGATGGAGGACATTTCAAAAGCCAAAAAGGCACAAAATTTCATCTATTCATTGATTAATGACTCTCGTATACTGCATGTAATTGATTTTAGTGTTTTACCTCGCACAGGGTTGTAATTTCAGCTTGTTTCAGCAGTTAAATGAAGGAGAAATGAAATAACTATGTAAATGTGCAGGCAGGAAGAAACAGTATATGCAGTGGTAGGGCACAGATGAACTATTATTCAATAAAAGTGACTGAAATGACAGATAAGACACTGCTGGTTCCTCACTGACTCCCTCAGAAAGAAAATCTTTTACTCAATAGGAACCTGAGGCTTTCAGAAATTCCAGCAGGTGTTGTGCGAAATTAAAATCATCACACCCACGGGGAATTATTAGTCAGCAGGTGTAATGTAGGATAACAGTTTGGTCCTCTCCTCAGGTTGTCCTGCAGAATCTGTTGATGTGCATGGTGTGCTTCTACTCTCTCTACTACCTCGCGGTCAGTCTCTGCATCGGGCTACTCAGGTACACAAAAACACAGACACACTGCAGTTACAAAGAATTAAGGCTAGGGTAACCTGCTCCTATGTTAAAGTTCATTTCAAACATGATAAATAAGGATTGAGGTGGACTTTTGCTGTTTATAGTTTATGCGCATCTTCATCTCCTTCTGGTGTCTGTAGGGTTCATGAGATCAACAGCTTGTTGGCTCCATTTGACTACACAACACAACCGTCATGGCAGAACCCCAAATACCTGGGTGAGTAGCATAGGTGGAGTGTAACTAACTACATTTCTTTGAGTATTTAAGTTTTATACTACTTAAATATTTCTACATATAAGAGATCAATGACAACAGCCTGAAGAAAAACTTAGGACTTGTGTGATATCACTTTTGAATGTGTGTTTGTAAAGCACATCAGAAAGGAAGAAAAGATGAGACAGGAGCTACTTAACTTTAATCACGTGTTGGTCTCCCTCCCTCCAGTCAGTGTAATTTCCACAGAAGTGACCTATGTTTTGGGAGGGCTGGTGTTCGCCTGGATCGTAGAGGAGTGGGTCTGGGACTACGCCATAACAGTCACTTTGCTGCATGTCGCAATGACTGTGGCAGGTAAACACACATACACAAACACACACACACAAACACACACACACACAGAAAGTGGATCAATAGAGCGGAAGAGCTGATAGGATTGAAGGCCTGGTTATACAACTGGATATCGTGGCTGTAGTTTAAAGATGTATAGGCCCACACACACAGACGCTGTCTATTTGTGTCAATTTTTTTTTCATTTAGAGGACGAAAACACATTTAAATTAAACAACTTCCACAACAGTACACAAAAAAGTATTAAAAAAGTATTAAGTTAATGAATTAAAAAACAGTCAAACTTGCATCCATGTTTTCTGCATCTTTCACTCATACATAAAATGACTATGTGCAGTATGTTTTATATGCAGGTAGTTTTTACATTTTAACACGCAATTTCCATGTTTTGGCAGTGATGTCAGATTTCCCTTCAGCTGAGCACTGGTGGGTCGCTCTGGGTAAGATTTACACTTTCTCTCTACCCCTTCATATATATTCTTATCTGTCTCCAGTCCCATTTGCAGGACATGAAAACACTATTTTTTTCCATCTCCTTCTCCGTCTGTTCAAGATATTACTTCCGCCCGTCCCCGGACTCACCATAACTCCTACATCCCTTCTGTTTCAGACTTTTTGAGGACAGCCTCCAGCTTCCAAACCTTGCTTTGATTAATCTCTTTTTCTTATTTATTTAATCCCTCTCTGTGCAGGTTCAGGCCTGGTGATGATGATATTTGGAGGACAGCTTCTAGCCTATAAACTCTTCAGAAGCAACTTTGTCTATCCAGCTGAACTACAGAACTTCTAATGAACACGATGAGGAAAGCTTTTAACTGGCTTACTGGTTAATCTCAGGTCCGGACATCCCGACGGGTTCACTTTTCAAAGATTGTACTGCTACAGTAGGTTTATGTTAACATTGGCATCAGCAAGTGTAGGCTATCAATGAAGAATATACTGTATATTTTATATGAAGCAAGTCCAAGAAACATCGTCTCTAGATAACTTTGTTACCGAGTAGTTAGATTCTCCCTTGTACAAATGTCCCAACTTTTTCCTATTTTTTAAAGATATTCTGTACAGTTTAAATATTATTTTGTATTGTTTATTTACAAACTTCATACTATGATATAAGCTCAAACTAACTGTGGCATTCTGTAAGAGACTTGATTTACAGCTGCTAAATATGACCAGCTTCAAAGAAATTAACTGATATAACTACAATGGTGACTTACATTAGCAATATTTCTGTTGTAATGTTGTATTTGTATTTTTGTGCATAGTTTAGTAGTCTGATAGAGAAAGTTAATTACCTGTTCAGACAGCAAGAAGACAAATCATATCAGTGCACGTGGTGACAAACTATGCTTGCAGAAGGAAAATCTACATCGGACACCAAAAATACATCATGATTATTACAGTACTGTATATATCAGTTCAAACTAGATTTACATTAAACACTGGAAGCAATTTCTGTGTGTGTTTTTGTCTTTGCCAATGTGTTGAATCCCTAATTCAAACACAAAGAGCCCAGTTAAAGTGGCACTGTCTGGAGAAACAAGAAAAAAAGGAACACCTAACAATGGTGCAAAGGGAAAACAGAGAATCAAATTACCTCACTTAAGTAGCTCAATTTTATGCAACTTTAAACTTCTACTCTACAACATCTCAGAGGCACATACTTTCTACTTTTCAAACAACTCATGCTCACTTGTAGAAAGCAACACATCGGCTGAATTAATCTGGTCTACTATACTGGCATGATCCCTCAATAAACAGATTTTGCTGTGAGTTAATCGCAATAAGCCAATACAAAGGATACCAAAATAATTAAATTATGATGACAGTTTGTAAAAAAGTCTGAATTCATGCTTTGCTGGGTCTGTCTGCAAGACGACAAGCAAACAGCTTTTAAAATGCTGTTTTTCTGAATGAAGTTCACATTAATGAGGGCGCTGAAGACCCCCACCTTTAATCCAGAAACAGCTCATGTAAAACACTTATAAAGGGCCATTTACATGCATATTGAGTACTTATACATTGCATACTAAATAATGCTGATAATACATACTCTTATTTAAGATTTTCAATGCAGGAGTTTTACTTGCAGTGGAGATTTTTTTATTGTAGTAGAGGAGTACTGAATTATCACATTTAATTTAAATAAAGAAGAAAAAAAAGACCACACATTCCTTTTCTATTTTCAGAATCATAAACGAGAAAAACAAATTAGAATAAATAGAAAATGGCCCATTTTTTTATTTTTGGCAATTCCTTTTATTGTTTTTCCTTCTGAATTGAAAGATGAAAACGGGTAGACAGGTGACCTGGAAGTTAAAGTAAATATATTGACATAAAAGCCAAGGTAAACATGTAACATTATGCAAGCATCATGCTGTATGGTATACCATGAGGTACTTATCTATAGTCAGCTATGCTATGTATTGCTGTAGAGGGGGCCAGCAGTGAAAACATTTTAGCCACCAAAAAAAAAGACTCATGGATATGTCTTTATTCAAATGTGTCATGGCTTACCCTCAGTGCTGATGAACAGACCACTCAAGGTGTGCTCCCTTTTCAGGAACTCCCAGTGTTGTCTTACTTCTGTAGCAAGGATAATCAACTCCTCCTCCAGTCTCGCTATATACATCACTTTGTCAAACATATTTTTTTTGGGAAGGAAATCGATGCCATCAGGAAATTTGCTCATAAAAATGCCATCTATTTGTCCATAGGGGTTTAAGAAAAAAAAATTAAATGAAGCAAAAATAAAACTAAAAATGCAAAAATGCTAAAATATAAATTATTTTTAAATATTTTCATACATTTTCTATTGTAGACCCCAAAAGATGAATTTTCTAAAATTCTTGTAAATCACTTGTGTTCTGATTAATCCTCATGACAATGAACAGTGTCCCGACAGTACCTGGTACGTGATGCTCTAAATCAGTACTATTGGGACAGAACAAGTAATGCAATTAACATACCACTGGGGGGTAACGGCCAAAGAAATATGTAGCCAGCTTGCAAGGTGTTACTGATGGGGCCAGTTTGCTCTCGGGGTTGGACCATGGTTGTCATGCTGAGCCACACTGATCTCGAGCTTTTGTCACTTTAAAGCAAATCCTTCACCTGAATAGATCTTGTAATCAGTTAATCACAACAAGCTATTTAAGTTTTTTAACACGTCTGGTTATTGAATTTGTGTGGATCAGAATCAGAGTCAGTATCTATATGCATCATTAGGCACAGAAAACATCATGGTGACAGCTGTTCCATAAAAATTATTCAACCTAACTAGGATAACGAATGCAAAAGAGCCAATTTGATTGGTCATGACTGAGGCCTGCCCCAACCATAATAATGTACTCATCCTACATCCTAGTACAGGCCTTTTGACAAATACTTCTTGCTGTGCCATGGATGTGCTTGCATGTCTGGTCACCAAAAAATAAGTTGGAGCTGAGTTTTTGTCTGCATGTGTGTCTAGATTCACAAAAATAGGTCTCTTACTTGTTTCATGTACGTGTAACAGGTCAAGGCTGTTGCATCCAACAGTGTGATGATGTAGGAGAACCATCATTTTTGTCCAGGCCAGTTTCATTAGTTTGTTTTTTAAAATTATTCTGTTGAACCACAATTCAAAAGAAATGTGATTTTCATTTAATTATAATTATTATTATTACTTTTGTCAGTTTCAAGTTATTTCAGTGACCATTGTGGGTGTTTTCTTTAACAGAAGGGTGCCAACAATTGTGTCCACGTGTGTATAAACATAAACATATACAGGTAATGGGTCCGTGAACGTCACATAACAGCAGTCAGTGAAGTGGACACAGACTTTTTGGCCCGCAGCTCGTTAGCAAGGTCACCTGACTGCACAGACCCAAACCCAGAAACTCCTCTCCTTCTCAGTGAGGCCACAGTAAACCTGCCTGACCAGAGGAAAAACTTACCAGCCTGCTAAATGTCACGAAACGGGTTAATGTCCGGGATCCGGAGCTTAATTAGCACCGAGGAGAGGCTGAGGACTCCGGTAAGCTCACCTGCTGCAGGGCCTCCACCAGGCTACATGCTAATTAGCTAATTAGCTATCAGGTGTTCATGTGGGCGATGGACAGAGGGACTCCAGAAAATACACTGAAACTTTCACAGTCTTTTCTGAAGCTAATTAATAAGCCTTCAATATTTATTTGAATGAAATCACAACGTATCTTTTAACATTTAAAGTAAAGGATGTTTAGATACATTTGGTATAATAATAACAATAATAATAATGATAATAATAATAATAATAATGATAATAATAAGCACAAGAAGAAGAATACACATAATAATAATAAAGAAGAAGAGGAAGAAGAAGAAGAAGAATACACATAATAATAATAATGATAATGAGAAGAAGAAGAATACACATAATACATTTTTATAACTATAACTATTTTTAACAAAAACAACACTAGGCAACAGATGTTTATTTTATAACCTCATGGATTTTATGCAACATTAACATTATCTGCTCAAAGTTGAATGTTAATTTTGACATAAACCCAATAAATGGTTATATGCAATGTCAGGAAAGCTCGGGTGAAATCTGGTTTGGTTAACTTGAGCTGCTTAGAAAAAGTAGTTTAATCTACTTTGTAGAAATAAATGATCAAACTGTACATGTGATACAAAATTATACGAAAATATGATTTAAAAAGTCAGAGCCCAGCTAAAAAATGCCAGTCAATTGAGTTTATTGCCAAAAGTGCTCAATTGTTAATAGGTGATACAAGAAATAAAATGCCCCACTACTAATGGAAAAGTGCAAGAAATGTCAGCTTTGGTTTTGTGTACGTCCATCAGTCAGACACTTTCCAACAGTAAGTGGTACTTAGGAGAAATTGACACCTAATATGTTCAAGGTCTGTTTTACAAATTCAGATTCAAAATATAAAATACTACAGCCAAATATTTTTCACAGGCGAGCTGACAATCCTGCAGACCTGAAAAAAACCTCATCTGGGCTTCTCTCAAGGACAAAATTGCAAGAATTTTTTTTTTTTTTAATTTGTTTTTTCTTGTTTTTGTTTTTTGTTATTACTTTTTTTTGCTTCAGTAGAGAAGCAATAGAAAATGAAAAAGAATCATTTTACTTTTGTGGCCAAAATTGTTTGTAGTTACAGTCGCTAACTACACAAAAGGCAGCAAGAAAGGAATTTAAGTACCTGAATCACAATGCAAATATGAATGTAGTCACTTACATTAAATGAAGGTGTTATGGAGCTGCTTAAAAGAACAAGTTATACATGTGTACCAAATTAATATAGGAAAGTAAGACTATGTTATGTATATTATAAACTTAATTATCCATGTAGCTTTTTGTGACATAGACAAACGCAAGATCATTAATAAGAGCTGAGAAAACATTAAAAAGCTCCAGTTTCCCCTCTTTGTGGTCCTGTTTTCATTTTTTATTGCATTATAGCTTTTGTCTCATCAGCACTTCTGTAGCTCCTGGATATCCTGTAGATTTGTCTTTGTTTCAAAGCCTTTCTGTAGAATGAAAATGTACTCTACTAATGCAAATCTAAATTTCCTCAGGATATACAGTTGCATCTATATGCTTTATGATAACACTTAATATACACAAGTGATTTTGCACACAGATTGAACTGATTGTAATGTTGAGTTCATTTTAAGGCTTTTCTTGCTGTCGTAGAGTCCGTTTGAACAGCTCAGCCAGCAGATGAATGATGTCTTGGGAGACGGAGGGATCCTGAAAGAGGTGGTCCAACCTGGAGAGGGTCCACCTGTACCCCAAAATTCTTCAATACTAAGTATTCACACTCCTGAAGCGATTATAATTTTAGTTATTATTATCACTGAATGATTTTGCTCTCCTGTTAACTTTTCCTTCTTCTCTCTTTCGCAGTCCATTACTCTGGTTTCCTGGAGTATTCTGACCAGCCTTTTGAAACTACCACAAACCTCAAGTACCCCATGATGATGAAGCTTGGGAGAGGTCAGTACTAAAGTCATTTGCGAGTTAACCTGTAAAGACATTGGCCTTTGAGAGAACTATGCCATCATTCGAGCAGATGTGACGCTGGCCGGACTGGAGCTGGGACTGTTGACCATGAAGAAAGGAGAATTTTCTCGCTTCCTCCTGCAGCCCCAGTACGCTTACGGTGACATGGGTTGCCCTCCTTTCATTCCCGCTGCTGCCATGGTTCTGTACGAGGTTCAGATCCTCGACTTCCTTGATTCAGGACAAGTGGACGACTTCACCGCGCTGAGTCCGGTAGGGAGGCCTCAGGTGTCCTGACGTACCTCCTGTCCTGAGGAGTGCGTCATCCATGTCGATGCCAAAGCCAATTATATACTGCAGGATTATGCACCTTAAAACATTATAGCTTATAATCAATTGGTCCTTGTGTAATCTTTTTTTTTTAATAGTCTAAATGAGTGATAAGCAGAAATAGTTCTCCTGGTTTTTGCATGTATTTTTGGCGAATTTGCATTGTTTTTTACCTCACCTGTCTTCAGGAGGAGCAGAACGCATGTCCCCTCTCCTCACTTCTTGAAGTTGTCAACACAGTACGAAGCTTTGGCAACCGTTGCTTCAACCTCAAGCATTATGAAAATGCCAAAGATCGCTACAAGCAGGTACATCTCGAAGAGTGCCAAAGATAAAGAAATTGTGGTCTTTAGTTTTCATTACACATCGTTTTATTAGCCTATGAGGTGCCGATGCCGTTATGTTAATGTGTGTTTCCTAATAGGATCTCTGTTTTCCCAACAGGCGATGAAGCTGCTGGGGAACAGGGAGACACAGAGCGATGCAGAAAAGGAGCAGATCGAGGCAGCGCTGCTTCCTCTCTATCTGAACCTCGCTCTCACCGAGCTGCGTCTTGACAGCCCACACAAAGCCCTGAAATACGGCAACAAAGCCTTGGAGATAGACTCCGGCAACACGAAGGCTCTCTTCCGCTGCGGACAGGTCAGGATGAGGCTTTTGTTAGTTTGTTTTCCCAAAGCATCAGATAACAAAAAATCCTTCAAAGTTTTGTTTCTGTACTAAAAGCCAAGGAGGTTAAAAACGGGGGCGATGACAGCACAGACAGAACAAGACAACAGATCTTCCAGTCTTTGGAGAATTTATGATGTTTGTTATGTTGGGTTTGCTTGAATTCATGGAACACTGGGTATTTTTAAGGCAAAGTTTGGTTTAATATTTTGCTATATTGTATTAACTTGAGCCACAAATGCCACTAAGAATTGCTTCCACCCCAGATAACAATTAGTCCATTATTCAGACTGATGTCATCCCCACCAGGCGTATCTGGAGCTGCATGAGTATGAGAGCGCGCAGGGTTGCCTCATCACTGCTCAAGCAAAGAAGCCCTTTGACACTGACATTAACAACCTACTGAGAAAAGTGGCAATGTAAGATCAACTTTTCTTTACACATTCGAGATGTTTAGAATGAGTGAAGACACACCAGTTGTGTTCTTTCAGATGTATTTTGGGCTTTAAAATATGTGTCTTCACATGTCCTTGTTGTATGGCATAATTGGTATTTTAGTTAAAAATGGCAGAGCTACCCTGGGCCACAAATCACTCATGAAGATATTCATGCGTGTAAATTGTTTTCATATTTCAGTTGCTATAAAGAAAGTTTGGACAAACAGAAAGACATGTACTCCAGGATGTTCAGAGACTTGAGGGGCAAGTGAGGATGTAAAGATGACTAGAAAGGTAAGAAATCCTGCTTGCTAAATATAAGTTTTCTATATTTATCCAGTTTCCTTAATCTTTTAATGTCCTAATAAACAGCCTTACATCCTACAGTAACTTGAATGGTCAACTATATGGAATTCATATTAAAGATTCCATTAAATAGTTTCAAGATCCTATTAGCTGTCTTTCTTTTTGTGTCGGGGGTGGTAAAATTCAAGCACCTGTCATTTTAACTAACAAGACATCTTATTATGGCTAATTAGTTAGTTAGACTAATTAGTCATTACAGCATTACTAGACCCATCTACATCTCAAACATTGAAGCATCTTGGAAAAGGTGTTTTTGAGTGCTTACTGAAAATAACCAGGTGCTTAAATGTCGCTGCCCCCAACAAAATGAGACACTAATTTAACTCAAAATCTGGGCAGATAAACTCATCACATTGTACACATCGTATTTGGGCTTTTCAGAGAGGCTGATCCCACTAATATGTTTGTGTGTTGCAGATGACCGAGCAAAGAGCACATTTTCTCTCCGGTGCTGCAAATTCTGAAAAGTTAAACCTTTTGTGGTTTTTGCATGTTATGGAAGGAATCATTTTGTACAGCTGTATTGTTAATTTTCTTTCAAATGTTTGTTAATAGTGAAACTCAACAGTTGTGTTTCTGTTTGAATATATGATTTGCAGATTTTCTTTCACTTCAAATGAAAAAGCATAGAACAGCAAAAACATATGCAGTCACAGGGAATTATGAATGGCTGCGTTATCTATAAAGTTGCAACCCATCCTTAGCTTTTCCTTATAAATACTGTTCGACAGAGTGTTAGATATTTGCACTGGGGTCTGATCAATCTTGGGGTGATAATAAGAAAATAAAAAAAATCTTTTTCACTTATAAGATATCATGTCTTTGTTGTAAATAAGTTGTCAGTAAACCAGTTTTAATGACCTTGAATCTGTCAGACTCCAGCTTCATGGTTAAATGCGCTTTGCTCAGCTCTCTTGGCTACTCTATGTTAATTCAAAAGATAACAGGATTACTGTCCCTGCATAATTTCAAGCACCTCAGTTGTGTAAATCATGATTGACTTCTTCATAAGGAGTGAATGTGCAGATTTAAATTTGCTGTGTTTGGCAGAAAATATAAGAAGACATTGTCACTAAATTAGCATAAAGTGTGGCAGCCATTTGTTTTTCTTTTTACAGTTTGTGCATTAAACATACTGGTTGAAATTGTGGATTTCATGACATGGACTTCATAAATGAATGCATAAATGGGGGTGTGGATAACAGTAATTTGCAGTTTTCTTCAGATTTTATCGTCCCATGTGTGTTGACTGCATGACAAAAACAGACAAATGAGAGCAGAGAGTGATACAGAAAAATCTTCATTAGTGGGCTAAGTAGTTAGAGGTCATTTGTACTTTAAGTCAAAGGCTGTAAACAAACACCAGGGGGCGTATTTACACTATTTCTCCCTACAGAGCAGCAACTTGCTCATTCATAAAATGATTTAAGAAACCGTGAAGTCAAGGTCAAGCTTTGGCAAAAAACAAAACAAAAATGCAACTAAGATGTGAGACATTATCTTAAAAGAATAAAAGTATGAAAAGTTGGATATATAATATGAGTCGACTGCTTAAAGATTCTGATGATTCAGGGCCTACGCTTCATTTAGCATTTCCTGTAAATAACCATCTTTGCTTTCGTGGCAGCTGCTGTCCTCCATATCTGTGCACCAAAACACGCTGCCCGGTGATATTTGAGAGATATCTGAAGTGAGTGATTGTAGTAACCGGGCATAATAAGTGGTGGGAGTAAGAGAAGTGTGTGTGTGTGTGTGTGTGTGTGTGTGTGTGGGGGGATCAGAAGTGGGAAGGGGCAGATGGAGGAGCAGCAAAATCTGATTGACCTCCTTTTGCTAATCCACTTTCCACAGTGTGTGTTTTACCATCGTCTCCCAGTACATGGCCAGCAGGTCATGCTCTCTTATTGACTGGACGCAGACAGACAGACAGACATGATGGTCTCCAGACTCGTCTACTACCTTCATCTCAGGTGAGGAACGAGAGAGTGAGACGGCGTCTGCATGCTTGCTCTTATTACTCATTTGTTGTGTTAAATTTGTGTGTATGACTGATATCTGTGATGCATGCTGCTGTTGGAGTGTGTGTTGAGATTTTTTTTTTACAAATAAAATAACATTTGCATCATATTCAGGTGCCAAACATTTACTATTTCTAACATTCATTCTAACAGCCTGATAAGTTTGTAACACCGTCCTTCAGTCCTGTCATTCAGTTTCATTTACTGTATTTTGACACATGCTTTATCACTATTTCCTGAGTGAAGTTATGGAAAATTATTTATTATGGTTTTCGGTTAAAAGGTGTGATATTCACTGTGGTGTCTGACTCCGAACACTATCCAGAGCTTTGGTTTCAAAATAAGATGGGCATATATGAACAAAATATAAGCAAGCACAAACTCAGATTTTCAAGGTTGTACTTTGCTCCACGCTTACCTCAGCTGCATTTTACCTGCAAGATATGAAGAAGTCATAAAATATGATGCCTGGTAATATTTTAAACAAGATGACAGCAAACGAAGTAGTCAGACCAAGCACCTCCTGTGAAAATGAGACCTCCATGTGCCAGTTTAAGACACTGATTAAGGGTGAGTATCAGTGTCTTCTTTTACTTTGAAAGCCGAACAAAAAGAGGAAAAGAGGGGAAAAAAATGGAAAAAGGAAAATGAGTTTGATTAAACTTTAATAATTAGTTTATATAAGTTACAAACATTGCACCAGGAATGTTTGTCCTCTCCGGAAGGGGGCGCCACCAGCTGTGAAATACTGACCCCTCTGCTTCAGCCAATCCCCGGGCTGTGTTGTATCTTTAACTTAACCAGCCCCCTTTTGTCCTGCAGCCTCACACACACAGACTAAAACACACACAGACTAAAACACAGGCTTAAGTTGTGGAAAGGCGAGAAGAGGAAGAGGGAGGGAAGGAGGAGAGTTTGATGTCAGAATGAGTCGGCAACACGGGGCGCCGATAGGCTGATAGATCGATGAATATATAGATCTGGATAGGTAGATCAGCCATCATTCAGCAGAAGGAGAGACAAGAAGAAGAAGAGGAGCAGAAACATGAGTCGGCAGCAGCAGCAGTCCCAGGGCGTGGTTTTAACGGGTTACCACAGCAACGCGGAGCTGTTGCCGAAAAGCGCTCCGAGCTGCGCGTCAGGCCGGGACCCGGAGCCCGGCGGGCCCAGGTACAGTGACGTCATCTGAAAAGGAGAGAGCAGGAGTGTGTGTGTGTGTGTGAGAGAGAGAGCAAAGGTCGCAGTGATAGTGTTTCTTTCCTCACTTCTGCACTTGGAAGTTAAGTGTGTGCAGCAGACTGGTTGAATGAGTGTGTGTGTGTGTTGCATGCTTCTGCAACCTTCTTGAACCCAGCTGCAACCTCACAGCACAATCTGGTTAATTGCACCCAGGCTTTCTTTCTTTCTTTCTTTCTTTCTTTCTTTCCATGATGATGGGGCCCAGCTCCGCTCTTGGCCTTGAGGTTTTTTTTTTTTTTTTCCTTTTACCACATTCCTTATCAGCACATCAGCAGGTTAACCTTGACTTTTGTGTACTGGCCCGGGATTTTGCAAGGTGTTTCCCAGTCGGACTCCTTTTGCGCCTCTGCAGGGGGTAAAAACCAATGCTCTGAAGCAGTTTTTAAGTGTTTGCAACCTACAATATCCAGTCAGTTGTTGAGCAATCACTCAGTCAGTCCATCAACAGCAAATTTATCAGCAGCTGTTTTGATATTTGATAAGCCTGTAAAGTCATTTCTCAATCAAGAACACCAAATATAAGCGGGATGAGAGTCTCAGCTGTGAGGATTTGTCACTTTTCTCAGTTTTTGCAGCATGTAAATTGAATGTCTTTGGCTTTAGACTGTTAATTGGTCAAAACGAGACACCTCAAGATAATGTTAGGGGTCTCTTTTCACTATTATCTGACATTTTTATGATCTAATGATAACTTGATAGAGAAAACAATCAACAGAAGGAGTTATTGTTAAACTATTGTTAAACGTCTGGGGAAACCTGACAGGAAAAGCACAGGATGCTGAGCGGCAGCAAGGCTACTGGGATAAAAATGAATTTCGCTCACACTGTCGTCACTTGATAACATGCACGAAATACTACTACTAAGGCTGCATCTACTAATTTTCGCTATGAGCAAACCCGTCATAAGTTTTGCAGTTAATTGTTTGGTTTTTGCAAGTTTTGTCCGACCAACCTAAACTCAATCTGTGGTTTTTATACTCATCAAAGCACTCAGTGAGCGCTTGTCAACTGTAATGAAGCATCTGTCTTTGTTGTGTTCCTCCATTAATTTGGTCATGTTTTCCTTTAATTTATGAATGAATGAATAATATGCAGCAATATACATCTATGATACAGATCTGTGTTTTTTAATGACATAATAACCTCCCTGTCAGCTTCCTACACGGAGGAAAAGACACATTTTGAGTCTGAAGCCAAAGTTCAGACGCTGTCTCAGAGGAACTAAGCTCGCGGGGAAACCACTTTACATTTACAGTCTCATTTTATAACAGAGCACATTTACTTATTCGTCCACGCTGACCTGGTTCTCTCTGTGTGTGTGTGTGTGTGTGTGTGTCCAGTACATGTTTAGATGAGCAAACAACTGCAGCCAACAACCGTGGTGTGGTGAAAGTAAACAGCTCCCAGTCCAGCTGGCGTTCAGAGGGGACACACCTGCTTCAGTATATATATATATATGTGTGTGTGTGTGTGTGTGCCTGTCTGTCTGTCTGTCTGTCTACATACTGTATATGTGTGTGTGTGTGTGTTCCAGATGGCTTGACCAGCTAGCTACTAGGGGAAAAAAACAGCATCACATTACAGAGTGCCTTTGTTTCACCTCTCACAGCAGAGGGTGTGTGTGTGTGTGTCCTGTCTAGGTTGAGTTTTGCAGTCATTGTTTCCCCTCGTCAGGAAATGAGAGACACAGACAGACAGACAGACAGACACACAGACAGAAAGCTACTGGCCTTTTACCAGCAGTGGACATCCGACCTAAGGAGCCTTAGGTTACGTGTCCTCTGGGAGTGTGTTTTTCTCTTGTTTTTTGGTGATTCAAATGGAAGGAGAAGTTCAGCGTTTAGCCAAAGGGCATTGCATTTCTGTTTTCCATCACCGCCGCTTCTCCAAATATCCAAGTGGTGTGACTTGGTGAAAAATGTGTCAGTGGTCACACATGGTTTGGATTAATTCACTGTGTGATGCAACGCGCGGCCTTGCCCCCGCTGCAGAAATACAACGCTGCACAGGAAATGACATCTGCAGAGAGAGAAGAGGAGCTTGTGAGGGGTGACCAGTCGTCCGACAGGCAACAAAAAAAAGTCAAGTAAAATGTCGTTTGACAGAAATGACAATCACACAGTTTACCGTCACTCAGGACTCGCAGTGCAAACAGCAAAATAACCACATACGCTTGAAAAATTGACATAAAACAGAGAAACAGCAAAAGGCAGATGGTTTATTCAACCAGTGTGCCATTGCAGACCAGTGACTGTGAGAGGGAGGGAAGACAGGCAGTCTCTGTTTTCCAGACGGCAGCTGGCACCTGTTGAGCTGAATGGGAATACCACACACACACACACAATCCTCTTTCCCCCTCTTGTGTCGACTGCAAAACATCCTCAGCTGTCCATTATTCACTTTTTGAAGCTGCTACAGTAATCATCTAAATAAATCTGGTCCTCTACCACACCCTTCTCTGATGGTGGATGAACTGCTGAAGACCCGTTAAAAGATTATTTTTCACTTTTTGGGAAATATAGTTATTCACTTAGATGATGCCACTCAATCATGTGTACCACTCATCTCTCTGCAATAAATGTGACGATAAAACAACTGTGTGTCATTTTTTAGCTTTGGGGGTGCTGGTAGGCCGACTGTCGCCTTTTTGAGAGAGCCAGGCTAGCTGTTTCCCCCTGCCTTTTCCAGTGTTTATGCTAAGCTAAGCTAAGCTAACTAACGGCTTGTTGTGTCTTCTTATTTAACATGCAGATATAAGAGTGGTCAGTCTCTTCCCAAAATGTTGAAGTAGTTTTTTTATGTAAAAGTAATAATACAATGGTGTAAAAATACAATACACGCACAATGGCCACTTTCAGAGTGTTCAGTAATTATATACAGATAAGATAAAGTGTACATCCTCTCAAAACTTTATTGATCAATCTCTTACAAACATATCACAGTGACTCTTTATCAAGAATAAATCACATTGTCAATAATTTAATGAGAAGAGGTAAAAAACTGTATATGAAGTTAGTATTTTGTGACATTATTAATGCATTAATATGTACTGTACTCAACATTTGAATGTTACAGCTGGTGGAGATGAGACTAATGTTTGCTGCCTTATGTACTGATTGGTAGTAACTTTAACAGCTCATATTTTATAAGCTAATTTGCATCTAAAGTCAAAGTAACTCCAACTGTCACGGTAAGTTGGTAAGCAAGTAAAAAGCACAATATTGCTCTCAACAACATGAAATGGAAATGCAACTACAAAGTACAGCGCCATCAAATTTCAATCTCTGTCAGTCTCTCAGAAATTAAAATCTGTCATTGTATGTTTATATAAAACATGTCATGCTGTTGTGGCGCGAGGGCTCAAATAGTTGACAGTTCACTTCCTCAAATCTTAACTCATAATCAAGTCATCAGTGCTGAACTTGCTCTTTGTCAGGTGATACGGTTTCCCTTTATTCCTGTTTGTACCTCGCGCTGTGGCATTTACCTTATATAAGCTGTTCTCATTTCCCAGGCACACACACGCACGACCACACACTCAATCGCTGTCAGTAGCTCTAAACAGGTGATAAAAGGTGTATGGATAAGGGTACAAAGAGTAGAACAATCACTCACGCAGCTCACACTGTTTTCCTTTGAAGGTCAGTTGTGCAAGTGTGTATGAAAGTGTGCCAGCGAGAGAATGTGTTTGTTTTACTCACAAGGGCAGCCCACCTGACCTCTGTGAGCATGTGTGTTAGAGCAAAGTCATGTATTGTGTGTAAAGCTTTGAATATTTTGTTTGCGTTGTTGTGTGTGTTTTTCTTGACTTTCACAGCTTATGAACTGGGAGAACAGTACTCCAAAGGCACACACGCAAATCTCAGTATCATGACCGTTTCACTCTGTGGAAGCATGCCTGTCTTGCTTTTTGCTTTTGAGGTTGTGGTCAACAGCCTCAGAAGCAAAAAGCCAAAGTTATTACCATTCATCCTGAGTAGGGCTTACATTTGTGCACTAAATTTAATACATTTGTTTATTTACATCCTATAATTGTAATGTCATTTCACTCAAAGCCACAAAATTTAATCATGTTTTGGCACCAGAGGGGCTATTACTTCTTGGCAAACCATCAAATTGTTTAGATATTTTAGCCTGGACTAAAGTGGTGGACCAAGTGACTGACATTGTCCTCCTTGGAGCTATGATACGAGTGGCTAAAAATAGTTCCACAGTAAGTTTGGTGTGAACACATTGGGAACTGTATATATGTTACTTATAATACCTACTTACATTTATATTTTATTTTTGCATAACTTATATTTTAAGGTCTTTACTTATTTTATTACTCTAGTTTAAATTTTATTTTATTTGTTATTTTATTTTCTAAATTATCTTTTTGCTTTTCTTGTTTCTTGTTTCTTGTTTCTTGTTTCTTTAGCATTGTTAGGAGAGCCTGGGACTTAAGAATTTCATTACCAATGATTGCTGATGTAATTGTTGTGTAATGACAATAAATTCTTGAATCTTGAAAACAAAGTCTCATACTTTGGACCTGCGCCGGTATGCATATGTGAATATACTGCAGCTGAACAAAGCACTGCTCAGAGTCTCAAATCATTAAAAGTGCCAACACTGTCAAACTAATGTGTTAATATGGTTGTGCGTGCAGCTGTTTGCCAATCTCTGATTTATGGTTTAGTCAAACCGTTCTTCATACTGTAGCTCTGGGTGGAGGTAAATGATTAACTCATCCTGTGACTTCATGTCTGCCAGGTTTAAATCTGCCTCCAAGGTAAACAAATCCTCTCAAGTGTATCAGAAAAGAAGGAAATTTCTGCCGTTCACCACAAATGGAAACCGCTGCAGTCGGCGAGGTTTTAATAAGGCAGTGAGCGTATTTCAGAGGAATGACCTGCTCAGTTTGTTAAAATCACCACAGAGGGGATGTGTTTCTGCACAGTTGGATTGCATCCTACTGGGAGGAAGAGAGAAAGGAAGGGGAGATGGTACCATAAGGAGATAGGCACATGGGAAAATAAAGAAGAAAGCAGGGGTGAAACGCAAACTACCAAGTTCCAGGCAAAGTGTAGGAGGAGGACGAGGAGGGGAAAGAAATTGGCGGAAGGAAAGAGAGGGAGGTCAATTGTTGGTAAAATAACTGATGGTCTTTGTTGAAACCACATCCACGTGTGTGTGTGTGTGTGTGTATATGTCTATATTTACCAGTGTTTTCTATCTGCTTTATTAGTATGTACACTGTATGTGTATGTGCGTGGGTGGCAGGAAGTCCGCTGTGGTATGTGGCCTTGCCTCAGTGTGAACCCTTGGTGTAATGCTCCATTGCTAATACCAAATTAATTAATACAGAACATCAACTCAGCGCTGCTCAGTCCGACCTCCCGTTTCAAATAGCTCTGGATTTCTTTAGAGAGGTGAGACTACACCGATGACTGTTGAGTAGGTGGATGAACAGCGGCGGTGTTGACAGAAACCTTTTCAGCCTTTCATCGGCATGGAGACACAGATAGACCTGATCAGTCGGCTGTGTATAACCATAGCTGCTCGCTCCAAAAGAACAGTGTAGCTTCAAGTGGAAGAGAAACAGAGAGAGAGAGAGAATGTGCTGTGTTAGACATGACTTCCTGTCACAACAAAGGGGACATTCAGTCGGACATCAGCGAAGCCAAAAAATGGTGCCCCATATTAAAACAGCTTTTTATTTACATAAATGAATCACCAATAATGATTACAATTGCCCTGATAAATGCATTTTGATGAGATAATGTTGCACCACTTTGACCAATTTCTATGCTGTCATTCTTTCAGATGTTCTAATCACACGCCATTGTTGTGGCCTCCCATGCAACAAACAGGTTAAAGCTGAGATATTTGTGTCACACATTAGATACAGCTCAAGGCCCTTAGGGAGGCAGTGTCTGTAACTACACACACATCGGAGACTGACTTGGACATAAAAGATGATCCTTTTATGATCGTAATTGAAAATATAGGGCTGCTTTTTTTGTAGAGGTGACATAAAAACCTTTGAATTCACCAGAAAACATTAATAATCCATTTTTCTGTGTCTTAAAATACAGCACTTGTCAGTCTGTTTGTTTTGAATGGTGGAAATCCTGAGATTTACTGTGTCAGTGTTTCAGTCTCGTGTCTGCTTTGTTTGCCTTTGCACTATTTCTGCAGTGAACGCTGTCAGCGGCCGCTACTTTTGTGCTTGTGTGTCATTCGAATTTCTGCCTCACATCAAGGAGTGCCTGTGTGTATAATAAATATGACCAACACAATTACACCGACTACAGATTACAGCCTGCAAGAGGTAACCATAATTAACACTGATGGTTCAGAGTCTTTACCAGGCTCAGATACTTTACTGTATGCTGTGATGAGCTGGCTGCGTTGAGATAGCAGCTGTGTGTGAGCTGCTATTCTTAGTCCCTCCTGATACTGTCCTCATTAGCTGGCCGGCCGGGAATTCAACACACTGCTGGCTCATCTTAGTCAGAGACGCTGGCCGACTTCTGTCTGTCTGACTCACTGACCGTCTTATGTCAAAAGCTAGTTTCCCTCTTGCAATGCTTTTAAAGGCACACCAGCATCCACTGCTAAACAAAGCTTTAGAAACATGGTTCTCAGATAATACATTTACAAACATTTATAATCCAGGGGTATTTTTATGATTTGTGCTCTTATGAGTCATCGATCATAACGTCACCGGTAAAGAAGGTACAGAGTGCACAGCTGCAAGCAAGTTTCACTCCAGGGCTTGTGCAACAGATTCTTTTAAAGCAAGATTAATAGTGTTGGAGGGGAACGCTGGCCAGGTTATGATATGTGTTAGTAGAGGATTTTCTCATCTTTCCAACTGTCTGGCTCACCTGTCTCTGTCTCTTACCTGTCTGTCTCTGTTGCAGCCGCAGAACAGGCCACTACGCCGTTCAGCAGAGCCATAACACACACCACGCAGACAGTTATGGACCCGCCACCCCCGCCAGTAGTACCAAACCCACCAGCACCGACTCATCGTCTCTATCCTGCCCCAAGCCTCAGCCCTCGTCCAGCACTAAGCCAGGCTCAAGCCCTGGACACAGCCCCATTTCCAGGTCCAGACCTCGGCCCGCATGTCAGCGCTACAACTCTCAGGTAGGCTGACGAAGATGTGATACAGTTGTAGTAATACGTCACTTGTGAGCAGAATTTCTGAACATTCAGCTTGTTAAATTGCGGGATTGCTATTTTTCTACGCAGTGTTTTGAATGTTAATGAAACTGTGAACACTGTACTTTTAAATTGTTCTAGTGTCTTTAGTCTCTCAAAGTTTGGATTTAGAAAGACAGATTCTTACATTTACTTTTGTCTTGCCTTTTTGGGAAATCCAAGAGAGAAAGGTAGCTACTAAATTAAAATGAGTTCTTCATTAGGAGAGTTTTTTTCCTTTCATGTGTTTCTTAATCTCACACCACTGCAGGCTTTCTGACATAAGGTGCTTGCATTACCCAGAGATACTGAATTGATTCAGACTGATGAAAGACCTTGCAGATGGAGATGTCCCAACAAGCTTGTCAAAATGAAATAAACACGAGCAAATTAACATAGTATATAAATTTACCTTAAACTATAAAAAAAGCATTCTTTGTTATTCATTATTTCATTTCATTAAGCCCTTAAACAAATAATATAGTTCCATTATAAAACTTTTAGGACTCTGTATTGTTTGCCTTCCACATATAGTATGACAGTGCTTCTATGTTAGTTATTGGCCCAATATTGTGGTAGTGGGGTTCACAGGCAACAACCTTTTATTCTGTTGTGCCAGCTCAGGGTAAGAATGTCTGCCATAAATGTCTAAATTGTAACTGTTAAAATTTTACAAGGGGACTTGGTTGGCAGGTATACAACAGTTCTGCCTCATGTTTTAAGAAATGTGCAGCTCTCAGGAAGGATGGACTTTCAGTCTCTTTGGTGATTATATCAAGCATGAGCGTCATCTCAGCACCAGCGTGGAGACTCAGTAATAAACCAGCAAATTAATCCGAGTTAAATGCCTTTTATGGAAAAAAGCAGAGCGAACTGGAGAAATGCGCTCTGAGGTCTGTTTAAATCTGGGGATTTTATGTAAAACTCATGTGCGTGTGTTTGGTGTTTCTGTATGTAAGATGAGCTGCACAGCGGGTTGCAGCCTACTTTTGAGACTTGTTGAGACTGGCCGTGCTGTTATTTGTTATCATATCTGGCATACACAGGCTGTTTTTTTTTTTTTTTCAAACAAAAACCCACTGTTGAGGACTGAAACGAGATATGAAACAGGTACTAGAACAAGCTCCCATCTTTGCTTGCCTGCACGTCTCGCAGGACTCTCTGGACGAGCTGGAGATGGACGACTATTGGAAGGAGGTGGAGAACATCACCCGCTCAGGAGAAGGAGCGGGGAGGGGAGAAGGAGGAGGAGAAGGGGAAGTGCAAGAAGAGGAGCAGCAGAAAATTCCTGAGGGTAGGATACGCCATGGCCATGGTTTTACCTGAAAGAGACATAAATTCCCCCGTTTCTTCATCCGCTAGTGTCATCTCACATTGTGTGGTTTGATCACAGGCTAGTTTGGGCATGGACAGAATATGAGACAATGGGCCCCTGGGCACAGACATGTAAAAAGTATATTTTGTGCCTCTTTGTAGTAATTTAATTAACTTTCCAACCAGAAATATTAACTGTCACTTCATACAGAGGTCACTGAACGGGCATAATGGGCGCTTTATCTACATATCTTAAATGGGAAAGTATTTTAGTGCTAGTTTCGCTCCGACTTGTGCAGACTAGCTCTGCATCACCTGACATAAGAGGTATTTCTGTGAGTCGTATTTAGCTTGTTTATTAAGACTATTGTTCTCTAAAGCAAACACACACTTCCTGTGCAGTATGTGTGTCCAGCTCTGTCCGTGGTTACTCCTTTCCCTTTCCTGCACCTGCAGCGTCATCTGAGTGAGGATACACGTTGTAATTTCTTCTCCGTGCCAGTCTCTTTACATTAAAGTGATAACATAAAAACCAAATAAATAAATAAACGTACTTTGTCTTCCTTTTTTTTTTTTATTCTTCCCTGTCATTTTCTCTCTCAGAAGGCGAGCAGGAGGAGGCATGGCTCACAGAGGCGGGGCTAGCACGGCTTTTTGATGATTCACTGGCAGTTGACCTGGATCAGGTGTCGACCAACTATCCCTTATCGAAATAGCTCAATCTGCATCTATATTGAGTCAGAGTTTATCAGTTTCGTATCTGAAGTTCAAGTTTTTGCAGCAAGCATGCGCTGTTTACTTATGCTATTCTCTGGAACTTGCTTATACGAGCAAGAATGAGACAGACTGATGAAGGCAGATGGATGGATCTCTGTATTATAATATATTATATTATACCCATCAACTCATGTTGCAGTCCCATTGGTTGATTGACAGGAAGAAGACAGCGCAGTGTTCCTGTCCACGCTGACCAGAACTCAGGCGGCGGCCGTGGAACGTCGTGTGGCAAGCCTGCAGCAGACGTTACGGCGACGCAACCGGCAACACGTTCCCGATGTCAGGGATATATTCAGACCTCCTGAAAAGGTTACGACGTGCACACACACATGAACAAAAACTCGTTATATTGTTCCATGATGGAAGAGTATATGAGAGCCTAAACTTGAAACGCCATGGCAACTTCCTGAAGTCACCTTTTAGGTCACCAGGCAACCAGCAGAGACTACAGGATAAGCAGATAGATAACCTAGCTGCTTCCTCCTTTATTTAGAGGACATGAGATTGGTCTAACTTATATGCATGAAAGCGAATAGGTGTATTTTGATCGCCTTTAAAGCTCCTAATTATTATTTTGTTTTTTTTAGAAATGTGGTAATTGACATGATGTCACAGTGAGCGGCGATGGCGAGGGATAGCATGAACTGAACATTCGACCACAACATTTTTGTACCATAAAGGAAGTAGTCACGACTTTTGCTAACATTACATTTGTTGTTACTTCTCCTCTCTGGTGGTAATCAGTAACCAATTACCAAGTTGTTTGTTTCACCACCAAATCCCACTGCTGCAAAATCAAGTCCCTTTAATACACTGGACTGAATGGATTCATATTCATATATTTATATGCTTAGTTAGGTAGGATAAATTGTTACTGTTGCTACTCCAAACCACTCCAGTGAGCAAAATAAACTCTTATGAACCAAGAGTCTTGCACTTTTTTTCACTTAGACACTCAGTATGTCCACTAATTAACAGACAAGATAATATGTAACATGAAAAAATTATCGGGGAGGGGGAAGTCTGTGTGAATTTGTGACTCGACGGACATGTGAACATGTGTCTCTGTGTTGTGCCACAGAACGAGGAGCCTAGTAAACTCAAAGAGGGAAGTGAGAATGGACAGAAAGATGTCCCTTCAGCTGGTATGTGATTCATATTTTGTCTCACACACGCACACAGTATTAGTCAGTGTGCAGAATAAAGAACTGAGGCCCAAATAAACTTCTGCCTAGCAACTCATACACACACACACATCTAGGGATGTGCAGTTTGTGGCCGCTGTACCATGCAATAAAAAGACTGAGTGGAAATATATGTTAAAAAGTTACAACAAAACTGTATTTCCTGTATTTTAGATCAACACATCATTAGAATAAATTACATTGTACGTTTAAATTGTACGTAAGATTTGCATTCATTCACCAGTAGAATAGTTGTAGGTACAGAAAAGCAAGCAGGCCTCTTTTTCTTCCTCCTTACAGCTGCAGGGACTCCAACACCATGGCCATTACTACAGAAAAACACATTGAATTGTCTGTCTCTGTGTTTAAAACTGCACTTTACCTACATAAACACACTTTTACCTCACTACTTGTGCGGCTGTATCTTTTCTTTCTCTCTTTTTAAAATTTTTTTATGCATGTCTCAACAGAAATGGAGACGGAGCTGAACATTGAGGTGGCGTTTTCAGAACAGGCGCTCTCTTACAGGGAGAACCAGCAGAGGTTAAAGGTCACAAACAGCCCTAACTCACCTGATGACAAACTGCCGGTAAGTCACATACCTGTGCGGACACACACGCACACAAAAGGCATACACACACATTCACTTCCTCAGCTGTTTTCTCCGCGACACACTGAGCTTGCAGAAGTGCAAATGTTATTGCATTATTCAGTGCAGAGTGTTAATAATAACTTATATATTGTTATAGGTTAATGATTTACAGAAATTACTGAAACAGAGATCTGACAACAGGAATTCACTTTCTACAATTGTTTCTTGCTTCTCGCTGTGGATTTTTCAGTGTGCAATGTAATGCTGTGAATTAGTAGGAAGTTTCAATAAAAGCAGCCAAATTAATCCACTATAGAGCATAATATAAAATGTGTGGTCACTTGTGGATGTAAAACAGAAAGATAAACCGTCCATTCATATATTTAATCAGCTATTATCAACTATTTTCATAATTAATCGGATTATATTGTGAAAACAGTTAGAAATTAGAATAGAAATTAGGTTTATATATTGTTGTTTTTTCATCATTTACCTTTTTAAATGTGATTTAAAAACAGGGTATAAAGTGTAGAATGAATGTAAAATCCAGAAACTTACATTAGAATATGGTATGTATAGTTAAGTTATAGTTAAACAGTACCGTTTCGACTTTTATTGCACATGCAGTATGGCATACAGATTGCATTGCATGTTAGCAAGAAAGCAACATTTGTGTTCATGAGCAGGCTGGTTGCTGGTCTTTAGTGCCATCTGGTGGTTGAAGATGGTATATTTCCACTGTTCCAGTAAAAGGTCTAAAGTTACTCATGATACAATTCAGTCAAGTCAGTATTACGCAGGCCACATTTGATGTGCAGTATAAAAGTAAATATAGTCAAAAACTAATTTGCCACAATGTTACTTTTAAATGTTTCTCCCACAGTCACTGACACCCCTCCGTCTCTTTGTGTTTCTTCACTAGAACTTCAAGCTGCTCAGAGATAAAACGGGTCAGACCAGAGTAGGAGATCTGTCTCCTCTGGATATGAAAAAGGTAAATAAGTCTAATATGCAAGGACAGTGCGTTATGATCTGTGAATGCATGTGTGTATGTGCCATTCATTGTTTGTTTGTACACGTCATGTTTATTTTAAGACAAGCCTTTTGTGAGACGCATTGCCTGCATTGCATTTTTGTTTGTCAGGTGCACAGACTAGTGCTTGTGGAGATGACTGCTCTGTTCGACACTGCTGGCATAGACCTCAAGGCTCACAAAGCTGTCAAAGTTAAGACTAAAGGTACGCATGTAAAACACGCATACACACAAATACACACACTTACTATATTAACACACATATATACATGCTCAGAAAGCCTTAAAGGCAAAATTAAACATCATCACACTATAAAATTATAAACTCGCGTCATTAGAAAATACTCAACATTAGAACAAATTTCCATTTTTCCATATGCTTAATGTACTGTATGAAGCCATTTCTGTTTTAGTTAATATTTGTGTTTGTGTGTGTGCAGAGAGTGGTCTGTTTGGTGTTCCCCTCGCAACTTTATTGGAGCAGGACCAGAGGCGGTCTGCTGTCACCAAAGTGCCATTCATACTGCAGAGGGTGAGCGCGCCAGCCGGCCACATCGAGACATGGACAGTTCATCATTACATCAATGATGAGAGGAAATCTAATGATAGTAGTTGATCAAACGGCAGCACTAAATCAATGCCATATGAATCTCACAATTTACAGTACACATAGTTCAACCCATCATATGTTAGCATCAGTATGTCCAACTTAAATTGTAGTCTTTACCCTTTTTACTTGTTTCCTAAACTTGATCTCTCTTTGTCATACTTAGCTCATTAATCATATTGAGGAGGAAGGATTAGACACAGAGGGGCTGCTACGGATCCCCGGAGCGGCCACTAGAGTCAAGGTTGGTTTTAGTACTTCACTGCCACCACTCGAGACAATATGAAACGGTACAATTATCAGAGTAAAGAAATGTTCATTATCATTATGCTACAGCGTGTCATCGGGGTTGTTCTCATCACTCACTTGTTCTTGAAGTCCATAAAGTAATAACACAAGCTTGTGCATCTGTCCCAAATCCAGTCACTGTGCCAGGAGCTCGAATCCTCTTTCTATGAGGGGATGTTTCCGTGGCAACAGCTGAAGCAGCACGACGCTGCCAGCCTTTTGAAGCTCTTCATCAGGGAGTTACCCCATCCGCTGCTGACTGTGGAGTACCTCAACGCATTTATTGCTGTCAACAGTATGTGTTTCATCTCTTCATAAAGTATTCCGCTTAATCACAAGAGCTTTTTGGTTTCATTATGAGATGATGAACTGAAAACTTGCACTGAGCATTTCTGTGTGTGTGTGTGTGTGTGTGTGTGTTTACAGACCTCCCCACAAAGAAGCAACAGCTGCAGGCCTTGAACCTCCTCATCCTTTTGTTACCTGAGGCCAATCGGGATACTTTGAAGGTGGACGCACGCTCAGTTTGAAAGCTTCACACCGCATTTTTCAGTTTCAATAAAGGAAGAAACTCTCTAACGTTTCTACCGTAAACTTGATTTCTTTTTGCGTCCCCAGGCGCTGGTGGAGTTTTTCCAGCGTGTCATTGACCACCAGGCCAAGAACAAAATGACTCTCAACAATGTCTCTGTTGTCATGGCACCCAACATCTTCATGTTCAAAGGCTTCCGCTCCAAGGTTACAGAACAACAGGAGTTCTCCATGGCAACCAGCACGGCCAGCATCGTCCGGCTGCTGATTAGATACCAGAATCTTCTCTGGACAGTAAGGATGAAAAAGAGCCCTCTAGCTTAAAGTATCCTGACATTGAAATCACCACTGTAAACAAACACCTTTATAATATGAATCAGTACTTCTCAGTGCATCCTGGAAAGGCATAGTGACTCACAGAGGCATCTAGATTTATTTTGCCCTGGAGTGTGGAGGATGGTACAGTCTGAGTATCAAATCTCACTTTTATGTTGTGTGTGTGTTGCCTCCAGATCCCCAAGTTCATTGTGACTCAGGTCAGACAACAAAACATGGAAAGTCAGCGGAAACAAAATAAAGACAGAGCTGTGAGAAAGCTGCTGAAGAAGATTACCACAGACAAACCATCTGATAAAGCTGTTCCAGAGGTATGAGCTTATATTTTATGGTAATGTATCAGTGCATGAGAAATCACTGTTAGTACTCCTTTATTTCACAAGAGGTAACTGCTGCTTTTGTTTACATGGTTCAAGAAACCAAATTTTTACTCTAGATGACATGATAATATGTAATGACTGTAATGTAGTCATTTAGTTGACACACATTTCCAGTTTATTTCAGAGTAGGGCAGATTGTATATACAGGGAAATACTGACATCTAGTGGTGATATGTAGGAATGTTGTTCTTATGTAGGTATATTTTTCCCATGTCAAATACAGGACAGTCAGTCAGTCAGTGATAAAATGCTTTTCCCTGTCACTCCCATTTCATATCATATGGTGGATATTTAAAAAAAATAAGAAAAAAAATCTATCAATCTCTCAATCCTTCCTTGTATAAAGACAAATGGCAGTGGACTGATCTTTTACCGCTTCCCACATTTCATGATCTAATGATCCCCAATAGAGATTTTGCATTTTCTTGATAACAGCTCCATGAGTCAATCCCAATGCACTAAATGAATGAACAGTTAAGGTGCTGACAGGTGGAAAACAGGCTGTAATGCTATAATACTACAAGACAGCTAAGCCAGAAGAGCACAGCTGCATATTGGAGAGGTGAACGAGTAACTGCAGCAACACTTGACCCTGCATGCTTAAGTTCTTAGAAACCAGGCAGTGTTTGGAGTTTATTAAACAGAAGAGCAGGGATTTATCCAAGTCCCACATTATTATTGTCTGAAGCCCCCATCTCAAGTGAGTGTTGTAAAGTGTTTACGGCTGTGTGATCGACTGTTATGTTTTCTCACTCTCTCGCCTGTCTCTGTGTTTACAACCAGGAGAGTTCGCAGGGGTTCATTCGAGTCCAAGCGCCACAGTTCAGTAAAGTATCTATGGCGGTTCAGCTTACCGAGGAGTTGCAGGCTTACGATGTATTGACACGCTTCCTCAGCCAGGACATGGTAATGCGTGTACATACATCACTGCATCAGCGTACAGCCAATACACATACAGTATTTGTCTTGGCTATATGAGGCCCATCTTTATATTTATTTTTCTCTCTTGTTCTTTCTTCTTTGTCCTCCCAGTTCGTTGTCAGTGAAACGAGAAGATCTGTGTCTCTATGAGATTGGTGGAAACATCAGTAAGTCCTAAATCATGATCAATTACAATGTTTTGATTTCTTTTCTTTTTTTTTTTAATTCTCTGCTGATAAGCCGGTCATGTATCTCTCTCAGTGGTTTTCCTCCCTCTGCCTGTCTCACTCTCCTCTCTATCTGTTCTCCCACAGAGGAGAGGTGTCTAGATGGGGAAACGTACATGAAAGACCTCTACCAGCTGAACCCGACAGCAGAGTGGGTCATCAGAGCCGCGCAGCGCTAAACTCCGACCATCATTCTCTGCTGCGTGCTGGACTACTCCGAATGTTCACCACCGTGTCCTACCGAGACGAGACATCACCTGGTTCTCCGTGGTTTCTGCTGGACCTACTTGGGCCATTCATTTGTAGGGAAAGATGTTTTGGTTTCACACAATTGGTTGACTTGCAAGCTGCCAAAAAATGCAAGTAGTCCAGTGGCAGTTTTCAAAACATATGAAAGTGGTACAATCAATATGGACATACTGCTTACATTTTTCTCCACTTAACTGAACAACCAGACTGTCAAACAAAAAAAAAGGAAATTTGTGTGTTTGGACTTATAATAACACAGACTATTCCATTTTTTCCAGCTCTGCCTTATGCTATATATTTCAATTTCAGGCCTCAGCTACCACTGGCCAGTTGTCAGTATCAGACAGTTGTCCAGGTGAAAGAAAACCACTTGTTTTTAGACAGCCTTTTCATCTCTGGGGTCCTCACAGACCACTATTATACTGTAATGGAAGTTATTTCTCCCAGTTTGTCACAGCACTTGAGCCACAATATTGTGATTTTTAATATTATGTGATACTTTTAAGTATTGCAGTTATATACTGTGATTTATTGCAACTAATCACTGTGTTAGTCTGAAGCTGATAAGCTGATAATGTAGTTCAGGCCAGTAAAATATCAAAATCATATTAAATTATGAATCAGTTGCATTACAAACAAATTTAAGATCTATTTTTTGTGTAAGTAATTTGAGAGTATTGGCTTTTATTTATTTTTATTTTTGTTGAAAGCCCTAAATACTCAATATATGGTCACAATATTGAATTCTTATATATCAAAGCACTTCACTGTAACCAAGAGGGAACAGGTGTGCTTTGGGGGGTCCAGGGCTAGATGGAGACTTCAGAGAGAGGAGAGGTGATGAAATAATACTGCACTCTGCGTTCTGTGGGGCCCCCTGTGTGGCACACCACAACAATGACCCCAAAACCTTTCAGAACATCTTGTCACTGACAGCAAACCAGGACACACAATGATGACATCATTTTTTTTAATAGCGCATTTGCATTACTGTCCATCATAACTTCTTTGATGTTTGAGTGTGAATCCATCTAGTGTACAAATGGGAACAAACACATTTGAAGGTTTTCATTTGTGTGTAAGATTATATGGAATTCTTAAACTCAGTTGCCTTACAAGTTTTGTACCAAAGACTTGATCCTTTTAAATATATGTTTGATTCTTAAGTAATGATTTTAATTAAATAAATTGCTGACTGAATAAATGGCCTTCTTAAATGATACACTCTTACATAATGAGTTGCAAAAGGATCTGGACAGTAATTCTTTTGGCTGTTGTTCAGAGTCGTTCACAGTCTGGATCAGTTGATGCAGCACACTGACAAAAGTTGTATTAGCCCAGGAATAGAAAATCTCCATTTTATCTTTTTGGCACATATCTCTACTTCTCTTGGCTGTCAACGAAATCTGATTCTGTACAGTTTTGACTGCCTGTGGAGGATGATATCTGCACCACAAAGTCAAACATCGCAGATGTTTCTCTTGTGTGAAGCTTTGGAGTGTTAACAACAAATGATGCATCACTGTTTTAAAATCTTTTGAACTGAGTCACTCCTTGCCTTGTATTATCTTGTTTACTGTGAATGTTTTTTTCTTCTTCAAACTAATGACGTCTTTGTCTTATTACTGCCTCTGAAATGACCACTAAAACAGCCTGTAAATAAACGTGCAGTTATTAATTACCACATCTGCTGGTATGCGTGTGGATGTTTGCATGCAAGCTTGACATTTGTTGATTATAGTCCTGTCTCCTTTCTGCCAATATATGTATTTGTAGTTCATATAAATTCATAATCTGAACTGTGAAACACACTGACTTCCTCACAGCAACTTCCTTCTTTATCAGGCGGTTGCCAGCCCAGACCAGGTATAGTTTTTTTCAGCTAATTTCCTGTGAGAATTAATGGCCCCAGTCATATGGTAAGAGTGCTAATGGCTTTAATAAGGCTTATAAGGCCTAAGACAGAGTGCACTGGTTTACTCTGGGTTAGAGACAGACACCAAACCTAACAGTGCATAGTTACCTTTCCTTTGTGGTAAGAGTTAATATTCAAGAGAGGTTATATAGTATTTTGGATTTAAAGTAATTCTGGCACTGCTGAAACCATGAGGTCATAGAAAAATCTTACAGCCAATTCAGGAAACACAAGAATTTTATTTTTAAACTCACAAGCATGCAAGTCTTTAATTCTGAGTATGATTCAAGACCCTCCAAGAAACTAATATACGTATTTAAGTAATGCTCATACATATTACAGCACTTAAATTTGCTTAAATTTTGACTGTTCTTCAAATTACAGCTATCAAGTCTACAGTTATTTATCTTGATATAGAGAGTTATGGGTTTCACACATCACTTATGCAGTTGATGTTACTCAAGTTATTGAGGTGGATATGCGCTGGACAAACTGATCACTCACAGCCTGCCCAGACAAAAGTTACTCTTTTTAATGGATTACTCCGCTCAATAAGCCCAATAAATGATTAATCAAACATGAATGAAGAGACTGGTTAAAACTAAACCCTTCCTACACTTTGCCTTGAATATAGTAACAGTAGTGTGACAACTAAAGATTACATTTTAACAGAGTTAATTAGATTTTTTTCCTTTTTCTTTGGTGAGTTTACATAAAACAAAAGCAAAACAGAACTCCTGAGACACCAGTATAACTAGGACACTGAAGCATAAGTGGAAATAAATATAAACATTTTACAATCGGTGTCCTCAGATTTGTCACAGTACAGGCTTATACCAATTTCAAATGTTTCCAGAGCATGAAGATACAACAACAATCAACTTTCTGGGGGTTTCTTAATAATTTAAGCTCTTCCAGTCACAGCAATGTCTTTGCACCTTATGCATATAAGACTATATATTATATTATGTTACACTGTCATTGAGAAAAGTGACAGTATATTAAATAATTCATTACATTATTAAGATCAATCGACAGGACACATTTCATTCACATTTGCTTATATATTTATATTAGTATTTATACGTATAATTTTCGGATTTACACTGGTTATGCTACTAACACTGTCCAAAGCCGACACCTGCGCCTCCATCTCCTTCTAGCTGATTAAGAGCCTGTAATGTGTTTTGATGTCGTGGACAAACGCATCAACTGGAAACATAACTGTGGACGCACCTGATTGGCTGACACTTCGTAGCCGCTCGCTGATTGGCTGCTATCAAACCAAAGCGCATTGCCATTGGTCGGATAGCGAGAGTAGGGAGTGTCCATCAGTAGTAGAGGGGCTTAATGTGGCTAGCTAAGTAGCATATGGTAAATATAAATGAAACACTGACGATTTAACATCCTACAGGCAAACCCGGATGTTTTTAATACCAAGAGCTCCTCGGCAACTATTGTTGTTTTATTTTTAGCGCGAGTTAGATGCAAGTATTGCGCTGTTTTGTTGGGCTCTGGTGTGGCTATGTAGCACTAGCTCGTTAGCCCAGTTAGCCAAACGTCAAATCAGCCATCTGCTACTCAGCTAGCGAAGCTTTGCATTGATATTTTCTAAATTGTTTGACAGCTACAGTAGCTTAAATCCAACCAGAGAGAGACCACGGCTCTGTTTTGTGTGAGTTTATTCATGCTGCGTAGTATAGTTTGACTAAAGTGCAACTGGATGTGTGCAGGTAGAAATAGCAGATTGTTAGCCTGTCAACAATGGGACAGAAAAAGCATTTAAAGACGGCGAGGACGTTTTATTTCTTGACCCTTCTGCTGCTGGTCTTCATCAGAGGAATAAAATCTGGTAAGCCCATAAGTGTTGTTGTTCAAAAGGCTGTCTGTCCGGACATTAGTGGCTGTTATGTTTCTAAACTGTTGCAAGGAGCTGTTTATATTTAGCTTGCAGCTTTGTCCATGTAAAGTTAACACTGTGTTTACTTCTGCCATGTTGATACTTTTCAGATGAAGAGCAACACGGGAACGACGGACCAGAGCTAAAGGTGCTTGATGACTTATTTGATACTGTTTTTTTGTCTACATGATGTGTGGACACTGCAGCAGACATGGATCAGTTTTAAAGTGGCTTCACCTTGATGTTAACAAGCTGATTTGGTATATTTGTAGGATGATATACCTAACCATAACATGGCATTAAGTTTTAACCTTAAATCACTCTGTTGTTCACGAGCTGGCTCCAAAACACTGTAGCTGTCATTTCTATATTTCAAATGACAGTCATTAAAATGTCTTCCTTATTCCATGAGAAAAAAAGAACAATGTTTATAGGCCAAGTAGGCTGTTCATGTTGTACAGAGGGATCAAAAACGTTCTGCTGTACTCTTTCTAATGCACTAAAGAAGGAATTTTATAGTGAGCAGATGACAGTGCTGCAAGACTTTTAGGAGATAAAAAACTATTCTTCTGTGAGATAGTCATCTGTAGTTTTTTCTCAATACAACTGATGTCAGACTCTTTCTATACAATACATTTAATGTTGTTATGTTGTTTATATCTGCAGCCTTATCATGACCCAGACACTGAGGAGGAAGACGTCCGTCTGGCATCAGGAATTGTGGCTGGTGCTTCTGTGACCTCTGGCCATGAAGTTTCCCAGCCAGAAGAGGAGAAGTACTCGCCTGCCGATGTACTGGAGGGAGAGGAGAAGGAGGATCTGCCTGAGCAGCCGCCTCCAGTGGAGGAGAAACATAAAGAGGGTAAGGAGTCAAATTTAAGCTTAAGGCAATTCTTAAACATTTCTTATTGAGCTGAATCTATTGAATGTTATGAGATGAATTTTGACCGCTTCTCTTTTGACGACATAACACACAGTATGCTTTCTTTGGCCGTGGGTTGTTTTTTGACTCATGTATGCATCTCTGCCTGTGTGAGACCATGAGTTGGCATGCCCTTGTGTCACTGGTAGCAGATTGACTTTGTGGTAGAGTGTTTTTGCCTTTCCTGTTGAAGCCAGAAATGGATGGAATAGTGGAATAGCTATGAATTTACATCTGGTTATAACCCTGCAATGAAGAAAATTTAGGCTGAGGGTAAAAAATATGGTGTAGTTGAAGTAAGAACCTTTAGATCCTCATGATTGTTTTAATTTGGTAGACAGTTTCTGCGGTACATTTCCGGGATCTCTAGTCTGAACCTGCAATAACATCTCAGCTCTTATATTAGCATTTCTTGCAATGGCCCGTAGCAGTGAAAGTCTGTCAATGACTTTAATGCTTTAATGACTCAGCAGAGGCCTCAGGTTTCTTTAAGTCATTAATGACACCTGTTTTTAAGAATGAAGAAGGTTCTGTCTTGCGTTGTTGGTATTGTTGGGTTAGGGTTAACCCTGTCTTGACCTGTTCACTCATTTACAGTTCTGCCGACTCTGAGCAAAGGGCAGCGCCAAATAGGATAAACGGTTAAATCCCATGAGAAATTAACACCACTGTGCACCTGTGGCTCCTATTGCAGACAGTTGCATCATTGTACTTGGAGAATGTTTGTAGTTTTCTTGCTGCCGGCAAACACTGAATATAACACTGAATTTGACATTTATGAAAATTATCAGACTTTGTATGTTAAATATAAATTTGTAAATCTGGAACATTTTTTTTTCATGGACAGGTATTTCTGTGTTATTTTTTTTAGTTAATGTAAATATATGTTTGTTTTTTAAATACAGTTCCTTTGGTGAATGGAGGTACAGCCCACGGACAGCCCTGCATCTTCCCGTTCCTCTTCCAGGGGAAGGAGTACTCTGACTGTACCACTGATGGAAGGGGGGATGGACGGCTGTGGTGCGCCACAACCTACGACTATGATCAAGAGAAGAAGTGGGGTTTCTGTGAGAGTACGTCTTCAAATTAATACCTTGACTGTCGTAAGAGAAACGCTTCTGCAAAGCAAATGTGGCTACCCTACCCTGAATGTCTGAAATGCATCTATTCATCAGCCTCAAATAGTAGTTACTTACTAAAAGCATTGGACGAACATTTCCCAGCATGGTTGTCTCATTTCCCACACAAAGCTTATAAATGAAGATAAGTTTTTATAGAATTTGTTTACTTATAATTGATTACTTTTTCAAAATAAAAGCCTTTGAACAGCTCCTGAAACTGATGATGAAAACTGAGAGTGCATCAGTTTCATTTTCAAAATTGCTTTTGGCCTCTGCTTTGCTGCCAAAGTTTTATGAACCTTTTGTTTTTTCATCTGTTTATCGTCATTGCCTTCTCCTTTCTTCTTCCTCTCTTAGCGGAGGAACAGGCACAGCAGAGGCTGCAGGCAGAGGAAGCTGAGGAGCAATATCAGACTGTCCTGCGCATGCTCAATGCCACCACAAGAAAGACCCAGAAGAAAGAGTGAGTTTTTATCTTTTGATTTATTCCATCGTTTTTTCAACATCCTGCTTTTCAATCTGTTGTCTTGCAGACATCAGTATTATTCTAAGAAACATTTGCATTTGTTGATGGTAAATAGTGCTACTGCAAAAATATGCTGTCATTTTGTTCAAGGGGGAAACTTTTTTCTTTTTTGTAAATATGGCTTCAAGGTGACCTTCCCAGTTTTCTTCCAGACTTGATAATTAGAGTCTTGAATCCTGGCAAAAATGAAAAAAAGAATCAGGCAGTAGGATCCAACCACACTGACGATGGTAGATCTATTTTTATTTTGACCATCAGGACTACTGCAAGACCAGCAATCTCACACAAGCTGAGAAAAAGATGTACCTAGAGCCAATTAAGACTTCTTTGCCATCAACAGTCATCTCATCATGTCACCCAGAGCTTCTTCTTTACCTAGCAGACAACAATGTTTGATCTGATATGGCTATATCTATTTTATGTGTGCTTTGTTACCATGTGCTTTGCTCTGCACATCCCTGTTTGCTTTAGGTGTTACAGTACTGTTTGTTATTATCACACAAGTTTTATTATGCCTGTCAGTCCAACCTCACCTGTTCCCCCCTCTGCTTATGCAACCACTCTATCAGATTATACGAGAAGCTGCTGAAAGTAGCAGAGAAAGGCCACCAGAAAGCCATGGAGAAGGTGGCGTACGCTATGCTGTTTGGAGACTACATGAACCAAAACGTCACCAAGGCCAAAGAAATGTTTGAGAAGCTTGCCATGGATGGCTCGCCTAAAGCTCAGACTGTAAATATCATTCGAAATGTTTGTCAGTTGAGAAAAGTATTAAACCAGTTTTCATCTGTAATCTCATTAAATATGGTGGTTATTTTTACCTAGACAATCGCTGTGTTTTGTGTCTTTTCCCACAGGCTCTTGGGTTTCTGTATGCAGCAGGTCTTGGAGTTAACTCGAGTCAGGCTAAGGTACTTTTTGATTTTGTTTTATTAAAGTTATTTCCTTACTGTAATTGCACTTCTTTTAAGTTTCTCTATTGAAATGTATGCAAAAAGGATGTAATGCAATGTCTGTCTCTCCTCCCAACAATCATTCACATATTAACTACATTTTCTGTTATTCAGGCCTTGGTTTACTACACCTTTGGTGCACTGGGTGGAAACTTGGTAGCTCATATGATTCTGGTGAGTTTGTTTGTCTGTCAGAGGAACAATAACACAGTCTCATTATTTCTTCAGTATAAAAGTGACATTTTCTTTTATTGTTTCCTTAGGGATACAGATACTGGGGAGGTGTGGGTGTTCCCCAGAGCTGTGAGTCAGCACTAACACACTATAGGCTTGTGGCAATTCAAGGTGAGCATTCACTGCAGTTTGTTTTTTTATATAATGTTCAGATGTGATGTCCTTGTTCTTGGGCAAATAAGCTGATAAAAATTCTTCTTCCATTTGCTTTTCCCTCACTCTGCTCTCCATTGCCACCTCCAGTGGCCAGTGATGTGTCCTTGACAGGAGGCTCAGCGGTGCAAAGGATCAGGCTGCTGGATGAGGTGGAGAACCCAGGATCTACCAGTGGGATGTTGGAGGAGGACTTGATCCAGTATTATCAGTTTCTAGCTGAGAAGGGAGATGTACAAGCTCAGGTAAAATTGTCATAATCTGTTTGTGTCTTTTTGTTTAATACAGCAACTATTTTTATTTCATTATAGTCTATTTCTGAACTAATAATATACATCAAATACAATACATATATCTGAATCAAATGTATCAATCATATCAGGGAATTTTTTTTACAAAAGATTTGTATTAAAAGTGTTATAATGTCAAGAAACTACAGGGCATCTCTGGTCAAATAGACTTAGTTGTGACTTAGTTAAAACTGATCTTCTGCCAAGTTTTACAGTTGTCCTTAAATCCATCTTGTGGAGAGGAAACTAATAACACAATCAATCACAGTTTACTTGTGTGAGAATTTACATATTTGTTGAACATTTTTTACTATGCATGCAGATATTTCAGCCATTACATTTACATAATTAGAGGAAGACAGTAGTTTGTGTGAATATGAAGTATCAATCAGAAATCGAATTATAGCTTTCTTATTTAAAATGCTAATTATGCATCATTGAAGTTAACAAGGTTATTTGTTTTCCCTGATAGGTGGGATTAGGTCAGCTACACCTGCATGGAGGACGTGGAGTAGAGCAAAATCACCAGGTGGCTTTTTTTTCTGGAAGATCCTTTAGAATTATTGTATTCATATTATTGAAATTTTCACCTGTAAATGTATTTCTGATGCTTCCTATCCAACAGAGGGCATATGACTACTTCACCCAGGCTGCAAATGCAGGGAATACACATGCTATGGCTTTCCTCGGCAAGGTGAGGGAGATATCCTTTGTATTAGCCTGCGCTGTGGGCACAGTAGTGGAAACTGACTTATTTGTTTGTAGTGAGGCAGTTTTATTACAGTTCTTCTTTTTGCACTGACAAGCTTGCTGGACATCCCCTATTAAAAACAAATAGTTCAGTACATTCAAATATGTTCTTTTTACCCATCTGTTCCTCTTCTGTGTTTGAAAACATTCAAAATATGTAGTCCATACTGTGTGAGGAGTCAGCGAGTTGGAGAGCAGAGATGGTCTAGATTGAATCCAAAATAAATAAGCCAACGAGCTGGCATTGCAGTTTTAACAGAGGGCGGTGCAGTGCATTTGTATTTGAGGCAGCGCATCAAGTTTTTGATTTGTAAGAGATGACTTCTTCTGTCCTTCAGATGTACTCAGAAGGCAGCGACTTTCTCCCTCAGAACAACGAGACAGCCCTGCAGTACTTTAAGAAGGCTTCTGACTTGGTAAGAATGAAGTTGTTTCATCATCTTCTGTCTGAGCTGGTTAATTCACACTTAAGCGTTTATGTCAGAGTTTATCATGAAAGTTATTCTTTAACTGAAAGCAGCACCTCTATTACCTCTGGAGAGGAACACATTTCTATTATTATATGTACCTGTGATTCACTGTCCTTAATTGCTTTGATACAATCCTTTTTGTTTACTTGTTTACATTTTTCATTCAGGGTAATCCTGTTGGACAGAGTGGCCTCGGCATGGCCTACCTATATGGAAGAGGTGTCCCAGTGGTGAGTAACCTTTTTCAACATTACAAACCTGTCCAAATTTAAGATGCACCCTCTTAGACAGATCTTAATTTGCAGCTTTCTTTGTGTCTTCACAGTTTTTGGCTGTATCAGTGAGATTAATTTAAAAGTAAGATAGAAAACTGTCGAGTCTCGCTCGTGTTGAAACCAGAGCAGCCATTTGAAAGTTGTGTGTTTGTGACTTCAGAACTATGAGCTGGCGCTGAAATACTTCCAGAAGGCAGCAGAGCAGGGCTGGGTGGACGGACAGCTCCAGCTGGGCAACATGTATTACAGTGAGTGTCTGTGTGAGTGTGTGTACATCAGCGCATGGTGTGTGCTTGTGGTACACAAGATTCTACAGTGTGTCATGGCCTCCTGTCACAGCTTTTACGTTTTCCTTGTCTGTATGTCCAGTAAAACTTGTTACTGCATCTGAAGATTTAAATAATCAGTTTCTTTTACCAACCCTCAGTCTCTCTTTCTCTTGATTTTCTTAATTTTCTTTCTCTGTCATTTGATTCACTGTTTTTCACTGTCATTCCTCAGATGGCATAGGTGTGAAGCGTGATTACAAGCAGGCACTTAAATTCTTCAACTTGGCCTCACAAGCAGGCCACATCCTTGCCTTCTACAACTTGGCTCAGATGCATGCCACTGGTACTGGTGTTATGCGCTCCTGCCACACTGCTGTGGAGGTGAGGCTTATGTTATGTTGAGAGCTGAAGTGTCTTTTGGAGCACTCTTTCTTTACAGTCGTGTGAGATAGCAAGTTGGAAAGTGTCACACTGTGTGCTTGTGTCCCCGTCGCAGCTTTTCAAGAACGTGTGTGAGCGCGGTCGCTGGTCAGAGCGCCTCATGACGGCCTACGGCAGCTTTAAGGAGGGTGAGACAGATGCTGCGCTGGTCCAGTATCTGCTGCTGGCTGAGCAGGGCTACGAGGTGGCTCAGAGCAACGTGGCCTTCATTCTGGATCAGAGTAAGAAAACATGACATGAACACTTATTTGCCTCAAACAAATGAAGTGGCAGTAGCTTCCATTCAAATTTATCAGGTTTGTCTTGTCTGTAGTTCAATAAAGGCTGGTCAGCTTCTTGGCAAACAGTAGCAAAATTGATTTAGTGAAAGAAATTCGGAAGAATAAATGCCTGTTTTTTATTATGCAATTTTTTTTATGTAACCCACCAACTCTGGGAAAAATAACACCCTAATCTTTGATTTTATTTTTTTGCCTTTTGTGTGGATTGCAACAAACAGAAGGAGCAAAGATCTTCAGTGAGAATGAAACTTACCCTCGTGCTTTGCTCCACTGGACCAGAGCTGCGGCACAAGGTGAGTCCGTACACACTCTGCCCCTCATCCTTCATGTCTGTGCTAGATTTATTTTTAGTATTTCTTCTTTTTTTGGGAACCCATCTATGATTGGTTTACATAAAGAAAACTAGCTTGATTTTTCTGCTCTAAACCAAGCCTTCTGCTTAGAACAAAAGTTGATGCATCTGATCGATATTCCCAGGGTACACTGTGGCGAGAATAAAACTAGGTGACTACCACTTCTACGGCTATGGGACAGATGTGGACTATGAGACGGCTGTCATCCACTACAGACTGGCATCAGAGCAGCAGCACAGTGCCCAGGCCATGTTTAATCTGGGTTACATGCATGAGAAAGGCCTGGGCATCAAACAGGTGAGCATAGAGTTTCACTGGTGACTCCAACATCAGCTTTCAACTTCATTTTACCTCTATTCACTCAGATACTTTAATTTTATGAATGTAATGAGTATAGTTGATGACGACACTGTTCTTTAATTTAAAGATGCTGAGACCGATTTGTGATTCAGAATTGTTTTATGTGGTGGTGCAGGACATTCATTTAGCCAAGCGTTTCTACGACATGGCTGCTGAAGCCAGTCCTGATGCCCAGGTCCCTGTTTTCCTGGCCCTGTGCAAGCTGGGCCTGGTTTACACTCTGCAGTACCTGCAGGATCTTAATGTGAGTACTTGCTCTTAAATTCACAAGCTGGAACTGTGACAATTTGGCTTTGAAATAGAAACTCTGACTTGTAATTCAACTGAGTTGAAAGCTAGCTCATTAGAGGGAACTGTAATTAATCATATGTGTCTTTTGTCCTATGTCCTCTCCTCATTTGGCTCCTGTCAGCTGAAGGAGCTGATTTCTCAGGTGGACCTGGACCAACTTCTGGGCCCGGAGTGGGACCTCTACCTCATGACCGTCATTGCCCTGCTGTTGGGTACGGTCATTGCCTACAGGCAGCGCCAACACCAAATCATAGTTCCCCCTCGCCCACCTGCCCCTGCTCCGGCCCCAGCGCCCCCTCCTAGACCACCTCAGGAACAGTCACAAGCCCAGGCCGAACCCCAGGCTCAGGGAGAGACACCAGCCCAGGGCCCGGCCCAGGAGGACGAGGAACAGCAGTGAGAGGAAGCCAGACAGACGGCGTGAGGGCAGGAAAAGACAGACGAGAGGCTCTGCCAGCCCGGCCCGTGGAGCAGCTGGTGCTTAGTAGCTGAATACCTGCTACTTTGAGCACCTCTCCCACTCTGCCTGCTCCCCCCTACATACTAAAACAAGACTGAGATGGCTGCTGAGTCTCACAACTCCCCCTCTCTATTTCAAAAATGCAGAAGAAAGACAGTGGGGGTGTTTATGGACAATGCTACAAAACAGTGTTGCGAGGATAACACAGACTTAGGACTTGCTAGTCTGTGACTCAGGATATCGCCAGAAGCACCCAGAATCCGTGGAAATAGCCTCGCGGTCGCCCAATCAAAGGCTTTTTGGACTTGACTAACCAACATAGTCAACTTAGTTGGAATCTGATATGTGCATTAGTTTCTTCTCACGTTCCTTTTTTGAGAAAATTACACTCGTCAAACTGCTTCGATCCTAATTCTGAGCCGTATTTAGAAGAAAAATTCTTGCAGGAAAATGTGAACTAAAATAATTTGATTTGCTGGCCTCGGTCTAGTTGCTAAAGAAAGTCATGTTTTTGCATGTTTACTCTGATCATTTTGCAGACTTTAATTTTAGGCGCCTATTTTTTCCAGATACTTAATGAGTGAACAAAGTTTTGCATTCGTTACTTTTTTTTTCAGGTTGACATCAGATCAACACATTTACATATGTGCGATTCAGAGAAAGACGGTTTGTGTTTGTTCAGCATTAGTGACAGTGCTAAAGTGTACTAAAGCCATGTTATGCCATTAGGGTAAGAGCAAGAAACCTGTTAGAAGAAGTTAATTTTAATTGACAGAAGAGCTGGACTGGATAAGATAAAGATAATTTAATTTCAAGCATGCACACACAGGTTGTTGTCTGTTACGTTGTAAATCACATGCAGACAGAATGAGAAACTGCTGCAAAACTTGAGCTGTCACCCGAAATCCTTGATGCAGATTTTGTTGGAAAATTCATGCCGACACGTGCTTCACTTTGTTTGTTTAATAAGCCTTGTGTTAGCTGAGGCAGAAATTGGAGCAGCCTTAAAGATAGCAGCGCCTCAAACTCTGGTTTCTACATGGGAGGAAGTGGATTAGGTTTTTTTTTTATGTGTGTGTCTGTGTGAGTGTATATGTGTGTTTGTGTTTGGTTACACAACTTCAGCTGTCGTGAGAATTTCCACCCCCTCACCAAAAGTCCAAGTCTGAGCTCTGCCTACACTTTTCAGCTCACATGAACCTAAATCTGAGAAATGAAGCCAGCCATGGTTAGGCCACACAGTATTTATCAAAAAAAAAAAAAATCAGAAACTTCAGGTTTTGCACCATGCAGTTTTTTTTTCTCTAATCTCCATTTGTTCAGTTCATCATTATGTGCTTGTTAGAATTACTCAGAGGTTATCTGCCAATTCATCTGCATGAAGTGTACGAAATCAAAAAAGGACGGTGAAATGTTATTTCAAGACAGTTAAGAAATTATTCCAGTTTCCTGCCTTCACACATGGATACCCACATGACTCACAATTTGTCTAAAATGAAACACTGGTGAACATTGTCAAAAAGACTGCATTTTTACCATTGCAAAATACGAATTTATAAAGAAATTAATAAATGATATATGGATATTTACTGGTGGTTTTGGGTGCTTTTTAATTGCTTACATGTTAATATCAAAGGTTATTTGAAAGTCACATCTTGTAATGTAGGAAAACGTAAAATCTTGCCTGTCGATGCGGTGATTGACTGTGGCCTCGTTCTTTAAAGATCAAACCTGACATGAGGCGTTGTGTCGCTGACATTGATTGAACGGTCAGAGCGGCTCTCACTGGGCCCGCATGGGGTGTCACTCAGCTTTAGAGGGGGCGGGTGAGACAAAGTGACAGCGCTGTAAAGCTCGGCCTCGCATTGTGCAGTCTGTAGGGGTGACCCATTGACTGGCCCATACGCACTACTATGGAGTGGCTTTGGATCGCCGTGGCAACTTGTATGCTCACGTCCTGCTCTGTCAAAGGTAAGTGCTAGAACAAGCAGGAGGGCAGGTCACATGTGAGGCAGTGTGCCTATATTTATTGTTACAGCAGCCTCTGAAACAGGGGCCTTTTTTTTTTTTTTTTTTGTTTTGGATAGGTTGTTTGTGGTGCGTATACTGTTATGATCTGCTACCAAAAAAAAACATAGAAGTACATGTAGGACCAAAGTAAAGACTGATGTACTTTTTGTAAAAGTGAGCTATTTTTTTGTGTGTCAAATGATTTTAAAAGTACTTATTTAATTGGTAAAACATGCTGGATGGACATTTGGAAATCATCCTTCTCTTTAAGGCGACGACTGGTGGTGGGAGTATGAGGAGGGGATACGACACTACAGCAAGGAGGCCCTCAGCAAGGTACTATTTCCATCTACTTTTATCACTGAACATGATGTAAAGATGCTGGATAAAAAGAAAAATCTTAATTCTCATGTTAATGTGTTGATTGCTGATTTAGATATTTATTCAGCATTTAAAAAGGCAGGTCAACTTAGGATGAAAAACCATAACAAACAGTGACCGGGGGGCCTCAACTGAAGGGTTTATTAACAAAAAATGCTCACAATTGGACAAATTAAAGCAACAAAAACAGTAAAAGTATAAAACAATGGGTAACCTACACAAGAGGCAGGTTACTGTGGGGGTCAACTGACCATACCACATGGACCAACAGGCATGCTGAGTATGTGCACAACAAGCATGGCTGTATCAGGCTAAAGAAGACATGATGTAGTTTTACAAGGCATGTTTTATGGAAGAAGTGAGGATGATATGAAAAAATAAAATAAGACAAGGCTGTGTGTGACAAGACACAAAATAAGGGATTTAGAAGGCTTTATTGGCATGAATTTAACAACGTTGCCAAAGCTTCAAGTTATAAAGAGATTAAAAAGACATAAAAGAAAAAAAAAACACAAAAGGCCTCTCTCTTGTTTCTCGCTCAGGAGTTTCCAGAGAAAACTCGGCCGGTGAGCTTCAAACATCCCGTGTTCCAGTGTCCAGATATGAGTCCTTCTCCCGCTGTTCCCTCCTCAGGTCTGTCCAGGTCCACCCCCCCTGCCCCGAATCAATCTGTTATTCAAGAGTCAAAACCTTTTATGAAGACTCATGCCTTCTCTTTCATCCCCATGTTTCCTTTATTCCTGTGGTCCAGTTGAATTTGTGAAGGCGGCAGATATCAAAGTCATCGCCGCCTTGGGGGATTCACTGACAGTAGGTGTTATTTATTCTATTTTCTTCAGCAGCAAAACAGTATAAACAATATATGACAGAAATACTACTGTCAGAATATTAATATGTTGTGTATGTTTAGCAAAGCATAAAAGCATAAATTGTTAAACGCTGGTTATCCATCAAGAAATTTACATTCACATCAAGGATACAAGACCCCTTCAAAATGTCCACATGCATGTTTTCATCTCCTCAAAACACACGCACACACACACAGTCAGAATTTCCTTATATTCCTCATGTTTTTTTCCTTTTCAGACGGCCATAGGTGCCAATGCCACCACCGTCCTGGGGATTCCTATCGAGTTTCGTCACGTGTCGTGGAGGTGACCGAACTTGTGTGTGTGTGTGTGTGAAACCTGTGATGGATGACAACCTCACTGTAGAGGTTCTGCATGTAGACTGTATAAAATCATTAATGTTCATGTGTCTTAACCTTTTTCAACAATGTTTCAGTTCATTTTCAAAATGACAAAGTTGTTTTTTATCCAAAAGATGGAATCCCCTCTATTCATCTGACTATCTAAGATTGATTTTTGGATATTAAGTTTATACAGTCTTGAATTAACTTTAATTTAATTAAACAGAATTAGCCGTGGTTAATGGTGGAGGAAATAGTGGGATTGTTTACATAAAAGTGTGAATACCACACTGTTATAATACTCCATTACAAGTAAAAGTCCTGCTACGAAAAAGTAGAATCATGAAAGTGTATTAAAGTATTAAAAATAAAAGTACTCAATACTAAAAAATCTCTCCCGTGACTGCTATACTATGTTATATTATTCTCATTATAGTGTTATTAATGTAAAAGCAGGGTTTTACTGTTGTAGCTGGCTAATGTTTAGCTATGTTGGACAGAACTGTAACTAATGTTTTTTTAATTATTGATTAATCTGATAATTGTTTTCTGAGTGAATATAGTATAGTGTTTATATAGTATTTCTTTAGTTCTTTATTTTCTCTTGTTTGTAAATTGTAAAAATAGTGAGAAAATGACCCAGAGCCCAAAGTGATAAATTCAATGTGTGTTTCGTCCAACTAACAGTCCAAACCTAAATATTATTTAAAAAAAATAAAATCATTATAATAATAGGAAAAGCAACAGCAACAAATCCTCACATATATGTGAAGCTTGAACCACGAAATATTTTTGCATGAAATATAGTCAAAGATTTATTGTATGTCAGCCAATGAATCAACAAATCGTTTCAGTTATATTTGTACCTTTTTCATATACTTTCAAATAATAATTAATCTTAACCTGTTAATAGTAGTAAAGCTGTCAGATAATTGTAGTGAAGTAAGTAACAATATATCCCTCTGAGTTGTTGTTGATAAGAAACTGGCATTAGAAGATAAATACTTAAGTAAAGCAAAGTACTTGAGTAAATGTATTCAGTGACATGCCTCCGCTGGTTTTGGCACTAATGCTTTTTTCTCTGACATCTCTTTATCTTGCAGCATTGGAGGCTACGGGTCATTTCAGGATGTCATTACTTTGGCAAGTAAGATGTTTCAGTCACGGATGATATCTCAGCCATCTCTTGAAATTATTATTTTTTTACATGGTCCATTTAAAAAAAAAAAAAAAGCTAAAGAAAAAAACAAAAAACAAAATACACTGTCTTTACGCATGTTCTTTTCCAATTACGCTCTCCAGATATCATCAAGCTCTTCAATCCCAACCTGCTGGGTGCTTCTCCCGGCAAGACAGTCCATGGGATGCAGGCTCACATCAGCGAAACGGGCTTCAACCTGGCTGTGACTGGACACAACACCTTGTAAGACGCATCAGCGTGGAACAGTTTTTGGTTTTCTATGCAGCCAATAACACCATAAAATATTGACCTGATTTGGGCTCTGTGTGGGCTTCAGTGTACTTGCACTGAGAAATCGTATTTTCTTACAAAAATGTATGCTGGGACTTTATGTTTTATTTATAAAAGATGCTCAGAGAGATGTTGTTTTTCTGTCTCTCTAGCAATCTCCCGGGTCAGACGAGACATTTGATTGACACGCTGAGAGGTTATGAGGTACAGTCGTGCCTTGTTTTCTTAGAAATGTAACAACAGCCCAAGATGCTCTCCCTGAATCGGTTTTTTGATGGACCTAATGTGCCTTTCTGTTATTTCTTCTATTAGGGTCTAAACTTTGAGGAGGACTGGAAGCTCTTGACTATTCTCATGGGCATGAATGACATCTGTGATTACTGCAAAGACAAGGTCTGTCTTTTTATTTCTTTTTTTTTTTTTTAATGAGCTCAGTAGAATGACAGATACATGATTAATCTCTGCAGAGTCTCCATGTTCTCTCTAGGCTCTCTTTTCAGTGGATAACTTTATCCACTATATGACCGTCTCCTTGGAAATGCTCATGAATGAGGTAAAGCAGAAGAAAAAGAGACACGACTCACAATCTTTTTTTTTTTTTTTTTTTGGGCTGAAAACTGAGGTTTTGGTGGGTGTTTTCTCCGTGTTGTGCTTCAGGTCCCTCGTATGATCGTTAATGTGGTTCAGATTCTGCCCATGCAGACTCTGAGGGAGGTGCAGAAGCCCACCCCAGGGTGCCTGCTCCAAAGGTGAAGCTGCTCTTTCTCAACACGAAGCCCCCTTTCACTCAAAAATGTGTTCTGTTTAATGTGACAGTTTAATGATGCAAGTGCGGAGTTTGGTACCAGAAGGCTGTTTTCACATTCAGATGCTTAAGAAACTTTTCTCTGGGTTCACATTAAATCACAACTAGTTTAGCCAATCATGATCATGCCTGGGGGGCCAAATCCTGCAGCAGAAGCATAAACTACTCTATATGTATTTGACAGCGGCCCTGGTCCTTTTTGTGCTCTCTATCTTTCAGTGTTTAGTTGTAGGAATCTTGCCCGTTATTAGCCATTTTGCGACTGTTTTTTTTTTGTGTGTGTTTTTGTGAACGAGTTCATGCATTGATTGTTTGACATCTGTTTTTTACTCTAATTTAGGTCTTTCTGCTCATGCCTGATAGAGCCTGCAGCCAAATCTCCTGAGCTTCGGGAGCTGATAGAAATCAATCTGGAGTTCCAGGTACAGCCTATAACTCTACGTCTTAAATCATCATTAACCATCCTGCAAGAGCACGACTAAAGTCAATCATAATGTACAAACTGATGCATGGACCCAAAACATTGCATACTGATTTCATGTTGACAAGTTATTTGCATGATTGCTGTTATGGTAAATGCAAGGAATGGCAGATAAATTGATTTTCATGTGACTTCTGTCCACTAGAAAAGACTCGAGGAGCTGCTCTACAGTGATCGTTTCTTCCGGGACAACTTTGCCGTTGTTCTTCAGCCCTTTCTGAAACACGCTGACCCTCCCCGCATCCCGGTAATCTATCCGCTCTCCAAAGGCCACAACAATACCAACGTGGCAGGAGATGAATCAGTGCGACACATTACGCAGTGACGGCTGAATCATGAAGATCCCGACCGTGACAGCTGCGGCTTTTGGCTTTCTTAACGCGGGGCTGAAAATGAGAGAAAAGTCACGTTTCACCAGCAAACACGCTCCTTCAGTTAATTTACACTCGTGTATGTTTTCGTCTCTCCGAGCAGAGCGGGAAGATCGATATGACCTTCTTCACTCACGACTGCTTCCACTTCACCATAAAAGGACATGAGGAGCTGGCCAAGGGGCTGTGGAACAACATGGTGAACAATGAGTCTCACTCGCTTGTATTTAGGGCCACAGTAGGTTAAAGGTCAACAATCACCTCATTGCCATTCAGAGGGATTTAGTATGCAAAGACATGCTATGTAACATCTGTCCTCACAAAAGAGTGAATTGAAATTTATTATCTAATAGAAAAAGGCTGCAGGAAAATGAAGGACACTTTTTTTCATTTCATTTTTGAAAAACAGGCACTTTCACTCCAACTTTAAAAATCATATTTAAAGAGACAATATGTAATTTTTGTGACTTTTTCCCATAGAATTACTCTAAAGAGTGAAAATAATCCATAGCAATGGCACAAATGACGTCCTCCTCACTTCTCTGTCTTCTGCTCACAGTTTCAACCCGGAGAAAGAAAGATGATTGTGAGCAGCTTCTCTGACCCCATCAGCCTCATCTGTCCGTCTATGGTAGGACACTGTCTTTGCAGTACATGTTCACCCTGTGCCTTTAACCTGAGAGGTTTCAGGCATTTTTAATGAAACAAACCAAATCGATTCATTCTAGCATGGAGTGAAAATAATCTTGCAGAGGTCTAAAACTTTCTAAACATAGATGATCAGTCCCAGTTTAGATTTTACAGCCACTTTTGTTTTTCTCTGTTGGTTAAAGCTAGGACTGACCAGTTTCACTGTATAATTTCCACTATGTGTGTGCATGTTTGCTTTTTGTCTGTGCTCTGGGTTTGTTTACCATGGAACAAAGATGTGAATAAGACCAAAAAGTAAAATAATTAAATGAATAGGGGCACAACACAAAGTGATTTTAACATCCCATATTTTCTGTCTCATCTGCAGGAACACCCGTATATCTTCACCCGGCCGGTTGCAGCCAAGTCGGGCCAGGCTCATCTGCAGTCTGGCACTCTGTCACAGGCCGCCGTCTTCATCCTGCTCTCAGTCCTTGTGGTCTTGGGATGTCTTGGGCTTGTGTAGCTTTCACTTTGCTGGAATATGTTACAAGCGTGTCACTGCTACATCGGTTACTGTTGAGGTGATACACTGGATCACCCGCAAAGGAGAGTTTGTGAGCCACCCTTTGCCACTTTGCATGTCTGTAGCCCCAGATAGCAGCACAGAGGAAATTACTGAAACCTCAGAGAATGATGACAGAGAATCCTGCAGCCAAAGTATTAAAGTTGGAGGTGGTGAGGACTTTTAGTCATTGTTGGTGAGCAGCTTTCTCTGGATGAAACAATACTGCTCTTAGCAGAAAGTTTTCTATTTTGCTTTAAAATTTGAATTCATCATTCCTGCACCAAGGTGATTTACCTGCTCTGGCCACACGCTGACTGTGGGGCTGTTTCTCCCACATTTGTGATCAGAATAATAACCTGTAGGTGTATTTTTAAGGAAAAGTCTTGCCATGTGCTGCTTTAACTATACTGTATTATCTAATATGAATAGCAGATTTTTCAATAAGTGAAACATAAAGTAAGATTTTCTGAATTGTTCACATGACATTTATACATTCATGCCATTAAATGAATTGGACCCCTAAAGAGAACGTCTGTTAGATCTCTGTGTTTGCTTTGGTGGTTGATCATTCAAGTTCTTTAGGTCTACTCTTCTGCTATTAACAATGAACGTACATTATGTTCAATTTTGTGGAGCTGGCAATGAATCTGGTGGAATTTTCCAGACAAAATTACACATTGCACCAATCTCCACGTTAAAATGGACTTACCTGGGACTGACGTTAAAATCTCGTGTCCATCAACATGCAGCGTGCGTGCAAAGTCACACTGAGGGACCCCCGCTACTGTAGAGGGGCCCCGATCGTCTCGCTGAAATGATTTAAAGGAGGAAAAGTGCTCGTCATCCGTATTACCCACTGTGAATTTTCAGACCAGAGACCAATTAGTCACATGTCTGTTCCTCAGATCTCCGGGCTGCTGCTGGCCCACTTTCCCTTCTCCGTACTCTGCTACATCCATTATTATGTGCTGAGCAATAGACAAGGCAAAGTAAACCCACCTTCACTGAACAAAAACACTAAATATTGTGCGGGCTACTGAGCAGAGGAGTCTTTGTTGTTTATCTCCACACAAATGCTCACCATTCAACATAAGTAGCTGTGGTGTATGATCACCTACAACAGATGAGTTTCCTTTTCATTTTAAGAGCATTCAGTGCAGTATGTGTTGACTCTGTTTAATTGGTATGTTTAGCAGAGCAGGTGGAGGCTATATTAAGCTCAGCTCATGTTACTTGGGTTCGCTCAGAAATTTTCATTTAGCATTTGAATGGAAGTGGAAGCTCTACAGTATGTACTCAGCATGACTGGGTGGAGTTGTATAGATGTTTCAGGGTGAACATGTCTTACAGCACATAATGCCAACAAAACCTTTTGGAAATTTACTTTAAGTGGGAGAGGTGCATTTTAATATGTTTATTTTAAAATGTTCATTTTCAAGGATGAAAACTCTGAAACTTGAGAATAAAAAGAGGAGTTCTTTATTTGTTATCACCCAGTATGTGTTTTCATTAACCATTTATTTTAAGATATAAAATATGTATTTCCTGTGTCCCCGTTTTCCACCACTCCTCGAGGATGTTGCAGTGGGCTGAATTTCAATCAGTCCTCGTTGCTGTTGCATTTCATAATGACCTTATTATTGCATTCAAAGAAAAAGCCCTCCTCATGTTTAAACAAAGCCATTGCTGGTTTATGCGGGACAAATATGGATGACGTGAATTGGCCTTTCTTGTGTCTCTGACAGCATAATGAGATCTTTGGGATCTCGGTGGAAGGTGCAGTAGGAAATTTGAGACAGCAAACAATCTAATCCCCGCCTCGGAAACCTCTTTGTGTGTCTTTTTTTTATAGTGAATGTGTCAGTAACAAAAGAGAAAATGAACTCTGAGGCACATGTACATCTGGCACTCAGCACTTACGACATAAAAGAGAGCAAACAATTTTAGCATGTTGCACAGGTTGGAAGTAAATACAATGAGTCTCTCCCTTTTTAAGAGAAAGACCTTTATGTAATGATACTCTGAGACATAAAGTTAGTAGTGCATCATGTTTTTGTTTAATTCAAGGACTTTAAGAAATGACTGTAGGCCATTTGGTAACACATTTAAAATAGGTTCCAAATAAGACGTGACATAATTCTACATAATGCAGAATTAATAGGTAATGATCGTTAACTCACATTAATTAAACAGATCCATCTCTCCCGACAAAAAATCTACCCAGTCTCTCTTTCTCACCTGATTAAAATAATGTCTACTTTAACATGTCTCTCCATTCTCCTCTGATTTGTCAGCTGGTGCCTGCTGGATGTTTTTGGCTTTCCATTACATCATTCTCCTCTACACTCCTTTAACAAGCAACACAAATATTTGCCAGTAAAGCGATAAATGCAAAATACAGCAGAATGTGATGGACTAAGGTCATTAATTTCACAGGTAATGGGCAAGGTAAGATTTTGACCCGCTGGTGGGTTTGGAAGAAATATCAGGAGATCGTCGACATTATCAGGATTCATCTTCTGGGCACCATGAGTGGAAATAAAAGAAAATGTATTAGTTATGCATCTCATTGTCATTGTGATATTACTGTTGAGGGCCAAAATGGTGGACCAAACAAATGCATGGCCCTGAAATGCCCTTTTCTATGTAACTGAAGTCCATCTGATTTGGTGTTAAATAAATATATAAAGTATGAAATGTATGAAATAATTGTGAATTAACATTCTTCAACAGATGACCCATAAAATGTTAACTAACCACATAAAGTCCTAGTGATATGAAGTCATAATAATTAGATAATTTATCAGTGGTGAATTCATTAAACATCTTATGAAGTAATGCATCACTTAGCCATGCCTTGTACCCTGTGTTAATAAAGTGTGAAATCTTTATTAACCACTGTAAAATAACACACCTGGAACCTTAGTGATCAAATATTACTGCTCACACCATCAAAGTGGGCTCGGTAAAGTGTCACCTAGCAACACGCACAGGTAGTCAGGAGACATGGTCAGCAAATACAGCACCGTGACACAGCTTTTGTCCTGTGTGGGAACCCAACATAATGGAGACAAAGGCATAAATATATATATATGTGTGTGTGCATCTGTTTTAGCAGCTGCTTGATCGGATTAAAGATTTTTTTCCAGTGATGCAAATGCACCCAGCTGCAGAATAAACCTTTGCAAGTCGTTTCCAGGGTAAAACTTCTCCATAAGTGCAGTCAAATCTCAAAATCTTGCAGCGCGCATGAACAGAAGCCATCACCTCCTCCTCCTCCTCCAGCATCCCTGAGAGGTGCTCCAAACCTGTGCACGCCCTAACAACGAGCGGCGAGGTACGCCCAGGTACAGAGAGCGAGGCTTTGTCCCAGGATGATGTCACTTCCCCTCGCCTCAGCGCCTTATAAAAGCGGGCGCCGTCGCGGCGCGGTGCTGGTGGAGAGACCGGGGGAAGACGGAGGCTGCTCGGGTCACCGCCGCCGCTGCAGGGAGACCTGGCTCTCCAGAAATACCGAAAGGCGGCCAAGTTTTTGCTCAGAATGCGTCCGTGATCCACCGAGACGTCTCCAGAGAGGTCAAATCAAGCCTTCTGACTGAAGCTTCGCTCTTTTTTCTATTCCTGGAGAGCTTAACGCAACAACAACAAGAAAAAAAAAATGATCGGGAGAGGACTGTTCATTGTGACAATGCTGTCCAACTGCGGTAAGAAAAATAAATAATAATTATATTTAAAAAAAAAACTCGTTCAAGTTAAGTAATGTGATGGCTGTGTCGGTTTGTTGCTGCATTAAGAAGATGTGGCTGCCGGGCTTCAGCACCAAGGACAGCGACTGACACACCTCTAACGATGGAGTGAATCCACCTGCACCTTTGGCACATTCAGTCCCCTGTTACTAGTAACTGTGAGAGTAACAGCAGAGCTTCGGGCATCAGAGAAATAACAGATAATGATGTGATGATTCATGCTCTTCTCTCTCCCTCTCTCTCTTTCTTTTCTTGCTTTTCTTGCAGTTCTGTCATTGCCACTGACTCCGAGTCAGCTGGAGAATGAGGACGCAAAGGTAAAGATTGCACTATTATCTACCTGCTACTGTGGTATCTAAGTGTATTTTAAATTCTGAAGTGGGGTGGATGTTCAGTCCCTGAAGTTGCCTGCCGTCCTCCTGGGTCCATGTATTTTACAGTCAACATTCCTCTCACCAAATTGTGCCCACTGTGATATTATTGTTGATTTATTTTGTATGCACGGCATCTATTGCATGTCTCTCCGTCCTGGGAGAGGGATCCTTCTGCAGTTGCTTTTCATGATGGTTTCTTCCATTTTCTTTGTCTCCTGTTAAAAGGTTTTTTGGGGGAGCTTTTACCCATCTCAGTTAAGAGTATAAGGACAGAGGGTGTTGTATGCCGCACAGTCTGTAAAGCCCCTCGAGGCAAACTGTGATTTGTGATAGTAGGCTATTAAAACTAATAAAATAACTATTACTTATAACTTATAATAAAAATTACTAATAAAAATTGACTTGACTTCACTTGATTAAATTACTAAAAATTATCACCAAAATGCTTCTTCACCAGTGGGTCTAGTCTAGGGAAGCAGTGATTAAAGATACTTGATCCAAGCAATTTAACTCACATAAGTACCTCCTGTATGGGGGGCAATCTCGGTGTGACCTTCTTCAAATCAATAGGTAGCAGTGGAGAGGCTTGACCTCCCTGATTTGGTGTCTGCTGGATCCATTTCACATCCTGCTGGAGAAAGAGAGCGAGGGGTAGTTTCTCGAATGGGAGAGATGAGGATATGCAGGGTAGATGTGGACGATGTGAAATGGGGCTGAGATCTGGCAGGCGGAAGAAGGGAGGAAAAATAAAAGAGTGAAAAATCATCAGGCGTGTGGGATTGGCTTGACATTCAAAAGCACAATGGGAGTTGGAGTGATTTTGATCTCTCATCTAAAGGGTTTCACATCTTTGAATTAGTGGGAGATTTAGCACATGGGCTGCGTTCAAAGAGAGGCAGACAGATTTTAATCTATAAGGCTGTGTGTATGCTATCGCATATAGCCCTCACCAAATGGAGTTTGGAATTTAGTAGCATCCTATCACTGACTCACCGAAATTAAAACAAATTAGTTTTTCGATGTTCTGATCATATAGAGACTATACAGGCAAATATCAGAGTATAGGTTTTGTGAGTCATTTTCTCTGTGTTTGCAGGTGATGAAATGCATTGTGGAGGCGCTGGCCGATGTGCTCTCAAGGCCCCACCCCATTCCTGTCAGCCAGGAATGTTTGGTCACCCTGAAGACAGGTAGGCACTGCTCAGGAGACGACAGATTGTCAGTTAACCTTTAAATTTAAAATATTAAGTTCTTACGAGGCTAAGTCCAAGAAGAGGAGGAGTTTAATTGGTTTCTAAGGCTGTTTCTTTGGCCACTGACTCACCAAAAAGAGACACAAAACAGTATCACTGTGAGACCAAGAAAAGGAAAGATTTTCTTCTATCTCAGCATTAATAATCTATCCACATGCTCAGCTCCAGTTCCTACATTTAAAATAATATGAAGCGCAAATCTTCTGACTGAAAGATGATGTCATCCTCTTTGTTTCATCCTCTCTTTAGTACAGCAATCATTTTTATGTAACATGGATTATAAACTCAAAAGTCTGCATGTTGTAGGCCTCTTCTTTAAGTTTGTTTAAACAGATGTACAAAAATATTTAAGTCCAGCTTCGTTTTGACCATATTCATCATTAGTATCGTCACTGTCATCATGATTCTTGAAACCTGGACTGAAAGTCAGCCCTCACTGATACAACACCGCCTCTCTAAGAGAGCCAATACGTTACTCTCCTTTTTCATCGAGAGGTCCGTGCCCACATCATAAGGTTAATGGACTGATGTGATGGCTGCTGGGTAAAAAACCTGATGGGTTATATGCGGCGGGATCACCACCGCTCACTAAAGACTATTCAGTTACACAGCACGCGTATTACCTTGATGCTGTCCTTGTTGTAAAAAAATCAATCAGGGCATTACTCACTGAGCGTTTGTTACTGAGAGTGGTGGCGAGAGCGGGAAACCGTACACCACCAGAGGGATGGAGAGAGAGAGAGGAGAGGAGAGGGGGGGGGAGAGGGGAGTCAAAGTCATGGAAAAATGAATGGAAAAGGAGAAACAAAGAAAGATCACAGACTGATGTTTGAGCACAGCTCTGTACAGCAGTTGTCCTTTTTTTGTGCTTGTATGCAGTGCCGTTTGGTTTGTAGGTCAGCAGAAAGTCCAGTCCTCACTGCTGCTGTAATTCACTGGGGGAGAGTCTCTGTGGGCCAAATGATTAATTGTGGTCTTGCTTTAAAAGCAGTAAATTTCAGGGCAATTAACTCTGACGAACCACTGAAGCAAATTGCTGAGTCCTGTGAAAAAGTGAAGGGGAAAGACATATACCTGTGTTTGAGCCCCTGCAGCATCCCATCAGTGCCTTTTGTCTGCGCTCCCCTCTTTCTTGAGTGTGCTATTTAACTACTCAGTTGCATGCATTTTGATGTGCGCTGGCTTATTTGTGTTTTTGTGTGTGTTACGCAGATGACAGGCTTGTTTCTATCCTTCGCCATCACAACTTCCTGAAGGAGCTGCAGGAGATTGCTGTTCAAGGTGAGGCACAGATCACAAGCGGCTGGTTTCCGTCGAACATGCTCGTTTACATCGATGTGAAAATGATAAAGACAGCTCTGATGGGAAGCTTGATTATCTTATTTTGATTTAAGGCGGTCAAGGGAGAGCTCAGCTGCACGGAGATGCTGGCACACCTGACCCAACGACGCAAGCTCCTCAGACTGCAGGTTATGTTGCTGGTGAGTTTCTGGCGATCACATTCATGAGGAAACGTTGAAACAAAGACTCGTGCATGACCACGTCCTCCTGCATTGTTTATTTCTTATCACAGCTCCACGGCATTTCGGTCTGTTCCATTTTGGGGAATATCTAATCAACATTTTAAAATGCGCCCTCTGTCAGAATGATGTATCACTTCCATTATTTCTCATTTCATGTTGTCAGCAAAGCAGGGCTGACACACAGGGATATGCTGAGGCGCATTTAAAACTCTGCTGATGTTTTCTGTGGGCAGACTGAGGACGTACACGAGGTTCTTCCACCTGACAGCACACCTGGCTTTTTTTAAAGTCTGTGCCAGACTCCCTTTAAAGCACAAAGTGGACAAGAGACAAGAATTACCAAAGCAATGACAAAAAAAACTTATATTGAATAAGGTGCATTTCCACCAACCCTGACCCACTGTTTGTTCTCTGACAGCCAGGCTGAAGGTCTTCTGAGATTGGCAGAACTGAAAAAGAAATCTATTGCAAGAGTGAGATATACAATTGACACTGCAGCAAATTTTCTATCTGTGTCTCATCTGAGGTAAAAGGCCATGAGAAGATGAGGATACAAACAATGCAGGAGAAATAATGTAGTGCAGTATTTTGTTTTATGACACAAGAGTACAGTATTTAGATGACCAATACATGAATTTGATTATGTTTTCAGCAACTGGCATTGAGTATTTAAAAACGTACATTATGAGTGCACTTTCACCCATGTTGATCTGCTGTATGTGTCTAATGAAGGATGTTTCCACAAATTCTCTAATGATAAAAATGGCATTTCATACATTTTACATATATGATGTATAAATCTTTTTATCAGTGTCACAAACATCTGAATTAATGTAATAATTTACATGAACTAAATCTGTGTGTGTTATTTATGTTGGTATACAGTTCATAACAGCACTTGTAATATTGTAATGTTACAATAATACAGTATAATACATTTTATAATGTATGACGTATATACGTTCTTAATACCAGGGGTACTTTTACTTGTCATGACAATAAAATCTACTCAGTCAAATTAGTGAAATTAATTTACAGTATGTCAAAAAGCTTTACCCACAGTATCTAATTAACAGTTATTTCCATCATTGATTAGTCTGTCAGTGATTTTCTTAATCAGTTGAATAGTTGTTCAGACTAAATTGTCAGGCAATAGTTACAAAATGTCCATCGTAATTTGTCAGAGTTTGAGCTTGTTGTTGAGCAAAGTACTAAACATCTATATCTGAGAAGTTGTAACCATCAAGTATCAAAAATATTAAATGAGTAATTGGCTAATTATTTCAGTTTTAATATTAGTACTGCCTTTTTGATGTGGCAAAAGCACTAAAACATGGATCCTAGCGTGGGGTTATGAGGACTGAGGTGAGAAAATGACAAATGCAGACACATTTAAGGATCGCACAATTTTATTATTGCCACATAAAATCTGACACACTGACCCACTCCATTAAGCAGAAACACAAAAATTTGACAGTTACTGTGCAGGATAACCTTGGTAATAAACTGCTGTGCTTTTGTGTAAGGACCTTCTTTTAACATCACTGGGAAATCAATGCGTTCTAGTAAATTAAATTTCTACCTCTCCCCGTTTTAGATCGATCCATGTTGGAGGCTTTAGGGGGCCCTGGTGAAAGATCCATCCTGTCCCAGAAGAGGAGGACAGGAAATGGAGACGGAGGGGAAGAAAAGGATGAGAGCCCTGGAGGTGGAGAGTCACCGGAGGACAATGAGATTGCTGAAGAGGTGGAAGCGAAGAGAGAAAGTGACGAGAGACCAGGAGGTCACGTCTCTGAGTCTGCGGGTGAAAAGAGCGAGGGCAAAGCTGAGAAGAGGGATGAAGAAGAGGAAGAATATGAGGAGAAGAAAGTAAATTCAGAAGAGGATTCAGAGGAGAAAAACATGACCAAGGATAAGAAAGGCAAGGAGGATGTTTTCTGTACTCTTATCAGATGTTATGTTCAGATTTAGAGCTTGATATTTTTTATGCATCCAAGCAAATTAAATTACAGAATGAGGTTGACCAGATGCAGACGGCAAAAAAAAAAAAAAATACTGCCTTGTAGATGAAGCAGCCTGCCACAACAGGACTGGGTGATTGATGGAAGTGCTTCCATCTGCATGATGACTTTCAGAGTCCCACTCCACTGCCGCCCCACCCCCCTTTTCTCAGGGGAGCGGGGCCAACATGGCTGGCACAGTGACAGCACACTGAAAGAAATTATTAAATGCCTCCATGTCGCAGAATTCAAATGAGCCAGTGTCCATGGTTACAACTGGAATCATTCACCACAATCCACATCCTTAGATTGAGATAGCGATTGAGACTTAGCGTTTTCTGTCTCCAGGCCTTTCAACAGATTAACAGAGAAAAAAAACTTGGAGGGGGCAAAAATGGCGAAATGCAATGAAACATGCATACCTATTCTACAAAAGGGAGCTTCGGCCAAGTCAACTGACTGCCCCAGCCACGTTCGTTAATTCCCATAAAGCACTGCTAGCAGTATTGAGGGCAAAGCTGCCAGCTGGCACGAAATATTTCATTACAAGAAGTGGAATCTTGCTGATGGTGGAGAGTTGCCTGCCGGTGGTCTGGTGGAGTGTTTCAGTAAGACAAGAGAAAAAAAAAAAAATCAGGCTCATCCTTTATTTTTCATGTTCCCAGGTGCTGGATCAGAAGAAAAGAGAGACGCACCCACACACAAACCAAAACAAAAGTGAAGAAGTTTGGTGGAGAAGATGACGAGGAGAAGGACAAGAGATCTGCACTTTCCTCACACAAACAAGAACAGGAGCAGGAGGAAGAGGAGGATGAAGGGGAGATGAAGAGAGGGAACAGGGAGGGAGGGCCTAAAGCGGTGGGCCAAGCGGGGCAAGGCGACGCAGATGAGGAAGAAATCGGTCGGTGGGGAGGCGCATGGCGGCTCGGCGACCAGCAGGAGGTGCCACATCACTCGAAAGAGGTCACAGAGGAAGAGGAGGAGGAGAAGAAAAGAAACACGCAGAGGAGTCCAGAGGAGAGAGAGAGAGCTGCAGATGATCGCCAGAAGGGGAGCTGAGGAGAGAAGGGTGTCTGAGGAAGAGGGGAGCGCCAGCCGGAAATCAGAGGTGTGCTGTCCATCCCCATAACCCCCCACTCCTAAATCACTGTAATATAGCTCAAATCTTCTCTTTTCTTGGTCTCAGCTTTGTATCTCTTTTAGGTGAGGATTTCCCAAGATGTTAAACTACTCCTTTAAATAATGACTTTATGAATTATGTCATTTTTTTGCATATCAGTGCCAGCTTTTACGTGTTGTAGCTGCTTTGCTTGCTCAAGGCCAAAAAACTGAGTTAGGTTTCAGTGTTTTACTAAGAAATAATGAAGCAGAATCCTTCCTGCAGCTCGAATCCCATGAAGATACAAATTGGTGCAGCTGCTGTTGGCAGTATGCTCCAAGGAATCAGACTGTGATAGCCTTAATGGCCACAGACTGTTACATATGTGTCCCTGCTAACAGCCCAAACAGAGATGCATGGAGGCTAATATGTATTTTTTATATTTTTAAAGCTGTTGTTCACAAAATGTTTGCACACATATATGTGTGTGTGTATATATATATATATATATATATATATATATATATATATATATATATATATATATATATATATATCGTTGTTTCTAAGTATCTTTTTCCCACTTGCTGTCCTCTCATTATATCTGCAGGAGCCAGAGATTGAAAGCCTGGCAGCCATCGAGTCAGAGCTTGAGAACGTTGCCCAGAAACTCCACGAGAGCTGCGGCGAGGCTGAGAGAGAGAGAGAGAGAGAGAGAGAGAGAGAGAGATTGGTTAAAAAAAACGAAAAAAAAACACAAGTTGACACCGCAACCTCCTCTGCCTCCTCGTTCCTCCTCCGCTTTACCAGCTGCCTGGTTTCCACAGATAGAGCGTGTGAATATGTGACAAGATTTTTTATCTCTCGCCGTTTTTTTCCGGAGGATGCCCACCTCTTGCGCCACACTGCTGCAGCCTCCCTTGTGACACTCTGTCCCTCACATAGATTAGCATACAGTAGATGCACATTGCAGCTAGACATGCATATTAAAAAAAGAAAATCTTACAAATGCACAAGCTCTGTGCGGACACGCATATGATATTCAGAACACACAGCAAAGGCTCCTAAAGGAAAACTCTTTTCTGTCAGTAAAGGTTGACAGCTGGCTGACAATCATCTCTCTCCCTATCTGCAACTGTGTCTCGCCTGCTTTTCAGATTGTTCTACCACTGCACATTGATTCATGTGAAAGGTTGAGGAAGATCCAGGTATACACACGGCAACAAGGTGAGGTTGTACAGTAACGGCATGTATACATGTATAAAGCTCTCTCTGGAATGCTTACTTATTTATGAGGAAGCAGAAGAAGAAGACATAGACGCTTACTTACTATAGATAGAGTTGACTCTAAAGCCAAGGCAATAAGCGAACATTTTTAGCAGATGAATGGCTGGATTGTAATCTTAAACTGTTCTAAATTTGTGTAAGAAGACCAATAAATTGAATAGTTTATCTGGAAATCTTTGTTTTGGTAAATCCTTTTAGTGCATCTAAAGTCAAATGGATATTTGCATAAGAGAATTAATGCAATAAACTTGGCATACTAACAAATATACATCTGTGTATCTTAATGGATTGTTTAACTGGTACAATTGGTGATTTTTGCACCTCTTTCATCACATAGCACCTAGTAAAATACAAGTGAAATTGGAAAAGACAAGTGAATGAGCCAAGAAGATTCATTCAGTACTGTGTGATATATTAATATGTATTTTCTCACACGGTTTACAGTGATCGTAGCTTCTCACTGTACAGAGACGTTAATTCACACTGTTGATGCAATCTGCACTTGGTTCTGTTTGTGGGCGAAGAAGCCGAGAACATGACTCATCACTCTGACACACAACCTGTTTATACGCCGTACTCATACCAAGACAACAGTGTTTCAACCCTTAGCTTTGGCATCAGAACAGTATTACATTATTCTTTTAGTTGCTACTATTAAGACGACAGTTTTCCCCTGCATCATAAGCTAAGCATTTTTAAAAAAATTCACAGCTATTTGAAGGTGGATTACACATTCATTATAAACAGAGTATTTGACATTACAATTTAAAGTAAAGAAGTAAAGAATAATTAAGAAAAAGAATAGATGGCAGGTTTGTCATTATCATTGGATAATTCCACATTCAACGTTTTAGAAGTTATAAGTAAAGCTTTCTGCAGCAAAACAATGCTGTTTAACAGACTATTACAACCGTAGGTCAAACCGAATTATGTAAGACTGTGGAGAAGTATTCCTTTCAGATTTATGTATATGAATCCCAAAACAAGTGTTCTAAAAAATGTATGACAACATAATGAAAAGGGCACCAGATGGCGACATTAGACTGTCTCAGCCTACTTTTCCAATGGTAAGCGCCGTCAGGGGGATTTTGAAAGGGCACCGTAGTCATGCTGGGACAACATTTTTGGTATTTAAGGCCAATATTTATTTATTTCCACCTTGCCACATGCAATGCAGAAAAACAAGCAAGGATGCATAGTTAAAATGCATAATTTATGAAATTTAAGATATATGTTTCAATGCAGCTACCAAATCAATAGGAAGCAATAGTCATTTGGTAAAACACTGATGGTTTTGTACATTGTTCTTGTTATTTATAAGAACTCATACATTTTTTAAAAGTGGAAGAGCAAACCAGCATATTAAGGATCATGACATAGAAACTGGTGAGTTCACATTGTACAATCAAATCAAATGACAGTTTATTTTAAGTGGCTTCATCATCAAGAAAACTTCATGATTGGCTCATTTCCCCTTTTTATTCCCTTCAGCTGAAGTAGTGACTGAGCGAGGTTCAGTTCCTCATGCACACAGGAGAATATTTGTGCTTATAAGTCATCAGTACTTGTACTATTTGAGATGTCAGAAGTGAAACGTGCATAAATTATGTTCTGGTTGTAACTAACATGTAAATTCCATGTCAGTTAAATGTGATAGTTTGAAGCGTTAGTAATAGATCTTATAGCACATGGACCAAACAGTTTTGAATGTCAGTGGATGTTCATACTAAACGTTAAAGCAGTCTACATATTCATCAAAACTGAAGTAATAATACTCGGAGAACTCATGTTTGTATAAAAAAATATAACATTTTATTTCCAGCTACAAAGTGAAACATGTAACATTTTTGTCACACTTCTCAATAAAATAGTAAAAAATATTGTTGACAAAAAATACACTATCGATACATTTCGAAGCACAGAACAAATTTTGCTTTTAAATTAACTTAAACTGTACAAATATATACATCATTTACACATCAACAATAAAAAAAGGAATGAAATTACAATTCTTCCAGTCTTTTCTTCTATTTTTGTACAAAATAGACACTTTGTTCCTATAGACACTTGGGTTTCTTCCTTCTGACCTGAATCAGTAATAGTCGACATTTTTTTTTTTTTCTCAGTGCCGTGGCAAAGCCCACTGTGTTCCATATCCAACCCTTAACTCAGCACGCTGCTTGCTTTCTCATCCACATGCTGGGCGGAAACTCTGACCTTTCCTCTACTCTGTGAGGAGAGTGAACAGCGTAGACAAGGCCGACATTCAGGCCTGTGCTAACAGACACACAACACACACACACACACACACACACAAGGTCACATTCAGACCTGTTTGGACAGGGGAACATTGGCCTGCTGTGGTCTGCATGCTCCATCTACAGCTGCTTAGAGTTGCAGGTCTGGTCTGGGCTCAGAGGGTGGGGGGAGTTATTACACCTCATTTAGAGAGGAGGTCATGGTTTAGATAAGGTATAAAATGCATACAGTAAAATGGACGGGTCTTTAAGAGGGGTTTCAAGGGGAATGGGCGGAAACCTGACAGTAGGTTTGTCAAAAATAGAAGTTATAGTGCAGGAATCTCTTGGAGCTGCTATGCAGCCCTCTGTCTGAGTCTATGCGGCTGATGTGCACCAGCCATACAAAGCACACAGACACTTAGACAAGTGTCTGGACTACTCTTACAATGAAAAAATGTAAAACATAAAAAAACATATATACTGAGCTGCAAAATGAGATGGAGTTCTGTTTGTTTTCAAGTCATAAGCTGTGATCATCCTTCAGTGGCTCACGCCATGTCTCCCATCATCTTCTTGTAATACATGGACTCGAAGATGTCGTTCTCCCCGGGGCAGTTGTAGTGGCAGGCGCAGGACTTGATGAACATCATGTGCTTCTTCATGATCTGCCCGTCGGGGCATTTGAACTCCATGGGCAGGGTGGTGGTTCTGTGGGGGGTGCAGCAGCGGCCATCCAGGCAGACGCCGCAGAACTTTGGTCTGTAGGACTTGGTGGTTGTGCAGCCGGAGATCTCAAACTTCATGGGCTTGGAGACTCTGGGAGTACGGATGCACTTTTTCCCTTTCTGTAGAAAGAAAATGAAGAAGAAACCAACTTTATTAAGCATTCTTTTTTCTTCTTCTAATGCTCATATTGTAACTGAGGACTTCTTGAAAGCCGTGCAGTTAAACCAAAACTCACCCTAATGCTCTGCTCCAGCTGTGACTCGCATGGTCGCACCATACACAGTCGAGTCTGTTTCTCCAGGCGGCATTCGCGGTTATCGTTGGTGACCCTGGTGGAGATCCCAAGGCCGCAAGTCTTGGAGCATGCACTCCATTCAGTAGTCTGAACCAGGCAGTTCTCCCGCATCATGGAGGGATCTGGGCCATAGGTCTCTTCCTCTCTGTAGGCTGTAAACACAGGAGCACACACAGGATTAGAAAGACTATCCTGATTATGGCTCATTTCTGACAAACAAAGAAACTACAGCCTCATACTACTTATGTACAGAAAAGGAGACTAGCTTACCGGCCAAAGCAGTGCCCATGACACTGTAGGTAGAACCGCACTCCCATTCCTCGCAGCACTTCCCTGGCACCTTGACGCGTCTTGGCATGGGGCAGTCAGGGCTGGGCAGACGGATGTCCATGGAGCAAAGAGGGACACAGCCCACGGCTCCATCTAGACAGGTACACTGGTACTTGCAGCTGCTCTGGAAAGTCTCTCCGCTCTTGTACACCATGCCTCCGAACACGCAGGTGGCTCCCTCTCGAGCTGTCGGGCAAAAGATGAGGGAAAGGTCACGATTCGGTTCAAGGCATTTTGTAATAAAGCACAGTAGGACTTCACTGGGAAAAAAAAAGGTCTGTTTCAATTTTCAGCAGCTCACCTGTGCACACTCCAATGTGTCTGTTGATGGGGGCTCCGAAGTCACAGTAGAGGCCTTTGTGTGGGTCGCAGACGTCCTTCTCAGTGCAGAGCTCCCCCATCTGTTTGGCGCACACCCTGCAGCAGCCGCAGCCGTCCAGGACCAGGCTCACTCCTGGGGGGCACTGAGGGGGAGTGGAGGGGCACGAGCACTGGTTGCTGCACTCCTGACAAGCAGCCTGAACACAAGATGCACACGGACACACGCTTAGTCAAATAACATCTCCGCATAGTGTATCACAGTTACAGTTCAACATCCAGCACGTGGAGAACACAATGTCTTTTCAGGTTAGAGCTGGTGTCTCGTTTTGACAACAAAGCCTGAGCCAGTAAAAGAGCAACAGCAGTATAAAGTAATTCTCTGTGTTTTTTGACTCACCATGTATGAGAGCATGATGCACAGGAAAGGCAGCAAAATCATTCTCTTCAGTCCAGCAGACATCATTTCTTCCTTGTAGAAATAATCTAGTTTTTCCTTACGTCTCGTTGAAAAAGTCTTCCTTTAGAGTCAGAGTTTGAGCTTGAGAAACCTTTTCTGATCAAGTTGATCTCTTGTCTCGTTTGTCTCGTAGCGTTTCTCTGATGCTCCGGTCACAGTCGTTCTTTCTGCCTTTCTTTCTTTCTTTCTTGGTGAAAGCTAGAGTTTAGCTTCGGTAGAGGAGTTGATCTGAGTTCTGACTGCGGAGCAGAGCTCCCTTTATACTCGCTGGCCCTCGGAGCACGTCACTGGGGGCTGAATGGAGAGCCAGCCCTGGACAAACATGGACATACTTGGCATTCTTTCCTCGCTTCCTGACCCCCACTCCAGACATCCCACATTCTTGCTGTCTGAAGGCAAGGCTCTGCTGCTCAGCCAAACAACACTGCCTCTCTCAGAGCGGCTTTCATCTGGAATGGGAGGTTAAGTCTGGTTAGAAGCCTGAGACCCCACACTGGGAATTCCTGAAGACTGACTTCACAAACAGACAGCCGGTACCTATAAATATTAATTTTAAAAAAAGAAGACAAGAAAAAAAAAATTTGGCACAGTTGAAAAGTGAAAGTACAAACGTCTTTACACATAAGAAGAAGGAGAAACTCATAAAAATACATCAACATGCAATGATTAAATAAACTGATTGAAGTAATGGGTGGTTAAGACTTTAAGCCTACAACAGCAGTCCTCAGCTCTGGCTTCAAAGGTGTACAGAAAGCCTGCACTTTAGTAAATTAACAGCTGCGAGGGAGAGGAAATTCATTTGGGTCATTAACTTGAGCTGGTTATCTATCAAGGTGCTCGTTCCTGCACAGAGACTTGGCAAACGCTGCAGTCTTCTGTACTTGTGTGGTTTCATTTGGGACACTGACTGCAGTGGCATTTTTGGGCTCTGACATCAGTGGCTGAACTGCAGCTTTAAGAGCTGCCCATTAAAACGCATTATGAGAACATCATGATCTCTTGTGCACAAATAAAGCGGTCTGATCACAAATACTTCCTCCAGTCCTGCTGCATGAGACACGTGACATGCTGATTATGCTGCCATGATCTAAATCTCTTGTGACTGAGAATATGTACATCAAATGCAGACTAACTTGAAAAGGGCAGTGGTCATTAATACTGTTACATAAATGCATAAGCAGAAATTAACCATTGTAGGTAGTCGAGGTGGAGCTAGTTCTAACAGTAGTTCTAACTACTGTACATACAGTGGTACCCAACCTAGAGGTGGTGTCCTCTGCAATGGGTCACAAGAGAAATCTGAGGGGCCGTGAGTTGATTAATGAAGTGGGAGAGAAGAAAAACCAAAGTTCTGCTGCACAAATTTGAATGAACTTTCTGGAATGTTTTTCTTATACTTGCTGTTTTGTGAAATATGAGATCATTTTACCACTTGGGGCTTCAAGCAATTATCCAAATGACACTATCTGAGAAGTTTATAGGGCAAATTCTCTCCAGTGGAACTGCTCACAGCTCATAGACAATCTTTAACAGTGCATTGCTTTTTATAGTCTTATATTTTTTTAATCTAAAACCTTAATCTGAAAGTTATCTTATAAATGTAGAGGATTAAAAAGTACATTATTTCTCTTTGAAGTGTGATGACGGAGTAGTATGAAGTAGCACAAAATGGTTATACTCAAGTAGAGTACCTAAAAATTGTACTTAAGTACAATACTTGAGTAAATGCACCTTGTTACTTTGGGACCAACCAGTCTAATTTGTAATCGTGCAAGCTGCTATTCTGTAATTCCAGCATCAAATAACCCAATTCATCCAGCTTTCCTCCTTTGTGATGCAAATAAATGATCAAAGTAATTATAGTTATTCAGTTTAGCCAGTTTAGATAACATTCAACCTGGCAAAATGTTCATAGAATATATACTATATATCTATTGCTGCTGTTGAACACTACAAACGATCCTCACAGTCCAGTTTCTTGAGTTACCTGAGCTGAACGTGCTGCCCTGCCAAGGTATGCAGGACAGGTATTAAAAGGACAAAGACCAAGGTTCTCAGTTAACGGCACTTCCCGAAATGGATGTTTGTTGATTTGAGCTTTAGGCTGCTTTTCTTACTTCCTGAAAAGGCTTAAAGGAGTCTGTTGAAAACAAAGGCTGGGGATTTGATTTCACATCTGACAGGGCGTTTTGACTCCACCGGGTCTTAGTCGGGACAAATCACGATTAAAAACCCTGAGTCGACTTCAATGAAAGCGCGGCTCAGGCCCACGAAGGCATGAGGAGCAGATATTACGGGAACAAAGGCATACATGTTCTCTGGCTTCTCACCTGCCTAATAAAGTTTAGTCTGTGATGAACTTAAAAAGGCCAGGTGTGCCCCGTCCCTGGCCGGGCTTATTTTACTACATCAAACCCAGAGTGGAGGGTTGCAGGAAAGAGGCTAGACGGAGGTTTGTGTATTTTTTTTTAAAACGGGGGGATCACACACCAGGCCAGACTCTTATGAAAGGCGGCCCTGCTCCTTCTCCAGCCAGCGATTCGGAAATGAAAAACTCCCAGAGAAACCTGGAGCTGGAGGAATGCAAGGGAGAAGCCAGCAGACAGGGCTGTTACTACAGAGGAAGCGTCCCCATATAAGGAGGTCTGCTCTTTCCCTAATATGGATATGTTCTTTCTCTATGCTGCCTCAGTACAGTAGGGACTCCTGTTAGACCATCTGAGTGAGGAAAAACGCGGCCGTGAGTGAAAGTGTGGTGTTTGTGTGCGGAGTATTCTGTCTCCCAAAACAGACATGGGAAAGTGTGTATGTGTGTGTGTGTGTGTGTGTGTGTGTGTATGTGTGTGTGTGTGTGTGTCAGTCATTACACCCTCAGGGCCCAAACTCCAGCTCCACGATATCTAAAGGAAACAGCTTGATGGAGGTCACGCTGCAAAACAACACTCAGACTCGGCCGACATGTTTATCTGACACGTGCAGATTGATACAGTTGGTGTGTTTATTAAGCCGGTTTATTTCACATCACGGACAAGGTGAACTTGTCATTTTCACGCTTTGTGTTGATTGAACCTATTTTGATGCCGTTTTTATCAGTTACTATCAAGTCTGACTGAAGATATAGACGGTATATCTGAGTGGTATACTATGACAGATGGGTCTATTAATGGCTATTAGAAAACAATATCATATCGTTAGGGGCAGAGAACAGAAAGCTAAACGAAGTTGATTTCTGATTTTTTTCCAGGCAGCTGCTGTAATACTTGTAAGTGGGGAGACTGGTATTTTTCAGATGTTGTTATAATGTTGTTTTGCTGTCAGGCTGAATGTACTCTGAGTCTCAGGGTTTCCTGTACTGAGTATCAGCAGGATAACGGGCTACGTGCTCGCTGTTCTGCAGTCCTGGATGTGCGGACGGGTGCGTGAGGTGGCCAAAGGAAACATATGGCACTGTGTGTGGTAGGCTCAGATATGTCAAGGCTAAGTATAGACTGAGCTATTTGTCTAAGAGAGAAGCCGTGGGCTGAAATCAGTTATGGAACTGCAGGGGTGATACAATGTGAGGGGAGTCTGTTCAGCTTTGTGCTTTTTGGCATTAGTGCTGCAAAACATACCTGCATTCAGGCCGTCTGACCTTCAGTCTGATGTCCTTTCATATGTTGGAAGAAGTATCATTGTTCTAAGTATGCAGGTGATGCTGGGATTCACACTGAAATTGTTAAATAACTTAATGGGCAGGGGTAAAAACTCCAACCAGTAAAACACAAATAAAACCATCTTAAAATAAGGGCTTTTATTTCGCCCTGGTAACTGATTGTTTGGGGGACAACAGAAGCTGAAAACAAACAATGACATATTAACACCTAATGAAGTGGATATGGAGGAACATGGCACACAGCTGACTATTTACACATCCAGCAGGTATGTAGCAACACTAATGAGTTGCAATTGTGTCAACTTGAGCATTCATTCATTATCTACACCTTATGACATTCATCTATACATTTTTACATTCGTGCTGGAGCCTATCTCAGCTGTCATTGTGTTTCTGTAGGAAGTCAAAGTAAATGTTACTCCTTGATACCCAACATGCGTTTAAAAGTGATTTGCCGTAGTGAAAACTTTTTATCAGCAACGTGATTGATGTGGAAAATACGAAACTGTAACAGGGATAACTGTCTGGCATTAGTCGTGCCAACATTGCAGTAACACGGCCAAGAGTTGACATAGTGTGTACAGTAAGACCAAACACTGGAGTCAGTCTCAGTAATACAGCTGACACCAATGATAACATCATGCTGATGTACTGTTTCATGGTTTATTTTCCCAAATGAAAATGCACCCTCAGCACCTCCACCCTCACCAAGAGAATGCACTGATGGAGAAAAGTTCCTAATTTAGATTTGAAGTCACACTGATTTGAGGTCATGTGACTCGTGTAGCAATTTCAGGTCAAGGCCTGCCTTCTATCCTAGTCTGAATTTACACTGCTTCCCGCTACTTATAGCCTCATTACTTCACTGCCTGGTTCATAGCTACTCTGTGACATCACGTGGCTACAGAGTCGTGTCAGCTGGGAAGTTTCCAACTTTAGGATCAGTGATGACGAACCCTGTGTCTGACTAGGCTACATATTTATATGCCCACATCAAGCTCTGGTGACGACACCGTCCTCGTTTAGTCTCTCCTGCGGGCTCGGAAAGTGGGTATTATTCCCAGTTTTCATCAACACCTCGTGTGTGTGCTGTTCCATCACACCGTGGTTGATTCCGTCATACCTGATGCTGATGTCACAGAGGAGGCCTCTGTGTCCTGAGGGACCTCTTCTAGGTGTTTCCATGGTTCCCACACACTGCGCGTATTCAGTACAGTCATACCTTGCAGTCATACCTTCCCAGCACTTTCAAGCTAAAGAAGAAAGATAAACATAAAAAGTAAAAAAGACCACTCAGTCACACCAAACACTCTGTACTGAGGTTGCAGTTTTGTTCCACACAGTACTAGAAATAGACTTTAATTTTACGGTGAACATTCTTAGTACATGTAGCATTTCTAAAATCATCTGCTTCTAATTTGCTTATTTGTACTTTCCATTTCATGCCAGTTTGAAAAAAGTGTGTGAGGTTTAGTGGATACATTTATCTAAATCATGCTGCAGTATTTAGTGGACTTTGCATGTACTTAGTTTATTAGGTAAATCTAGTTAAAACGCAGTCTTACATAACAGCGCTGCGATGAATCCCATATTTATACTTTTTTTTTTTTTCAAATTTAGGATAATTTTGAAGCTGTAGTATGTATATGCATATGTATATGTTTACTGTATAGGTATAGTACATGTATATGCCGCCAAACTCAGACTGTTCTTTCCTAAACCGGGTCTACATTCGAGGCTCTGGTTGTGTTATCTGCATGCAGCTGTCCATTAAACTAAATTCCATTAGTGGTGCCTGGCAGGCTATTTGAGGAATGTTCCTTGGCTTTAGCCTTCAAACCAACCATCATACACCACTGTGTAAACTGAACACGAAACCAAGATCTCAAAATGATTTTCCTGCCTGTGTATTTCTGCCTCTTTGAACTCTCGGACTGCCTGCACAGAGACGGTGAGGGTGGAAAAACAGGAGAGAAAATACCATTATTTTGTCATTTATTAATATTTCAGGGATTTTAGCTGACTTTCAACTAGTGCAGTGGAATAATAAGCACATATTTTGGTATTAACTTTGCATGCAGCTACAAATAAGGAATGCAGAACAAGACAGTGGGATAAATATGTAACATTACTGTGCCAGCTGCAATATGTGTCTAAGAAGTGAAGCGAACTGGCTAATAAAGACATGCTGGGAGTCCGTCTGCAAAAACACTCATGGGCTAATTATTAAATGGATGGGATGGTGATCTGCAGACATTTAACAATGGAGAAGGGATTGGTCAATTATTGACAGATGAAAGTATTGGAAACCAGTGGAAACCCTTTGAAGCCTGCCTATGAAGAGACAAGCAGTGGAAACTAATAATGGATCTGGAGCCTGGGATGATTTGTTGAGATTTAACAATGGAGTTGGTGGGCAGATGAACTGTCAAGATGGAAAGTGTGTCTATTTAAAGCTTAGAGTGGTGGAAAATGTTCAGACTGGAAACATGCATGAGACCCAATCTTTTTCAGGCACAGGCTGCACGAAATAGTTGGGTCTAGGATTACTTGGGCTAATGGGCCGAGGCATAATATATTGACCATTTGTTGCCAGAGGGGCATAGTTGGAAGGTGAATTGCATTTTTTGGTAAAATTTTCTCATAAATCATTTAGTTGGGGTCATCTAGGGGAATGTATTTGCCAGTCTCAGTTAACAAGGGAGGAAATTTTTCTTTCATGTGCCTTGGACAAAGGCATTTTTGACTGGCTGAAGCTCACAGGTGGGACCTAGCACTGGATTAAGTGCATGGGAACACTTCTACAGATATAGCAGGAGGGGGTGATGGGAGGCTGAATTGTCGGAGGCAGACAGAGTGGAAAGTGCCTTTTTAAAACCTGTGTCCTGGAAAGTGTTTAGACTGGAGACACTGATGAGAATTTGGGCTGTAACTCTTTCAACAAACAGCCGCAAACTTATCTCAGCTGTAGATTTACTGCCACACACATGGATATGGAAGTCAGGTGGTCTTAACTTAAACACAGCTCCATGTGGGTGCAGGATGGCTTCTGTTGTCTTTCAGTGACCTGCCAGCTAGAGGTCAAAGAGGTTTCTAATCTTAGACAGTCAGATCTCACTGAGTGCTTCTTCCTCTGGAAGTCATATTGAACCATGGTGGTCAGATGAAAACTAAGCAACCTGACTTCAGTTCTGCCCGTGAAGCCAGCTGGTGCTCAATCAAACGGTGAACTCTGAGGATTACTTAGCGTCTATGACCCTAAAGGTGGTCTGCCCTCTACAGGTGATGGTTTCTAAAGATAGTGCGAGTCCTGCCACACACAGCGCAACAGTTACAATGGAGGCATTTCATCGGAGCACATTGGGAATGACAAAGAGTGTCAGTTTGTTGAAGGTCTGTTCATTTAAAGGAAGAGCTCAACATTCTGGGAAATACGCTTATTGGCATCTTGCTGGAGGTTACATGAGAAGATGGATACCACTCTCAGAATGGAGTGTTGGGAGGTACTTAGCCTAGCTTAGCATAAAGATACTCTTCAAGAGGTGGACGGATAAACTGTTGTTTTCCAGGTTTCAGTCTTTACGCCAAAATCAAATGCTTCTTTTTGGTCACATTAAAGTTCTTTTTCCTGCGTGAACCTGAGAAAATATGATCTTGATCACCAACAGCAGGAGATGAGTCATTGAGTGGAGGTGTACGAGGCTTTTTTTGGCTTAAATTTGGCCATCCAGCATACACCTAGTGTGATGGAGAAAAACTAATCCTTTTGCAATGAACTTGGATTTTTGCCCATGTGAACACAGCAAATTCAAAAGCTTTGGGAGATCACATGTGAAATCGTCAAAAGCAGCTCACAATAAGTGACGAGAGCCAAATCTGCTAATGACACCACCGTTTCTCAAAATGTCCGATATAATCCATGTGCGCTTTTCTCTGACGACATCCTTTGCGCCTACGTGGCATTAAGCACATTACACTGTTGTGCCTAATGAGGTCAACCTAGCTATATTTGAAATAAAGTCTCTGAAGCACCAGAATCAAGTCACTGCTGCTTTTTTTTTTATTATTATTTCAAGGTGACTTTTATCATCCGGTTGTAGCAGGACAAATAACCTCGGCAGGTCTTCAGTGTTTATTCACCTTGTGGTTCCCGGACACAGACCACATCCTAAGCTTTTTTCAATGTTTGAATTTGAAAAAAAAAAAAAAAATCAATGTTGTGACCTATTTGAAATGAAAGTCTTGCGGCTCACTTGGGCTCACTTGGAGTAGGCCGTGAATGTAAATACATACATATTCTGTAGCCGCCGCTTTCTGAGGCCGCCGCTTTCCCTGCAAGAATGTCAGCTTCCCCCCCCATTAGCTTGGCACACGACTGCATACCTCAGCTAATTAGCTTCCTGTAAAAGCCTTGAATAAAAACATCGACTTTAATCACACGCTGCTGCTTTGTCTCATTCACTGCCAAGTCAAATGTTACTTCAAGCAGAGAAAAAAAATGGACATTTTGCTCTGTGGGTTTCTGCTTCCCAGACAGGTGTTTCAAGCTGTGATGTGCAGTGATCCAGGTCAAGACACCTTAACATTCCTCAACATCAAATAAACTCTGAATGTTTTTCAATCATTAGACTTTTTAAAGGCCTTCATTTAAATTCATAGGCTTGTTTTTTTTCTTGCCTGAGATGTCAAACTGTGTGTTTACTGTCTGTTTTACTGGATGGTTATTTACTGGAGAACTGTGCTCTCATACAGTTTCATATATGGCTTAATGGCTGCGTTTACAGTTTGTTCACTGTCAGAAACCGAGTGTTCCTGCTACACAGCTTGTTGACTAGTCTCTGATTATTTAGCAGCTGCATACCAGTAACACAAATCACAATTTACTGTACCTCAATCAAGCATACCAGTTATTTAGAAGCTGCTTATTTACCTCATAAATGAACATGAACCCACACCTTCTCATGGACTATTATTGATTTAGAAGGTGAGAGGCCTTAAAAATCGCACTATACTGGCTAAGTTATGTGGAGATTTCGCTGTGTCTCTGTAGGATGATTCCCTATAGTTATAATAAAAAGATATTTTTGATGTTTGAAAGTCATTCTTGACCTCAGAAACAATAACACATATCATACTGTATGTGATATATATTGATTTAACAATTAGCAACAACATTAGAAATCATTTGAAGTCGTCTTGACTACTGAAGACCTGTGCGGCAGAACTGGGGGAACCACTACAACGGATCTTCAACCTTAGCCTGCAGATTGGGAGAGTGCCCACCCTCTGGAAGACATCCCGCATCGATTCCAGTTCCGCAAGAGGAACCGGCCCAGCGAGCTGAATGACTTCCGACCAGTGGCACTCACTTCACATCTGATGAAGACGTTGGAGTGGCTCTTCCTCAGCCTCCTCAGACCCCAGGTGCAACACGCCCAGGATCGCCTGCAGTTCGCCTACCAACCAGGTGTTGGTGTGGAGGATGCCATCCTCTACCTGCTCCTTCATCGAGCCCACTCCCATCTGGATAAGGGAAGCGGCACAGTGAGGATTCTTTTCTTGGACTTCTCCAGTGCCTTCAATACCATCCAGCCCACTCTGCTTTGGGACAAACTGAGCAGGATGGGAGTGGACCCCCAGCTGATGGACTGGATCTCCGACTACCTCACTGGCAGACCACAGTACGTCAGGGCTGAAGGACATGAAGTCTGACACGGTGGTCAGCAGCACTGGAGCCCCCCAGGGCACAGTGCTGGCCCCTCTTCTCTTCACCCTGTACACCTCAGACTTCTGCTACAACTCGGAGCTGTGTCATATTCAGAAATACGCTGATGACACGACCATCGTTAGGGTGCATCAGGGATGACAGAGAGGAGGAGTATCGGAGACTGGTAGGGGACTTCGCTGCATGGTGCCACACTAACCACCTACAGCTCAACACCTCTAAGACGAAGGAGCTGGTTATTGACTTTGGGAAGGTCCAGACCAAGACCGCGACCAGTCCTGTTAGAGGGAGCTGAGGTGGAGGCTGTGGACTCTTACAGATACCTCGGGCTATGGCTAGACAATAAACTGGACTGGACAACGCACACACAGCCACCTGTATGGGAAGACACAAAGCAGGATGTACTTCCTAAGGAGACTGCGGTCCTTCAACATCTGCAGCAAACTTCTGCAGATGTTTTACCAGTCTGTGGTTGCCAGTGTCCTCTTTTACACTGTGGTGTGCTGGGGGGGCAGCATATCCAAGAAGGACACATCCAGACTGGATAAACTGATCAGGCGGGCCGGCTCTGTGGTCGGCACGTGAAGCTGGACTCTCTGGTGATGGTGGCAGAGTTGAGGACTCTGGACAAACTGCTGGATATTATGGACAATGCCAGCCACCCTCTGCACACCGTCATCAGCAACCAGAGGAGCCTGTTCAGTGAAAGACTGCTCCTTCCCAAGTGCAGGACCAACAGGCTTAAGAACTCCTTTGTCCATCATGCCATCACACACTCTACAACTCCTCACAAGGGGGGAGGAGGACATAGAGTAGGGGTGGTAGGGGGCAGCCATTGTACATTTACTTGCCATTGTACAACATTGTACACATGCATGCACAACAAATAGACACTTTTCCTCTGGTGCAATAACCTCATCATATTTTTAATTTATAATTCTTAACTTATTCCATACAAAGCCATAACTTATTCCATACGAAGCCATAACTTATTCCATAACTTATTCCATACGAAGCCATATTCAGCTCTTTACTTTATATTTATATTATTTTATTCTCATTCTTTTATATTTTGTATTTTAAGTATTTACTGTTTATTTTTCATCTGTGTGCTTCTTCTATCTGTGTGCTTCTGGAAACTTAAATTTCCCTGAGGGAGTCATCCCAAAGAGATCAATAAAGTCGAGTCTGAGTCTGGGTCTCTGAGTCTCCGTGGCCATCTGATACATAAGTCAAATGTTCACTCCTTTTAGCTTTGTTTTGTTCACCTCCTGAAGTAAATATCTGGCACTTTAGCTGTTAAATGCGCCACTGTGCTCACAAGCCAGTCCTTAACTGCGCCTGCCTGATGTTTGGTCCTGATCAGAGCAGTGAGAGTGAACCAAAACAGTAACGATGCCGGGCCCCAATACCAAAACACTGAGTTGAAAAACACTGAGGAGCTCTGCAGAAGTAAGGAAAGAGTCAGGTGATAATTCTCTGTTTGATCCCTCTGAGCCAACCCTTTCCAAATGTGCACTGTCACTTTATCCATTATTAATGTAAAAAAATATTGATTTTAGCAGCTTTAGCTTCAAAGGGTTCACAGAAAAGGAGAACATCTATAATAGCATAACAACTGATGAGGCTCCATCTGATGATTAAGGTCATGTCATCTGAATGAAAGATGCAGAACAGCTGCAAAATGGACCTTGACGTAAGGTGATTTTGCTTTGTTCCTAAATAATAGTATTGTCACAGATCACAGTATGAGTGGATGATGAGTGAAGGAAAGGGTTAAAAAGTGTGTACACTCAATACTGACCTTATGTAACCAGAAATAGTGGTAGCACTGTATGACTCTAGCAACTGTGTGACTAATGGCATAATATTCACTGTGGTTAAAACATAAAACCAACCCACAGTTTCAGCTTCCCAGACTGGCACTAACTTCAACACAAAGAAAAAAAAAACCCTTCGATCTGAAAGAACAATGTTCTTATTAGGGAAGTGTGCAATGAGTTCCTTTCATCACCGCTGGAGATTTGGCCTTGCCGATGAAAACCCAGTCAGGACCCTTTGGCATCGACGACCAAAAAACACCAGCGTCTGCGTGGTGTCTGGCCTGAAAGAACACTCAAAGTCAACAATAGATCTCCACCGATGAAGTCGTTAGTGCTGAATGCTGCAAAAGGGAACACCGTTTTCAGATGACTAATCGGAACGAGCAAAGGGTGAACGATTAGCGTGAGGAGGACTGTTCTTTCATAAACAGCTGTGAAAATATTACCCCTTGAGGGCTTTCCCTCTCTGTAGGCTGTCATTGTAAACACAAATGTGTTTTTAACTCAATCAGGGATTAAAAAACACATGTTGTCAGCTGCTGAGCCATAAGGTGTTGATGGAATGATGAAGTGTGCTTTTGTGACTGGCGTAGGCGAACAAACTGTTCCCAATAAACTCGATACTTGATAAACTTGATAGCATTGTGCGGTGCCTTATAGAAATAGCCTGGCCACGGCTCCCATCTGCTCTAATTGTTTCCAGATATGCAGTTTCTGCACAGTGGCTAACGGGACCCCTCCCTGTCTGTCTGAATGTCTGGAACGAAAGGTCTCTCCCCATCTGTCTGCGAGCTGCAAGGTCAGACTGCAGCCTACACCCTCGCCCCATGTCTGTCTTTCTGTTTGCCTGTCTGTCTGTCTGTCTGCCTGTCTGCTGGCAATCTGACCCCTCTGTGCTCGTCTATGTGTCTGTTAGCTGGAAGGTCACAGCTGGCTTCTTGTTTCTCACTGTTTTCTCTCACCTTTGCTAAAAGTAGCTCTCACAGTAAATTTTCTGTGGTTGCAGTTAGAAAGGCTGCTGTTTTTTTTTCCTAATGTAAGGTGGAGCAATGCATTAATTTTAAATTCTCTAATTCAGTAAAAGGTGGACAGGGCAATGAGGGTTTTCTGTAGAAGATGCATGTTAAGAAAGTGGTAGGAATAAGTTCATGCACAGACTAATAGAGGACAGTGTACTACCTCAATGTCTCCGGATAAATAAGTAGACAATCCGACTGTGTCCTGTGCTGAGTGTTCTTTACCTTGCAGCATACCTGCCCACTCCAAACTGACAGTGGAAAATATTATGCTCCCATCAGCCTCTTCACAACAACATGGAATATTCCCCAGCTGGAAGAGTGGAAGGTGGATTCCTCAGCAAAGTGAGGAGGAAGTGATGACGCAGGAAGGAGTCATCACTCAGCTAGCTGTCAAACCGACAGCAGACGAACCCAAGTTTCACATGTTTCTCCTAGCTCAGCGCAGACAGGAAGGAATATGTTTTCCACTCTTACCTGGAGTGAATCAGGGCATGAACGCCAAAGTTTTAAAATAGTGTTGTGGTGAATTAGCAACGAGTAGACTGCGCTGCCCATTTGAGCACAATGATGTGGAAAACGGCCAATCTAGGTAAGGTTAATTGTTTCCTCAACAAATGCATTACCACTTCGTTCCATAAAAATCCTAAAATGACATAACTCACATCAGCATAAAGCTGTAGTGCTGAGCTTTTGTCTCCCCTTGTGGTAGTGAAAACAATCATTCTCAATCAAACAAACATTGAAGAGGCGTGCTTATGGTGTAGCGAAAATACAAAGAAATTTCCACAGTTCCAAGGCAATAATTCATTATTTCAGTAGAGTAAATGTAATAGCTCCAGTACATAGCCTTCTCCAAATATTTCAGTGATACCAACGTGTTCAACAGCAGTGACGTGGCATCGTTATCATTTCCCTACAGCCACACCAATAGTTGTCCATGTTTGTCCTCATCATTGATTGCTTTCTTTTTTTGACTGTAATCCTTCCTCTGAACACCAAGTTTCTTTTTTCTTTGGCGCAACAAAACAGAAACCTCTCTTGGAAACTTGGCTTTTCCACCAAACTTTGAGTTGCCGCCGCTACAAAATACATGCATTTGCTTTCTTGCTGAGATTGAGATGTGAAGATGGATTCCACTCTCATGTCTGTACGCTAAATATGAAGCTACAGCCTGGATATGTTGGATTAGTTTAGCAAGACAAGATGCCAGGAGGTCACTGCACCCAGCCAAGAAATAGTCCGACATAAAACCTTCTGTAGAACTACAGCTTTGGTTTCTGTGCAGATTAAACGGACAAGATGTAAGTTAGCTTTAGAAGAGCTGATAGGCAGATTTTGTGACATTTGTACAGAGCCACGGTGGCTATTTCTCCTTGTGAACCTCTGCTCCTTAAGCTAAGCTTAGCAAGCCGTCTCCTGGTTTCTGCTTCATATCAAACATATCAATGGTCTCAGCCAGAAAGGGAGTTAGTGTTATTCGTCAGTGTCATATTTACCTTTAAGTTTCTACAAACTCATGTACAAATGTACTTATTATAGGTTGTAAGCTTTTAAATAAGATTTACATACACATTTATGTATAATGTTAGTTCAGCTAAAACTCAGTTTACCCTTCAGTACATCAGTTGAGGCAATGACAGCAGATATATTTAAGACACAGCATACGATAATGTCTGCTTTGAGGATTATTAGTTTGACAGATTTACAAATCTTAATCTAGTAAAAAGTATCATCATCCACATGTGTTACCCCAAATGTGTCTCATGCATCATCAGCTTTGAGTTTGCTGCTATCTTTCCAGCTGCATCTAGTCTTGTTCAGTGTGTAAATCCATCAGCAGCAGAGGAGGGGGAGGCGATGACGCAGGCAGGAACTATGACTCGGGTATCTGTCAAATCAGCGGCTGCAAACAGGATTTTTTAGCGCTCATGTAATGCATTTTGAAGATGTGACGACATGGTGGCCACTTATTACTAGAATGTGTTGGACTTAAGAGTATTTTCATCGCTAGGTTGAATTATAGCGTTAAATTCCTGCTTCGACTTCTGTTCCTGTGTCTGAGATCACTGTTATCTTTTTGGCCAAACAGAAGAAACCTCAGGTATCAAACCCAAATGGGGTCACCGGACATTTATTACTCACTCCTCATATTTCTAAACTGAGAAAAGGAGATTCAAAAGCTGGACTAAATCACTTCTTAAAGACATTTTTACAGTTAAGACTCCTTGAGAATCAAATATGTGAGGCCCCTGTTAGCTGAAAGTAAGCCTCTCGTGCTATAAAGCAGTACAGCATGTATGGCCAGGGCCCCTTTTGAGGTCACACTTACAGTACAATGATTGAAGGGTGCGACAGTTGTGTAACTATGAGGTGTCATGTGATGCTGTGTGAATATGAGGCCTTGTCCCACTGAGGACAGCCTTTTACGGGGCACGTCTGACGGGTAGGTGTTCTGTCACAGCGTGTCAATACGCCGCCTGTCTCGGAGGCCCCGTTTCTCACTCTCTCTGGTCCCGACACATTTTTCCTTTTACCCTTTTTTGCGCTCATTTGACTTAATTATCCTAGAAGTTTCCAAATTGTTCCTCTCACCCAATCTGATTTCAGTTTTGACATCACCCCCCCCTTTTCCTTGTCTCCTCCGCACATCTGGTTTCTCTTTTTTTCTCACCCTGATAGCCAGAGATCTTTTACCAGCTCTTTGTTTGAAAACACACATATGCTGTGTTTTCTTATCAAGTATGTTTTGTCTGTATTTGCAAAACTTAAACATTATTTTGCACTCTGACTTTCATTAAAGCATTTATAAACCAAAGGCTGCACCTTTCTTACCGTGCCTTTTTTGACTGCAGCCCTTTTGCGGTCAACTGTATTTTACTTTACCTCTGCTTCTCACGGTAACTGTTCCCAGGTATGTTTTTCTCCTGCCTTTTGGACATGTGGTTTAACGTGCCTGGCAGGGCGGAAGGCAGCTCTTCTGGGCTCGGTGTGTTTATGCAGGTGCGAGACATTCAGGACACGCCGCCCTGCAGAGTATTTTGGAGGGGGCTTTTCAGAGCGGCCTACCCTGCAATATAAGAAGGGGCCGCCTATATGTGGCATTTAGTGGGACAGCCCAGGGAAGGCATTTCCTCAGGTTACTGGAAACGAAGCAGTAAAGGGTTTGAAACAAAGTCAAACACATCAGAGTGAGAAATGTTTTGATGACAGGCGAAAGATGAGCGCTTAGGAGTACATTGTGAGATAACAGCAGTCAGGATCAACAACAGTGCAAAGTATGCATTAGATCATTTTCTGAACTTTTGCTATAAGCTACGGTGTACTTTATATAACAGCTTCTTGAACATTCAATGGGTAGACATTAAAATACAACTCTTTTCATCTTACATCTTACTCTTCATCTGCAAAAACATTCCCATGCTCCTGGAATTAATAAGAATAATCTAGAGCATCAACCACCATTAGGTCGGCAAATGAAAGGAATGACCTAATAATCTCGATTGAAGTTGAGTGTAATGAGACTGCACCACTTACCCAATAGAGAATTAACTGAAATACCCTTTATATATACAATAATATCCCACTTTTATAAACCTTATATGCAAGTGTAATATGTGCAAGTTTGTCATACGTCTCTTGTTGACCAGCCTACAGCTGGGGGGCTTTTCTGCATGGAGTTCGCCCCATTTCATCCCACAGTCCAAATACACGTGGGTTATGTGAATTAGCAACTCTAAATTACCCGTAGGTGTGAATGTGAGCATGAATGGGTGCCTTTCTCTACACAGCGCTATGTGTCAGACTTGTCTCTGACTTTTCAGGGTGTTCGCCGCCTCTCTCACCCTCTCGTGTGAGCTGGGATGGGCTCCAGCTCCCCACAACCCTGCAAAGCATTAATGGGTGCAGACGGTGGATGGATGCATGGAGAAGTAGGTTTCTTATTTCCTGATACGATGTTTGCCTCGTTGAAGCTGAATTGATCGTTCGGTTGTTGAGATGGCTGAAATGTTTTCACATCACTCGGGCCCTTTGCCACACCAACATTCCTATGAAAAAAGTCATCTTCCCAACACAAATTAAATCCTTTTAGAGAAATATCTGTGAGATATGCATTTTAAGTGCTCTCCGAGTTCAAATGGTGTCACTATTGGAACCAAGTTGCGTTGTGATGTACACAAAAAATCAGATCCATGTAGCAGATAGTAACAGGTTGCACCAAGCTGTTCAGGGTAAAAACAAGGCTTGAAGATAGCCTGGGTTACAGTTTATATGGAGAAATAACAGCAGTCATCAGTGGCAGTAATAACAGGTTGGTTGTGTGCCATGGTTTCATCCTCAGGAAGGACAGGAAAGAAGAATGGCTTTGTCCTGCTTGGCTAACTCTGTACTGAAAAACGTTTCCCGGATAATGAATTCCTCTGGTTTGGTCAGCCAACAGTAGAAATGAGGAGAAAGGGGGGAGAAGGACTAAAAGTATGAGCGGGAAAGCCTGAGGTGTTTGTCCTCTCAGCACTTAGGGTGTTAACAAGCTTTCTGTATGCTGGATAATTGTAGATTACTAGTTAGATAAGTGGATTAACTAGAAATGAGCGTGGGGGAGTCCAGAAATGCAAAACAACAGGTTCAAGTTCAAGGTTTTTGTCTTGTCTCTGAATACAGGGGAAATTTAACATGTACTAACCCTCAGGAATTCTGGTATTTCAATCAGACACACACATTAAAATACCAGAGCAAACTCTGTTAAAGAACATCCAGCACTGATTGAATTGAATGTGAATTAAAAACCAGGCCTGCTGGCAACAGAGAGCAGAGTTTGGTCCAATAGGCATTTATCTGTTACTCCTCAAATTAACAACCTACACTGGGGCTGGCTGGATTTACACGGGCTCAGAGTGTATAATTTTTTAACCCCCAGTATGTTCCACTTTAAAGCTTGTGAACTTTGGCACCGGCTTAAAATGAGCACATGCTCAATGAGACATACTGTTGCTGCATGGGCACAAACACAGATGCACACTTAGCGCACACCTTAAAACACGGCATGCACACACACACATGCACACACACACACACACACACACGAGTACACTGCACTTCCACATCGGAGTGAACTAGATTGAGAAGTTTGAAAGAAAACAAACAGGACAGGATTCCAGAGCAGTGCGGTGTGGCGTGAGGCTGCTGGAGCGAAGCACAAAGAGAGGCCTGTTCGCGGCACACAGGAGCATTCCAGCTAACAGAACAGGCTCTGGGACGCTGTTGACCTAAGCTACTTTAGAATGTTTGTGCAATAGCTTTTGACCACTTGATTAAAAATATCGTTTGATGCCCGAGCGGCCGTGTCCTAGCGAGGGGCAGTTCAGACTGGTCTGAGCAGAGCAACATGTTGCCGCATGAAGGAAGGGCTCGGATGAGGCGGTGAGCGCCAAGCCGCTCGCCTGGAAGAGTAAGTCACAGTTGAATCACGGAGGATGACCGTCGGTGCTGTCTGGTCCGTGGTTTTGAAATTATATAATGTCAATTCTGCTGAACGACAAGCATCGTTTTAGACAATGTAGCTACTTTTTGAGGATAATGGACTGAAATCACATTCACTAGATGAGCTGCTTCATGCTTCATTTGTTTATATATATATTTTTTCAATCAGTCCTCTACTTTGGTCCAAACTGAAATGTCTCAGCAATTATTAGATTGGACTGCCATTAAATTTTGTACATACATATATGGTTCCCACATCATGAATGTGTGGACTTTGTGAATTTCCTCTTGTGGAACCACGAGTTACACAACTGTAGGTTTGACTGAAACATCTCAACAGTGGATTGCAATGAAATCTTCTCCAGACATCAGGATGAATTATAATAATGTTGCTTATACCGTAACTGTTTACCCAATGATGGCAAAAATCTAAATTTGTATAGTTGTCAGGTTTGTAGATGGTTGGCCCGCACCCTTTCACACAGATAGAACCTCAGCAGAAAACCATTGGCCTTACCAACTCACCAAATCTGTAAATCAATAAAAAATAGCAGTGCAAAAGTTGCAGGCGTACTTGGCTTTTAAAGGGAATTGGAGGTGACACTCGGATAACTTTATTTCATGTTACGCCCAAAGCACACTAACGATTAATAAAGAGACTCAATACAATGCCTTGGCACCTTGCATCTTACTTTGTGCCTAGATTATGTGGCCATTGAACCAGAAAAAGTAGAGTTAACCATTCCCTAAATGCACTTACACCATGGACTTCAGACACTGTGCCATAGATAGGGCTCCCATTCAAATAGGGCCCTTAGTGTTCCAAACTAGATAGGGACAACATGGATCAAGATAAATAAAATAGGTTTAAAGAGACATGTGTAGGTGTTTGTTGACTTGCTGCCAATGATTTCTAAAATCCTTTCACTAGATGTCTTTCAATGCACAAAGGGTCTAGTTCCAATATGTGCAGACCTTATGTTTGGACAAGTGGGCTGATGAGAAGATTGACATTTTGGATGTCTGATTTGCCAAGAAAAATGTAGATCGGGGCAGTGAATGCGACCTGCCTCCTCTCCTTCAGCTAATACCATAGAAATGTCCTTGAGCAAATTTCTGAGCGCCCAAATTGCTCTGGTGGAGCTGCCCAGTGGACCAACACTAGAAGACTGTGGTTGAACTGGGCAGCTGCCAAGTATGAATGTGTGTAACTTTGTACGTGTGAAGCAGGGTGTTGATGAAAGGGAGTATGTGTGCTTGGCAAATATTCCCAGGATAAATTAAGGCAAAAAGCAAAAGTCTATACTGAGAGCTAAAAAAGAAAACGTTTGATGTGGTGGCAGATTTGCGCTTTGAGGGTCGGACTGAACCGGTCAAAGAACAGAAACATGGGGATGGAGCTAAAGTCTCACCCAAGCCTGTGTAGCTTGTGGTGTATCTTTGGTTGAGAAGACGCTGCCAAGGAAGATTTAAAGAAAACCAACCAAATGTTCACAAAACTGCTTCAAATAATCCTCTTGTCAAAGCCCGCCAAGGCCCTGATAATTATGGGGTTGTTTCTTTCATACTCAGTCTCTTTTCATCAAATCAATAAAGCTCACCTCGTCAGTGAAATTGAAATAATCATATCCAACCTCACCTCTTGTCTCATCTTATATCTAATTTTAACCTCTATAAAGATCATGATATCGCTTGCTTCATCTCAGTAGTAAAGCACTCAAATCTAATCTCCCTTCATTTTATTTTTTTTTTCAAACCAGTAAAGTTCATCCAATCTCAGCAATCTTGCTTCCTTAGTAGTAGTAGTAGTAGTCATCTCGTCTTATTTCATCTGAATTTCAACTCATCACATCCTTTCATGTTAATTTAATTTCAGCTCGTCTAAACTCAACTTCTCTGATCTTTTGTCAGTGTGTATAATCTCATATCTCCTAATAAGTTCATGCTCTTTTTTCATCCCATTTGTGAAGGCCATTCTGTCACATTTTATCTGATCTAATCTAATCTAAAATTTACCTCGTCCAATCTTGTCTAATCTTGTCTGGTCCCATATATCAGTATCATATATCCTCACACTACATCCTGACAGTTGGAGGTAAATGCCAGACAGTTAAATGGAAAGAGGCAGTCTGAGAATCCCCCCGGTGTGAAAACATGACGAACATGTCACAACACTGTGAGTAAACCGAGGGCCTCCCTCCTTCACTCTTTCCCCTGTCGTGAGCTCACCATCTCCCTCTCCGCCCTTCCTCTCCACCCTCTCACGCTCGTATCCTTCTCCCGTCTCTGTCACAGAGTTGTAGCTGTTCATATATCTGGTGTGTTTGTGACAGTGGGCTGTGTTTGCCGAGAAGCTTTCACCCCACCGCCGCCGCTGCCCCACCCATCAACCCCTCTTAACCTTCGACCCCGACAGCCCCACCTGCCCACTCGTGCACACTCTTTGCACCGCTCGTTCTGTTAGCTTTGTCCGGCTCTGACGTCAAACGCCTTTCAATGCAGCTGATTAACAGGTATAATTCACTCAGGGCTCGGGGCCAGGATCTGTAAATGATGGGTGTGCATTCCCGTTTGTGTGGTGGTTTCCCATAAGTAGGCCGCATTGAGATAAATAATTGAAAAATAATGATTAAATCTTTCTGTGTGCACACTGAAAAACACTTATCTTTAAAATCTATGAAGATGTCACTTTTAAAGCAGTTATTTATTTAGTTAAGTCTTCATTATATTACTGCCAGAGGGAGACTGAATTGATATCTGATATTTATACTCCAGTGCCTCCAGGGAAAATTTTTAATTTTTATATCAATAATGGGATCCTACTTTACATGAACACAAGTTTTGATTTTCTGCCAAAGTTTGAAGAGTTTCACTTATTTCGTGAAACATTATTGCTTTTGCCCTCACACTTTTCTCTCTAATTCGAAGTGGGCAGGGCTTTGTTGAAAAAAGTTATGCCACCTACGTCTGTGCACCAATCAGGATTGAACTATATCTGACAACAGCTGTGAACTGTTTCCTTAATGTAGTCATCACTGTTAAATTGAATCTGGTCAAACCATCACAGTCCGGATGGAGCTGGAACATTTTTGTTTTTACTGTTGATTGTTGTTCATTTAGATGTGTGTATTTAACGTTATAGACGAATACCTAAAATCAATAAGATCAAGATTTCAGGGGCTTTCAAATTAAAGCTTTGATGCCCCAGAAATACACTGACGGGACAAGACTGCTCCGTCTATCTGTGCATCATTGATTTCTGCTCCAAAGTTGTTTTTATGTTTCGTTGTTTAAATTCACATGCACTGTCGGGCCATGTTTTTCTGCCCTCTAAGTTTAGACTTGTTACTCTCTGCTTATTCAGTTACAGTTACATCTTACGGTCTACTAGCATTAGACTGCACGTAGCCATCACCATGGAGGGAACAACAAACATAGAAAATGATGTAGATCTGGTTCCCTAATTACCTAAAATATGCTCCCTGGATGGGAAACCGTCTAGCTTACTCTGCTGGCATGTTTTTCCTGCTTCATCCAGATCCTCCAAGTGTAACTGTAGTTCAACAGGAACTTCTAATCCAGAGCCAAATTCCTCCGGTCCCACCATGACAAACACCCACAATTTATTACCCACCATTACGGAAACCCAGAATCAAATACCTACCACTGTACTAGCCCAGACTCTAATTTCTATGGTCCCACCATGGTGAAGCCCTGGAGTTAAATCCCCACCAATGCATAACAATAACTAGAGCTGAAGCTCGGCGTGACCTTGCCACCAGTGTGCGTCTCTGTTTGTGTGCATGTGCGTGTGTGGTCTGACCGGTGCCCACATCCTTCCAGAGCAACAGCCTGGCCACCTAGGAGACACACATCCATTCTTCAATTACCTCCCTGCCTTCCTCCATCCCGACCTCCATCCCTCATTCTTCATACCCACCAACGGCGAGGCAGCTGGAGGCCGTGACGTCCGTTGCGTTACACAAGGTCACCATAGTTTGTCTTCCTGCATTTTTTCTCCTGGTTGCGTTCCGCTATCCAAACAACACCCTACACATATAGGCGATGATTTGAGGTGAGCAAACCGGCATGGTATTTAACTTGAACGCATAAAACGGAGCAGAAAATATTTGAGGCGGAGGCTGATGAGAGCCTCCCTGACTTTCTCCTTTGTTTGGAATGAGTAAATCAGTTTTTGCCGTAATCAGAGATGTCTGCGGGATGAGAAAGTAGGAGTTTGGGAAAATTGTTAACACAAATCACCTTCCTGTATCAGTCAGGTCGCAGCTAAGACACAGCTCTCATGTCGGCATTTAGACCACAAGGGCTAAACTATATGGAACAAGTCGTTATGGGAACAAGTAACTGTGGGAGACGGTGAACAGAGTATAAAAGAACTGAGTATGTGACTTTGTTTTAAATGTAAACAACCAGACTCATGAAATTACAGCAGTGTCCCTGTGATGCAGAGATGTTGGACACATAGGCCTGGTAAATGTAAAACTCTGAGAAACTGCAGGCTGGGGAACAAAAACAAGAGGCTACAAAAATCACAACAATGAGCTGAAAGAAGTTAAAGCTTTGCAGGATTGTCTCTATTAGCGACTCCTTTCATTTTCACATAGTCATTTGATCCATTGTTTATATGAAAATATTGATTAGTGCAGCTTTAGAGATACTTTAACAGAACTTACTGATGGTTGTGGTGGCTTACTGATAATATCACGAGTCAGGAATTTAATCTTCTAAGAGAATTAAGTCTTGCTCCCACTATTAAAGACACTACTAATTTGTACTTTTTTTTTTTTTTTTGCAAATTTGATATGAGATACAGTGCATAGACACTATAAAGGGGTTAACTGAGGGTTGCATAAATAGATGTTTTGACTTTCTCAACCCTTTGGTGTCCTTTGGAACAAAATGACCAGCTGCTTATGTAAATAAGAGCATGCTGTATGCTGTTTACTGACATTGCATCACATGGTTTCTGGTTATCTAAGCTTTTTAGGCATTTACCACTAGCTCCCACCAGCATATTAAGTAACCCACTCTAGGCTTGAATATAAGAGGCTGCTCAAGTTCAGAAACATAGCATCTGCGCTTACTTGATGTTAGTTATTTGTTTTTCAGTGCAGAAGGGAATAAACAGCTCTGTACAGGTGTACTGAGGGTTTCTTCAGCGAGAATTTTAACTTTGAAACGGCAGGTGAGTGCGGCGGTTTCCTCTCGCTGTGGAACATCCTGTCACATACCTGAGAGCTACTTCCTCTTCAGAAAAACATCAATATTTACCAGAATACACAGAAGCCTCTAAATCTAAAAAACCCCTCACCCACTAGCATGTTTTTCTGTTCTAGTGCCAGTTGTCATCCCACCAGTGCCAGCTCTACCACATCTTTATTTATGACCCCTAAATATTCCTTTTGAGCGAGAGTACACCTCAAGGAGGACATTTTAACAGCAAACACTCATGCATTCCTCCTGCTGGATCCTAGCTGGACTCCAAAGTAAAGTTTACATTCCTTTGCCGCTGGGAGGAATGCTACCCTCTGGGGCTCTGGACCAGACCTGAGGATTACAAGTCAGGGATCACGGATGGAGACTAGGATGCTCAGGTACAGGTAGGTTTTGAAGATGTCCAGCTCAGTGACACAGACTCTAAAGGGTTAGCTTGCAACTTTGCGTGGCATTGATGAGATCTGCAGAAGTGTGGAGGAAAATACTTTTGAGGTACTTCATCTCTCGTGGGAGCTATGGCTCCGGGGTGGCTATTAAAAATGCAAAATGTATTAAATTAACGCTGGTGAGAGCCGATGATTTCCAGTTGTATATGAAGTCTGATTAAATCTTGATGAAATTGTGATATTCTGCGATGAACTGGCTTTGTCGAGTGTTCAGACAGCCAACAAATAAGGTTAAATTTAACACACACAACAACGTTTTCTTTACTATTCAATTAACTGACTTACCAACCCTTTATATTACATAAGTACTCAGGATAACGTGGTCAACAGCAGTGAAATCATGTCACTCTTTATTTTTTAAATTTTAAATTATAGCAACTTGAAGTGACGTTCAAAGTGCATGTTTGAATCACCATTCATTAAGGTAAACTGGATTTCTGATTCTCCTGAAGGACAGCTGACATCCTGTAGAGTTTAGCCCTAAAAATAGTGAGGGCGACTGCAGCCATAGATACAACAGTAGATGTGCCATAATGGAGAGGAAAGGACAGGAGAGAGGAGGAGAAATGAGAGTAGGGTAGGAGGAGAGGATGGTTAAAAATAGGAATCAGTTACGACAAGGACAAGGCTATTGCTAACACGGTCTGAGCTGAAAAAATAATATACTCCTTTACAGCTATTACTGCTCTATCTGATAATGATTATTATTAGCTGATCAGCACCCCAGGGCAGAGCAGGGGTTTTCCACACCTCACTCAAGGACACTTCTGCAAGCTGGCTGCTGAAGGGCTTGAAACTGAGGAGCCACTTTGAAGGACAGTCTGGACTTTGATCTGAGCTAATTTACATAGTTTGGACCAGAAAAATCTCATTCTGGAGAGATCAAAGGCCTGACCGGGCTTATAAAGGTCTGATTGAGTTTAGCAGAGCTTGGTTTTAGTCTATTAGGATATATTATGTGATGTATTATTCAAATAACCCATTTATGCTTTGAATGTGGAATTGTAAACAGTGGGAAATGAAGGTATAGTGTGTTGTTGAATAACTGTACCTACAAGATTGCCAAGACGAGGTAAAAGCATTACATAGAGGTAGGATGAGGACATACACTATGAGGGTCATGGTGAGCAGTCCAGCACTGCTCTCTGCTGGCAGCAACAATATCTTAATGTGATCTGATGCAGAGATGCTGAGTTATTTTTTTTATATTTTTTTTTTTAACCAAATTCAAACATCCACATTCAACCGGTGCACATTTTAGGAAGCAAAAGATCTGATTAGAAGTGACTTTTTTCTTGCAAAACACTTTTCATCTGTGTACAACTATCTGTGCATTACTCATATATGAGAATCTACGTACAAATACACATTACAGTGCAAGATTTTATCATGTCAAAAATATCTCTTCAATCAAAGAGTTGTGTTTCTGTAGTTGCTAGCCTCCCTGGAGTGACGTGCAATAAAAAGAAAAACACACAGTTTGAATTGGCACATTACCCCGTGGCTTTGTCAGCGAGAGTAACCATCACTTATAAAATTACATAATTAGAAGAGCTACTTTCAGCTTATGGCAACAAACAGCGACTTGTTATTTCCTACAGTCCTTTTCTAATGACGCATCAAGGAGACATGACTTCAGCGAGCTCAGTGTTTGCCCAGGTGAGTTATTTTCCAATTTATCTGCATCGCAGCAGCGTAACTTGTGAAACTTGTATGACCAGACCTGTGCGTCCAGCTTTTGCCATTATCTGTGATTTTCTACATCAGCAGGAAAAAGCAGCCTCTGTACCCCAGACACATTATGTTAGTGTAAGGAGGTTTACTTCTTCCTCCAAGTTCAGCCTTAATTCCCGCCTGCTAGGATCACATGTTGATGTTTAACATTTTTCTTTAATGAGGGAGTGAAAAAAAAAAAAACTACAAAGGAAAATAGTGTGTGGACTGAAAAACAACATAATAAGCACCTGTGTGTCTATCCACCTCAAAGCAAACGCCCCCGACTTCCTTTGCACCCGGTCAGACTTTCCTCATCTTCCTCAGCTGTGACATTTCTGTTTGGAAGGAAAATCCTGCTCAGCTATTTGCTGCGACTTTCTGTGTGTGTAACTAGCCCAAAATACTCCCTGTCCCACTGATGCCCAGTTCAACCTGTTCTCTGCCAGAGCGAGGCATTTACAACACTGTGTCCAAATCCTCCTCATCTCTCGCACTGCCAAGGAAACTTTTGCCTTCTGCGTCACAGCAATCTGTTACTTCCACGTCCCGGTCCAACTCCAACACCGTCTGCTCTGACATATACTAGCTAACTCCTGTCTGCTCCTTGATCTCATCCTCTCGTGGCCGACTGAAACTGACTTTACTCAGTCTATGAACTCCTTTTAACTCTTTTCAGACTAGATTTTCTATTTTCAGAAGATGATGAAAATGAAAGGTGTGCTGCAGGGATCTGTCATTGGTCCTCTGTTATTAATATTTGTGTTTTTTTTCTATGTTAAAAATGTTGTGACATGTGAAATGTAGATATTGCCTTTTATGCAGATGTCACCTTGTCATGTTTGCCCCAACAGTTAGTGATGCATTTACATACCTGCAGTTAGCTTTTCATTAGAGGTCAATCTAGCCTTGAGCAGAAAATGCTGAGTTGATACTTTTCTCAAGAAAAAAAAAGGAACAAACTCTTGCATAACCAGCAAATTTACTAGTTTAATAGACAGCTGTTGTCACCATCATGCTAAGTATCTTTGATACATAACCTGTTAAGTAACAAACTTCAGCCAGTATAAAAGTTGTCCTTGCCTTTATTTGTCCAAATGATGACTGGGAATAAACCTTGTTTGACCTTTTATTTTCCCTGGGAAAGTCAGCTGAGGACACATGCTGCATTCCAGGTTCACTGCAGATAGATATTTACTGTCCTCTACTGGTGGATACTGAGCTATACCAAAACAGCTGAGTCAAATGTTGTGGTCATGGGTAAGAAGGATCGTCATCATCAGTTACAGAGAGGAAGGAAGACGGTTACTCAACTCATTCATCTTCACTAAATATGTTCCTATCCAGTCTCCACTTTACTTTACTACTGTTCTTTTACTATATTTTATCTGCCAAAGCCTGGATAAAGTTATTTAACCTTCAGTTTCTCACTGGTTTGTTACATTCAAAAACGGTACAGTTTGTTACAGTTATTCGTCTAGTGCTTTTACAGGAGTACTGTGATGTTGACAAAAGAGGGTAATGACATTCAATCGTCACTGGCAGCTAAAAAATGGTTTGTAAAGCGACTGGTCCACTGACTCTCTTCCAGCGACTTGCCAGTCTTTCTCACATTTATTTAACTTTGAATGTATAACTATTGAATGAAGAATCTGTTTCTGCAGCATTGGCAGTACTTGAACCCAAGGAAGATGTGGGAGTAATCAAACAAAAATAAATCCAACTGCAGAATAATGCAGTCATGCACAAATACTCAAGGACTTCTTTGCACTAGACTGTATTAAACTTTGTTTTGGAAAGAAAGAAGAAATTTTAAGTGGTAAATTAGAAGTCAGTTTAAAATAAGACTGACATCATTTTGCATTCAGTAGAAATCACTTGTCTCATTTCAGGTTCAGTGCTTTCAGGTAATTTATTCAGCACATGGTAGGCAGCACGTTCTCAGTATTAAAAACATACATGTGATCAGAATTTTACATTTGGGTCAAACGCCTATAGCAAATAATTATTAGTAAGCTGCAAGCTGTCAACCCACGCAGACGTTTTCACTTGACTTGGCTGATTACACCCGACTGACATACTGAAGCTATGGCCAGTCTCAACATGTAAGGTCCAATCGACAAGACGACTGAAAACACCTTCGTGGCGTGCGTGCAGGGTCTTTTAAAAAAAAAAAAAAAAAAAAAAACCCTACTCAAGCACTGCAGTTTAAACGAACCATAAAACACAACTTCAGTTACTACTTCACCTTTGACTACACTATCTACACTCTTTATGTCCAATGATCTGGAATGTGACACGTAATTTAATTTAATAAAAAAAAAAAAAAAAAAAGGCTTTTCCTTCACCTTATCCATGCAATCTCTCTATGGCACAGAGTTAAAAACAGCAATTTGTCTAGCAAAGGAACTTCTTGATTTAGCATAAGAACAATGATTTAAACAACATGAATTTGAATAGAAACTGACTATTAATTCTAAATAATTATAACTTAAATCACAAGGGACAATAGATTTAAAAAAAAAAAAGGCACTGAATGAAGTTTGGCTACATTGTACTATGGCCCTTGGCTTACTTTGGTTTATTTGCAAATTTACGTAGTGCACTTGTTTCATAGTTTAATTGCTGAGAAGCCAGTTAGTATGAGGGCTAACCTGCTGAACGAAAGCAGCTGGTGCATTGAGACATTTTGAAGGTTACTCTCCCCTCTCACCTGCCTACAGCAACTTGTTACTTCATTGCACCCAGAAGTATTGTCCGTACTGTTTTCACTGAACGTTCAGAGCTGGTGGTGCCAACATGGCTGCCACTGAACAAAGCAACACTCCACCTGAGTTTACACCTCCCTCTAACAAGTCAAATGAGGAAAAAAAAAAAAAAAAAAAAAAACATTAAGCTGTCTTGTCAAAGTAAAATCATGCCTAAATCAGACACAAATAATTCAATTAAAGCTGATTATAACAATAAAGCTTCCAGCGCTACTTTCGTTTTCACAGTGAAGGAGTGTTGAGTTCTGGGTGACGAGGGCTGCAATATCTTAAAAATATAACGAATTAAAAGAAAAACAGACGGTCTCAATACCTCCCCTTTATGAGGAGGGTGAGAAAAGGAGGGGGGGGTGATGAGAGGAAGGACGGTGGGTCATCCTTTGCCTGGGCTGATGAGTAAACAGGGGAGGTGGTGGAGAGGAGGGCGAAGATGACGCTCTCATTGTTTGACGGAGCCCCAGATGATGAGTCCAATAATAACAGCGACTACAGCCAGCACGATCATCAGGATGCACATCTTCTTCCGGGAGCTCCGCTAGGGAGAAAACAGCATTTGCTTGTGTGATAAACAAATAGAAGATATACTCTTACTTTTTTTTTTTTTTTTAAACTCAGGCTAGCTGGTGGTTTGAAGTGACTCACAGCCACAGCATGAATCTGATCACCTTGTGACTCAGCTTTTTCTTTTATTGTCTCCTTTACGCCTCTTTACCTACGTCGTATTTACCAAAGCAAACTGACTAAGAACCTGGAGGATTCATATATACGCACACAAACTGTTTCCTCGGAGACCCCTGGAGCGACCTGTCTTGCTTAGATTTTCTTTGCTGGTCCACCAATTAGGACCTAACTTCTCTAACATTTATACATCTGAATGCCTCTTCTCGTTCCTCTTCCTTAGTCCCGTCTTTGTCTATCTTCCCGTCCCTTCCTCTCTTCCCGTTCATCATCCTCTCTGCCCCGTCGATCTTTACCTGATAGTCTGCAGCGCGCGCCAGCTGCTGTGTGGCGTTCTGGACGTTCACATCTGCGTTCTCCACGTTGGCTTCTATACTGTCTGCAGAGCACACGAGGAAACATGCACATTTTACACATGCAGCAGGTGGGAAGAAGGCGTGGCTCAAATCTACAAACTTGTATTTTAACAGTCATTAAATATATAGACAGTTCAGCACAGAGCACCACTCAGACAAGGTCATATTTTTCATTTTTTGTTTGATGTGATAGAGTTAAATGAGAAGTCAATACCACTTCTCCCCTTTCATATCTGTCCGTTCAATGTGAAGCACTGCCAGGAGATTGGTTAGCTTAGCATAAAGACCAGAGACAGCTATCCTGGCTCTGTCTACCAGCACCTCTAAACCTGTGACGATGACACGCTCAGGAATTACTATGGCCTTCTTCATTAATATGCAGAAAAAATACTGCATGAACAAAGTAACTGGATCATCTGTCTCACAGAATCTCACCTATCATGTCTCCCTGCTCGTGCACCATCACCCCCAGGTCCTTGAAGATGTCATTGATATCTGTGATGTCAGACTGAATCGAGCAACATAAGAGAGAGACGGTAGATGTGAGAGGTGTCCACGACTTGATGATGAGACGCTGCTCATATTCGTGGCCTATGTTGGTGCGCACATTTCGTTCATATCCGTACCTCCAACTGCCTGATGGCCGTCTCTCTCTCCTGGATCAGCCTCAGGTCTTCTTCAGTGATGGCCTCAGTCTGAGCCTGCACCTGGGAGTCACTGCACATGCACGGCACAAATGCACATTAAAAAATAAGAATTATAGTAGTAATATTGACAGAAACAGTAATAATGATCGTAAGTAGTGGACATACCCAGGAAAAGGCACATTTCCAAAGCTGTCTTCAGGCTGTCCTCCCTGTTAAAGGAAATTAAGACCTTTGAATGAACACACTGTGCTTGTTACTGCAAATACACCGCAGAGGATGTTCTTTACTGTAATCACGGGTACAGCAGTGATTCAGTATGTGCAGGGTGCTGTAAAACCTACAGCACCTATGAGCATCATACCTATAACTATAACTATACTACTAACTATAATTTTATAAAGAAGAAGAAGAAAAGTCAAGAAAGCATGCACTGTGATCTAGAGCAAACAGAACCTGTAGCTTTTAGTTCCCTAACCAAGATATGCTCCTTCAAACGGTAAGGAACTGTTCCTGCTTATCGCCGTGAACGCGATACTTCTGCGAGGTGAGATAAGCGGTGAGGGGAGAGAGTTGCCAAGCGAGCAGGCTCTCCCACAGGAATCTGTGACTAAAACAGTTGCAATTAAAAAGGCAAAGTAATGCGAGCGCCACATCATGTGAAACTGAGGGTTGTACACTCAAATAAATATGAACACACAACAAGCTCTTTGAAGAACATATTTCTTAATATTCTGATTTTTTTACTCTCTCAAGTGTTGGGAATTCTTTTTATGTAAAACATGGGGCTGTGACTAACAAAACATAAAGCAAAAAAAAAAAAATTGAATGACGATGACCAGCTGGTATATTTATCATTGGTCACTCGCTAATGTATTAGTGAATCACTGTGTGTTTTACTAGTCTACAGCCTGAACTTGTGACGATGCAGGCACGGCAGGTTACCCACCGACACCCTGGAGCTGGCTCTGACTCTGGCCACAAACTCTCTCTCCTTGTCGGCCGCTTGTCGTTGGGTCCTCTGGAAGCTGTTCAGGGCGGCGGAGAAGTCGTTCAGCAGACGCTCTTTCTGTATCTTCCTCTGCCGCTGAAACACACAGAGACAAAAATGTTGACAGAAGGGCCAAAAAAAACTTGGAAGGTTGGGAAATAAACAGAGTGCTAGCAAACGGTTATTAACAAGAAGGGAAATTATGACTTTGAACAATCGTTAGGGAAGAGTCCAGTACCTGATCGGGGCCAACAGGAAGTGTACTGAATATCTTGATCAGTCTGTCAGTCTCCTTCGCTAGCTGGTTGCCTTGCTGTTGTTTCTGTTGCCTGGTGACCAAAGACAAATGATTTTTTTGTTTACCAGTCATTTAAAATCCAATATCAGCATTGGCCCAATATAATTTATTATGACTCATCACTTGATGACTCCCAGATAAGCATGGCTCAAAGGGTTTAACCTTTTTGTCCACCTGCATTTGTACCAAGATGTCCACTATAACAGACAGATCGTGCAAACCAAACCGAGCCTCCAAACTCACAGCGTCTGTCGTAGCTGGCTGCTGTCCTGCTCTGTTCCCAGCAGAGAAACCGCCCTCTGCAGCTCAGAGGCTGGTGAGGAGGAGAGACATCGGAGTAAGTAAAGACTGTTGAATGTTGCAGCTGATGATGACCTTTGTGCGTGTGTGTGTGTGTCTTACTCAGCAGTGTCAGTTTCTGGATGTTGGAGCTGATGTTTTGAACCAAAGCATTGGGCTCCGTTAAAACCCCAGCCTGGTAGGCCATGATGGAGAGCTGCGAGGAAACACAACAACAGCGTGTGACAGATGGTATTACTGTGGTGACTACAGTTATTTGTTGACTGACGTGAATTTTGGCATAAGGGTTATATGTTTTTAGTGCATTGTCTATTTGCAGCACCACTTCAAACACAGTTTAACCACACAACTGTTGTTTTATCACAGTGTTAGAGACTATGCTCTTCTGCATATGCAAGCTTCAAGAGACATGATAAAGCTGCTACATGTGACAATATGCTCAAGCTTCATTCAGACATCTAAAACACATCTATACGTCTTCCCCGCTGCAAAACAGAACGCTCTTTTCTTTCCTGGCCTTGTTGTGAGACCGTAAACCACACAAAAATTCATTAACTTCTCTCACAATTCACCTAAATCCAAGTTTGAATGCCTATGAGCAAAGCTAAAGGGCCAAACTGACGTCACTGTGAAAAGTGTCGGTGTTAAAACTACTGTGTGACACAGAGATTCCCAACCAGAAGTATTTCTTATAGATGAAATTATGTTGAGATGTGTATGACATATTTGTGTTTAAGAGGAAACTATACATAAAATAATTACAAAATGTAATGTGTGATCTGATTATCAGTAAATTTAGTGTCATAGTAACCAGTAAGATAAAAGTAATTCATAAACAGTTGAAATAAATAGTTACATTCTAGTGTACACTGTAATGTCTCTTATTTGTTATATCAAATATCCTGTTCTGCTTTGAATGTGATTTGTTTGGGATGATTTGGGTTTGGATACCTCAATATAAATAAAAAATAAAATGACAGTGTTTGATGTTTTTGCTTTATTTTAGGTTTTTTAATGCAACATCATTGAAATGTTGGTATTCTGGAAATTATAAGGTTTAGCTTGAATCATTTAAGTGATATTGTATGTGCATACATACCAATAAAAGGTCAAAACTAAATGCTACAGTTGGCAGAATTACAAAAGTCAAAAGTGGTAACGAAGAGCCATTTGGGAGCTGAAAGAGTTTTTCTTGCTGAGCCGAGCCAAATGACTGTCTCACTAAAATAATATTATTGGCACAAATAGCTAAAAGTAATGAATACACAACTGAACTAATTAGCTGTGAAAATGACTGGCTAAAGGCTTCTGAAGTGATAATTACAGTGCTCAGCATAAATGAGTACACCCCCTATGAAAAGTAAGATTTTACTCAAATAAGTTGATGCAAAAATGAATACACCCCACAACAAAAACTACTACATCTAGTATTTTGTATGACCTCCATGATTTTTAAGGACAGGACCAAGTCGTCTAGGCATGGAATGAACAAGATGGCGACATATTGCAACGTCTATCTTTTTCCATTCCTCAAGAAGGACCTCTTTTAGAGCCTAGATGCTGGATGGAGAGTGATGCTCAACTTGTCTCTTCAGAATTCCCCATAAGAGTTCGATTGGGTTCAGATCAGGAGACATACTTGGCCACTAAATCACTTTGACCCTGTTCTTCTTCAGAAATGCCTTAGATGTGTGTTTTGGATCATTGTCATGTTGGAAAAGTGCATGATGACCAAGGGCACGGAGTGATGGTAGAATCTTCTCTTTCAATACAGAGCAGTACATCTGTGAATTCATGATACCATCAATGAAATGCAGCTCCCCGACACCAGCAGCACTCATGCAGCCCCACATAAGGACACTGCCACCACCATGTTTCACTGTAGGCACCATGCATTTCTCTTTGTACTCCTCACCTCTGCAACGCCATATAACTTCAAAGCCATCTGTTCCAAAAACATTTATCTTGGTCTCATCACTCCAGAGTATAGAGTCCCAGTAGTCTTCATCTTTTTCAGCATGGCTTTAGGAGAGGCATCCTTTGTGGATGACACTCTGCAGTGTACGCCATATTGTGTCATGGGAAACACTCACTCCAGTTTGGCTTTCTACTTCTTTAGCTAACTGCAGAAAACTTGCATGGTTTTCTTTGTTAAGTAACACCCTTTTATATAGTCAACTGTTTGCTGGACACCTGTTTAATGAATAATTAGACTCACCTGTGGTTGAATTCTTGTTAATTAGAATTTTGTAGTCTAAAATTTAGCTTTGCTCCTAAGACTTTCATTGGGGTGTACTCATTTTTGCAACATGGTCCTTAAGGCATTTGTTAGGAAAATTACTCTTTTGTATGTGCAAATTAACTAATTTTGTTTGCAATCAATGGCCCAGATTTGTGGGAGTATTTCATAATATAGTATCCCATAGAAAATGTTGATTCTGAAAGGAAACTTAAGGTTTTCTGACAAATCTGTTGGGGTGTACTCATTTATGCTGAGCACTGTATATGAATGACACAAATCAACTATAAGAAACACTGTTCTAACAATATCATATCCACTTTTATGTACAAGGGTTAACATCCACTATAAAATCATTTTAAATGAACATATTTGAAACATTATTACTGGGTAAAGAAATGCTATTTAAGCTCATGTAACAGGGACTTTGAAGAATACCAGTCAAAAAAAGGTTGGGAGCCACAGCTATAACATGATATAAACATATTAAACAGGGCTGAGTTTCAAAGCAGGGGGCACATTTAGGGTTAGGGTTAAAGGCCTTTCGTTTTTCAGACACCCCAATCTGAGATGGTTTCATAATTTAGATTTTGAAATGGATGGCTGTATCAAAAACAAAACAAAAACATGTCATGCGGCTGCAAAAAAAAAAAAAAAAAGAATCTGATCAATATATTGTCTCATCTCATAGGCGAAAAAGTTCAGAATAAAACTGCTCTGGGGTGTAATTTTTCACCTATTGCTTGGATTTAGTTCAGATTTGCACTAATAGTGCCCTGATGCCTTTCCTACACTTCAAAATAAAATATCAAATAATATAAAAATATCAAAATACATATTTAATAAATAATAAATCTAGAGCCTGCAGACTTTGAAAGTATGCTGTATTATGCAGTCATTTCATAGACACCTTTTCAACATAAAATTACTTTTACTTTAAGGTAATCTATGAAGACATGTTTTCCTATTTGTTGTTGCTTTAAAATAAAATTAGTTTTCTGACTATTAAAAGTGTCCCCTGTATTTCCTCTCTGTAAATTACACCTCTGGCTTCAAACTTAACTGCACAGCTTATACATTAAAAGACTTTACATTCACTGGGACTAACTCATCACCACAGCCACACATAAAGTACCCACGTGCTGTCAGGCTACTTAAAGATATGTCACTTTGAAATGCAATCTGTCATGCAGTATCTGTGCATAAACAAAGCCTGGTGTGTGTGTGTGTGTGTGTGTGTGTGAGACACGGCCTGGTCAGGCATGTTTACTGTGGCCCAGTCATGCACACTTCCTGTACTGTTCTAGTTCACTTACAAGACTGAAACTACTGAGACCAGCATGCAAATAACCATCTGCCAAGAAACTCCACCCAGCTCTGTGGCTTCAAATCACAAAAAAATAACAAAATAAAAGCTTTGATTCAACTTGTTGCGCACTCTCCCTGTCTGCTCAGTTATGTGTTATGTGTGTGTGTGTGTGTGTGTCCCTTTTACTTCAGCAACTGACAGCGAGCGAGAAAAAAAATGCGGAAACAACAGGAGCTTTTGTTTTTTTTTTTCTTCCCCTCAATGACAATAAGAGGAGAGCACAGATGTGATCACTGATTTAATGGAGATACATACATTTAAAAAAAATAAAGCCTCCAGCTGTTTGTGCGTCCTCGGCTGAAGCGCAGGAAAAGAAACTTAAAAGCTGCAATCAAACTCTCAGCTCATTTCTCTCTGTCCTGTCTCTGCCTCTCGGAGAGCAAACTCCCTCAGTGACTTCTGTTCCTGGAGAGCAAACAGCAGCAGGCACAATAAAACAAAAAGGTGTCTGTCACCCTAAAGCGTCAGTCTGCACCCTCAGCCCGTCCTAAAAGTTCACCCAGGTGGTGTAAAAGTTCAGATTTTACCTTCTTTTCTCGGGACTTTCAGCAGCAGCAGCAGCCGGGTGCGTGTTGTTTCCTGATTGTCCGCCACTCCCCCCCCAACCTTCGCCCCGTCACATGATGCCTGTCTGGGAGCTGCTGTGAGAGCAAAACCAAATGGCAGAAATGACTTAAATACGAAGGGAAGCAGCAGAAAAAAGAAGCAAAGAAATAAATAATTAGCCGTGATGGTTCTGCACTGATGTGAAAAACACTCTGAAGGGATCTTTTCTGCATGACAAGGGTCACTGCTTTGCACTTTTACTTCATCCTGCAGCAGAGCATTTGAAATGGTGGCATTTTTTTTAAAAACTGAAGTCGATGATCTGAACACTTCTTTCACCCTTTAGGATGAAACACACTTCTGTAGCATATATCAAAATATATAATATATTCACATGACCATACCTACCACTGAGGACCCTGCAGGTCCTGTCATTTGTGTTTTTTTTCTCTGGAAGTTTATGGGAATTGTGGGGGATTTATTCAGTTGAATTTACATAAAATACAATGAATTGAAAAATATGAACAAAAAAAACCCACCCACAACAGATTATTAAAACAATTTTCTTCTTTTCAAGTCTGGTGTCATTTTTCTTTCCTTTGCTTTTGCCACAGCCCTGTATATTAACGCTGCAAACGTGACCTTTAACTAATCACGTGCTTTCTGAAAAAGGAACAGAAACGTGTGATGCCCAGAAGATGCGTTGAAGTGCCGACGCTTAATTAATCACTGATTTTATTGGATGTCTGCCGTCATGTGACGGCCCAGCGGGACTCAGTGTTTGAACATCAAGGTTCAAACAGTTTAACCACACAGCCACTGCAACTGGTTATCTAATTTAATTTTTGACATACCGCTCAGGTTGGAGAACAAAACCCTGTCAGGAACCCGCGGACCCTCACTTGCGGATTGGTGAAAACTGTGCAAAAAATGGGCCCTGAGGAGGACTCGAAGCTTGTCTGTACTCCAGTCAATTGACCTTTTGTTCTGTGGCATGTGATGATGAAAGTCACATGGAACATAAGATTGTGTGCCAGTTGTACTCATGCCCCGAGTTTTCTTGTTGGCAAACAGTGCGTGGATTCACCGCTGCTGACCGACAGGACATAACTCTGATCTTGTTATCAGCCTGTAGTACAGGTCTGGACATTTCTGAGAGAGTGTGCTGTGGAGGTGTGAGTTACTTCAGTTCGAATGACCAGTCAAATGCTAACCGACCACTTTTTAGCTATAGACTGAATCCATGATTTATCTAAAAATGAAAATGTAGATGAAGAGGAGTATATTATATATCACTGTGATTAGTTTTTGCTAATCTTTTTAAAATTTAAATCCAGTATTTCACTGATGGAGTAAACATCTTTACTTCTTAGCTGACTGGTTGAGATGTAAGTGTAAGTGATTGAATCTTTGTGAAAGTTAGCTTACCACTATATTGATTTTCTCTCTCTCTCTCTTTGTGTATGTGTGTATTATCTTGTCATCACTGATGGTTCACTGAACCACCCTTGACCTGAGCATATTTGCTTGTGTGGGTCAGCACATTTGAACATGAACAGAGAGTATATACATATGTACGTACTCTCAGTCCAGAGTAGACGCTTCTGCCTCCGTCCCTCTCTGCAGTCCCAGCTCTCTTCAGCCATGCTGCGTCCGGCAGTCCTCGGCCTCCTCCTGGCATGTGCGGTGTCTCTCGGCAGCTCAGGCGTAGTTGTAGAAAATGGCATGCCCATCCTGTGGGCGCAGACGGCTGGCCAAGTGAGCGACCTGCCGACGCAGAATGACATCGTGACTCCAGACCCCTGGCACTTCCTCAACCGCATGAGTCTCTACCGGCTGATGATCGCTGCCACTGACCCCTTCATGGGATCCATGGGGACAAATGAAACAGACAGCCCTCTGTGGGGACTGCCACTGCAGCTGGGATGGATGCTGACTTCAGGTAAGGTTAAAATGATTATTTTTTTTCATCAACAAGAGTGTTTCCCCCAAAAATGTAAAAGTTACCTTGTGGTTTGTTTCCCTTTCCAAAATGAAGTTGGATGTGCATGCTGCCTGCTCATCCCTTTTAGTCCTAAACATCATATTGCCACCAGCTACCAAACAATCCAGACACAAACAGACAGTGTTTCGTACAATGTGTTGATTCTATAGGGCGTTTCGCTGACCCGACTGGTGCTACGACCTGCGGCCTGCCAACAGGAGACACAACATGTATTTCTACTCAGAGCTGGTGGGGCTGTGAGTATGACCCACCCACCCACACACACACACACCCACACACCCACACACACACACACACACCCACACACACACACACACATAAACATAAACAAATATAAATGGCATAATCCAACTTTTTCTCCTCCAGGTGTGAGCTACTTTGTTTCCGCACTGCCGTTCCTGTCTGCTGCACAGCAGGGCTTCATGGGAGCAGGAGTTCAGGTACTTGTGCAGTTGGATATCTCAAGCCCAAAGACACAGAGCCTTCCTGAGTACTGTTGCTTTTTTTGTGTTTTATGTTAAACGTGAGGCCTGCTTATACTTGCTGGTCCTGATGATGATGAGGATGACTGTAACCGTGATTGATTTTGATTTAATTAGGTGCAGATGCAGGCGCCTGAGGGTGTCACAGACTATTGCACCACATACGCCGACTGTACAGCTCGCTCGCTACCCCGACGCCATGTCGTACTGGGATGCCTTCTTTCAGGTACATGAGTTACACACACACTAACAAACCCAACTGTACATTCATGGGTTTGATACAGCAATTGTGGATATTCATACATGAGACTTTTTGATGTAATTAAGCCACACCCATGGCAGTTATCTGTATTCATATTATGTGCAATTTATTTATCTTGTGCAATAGCAGTGCATGGGTATATCTGTATATATGGAGGATGTATGATGTATGTATGATGTACATTGTCAATTATGTCTTTTATATTTTTATACCTATTTTTTGTACAAGATTTGTCTTACTACTATGCTGCTGTGACAAGTGACTTTCACTGATTAATTTTAAGTTTATCTAATCTAATTTCACTTTACATGTCAGTGTGTGCACTGCTTGGCCTGTAAACCCATTCTCTCAACATTAAATTGAATATTTCATTAATGCTCTGTGTGTGTGATTAAAGCGTCTCCAGTCTGTGTCTGAGTCTGCTCTCCCTGACAATGAGAAGAAAGACTCTATCCTCGGTCTCTACTGGGCAGCCCAAACGGCTTCAACCTCTGCATCTGCTGTATGCAAACCCAGGTAATCTATCTCTATCTATCTATCTATCATCTATCTATCATCTATCTATCTATCTATCTATCTATCTATCTATCTATCTATCTATCTATCTATCTATCTATCTATCTATCTATCTATCTATCTATCTATCTATCTATCTATCTATCTATCTATCTATCTATCTATCTATCTATCTATCTATCTATCTATCGTCTATCTATCATCTGTCTATCTATCTATCTATCTTACTACAGTCTCCACTTGTTGTTTTACCATTGTCATCTCTATCTCACCTCTCCTTCAGGCAGAGTCACTACTCCTCTAAGGAGATCTCATTCGCAAACAGCTGGCTGAACTCGGCACAGTTCGTTTCGGCAACACATTTCCAATCCAACTTGGAAAAATCTGTGAAGGTCATGAACCCTCTGCCGAGTCGAGTTTTACAGGTACTTACCCACAACTCCATCCATCCATTTCATCCAAGCATTTCAACAACAACCTGCGTACTTATCACATTTGTCCTCTGTTTGGCATATCTTTATGTCTAGGCGGAAGACAATGCACCTAACATTGGTGATCTGAGTCAAGAGGAGAACCACACACTGTACATCTTCTCCTGGATTACCAGCATCAACAATTTACTGGGTAGGGTGGACAAGCACACACAAATATATCCAAATATAGCTTGTTTTTATTGGATTTTCGAGCTTTTAATGGTGAGGGTGATCCTGTCATCTGCCAGGTGGGACGTTAGTGAATATGTGGAAAAGCTCCATGTGCTCGGTGGCCATGAGAGAGAAAGGCAGAGAGATGCTGGAGCAGCTCCTCCTGAATCCCACCTTTGCCCCAAGCAGTATCCTGTCCATTGTCACTGAAACAGCCAAGAGCTGCTGAGGCCAACACACACAAGCAGAGACGGATGGCGACTTCAGTCACACTGCTGTCATTGCCCCATCTGATTTGTGTTTTTTTTTACCGTGATAATAATACAGGATTACTTTGTTAATACTAATGAGTTTTTACTTATTTACATTATTTGGAGGATGTAGATAAACAGGCAGTTCCAGGTTATTGCAGTTCTTCTTCTTCAGTCTCTTGTGGAAAAGTCAACAAACCATTGTTTTACTCATGTTTCTGCTCTATCTCCCTATCATACACATTTCAGAAAAAGTCGAAACATATAAAGTTCTCAAACTCTTTGAACAGAGAATCTCAAATCTTGCAACTGCAATCAACCAACAACTTTTAACTCCACTCTGAATGCATCCAAAATATGATGCATTGTTGTACATTAAATTACTCAACAATATATAAAGTGACAAACTACTACATTAAAACCTTCCTTACACACAAATGCATCCAATTATATGAAATATGTGATAATATTAAGACAGGGTCTATTCTGAATAAGACATAATGCATTACTTGTGATACTTTAAGTGCATTTTACACAGATTTTTACTTGAGTAAGATTTTGAACACAGGACTTTTACTTATGAGTAGTGCAGAACTGCTGCTTTTCTTTCAGTTCACTTTCTTTCACTTCAGTTCGCCTGAGACAAGAAGCCGTGCCCTCATGCAGCACCATATTGATTCATATTGAACCATGCAATGTGTCATCCAGCCTACTCGCTCTACTCCAGTCCAATAGTGCTCCCTAGTGGTAACTTGACATAAGTACTAACTTGTCATGTTGGCAAAGCACAAACCAAGAACAGTATTTTCATTATAATAACTATAATAACATCATATACATCATATGTATCCTTTGTGAAGTGGTGTAAAAAAATTACATTACCTTAACAGTGTTACTTGCACGTTACAACAGGACAGGAAATCAGCATATCTATTCTACATCCCTGTTGTAGTCATTGGAGAAAGCATACATACAGTGGGGCAAAAAAGTATTTAGTCAGCCACCAATTGTGCAAGTTCTCCCACTTAAAAAGATGAGAGAGGCCTGTAATTTTCATCATAGGTACACTTCAACTATGAGAGACAGAATGGGGGGAAATCACATTGTAGTGTAGTGTAGTGTAGTGTATTTTTAATGAATTTATTGGTAATTGGTAAATTCCTCTGTAAAATAAATATTTGGTCACCTACAAACAAGCAAGATTTCTGGCTCTCACAGACCTGTAACTTCTTCTTTAAGAGGCTCCTCTGTCCTCCACTTGTTACCTGTATTAATGGCACCTGTTTGAACTCGTTATCAGTATAAAAGACACCTGTCCACAACCTCAAACAGTCAGACTCCAAACTCCACTATGGCCAAGACCAAAGAGCTGTCAAAGGACATCAGAAACAAAATTGTAGAGCCTGCACCAGGCTGGGAAGACTGAATCTGCAATATAGGTAAGCAGCTTGGTGTGAAGAAATCAAACAACTGTGGGAGCAATTATTAGAAAATGGAAGACATACAAGACCACTGATAATCTCCCTCGATCTGGGGCTCCACGCAAGATCTCACCCCGTGGGGTCAAAATGATCACGAGAACGGTGAGCAAAAATCCCAGAACCACACGGGGGGACCTAGTGAATGACCTGCAGAGAGCTGGGACCAAAGTAACAAAGGCTACCATCAGTAACACACTACACCGCCAGGGACTCAAATCCTGCAGTGCCAGACGTGTCCCCCTGCTTAAGCCAGTACATGTCCAGGCCTGTCTGAAGTTTGCTAGAGAGCATTTGGATGATCCAGAAGAGGATTGGGAGAATCTGTCATATGGTCAGATGAAACCAAAATAGAACTTTTTGGTAAAAACTCAACTTGTCGTGTTTGGAGGAGAAAGAATGCTGAGTTGCATCCAAAGAACACCATACCTACTGTGAAGCATGGTGGGTGGAAACATCATGCTTTGGGGCTGTTTTTCTGCAAAGGGACCAGGACGACTGATCCGTGTAAAGGAAAGAATAGAATGAATGGGGCCATGTATCGTGAGATTTTGAGTGACAAACCTCATTCCATCAGCAAGGGCATTGAAGATGAAACGTGTGGCTGGGTCTTTCAGCATGACAATGATCCCAAACACACCGTCCCGGGTCAACGAAGGAGTGGCTTCGTAAGAAGCATTTCAAGGTCCTGGAGTGGCCTAGCCAGTCTCCAGATCTCAACCCCATAGAAAATCTTTGGAGGGAGTTGAAAGTCCGTGTTGCCCAGCGACAGCCCCAAAACATCACTGCTCTAGAGGAGATCTGCATGGAGGAATGGGCCAAAATACCAGCAACAGTGTGTGAAAACCTTGTGAAGACTTACAGAAAACGTTTGACCTCTGTCATTGCCAACAAAGGCTATATAACAAAGTATTGAGATGAACTTTTGTTATTGACCAAATACTTATTTTCCACCATAATTTGCAAATAAATTCTTTAAAAATCAGACAATGTGATTTTCTGGATTATTTTTTTCTCATTTTGTCTCTCATAGTTGAGGTACCTACCTATGATGAAATTTGGAGACCTCTCTCATCTTTTAAGTGGGAGAACTTGCACAATTGGTGGCTGACTAAATACTTTTTTGCCCCACTGTACAAGGAGAGATGTTGGCAGTCAGACAGAAAGGCGGGGATATCTTTGGGGAAAATGAAGGAGAAATGATGCCTTATCTGCCCATTAGATTCTAATGGATTCATATCAGTCACAGCCAGAGGCCATTTAAACACTCCGTGCTTATTTTCAATTTGTATATATGACATTAGGGATTCCTCTTAATGGGCTTTTGAAAGGGAACAGAAATACTTGGAAGAGTATTTCTGTGAATATATGTAGCAGGCCAAAAAAAAGGGCCTGAAGATAAGTGGGAAGCCTCTATCTTGTGGATGAAGTTGAAGGAAACACAATTCATGGAAAAGTCTTTATTTCAACACAAAACATAACATTCACTTTAACAAAATACAACACACGTTTCGAATCACTGTAGGTGATGGCATCGAACAAGGACAACATCCAAGACATTTTTAAAAGGAAGACACGAGGGGTCATCATACCCTCCATGAAGAAGCACAATAAAAGCCCCTGTATATTATTAACATCATGTACTGTATCTATGCTAGCTCATGATTGTCTGTGGAAAAGCAATATCAAATATAAACTCACAATAAAAAAACAGAAATGCAGATTGTGATATCCTGTCAAGGCTCGCACACTATGTGCGCTTTAAGGGCTCTTTTTCTTTATAGTTTGGAGCTTATTCTAGGTGTTTCTTCGGATTCATGATCTGCTTTTAGAGAGCATTATGTTAACACATTTTGCTCAGTACAAAAACATAAATTACACTGAGGGGGCTGCAAACAATTAAGTATTTAATTTTACATGAATCCAATTGAACATACTGACCTTATTCACATGTTAATAGAAATGCAGAATGTCAAAAATATATCCTGACTACAGCTGCATAAAAAAAAAAACATCAGCCAGCTTCTGGACAGGACTCACCAGTAAATACTTCTTCCTCAAAAGATTTAATATGATACGCCATACTGTCTGTTCAAAATAGTCATGAATCAAGGACTGATAACACAAACACTGTACTGGTTCATTTACAGCAGTGGTTCCCAAACTGTGGAGTGGGGTCCTCTGGAGGAGTGCAGAGATACTGCAGGGTGCACATACTGGGTAAAATATCAAGTGACACTGCAAAAGGTATATAAACCTTTTTCACAGCAAATTGTTTTTTTTTTAACAACCCAACATGCAGCTCTTTGCAGCCAAGCTCAATCTCACCTGAGCCTGTAAATGACATTTTAATCATAAAAGTTAATAGAAAACAACATTACTGAGTTACATAAAGGCCGTATAGGTGTTTCCATTTACACAAAGACACACAGCAGGCCAAAATGTACTAGGTGGTTTCCTGTGTATGCCCGATATCCCGTGAACATGTAATACTTTCTTCTGAGCATGGGAAACTTTCTGATTCACGCTGGTGCATTTCATACGCACAGAAGAAAAGGGAGTGGAGGTACAGATGTGGCTCTCTTTATCTTCGACTGATAGGAACTAAACATTAAATCTGCTCTACCTAAATTGTGGACTGTTGTGTGGGGTCATCACACAGACAACACTATTTGAATCTCTGGGAAGTGAGGTCCAAAAATGCACCTGCAATTACCACTTATTTCCATAGGTGTCGCCAAACAGAGCAAAATGGAAATTTTGGAAATAGTTACTTTAATAAAAAAGGTTGACGTTGAGTTTTTAGTGTTTAACAATGCTGGCCATTTGGATAAGGTTAATCAATGTAGTTTAACACCAGAAGATATTGAGAAAATTCAGGAAAATGCATTTTTTTCTATTGCTATTTGAATATATCAAGTTTACACATTTGGGTGTGAGAGGGCGTAATAGGAGAAGTTTGGGAACCACTGATTACAGTAACAATGATCTCCTTGACAATAACATCAGACCATTAAAAACTATAAATAAATAAGTGTTTCATTCTATGTAAAGACATGATAGAACTTTTGTAAAGTGTCAAATCGAGCACCATGTTATCCTAGTAACTGCGAGGATACAAAAAACAGACACGGATTAAAAATGTCACCACACTCCAGGAGGAATGGTCGAGGCTCTTTTATCGCCCCTTTTGCTCCCAGCGCTGGATACACATTTCACAAAGCTTGACAAAACCTGTGAAAGATGGTATTACTAACATTGTCCAGATATCAAATAGGAATGTCACTGTAAAGTCTAAACACAGGAGAGGAGCTGGAAGGAGAACTTTAAACAAACATTAGTCAAACCCACTCAGGTTTCCCCACTGTAGGGATTATGCAGCAAGGGAGCTTCGGTATAAACTCTAGGACAAACGTCCTCCAAATCATACTCAAATAAACGTAAATTAGGGGAAAACATCCAGATGTTTGGTTTCAAATGAGCGTGTGTTTCACATACACATGTACTACACATTATTGTCCTTTATCTTCCTTTGGCTTCTTGCCGTCTGCTGAGTGGTGAGGTAGAGAAACGACTGGATGGCAGGCCTGCTGTTGGATGACTTATGGTGGAGGCTGCATGTTGATGGCGTTTGCATCTGGAGTGTTGTGGCTGCATGAGACGCTGAGGATCTCCTGCGCCTCACGCACGAAACTGCCCTGAGCCTGCTAATGCACTGGACTGTGTGTGTGAGAGAGAGAGGGTCTGCATCTGTGTGTGTTTGACTTTATCTGAGTGAAAGTTTCTGCTAATGTGTGGGTATGTCAAACAGTATAGGTACAAATCTATATTTACAAATATATACACTACAGGCCAAAAGTTTGGAAGCAACTTCAAGTTTCTGTTCACAATGCCTTTCTTAAAAACCAGCATGAGTTATATGTATTGTAGGGATGTATTTACTGCATGATCAGACTTTGATCTTCATTGATATGCACCACTTTTCCTCAATTTACCTTTAGGTATACATTGATGTTACCTAGACAGAAAAAGAAGAGGAAGATATTCTTCAAAAGGTGGTTTGGCCCCCTCAGTCTCCAGACCTCTCTCCAGTTGAACTTGTGTGGGATGAATTGGATCGATCAGTCAGAAAAGTTCGTCCCACAAATCAGCAGTCTCTTATTCTGATGAACTTAAGAAAGCTTGGAATGAAATTCCTGGCACATACCTTAAAAAACTTGTGGAACGAATGCCTCGTATATGTCCATGCTGTTGTTAAAGCCAGAGGAGGTTACTTTAAAGAAAGCAAAGTCTAAGCAAGAAAAACTCAAATACCTGATAATTATAGTAAAAATGTCTTCTGATAAGTTACTCTTTATATAATAATCATTTTTATTTTATTTTGTTGCAAAGTATACCAATGAAACTATGATCTTTTTTTGTACAAATTTGATCTTGCTTCCAAACGTTTGGTCTGTAGTGTATACGTTTGTACGTGTGTGTTCAGAAGAATGTCCAGGGAGTTATGCCTCTCCGTAGGCAGAGGCCTTGTCTTTTAACAGGTCCAGACACAAGTGACAGCTCCAGCTCCCTGCAGAGAAAGACAGAGAAGGAGAGGCTGAAATCTTTGTCCTCTGTGCTCTTGTCCATATATAGCCTTTGCTTGTAGCCTCTCTCAAATATACAGTACATGACATATATAGCATCAACCCACTAATGTATAAGAAAATCTATGAGAGTGGCTGCTGTACCTTCTGGAGGCTGGGACATCGGAGGCTTCAGGCAGTACATGTGGTATCCTCTGTCACAGTCATCACAGAACAGCAGCTGGTCCTACATTGGCAACACACAATCGACATCTTAAATATATAATATCTATAAAATACGTACAGGGGGCAGAACAATAAATATGAAATCTGCCTTGGAAAGGATATAAATGCTGAAGTAAGTGAATCAGAGTCATAAATACTACTTTAAATGAGGGTCTCATTAAGTTGAAAGCCAGTTAGTAGCATTTATCAGCAATAAAAGAGATCTGGTAAGTAGTCCTGTGAGCTTTCAAAACATGGTGGGACAGCTAATGGAGGCCAAATCTTTCATACCCAAACTGCTGCCACATCCACTGATGCGCCCATGTTTGAAAACAAATGCTGCAAAAGTGCTCTCATGGGAAACCGAGCCAGTCTCTGGTGTGAAACAACAATCACATCCGGAGGGATTTGTCAAATATAATATCTGCTTTGCAGAGACGTATTGCCTGCGACATGCTGAGTGCCAATTGTAGAAAGGTCACAGCATTAAAGTCGAATAACATCCAAACACTGGCGTTTTTGGAACCACACAGGATCATACGAGACTGCCGCAGCATACATACATCGTTCTCTGAGGTGCCACAGATGCTGCAGGACTTGCACTCTATGCACTGCCACTGGTACGTCCTCACGGCCTGCATCATGTTGTCAGTGAACTGCAGACAAGTGGGGTGACCTGCGGAGGGACGGCGAGAAAAGTGAAGGAAGGAAGGGGTGACAGGCGGGGATTGTGGCAGAAGAGTTGGCGAAGCCAAGTCAGTGTTTTGTGTTTTCTTATGTAATAGTTTGGAGGCACGTGGCGGAGGCTCTGAGCGGGAGCTGACAGCAGACGCAGACAGCGACTGACACACATCGAAACGTATTTGCATAATGTGTGAAAAAGCTTATTTAAATGATCCGCTGCTGTATCTGATTGCCCCGGTGCCTGCTTCAGGCGTTGGCATACAGCAATTATGTATTTTCTATGTTAATGAATATAAATAAATGATAGCATAATAATAATAGTGTTTCTACTGTGATCACAATTTTTTTTATTTAATTTTAAGTTATTTCTTACTGCTGTAGGTATTTTTTGATGGAGTAAAATGTTTCAGCCTTTCAAGATAAATAAGACACTCATTGAGAAAAAACAAACACTAGCCAGGAATTAGCGTCAACTGTGTCTCTGAGTCAGACAACTGTAATTGCACCCCATAGTGTTGAGAGCCGGTACAGCTGCGTGACAAGTAGCCACAAAACACGAGTGATTATATGTCTGGAAAGCACAAGACGAGCAGTGATGTGTATGTGTGTTCATGTACGGGAAAACACAGCCCAGGAGTATTTTACCATCTTACCATAAATCTACACCTGTGACAAGACAAAATGATTGAGATTTAGCACATGTAAAATGGTCCCCCCTGACTTAATAAGAAACATTTTACAGCTACAGCCAAAGTCTTTCATAGCCTCCTTTACAGCCCCGCAGTACCTCATAGTTATCTGCATCACCCTGGTATCAATGGGGTATCAATGAGCCATGAATGAGCCATAATCAAGGATAAAGTGAGTGATATCTTGGACTGGGAAAGCAGCCAAAAACACTGGAAACAATCAGCCTGTGATGGGCGAACAAAGAGAAACGTGACCTGAGCAGAATTTAAAGCACGAAACGTTAAAGCTGCTGCCCGCCTCCCAGATTAAACTGAGGAATTACCGTCAGGGAGAAATTAGCTGCGGCAGTTTGAAAGATGGCCTATCAGCTTAAAACGGACACCACTTAGCAGCAGGCAGGAGAAAAAAAAAAAGGTAATTCTACTCAGCGTCTACTGATAAAAGAAAGGATGTAGTCCTTACAGAGAGAGGAGCAATGGAGTGCCAATTGGCTCTTACCTCTCGGCTACCTGTCCTCTTTAGCCAATGGAGTGACTCAAGAGTCCACGTTCATCCCTCCCCCCGCCACATTAGCGGCCACTCACAATTCACTCCTTTTTCTCTGGTCCACCATGTCTGCTATTAACTTTATAAGTCCAGAATTAATGAAGGATGTAGCCATGAAGTTTGGTCTATGATCTTGATTATCTCACGCAAGCAAAGTCAAGTGTAAGGAGGATTTTCGGTTGTTCTTGAAAAATGCAGAACAGTAAAATCCACATGAGCATGGTAAAAATGCCATCGTATCCATCAGAGACAACATTTTCATTAGACATTTCCCAGAAAAAGATGCCGTTAAATGTCTCTCGGAAAGGAATTTGTTCAATCGTCGAAAAGTTTCAAATGGATTGGGAGATTTTTCTGGTAGTAGCGCTTTGAAGGGGAGCAACTGTAGTCCGTCCTGAGCCTTCAAAGTCCTGCAGCGTTCCCCTTAATGAAAACATTTGATCGGAAAATGATTTTTATTGCCCCGTGGTCCAGCTAGTCAAGAGGTCCTGTTATCAGCTGTCAGCCACAGCAACGTCATCATCTGAAAACCAAACGTCTTCCAGCTCTGCATCCTCAAAGCCATGAAACGTGGAGGCCTCGCTGTCTGACGAGTTGCCGAACAATTCTTCTAGAGCACTCGGCTTCCTCCCATCCTTCTTCAATCCTCCTCTTCCAGCTACCATGAAAACATCAGCGTCAGAGCAACACAGACAAGGCCACACACTCTTTCTCTCTCGCAGCTGTTCTAGCAAACGCTACCGTAGCAAGAAAACATCTCACTTGCTGAAATGAATACTCTCGCTCTCTTATTGCATAAGACGGTTGAGCTGGATCGAGTAATGTTTTGCCCGTGATATCCAGCAGAGGCGGCTTTGGCTAGTGTGGAGAAAAAGGGGGGAAAAAACGAAGACAAAAAAAAAAAATGCAGCCAAATGTGCCATGAGGAAATGCATGAAAACGGAGCAACGAAAGAGTGAATGCGTGTCGTGTAAAAGGGCAAAAGTTCGTACTGATGGACGAGGCTGACATGGAGGAGCATGCAGGATGGAAGCAAGCAGCGGAGCCTATGGATCTATATTATTTTTTTAGGAGAGAAATTGCAAATAGTTCCAGCAGTTGGCTCTCTCTCTTTTCATGGTCTATAAGGCTCATTGACAACCCATTGAAAAGACACTGTAGCAACGTTAAAGCTCAATTCACTACACGCAATAAATAAATCAGAGCTACATCATCGGGTAAAGACACAGGCTGGTTTGAACAAAGATGAATAACTATTGACATGAGGCTGACTTGTCACCAGAAGAAATGAACTGTGTGAACATTACGGTCTGTAATAACAGCCAAGTTTATTGATGTGGCTTCCAAAAGACATAACCCAAAGAAATTATGTAATTCTTAATCTAAATAGATATCTGATGCAGAGTGTTAAACTGCATCACATTTGTGGCCACTGGGGAAGCACCGTTTTAGCCCACGTAGGAAAAAGAAACATCACAAGTAAGCGAGAAATAGACATGGACAAGATTGTGGATAAAAAGGAAGGGAAACAAAAATGAGATGTGTAGAAGACACAAATTAAAGTGTGAGACTTGCAAACAACTCATTTATGAAAATCTCAATTATTTCGAAAAGGAAGACAAATCTTTACATTTCAGGAAATAAGCTTATTCGTTTTCTTTCTGCTGAGAATTAGATGAGCAGATCGATACCGGTCTCGTGTGTGATTTAAATATGAAGCTGCAGCCAGTTTAGCTAAGCTTAGCATAAAGACTTGCAAACTCTTGCCTACGAGCAGCTCTAAAGCTCACAAATTAACACGTTACATCTTGTTTGTTTGATCCACACAAAAACCTCAGCGTGACCACAAGATGCCAGGAAGTCACTGCACCTGGCCAACGAACGCTCTCCTGTAACTGCTGTAAAACCACAACTTGTATTTACAGATTTTACAGACCAGCAAACAAGAAATAACGTGTTATTTGGTGAGTTGTAGATGTTTTTTGCCTTTGGACAGAACCAGGCAAGCTGTTTCTGTCTTGTTTCCAGTCTTCATGCAAAGTTAAGTTATCCAGATGTTGGGCAGACATGAGAGTGGTATCGATCTTCTTATCTTACTCTTGGCCGTAATGTCAATTGTCAAGGCAATTAAGTTTATTTTCTAAACTGTCAACCTATTAAGCTTGAAAGAGTAGTTTTCTTGCTGTCATACTGAAATCCATCCGGACATCCACCCATTATTTTTGGCAGGAATACCAAGCCATTACTAGAGATCTACATTAATGCATTAATGTCAACGAAGAATGCGAAGCTTTCATGGAAACCCTCCGTATTGTGGGACCCGGGGACTCACCGGAGCGTCCGCAGTCGGAGCAGGAAACCAGCTCCTCGGCCTGGCCTGTCTTCCTGTTGGAGTCCTGGTCTCCGAGGCAGAAGTCACAGTAGTCGTTGGGGATGATGGCGCCATCTGGGCCCTTTTGAGCTGTCGGCAGGAACAGATGTGAGGAGAGGGATGCGTGAGCTGACACTCACATTTTCTGACTGTTTTTTTTTTTGTCTCTGTGCTGTGAGTGTGTGACTGTTTCAAAACTTTCTGCTGTCCTGTTTGACTGAATGCAGGCCAGCATCTTACGTTTGTGGTTGTCCGAGCTTCGTGGGGGAGACAGGGGCATCTCTGTTTCCTTCTCCTCCTCGCCCTCCTCCTCCGCCAGATGAGTGTGGGTGTAGTGGTAGCTCAGGCCAGGCCGGTTCTTGTAGCGTTTTCCGCAGACTACAGATAAAAACACCACAGGCTCATTAGAAACATGTAAAACGTTGTGCAGCATGTAGATATCAATATAACAGACTTTATGGAAGGAGACAATTTGCAGGAACTTCAGCTCGCTGTCAGTATTCACATTTGGGTTTACACTCTGCTGAAGTCATTTCATGTATATACAACTCATATGAGCTGCAGAAAACTGTCCAATGTATCCATGCCAAGCTGCCATATGCACAATTGATTTGAATTAATTTGATTCACTTTGTATTAGACTTGAACTTTTAGATAAAAGTATGGGAGGTAACCACTAGTTGTGCTGTTCCAATATATCAGAGTATAAAATGTTAACTATATGGACTACAGAGAGCAAAACCTACAGACTATAAATATGTTACCTTTTTGACCATAATAACCAAAAACAACGACACCTTGGGATGTAACCATTAGTTTAAGACTCACATATATAAAAGCAGTATTTTGTGAGCTAATACCACGAAAGCTAGGATCTGTAGACTAATACTGTTGCAGTTCTTAGGGTTATTTCTAAGCATATTAGAGCTGTAGCCATCATAGAAGTTTCTTATTATACAGTACATTTCTGCTGCTTTCCCTGCTACAGCCAATTCTGCAGCCATTTCTGTCCAAACTCTGCTGTAACCAAATATTTCACCATCTCCCTGTAATCTCACTGCCAATCCAGACCCATGGTTGGAAACTGATCCATGTGGAAAATTCAAAGAATTTTGACCCAGCGTAAAACACTTCTACAATGGCTACATCTGTGGATCACATCACAGCCTGTGTGAATAAACATGCATCCCTCAGCGCGACAGTAGCTGCTGCTCAAGCATCATTTGGCGCATGCCTTGCGACGAGCGGGCACTACGGCGAAGCGTTAGTGTCATGCAATGCTTGCACTGGATTCAAGGACAGACGTCTGGACTAGCGCAAAAGCATTGAAAAGCATTAGATGTATCCAAGGGATTAGCATTCAGTCAGCCACTGTTCCCACAGCAGATCACCGTTAGCAAAAAGGCCAATCATAAAGACAAGACCATGGAGCCCCTAGAAAGACAAGATGGCGACAGGTTCAGATACCTTCTTCAGCCTTTTTTGAGTTATGCTTTTGTTTGTATCTATCTGGAACAGAGAAGACACAAAAGCAAACAATAAAGGAAGGACAGAACAAGACACAAAAAAAGGATGAGATTCATTTGTTTGAGCGTGGCTATCTCTATCCACACCCCCGTGGCAATCCGTTCCTGGGGGATTCTGCCCACGTACGTAAGTGGCATGCCAATCAGGTCTGGATTAACAGCAAACTCTTTTATCATGCTGCAGAGGACTGCTCTTAGCACAGAAGGAGGGGAGGCTATCATTGAGAGATGAGAGAAAATGACTTGCTTGTTTTCTAAGCATATAACCAAAGAATTTGGAGCAGGCATGTAAAGAAAGGTTTCCTGACAGATCTAAGGAGACGATAGTTTCTCCACTTCCTTGAGCTTTAAGAGACACTAAATAACTAACAAAAGTAAATAAACTAATGATACTGATTACATCATGGCACGTGGTTTGCAAGGAATGAGGTTTTCTTCTCCCTTACTGTCGCAGACGTAAGGTTTGTCCTGGTCTTCCATGTTAACAGTCTCTGTCCTTCTGCGACTGGATCCTCTGTTCTGAGAGGAAACACACATCTGATATTTAAACTCCCATTGTATGAATGTTTCAACACAAATTTGAAATATTTAAAATGTAATCCAAACACCATATTGTATATAAATAAAAAAAATCTATCATTAATTGATACATTTAAAAAAAGGAGATTTATTGTGATTATTTAATATGAAGAAAAGGCCTTAATTTGTGGCTCAAGTCTTATAATCTACCGCTTTGATGGATGAAAGATGCTGTACAAAGCACCACTGTGCATTTAACAGATTTTGTATTAATGAAACTGTGTTATTATTCTCTTTTACACTAAACGCAGACAATACAGATACTCTCTCTCTGTCTGTGACACTCACTTTGCCTCTGTTTCTGCTCTTCCTCTTTGGAGTGTCCAGCTCAAAGTCTTCGTCATCATGGAAACCGTCCCCATTTTCCTCCGCCTCCAGAACTCTCTGCAGAGCGCACGCACGCAGAAAGATAAATAGAAAGAGAAAGATATGGTTTGATACACATCATTATTATTTATACTTTAATAATGAATGATACAGTGCATAACACGCATGTAATGAAACACCTGTATTTCCAGCAGCGTCTCCTCTTCCTTACAGAGGTTGTTTTTTTTCTCCAGAAGGCTGTCCCCCCTCAGGAGGGCCTCCAAGGCTGTAGCCTCCCCCGGGGGAACCTCACGCTTGGGGGCTAGCTCGGCTTCTGAGGAGGTGACGGCAAAAGAGAGTAAGAGGAAGAAAGTGGCATTTGAGATCTGACACTTTTCTATCCTAGGGTTTGCTGACCATACTTAATTCAAATGTTTAACATCTATCTGCAGGCTACTTTATTAATCAGAAGCCAGGATCACATCAGATCTTTCTAAAACCTTATTCAGAAAGATCAGTTATGGACAACCAGCGTGCTAATTTAGCGTGGATGGAGAGCCAAAGCAGAGAAAATGTATCAGCATCAGTGTGTCCAGCGTGTTCTCTCGTCTGTACAGGATGTAAAGGGAGTTTTTTTAGTAACAGCGCCATTGCAGACTGCCAGATGCAACATCGATAAAAGAACAAGACGCTCCAGGTGCACAGTGAGAGGAAATAAAAAACACTGCTCGTGGGCCCAAATTACATCTCCCGCATCTCGCTCTCTCTTTCTTGATTCTACTTTATCTCTCCTCCTTTCCCCCCTTTTCATTTCCGCTTAGATGAACTTGCTTGAATCTCCGTCCTCGTCTTTGAACTGTAACACCAGGATGAAAACTGAATGAGAGCGGGGATGTAATAAGAGAGTCAGGGAGTGAGCGGGGCTACAGAGGCCGTAAGATGTTCTTATTGAATACAGAGCTGATGTACCTCCGTGTCTCCCCCTTTTCCCTCCCCCTCGTCTCATTTCTTTGTCTGTTTAGGTTGACTTTGTGCTGGCACTGACTCCCTCCCCGCTCTGTATCCCTTTACCACAGTCCCTAAATCTGTCATAGCACCCTTGACATCAAAAGTAGGGTAAGAGACCTGAACTGGGTGAACTTAGACTGCATGCTTGGTGTTTTTTGTACATCTTAAAATGAATGTTAAGTTTTTTTTTTTCCACAAAAAGTTTTTTTTTTCTGAGTTTACACAGGGGGAAGCAAAATGGCTGCTGAAGCATTTCCTTTTAACGTGAAGAAAAAAGCAGAAGATCCACAAAACAAGCAATTCAGTCCCAGTTTTGAACGGTTTCAAAGTAACCTTGTGACAGAGCCTCTGTGTATCTTCACACACACACACAGACAAACCTCTCTGCTCAGGAAGCATTAAATAAACATAAAGCATTTCCAAAAGGCTGAAAGGGGAGCACTGACATTCCTGTGTCGTGTTATGATAGATATCTGGGCCAAACTGCAGAATTGGATCTCTGAAAAACAAAACTGGAGACTTCTACTCTTTCACCCTCAGCTACAAAGGCTTTCCTGCTCCTGTAAACTGCAGCAGGGAGTTTCTTCTCTTTTTTTCCTCCTGAAAATGACCCTCTGCTTAAAGCTGAATTGTTCTTGGTGGAAAACTCTGGAGTATTATATTGCATCTGGAAGACAACGAGAGGGGAAACAATAGTGTGGCAGAGTCGAAACAAAGACTTGCCTTTATTTCTCCCCCTTATCAAGTTCCTGGGGCATTCCTTTGCTAAAATCCCCTATAACACACACATATACACACACATATGCACACATGGATGCACACGCACGCACTCATAAGCACTCATGAAAGCATGCACGTCCACCTCATATAACTCACTTACAGTCTAATGCCTCATGGACAAATGATTATAGAGGCCCAGTCAGGGTGCTTCTGTGCTGCAACGGAGAACGAGAGTCATGTGTGGGGGTGTTTGTGCGCTTATGTATGCGTGTGTGTGCGTGTATGTGTGTCTACTGCCAGAGAACAGTGAGAGGAGGCATTGATTCAGGGGAGAGAATGAACCTGGAGACCTGGCGAGAGAGACGGGCTAACCAGAGCCAGATGGTCAGATAGCGAACATTAACGCCACTGAGCACGCCTAAAGCTCTGGTTGCAGCTACACATGAGCACGGAGGGCACAAGTGCGACATGCGCGTGCGTCTGGACGGAGCCCGTGTGCACACATTGATGGGTGGATGCACCAGTTAGAGTGGCTTTCATTGTGCGACTGTGGGTCAACACTGCTGTGGCCGTGGCATTCACCACGCATGCATGTCAATGTGCTGCATGGCAGCAGTGTGTGTGTGTGTGTGTGTGTGTGTGTGTATGTGTGTGTTTGTATGTATATATGTGTGCGTGTTGTTTGTCTTACCTAGTCGAAGCTCACACAGGCGGAGCTGGGGATCCAGGGGTGGGTGGAGTCGCCTCTTCTTTCTCCAGCAACGAGCGGGGTAGGTATACATCTGTCCTGCTGCCTGGCCTGGACACACACACACACACACACATTCATATATAAAGACAGACACAGGCACACAGGAAGAATTTTAACAACCACTGGCAGGCTTACAGTTTTAACAAAACCTGCATTGAGACCCCTGCACACACACACCCACATGCACAGAAATACACACAGAGGACTGGTCTTGTTTTCCAGACACTTAATATGTCCCCATTTCAGCGCTCAGACTATTGGTTCACATATTCAGAAAAATCCCTCTCGTATGGGTCAGATTCCAGAAAATGTTTGTTACTTGGACTTTTGGGTACTTTATCAGACAGCGGAGAGCAGAAATGTTACTTAATGTAGAGGATAGCCATGTTCACTTTCACTCCAGTGGCCAATTTAGATAATTAAGCAATGTCACTATTTCAGCAAAGCAGATGACTTGTGCTACTTAAAGATTTTGGTTTCTGGTGCCCTTGTGTCTGATCATATTCAAACATTAGCTTAGTAGATGGCCCGACATGGAGGGATTTTCTTCTGTAAGCATGAGCAGAGAAAAAAAATCAAAAGAAGAAGGGGGGATAAACCCAGAATAAATGCATATAATGTGAGTAAGGTCTGCCACAAAGTATAGGGTGTGGCCTGAAGGGCTTTGCATATGAGATGGAGTGCAGGCTATTTGTGTCCGGCTCTCAGTAAAGAGCAGATTGTTCCCTTTGGCTGTGCAGGCGACCCAGATGTGCAGAACGGACTCCGACTGCTCGTCTCGGGTTAAATCAGCAAGTGGTAACTCATGAAACATACAAAAGAGGGGCTGACCTTCTTTTTTACTGAGGGAGGAGATCTATATATTCATCCTGTCTATCCATCCATATTTATGCGGTTCTGCTGGTTCGCCTCCCTGCTGAGAGCTAGATGAGAAGAAACCGCTCTCTGTGCGCTCAGTGCAAGGCTACAGCTGGCAGCTACTTAGCCTAGCTTAGCATAAGGACTGGAAGCAGGGGAAAACAGCTAGCCTGGCTCTGACCAAGCGTAATAAAATGTCCCTAACTTCAACCACATCAAAACCAAAGTGTATAAATCTTAACTAACCTGGGCTGTGAGTGCCAGTAAGTGGATTTTGTTACCTTCGGACAGAGTCAGGCTAGCTGTTTCCCCCTGCTTTCAGTCTTTATGCTAGGCTAAGCTAACCAGCTGGTGGCATCAGTTTCATATTTAGCGTACAGATACCAGAGTGCTATCCGTCTTCTCCGCTAACTTGTGGCGTGAAAGTAACATGTGTATTTCCCAAAATGACAGAGTATTTCTTTAAGTTATAATCTCGAAATCTTTAACATAAACAGCAATGCTAGGTTGTCCTGTTTTTGGACCTCACTTCAGTTTCAGTTTAAGTTTCATTATCTGAAGTCATCGACCTTTTCAGCCATGGTAACCATTTACTCGTGACACTTGTAGAGATTTATTTATATTGTATTTATATTAAATGCCTCGTTACAAGTCGAAGTGCGTGCTGCTTGAAAGTCACCACTGACACCTGGGTTGTGATACTGCAGATGCAAGGGCCATAGGTTGTTCCATTCAGAGATAGATAGTCACTAAGCAGACATTTATTTAAATAAAAATCTTTGATATTATATCTTTAAATAAAAGTTGCAACAGTAACTTACAATATGGATACAGTTTGTCGAAGGTATGCATGTAGTATACTGAAAGCCATATCAGAGGCATGAATTTGTTGGATGGATCGGACGGTGTTTCCCACCTGGCTGGCGGTGGCGCTTTTCCATCCAGATGTAGCAGTTGTTCTGCGCCACGCCGGTTTGCGAGTCCAGGAAGGGCATGCGCACGCTGCGTTCAGCACAGAGGCGGGCATTGTAGCTGCGGCAGTGCTCGATGGCCTCCCTGTAGAACTGGTCGCCGAGCCTGAAACACAGACGGACAGTCAGAGGACGCGGCAGGTAAACGGTAAGACAGACAGACCAGGAGGAACAAAGACGGCGATCAGTTGTGATTTATTTAATGCATTGGGGTCATTATCATTTACTCTTATCAAACAGCCCCATTCATTCAACATCTGAGGTAAATTGACAAAAAAAAGCTCTCTGCGGAACTCAAGTTACCCACAAGTAACATTATAGTCCTTTTTCTGCCATTGATTCAAGCTATTTGCAGCATGCCGCTTCGACTTCTGCTCTCTGTGCGCTGAGTCACTCCCGCTGTAGAGGTCCTATCAGCTAAATGCTGACGTTTTTTGGACTTTTAATGGCACTAACATGTGCTGGGCGTCTGCAAATCAAGTATAAGTGTGGCCTGTTCAGTCCTTTAACATTAAGCTTCATGTTGCCAGACTTCTCTCCACATTCTGGCTTAGTTTGTCGGTGTAAAGTCTAAAGCATGATGACGGCTGAGCTGAAAAACAATATCTGTACGAGTGCAATGAGGGAAAACGCGCAGGAAACAATGATGAACCATAAGAATAGAAGAAATGTTTCATCCTGTCAGACTGATAGATAAGTGGCAGTGCTGGATCGAAGTCCACACAACAGATGGACTACACACAGATGTATATATGCACACACACAGACTATCGACCAAGATGAGGTTATAAATCAGTGAGCCATCAGTAATCACAGTCTCTCTCTAGAGGAAAGATTTCCGCAGCAAGATTATTAGATACACACAGAACAAACCAAGATGAACTCACTTTTTTTTTTTTTAAATATGCACATTGAGTAGGTTATTCTTGCTTTAATTACATAGCTGAAATCCAGAAAGGAAGACAGAGGAGAGACAGCACTAATGGGGTCTGATCCTTAGCCAGCAGGGGCACACATGGCTCAGCTTCAGAGGACCAAACTGGACCATGCCTGGGCACAGTTTGCTGTTTAGTTTCTTTTATTAAATGAGACAGCCATAAAGGAGAATTGCTGTTGCTGTTAGTATCTTCTATGAATGATTTTCAGACATCTTCTTCATTTAAGCCAACATAATCAATGACATGGAGGTTGAAAACAATTTTTTAAAGAAGGAATGGAACTAGGATCCGCTGCTTTTGGGGATTTTCTCAAATCAGCATGATTTCCTGCAAGTCCATCTGCCTGCCCGTCATCCTGTCTCCCTGACTGGCCGAGCAGAGACAGACGCTCCGTGGACTCTCTGCACAGATATGTAAAGAATGCCAAGCTGGACAAAGACCAGAACTCTGGTCACACTGACGCTCACAAAGATGTGCAGTGTTTGGAGGTGGAGGGAGCGGAGGATGGATGGATGGATGAAGAGGATGAGGGGGGGAAAGGAGAAGGGGCGAGAGGTTGGAGTGAGTAGCAACAGGGGGGTGAACCAGGTATGGACAAAAAAGACAGGGGGGGAAAGTTCAGAGGAGGAGGCAGGTATGAAGAGGGTGCTTGATTTGTGATAGAAACGAGGAAATGAATAAAAATAGGGGGAAAATGGAAACATGTGGAGTACAGATGGAGATTCCCATCCCGCAGCTGTGTTAGAGCATCTTCTCTTCACACTTGTAAAATGCGAAATACACCTCAACTTCAGCTACTGCAGCATGTGGACGTGGAGATGAAAGGGACATTTGCTGCTCCTGATATTTGGATAGTTCCCGTGAATGAACATTGAATGAATGATTATTGCTTTTTCTGATGACAGCAGCTCATTGATCCCTGACGAGGGGAAAAGCAGACAGAATAATGAGCAAACACTGATTTTCTCTTCTAAGGGAGCAAATGTATTTATTTAACATGCTCCTACATTCAGAAATGATTCTACAATTTACTGGAGTGAGACTATTTTCTATTAGCTTCTTATCTGCAGCAGAGATACTGTGATGGTGGTATTTTCTCTTTTCACAAGCAAAAAAGGAAAAAAGTCACAAAATGTCAGCCTATTGCTTTGATGTGTAGATATCTTTATCTCTCTCAAATACCATTTTTGAGGGGATTACCAGAGAAACGAACATCAGTGATCTTCAACAGAAGCAATCAAAATCTGCAGTATATCTAGGAGCAGCAGCGAGCATGCAGAAAGAGGAACCTCTACTGTGGCTCTGTGTGCACCTTCAGTGCCACAGTGTGTGTGCACAGTACAACATCTGGGCTTAAACACATGTGGTGTTTTGCTGGCTGAGGTTTTTGTCAGGAGAGCGGTGGAGATGAGGGCCGCAGCTGGTGTTTTTTGGTGACGTGTGTTTTGTACAGTATGACAAACCGGCAGTCGCAGTGATCCAGTCAAATCCCAACCTCCAGAAGAGACTTCCTGTCACATAACTCACATTACCAGAAGTAAATTGGCGTCTCTGCTTTCACTATTTGTTGCCTGAGCTGAAGTGTGTGTGTGTGTGTGTGCGTGTGTGTGGACCTGCAGGCATTACTCCTCATCTGTCCTCCCCACTTTTCCTCCCTCTCCTCCTCCCTGTGTCATCCCTCACTGCCTGTATGTTTCTGTCCCATTTCCGACAACAAAGCGCCCGTATAACGTGCCCCGGGCCACTTCATAAACTCTTACATAAGCAAGTGTTCATGCCTGCGCGTTTGTCCGAGAGGTGCGTTCATGTATTTGGTTAAGTGGGAGTAAAGACTGTGGGTTTGTGTGTGTGTGTTTGTCCGTATGCCTGCAAGACCATCTGTCTATGGGTTGCGTGTCCTGAGACATCCTCCCCCACCCCCATGAACCCGATTTCAACCATCAGAGATTGTACTGTGCTCTTGTTTGTGCCCATTAGTCGACTGTATGGCTGATCCTTGTGATGGTGCTTATGTAAGTGGAGTTTTGCATGTCGGGGATCGCATTCCTCTTGGTCAACAGCTTCCTGGATACTGATGGAATCTGCAGTTGCTTGCTGCGTGTGTGTGTGTGTTTCTGTGTGTGTGTGTGTGTGTGTGCGTGCGTGCGTGTGTGATTGTCTCAATTGCTCCCATACCAGCACAGAGGAGCTTTGTGTGCAACGGTCTTATCACCGCCAAGTACAGAGGCGATGACGGGCAAATCATGATGAACGCTGGCAGGTTGGTGTTTCCAGGTAAAAGCTCACAGAGCTTATGGACATTATAAATATTCAAACTAACACTTAATCCTCAGCCCTGGGGGGGGAGAGGAAGCCCTGATAATCAGCCTTTCTGTTTGGCTGTCACTCCTCTCCATCAATCTTACTCTCACCTGCCACATATTGCTGTCATTTATTTATGGCACACAGCAGCCTCTCTTCCTCCTTCCTAAATGGAATAATTAATCACCGAAAGAATAAATCACTGTCACACACTCGTGTCTACACTCCCATCTGCACTGTTTCTTTCCTGTTTCGACAAGTTCCGAAAAGTTTACCGTGACACAGCTTAAGTTTCTTTGTGCTGAAACGATTATTCAGTTTAATAAGGAGAAACTGCAACAATTTTGAAAATGAATTAAACATTTTAATACATTTTCAAGTAAAAAAATGCCAAATATTCACCGGTTCCAGCTCCTCGACTGTGAGGATCTGAATCTTTTCTCTATCGTACATGATAAAAAATCTAATATTCTGGGATTTTCTAAACCAAATAATTCTTAAATTCATAGTGATGGTTAAAATGATTCAATTTATTTGTAATTATACTTACTATTGGTATTAAAAATGTTTTTCTTTATTGAGTTAAAGCAAAAAACAAGGAAAAAGAAATGCTGTGTCTAAAGGCAGGAGATGTTTGTCCTCCTCACTGTAGTTAACCATACGCCATCACACCTTTGTCAATCAATGAGCTCTCTGCTTTCAAACAGCATCTAGGCTGATGGCTGAGGTTATAGCATGCACGAGGCCACCAGAGACAGACAGACAGACGCAGAATTGTAAAATTAAAAACATACTCCTCTGAACGCGTAAGGCGTTTAGGTGCTCATTTCGGAAAATATAAGTGAAAACGGTGAAACACTAACATCAGCCCCCTGTGAGCTGCTCTAAATTGGATTTCACTCCAACAACTGTCAACTAATTTATTCCCATTTCTTCACAACAAAATGAAACCACTAATTAGATCAGCTGGTTGAAGAAGTGTTCTTGTGTCTGTGCACTGGCATTCTCACAGGTGTGTGCACAGCAGACCTGAAGCGGTTTGAAATATTGCTCTCAGTCCCTGTAATTATTAGCAATTAATCTGACATTTCAAGGAGATGCCATGATTTATGGCAGCCGTGCCTTTGCGCTCTGATATCTTTTTAATGCCTTTCTCTACTGTTTGGGCCAAAACGTCAGCTATTTGGAATCATACAGAGAGATGTGATAGAAAACTTTGGAAAAAGCTAGCAAGTGATGCTTTAGATTTTTTTGTACAATTTTGATATACTTTTGATTCATGTAAACTCATATTAATATTTTAGTAGCAGTTATACTACTGGTAGTATATTGAATTTAGTGGTAACTCTACTATCACTCAAAGGTGCGGTCTGATCGACCCGAACTTCATTCAGAAAAAAAGCATTTTAAAAGTTGGTTGCCTGTCATCTTGCAGACAGCCCTAAAAGCATTAAATCAGACTTTTTACAAGTCAGCATCATGATGTAGTTATTTCTGCAATCCTTTTGATTCGCTTTATTGCAATTAAATCACAGCAAAATCTGTTTATTTTGGGACCGTACCATTGTAGTACACCGGATTAACTCAGCCGATGCGTGACTTGCTAGATACAGTGAATATTGATTTTGGCGAACCAATTATGAAACTGTCACTAACCGGAGAAGGACGGAGAATTTTCATAATAAACAGTGTATAATAAACATAAACACCAATAATCCTGCAGTCAAACTTGTTGAATTGAGCTGCGTGACCCGGTCTGAGCAGAGCTGCGTCTGTGCATGAACACTGGACTTTTTTTCAGCACACACAGGACAGACAGCTAGCAGACCATAAGGAAATATTCACTGACTTTGGCAGAAAGACTATTGAATTAGAACTGCAGACTGCACCTTTAAATTGCACAATGTTAAGTGCAGTTTTGGTGCTGTATCCTCAGTTGGAAAGCAGTAAATCACATATAAGACATTGTGCACTGTTCCTCTGTCATCCAGTCATTTTGAAATACGCAAAACTAAAAAAAATCCACTGTTGAGCTGATAATAGCAGTGTGACAGACTTCATAGGCGCACAGCATTTACCAACATGCAGAACTGTTTAAATGTTGTTTGCATGACCTCATTGGGGATGTAACGGGAAACTGTATAAGCAAGTGACCCTTTAACCGTATGATCCTCTCAGCAAACAGCCATACGTGTAGTACTTTAAAAACACATATCTTTCTAATAAAGCTGGCACATTTGCCCTTTAGAAAGTACGCCATGGACCAGGCAAAGGATGGTGATGGGAGACGAAGTCCACTTTTTGGCCGGGTATAGGTATGAGGCCCCAAAAAGGAAGTGCGGGGCAGGGCGGCAGCATGTGGGCACTGATAGGCGTCTTTGTTGGCACTCTGTAGGCCCGAGCAGCGGGGGCGAAGCAGAGCAGAGGGAGACAGAGAGGAGGACGAGGAGGAGCCAAGGAGGTAGAATGGGAGGAGAAGAGGAGGGGTCCGACATGTCCCGGGGCACACGTGTTCCCTTTCAAACCCTGTCACACTCATTCTCTCTCAAACACACGGATGTGTGTACGCACGAGCGCACCCACACACACGCGCGGTTGTCGTGCGCAAACAGACGCACAAAAGCGAATGAAAGGGAAAGGTGCAGAGTGCAGTTCAGTTGGATTGGGGTGGGTGGGACAGGGGGGGCAACAGCAGAGGAGGAAAGGGTGTTGCAAAAGGGAAACCCTGATTCAGATGCTGCTGCTGTTGTTTTGCTTTGGAGGGTAGAAGGAGGAGGGGGGGTGGAAGACAAGCTGAAGGGTGTTGAGGTGAAGGAGTGCTGGAGCTGGAGAGACGTGGGCTGACCGATAACTCACTTCAACTCAGCATGGGATGACTGGAGGAAAAAAAGGAGAAAATGTGTCTCTAAAGGAAAAGGTACTATTTTATATGTGAGGAACAGCACACACACCCACACCTCACCTCTCCTCTCTGCTCTTAGAAATCTCACAAATACACACACACAAACACAAAAAAAGAGAGAGACATGTGCCAGGTCCATGTGCTGAACAGGGGGGGGGAGAGGGAAAGGATTGATCACTGCATGGAGGTTTCTCTGAAAAAAACAAAACAAAACAAAAAAAAACGTTCCTGGCCATTTAATTCCCCATGCCTGGAAACCATTCCCGGACATTCCCCTTCCCGGGCTCGGATAGACAAAGGCCAGAGTTCGCCTCTGTGCTGAGGGTGTAGTATAAATGTATGCAGTAAATGCAGCCAGACAGACAACCCCCCCCCACCCTTCCCTCAAAAAAAAAAAAACCCCTCCATCACTCACTCACGCTCCCTCTCACGCATATTGGGGGAAGGGCGGGCAGCCACACAACTGCCCACATATACATGCAACAAACACACGTCATAAAAACACGACCCCACACACACTGACCCCCCACCCTCCCCTTCCAAACCCTCCACCATCTCCTTTGCATTTCCCTAAATTTGAGCCTGCGTCCTTTCGATTTGCCTCATGCAAACACAGTCAAAGCACTCTCCACCTGAGCTCTTTTGTCCATTATAAATCCAAATCCAGCGATATGAACCAAAGGTAAAACCGCACCAGAATATGCACACAAAAGAAAAACAAATCGCTGCATGTGAATTACCCCGCTCATTTGAATACCTCTCATGTCAGCCCTTCATTAAGTCCCATCTCACACGGGCCTCGCAGGTCTCCACCGACAAAGGGGTCTTTGTGGAAACCCGAGTTTAGATAAATCAAGTAAATATGCGCGGCTAAACATTGACTGACTGAGCCTGGAGAGACAGACGTATTTGCTGCCGGCTGCCAGCTGATCACCGTTGTAATGCATCTTTCGGAGCTGCAGAGAGAGAGAGGGCGCAACGTTATTACTGCGTCCTTATTGAGTGCATATGATTTACCAGCCACATCCTGAGGACAGATGCCATGTCGGCCCTATTGTTTCAAACAGACAGTGGACCCAAACAACCGCGCTGCCTCAAAAGTAGACCACAACATTTCCACACACCCCCCACCACACCCCTCTCTGTAATAACTCATATGTTACCTGATATAGGCTCTTACACTCCCACACTATCATTTTGCTTTTTTTTTTTTTTTTACACAGTTTTTGCTTGCATTATGGTATGTGCCCCCGTCTGCAACCTATATACACCTTGGCATTGTGTTCCCTCTTTGCAGATATTGGATATATGGATGATGAGGGGGAGGCTGTCTGAGATGATCCAGCCATATACATGAGGGGCAGATGGGGTCCCCTCCCTCCCTCCCTCCCTGTGGCCCAGAATCAGACTCCCTGTCTTTACATTTACCTCTCCCTCTCTCAACAGATGGACCCAGGAGAATACTGGGACGCTCCTAATCTGCTGCTCTTCATGCACAACTGCAGACACACACAAAACACACATATACCTACATGCTCTGAAGCTTAATCTGTTTTAGTACAATACACCAGCTTAAAGCCTTTTTTTGCACAAGTGCTGGGTGTACAGTAAGATATTTTTGGTTGTCAACAAAGAGCTCTGCACTCTGCGCTTTCTTTCATCCTCCTTTCCTTTCCTCTGAATCTTTAAAATGCCATTTAGCACATTGACGGGGCTGTGCAGCTGATGTGTGACTATATCTGCGAAGATTTCCACACACTTCCCAAAAAAATTAAAGGTCCTTAAGTGAAAGCAAAATAAAGGTTTATGCCTGTCTTGTCTTCAAAAATTTATTTTATTTATTATTTTTCAAAATTTATTTTACTCCTGTCAAAACATCACTGATATGGTCTCTTGCACAACAGATTTTGTTTCATTAGCTGTCTAAAGTCTTTGCACATTCCACATGACCGGTGGTAAACATCTGCTGTCAGCCAGCAGGAAGACAGACATGCATTCAGTAATATGGACTGAGCTGAAAGTTCTGGGTGCGCTTCGTGCAGGGCAGACAGGAGAGAGGGGGGTCTGTCTACATTTTAAACTCAGAAAATATGTGCTAAGGGCAGTAATACTGTGCATTAAAGTGAAATACATGTTTTTCATATTTGGCCATTTTTTGCACATCAGTTTGAAAAAAGAAAATCCATAACTTCAGGGCAACTAAATCTGCATTGCTTTGCACGGTTGTGTGCATGGAAGGAGGTTAACGCTGTATTATAACATACAATAATAATCTGCCGTGCATTGTGCAGCCTGCGTGCGCTGAGCTGCAGAGGGACGAGCCGCGCGGTGAGCCAGCCGCCCCTTCTCCCCCTCGGCGTGCGCTTTGTGAAACACCGACTGCATGAAATTACCGACGCAGATTAAACCCGTCCGGCGCTGACAAAAGGGCCAGGCATGCAAACTTCTGTCAGCCTCTGTTTCTGCAGCGGGATGGGGACGGTGGCAACTTTTCTGTCCGAGTAAAGCCAAGCGCACCACACTTGAGTTTACGCGCGGGGGGCCGGAGATGCCGCTTTTCTCTGCAGACTGTGCGAGAGTGCATGCTTTAATGCGAGTGTGGCACAACACGGAGCAAAAGAGGGCAAAAGGTACCTGCAGATAACACACACACAGACACACACACATGCACGGGGAATGTCCAAGTGCATGGCATAAGTGTGCGTTTTGTGGTTCCCACTCAGACGCGCGGTTATCCCGATGTACACGCTGAGCGCAATCAATCAAACTGTGCAATCGTACCATTAAAAGAAATTGAAATTTACTCACGATTTTAGAGGATTGTGAATGACAGTCGCCATTTTCCTGCTGGACTGTAACGTAATATTCCAAATCTCGATGTAGTTTGGGACCCTTGTGGAAAAAAAGAAAAGAAAAAAAAACACACACACAGACACATACACAACAGCCAATGCCGTCCTGGGCACTGTGCTCTCCCTACCAATACAACACCAGCATCAAGACATTAGGCGTGGCCTCAGAGGGATCTGTCAACATCCATGTCCCACTCCTCAGAGTGGTTATAATGGTGTGAAATTACATTTATTTGTGTTGATTTCACTGGAAACATCACACTTTGAAACATCAAACATCATGAGCATGATCTTTTGTAGTTTTGGTTGAATGTGGACAACAGTCCTCCGTCTTTTAACACAACCAGCTATTTTAATTAATTATAATAAATAATAATATAATAACTTTAATTAGATCATAAATATATCTCTACATTATTATTATGACGTGTGGGTGATTGCAGAAATAAAACAACCAATGAATGCCTGCAACGTCAGACGCTATTGTTAGCGATTGGCCAATGAACGGAGCCGGGAGGCGGGACAACATGGCAGCGACCCACTGTGCAGCTGCTAGCTAGCCAGCGTATGAGGTGTGGAAACTGTAACGTTACAGCAGTTTACAGTGACATTTATCGACCTGTTGATCACTTACTGGTCTATTAAACCCTTCTTCACCCGCATTCAACGCCCAGCGTCACTCTGAAGGTGTGGAGAACGACACAGGCGTCGCTAAGTTAGCTTATGGCTGCTAAAGTTGCTAACTGCTAAAAGGTAAACATGCGGCAGCAGACGTCTTCACACGCTCAGACACACTGAATGAAAGACGAGGCGGTGTGAGGATCATTTTAGTCTGACCAGGATGAAAAAGTGGAGCTGGCGAGAAGGGCAGCGGCCGCACTGGAGGCGACAAAGAGGAGGAGGAGGCTGGTACAACCGGCAGAGATCAACACAGGACGGACAGTGGTGAGTTCAGAGACTATATCAGGATCAGATCAACTTTATTTAACAGATATGTGTTCATATAGAAGGGTAGACTCCGGTAGAGGTGTATATATATGTATATATATATATATATATATATATATATATATATATATATATATATAAATATAACAACAATAGTACAATGGTTCAGAGTGCAATGGAGGCTGAAATAAATATGATTATTTTAACACCTCAATAGCTTTATATACTTGAGGTTGGTGGGCAAGATAGTATAGTACATATATATATACACAGTATGTACAGCGAGTGAAGATTTGTGTTTGGCAGTGGGGATATTTACAGGTTAAATAAAGACCGTATATAATATTTACAGCATACACCAGTCACAGAGTGTCAGGAACAGTCCCCGTGATAACAAAAACCTGCAAAACAAACAAACAAACAAACTGTCTCAACCTCACCCGTCAAACACTGACCACATGTCCTGTTCTCTTTTGGTTGCCATGAATTTCTGTGTCTTCCTTTTTCTATTCCCAGTTTTTGGTCTCTGAACCATGAACCTGGTAATGATCTGTCTCTGCTCTCTGCTATCTCTGACAGTAGAGAAATATTATGCCAATTCATAACCTCTTGTCTGAGTCAGATAACTCTCTGATCTACTTTGACTTTTAGTTTTCTCTTCCCCTTGTCCCAAATAGGTTTCTTTACATTGTGGTTTAATTCAGTTTATGTGGCGTCAGTGTGTATGAGATGGGGCAATTAATCTTAAGACGAACTGACATCTGTGACTCTTATTTGGGGGCTCAGCTCTTGTGTTTAGAGGGTATCCGGGGGAATTTATGGTGATTCAGTTCACTTATCTATATGTTGTTGCATGTGGTATTCTGTTCACAGGTATGAGCATAATGACGCAGGGCCGTCATTTAGAGCATCTCAGAGGAGACATGAAAACCAGTCTGCCTCTTCCTCCTCATCTTCCTTATCTTCCTCTTCCGCCTCTAACACCAACAGTGCTGCACCAGGTCAGTGTCACACACCAACTCTCTGTGTAATTGAATAATATAGATATAGATTCTTCTCATGAACACTGGTATCAAGCTCCCACATGAAAACCACATAATAAAACATCAAATCCTTCAGTTTTGTAACTTGATTAACAAGAACAAAGATGTCATCTTTAGTTTTATCACCTGTTCTGCTGTCAGAGCTGCCTGGTTTCTACTTTGACCCGGAGAAAAATCGTTACTTTCGCCTGTTGCCTGGACACAACAACTGTAACCCGCTGACCAGAGAGCAGCTGCAGGAGAAAGAGAGGGAGAAACAAAGGAACAAGATGCTCGCAGAGGATGAGAAGCCCAGAAAAGTGAGTCTGCTGTGTCTTCTTGTGTTTGAAGCTTTAGTTATACTTTTTCTCACCATGATTATACCCAACAACTTAAATGCCTAAACTGTCGTTATCCTCAAAATAAAAGGACATTGTCAAACACAACATCAGAGATTACTGTTGATTTTGATGAAAGGCAAGTGGACCTCAAATCTTCTGGTTTATCTCAATAGAGGATATATAGATTTTCTATTGTAAAATAATTGCAGATGACAAAAATAACTTATTTCTCACCCTTTTGCCTCATTTTACCTCATAGATTTGGCATTATTTTGGACATTAATTTGGAAATGAGTCTTGGTCTTTACCTTGCACACACACTCTGCAGTTCTGAATGCCATTGCATGTCTTTTTTAATGATGCGACATGTATTACATTCTTCATAGAAAGCACCAAGAACAGGACTAAACACTTCGCTGCTGCTGCAGAAAAGACATCTTGGCCTGTTACCTGAGAACTCCTACTGCAGGTTCTGTATTACACTGCTGTGCACACACATACAGGAGTACAAGAGCTGTTTTCCTCATATCCTATACACACTACAACATCCACAGCTGTAATGCATTACAGAAAACAACCCCAGTGAAAGAAGGCCTAAATTAACTGGTAATCCGTTCTGTATGTGTAGAATGAGTTTTCTTTGGAGCCTTGCTGGCCACTAATAATGATGCTAATCAGTTTTGACGTGGGTTTTAAAATAGTCAAAAAAAGAGAAAGAAACAAAAATGTGCAGCAACAATGTCAAAATACTATGCTGCCCGACAGTTCAAATGGATTTAATTGACACATAGTTGCAAGAGCAACCCAAATGATTTATATTCATGCTACTGGCAAACATTTCCAGAAATAAATAAATACACAGACTGACATTGTCAGATAACCAAAAGGAGCTGAGCAAATGATTGTTTTTAGGTGGATTATCTGGGGATGGTTCTGTTTAGCATTACCATGGTTACTGTGTGTCTCCAGGCTAGTCCACGAGGTGAAGGTCAGTGGGATGAGACGCCACAAACTAGAGATCCAGAGCACGGACAATAGCAACCCCAACACTGACAACTTCAGACTCATAGTGGTGAGAATGCACATAAAACACACCAGGACTCATACAAAACATCATGCCAATGCCTCATATAGATGCACTGTTAAAATACATTTTTCTGTGTGTAATTAAGAGCTGAAAATATGTCTTCCCCATGCACTTGCTGGTGTGTATACCCTCTTCAAACTCACTCCTCTCTCCTCCTTGCTAATCTTTCTCAGGGGGACTCAGCATGTGAGCGAGTGTTCACAGTCAACGATGTGTCACACGGAGGCTGCAAGTACGGCATCATGAATTTTAGCAGCAGCAGCCAGGGGTCCCTGTCGGTGGAGATGTGCGACAACCTCTATTTCACCAACCGCAAGGTGTGTGTGTTTCAGGGGAGCTGGAGCAGAGACTCTGAATTTGCAGACATTTTATGCACTTCACTGTACCTGTGCTCCACCCTACACCTTAGGGATTGTATAAATAAGAAAATGTTGGAAATGTGTGTGTGACAGCTCTGCTCTGCCTAAATGTGTTTCAGGTTAATTCCATCTGTTGGGCCTCAGTGAACTACCCTGACTCCCACGTCTTGTATCCTTTTTCAGCTTTAATAGTGCTCTTGCTCAGTCTACATTTCCTAAAACACAAGTGCTGCCTGCGTTTTCCTTGACTGAGCTGTTTAGGCTGTGTCTAGTAGGAGCAGCGGACACCCCTGGCTGTGTCAGTTTACTTCCTGCTTCCCTCTTCAGCAACTCCAACCCAGGTTGTATTAATAACCTTTACAGTGGCCTACTATATTTTATTATTCTACAAGACAGATTGGCCCATATTAACTTTTCTCCTTTCTCCTCTGTCCTCGTCTCTCCTCAGACCAGCCCGGGATGCTGTGTAGCTTTAAGATATCCTCCGCCTGGTCGTGCGCTTGGTGTCTTAACCCCCAGTTTGACAAGACCTTCAGCACAGGTCTGTCAATCCATCATAATCTATAGTGGAACTCATGATCAAATATGATAGCTATAAAAAGATCATCATCATTAACAGCCTCTGTAGAATCTATAGAATAGCTGGGTTAGCTTTAGTTTTAGGGCGTTGAACTCTCTTAAATCATACTCAATTGGTTTGGGTGGAAAAAAGTTGATGGGATTGTATTTCAAAATATACTTTATACTAAGTTTACACAAACATTTGGACGTCCATTTTGGGGTTCAAATTTGCATTGGAATAAAGAGTAGCTTATAATTGCTTTGGATAATTAAAATAATGACTGAGTATTAATAATAGATCCAGAAAAGAGAGGTTACTAACTTATCTTGTATTAAATGATTGTGAATATATTTCCTCTTCACAAACATATAAATCTACAATGTGTTTTTGCACATGTTGGCAGGCCTGTCTCGTAGGGTGATAGTGAAAGATGCCGAGACGGGCCGAACACAGACACACAGCACCGGCAGCGATGTCTTGGCTCAGCAGTTTGCCCTCAGGGTGGGTCGTCTGTTTCATTTAAGTAATTAAAGCGTGTTTGAGTTCACTTGTAACATGCTGTACTATGGATTTAATGCAACCAAAAGCAGTGTAAGGGGGAAAAAAAGGGGGAACGAAAGTAAAATATCTCCATTTTCTTCCCAGGTCCCTGTGCTGTTTAACGGCTGCCGATCAGGTGAGATCTTCAGCATTGATCTGCGGCAGCGTGGTCGCAGGGATCAAAGCTGGAAGGCCAGCCGCTTCCATCAAGAATCAGCCATCACCTCCGTACGCGTCCTGCAGGATGAGAACTACCTGCTTGCTGCCGACATGCTGGGCCAGGTCAGGTTATTGGCTTGAAAACAAGATTTTTTTATAAAACAAGCAACAACAATAGATCCATACTCTGGATCCTGTAAAAAAACAGTGACTTTTTAATTACTGGTATCTTAATTATACTTTGGTTCTGAGATGAGGCAAATATCTCAAGTGTAAAAATTTAATTTCATGGCAAGTTGGGTGTCACTAACGTGGAACGACTTTGAGGTTAGAACATTATTTATTATCAATTTGAAACTTTAATTCAGCTGCAACACCTTACAAACTGTACTTTATAGCCATTATTATATATTTTTACATATTTATGTTTAAAGCCGGAATGTGAAAACATGATGTCAATAAAGATTCTTGATTCTTGATTGATTAACCCACACAAATATGAGTAATGAGCTTGCATTTAACCACATTCCAAGCAAAATAGTGTGATTCTTCAGAAGATAATAAAAAGGATCAACCCACATGGATGCTGTTATTGCTTTAACTTTGTGCGTTTTTCTCTTTATGTACAGATTAAGCTGTGGGATGTGCGAGTGACAAAGCCGGTGCAGGAATACAAAGGGCACTATAATGAGCATGCCTACCTTCCCATTCACGTCAATGAGCCTGAGGGCCTTTTGTTGGCAGGTAGGAAAGAACAAAACACGCCCCACCAACACACTGTGAAACTATTAGGCTTTCAAAACTTTAATTGTGAAATCGACTTAATCAGAGAGGTACCACTTTCTGTCTACTGTGCTTGTGACATACTTGGTGTAAGTCGACACTAGAGGTTCAATATAGAGCCATCGCACGGATAAAAATACACCACAGCCACATAAGGTCTTTCCGAGATAGTTTGAGGGAACTGCAGCCTGCCAGACGTGACTCATGTCTATCCTAAGGTGCTCTCCAACTCCGATTGGAAAAACAAAACACTCATTTTGCCTCCCCTCCTCCTCTGTCCCATTCCCCAGTTGGTCAGGATTGCTACACGAGGTTATGGAGCCTAAAGGACGGCCACCTGCTGAGGACCATCCCATCACCTCACCCGGCCGCCAACGACCTCATCCCGAGCGTCGTCTTCTCCTCCAAGTTGGGCGGCTGCAGGGGACTCCCCGGCCTGCTCATGGCTGTCAAACACGACCTTTACTACTTCCCGTACAACACCGACTATCAGGAAGGAGAGCAGCAGGCTGGCTTTTAGGAAGAGACTGGAAACACTTCATCTCACAAATCTGTTCTGAAAACAAGGACACCATAAGTTTGTTGCCAAATATATGAATGGGGCTGTATTCATATATAGAATCTATATAGATATTTTATAATGGGGCCACAATGCAGTTCATTCCCACAAGGGCGTACTGAACTTTTGATTAGGACGAGGACCTCAGTTGCATTAGTGTCTCAGGGGAATGTTATTTTTGACCTACTTGTTTGTGCCAAAAGGAAATAGAAGTGCTACATACACGGGTGCATGAAATTACTACAGTTAAGATGGCGCTTTCTGTAACCTTTACAAAAAGTGCACTTACTTATGACATGATTTACAGTCTTTTCACTTTTAACATAATTTAGGGTGTCTCTAATGTGAATTTGAAGGGGACAACACTGTTGATACTGTAAATCAACGCATTTTCTAATTGTTGTTGAATGATAAAACACAGCGATCTGTTTCACTGTATTTGCTCCTAAATGACACACAAACACACACAAAAACTGAGTTTCTGCGGTTTAATACATATTGTATGAGTATACATGAACATAAAGGTATTGATTTGTTCCTTGTGATATTCATTGAACGTCCCTTTCTCTGAGTTAGGGAAAGCGAGACGATGATGAGATAGGTCACCGATTCAGGTTATTTCAGCTTATTTGTTGACATCATAACCAAACCGAGAATTTTTTTTTTTAATCCCACGTAAACCATCACTACAGTCAGATCTCACAATGCCTAGCTGCATCATATGTCATATTTACCAGATAATTGCCAGGTACAGTCTTGTCGCAGTAAAGGCAACTTTAAATGTTGCTCACTTGGTGCTCCTAGCTAACTAGCCACACAGCCTGAGTTAACAGAGTAAAGGCTTACTCTTCTAATTATCTCCCGTTTTTGAGGCCAGCCTCAAAGATGGTGTGAAGTCTCTTCTGTAACGTATTGCTACTGTGAGCCAGCCACTCTATAAAAGCATGGTTCTGTTGCATGTCATCCCACTGCAGTCAGATTTTTCTTGCTAGTAGTTTGGACATTTAACAAACAAAACAAGGTCATTTAAAAATTTCCCTAATAAAGTAAACTTTACTTTCCCCTATATATGAATATTCTATGTAAAATTTAAACAGTCAACATGTACAGCATCATTAAGGCTGTTCTATTATCATCTGCCCATCCAAATGCATTAACAAGGGATTATGTTAAGTATTTATTACTAAGCCGTTATTATTTAAGTTGGAATGCATCTCGGTGCTACAGTACATCATTGGCTTCTTATTGTTCCAATCCTCCTGAAGCCAAAGAGTGGTGGAAAAAACTAAAGCTTGTCGGGGCCGGAGCAGAGGAAAATGCATCCATTCAAACAAGCATCAGGATTAATAGCGGCGGATGATTTTCAAGTTTTCCATCGTTTCCTCTAAAGCCAGTCCTGAATGCTAAGAAACAATCTTTCAATAAAAGTGCTCCCCTGGAGTCAGTTTAAGATGCTCAGTCAGTACTTAAATTATTAAATGGTTCTCACATGTATCCCGGACTACAAAAAGGTGCTAATAGTACTAGTGTGTCACACTGGGAGGGATTGTCCAAGGGGGTCGGGGTTTCATGTGCATCAATATAAATGTTAGACTCAAAGGGGTACATGAAAATTTACCTGAACTCAAATGTAAGCAAGCACGTACAATACTCACTTTAATATAACATTGTTAAGTTGTTTTTATCTCTCCTGCCTTCTTGATATTCAAGCCTCTGACTGGTATAGTTCACAGTGTAAAATATAGGCATATTAAAGTGAAATAGCATCAAGGGATTTAAGTGACATGAGGACAGCGTTAAAAAAACAATAAAGTCCAACCTGCCACAGACAGTCTGGTGGCAGCTGAGAAATGCCACTAAAAAGACAACAGGGGACTAAAGCCTTTTTCGAGAAAATGTTGCACAAATTCCAGTTTTTGTTGAGGCCAGCGTCCCTAACCGCTCCCTCTCTGACTCCTGCTCCTCGTCCTGCTAGAGCTCCCCGGGTTTCTGGTTGCAGCCGTTGCAGACCCTCACTGGGTGGTCCCAGCCGCGGGAGGGCACGGCGCGTCGCTCCTGAGAGCAGTCATCGTCGCAAACGCCCTGGCCGCAGGCGCGACAGTGGTGGATGGAGAGGCGCGGGGAGAACTCCCTCTGGCACTCGTTGCAGGAGTGGATGTCCTGATCTGGGACCCAGTAGGCCGGGCGAGCTGCATCCTTCACCAGGCCTGTATGCAGAGGAAGATGACAATGTTGATATTTGACTTCTAAAAGTAGGTAAATTACATATAAATTAGCTCTGTCTCTGTTATTGTAAAAAAAAAAAAAACAAATAAATAAAAAAAATAAGTACAGCTCAATAAATTAGTTATCAGACAGAAAATACATCTGCCAAAATCTTTAGTTATTTGAAGTTATATGTAAAAGCAAAATTCCCAGATGGTTTTAAATTCATCATCATCATCGCATCATTTTGACGACATGTATAAATATCCCTTACAACAGAAATTGTTTTTATTTTTTAACTTAATTTTTACTAACCAGATGATTCATTGATTAATTGAAAGAACATTCATTAGTTGTAGCTCTGGTCGCTTTTAACAACTTATTCCTAATTATTGGTACTGAATATGAAAGATCATGCATTTCACTGAGAGTACATGGAAGTCATTCTGAGTCAAAAGCATATTTATCAAGTGACCTCCTCATAAATGCTTTCCAGATACTGACACATGGGAAATTGTAGACCATATTTTACAGCATTAGAAGTTAATAGCTGCAATGAAAAGCAATAGCTGGATATAATAATGGTTCTTCATCAGCATGGTTTTGATAATGTAGAGAGCTCTAATGCTCACCAAGAGGTATGTCGATGGCACCAACTACAGCTCCTAAAGTGTTCTGAACGGCCTCTCCAACCTTCCTGGCAATCAGGGTGCCTCCCTCCTCCTCCAAGGCAGCATCCAGCAGCTCTGCAACAGGAAAAAACACACGCACACACACACAGAAAATTGAACATTGACACAGATTCATGCAAAGTGTCTCAGTACTGAATTCAAAATGAAGGACTAATTTGCATACCAGTTGGGATTCCCCTGTTGTGGAAACAGGCGTCGCAGACCCGGACAGGTGCGAGGCCCCAGCCCCTCTCCGGGACTGGGCGTGTTTTTGAGGAGCAGGAGTCACAGAAGCCCTCCCCACAGGCACGACAGTGGTGCTTGGTGTCGTTGGGCTGGAACTCTTCCCCACATTTATGGCATTTCTGTAATGAGGATGACACATGAATATACTACCAGGTGGTAGTATCCACGCTGTGGATAGTAAATCCATAAAGTACAAGATTTTGGAAATAGGTTTTTATTTCAAAATGATGAAACATACTGTGGAACTAACAGTGTGGACATATGCTGCTGAATATACGTCCTAATATGGATCGGCCTAAGAAGTGTCTAAGAAGCTCCGAGTCTAAATGGTGGTAATAGGTGGAGAGCTCTCTCTCAACCACATGTTCTCATATTCCCCTCACAACAACTGCCGACTTTGTGCAACCAATCTTGCTCCAATGAATCACACCTTTGTTTTAAAATGTTGTATCATCTGTATTTTTTTGTCAAGCTGCACACTGACTCTGCAGGACTTGCCACGAACCTCTTACAAATACCAATATCTGAAGTAAAAATACTACACTCAAGTCAATATGACTGTGCACCCAGTTGAGCTTTATGGAAAGTTTATGTAAGGTTGTACTGACTCATTGTTTTGTTTCTTTCCTTTGTACTGACAATTCAACTCTCAGTTTTTGTCCTTCTCTTACTTTTAGTTCAGTTTTTGCTCTACGTACCAGGATAAGGGAGTTGGGTTTCCAGTACGTGGGAGCAATCTGGTCAGTAAGCCAGGACGTGACCGCTTTGGCAGGCTTAACACTGAGTTCAGACACTGACTGGGAAATGTATTTGACTCCATCCAGCAACCTCTGGGCAGCGTTGTTGTTGTCTTTCAAAAAACCGTCAGACTGAAAAGAAGGCAAGAAGAAAACAGATGTACAGAAATGAATATTCTAGCTGACAGACTTTCCCTTGTTAACACAAATCATGTTATATCTTTATTTAACATTAATTGTGTGCAGTACAGACAGTATAGTGCTTTAGTCATGTATATACAAGTGTGATTCACTATCACACCCTTATCCTGACTGAAACACAATAATTTGTCACTCTCAATTGCTAATAGTCACACCCTTACCTGCTGATGCACAGCATATTCGTACTCCTATACTCTGAATTTTCTATTAAATATGCTGCAGTTAACATGTTAACACGAAAAAAAGGCATCAAACATCTTTTTGCATGACTTTCCTCGCCATGCCCTTACAGTATGACTGACTGTCAGGAATGTACTGAAAATGCAGCTCACAGTGGACGTGACAACATTCATTTGACTTAAAAGCTTTGAAATCTTGGCTTGTAACTTTGTTTAATTGGTGTAAGCCGAATCTCATTTAGGCTGTTCCACTGCGGCCTTACCCCGGGCCAGATGTGCTGGATCTCCGTTCTGACCACTGTTTCCACTGGGTCCTGGTTTCCATACCAATACTGCCTGCTTCTGTAGATAACTGCGCAGTTGGGGCACTCAATTACATACCTGGACAAAGACAAACATCTCAGTTCCATTATGTTGCCTCTCTCTCTGTACTGCATTGTCACCTTCCAAATGGTTGTGTGGCAGCTGGACTCACCCAGACCAGGCGTAGATGGCCAAGCCAAACCACGGTGAGTCAGACGAGGCCGTCGTTTTGGGAACCACTATTACCTCCTTCCCTCCCTCGTAACAGGCCTGAGAAGTTCAGCACAGACACTCAGAATCTCGTCAAGCAGGCGTACTTCAAAACATGCACGCGTGGCAGTTTGGGGTTTGTGCTTGCCTTGCAGGTATAGATGCGGTTGTCGTACTGTGCGGAGTAACGGCAGCGATGTTTGGCTTCGTGGTCGAGACCTTCCTTCAGGTGATTCATGCTTCTCTTACAGCCTGAACTGAAAATGGGAGTACACCAAGTCAGAGAGAAAGACCACAAATATTTAAGAATTAATGTTGATTCTCTGAGGGTGACTTAACAAAAATGATTAAACACAGTTCAAATGAATACAGTTGGATTTAATAATAATAGTATTTTCATTTATGTCATTTACAGATACATCAGAGGAAAATTACAGATGCAAATACAAAATGTTTTACTCACATGTATATATGTGTATGTATAGTAGTAAGTAGGTAATAGTATGTAAGTAGTATTTGTAGTAAGTAGGCCTGTGTGTGACCATGAGAAGGTTCATCATACAATTGCAACCTAATTGCAACAGGATGCTGTTGAGTTAAAAGACACCTTTTTTATCACATTTGTAATGTCACAAAATCTGAATTCTCCTTTTTGTTAATGAACTGCAAAGCTGTAGTGAGGAGGGAGACACGTACCCACAGCTGAGGCAGATGCTAGAGCAGGTAAAGTACTCGTCTGGAAAGAAAGAGTTACTGGTCATGTGCTCATCGGGAATGTCCCCACTGAAGCTCTCGCTCAAGGCCTGAAGGAAGGAGCCAGGAGGACACGAAGAGTGAACAAGGTTTTAAAGTAATTCTGTCTTATTCTGCCAAAAGCTAACAACACTAAGACTGTCATATTCACAGTGTATACACGAAACAGTGTTCTCTCTACATCACATTACAAAAGGTCCAGAAGAGTATAGAGTACATGAGGACAACCAAGCATCGCTACCTGCAGAGCCTTGTAGATGACGCTGGCAGAACGGGGCGAGCGGGTGGTGTTGTTATCCAGCTGCTGCTCAAGGCTGCGCAGTAGACCGCTGAAGTCTGTCGGAGGGTTGTAGGTCCGAGTTCCACAGTACTGGATGGAGCTGAAGGCCTCTGGAAACAGACCCAGCTTCCTGAAACGCTCCTGGAGAAGACGCTCAGCTGACTCAGATGGTTTGTCTAGAGATGGGTAACAAAAGAAGAGTTACATTATGAACATAAGCAACCACATGTCAGTCTTGCTCATTACATTCCCACAAAGTACAGCCCAAAAAACAAAAGAGCGACTTATTTCATGTACCTGATCCTAGTAGCTTGGTGTGGACGGTCTCATGGAAGATGATTACCGCAGGACCCAGAGTGGACAGCGGGACGTCCAGACCACAGCGGGTCGTAGTCGCTTTCAGCTCCTTGGCGAAGTGTTTCTGGTAGGCATCTGATGCATCACCAAGGAACTTGAAGAGGTCGTCATGGAGACGGTCAGCATGGGTTCGGTAGATGACCACATCAGAGATAGCTAGGACTTTGAGGAGCAGCCGGGTTCGCTGCCCCTGATTGGCTCCTGATGAGTGAAAACAAAGCAGTGAATGAATGTTAACTACATGTTAATGGAGAAAAACAGCCACCCACTACACCTGTTCGTTTCATGATATTAAGCAAATCCATTGCTTGTCCCATACCAGCCCCGAGCAGTCCCTCTGTGTCGACGACTACCACCCGGTGCACAGGGTCCATAGCTGCCCACACACCCACGGTGCAGGACTCTTGGGTGGGTGAGGTCTTGAACACTTCCCGTCCAAGGAAAAATGTGTGGTTCAGGGTGTGGGACTTGCCCTCGCCAGTGTTTCCAAAGATGGAGACCACCTTGAGGAGCTCATCTGGATTGCAGCCCAATCTGCTCACAAAGTCTTCCTCATCCTTCACCTGAGAATCCACAAAAGAAGGCCCCGTCACCATGACATCATATTAATGAGGTACCATCGAAGGTTACAAAATGATCTTGAGCATTTACCTGCATCTCCTCCTTTTCGTCCACCAAAAGGAAGCTGCACACCTTCTCCAGCTCGGCTCTCAGCATGTCCATCTCGGACTCCCCAGCACTCACGCTGTTATTATCCTGGGGGGCTTTGGCGGGGGGGTACGGCGTAAGAGGGTGCTTCCTCTTGTTGACTCCACTGTGGGTGCGCTTCTGGCAGTCCAAACACAGGTTGATCTTACAGCCCTGGCAGCGCACCACCGCCCTGAGCCGCCCACCGCTGACGGAGCAGCTACTGTCGCCCTTGCAGGAGTCACAGAAGGGGACGTGGCCCGGCACGATGCGAACCCGGTCGTGGTTCCTCATCCGCTCCTGGCGATGGAGCTCCAGTTCGCACCGGGCACACTGCAGGCTGCCGCACTCGTCGCACTCGAACGCGGCCTCCTCTGAGCCCCCACAGCCCCCACAGCGTAGCTCTCCTGGCAGCCGAGGATCGTGTTCATCCCTTTATCTGCAGCTGGACCTTGGCCACTCATCTCAAACCTATCAGCTCTTTGTCACAGAGAGCGGAAGACACAGTTATGGCCAAGTTGAGCAACTCTATATCCACATGTGATGTAATCTTTTGTGTCCAAATCCTCCAAAATAAAAGCCAACACAGACTTATGCAATACTATCAAAAACCACTGTGAAATGTTCAACCGAGGGCGTTAATACTTAGTAGTATTAATGAGTATATTCAACATATATTCAATTTCACACTCAACTTGAGTGTTAATTATTACTTCACATTTTGTTCGTTAACATTAGCTGCACTTCTTGTCTTGTAGTCGTACTAGTACTAGTGCAGGTCAGCTATTTAATTGCTATTTAATTAAAAAAGCAGCCTGCTGAGCTCAGCATAATGCCACGATAAATGGAGTACTGTGAATAAGTAAGGAAAGAGTAACAAAACTACTTAAATGAAAAACTGCACTGCCATTCATTTAGTTGTGATCAGCTAATGACAGAGATTATATTACTGCTAACAAATGTCTAGTTATGTTAATCATAAATACAGGTGTTTAATCATCTCTTCAAAAAACAAACATTATGCGTATTGAGCTTTTAATTTTCCTTTGACTGGGTCTTATTAGCAATATTTCCTTACCGGTGTTCAGTGAGAAAAGGTGACTTTGCAAGTTCTCGACCATAGTGGGACTGTATTATTCCAGATGTGCATTTATATTAAAACATGCATTTAGTTATGTAGTTTTGCTCGCTAACATTAGCTGTATCCCGTGTTTTGTCTTAGTAATGCTGCAGCTCAGCTAAGTTGCTATTCAATTAAACAAAGCAGCCCGGTGAGCTCGCCATATTGTCTCTCTCTCTCTCTCTCTCTCTCTCTCACACACACACACACACACACACACACAAGTCATAAATAGTTCGTCCATCAGGAGTGGCACAGAGAGACACAAACAACAACAACAACAAAAACAACCTTGGTTTCAGTGGACTGACCTAGCAGCAGCAGTGAGGCTACCAGCCGGACGGACGACGGCGGACTCGTTAACTAAACTGCTGCCTCATCACGGGCTAAAAGCGGACACCGTCTTATCGCCGCCGGTCGCCACATACGGTTAACGTCGGTGAGGAAAAGTTAGCTGACCGAGCCGTTTCGTGTCAGACCTCTGATAGATGTTGTTGCTTTTACATCAGCTGATCGGCTTGTTTTTATCCAGAGTTCAAAAGTCATAAAAAGGCCGCGTTGCATTCTGGGAAGGGGAGTCTTTGGGAGTTGCCTGGCGAGACAGGGGTTAAATCCGGTTAAAACGCAGCTTTGTTATATTTATAAACTACTTTATTTTTATTCTATTGTAAACGTACTTACTTATACTCCCGACATGGGTTCTAAATGTAGTTTTTATACATTAACTACGTAAAAAACCAAGCGGAGATACAGAAAATTATGCCACCCGTTGCCCATAATGCTTTGCAACTTCCAGCTGCCATAGGGTCCACTTCTGTATATCACCGGCGCACACCGAAGCTTACACAATGAGACGGAGACAAGTGTTGTGTATGTTATTACCATCAGTACAGGTCGTGTTAAATTAATTTTCTGTATTATATATGTGTGTTATAATTAAAAGTGTTAAATGTTTATTGGTTGTTATGAAGCATGGCGAAACAACAATCCCCGCCCGCAGCCTTTTATAAGTATACTTTAGCTAGTTGCTATAAACATTCATCCCGGACACCCGGGGTGAATATCGAGCGCACCCAATGTGAGAATTGATTTTGGCATCAACTCAATTGAACTTGCCCTGAAAATTTTCACTATTTTGCGGTTCTATTGTGTCTTGTTTTATATTTAACTAGAGAAACGTAGCATCGTATGTTTGCCAGCTTAATTTGCCTTACCCTGTCTGCTAAGAAGACGCCGCTTTATGTCTCTAAATGAGACTGACCTTGCATTTTTCTCAGATAGCTGAATGCTAACCTGTTGTTTTTTCTCCAACTCCCCCCTGTTTGTGTCGAGTTCCCGATGGAGGAAGAAGCCTTCACTGACATTAGAGGTAAAGCCATATCTCTGGACTGTCAGAGCCACTCGCAGTTTTGCAGGGAGTTCACTGTCAGCTCACCTAAAGTGTCCATCGGCAAGGTGATGGGGAGCACCTGCTGTGTTTGGCTGCTGGCATACACCGTGTTCTTCTTCACAGAGGTGAGGCTACTAAACAACCATCACTGTTCCCTTATTATTGACTGTAGGTCTTTATTTACAGTCTATGGCCTGGATCCAATAATAACCAAAACTTTTGGAAGTCAATTTCCACCAATGTGATGGAAAAAAAAGATCCTGTAAATCATTATAATAAGAATCTATACTCAAAATGATGATTTAGTGTCTTGAAATAATGAGTGAGTTATAATCTTAAAATAATGACTTTGTATCTCAAAGTAAGGGGGGAATTCTTAAAATAATGAGTCAGCATTTCAAAATGATAAGAAGAAGACATAAATCATTGTTTTAAACCCAAAAAATCTGGGAAAGGTTCACCTTATTTTGAGATGCTTAGTTATTATTTTGAGGTAAGTGAGTCATTGTTTTGAGGAGGTTCCTTCTAATTTTAAGACATTAAGTAATTCTTTTGATATAAGAACTCATTATTTTAAAATGCTAAGTTATTATAATATAAAGGTTTCTCATTAATATTTCTTCATTACATTGACAGAAACATCTCCCTTAAAAATCATGTCAGTGCACTGTAAATCTTTTTAATCCAGAATCAACTGTCAAATGTGCTGTTTCTGGGATAGTTTAATGGCAGCATCAAGCAAAAGCATACAATATTATAAAACCTAACTAATGAAAACTATTTTTTTTGAGTGGGATATAATGATTCATATAAAAATGTAACACTGAACCAGACCTCCATTTGAATGTCTTCCCCCTCTTTCAGAACACAGCTGTCCTGTCCAGTGCCATACTCATCACACTGGTTGGCATGATGTTTCACATCCACTTTGTGAAGGTGGACCACGAGTCCCTGATTGTCATTGGCTCCTTAGGCATCCAGGTGTCCTCCAGCTACGCCTCAGGCCGAGAGACCACCACGTTCATCGAGATGAGCAAGATCAAGGATATTGTCATCAATGAAGCTATTTACATGGTGAGGGAGGACAGTTATTTGTCTGTCAGTTGTGTGCACATTTACATTATTTATATCATTAATCTAGATTATTCATACCATAATTATGTCAGTTTATGCTTTTGTATGATTGATGATAGTGCTTTTATTTCAGCATCAAATCATCTACTACCTCTGCATACTGCTGAAAGACCCCTCAGAGCCTAATGCAGTGTCAAGTGTTGTGCCATTGTTTCAGGTGAGGTTGACTGCAGTGTGTGCGCATATCTCCTATAAAGCAATCTGATTTTTGACAAGTTACTTTTGGTAGTTTGTTTCTTGTTCCCATCTTGTATAAAGACGTTTAATACACACACACTGTCATTCAGAGTAACCCTTTTTCTAACACGCGCCCCTTTTCTCACTTTTCAGAGTTCAAAGCCGAGGCTGAACTGCTTGGTGAAAGTTTACAAAAGCTGTCAGGAGATTCTTTCTAGTAGCTGATAAGACACATTTGGCCTACACATTTTCTTTTTTTTTTTACAACACACACTTTGGTATATGTTGAATTTATTTGTTGTACAGTGTATTTTTCATGATTTTTCTGCCTTTCTCACCTGTATGAATATACACGTATGATGTGAATGTAATGTTGAACACAAAAGAAGGCGCTGTCACATTTTAAAGACTATTATTAGTGTCATAGAGACTTGTTGATGTTGTTGATGTATGTTGATGTTGTTGTGTAGTTAAACTAACTTGATAGCACTGGTCTAAGGCTACTAGTTTAAACCTAAAGAGCATAACCTTTTTAACTTACACTGTAATAAAAGATTTACAATTTTGCTTTTATACAGTTAGATTTTAATTTACATAATTATACCAACTTTTGTATTTTATAAGCATCCCAACACTGTATTTTTGATAAAAGTAATTTTAAATTTAGCCACAATGAATGAGGTCCAGGCAGATTGCAAGCATTTGATGTGATTAATTAAAAAACATCCTTTACCAGCTGCAACATTAAAATGATGAACACATGAATGCATCAATAATTATAATTCAGTAATATTCATCCATCCATTATTTATACCACTTGTCCGTAGAGGGTCGTGAGTGAAGCCAATCCAATGGTTAATTTAATAATATTATATATATTATTCTGAAATTAGTCATTCTGCATAATGAGTAGTTTTACTTTTGGTACTTGGCACTGAATGTGAAAGCAAAGTGATGAAACAGATTTTACTGCAACAGCTAATTCATAATGTCTGATGTAATTTGATTATTTGGAGCTTTTTGTTTTCTGGCTAAATGTTTTTTGTCAAGTGAAACAGCACACATTTCAGAGACATCTGATAGAAAAGTGACAAATCAGATCAGTAATAAAAGCAGGCTCAGTAACAGGTGTTTGTGTGTCTGAGTGTCTGTGAGTTGTGCAGAAATGACGTCTGTTTGTGCTGTTGTGAAAGAACAAATATTTTGCAGTAAATTTAATCAAAGAAGTTTATATTTGTATCAGTGCATGTGTGTTATTAACTTTTAATTCTCTGACCTTAATAAAAAATTATCATCAATTCCATCTTGTACCATCAGTAGCTGTTAAGTACAACACATCAGGTCATCAGGTGTTACTACAGAAATCTGGACAAGGCCGCGCATGTTCCTGCATGTTGTTTGTTGCTGTCAGCCTGCCGGGTAACAACACTGAGAAAGTTCTCTGCTGTGTGCTCCTCCTATGATGCAGAGCTGTGATTCTCCTCACAAACCCCAGCCTGTTATTTTTACACAACATCTGTTCAAAAGGAAGTTGACAGGCCAATGCCCCCTTGTGGCGGACGCACACTGTTGAGCAAGTGAAATGATGTCTTGGAGGGAAATGGGCAACACAAGAGGCACACTGAAAATACAGAGAACATCTGACCATATACACTAATATAATATTATATCGAGGCACTTAATGTTTATTGGAAATCTTACAATGTATAAAGGATGTAGCTGTGATAAAGAAATTAATATCAAATGGTTAACCCCAAGCCTTTGATTAGAAGAAATGGTGTACAGTATTTTATGATTATTATGATGAACTAAATGTTATTAATTGTGGATGCACCAGAGCTGCAAGAATGAACTGATTTGTTAAGTAGTCTATCGAAAAATATGCAATAATTTTGATGATAATAGTTTAGTTTGCATGATTTTTCAATACATATATATGTATGTATATGTATAGAGAGATACAGATATATAGATAAGATAGATAGTGATATCAGTAGACACACTATTAAGACAAAATATTAGGAATTTGTAGCGTGCCATACTGCTGGATGGTGTCTTTTGCTAAAGCCAAGTAGAAAGAAAAATAGGGTCAGGGGAACTGTGTGTTTGTGAGAAATCTTATTACTTATTACATATAAGAAAGAAACAGTGAGTGAGAGGACCCACTATCAAAGTTTTTAGACAGCAGAGACTGATGCTAAAATATAAAAAATCACTTTAAAGAGAGAGTTGGTGAGTTTGGCTGCATTATGCTGTTGATTAATTCAGGGTGACCTGAAATATAACTTTACTCTTGTCACTGTGACGAAGATGTGGAAAAGACTGCCAAGCTGCCAGAAAAATACTGTTAGCATAGAGTGGTTTCGATCCATCAAGCTCCGGGTTTATGGGCCCAGCACGCTTCTGCTGCTGAGTACTACAATACTTCCACCACTTGCTGAGACCAGAGTCCTTGTCCCCCATGTGTACAAGCACTGAAAAGTCCCCCTGCCATCAACTCCTTTACTTTCACCATCACACACTCCCAATCCAACGATAAAACCTACAGCATTTTTATTGAAGCATTTAGGTTTTATCAGATTGGCAAAAAACAGTTGTTAGTACTTCTCCAACCTCCATTAGTACTACAACCTCTGCGCCTGGTTAATCTGTGATGGTGTCGGTACAGGGACTGACACTTGTAATGAATTATGTGTCAGTGTGATGTCTTCATTTATTTATCAGACAGCCAGCCAAAACCACAGCCGAGGCCACTGAGCTGCTCCACTGGAACAGATGTGGATGAGGTGTCTCGCTCAAAGCAACTTGAGGAGTGAATAAACATACTTTGGTCAGCTTACTGTTACTGCCTTATCAACCACCAATATCCTTTTTCATGGCATGTGTACATATTTTTCCTTTTCTTTGTGCTCATGACAGCGCTCTGGTTTACACTGAGACAGATCAAACATCCTGGTTCTCTGATATCTTCTACATATTAATGCATTCGTGGGACACACAATGTCCGGTCTGAGTCATGACAGCCTGTAGGATCATTAAATCAAAATACCCCTTTAAACAGGAGGGTCTTCGGACAAAGTAACAATACTGTGAATAAGGAAATTTTGGTTGACCTTGTCATGTCAGATAACCTCCAGACATTTGTAAATGATGCCGCAAAAGAACAATCTGTGAATGATGATCTACAGCTTCTTTGCACTGCGCAGACTGAAAACCAAAGTTTAGCCTGCAGCCCCCTCCAGTGTTCAAATGGAAATACTACACCATGCCATAGAGAGGCATACACGACCAAAAACGATACAGTATGAATTAAAGTACATCACACTTTTACAGAAAATACACAGTGAGGGATTGCTGAGTCTCTTTTGTTTTGGATAAAGTCAGGCACTGCAGAGTATTAATGAGTGCAATGAGTTTTCTTTTTAGTTTCAGCAGGCTGTTTCCACTTCTCGTCTGGCTTTGTTAATGAACACCAGTGGGACCCTGCTGTGATGAGGCAGGGGCAGGCAGAGATGGGAAAGAATTATCCATCTGACCTGGGTAAACGCAAGCACGAAAAGTTTGGAGGGCTAACTTGCTGCCAGAGTGTGTCTGCAGGCCCCCCCAGGTTTGCTCTGGTGTCTGTAACAGTGGATCAACGTTAGAGTGGTTAGAGTTGGCAAAAAAAAAAGGAGGGAGGGAGAGAGAGGCAAGTGAGGACTTGATGAAAGAGTAAAGGAAACACAGAGAAATAATGATGAGTGAAGAGAGACTACAGCACCATGAATATTTCAGGATATTTCCCAGCACCCAGCGATGCTCTCATTACAGAGCACTTTTACCACTCGCATCCTGCTGAACTGATGTGCTTACACGTGTAGTTTTATGTACACACGGTGTTGTAATAGATTCATTATGGAGTAAATATACTCAAAGGCTGGAGTGAAATGACCAGAATCAGAGTCGATGCTACAAAAACGATGCCATTTGAATAATTCATAATTGTGTTAAATTATTGCCGGTGCTACTGATCAAATAAAAAGTACCACCAATTAGCTTTTTAATTCTGCATATCTGATACAACACTGCTATTTGTCTTATCTAATTGGTATCTTCCACAAACAAAATGTACTTTAGCTAACAAGGCCGGAAGTCAGCAACATTCAGTATCTCTCATTAACACGTCACCGGTGAGGGAGGTGATTTTTCTTATAGGTGACGACACTGACACTCAATCAATACATTTATAGTGTCTTCCATATGCTTATCATTGTCCATAGTAATATTACAACCACTGACAGCATAAAGCTAGGCTAAAACTTTTAGTCATTCTAACAGCAGTTTTCAGCAGTGTGGATTGAATTTCAGTCAGTCAGTTTTTATCAGTTTTACCTGGAAAATACAATTAAATAAAAAAGAAAGGTAAAATTGCACTACATAGAGTGAGTGTGGCACTTTTTGCTCCACAAATGTACAATTAAATGTCTAAAGAAGCGACATAGAAATAACATCCTCAAACAGACATTTACAATATGGATCTTTTTTGAGGCAGCTATATTGTGAAGGCACAAAAAAAATCACTTCTGCAAAAGAAATGCATAAATAATAGAATTTTGGGATATTTTTCTCCTTTAAAGCATGTAGAAGCTGAAATACTAATTCTGATGTAATGAATATGTTATGAAAGACTCACCTTGCCACCAGAATATCTTCTTCTTCTCTCTGATAATGTGGCCACACTTCCAGTCAATCTTGGATGTGAGCCACAAGAGAAAACATGGAGGCTTTATGAGCAGATCTGATTCTGGTGGCTCACTAGAAGAGCCCCAGGCATGACCTGATTTATATTATAATAATCTGCTATTGTTATTGTCACACATCGGTTGTGAGAGTCAATAACATCAAGTTTCCTGCAGCACATTTAAAGAAGTCTTGTAATATAACACATCAGTATTTCTAGAATGTGTGCAAAACCATGTTGTTAAAATGTCTTATTGATGTATTCACAAGTTTTTCTTGGTATGGGGGAAGACTTCATTCTCCTGGAGTTTATAGAGAGTAATTGCCTCCACGGCATCCTCAATGTTCAGTTTTCAGTTACAATCTGTGGCGCGTTTTTTCTCCTCTGAAGCTTAAATAAATTAGCTTAGAAAAAAAATAGCAGTAAATACAGGAATCCCAATCCAGCCGTTAGGGAACTAACATGAAGCCACTACAGTACATATATAAAAAAAACTGTTAACAGTAAGCTGAATGCTCACTGTTAACAGTTTTTTTGTCTATTTGCTTATGTGTGCATTCGTTGGATATTCTTTGATGTTTGAATGAATGAATTATCAGGAGTGTATGATCCCCATCTACTGGATATCATCATGAATAGATAATCTGTCTCTCTCTTTCTCTCCTTTTTTACGTTTGTGTCTTGTCCTGGTCTACTAACTCCATTTGCAGCAATATTTACGTCAAAAAAGACAAACTTGGCATTTGAAAGCTTCTGGGTGCTTACAATAGATCTCATAAAGTGCCTGAAAACTGGGCGGACAGCTGATCTCATGTACATTTTAAAAAGGGAGAATGAAAGCAATTCGTCAAGGCTGAAACCTCAGACAGGGAAAAAAAAAAAGAAAAAAAAAGATGCTGGTAAATTTGAAGCCTTTACTGATGAGCGGAGAATTGCTGAGTTATCATGATCACTTCCCATTGAAATGCAGAGGGCTGGCACAGCGTTACATAAAACCCTACTGTGAATCACTGCGCAAAACCTCCTTCCAGAACACCAATATACTAAATTCAATATTCTGTAATTTGTTCTCAGTGAGTTACCAAAAAAAAGACATCCAAAGTGGAAAGGGGAGATATTTAAAGTACAAATTACACTTGTGCAATTGTACCATCCTGAAATGACATTATAGTGGGCAGCACAACCATTGACCAGTGGTCTGAATGGGCCTCGGGGAAAACTGATGGCTCCACAGATCAAAGCATTACACCATATCACACCTGCCTGTCAGAGCTGGTAAGACAGAGGAAATGAATACACAGAGAGAAAGGGAGATTCGGGGCAAAGGTGTGTTATCTCTGTTTGCTTTTGCAGAGGGAAACACAATAACAGCTAGAGGGTTCGCTGCTGTGGGTTTTTAAGCAGCTGCCTAGATCAGTGTGAGGATAAGGTGGTGTGATAATACATTTATCCACAGGCTAAATTTAATTTCCTTTGAAAGGGGAGAATGAGGAGCGCATTATTCTAGTTTTCTGTCTCTGTGTGTGAGCGGCGAGTGAGTTATTGGAAGTACTCTGAGTGATGGTGGAACAGAGTGACACTTTGAATGTTAAGCAGCTCTCTTTTAACCGAGGCTGACCGTGTGAGAGCTACGCCGCACACTCAAGATACTTTTATTTTTCTCTGTGTAGTCAGACTCAAATAGATAAAACACTGCATTTATCCACTGTGGACAGTAGATAAATATATATAAACTTACTATTTTTCTGTTCATAGGAATTCATTCATAGGAATAATGCTCTTCTGAATGCACGTGAGGAACATTTAACATCAAACAACAGTGAGAGCGACGAGAAATTCATTTTTAGCTTACACTAACATCCACAGTGACTTACAACGAGTGTAACAGTTGAATATGCTTCAGTTAAAAAAGGTAAGGATCCCCAACAATATTTTTGTGACCTTTGGCAGACACACATTTATTTATTATGTTATTTTATTCACACCACTTTATGCATTATAAAGCAAGTTCATCAATGACCACCGTGCCATTAGGCTGTTGCTCCCTCCCCTGGTCTTGTGACGTATTGTTGTCCTCGGACCCACGCCGAGATCTGTGACCTGTCCTTGGGCAGAAAGGAACGTAACGAACCCAAGACTGAGAAGAGAGGCAAGATGTTATGCCGAAGGGGAAGTCATACACCTCTTCACTTCCCAAGGTGCTGCCGGAGTCCTCAGCATGTACTTTGTCCCAGGCTAAGAGGCCACGCTCACGTTTGCTCCCTGAGACGGTGAAATTGGAAAGATTAGAAGAGAGTGGTGCATCAAAGTTGTTATTTATATATGTAATGGTGAGTTATTAGTTGAGAAACAATACAATGGAAACAAATGCATGCCCGGAAGCTACATGGGACAGCTGTAGGGCTACAGTGTGCTTTTTATGTAATTTGATTCAATGACAACAATCCACTTCAGCTTACCAGATATAGTGTTATCTAGGAAGAAGCCAAAGAAGCCTCCCACAAACATATGGGTGGTAAACAGTATGCGTAACACTTGGTCTACCTCTTTAACACCTGAGTTAGACACCAAGGACATAAGAAGAGAAAATATTAGTGCAATATCAAGTCAACACTTGCTGTTCTATTCAGCTGAAAAATAGTCAAGTGAAAAGAATGATTTCATGTTGGGTAATGACAATTAAGGTGGAAGTTGTCGAAATATAATGAAATTTCCTGGTAGATCATACCTGTTTCAATTAAACCAGGATTCTTCAGTATCCAGTTTGGGATGACAAGTGCAGAAAACATGGAAAAACCAAAAACAAATATATTCCTGGAAGAATTCATGTCTGTAAACTGTAAAATGAGATGTGTCAGTGAAAACCCTGAATATTAGCAAAGCATTTGGAAACAGCCTGGCTCACAATCAAATCACATTTCATGCTGTTGTTCACCTGCAGATTAGAAATGCCTGCTGCAGTTATGACTCCAAACATGATGAGGAACATCCCTCCGATCACAGGGGTGGGGATGGTTGTGAAGATGGCTCCGATTTTACCCAGAATTCCCCATCAAAATCATGAAAACTCCACTCAGAAGAATCACTGTTCGGCTCCCCACCTGTTTTCACACAAACTGGCAGTTTGAATTATGACCGTTTTGTAGACTCACTCTGTTCTTCCACACCAAAGCCCAGTTATGAAATCATTCAGTATAATCAGAAGTTGTATTACTGGACATCAGTATCTCACCTTGGTGATACCCAGGGCTGCCACGTTCTCACTGAATGAAGTAGTGCCGTTGCCTGTGCCGAAGGCCCCTGCCAACAAAGAGCCGAGCCCTTCAACACCGATGCCCCGATTGATGGCGTGCTTCGGCGGGGGAGGGGCTCCCGACAGCTTGGCACATGTGTGGTAGTCGCCCACGGACTCTGCCATGGAGCATATTATTCCAGCCATAATGCCAAACACACCTGCCACGCTCACGGTTGGCATGCCCCACTGACCTGAATGAGGAGTCGGTGTTGTGATTATTTGATTCCACTACACCTACTATAAGTCTGGCTCCCCCTTATCCTCCTGTAAGCTCTAACAATGACAAGACAAAATAATACAGATATAATGGAATTAAAGAACAGACAAAAGAACAAATGTGTGTTTATACCATTCTCACAAACCTACCAGGATAAGAAAGTGTGAACCAGGAAGCCTCGTTCACCACATTTCCCTTCACATCTGTACGGGCCAGGTGGCCATACTGGGCTGGATTAGACGGCAGGACATCATAGATGGTGAGGAGGTAGCAGACTAACCATGAGATTGCAATGCCCAGCAGAATCTAATCAACATTTAATATTAGTATTGTGCCAGTACTTCCATGTAACCATATAGAACAACAAAAATTGGTCCCAATAAATATGTATTTTGCCTTCAATTACATAGAGAATATAGTCTATAATACAACATTTACACCTTATAGAAGACATACAGGCATTATCTGGAAGATATAGAACTTTGAGGTGTGCAGTTTCTTGGCTTTGCTGTATGTGGGAACAGGGATCGGTATGAAACGGAGGTACTGGGAGAACATGATGATCAGTGCTGTGGTCCTGTGTGTGTGAGAAGAACTGTCATTAGCATCATGATGCAAAAGCAGAGAGTCAGACTTGGAACCGGGGGCCTGATCACACTACCTCCACTGAAATCAAATGTCAAACCTAAACCTAAATTTCAAAAGAGGCTGCAGCATTACCAGGCCATAATTTAGTTTTTAATGTAATTTTAGACAGTGACCTCTTGAACATTCTTCCCACTATGGCTGCTTCCCACAGTAAAAACATTTTCCTTTCCACGTCTGGGTAAAGAGGCATCCACCATGTCACCTACATAACAGAGATGCCCCAGTGGCTGCCAGCCTTATCTCCAGCTGAATCATACAGCGACAGGCCTATGAGAGACACCGTGGGCGCGATGGTTAAGGGGCCGATGAAGCGCATGAGGAAGCCGATGAGGCCAGAGAAACCGACCAGGATCTGGACAACAGAGGCCACCATGATAGAGCCCTGCAGCTGTGGACAGGAACACAATGACCAAGATAAGCATTAACGTCACCGCTCTTTCTTTCTTTAGCTGGAGTGATGAGACGACAGCGTGACAGCGGTTACTTCCCGCCACCACTTGAGCTCAGTGAATTAATTATGAACTCCACAGAAGTGCTGTATTATGCCTTTGTCACCTTTCCTTCAACAAAAACTGTGAAAGCACAGTGTGTGTGTGTGTGAATGTGTGTGTGTGTGTGTGAGCTCACTGTTCTCATGCGGGTCTGCCACACTTCTATGAAGACAGGCGACGAGGTGTTGACCAGGCTGGCGTTCTGCGTCCAGGCCGGACACTTCCACTCTGGCATGGACAACATGGCCATGGCGGGGGTCACCAAAGCGAAAGTACCCCCCTGTAGGATGGGAAGTCTACAAGTGTGACATAAGCAGGAACAAATCTTATTTAAAAATATACTGACTGAGACGTGGATCTAAGAAAACAGTTAAAGGACACCACATGTCTGCTGATGTATTAGACTCCAAAACTGGCAGTATGCAACTGGTGAGCTTGTATTTGATGGACATGTTTGTTTTTCTTGTATTGAGTTTTTTTTGTTTTTAAGGTTAACCAAAGTTGTGTGTCCAATAACATGCACAATAATGGGTGGGAGACTTTCAGAGTCTACAGCCACACAAGAAGCTTTAGGCTATAATGTTTAAATGTTTACTATTTTAGTTAACATGTCAGCTTGCTAACATCTGCAAGCTGAGGCTGACAGGAATGTTATCAGTTTAGCAGGTATTACTTGTTAAACAAAGGTAAATTCAACTTCAACTCAAATTTGGAGGTAAATATAAATTCCATGTATTCACTTTTCTTTTAGTCCTGATTTGATCTCCTCCAACTCCTGAGGAAAATAAAGCTAATGCTCTGCTTGTCCCTTGTCTGGTACTTTGCAGGTAGCATATAACAGCAGGTTTACCAGAGCTTTTATTGCCGAAAAAAAGCTGCTTGCTGCTGCTTGAAAATAGGTTAATTAGAGCAGCAAGACTATGAGGGAAGTCAGTATGAAACTTATGTGAACAGTCTTAACCTCAACTATATTACTAATCTGTCCTCACACAAGGGTAAGTAGCGGACTTGACCAGCGCCTGTCAGTCTGACCTGACTCCGAAGGTGACCTGCAGCAGCGTGCACAGGCCAGAGACGAAGAAAATGGTGTTGATGAGCTGACCCTGGATCAGGCTGTCGTGCTGCAGACACAGCCCCTCCGAGAGAATGAGAGGGATGGCGATGATCGCGCCGAATGCTGTCAGGTAGTGCTGCACGAGAGAGGTACAGTGATGAGGATGATGTTGATGATGCCACTACAAATCCTGAACACATTAAGACTGCTGCTCTGTACAACACACATTATGTAATGGTGTTTGTTAGGGTGCAATGTGCAATGTTACAGTGATTGTGTTATCATGTTTATTGCTCTAACTACCATGGCTTACACAAGGTCACCCACCTGCATGGCCAGGAAAATACAAAGGTACCAGGGGGGAATATCAGTCACACAGTATGTTGGTTTATTTCTGTCTTCCTCTGCCACACAGCTGCTTCCACTTGCTGTGCCTCCATTTTCTTTGGGTTGATCATTGACTTGGTCATCCATCTGCAGCACCATATAAAAACATACGACGTTACAACATAGAAATGAAAGCTGACCGGGAGATGTAATAGTTTGTTGTCTGGTGTGTTTTTTGACTTGTGCACATCTACAGTTAATGTATATTGAATACTAAGTTGTTCAAAACATTTAGGATTTTTAAGTGTAGTGGAACAGACATCCTGTTACTGTGTTTCTGTATTGGTTGTAAATGTGGAAGTTTATAAGGAAAATAAATGGAAAAATGTAAAGTGTTGTGGAAAAAATATATTTTGTACTGGAAATAAAGAGAATTGATCCGACCAGAGTGTCTTTTATATTTTAATGTATTCTTTATGAATACGACCAAATAATAGCACAACACAGAAGCAAACAAAGCCCGCCCTGTGTGAGGATATCCAGCAGAAGTTGCACAACTAGAACAACAGATTAGAAACCTTTGCCCATGGTGGAGCTGATCAATCATGTTACGTTTTAAGAAGATATGAGATCAAAATAGTAATAGTAATAATCCTCTGAATTCTCACAGGTGTCTGGTGATGCTGATTGCGTTTAGTTCTCAAAAATGTCTACATATGGTGTATTATATGTGAATAAGTCATTGTACTTACATCAAATCCAAGATTGTCAAGTCCACCATTTTCTTTCTCCCAAGCCATTGCAACTCCAGTGTCAAGTGGACTAAATAATTATCTTGTTTTCTGCGTTTTGAGGGGCTCTTCTAAAGAGAGGTGAGTTGAAAAGTGAAAGACAGCTTCAGAGAAACAGGCAGGCAGACTCAAAGCTGTGGGTTGAAAGGAGGATAAGGGAGTTGTCTTCAGACCAATGTCAAATCATCATGTGAGTTATAAAGGTGTTTCACCGGCAATGCCAAGTGATGTCATCTCAGCTTGATCTGCTTTAATTTTTTGTTATCACATTTACAGCTGGCAAAGTTAAGCTCACTAACCACTCAGTTACATATGCATGCACTACACATACACTATATTGCCAAAAGTATTCACTCACCCATCCAGATAATTGAATCCAGGTGTTCCAATCACAGGTGTATAAAATCAAGCACCTAGGCATGCAGGCTGACAGCAACTCAGCCACGAAGTGGCAGGCCATGTAAAATGACAGAGTGGGGTCAGCGGATGCTGAGGCGCATAGTGTACAGAGGGCGCCATCTTTCTGCAGAGTCAATCGCTACAGACCTCCAAACTTCATGTGGCCTTCAGATTAGCTCAAGAACAGTGTGTAGAGAGCTTCATGGAATGGGTTTCCACGATGCCGCCGAGCAGCTGCATCCAAGCCATACATCACCAAGTGCAATGCAAAGCGTCGGATGCAGTGGTGTAAAGCACGCCGCCACTGGACTCTAGAGCAGTGGAGACGCGTTCTCTGGAGTGACAAATCAAGCTTCTCCATCTGGCAATCTGATCGACGAATCTAGGGTTGGCGGTTGCCAGGAGAACGGTACTTGTCTGACTGCACTGTGCCAAGTGTGAAGTTTGATGGAGGGGGGATTATGGTGTGGGGTTGTTTTTCAGGAGGCTGAGCTTGGCCCCTTAGTTCCAGTGAAAGGAACTCTGAATGCTTCAGCATACCAAGAGATTTTGGACAATTCCATGCTCCCAACTTTGTGGGAACAGTTTGGGGATGGCCCCTTCCTGTTCCAACATGACTGCACACCAGTGCACAAAGCAAGGTCCATAAAGACATGGATGAGCCAGTTTGGTGTGGAAGACCTGACCTGCCTGCACAGAGTCCTGACCTCAACCTGACTGAACACCTTTGGGATGAATTAGAGCAAAGACTGCAGAGCCAGGCCTTCTCGTCCAACATCAGTGTCTGACCTCACAAATGCGCTTCTGGAAGAATGGTCAAAAATTCCCATAAACACACTCCTAAACCTTGTGGAAAGCCTTCCCAGAAGAGTTGAAGCTGTTATAGCTGCAAAGGGTGGGCCAACGTCATATTAAACCCTATGGATTAAGAATGGGATGTCACTTAATTTCATATGCGTGTAAAGACAGATGAGTGAATACTTTTGGCAATATAGTGTATGTCATGGTCACTTATAGGTTTTCATAGAGGACAGGAGATGATTTTCTTGGACACACTTTAAACACAATGGTGTGTTTACATTTGAAAGACACACATAGTTACTTGAGCAATACTGATGCAGGAAGATGTTTTTTTTAATTAATGTACTCCCTTCATCTTGAGGCACAAGGGCAAAAGAAAACTCTTAACCAAGAGTTCAGAGAGAGCGCTGACAGTTTCAGCCTGATGGTTTGTTTGATCTTGGTTTGCATTTAGCACTTACCTCAGACTGTCACGAAAACAAATTGGGAAGATGGTTAGACAAAGAGCTTTAGTGCCTTCAAAGCGGGGATGTTTTGCTCACCCAGGGGGCGAGGAGAATGCGGAGAATTGATATGATCTCTCCGTGTGATGCTGATAAATGTGTAAAGGCAGGTGCAGCGAAGGATCTTGGGAAATTATTATGCGGAACACACACTCCGGTCTCCAGTTTTACAACAGGAACGATCCTAACAATCGGAGGATGGCAACACTCGGCTCATTTCTTGTCCTCGGGTATCAGAGTGGTGTTTAATGTCAGGTCACAGTAACCCAGACTCCCTCTTCATGTTCCATATCTGCACATCATTTCGCACAGCACTGCAGACTAAGTGTGATACAATCTGGCAGGGAAAGGTAGGATTCAGAAATGTAAACACGGGCGGGGGTCTGAAAGCAGGAAAGAACATTCAGTCAGCAGACGTCGTGGCACATAAAGTATTTGGTCATCCAGCAACAAGCTGTCGCCTCTCGGTTGAGCCTGAGAAAACAAAAAAGACCAAAAGACAAATCCTCTTGGAAGCTCTTTGTGGCAACACACCCTTCCTGTGACAGTAGCATATACTGTAGCCTGTATATCTTTTTGTTTCAGTGTCAGATATTTAGTGCGGCACATTTCATAACTTGCTGAAAACATATGAACTACTGCCAGCAATGAGTTAGCTCAAAGGTTAACATGTATTTTAAAATCAGGTTATAAAAGGTTGTGTTTGTGTTTAGGTTTGTGGTGCTCATCAGGGTGGGTTCCGTGTTGTTATCTTATCACAAAGTATTTTAACGCCATACTATCGCTTCTCACGTATCTCTGTAGGAATGATAACAAGACATTCATGTGTTTCCTCGGTCAGACCAGTAGAGACTGACTCCGCCAGAAGAGGATCTGTAAAATTTACACCAAACATGCATGTGTTTCTTGCTCAAACTGCCCCAGCAGAGTAAAATGAGATTAAGGTCTTGAGTTGTCTCCAGCAGAGAGCCCAGACCTTTTCAAAGCAAACAAGTGCCAGCACCAATCCATTCAAATGAGAAGTCAGGGTAAGAAAAGAAAAAAAACCCCAAAAACTCAGCTTTGTTCGTAAACTGCCATTGATCTTGTCACCAGTGTGAGTGTCCTTTCAGAGGGGCAGGCCTGGTGCTATTGATTTAAACCAGAAACTTCCTCCCTAGATTTTCATTACATGGGTAATGGCCTCATACATGGGTGCGTGCTCTACCGACTGAGCCACCTACGCACCCTTTTCCCCATGTTTTTATCTGCAAGTGAGAAGCACTTTGTTTCAAAACCACACAAAGCATGCCCAAAACACTCAAGTCTGAGTTTCATTTGTGGATTTCCCATGTTTGGGTATTTTTCTAAAATGGAACAAATGGAAATTCAGATAAACAGGATCACAAATTGAGGCAGCATCGCCCGTGTGCCTTGAATATTTAGCCATCAATTTGCACAACAAACACGGGGCGTGTTGGCTCCCTTGTTAAATAAGAAGAACAAGTGTGACAGATGTCCAAATCTGAAGTGTTTAATTGTGAGCTACATTTGGCATAATAAGATCAGCTGTTTAAACTGTGGACAAAAAGGTTACCTTCCAAATCAAACACCTTGCTGAATGTCAGGGACAAGTTGGCCCTGAGGCTCTGTCAGAAGTCAAACCTACTACAAGTGCAGCGTTGTGCTGAGCGATGACCTTTAAACTTTTAACCTAAGGAAGAATTGAAACAAAATAATCCAGTTTCTCTCAGTGTGCTGTCTAAATCCTGACTCCATACCACTTGATGTTGTCACTCTTGTGAACAGTGCTTAACATCAGTGTCAATTTAGCCAAAGCCCTGAAGGACACAGGGGGAGGATGCATCAAGGCAACATCAATCATCTTAAATATCATGTCATGAGAGCTATTGAGATGTTGTATCACTCTGTGTATTTTACAGGGAGTAGTGATAAAGCTATAAATCACTTTCACACATCACATCACATGTATTTTTTATTCAAAAACTACTATGTTTTCCTGCAGTGAAAAAAATGACATCACTTACAGTATTGAGACACTTTTTATAATCTCACCTCTCCAAGGAGATAAAATAAGTCCTGCAGGTATTTCTGAATGGTTTTTCAAGTACTTAAACCATAATTGCAGGCCTTATTATGCAACGCAAGATATTACCGTGTGGAAACGGGGAGACAAACAAACCAACGCTGCTGAAATGATTACCCGTAAATTGCAGTGCTGCAGCACACCGTGTCTCAGGTGCCTTTCCTGAGTGGCAATTAGTGGGGGAAAATCAATGACATGAAAAGCTTGTGCTAATTTGTGATTTAAGAGCGTTCTTTAAAAACGGTGTCTCTATCTTAGTTAGCCACGGGCCTGTCAGTGCACTCAGAAATAAGCAACAAAAATGTGCATTTTGGTTCATCTGAGCCCTAACTATGTGTCTGATACAATGTGATTTTTCTGCCATGGTTTAGTCTGGCTATGAATAACAAACAGACTAAGAAACTGGAGAAGTCTTCTCTCTAGTGAAGCTTTTCATGTGACATATTGGAGTCATATTGTCATAGTGCAACTAAGACAGGGAAGATTTGAAAGCTCCAACTTACAATCTCCTGCTTTGTGGTTTGTTAAGATTTATCTAGGTGCAAACATGTCCACATGCAGTCTGCCATCAGTGTGCAACAAGACCACACATATCACACAACGCATTCAATACAAAATAATAATAGTTTTATAATCCATTTGTCAGCATGGCCTCACACATTAATAAACTATTTGATAGCCCCTGTTGAGAGTCTGGATCGATCTCTTCTTCAAGTGTGCATCTGCCCAGCTGACGGAGATGTGTAACAGTTTGCATTAACATATCAAAATCGATACTCATGATGAAAACCCGGCAGAGGAGAGCATATGCAGCAGTGCTGCCCCATTAAATTTTCATTCACTGCAGAGGTTCGTTACAAAAGGTTTGTAAACATCCTCGGCTGTGCAGCGGCCAATCTTTTGTTATTGTTTTGTTTGGGGTGATGAAATATGAATGACAAACAGCGGCAGCAACATTTTGAGAAAGAGCAGCTTTGTGTCTGAAAATCATTATTATGGAAATGAGATTAATGCTATATTACTGTAATAATTACTTTGATAGTAATTAAAACTATGCGTCTGTCTTCGAGATTGAAATTGAAGAGGCTTGTTAAAAATGCTTATCATTGGTACACTGAAGCACTCAAAGACCCTCAAAAGTGACCTCATGATTTCGGTGCACCAATCAGAAATACATAACGTTTGAATCAACATCAGAAGTTGTCTGATTGTAGTTTGTGTTGCCAGAACTGTCGGTTAAAAGTGATATGAGCTTTGTAATGCGTTGAACTCTTAAATAACTAAGTATGTTTTTCCCAAAACTTTAACTATGACTGATTACATAGTCCTGGGTATATAAAAATACTAAAAACACAGTGGTCAGTGGCTTTAATAGAGGGCAGTATAACAAAATTCAGCAAAACAGAGATTCATGCTGTCAACTAACAAGTTTCATAAGAAGAAAATGTGCTTGAGAAGATTTTGGAAACATTGCAGAGGCTTCCTATTCTGAGTTGAACGTAGAACAAGTCTATTCTAACTACTGTGAAAACTTGACTGTTATTGACCACCTGCACCTTTCCAGAGAATTTCGCTGTAACCACGGGGCCCTTTCAGCATACATGGGAGAGATAACCGTGTGTGCTGAAAACCAGAGAGGTTACACATTTTTACAAGAGTAGCAAAAATGGAAGACATCTGAATAAAGCAAAATGTAACATAGACTGAAATAGGAAAAAGACATGAAGCATTATCCATAGTGAGTAATATGGGTGTTAATCGCACCATTTTGGAAGCTCTTATTTTCATGTTTCCTCAAAAATAATCTCCAGAATTACACAAATTGCAAGTGTGCTTGCAGATTGCTGCAAGATCACAAAAACAAATTCATACTGTGTCTTAAACTCTCTAAGTATTCTTCAGGCTCCTTGAGATACGTTCCAGTTGAGCACACTTTGCTGAGGAGCGTTGATATTGCGTCATCCATAACCCCACGACTTTAATTAGCACATTTCAGTAAACAGCTAACCACATTAAAAATGAGCTGGTCCTGCTGTACTTTAAGCGCTGCTGGTGTTACATCCTTCGGCAGACAAGCCCCAGGCGTGCTGGCTGGATGTCAACATCTTCAGTGACTCATGCCTGGGCTGTCAAAATGTCAACCAGTGTGATGATATCATCCAGAAATGATTTTATTATTGATATGGTGCTGTAGCAGATGTATGGGCAGTGGGTATGTAGCCAAATACGATCACATAATCAAAGAAAGACTTACCCTTGACCCTAAACAAATAATTTTTCTCAAATTACAAACTTCTTCTCATTTACTACTTCTACTTCTTCTACTTCTGCTTCTCATTTTATGCTCCATATCTGCTTTTGCTGTTAACATTAGATGCATTTTCACCACACACCCAAGAGGAGCAGTTTTGAAGCAGCTAAGAGTGCAATAAGTACCACACACAATCACCCCTGCAGCTACTGTAACTGGCTTAATGACCATTTTTCTTCAGAGGACAATATACTTTAAGAGTTGAATAGTATTCATAAAGGCTGGCCCGCTCTGCCCCATTCATAATTTATTCACATTTATCTTTCCTCAGTGTACTCGTCATCCTTTTCTCCCCAAAGACCTCATTAGGATCTCCACCTTTACTCATAGTACTGCAATAAAACTATTTTACTAAAACACAGATTGGATAAATTAAAAAAAAAAAAACTCATTGGTTGTGGCAGAAGAACTTAAGTATGCAGTTTCTCAAGTACATAATTCATACACATGGACACCGCGCACACTTTTCAGCACTGGAAGAGTGTCCAAAGATTCAAGTGGATTTTCACTTTTATTTTCCACTTCTGGTTCTGTCCAGGATATTCGGTTGTGTAGCTGGATCCTATCCTAATTTCCAACACAATTTAGAAAGCAATGATAGGTGCCAATGGATTTGAGAAGGAAATATAATAATTAACTATTACATATTATAAGTAGCCCTCACCTGCTTACTGGGTAATGAGGATAATTCAAACCCTGTATTACACAATAAATCAGAGCTGAATCCTCTTTATCGCCCATTTCAATCTTGCACAGGCCTTTTGGGTCCTATTGAGTGTGCTGTTTTCGAGAAAGCATCCCGCTGCTACAATAGTGATGCTAATAGCATTATAGTTTGGCACATAGAACACAAGCTCTCCATCATCCCGTCTGATGAATGCATAAACAGGCAGGCAGCTTTATAATGACACCTGCATGAATCATTTGGAGCCACACTTTCCGTTCCTTGCTGCCTCGTCTCTGATGCGTTTATCAAGTGTTCGACAGCTAATAGATGGGCAGATTTTGATAACGAACTAAGCAGAGCGGGAAACTGCCACAGGGCCCAAAAGCTCCAGGCTTATTATACATCATCTGTTTTTTTTTACTAATTTAATTGAAAATTGATTTGGGAATACGTTGCATGAACGCACAGTATCTACTGAAATGACAGAGGTTATAAGGTCGGTCATGCTTTACAGCTTAATCTTGACATCCTGTCTTGAAGAACGTCCCTGTGTCAACAAGACAGAGTCTTCTGCCTTTTTTCTGTCAGGCCATAAGCACTGCTGTGGTTTGAGCTAAATGCTAATGTCAGCATGCTAACAGACTCACAAAGATAATGTTAATAGTCTGATATTTAATAGTAATGTTTACCATGTTCACCATTTTGGTTGGTTATGTTGGTTACTATGCATTTGTTAATGAGCATGAAATACAGGCGGGAATGTGAAGTTTTTGGAATTATTTACTTGCATCTGTGTTATAATAAAGTTTTTCATCGCTGGAGTTTTGGTGCTTGATGAAAAGTCATTGTACCAGAAAAGTTGTTACAGTTCATCCTGTGGGGGACATGAAGGCACGTACCAAATTTTATAGTATTCCAGCGCAATTCAAGATCACAGCCGACAACCTCACCTTGGTGGTAGAAGATGGAAGTCAGGGGATCACCACAGTCAACACGGATAATCCTCTGCGGATGTTGAATGTCTCTACAAAGCTTCCATGGAACAGTTGTTAAAACATTTCACTCTGAACTGAAGTGTTAGACTAATAGAACAGACATTTCCATTGCTAAACTAAAAATGTAGTGTCAAGACCTTTCTCCTGGGGCTCTCTAGCAGGTTAATGTAGCCCTGGGGAAGGGGCGATAACTGATATAACTCTATAAATGATTTTAATATAAATTATTAGAAAATTAACAGCAACAAGTTGGCTTCCCTCAAGCAGCTTGAGGGAGGCCTAATATACAACTTGTTGACTGGACACAGCAGCATAGTAATGTTTGGTCAGCAGAAAAAGACAACACAAGAAGCTGCCTGGAAGTTCCTCTTCCTAATAAAGTTCACTTTTTTTGTGCAAAAGTGGTTTATGCAAGTTTTTTAAGCCATTAAATTATATGTTTATAGTTCTTGATAAGTGCGCTGTCAGACTTTGATGTTAGATAATCATTTCAGCCACTATCAAGATGATATCGTATTTCCAGTTAGGGAGGGTGAATGTTTGCTAATTAGTGAGAACTTGGCTTTAGATCTTGTATCAGATTGGGCGCTGCAAAAGAAAATAAGATTTGCTGCCTTCTTAACACAATATCTGGCAAACATGAGTAAGTGCATTTGACCACAGATGACTGTACACAGATCCCCTATTGTTCCTGGAATATCATCAAAGGCCCTCAGTAGTTTTGACCCAAACATAAAGCTTGTCCCCTCCAAAGATCAAAGCGTAGCTGAGTGCTTTTATAAATTGCATTGTGCTCATCGTGAGCATCTCGCCTTTTGTCCATACATGTAAATGGGCGTGATGAAAGGGGCGGTGTTGTCGCAGACAGGGACTGATGTGAGTCGTGCTCACAAAGCCTGTCTGAACGCATCGAGCTCTCCCTCTGAAATCCCACCCTTCACAGCCTGCCTGTGAGCTCCTATGTCTTCATGGCTTTCTAAAATATTAATCAGGCCTGAAGCAATAAGGCCACAAAAACACATACACAGCATTACATGCGAGTGCATGCGCACACAGGGACACACACACATTGTTCAGAGCATGGGACTTGTATAATTTACTGCCTCAGTGCTTTTGATATGTAGTGGCTAGATGGCTCACTGTGGAGTAGTGAGCCTCAGTCACAGATATGACTTCCTCCTCAGGGACAGGAAAGCAAACTGCAGAGCAGTGTTACCTCGCTGCTGCTGCTCATGCTGCCGCTGCTCACTGTACACAACACATGAAGCTGTAAATCTATCATTCACACAAATGACTGGGTTCACTAGCAGCTTTGGATCAGCGCATATTGCTTGGGTGTACGAAACACTGTCTGGCATTACAGTCCTATGCTTTGGCCAGTATTTCAGCTGTCGGCAGTGACAAAGATAGATGTCAGGAACCAGTCATGTAGGCACGAGAAGCACAGACAATGGATCAGATTTATGGAACACGATATTCTCATTTTGCCTCCAGCTGTTACACTTTCTGGGCTTATGGGTTTCAAGACATGATTGAATTTGAATGTACGTGGCCATACATAAAGGTCAGTGCTCCTTGTGTAAACATCCCATGTAAACATTTTTACCATCACAAATTTTTAAGCCTCTACAGCACCGAGGAAGAACAAGTTGCTCTACAAGGAAACAAAAAGGAGAAAAAAAAACATGCAAAGTGCCAAAAAAGAAGATGCCAGCAGTTGTCAGTTTGAATGTTCTGAGCTGTGCTGAGAGGAGCCCACTAAGTTTTTTGTATCTCTGTGTCTGCACATGTCAGTTTGTGCTTTTATCATAGCAACATTGCAGATGTGCAACTAGTATGACTGGAACATGTATAAGGCTGGAAAAGATGTACATACTCTTCCAATAAACCCATACCACTTAAGTGTCAACCACAACAATTATTGATCCAGGTCTCCATTAAGTAGTTTTCACTCTGCTGGTTCCAAAGCCTCCCATGTTCCCTGTGGGAAACTGGAGGGCTGATTGAATTATTGAGCTGCAGCTAAATTCTGACCCAGGGTTGCTCAGGCTTCTTGACTGTAAGTGTCTATTTTAACCTTTTTTAAAATAGGGTACGTCAAACATTTAAGCAAACATAAAATGTAGGGCAACATTGCAAGTTGGGGTAATAAGGCGGTGTTACATAACTTACAGACTGGGGATAAGACGTCTCATTTTGAGTTAAATTAACCACAATGTACGACATCATGAACATATCTGCAGCGTAACGCAATCCAACGCTGCAGACCTGCAATAAACAGAGCCCAGAGAGGAGCTGATTTAAGGAAAATAAAAAATATAGTGCTTTTGAGTGGAGGAAGAATAACAACACCTGGAGCACAAACATGCACCAACTTCTAACTCTGACATGAATAATAATAATAACAAAAAAAAACAACTAAATCTTCTCAAAGTATTGTTGCGGGGCTGCTGCATCAAATTGCATAAGAGTCGTGCACTGAATCGTGTCTAACCCTATCCACCCCCTTGCACCTGCCTGTCCTCGGGCACCCCCCGGCATCCACACGCGTGGAAATCTCAATCTCTCTTAAACGATCGCCCTTTTGACACAAACGAGATTACTTTTTTTTTTTTTTTTCATCGGGAAAGTCTCACTTCGCGGGGCCTAATGAGTCATGACACTGACGGAGCCCCAGAGCCCTCCTCCCACGCTCCTCCAGCCCACTCCTCTCTGTATTTGAGGCGCTCCTCCGCTCCGATCCCTCAGAGCAGCAGGCGCCCGGTCAGCGCAGCTCTCTCCTGCCGCCGCACAGGGGACGGGAGGTCGCTGCTCCGCCGCCACACAAGCCCTTTGGATGTACCTGCGCCTCGCCAGGATGAGGCTCGTTGTGGTCGTTGTCGCTGCTTTGCTCGCAGGTAGGTGTCTGGTTGCGTTTTTTCTTTTTTCTTCTTCTCCTTGCAAAGCGCTGCAAGTTAGTTCAGCACCACGGACAGAGACACGCTTCATCGTGCGCGCACTTTTAACGCAAAAATGTCTCTCCGCTGCAGAAAACCTCGCGCTGCCGGTGGGCAAAGAAGGGCAGAGAGAAGATGTGGTATGTATGCTTTTTTTTTTTTTTCTTCTTCTTCTATTTTGGAGTGTGAAGTTTAAAACCGCATCAAGCGACGACGTGCTCGGTTTGTGTCGTCTTACTGCAGGTGACGAGATGTTTGGTCGAAGTCCTGTCCAAAGCTCTCTCCAAACCGGACTCCCAGCTGGATCAGGAGTGCAAAGACATCCTCCAAGCAGGTCGGTAGCATTTTTTTTTATTGATTGATTTTTTCTTTTCAGTGTGCGTGGAGACAGTAAACAGGCACATCTGAAGCATGAGAGAGCACTGTTGATCTTTAACTCACAGGTTCCTGAGACGCAGCAAATGTGTGATATTGGGCTTTATGAATGAAACAGGCTAGACTCAGACACGCACAAAAAAACTTGGATAAGAATATCTTTGCCACCAGCTGGTGACATGAATAGAAGTGTTAAGATATTCTACAGTTTTCATGCCGTTTCCTCCCAGGCAAGACAAGAGACTAAAAATATTCCCGAAAGATCCTCCAGTACAGAGCAGCTTTTACTGAATCAACATATCAAAGTGATGAGACATCTATCACAGCCTGTCCCTAAGAGCCATATTCACCTTTCTTTTGTTCTCTCATAGGGGTTAAACATGCCCCACTGGACAAGAAGAGCGCAGAAGGGATGGCGACTCAAGGGGAGGTGGGCAAAGGTCGCCCCGAGGAGCCCGAGGCAAAGGGGGCAGATGTGAAAGACATCGAGGCTCTCCTGAAGTCCGTAGAGGAAAAAAGAGCGAACCCGGAGGACGAGCGCAGCCAAGAATCCTGGAGTCTGGGTGATGAGAAGGAGAAGAGACGCGAGAACGAAGAGGAGGAGGAAGCAGAGCGGGAGAAGAGGAGCGGCTGGAAGCCCGGGAGATTCCACCAAAGGAAACACAAGCGAGGAGAGGAGGAAGAAGACAACGAGCGCAGTCAGGAGAGCTGGGGCCTGGAGGAAAAGAGATCCGAAGAGGAAGACGGCGAAGACAGAGAGAAGAGGAACTGGAGACCTGGCAGATACCACCAAAGAAAACACAAACGAGATGAGGAACCCTTAGGCGAGGGGAGGGAGGAGCCAGAGGAGGAACGTAGCCAAGAGTACTGGGATGTGGACAAAAGGCACGGGTATGAGGATGAGGAGAGGGACAAGCGCAAATGGAGGCCCACGCATCGCTACCAGTACAAGAAGAAGTTCCACAAACGAGGTGACGACAAGGAGTACGGAGATGACGAACGCAGCCAGGAATCCTGGGGTCTCAACGATGAGAGGGACAAGAGGGACTGGAAGCCCGGCAGGTTCCACCAGAGGAGGCACAAACGTGACGAAGAGCTCCCAGAGGAAGCCAGGGAAGAGCCAGATGAAGAACGCAGCCAGGAATCATGGAGCCTTGATGGCGAGAGAGAAAAAAGAGACTGGAGGCCCGGCAGGCACCACCAGAGGAGACACAAACGTGACGAAGAGCTCTCAGAGGAAGTCAGGGAAGAACCTGATGAGGAACGCAGCCAAGAGTACTGGGACTTTGATACCGGAAGAGAAAAGCGGGACTGGAGGCCCGGCAGGCACCACCAGAGGAGACACAAACGCGACGAGGAGCTCTCAGAGGAAGTCAGGGAAGAACCTGATGAAGAACGCAGCCAAGAGTACTGGGACTTTGATACCGGAAGATACAAAAGAGACTGGAGGTCTGGAAGGTACCACCAGAGGAGACACAAACGTGATGAGGAGCTTTCAGAGCAAGCCAGGGAAGAGCCTGACGAGGAGCGCAGCCAAGAGTCCTGGGACTTTGATACTGGAAGAGAAAAGAGAGAGTGGAGGTCCGGCAGGCACCACCAGAGGAGACACAAACGCGTGACGAGGAGCTCTCAGAGGAAGCCAGGGAAGAGCCTGACGAGGAACGCAGCCAAGAGTACTGGGATTTCGATACCGACAGAGACAAGAGAGACTGGAGGCCCGGCAGACACCACCAGAAGAAACACAAACGTGATGAGGAGCTCTTGGAGGAGAGGGATGAGCTGGACGGAGAGCGCAGCCAGGAGGACTGGGGCTTCGACAAAAGAGACGGAAAAGATCAAGAGGACGTAGAAAAGCGAGTCTGGAAGCCAACGCATCACCATAAAAAGACATTTCACAAGCGCGGTGGAGGCTCATCAGAAGAGGTGGAAGAACAGAGGGGTGATTCAGAGGAATATGAGGAGGCGGCAAAGGACAGGGACGAAGCTCTGAGGTACGTCCAACAACTTCTTGCTCTTTAAATCTTTGCAAGTTTGCATTCTGCACCCCATGGCACAAACGCTGCAGAGTTCAGTTCAGTGCATGTCTCCAATCAACAGGGATCAAAACAAGATTTTGCACAAAAAAAAACAAAGAAACCCCTTGGGCAGCGTGCAGCTGCTGGCATACAAAACACTGGTAGAATAGCATCTAATTGGGGGCTGTTTTTCAGGTATCTGGCAGAGAAGCGCAATCCCTGGATTTTCAGAGGCTACTACCATCCTGCATGGTATAAAAGAGATTCAGATGAGCATGCTGCAACCTCAAACAAGGTAGGCATTATGTGTATTTCTGAAACAAAAATAATAAAGCTGCAGTTTTTTTGTAGCTCTAAATTAGAGACTCACAAGACTCAATTTAAACATGCAGATTGAGGAAAAGTGATCTTAATATCCTCTTTTTTTGCCAATTATAGTCTTTTGAAACATTTTCTATCAATTTTATAAATGTTTCTTGATCCATTTTGTTTATTTCATTATGATTAATCAGTAAGGTTTTGATTAGCAGATCATTATTTCGTAGAGTTTTTACATTATGTGGCTCTGCCTTTACATGTGTCCAGATGGATGAACTGGCCAAGTTGCTGAGCTATAAGATAAACCAGCTCGCCAACCACTCTAATCAAGAGGAGACGAAGAGGAGCGTTCACCAGAGAGCACTTACTCCGCAGGAGGTAAAAACTACTTTCACTTAAAAAGAGTGATGGGGGGATGTATTCACTGTCACGTCCATTTTGTTAAACCTCTAACTAGACCACTGGACTGAAGCACAGAGAATACATTATGTTATCTACAGCACTTATCGTAAGTTACTGTGCAACACAGAGTCTCATATGTCTGATAATTGTACTAATGAGCAGTGCTATGAACTGTAGCAGCCGGGATTCAGGCAAAGAAACTGGCAATTTAAAGTCCAATTTAAATCAGAGAATTTACACTGAAAGATCATTGAGAATAGATGTTTTCAATTGCCCGTGATCTATAATGTAAAAATACTTCCATGAGAAAAATCTTTCAGCATACATTCATCTGACTCAGTAAAGCCGCGAAGCACATCAAGTACCTCCAACACACTGTTTCGCTAGGCGAAAAAGCAGCCATGCTCATTATGGAAATCTCCTGCCTATGTGGAGATGTCAGGATTTAGCCTTCAGAGCCAACAGTGCTTCAGTGAATATGCATCTGTGCAAATGCACATCAAGAACTGTCCCTTATGAGCGTCCCAAATACATGAAGGAAAAAAAATGAACCAGTACGTTCACAGGCAGTGACTTGCCTTGAAATATTTTATTGCCTTGCTCAAATCAGTTCTTCTTCACAGCATCTCTCTTCAGCACTTGTTCCCTCCGCTTGTTTGCCAGCCTTTATCTATTTGCGCTTTCCACTTTAGCTTTTTATGACTGCTGCGGTAATCAGACTATGAACCCCGTGATTAAAGCCTCCCAGAGCAATCAAACTCGTAATATGCCCATTGAAAAGAAAACAGTGGCCTGTGTAAACCTCCCCATCTTGTCACATACCTGGAAGCAGAAAAATAAATCAGGGAGGAGGCAGCGTAATGATTTTTTTACAGTTCAACAGTACCACAGCTCAAAGGAAAAAAAGGGAGCGCTTAACCTAAATGATCAATGCATACTGCTGAGAGGTATAATTTGTTGATCATTTAATCCTAATTTGTATGCCTGGCCATAAAGCAGACTACTCAAATGTCGTAATATAAATGGATGGAATTTAGTTGCTGATGTATAAATATTTCATGTCTTTCAGGAGAAAGAGCTGGAAAACCTAGCAGCGATGGACATGGAGTTGCAGAAAATCGCTGCCAAGTTGCATGACAACAGCGCATAAGCCAAGATGGACAGCATTTAATTTCATTATCAGCGGATAAGCTGTCTTGCTGTATCTCTGCCAATTAAGTGTGCTACAGTGTTAAAAAGACAAAAAAGAAGATAAAGAAAACCCTGGAGCCTTGCCAAAAACATTTTATCAACTTGTTTATCATGGTATATGTGATATTTTGATGTTTTCAAATTAATCCGCATGGGAATGGTTTTGATGTTTACATATATGTATATATCTTGAGAAGCTGAAAATAATATATATATGACAAATTATCCAAATAATTGTGTTCTGAAGAGTTTGTTCAGTCTGCACTCAATAAAAGGAGCTATTCTGGGACCAAACAAATATCTCAAATTATTTCCTGATGAAAAGAAAAAAAAAAAAAAAAAAAAGCATTCTCACATGAGGGTCTTTAGTACTGCTTTTTATTTCTGTGCAGATACAGATGTAACCCACAGTGAAGCTGCATTAGCAACTGGATCATATAACAAATAACAAATGGCACTTTATGCAGGAATACCAAAATAAAATTTAAAAAAAAGTTATAACCCAGAAGCTGGAGAGCATTACTTGTAAAAAAAAAAAAAAAAAAAAGTTATTATTACATCTGGTCTTGAGGCAAAAGACACAAACCTCTCACTTACTCTCAACACACAAAAGATTATTTCAGCAGGTCCTTACATAACACATACACAGAACTCCTACAGCCTAAACTGGCTCATAGTTTACTCCTCAGCATTATGCATTCATCTGCACTGATCTGAATACACGAGACGGGAGAAAGCGCTCTGATGAATGTGAACCAGACACTCTGTCTCCCTCATTCCAGATGTGTCAGATCAGTTCAGCGGCAAGAGTGGTCAATGCTGGAGGAAAATCCCTACAAGTCACTAGTGATGTGCCCTTAAAACATTTGATGCTTCTGTATTTGTTTCCCCTTCGGTGTCTTTCAGTGTTTCAGTCTCTTTGGTGCTGGTTCCTCCGCTTGCTGGGAGCCTGCTTGTTTGGAGCGGTCCGCCGTGGCGACCGTTGTCCCTGAAAGGAGGTAGCCTCCGCCCCCGCTCATCAGCAGCAGAGGATGTGTCCTGTTAGGCAGCACCTAGGGACGCAATGCAGAAACACAGTCACAAGATGTTAATTCTACGGGAAGGGCTGGGGGAAATAACTGGGGAGAACCTCATTTGAATATGCAAACACGCACTGTTTTCATCCAGTTGCTGCATAATACACAATAAACAAAAAAAAAAAAAAAAAAAAAAAGGAATTGAGAGCAGATGGTGGAGAGTCTGTAATAATGCATTAGTGACCAGTATCTGTAAAGAACTGATGCCAAATGGAGAACCTGCTGCAAATTTTAAACCAATACAAAGTGGATTGAAATTACTTTCTTCCTCGGTCAACAAAAGAAAGACTTACTTAGGGCTGAAGGAATAAATGTATTAACATGATTCATCAGAAACAATTCTGATAATCCGTTTAATCCTTTAATGCAAAATAAAAAGATATAAATTTTTTTTTTAAATTCTAAACTTTGTTGATTTCTCATTTTTACATCACAGCAAATAATGAATATTTGATTAAAAAAAAACGTTGTTGGTCAGACACAGCAACCAAACAATATGCAGTCATGACAGTTTAAGATTAATTAATGATTAATGAAAAAAAGAATAGATTAATTGCTAGTAAAAGGATTATAATCCACTGAAAATTACTCAAATCAAGTATGCAATTAATTCTATTCCTTACTTAGCATTAAATCTACACTGATTGATTTTTTGGCCAGCGCAACCAGCTGTAAAAACAACACTGATACATTATCATCATCGATCATAGGCAAACAAAAACTCGCCTTATACACATCCAGAGAGCTCGGTGCCACATTAGCATTCACATCAAGCTGTGGTCGTGTCCATGTGACACTTTTAGGTCCAATATTCAACCTCCTTTTAGCTCTGTTTTGCTCTTCAACACCTGAGAAAAATATGATAAGTTAGCTGCTATGTTCACCAGTTGGTCACTAACTGAGTCTGTCAGTGCTGAGCAGATAGTGTGAAGTGTGTTTCTGGATCTTTCTCACTGCAAACAGCTGCCTCGTGCTGTTAAACAAGGCGAGTCTGACTCAAGACAGTCAAGCAAAAGTAAAACAAAGAGCTAAAAGCGATGAAGCGACTCTCTGGGTTCTTCACTATGAACGACCTTTTTCACATTACACACCGTCACTTGATCCACTGTTAATATAAAAATACAGATTCTAGCAGCTTTAACGATACAATTCACTGCTGATTCAGAGATGAAATCTTACCTGGTAATGTCTGAGCCAGGTGTCTGTGAGTCTGAGGCTAACCGTGCCCCCCTGTTCCTTGAGTTTTGTGTAGCACTCGATGAGAGGCTGCAAGGATGAAGAGGGAGGAGATGAAAAAGGAGCATTAAGAGTGGGAACTGCAGAGTCAAAGAGTCGACACACACACACACACACTCACACATACACATGGAGTGATCTTTTTAGCAGCACGAGCACAACGGAGGTAATAAGTGCTGGGACGCGGTAGGTGTGTAACTCCTCTGCAGTGACAGGGATGTACGCCGCAGTGATGCAATAAGGACATTTCCCACTGGAACTCTAGGCAATAAAAACTTGTGTGCAGCAGCAGCTAATGAGATATCCTCTGATAACCAGTGTGGTTGTGGTTTTAGTAAATACCACTCGTCATGATCATCTTACCTCTTTGTATTGGGAGTAGACTACAAAAGGCCTGGACGGGGAGAGGAATTTGAGCAGGCCCATTAGGACTGGACACGGGTGAAACCGACTGGCTATAACCAACCTGCAAGTGCGAAACAAACAGATGATCAAGCAAACCCGTCCTGCGTGAAATGCGCCACAAATCTCACACTTTGTTATTGGAAAATGTGCAGGGACGGTAGGCAATATCGTAATTCAACGTATCAGTCCTGTGTGTGAGGTATGACAAAGAAGATCAGGGATTTAGTATCTATTGCGGACATTAATTTTGTATTTTACGTAGCCGGGTGAAAGTCAGTAAAAGCCTGGAAAATTGTGCTCTGAGGTACTGTGTATGCTATAGCTGCTGTGATGTAGAGAACACTCGGGGGGAAAGTCAATAGGCTAACCAGATCAATACTTGTAGTTCTGGCTCGGATGTCATGCTCACAACACCCCATCCATCAATCATTGAAAGGAAAAAAAAAAAAAAAAAAGCTCTCAGGCATGTTTTTCATTTTTTATGACGAGAAACTGCAAAGCAATCACTTTGTTCACTTTGTGAGGACGCCGTGTGTGGAACAGTGTGCGAGGATTTATTGCGACTTTTATGGACAGACTCAACATTATTTTAATCATTCATCAGCTGTTCATGCCTGTGGATCTATTTTAATTACTGTTATTTACTGCACGGTGCAATCCGGGACTGATGTGGCAGAGGTGGATGAGAAAAAAAAAAAAGCAGATGCTAGAAAGAGCAGAGCGGGCACAAATAAACTGAGATGTAAAAGCAGAAGCTAAATTTGACACAAACCCGTCTGCATTCCTGCCTTCCAGCAGCGCCGCAGCAGCCGCCAGCTTCTTCCGTTTCTCTTCCAGCTTCACCTTTTTTTCCTGCGCCTAAATAAAAAACAAAGCAAACACAAAAGGTGAAGTCAGATAAATCACTCTCTTTCAGATACAATTTTGATATTTCTTTTTTGAGTGTACAGGCTTGTTCCTGTTAATTACATATATGACAATACAACAAAAATGAAGGATGCTTTCAGTAGGGTTCGTAAACAGTGGACATACTCTGGCTTCTCTGCGTTTCTCCTTCTCCTCCTTCTCCTGGTCATGGCTACCATCAGCGTCACCACTCGTCTCCATGCTCTCCTCTGGACTTCCCTGCTGTTCTGCCTCAGGCTGGTTTTGCTCCTCTGCTGCTATGTTGGACTGTACTGAATCTGAAATGACAGAAAGGTCACTAAATAAAGGTGCATCGTGTTAAATGATTGTTTTTCTTTCCAAATTCACTGATTATTCTTGGTCTACAAGACCGTTTACAGTTTATCAGATGTGAGAGCTAAGTAATGATAAAATGACCGTTAGAGGATCGCATGCAAATGTGTGAAGTTGTGACCACGAAATGTTTCATTTGGAATTTCAGCAAAAGCCTGCAACTACTCTGTTTCATCTAAAAACAACAAAGCTATAAACATCTTGGAGAGATTTGAAGAAAAAAGGCTAGCTCTACCAGCACTGGGATCTTTGGCACTGGTGTCCAGAGTGCCTGCCAGTAGAGCGTTGACATGGCAGATGGGAAACTCATGCAGCATATCGTGAAATTGTGCAGGAAAGCCAAAGCTCTCCACACCCGCCCGTACAGGCCCACCTCCTGGGTACATTTGGATCACTGAGCCATAGCCTGGATAAGGAACAAAGAGATGGTAATTGTACAAAAGGGCAGAGAAAAGTACAGGCCGACAAATACATTCTTTCTCTAGAAAAAGCTAAGATCATTTGGTCAAATAGATAAAAAGCACAAAAAAAGTTCACAGGACTGACGTACCGCCCATTCTCTCCATGACGGATCCCAGCACGAGGCCAGCGCAAGTCTCAAACACCAAAACTTTACTTCCAGCGTGGATGTTTGCCAGAGTCAGCATCTGGGCAAGCGTGTCATACCGCAGGTGGCTGCGTCACACGTAAACAAACACACACACATTATGCGTTCACCTCTTTTTGCTCTATAAAAAAGATGACAACTTTCACACATCGTGGTTATTCATGTGCTGACTCACCAGATCTTCCCTGGTTCCCGGCCATGGTACATCATAGCCAGGATGCGGCAGGATGGTTTTAGAATCGTCACAGTGTTTTCATACCTGGAAAAGCACGAGATGGGAACAACTGATAACACTAATTACAGCACAGTTAATTATTTTAGGTCCGAGAGAAATTGTAGGGTGCATCATCAAGAGTGACTCACTTCTTCTTTTTCTTCTTGATGTACTTGTCCTGGGCATATTCAGTCTTATCTTTGAATGTTGAGCTGTTCTCAACAAGCTGCTGAACGATTTCCTGTGGAGTGCACACATACATATTGTCTCTAGTCTCTCTTCCATTATACGTCGGCATTTTATCTGATCATTTTAAAGATAAGGTTTCCATGACAATACAAAAACCAGCAACGCAAAGACCATGCCTCAATACTTTCGACTTTCCTTTGCTGCCTGCAGCACTCATTCAGCTCCAAGCACACCAAGACATAACTCATTCAAGTTGTAATCTTGAAGATTTTCATTTGATAAATGTCTGTAAAGTCACCATCTATCACTAAATGAGGCAACACAACGTTCGATTGAGTCTATGGTCCACTGATTAAAGCCTGCAGCATCTGCAGAATTACGACCTGGGTGTCTATGGCAGCTTTTCCGTAAGAATCACAAGCGGCACAGAGTCAGGCTTTTAACACGGCTTTTAACTCTGACTCGCTCTTTAAATCACCTGTGTGTGAAGCAGCAGGCTGTTTGTAGGGGATTATTTTCAGCTGTGGATTAAAAAACATTTGGTGGACGACTGACAATTAACAGCACCAGTTAACGGCACCGTGTATCCGTTGATGTGTTTTTAATATATTTTTTTAACAACAATGGACATCTATATATGGAGGAATAAGATAAATATGTGTGACAAATTAAAGGAAAATAAACAACTTAAAGTGTCTTAGTGAGGTGTTGGGCCACCATGTACCACCAGGGTGCCTCGGTATTAATTCTCCTAGTCTCTGAATTCTGCTGGAGGGATGAACAGCATTCTTCCAAAAGATATTCTCTCATTTGGTGTTTTGATGATGCTGGTAGCTCCAAAATCTCAACTAGGTGTTCAATGGGGTTGAGACGTGGTGAATATAAAAGCCATAAAATACAATTCACATCATTTACATGCTCATCACACCATCCAGTGACCCCTTGTGCATTATGGATTGGGGATTTGTCATGCTGGATGACTCAGTGATCACTCAGAACAACTTTATAATAATTTGCACTGAACCTTTCCTAAAAGGACTCAAATAATTTCAGCAAAAATTTCCCCCACAGCATAACAGAGCCATTGGATCTGCATCAGTTATGTTTCTCCACTCATTTAATCAGGTTTTCCCTTTAATTTATCGCCCACCTGTATATCAGACTTTAACTACACAGGCAATGTGTGTTAGTTGGATCTATTCATAGTCTGTTTTTCATGAAACTTGATGACAGTACAAAAATATTAAATATTACTAGCATTATTCTCTTCTCCAGGCAGTACTGTATAATATTTTCCCATTTATGTGTGTAATCACAAGACCACTGCCATACCTGACCCTTCCGGCCTTGCCCTTTGAGCGCCTCGATGTCCTCCCTGGTCAGCTTCTGTGACTTTCCATCGTCCACAATGTTCCTGTTGTCTGTGCCTGCCTCCTTTGCATCTGGAGAGAACACAGGAAGAGATTACTCAAAGTGAAAATGAAAGTAACATGCTTTCAGTAATGTTTCACAACACAGTCATGAAAACAAATCTTGATCACAAATTTAAGTGTCAGCTCAAGTGTGCAAGTCAAACGTGGGTGCAAACTTGAGTGTGTGTGTGTGTGTGGTGCAGGTTACACACTGGTGGAGCTCTCTGCATCCTTGGGCCTCTGTGGCTGCAGGATCCCTCCAGTCACAATCTCAAACGTGGTGCTGTACAGGTGTCCGACAGCATTATCCAGGAAGAACCACTGCTTCTCAAAGATCACCTTCCTGTGAGAGGACCAGACAGGAATAAAAGGAAAAAAAAAATCAAATGAGTGGCATCTTGATTTCGAGCAGCATCCCCTGCACATATGTTACAGCATCTACTGTGAGTAGGAGGAGCTTCATTAGTTTCATTTGTACATCTCATGACAGTGCAGAGATCATTTAAAAATATAGTTCATAATCTATCACTAGTTATATATCAGCCAACCCCAGTGTGTGAAATGACAATAAATGAGGCAAAAACTTGCTCTCCTCTTCTTATTTAACTTACTTCTTCGATTGAATTTGCACAGCTTTGAAGATTTCTCCTCGTTTCAACACAACGTAGTCACCCTCTTTAATTCTGTACTGACTGTCATCGTCTCCGTTGCCCGCCATTACCAGGCAGAAAAAGCAGCTCCCCGCTCCGGCTGAGAGGCGACTGGCGCCGGCAGACACTTACACAGAGTCCCGTTGACAAGGCACAGTTAGAAAAAGGCACTAAACTCTCCCCTGAAGTCACAGCAAAACTACAATTTCTGTCCCCACGTGTTAGCTTTCATTTCTTTAGCCTCCCAGGGCGAACTAATCGAGCCCGGAGTCACCGTGACACCCCGCCCCCTGCTACACTGTGCTCGTCTATGATTGGCTACACGAGCGTCGCTCAACTTGGTAGCCAATAGGAGCCGAGTGCGGTGACTGCTTGGAAATGTAGATTTCAGAATCATCGATAAACGTGGACTTGTCCGTCAGGTGCAGCTGTTAGAGGGAAAGTTAGTCCATGTTTGCATTAAAAATATACACAGACGTATTGATAGCAATATAGGCATTTGACAGCAGTGTTAGAATATGATGCACATAGTGAAGGCGTGGATGTGGTTTTATAATGGAGGAAATCTCTCTCTCTCTCTCTTTCTCTCACACACAGTTAAAATACACTGCTCGTCCAAAAAAAACTCGCCACCTGGATTTAACTAAGCAAATAGGTAAGAGCCTTCCATTGGATAATTACTGCAGTGATGAATATGTTTCAGCTGGCAACAACTTATTCAACTCTAGCTGATGCGGCGAGTAGCTTCTCATTTCTGAAACAACCATGACAGAAGACATGTCCTGTGGTCGTGGAAAGGATGTTAATCTGCTTCAGAAGGGTCACATTATTGGCCTGCATCAAGCAAAGAAAACAACTAAGGAGATTGCTGAAACTACTAAAATCCGGTTAAGAACCTGGAAGGATAGAGGTGAACCATCATCTTCGAGGAAGAAATGTGGTCGGCACAAACTCTTGGATGATTGTGATCAGAGATTACTTAAACGTTTGGTAGAAATCATATCATAGGAAATCAACAGCAGAACTCATGGCTATGTTTAACAGTGGAAGTAAGAGCATTTCCACACGCACAATGCGAAGGGAACTCAAGGGATTGGGACTAAACAGCTGTGTAGCCCTAAGAAAACCACTGATCAGTGAGGCTAATCAGAAAAAAAGGCTTCAATTTGCTAGGGAGCATAAAGATTGGACTCTGAAGCAATGGAAGAAGGTCATGTGTTCTGATGAGTCCAGATTTGCCCTGTTCCAGAGTGATGGGCGCATCAGGGTAAGAAGAGAAGTGTGGATGAAGTGATGCACCCATCATGCCTAGTGCCTACTGTACAAGCCTGTGGCGGGCAGTGTTATGATCTGGGGTTGCTGCAGTTGGTCAGGTCCGTTCAGCAATGTTGTGTGCCCAAAGAATGAGGTCAGCTGACTACCTGAATATACTGAATGACCAGGTCTTTCCATCAATGGAGTTTTTCTTCCCTGATGGCACAGGCATATTCCCAGATGACAATGCCAGGATTCGTCGTGCTCACATTGTGAATGAGTGGTTTAGGGAGCATGAGACATCATTTTCACACATGGATTGGCCACCACAGAGTCCAGATCTCAGCCCCATTGAAAATTAATGCAAATCTGGATGGATGTAAATGTTGTGACATTGCAGAAGCTTATCAAAACGATGCCACGGTGAACGTGTGCTGTACTCAAAGCTAAAGGTGATCCAACAAAATAATAGTGTGTGTGACTTTTTTTTTGGACGAACAGTGTATATATGAAGAAATGGTCACTGAGTGAATCTGTTTCCACATACGATCCATATAATTTCTGATCACCGGGAATTCATTTCATTATCACTACTACTGCATCTGGTTTCTACCTGCTTGCCTGTTTACATTTATATTTGTATTCTTATATATGTATGACTACTGTTTATATTTAGCATTTTATTTAGCTTAAACTGTATTATATTTCTACTTATGTTCTATTTTATACGTTGACATTTTATTTGAGTGTTCTATATTTAGTTTCATATACTATGTTCTGTTTTCATAATTAGAGCTTTTGCACTATTTTACATAACCTCTGCGAAGGTTCTCATTCATCCAGGTCAGTTCTGAACTGAAGCCTTTTGGATGAGAGGTGAAATATCTTCAAGAACCTCAAGCAAGTCCAATTGAATTTCTTCAGATTCTGTAGTATTTTACATCTTCTGACATTAATTAATACATTTTTAGTAAACTTATCATCTTAATTCTTCATATAGGCAAGTGTATGACTGTGTGTGGAATATATCAGATAGTGCCAATATATTGCAACATTATGTTACACATGCCATTCATAATAAATATCTGAATAATTGGAAAATGTAAGTTGCAAATTTTATTCTGGCCCGAGAGCGTAAAATCATGTAGACCTCCTCTTCAAGTTGAGAATATTTACTTCTAGATTGCATCATCTGATCAATTAAATATACCACATGAAATGTATTGAATTCAAGCTTTATTTTATCATGTAAAGTTATATAAAAGAAAAAACTCACCAGTGCACCTATCAACATGGGAGCTGATTCTGCTGATTGCATTTCACCAGAGTCAACTGTTTTTGTGCAAAGATGGCAGATGTGTGACTATGTCAACACCCAGCCTGGGTGGGTGCATTTCATTTCCCACCATGGGGCCGCAATCTGGTGTTTTATAACTGCTTTAAAACGGTGTGCCAACTCCACCTGCCCACCACTTGTGTTCAGTAGCGCAGCAGTGAGGCGGTTGAAAGAGCAGAACAGAGCATCCTACACTGCACAAGAAAAAACAGGATTCCTTCAAAGTGAAATAAAAGATTCAACCTGAAAGACAGCTTAAGTTAACAGTATGCCAGCGGGACTTTAGTCTATAAGTTCCATTAGAAGAGATGTCATGCTATTACATTACAAATACAGAGGTTCAGTGTCTAAAAACAGCCATGAAAGCATCAGAATTGTAGCTGATCTGGAGAAGGTTCCTCAGCACCATATTGAAGTACATTCTAAAGCTTTCAGTGTTCCTGACAGTACATAATTTATTAAGTCCTTCATGAATCCAAGAAATTTTCAGAGCTCTTGTGAACTGGGCCGTGTGGCAGCAGTTGACAGTGTGGGTATGGCAGAGTATGATACATACAGTAGCTTTTACAAAATTAAGTATGGCATTTCTTTGGCACATTAACATGAACACACACAAAAAAAGCAGATTTGGGATGAATATTTGTAAAATGCCATTTCATCCCAGCAAAAATGTTCTTTACAGCCCATGAATTAAGATCACTTTAACCTTGAATGTAAAACCTCAGTTCTGTTTGTGTTTCAGCAAATGAATAAATGTGAGAGTTGTGAAAGATAAAAACACCCTTTAATGGTTTTTACAAAGGTTTTTCTTTTGAAAACGAGGGCATCTCTTCACCTAAAAAAACTAAGCTTAATTCTCACAAATATCAGTTCATCCAAGTCTTGAGAGAAAGACAAGTCTTGACTACATATTTACATCAACATCATTCTTTTACTAGTGCAGGGTACCTTGCTATAACTGGTTACAGCTGAATATATAATGACAAATAAGTGATGCTATTGTTGTTCTATAAATGTATTGCTTGAAATTACATCACCTTTGGCAGTGATTCGCTCAATATTCAGGTTAACCACTGCTACAGTAGATGAATTCTGTCCTTTCACATTGTAACATGGATGTAAATAAACAACAGGTATTATTGGAAACACAGGCTTATACATTTTTGCTCATTCTTGGCCTCCAGTAAGTTTAAGGAACAGGTCTTCATCTAGTGTCTCATTCTGGTCTTTAGATCTTGTGGAGAGGAAGATGTAACCGCCGATGAACTCGTGGACCACCTTGCAGTCACAGCTCAAGCAGCAGAAGGCTATCGACACGTTCTGGTCGAACTCTATGGTCACCTGGAAATACAGACAAAGATATAATGATGTTGTGCTGTCTGTAGGCAAAACCCCAGGAGAGTTCTTCTGATTGAAGAGACGGGTGAAGTTATAATATGCGGGACAACGATCCCTCACCTGTCTTATCTCCCAGTTCACGTTCCACTGCTTCATGTTGGCGAATCTCCATGTGGTGACAGGCAGGCCAGAGGACATGTCAATACGAATCAGACGGTTGTATGAGATCCCCAGAATCTCATCCTTCTTGCTGCCTTTGAATCTGAAATGCAAATAAAAGAATAACATCTTAAATTATGAATCAGAAATGTAATTTACATGTTCAAATATGTCACCAGTTGCATGTATATTAGAACTTCTTATTATATACACGGTACCTGACAATGTAGTAGTTGATACCAAAGTCAGGAAGCGACTGCCAGGCCTGGATAAAGCGCATCTTTGCCTCCATAAGGGACAGCCGTGCTAAGTTTTGATGGGCCTCCAGGATACGTGCTGTTAGCTGCAAACAACAGAGGCAGATTTATTTACAACAGTAAGGTAATGGCTGCTGGCAAAGTCATGCACATCGTGCGTAGCTCTTAAACAGACCTGTTTGGTCTTGTGCTTCTTGCTGTAGCGCGGGGAAACGAAACATTCAGCGTTCATCTCCATAGCATCAAGGTCAGGAGCTGCCTGGCCAGGAGGGGGCGCCAGGCTCTTCATTTGCAGGAAGGACCTAATGTTCTTCACTTCTGACTTGTAAGAGCTGTAGGCCATTGTCTTGCCCTTGGAGGCCAGGATACATGCAGCTTTCCACTTGGCGTACTGTGTTTCCTGCAGCAGGGGGCAATTACAGGACAGCGACGGTTACATCAGCCCCACATTTATCCACATATACTCGCTTTATAAGGGTTTTAAAAATAGGCAGAGCTGCAGGTTGTCGCAGGAAAATTCTCATCGGCAATAGGGACAAAGAGGCGGGCCTTACATTGTCACATCGGATGTACACCTCATTCATCCCGTCAGCAACTGGGAGCAGGAGCTTGATGCCGAACTTTTTGTCTGTTACGTTGACATCGGGGACAACCTCACAACCTGCCAAATGAAGAGGAGGAGATAGTGGTGAATTTAACTACAGATGAAGAGGAGCAGTATATAATAGAATAGTGTGAAAAAAAGGAGAATAACAAATGCAAATTGTGTATACACACACACACACATAGACACACACAATTTGCATTAGTTATTTATTATCAGATAATGAGATTATCTTGCTTTTTCTGTTTTTCTCTAGTCCTTGTAGAGACTCGCAGGGATGCTCATAGACATAATCATACACCATGGGAATGCTTTAAATGAGAGGTATTAATCCTTAACAATACAGCAACGCATTAAGAAGTGTTTTTCATTCTTTTTTTTCCACTGACCTCGGAGGTGCAACTGCTCTATGGGTTCTCCTGTGGATGCCTCCTTGTTCTTGTAGTAAGAGATGGTGGTGTCCTTGAATACAAACCAGTATTCTTTGTATGACCGCAGCGTTAGTCTTTTGGGCCTTATTGAAGACAAAGCAAATGAATGTTTTTACCTGAAAAGACCTTACTGAGTAAACGACTAACTGTTTTTAAAAAAATAGCACAGACTGTTAGCAGCTAAACAGAGGCGTGTTTGTTTTAATCTTTTAATCACATGTCGGACAACCTAGAGGCCATTATAAGAGCGAAAATCAGACATGTATACACATAATATATTTGTAAAGAGAAAATTTATCTGTAAATGTATCTTGCAAGCCACTAAATTTATTACAATTTAAGGGCACTAGACAGGTGAAGCTTTAGAGGACAGTAAGAGATCACTTTCAGAGGGAGGTATTTGAGATTTCACTTCAGTTATTAAGTACAGCATCTTAATGCGATGAGAATAAAGGTGGGTTTACCTAAACAGCCGGAGGGAATCTGCCAGCTCTGGAATGTCTGTAATGTCTTCCTGGGGGCGGGACAAACAACTATCAATTATCCCGCGTCTTCTCCTGACATCACTGTGTTAAGACATGCAATCATCGGAGGCCTACCTATCAGTCCTGCTCAAAAACAGGTGTTCTACTGTCTACAGTCCTGAAAACTTTAAAATTAGGGTTTGTTGTCTGCTCCAGTGCAAAAAAAATATGTTTACCAGAATTCTGTCTGCGTGTCCCCCTTCAAGCGTCACCTCCAAGTTGGACAGCGCGGCCTCTACTTCATCTATTTCCGGCTCGTTGGAGTGGTCCGTGGGTTCACTTGACATGGTTAGTTTGCAAATGTGATACTGGAAAAAGCAAAAAAAAAAAATTCAAAACCATCAACTGACCTTCCTAATAGCAGTGATCAAATATTTAGTTTCGCAAGGAACTAGAACAAGTCATTATGAAGTTCTCGGACATGACTTAAGAGGTTATGCAAGGCTGGCATGAGTCAGAGAGAAGTTTGAGCACGACCGTGTGTGCCAGCCATTGCACCAGTGTGTAGGTGATCTCCTTTTGAATCACTGTGATTTCTGAATCACCGTCCCAGCAGTTGCAAAGGAGCAGCTGAACGGATCAGAGACGGGTGGCAATTTAGACACAGAGAATGTCACAGATTAAACTTTACCACTGTGGCTGTGGTTAACATTCGTTCCTTAGAGCAAATTTGTCCAACGGGAAGCCATATTTCTTACCACACTGCTACGCTTCCCACTACTCAGTCTCTCTTCTTATACTGTCTCAGCTTCTCCCTCCTGACCCCCCGCCCCTTCAGTGGGATTTTCCTCGTGTCCTGACACATCCCCAGATAGATTAAGACACCACCCGGATGGATCGTGTTCTCAGCTCTGAGACACACATAAACTGTACTTAAAACTAATTTAAGCCGAGCATTACCGTGCCCTGCAGACAACAGTGGTTCATGATTGCAAGCAAATTTAAATCAGTATCTCGGTAATTTACCGTGAGTGCCATAAGCTAGTTTAGCTCAAAAATTAAAAAGTGATAAAAAGATAGCTTTCATCTCAATGGTTAATAACTTTGAATGTAGGATTTATAGATGTGTTTTATTCATTCTGTTCTTTATTTTTGTCTTATATTATTTGTAACAAAGGATATAGCCAATGTGGACCAATCTATATACAGAGTGTGTCTCCTTTCGGCTGAGCATACCGTTACAGAAACCATACAGAAACGTCTACCACTTTCATAACTGTGATGGCATATTGCTCACCTGTAATGAAGCAAACATCAGCATCTCCTCCTCAGTGCAGTCTATCTCCTCCAGCAGGATGGACCAGCGGGCTTGTTCGTACAGCTGGGTTATTCTGACAGCGTCGTACTAGGGCACAAAAACACGGGCATTCACACTCTCAAAAGGATTTCAAAACCTGAACTCAAGCATGCCCTGATGTTACTTTAGCTGGTTATAAAGACAATAGTTTTTCCAAAGGTCTCTCACTGTTTTGGGTCTCTTACCTTAGGATTGAGGTCAAAGAAGACGTTGTACTTGAAGCGCAGCAGTAGCTTTTCTTCATCTTGAATGTCTTGCTCCATGAGGGAGCGAGTTGAGTCCAACCATCTGTCGATCAAAGCAACAGCCAAATTATACATATAAAAAATAAATACATTAGACTAGCTGACGTTAGAAATATCAATATCCAAATTGTACACTGCAACTTAAATCAGGATTTCTTTTCTGTATTTTCATCTACCCGGCATTGTTGACTGCTTTGTCTATTAGCGAGAGTGGCTGGTACATCTTGGCCAGCTCAGCGGGAGGCAAGTTTGGCTGGCTTTCAGCGAGAGGGTTTTCTCCAAACCAAAGGCTTGTGGCAGAAACCGGCATCCCGTTCTCTGGGTCGTAGGTGGCTGTCATGGTCTTGCTGTACATGGGGCCTTGTTTAAGAAAATTGGGAGATAAATGATTAAAAGCAGGAACTGTGAGGGGAGCTGCACTTTAAGTTGAGATCAACTCAACGTTTCATCGCACAGCAGGTGTGAGAGTTACTAAAAGATTTTCAAAGATGAATCAACAGTTAGAATATAAGTTTGAGACTCCAAAAAACAAAATAACTCGTGATGAAACTTGGAAGGTAATAACTCGGTAATAATCGACAATAAAGGCGGCAGAGATCAAAGGTCTTAATTAGAGTGATTTTGAGGTTGGGAAGTACGTGTTGGGGAAACCTTGAAGAACATGACAGCATACTGAACAATTCTTTCAGATCTCACTAATGAAAACTGGCCTGTCAGATCTCAGCAGCACTGTAGATAGGTATCCCTGATTTCTTCTCCTCCTCCAGCAGAATGAACTCAAAGAGATAAAGATGCTATCACTTCCAGGACCGGACAATAATCTGAATGCTGATCCCAGTCAAGAAGACCAGAGTGCTTTACTGGTCATAGTGTGATTAATAATCAAAAATGAGCCAAATTATGGTATACATTTTAATAAGTAAAAAATGTAAATCTAACAGACTTGCTACCGCAGCATCAGTGCGCTCCTGTTTCTTCATTGTTCCCATATGAACCAGACTCATAGTCATTTTTCTCATGAATCATTTTGACTTGCAGGAAGAACACAAATGGAACTAATAACATGAATAATGACTCAGTGAATGTAATACAATGTGTTATGTGTGTTTTTATACCTGTGTTTGACAAACAGTCTCCTAGAGTGGGAACAACTGTCTAAGAGCCACAACCCAGGAATGTAAAACAATGTAATTCATCAAATGTACTCCATAATTTAAATGAATCAATCCATAACCTAAATATAAACAAAACGAACTGCGATAAGCAATTTATCTTGCAGTAAGCAAACTGATAAAACTTAGCCCACGCTCCAGTCACAAAGCATCAATAATGCACAACAGATACACTATGAAAAAATGAAGGCCAAGACATGTTCAATAACTATGGAAACATTTAGGAAATATTTTCATTTCTTCCCAGCCAATGCATAGTTTTATTTTCATTATGTGAATATAAACCAGAACCTTTTCATGCTTTGCGTTACAGATTAAGTGCTTCTGCCCTGTGTCTCACAGTACCTGTGCCTCCTGGTCCCCCACTAAGTAAATCGATATCCCAGATGTCCTCCTGTACTGAGTTCTTGTCCTTCTTCTTCTTCTTCTTGGAGGGATCATCTGGAGGCTTCAGCAGAGACAGTTCCTCTGACCTTCTGATGTCTGAGGTGGAGCGAACAGGTAACGATGTGAATGGAAACAGGAAGAATATGGAGGGTTTCAATTTTAGATCAGCCGAAGATGCACTAAAAAGCAGTGGGGACAAAGGGACGCTGCGATCAGAAAGGACAGGGACACTCACTGAGTGTTTGACAGATCTCTGCCACCGCCTTGAAGACCACGCTGGAGAAGCTGACGGTCATCTTGATGGTTTTCATATTGGGGAGCTGCAGCAACAGAGGTTTGTGCTGAGGTGTATATCGGATTTCAGCATCAGCCTGTGTAAAAAAAAAAAGATCAATCAAAGATCAGTCATCTTTTCAGTTCACTTCTTTTCGTGCTGATTTGTGCAACAATGGCTGGGTTTAGGGGAACTTCCTTTCCTTTTATATATTCCTTTATATGTTAGTTTTTCTTTACATTTGGTGTCACATTGGATTGCTTTTAATATCTCTGGATGTTAATGTTCACAGATGCAATGTAGGTAGGTAAAAGACACCAGAAACATATAGTCTTGAGGCGGTACTCTGTTGTGTCTCATATTTTCAGAATGAATTTGGTCATTATCACTTTGTTAACAGCACAACAACTATTATGAAAAGACTTTAAATTACTTTGGCACCTTCACATTACCTGAATTCCGTACTTGTCCAAGGTCCAGTGGGTCTTAAGGAGCCAGCATTTCCTCTGCTCCCACCACAGAGCATGGTCTGACCAGTCCTGGGGAGCCTCTGCAGACAGGCAGATTAAGTGCAACATATTACAGCCATTACTACTATCATAACTCAGGTTTAAGGGGTAGCTCACACCCAAAGTTATTGCACACATTTACATGTCAGGTTTAAAGGGTCTTGAGGCGGAGCTCTGGCTTCGCAGCTAAAATATTTCAACAACCACTGCATCTGCTACCAACACAAACACATCCTGCACCCACTGTTGTGTAGGCGGCTGGGCATGATTAAAGCGTGGTTTTATGAGTCTACCTGACATCATGTTATGGTGCTGGGCTGAAAGCCGTCTATTGGTGACAAGCCACTGAGTCATCTACTGTGTCTCATGCTCTTAAAAGCACCTTAACTAAAGTTTCCTTGAAGCTGTATTGGCTTGGCGTTTTTTTATGGGGAACAGTAAAGAGATATCACTTCAGATCCTGACTGAACTTTGGCCCCCGGGGCTACACAGGCCAATGCATTGTGGCAAAACAATGGCACTGCAGTGTAAAAAAATGCAGGGCAAACAAGGGTGTGGCTTGACTAACAGACCTGCTGTGGCAGCAGGGGGAGGTTCAGGCATGTGTTTAAAGCAAAGTGAAACAGATGTGTGCTTTTACCAGGTAAACAAACCAAAATTTAGTGCTTGAGTATAAACAATTAGAAGAGACGTATATTTCCAACGTGAAGAGGCACTGAAATTTGTACTTTTTTTTTGTATCTCCCTAGTTACACATTAATTCCTTCAAAAGAGGTCAGTGCTACCTGAATGACATGCCGCACACACTGCAAATGGAATATCGGAGACACTCACTGATCTTCTCCACCAGCTTAAGCATGAGGCCTCCAATGTGCAAATCTCCCTTCACTCTCATCTTAAACTTCATGGACTGATCTCCTTCTTTCTGGTCCACCTGCACAGTCAGCTCCCACGAATTTTCCCCATATTCTGCAGCTGTCATCATGGCCCTGTTTGGAGGTGAGACGGTGCACAGGTTAAAGACAGGATGGTTCTTGGTTTGGATATCAACCATGACTGGCAAGCCACAAGGAATATCGGAAGGGAGAACCTACTGCTATTTTTAATTAAATGCATAGTGAGGGAATTACACTTAAATATGTTGATTCTTTTCTTGCCTTCTTTTGTTTGGAGGATGAGGAAACATCTGGGATGAAAACATGAGTCAGTGGATTAAGTGTTTCTCAACATCCTGTGAGAACATCCAAATTAACTTGGTGAGCCGTTAACAAGCATGGATCTCTCAGCGTTTCTGTTCTAAGTGGCCCCCAGTTGCAGAGATTTTCACCCCGCTTCTTCTGCAGTGTCTCTGGAACGATACCGCAGCCCCCGAAGTGCTCTCCTCAGCCAATGCATTTATAAATAAGATATCAGCGAACACACAGATTGGCAGATGTACTGGCTGCTGCCAGCAGGAAAAAAAAGGGATGAGACTGCAGAGCGCACAGTAAACACAGCAGACATAACACAGCTGTACAGCTTTGCACGGGAAGGCAGGGGGATGTGGTGGATGGTTGTTGGATTTCAATTGTGACGAAGGGTGAGTGGATGAGAGACATCAGACAGGTAAGAAAGGGGAGAGGAGCGGAGGAGGAGCAGGGAGGGTACTTCTGTGGAATGTGTGACGAGCAGGGACACGAATCTGGGGCAGGACAGACCATGCAAAACAACAGTCTCCACACACTGCACCAATCTCCCCTCGTCTCACATCTGAACTCCGAATATGAGGTGGAGAAAGAGACGCAAACTCACACACGCACACTTGTCTAGACAGGGGCTATCGATAGAAGTACCTGTTTAATTTGTCCTGGGTAGTACGGTGGAAGTGTACACTGTGTGAAACCGTGTTGCAAGGAGGCTCGGTTTAATGAACACACTCAGCTTTCTTTGTGCTGCTCCCTCCCTATGCAGCTGTAGGGTACAGTTAAAAGTTTGAGCTTGCACATCTCCTGAGGGAAGGCTTGTTGAGATGTGTCAGAGAGCGATAAATTGACTCCCACACTATTACTCTAGCTGCACAAAAGAGCAAAAAGTAATGGAAGGAGCAATGATGTCATTAGGCCTCATCAACATGCAAAATGAAATATACTTCTCATACAAAGTAGTCTTAAAGAGCTCTCATATTCTAACTTCATAAATGGTAACACTGGATTTTCAATCTTCTATTTCTAATTTTTAGATGGAGCACTTTAATGTTTCATTTCCAACTAAAACTGAATTGAAAGATTGTACTAGAGGAACATTTGGAGGAATGCAGCACTGGAAAAAGACCCTCTTTTCAATACAATTACACATATAAGCGAATGATACAAGAGTAAGTCCAAAAGCACCACTTTTTACAAAAAATCATTCATACTGACACAAATGGTCAGAAATAAGAAATCATGACTGTGAACTATGTGACAATGACGATCAAGTTTCAGGCCTTTCTTCTCAGCCATAAACAACACTACTATTAAGTTTTACTATTACGGTAATACACTACAGTGGCAGTCCACGTGTACTACAGCAATAATAACAGTACAATGAAGTTATGTTAATGAACCATTCATTTAGTTTTGTGTAGGCCCACCGCAGACATAACCCAACTGGACCAGTCCTAGTCATAGGATGTGATTTTATTTTCAGAAGTCTACTTTATTCAGACCCAGCTGGCCCCACTAAAGTTACAGCAATGCAGTTCTGTTTGGAGTCAAGCAGATGAAACAGCTCTTACCTTCGATTCAAAGTTTTCTCCCGCTGACTTATTCCTAGAAATTTCCTGAGGAGTGGAATGAACCAGGAATGAGGCTCCTCTTCGGGAGTGAGACCCGCCCAGTCCAGGCAGGTAGAGAGGGGGAGGATCACTTAGAGGAAGTGGGCAAGGAGCTGCGGCAGGCAGCGTGATGGTGCTGGGCAAAGGTGAGTGTGTTTCACAGCCTGGAAGTTACTCATGTGGTTTCCTAACTCCTGTGATGAATTTACCTTCAGTTTCACTGTACATAACAAAGTGGTCTCATACTCTTCTGTAATTTGGTAAATTAAGCAGAGAGCATTGTAGAATCAAAACATCCTGTATCAAGATGCTTTCAGTGTAACAGACATTGAAGGTAAATTAACCCCAATTAAAAACAAGTGGACCAAGAGAAAATGGCAGTTTTGCCAGCATTACATTTTAGGTTAACACCAATGTCTCTACCAAAATAAATCAGAACTCTATTTATAGAAGTATGTTATGTGACAGCGGCAAATTATTAATAGCTTCGGGCTGTTGATATAGCAATAAGATAAGGTGAGATCTGACTTCTCTGTATTCATAGAAAGATATAGTAGAAGTAAACCTGGCATAATATCATACATTATATAGTAGATATGAGATATAGTATAAAGTGTACATAAGTATATAAGTGTAAAATACAGCATTGTAGTATTTTTATATGTAATATATACTGTATTGTTACACAGTGTAAAATCTTTTATATTCCAGAACGGTTTGCCCCCTAATGATGGTAATAGTATAATTTTATTTGGTCTGGTATTTTCACTTGCCAAATGGGACTGCCTATCCCCTGATTAATAGAGCGATGAAAGATTGGACTTATTTGTGAATGCATATTTAAGCAAACATCCAACATTAGCTAGAATAGTCAATTAAAGTCACATAGTAGCACAGAGATTTGCAAAATAGCTTTTTAATACTCTGCTCCACACAAGTGGAACAATCTGCAGAAGGCTGTAAAATTAGACAAGCTAATCCCTTTTTGGCCAGTTAGAACCGTGTGAATATGTTTTATGTAGTCCCTTATGTTGATGTCCTTGGCCTGTTTGTTGCATACAACAACAACAACAACAATAATAATAAGGTGATCCTCAAGGATGGAAAAATGTAGCTTAGCCACTTCTGGGAATTAAGTGCAAAATTAAGCAAACAATATCTAGTAACAAACCTAGTAACAAACAATACCTAGTTATATTGGTAACACAAGGTCGCTCTGTACGGTATGTCAATATACACAATCTTTTAGAAAGTTTTTTAAGAGATCAGGTGTACTTTCAAAGAAGCTATAGTTACTGTGAAAATATTATATCAGGGTTGTTATGCCAGTTTAAATGGATTTAAAGGGACAGGCCCACAATGTGATGAATAATGGTTTACTTCAGATGTGCCAGCCCACCTTTATTGATGCCCACAGCCTGCCCAATGAGTTAATCAAGATGAATCATTTGATTTTGTCTTTTCCACATAATGATATTGCCAGCTTATGAAACTACAATAACACATCAGTAAAACTGATAGGTAGCATTTTTGTCATTTGTACAGATGGTGTTCTGCTGACACCCAGCCAGCCACATTTGAGTTGTAGCCAGTTTTGTAGCTCTTAATATGTAGGTGTGTTTGCAGTTTGTGCATGACGTGGACTTCTCTCTTCTCTGTTGCAGACACTTGGTCATGAGGTGAGCCCATGTGTAAAGCCTGCCACCAACTGGTTTCCATCGGTAAGATCATACAATATTGGCTGGTACTTGAGCAAAATGACTATTAGACAGAGACATCCATTCAAATAGAAAAACATAAATGAAATCACAGCGGGTAATTAGGCAGCTTGAGCACAGATTGACGCTGAAGATTAAATTACACTCTGCTGTCTATATTTTGAATAAATGACAACCTCCAAATGTTGGAAAGTGACACTGTCGTCTGGGCACTGGCCTGTCATGATTAAATTTTATGCTAATGATGCATGGTTTTACTTCCAAATTGCAGAGAGAGAAAAAAAATGGAGAGACACAGAAAAGAAGTTTGTTCTCTTTTAAGTATCCATGATATTATAGCTGCCTTTCTTAGTCAAGCAGCTGAAAAATGTATTTAGGTCTTGCTGGACAATAACATTTTTTGTTGATTAGTCATTTATATGGTCATTTGATGGGAAAGAAGCTATGAGTACTGTAGCTGGAAAATTAGTTTAGCATCACGGTAAGCTGCATGTCTTTCTGTATTTAAAAGATCTGCGTTCATCTGCAAAGAGAAATGAAACACTTTGACAAGATTTTATGATAAATGAACAGGCTGACATGTGAAGGAAATCTTTGGACTTGGTGGATGTTTTCCTCCAATGAAGTTCTCATGCTGCCACACAGTGGCGCCATCAGACCATACCAGGATTAGAGTAGAGACGTATCCTAAGTTCATAAACCAGTTTTGAGAGAAAAGGTGCCTCATGTCTTTGGCGTAGAAACGGACCACTGTTTGCTGTAACTCTGCAGTTCCTCTACATGTGTGTTTTATGGCGTGCACTGAACCATAAAGGCGCTGTAATTGACAAATTCAATCTGTATGAAAATGAAAAACATCTTTATCGTCCCCTTCATCACAAGATTTTTTTTTCCTTTGCTGGAAGAAAGCAGAAGCTGGCTATTAAGGTTATCGTGATATGAAAATTCCCTTTAAAGGAACGTGGTAATACAAATGAATGATGATAGTATTTTTGATGCATTTTCAATAGGTGTCAAATCTTTAAAGGCTTTCTAGGTTCTAGGGTGCAAACATTGTCAGGGTACATTTGGGGTGGTGTCTTTTTTTTTGATAGGATGATGCCATACTTCATTGATTAAGTGAAGAACTTTTCTCTTTATTCTTCCTATCCAGGGTGGACAGATGTTACAGTCGGCTACAGAAGAGCAGCCTAGAAAGGATACTTCAGGATGGTGGGTGCCTGCCAGCACGAGGGTTTGAAGCCTGGCTGCCGCAAAAGGACAGTTTTTTTGACCACTTGATCATTTTGACCACACCCTGCAGATTAAGTGTAGCAAACATGCCTCTGAGTCTGCCCAAATGCTGTGAGTGTTTAATGCTGGCACATGAGGTCGTCTTGAGTCCTTGTGTAAGAGAGGAAATGTAAATTCCATGACAAAAACAAACAAATAAACCCTGAGCCTCATAAACTGTGTCATTGGTGGACAGGCACATGGAAAATAACATCATTTGGACCTGTCAGGCCTGGATAGAGTACAGACAAAGTAACGCCATGGACATGTCATCGTGACACCTGTGATTCTAATGGCAACACGGCACACGCAGTCCAAGTTAAAGGAAAGGACGAATATCAACTCAGCTTTACGACGGTGCCTGGGAGAATGATAAAATGTAGTCTTTAGAGTGATGAGGAGAGAGAGAAGGAAAAATTTTGGACTGTGGTTTTAGACACAATAAATTACATCTACTGCCTGAAGCGGGTCTGAACCTACTTGGAAGCGGGTGGGAAACAACATCTGTAGAAGCCTTCGCTGGTTTTCTGTATTTATGGAAAGAGAAACCTCCTGGTGACCTGGGAACACGCTTACCCAATTAGCAGCCTCGCCGACGGATCAAATGGAAGTGAAAACATTCACTGCCGTGACGGAGACGCATCACAATGCCCCATTCATGCCGCCGAGCCCCATGCTTTTGGGGTGAGGAAGGGTAGGTGGGCGGGTGGGGGGTGTTGTTCTTCTAGGGATGTAGTGAGGCGGTGGGATAGGCGAGAAGGAGTAATGAATGCAACAAGAACCTAACTTACCTCACCGCCTTCTTGGACGTGTCGATGGAGGCTTCATTCATGACTTAATATGGGTTCGGAGGTAAACACTGTTCAAAGGTGTTGTTTTCATAAGGTTGCCGACCACTGCTCACCTCAGCGTTCCACATCCCCATTCACCTCAGCCCCTACATCCCCTTAGACCTTCCACCTCTACAACCCAACAAAACCTCGGGTCTTATCCTGTGGGACCAGGACTGAAGGAGGTCAGGAGGCCTGAGAAACAGGACTGGAAGAGAGGCTCTGGGGAACAAAGGCTATGGCAAAATGTTGCAGCTCTGATTGATTTTCACTCTTCGAGACCATCAAAGTCATGTCTCCTGTGTTACTCTTTTTTCTTTTTTTTTATGTGAATTAATTTATTCTCATGCCACAGACCTCCGTGGCTACCATGAAATTCCATACCGCTTCCCGCTCAAATAGAAAAATAAAACTCAAGAAAGGACAACCTGCACCTGGCAGGTTGTTTGTTTTACAAATGTCAGTATAATGTGAAATTCTGTCGTGATGAGAGTCAAGCAAGCCAGGTGTGATGGTCAGGAGAGGACTATGACTTAGAGCAGAGTGATTGACTAAATACAGACTCTGTGCTGATAAAAGTGCTTGTATTTCTCTAAATGTTACAGACCTCTCCTCAGATACACTGTGCAATCCCTGCACTGCAGTGAAGACTCAGTATAAAGGCTCTTTTATTTCTAAAATTAATTGTTTATTTATAAGGGTGGAGCTTCAGCAAATGGCCTCGTACGTGCTTGCTTGTGGATGTTTCCATTGAAGCTTATAAAAATGTTACCAGGCCAGGGCCCGGGCTATAAAAAATCTAGATACAAAAAAAAAAGTTTTTCAAAAAGTGAAAAAGACATTATAACATGTAGAAAGTTCATGCATTTCAATTACATTTGAACTTTCCACATGACAGAGCCAAGACTGATATTCCTTTTTTCTGTTGACCTTTCCTTGCATGGAAACATCTGATAGAAATAAAACTTTTCATGGTGTCAGGTCAGATAGCCATAAATACAGGTTGTCAGCGCAGTGTGACCCTCGCATCTAGGGGAGAGGCTGCTCTGAACTGTGGTTTGGAACAGGATATCACAAGTTTAAATATTGCACTTCTTTCTGAAAAGTGGCTACTGTAAAACAACTTCCATTACAGAGTATCGCTTTACCTGTCACCGGCAGTATTTCATCCCTTTGCTGCCCAGAAACATAAAAGATATAGATGAACACAGCCACATGACGGTAATCATTCACCTCAGGCAGACTCTGCAAGTCCAAAAGTGAAAAAGAAAGGCAGATAGATTACCTTTTCAATTACTGGGCCTGATGATTTCACTGTCCTTTTTGTTGGCAGAATAATGAAATCATGAGCGGCAGGTGTACGTGAAAGTTTGAAGCAGCTGACTTTTTTTTGATCCTGTGTGAATATCACATGTGCTGAATAAAGCCATATGCAATGCTGTGATTTTTATTAGGTCTGTCAGAGTGCACGGAGACACGGTGGGAACACTGCCCATGTTCTGTTAAAGATAAAATAACACCTTTTTCTTGCAGGTCCTGAATGCAGAGGATGTTGGGTCTGGATCTGGCCACATGTGCACGGAAGCATTTAGATGCCATGCAGCCACGTCCTGTGCTACAGAGCGACATGGAAGAAACAACCCCTGACACTGGCCTTGAAGTTGCCGTGACTGATCTCACAGGTACCGCGTAAGAGGAAGCAGGGCGTTGTGTTCCTTTCCTCCCCACATCAATTTGCCAAGTGGTTGTGAATGGGTGCCATTTTGAAACATGCAAATGTGGGTAGCCTCTGCCTGTATCAGCTGATGCAGGTCAGTGTTGTCTTTGGCCGGCCCTTAAAGGCCCAAGGGGAGAAAGACGTACTGAGAGTTAGAAAAGGTCACATAAACTCTAGCGGGATTACTTTCCATGGCTGAGATCCTGTGAATGGATCCATTGTGGGGTGGGTCTCTGCTCGCGGAAAGCAAACCCTGTCAGGATCCAGTTCATTAGCACCTAGTTTACTGTTTGAAGTTAGTTATTTATCCGGTGTCTAAAGGGGAACCCCGTACAGACATGTGTAAGTGTGTACGTGCTTGCATGTGTATCCATGCGCGGGCGTGTACTGTGTACTTGTACAAACGTACAGTGCTCATAGGATCTACAGGGGGTTTCCAGAGCAAATTGCTCAAGAGCAAATAAAACTTTCCATGGGGCAATAAAAATGTATGGAGAACGAACAGGAGGGACATTGGTGCAGCTCCGAAGGTGGGAAACAACCTTGAGAATTTGTTGAAAAAATATATACACAAGGGTTTGAAATATATATGTTCTGACAGCCGCTGACCTTGACTCCGTAAATAAAAAATAGTATCACAAGCATAGGAAGTTAGAAATGTTAAACAAAGTACATTTATATTACATTGTTATATTTTCCAGGAGTCACGCTTCCTGAAAAGTGAACAATGAAATTGTATTACATCATTTTAGCCTTTTGAAATGAAACTGAATTTGGTGTTAGTAAACAGTGCTTGAGACCTGTTTACTTGTGGAGTAACACCGAAGCGGCAGCAGCCCGTCCTCCTCTGAGTTATTCCACTGTATTTCAAACTATCAAGTTTGCATGTGTGTGTTTTCTTTTTTCTTTTGTGATCTGTTTGTTTTTTGGAAGGCGTCCCTGTGCCTCTGGTCAGACAAAAGTGCCGCGTTGAGCAAAACCTCCACTCCACTTTTATGGTCTGTGTGGGCCGTCCTATTTGTACATGCTTAGAGCAAATTAGACCAGCAGCTGCGCACGGCCGTCCCATTCCATGTTGGCTTTTCATGATAAAAATATGCTTCGGTAAACCTCGCAGCTTGGATCCAGAAATACGCGGCCCGTCTCTTCTGGCGCTGACACCTCTCCCTATTTACAATCAGGCATTCCGGCAAAAAAAATAAAAAAGAGACATAGGGAGAAAAAGAGACAGAATAAGGAGGTGGGAGCAAATGAGAGGGATGGAGGGAGAAAGAGAGAGAGAGGGGGCAGAAAGATGGAGAGGGACCACCTATGCAGATGTTTTCCACATGTAGAAGGAAAACAAGCTGCGGCAAGAATGCACGAGGAGAGGGAAGAGAGAGGGCTGCACCTGTTGTGGGGTGATGATCTGGCCACGGGTGACATCAGTCCTCGTAACGTGTCACGCTGCTTGAGTCATTAACCAACTGCGAGCCAGTGAAGTGCGCATTTCGGAATAATACGTTCTCAGTTCACTTTGATGAAAATTGGAAATTTAGAGAAAAGAAAAAAAAAACATTGCACAGTATATTTTTAATGTAGAGTTATTAAAGTGTTCAAAGAGGTTAGTTAGTCTGGAAAACAACATAGTAAGCTACAAAATCAGAGGGTTTGAGGGTTTGATTCTGTAAAGTATATATTAAAGTGCCGGGATCTTGTTTCGATATGATTATACTTTCTAAACCTTTTCAGATGGGTGTTTAAAGGAAAGCAACACTTTAAAGGAAAATAGTGAAAGCTAAATATAAAAGAATGCATTTAAAGAAATTAAAGAATAAATATCTGAATTAATATAGAAGATTTTTCTGACGTCCTTCTTCCCTACATTGAGACTGAAACCTGTCCTGAAATTGCTTGTGTTTACCTGGACGTGACACAGTCTGAGAAGAAGTGTACTTTACTTTTAAATATTTAAATCAACATCACTCACACCTGCCTGATTTCCACTGATAGGTCAAGTCTGCCTTTATGTACTGAGACAGTTGGGAAAAGTGTTAGGTAAATATAATTTCCGACAGTGTGACAGGAATAAGGAATAGTCCCTGCTCAGAATTGAGTTCTTAGACTAATCATCCATGATTACAGCCTTGGAAGCCAAAACACACTTGATGTGAAAGAGGTTGTTTTCATCTGCATGCTGCAGCAGCACGGCTGGCTGACAGAGTTACCTATTCTCCTGAGGGCTCTCACTCTCCTTCTGTGTCTACTAAACTGGCCCAGCAGCGGGTCTCGTAGCCCCCGGGGGACTGTCCTGGGAGACCTGGACAACATTGGCAGCAGGCGGCTTAGCGGTGTCATTTCGCCGTGGTGAGCTATGGACAAAAGCATCTCTTGTTGTCGCAAGCTGTATGCGGTGCTGCTTTCCCAGCCCTGTGGAAAGGAAAGGACAGCCAGTGACCAATGCCAAACAAACCTGCTCCAGCTCACCTGTGCAGTGAATGTGGAACCGAGTGACCCAGATCTGGATGGAAACCATTGCAAATATTTCCCAGCAAGGTCTGTGGAAGGAGCATTTAGCGGGGCCTCTCAGCAGGGAATTTAACTAACTGTAAATGACTCTGACTCCCTCCAGTTTGTGTCATCTGTTCCTAAGAAGTAGTAAACAGTCGGTTTACCATCAAACCATCCAGCACATAGCTCGGTGCGATGCAAGGTGCGGATTGAAGCGTAATAAAACTTCAGCGTCCGTGACAATTGTGTGTTTTTCTCACCACTCGCTGCAGAATTTATTGCACAATAGACCAAGTAATGAGGATGACTAGATTAGAAGCAGAGTTGTTGTTGATGAGCAGTGAATCTGTTTATTGCCCTGTCTGTGCAGTGCTGCTGGCAAGGAGGACCTTTTCTGCCCAAACTACAGCTCAGTTTAGAAGTGTAAGCCATGCTGCAAATATTTGGCTTGGCCGCAGAAATTGAATTATATTGGCACAGAAAGCATAGAAATAAAAAACAGCAACCTTGGGAACAATTATGCAAAGTGAAACGCGGTTAAACCAAGTGCTACTGGTTTGCCTTTCCATCCAAACGGAGGGGGAAAAAAAAAAGGAAAAGTCTGCTTTAGCAAAGTTTATCTCCCTTAATAAATATGTTAAAGCATTTATCCCTGCCGTGGAAGTTGTAGCTATAGCTCATTTTTGTAGCGCTGTATAGCTTCTTGGTGTTACACACAGTCGGAAAAAAAATCTTCCAGGGACTTCATTCATGTGAACCCCAGAGCTGTGGCAACTTGATGGTTCATTTCAACCACAGATAAAACCCCATAACAAACAGCATTTAATAAATGTCTTGTCTGTTTCCTCGGAACATGGTATGCTCTCACAACATGATGAATATCATTTTAGATAAACAGCAATTATGTCCGCTTCTCCAATTAAATAATAAGAGGATGATTTATGCATCTGTTTAAGTATTAATTTCTTTTCTTTACTCAAATTTATTGTAGAGCAATAAAGAAAGGACAGTAGAATGATGGTTGATATGGAAATGATGATAATGATGATACCAATCGCAGTGCTGTGTATTCGCTTAGCAGGCAGTGGAATCTCCCGTTATTGCCGTACATTACCGTGATGATGGGCGTGGCAGCTCTGACCTGACTGCGTAATGTTTTACACTGGTGGGTGTTTCGCTGACAGTGTTCGAGTTGGATTAAAGCATCAGGACCTGCGACGGCTGACTGGCAAATAAATCCCTCCCTCTTTATTTAGAGGACGTCTCAATGGGATACACAGACTGAGCTGGCAGAATAGACTTCAATAAAAGCCAGGAGGATAGACAACCATACAAATCAAACAGTGACTTTAATATTATACTCCATGAGAAACATAACCGCACTGCTGTGTAGTTACACGATGATATACAGTATTTTACTATATGATAAACTAAAAACAGCTTTTGTGGATGAAATCACTGAATAAAAATGCAGTATTAAGTGACAGGTAATTACTATAGTGACATGTAAAAAATGCAATAACGTAACTATAATATAGTCACTGTAAAATCTTTATCCTAAAACATAAACTCTATACCAATAGAGTATTTTCAAAATATCATTCAGTACTTGTCACCCCATTTTTCATGCCATTCATGCCATGCTGTGTTTACCAGTAACACCGTTGTCTGTAAACAACCATTCGAGTGTGCCAACACTAGTGAGAAATTTCAAATTTGATCTTATTTTGGGAGACAAAAAAATGAAATGCTCATGTTGGGAGTTATATACTATATCTGGAAGGCATACATCCCACTTACCTGCTGGCATTCAACTATGAATGTTCCCAAGGACTGATAAACCACAGTTTCTTTTGGATCACATTATGAGTCCTTGAGCTCCACTCCCCACTAACCATGAAAAGTGGGGTTATTGGTTTTTATGATGGCCTCATCAGTGGGGGCATTGGCTGGGTCTTCTCTCATTAGCCATTGAAGCCCCACCTGCAGAACACAGGAAACACAAACTCCATTGCTCTCATTGATACAAACACCACCGCGACTAGCCAGCTAGCTAGCTAACCATCATGCAAACCTTTAAGCCAGCTTTGTTTGCTCACAGCTGAGGCTCAAAAGAAAGGCAGGACCGGTGCAGAAAAGGGCCAGCTTTGACAATTTTCACACAAAGGGAGCACTGTTGGCTAACAGTGAGCGGCCTGTTTCTGGGAGGTTTGCACTGTTCCTGGGGCCCATTTCATGGAACAGTTAGCAAGGCCAAAGGCAACCCATGGACTGGAGTGATAGTTAAGGCCTTCGGGGGCAAAACCTGGGTCTGGCCCTCCAGCTCTCCCCTCTGTCCCCCACCCAGCTCAGAGGCTTTCACAAAGCTGACTGGGGACGCTGGGTGCTGCAGGTGTCCTCTCATAAAGACCCACATCACATGGGCTGGTGGACTGGCTGACTGAGTTGGCATGTTTGGGTTATTTTTTTTCCTCCCTCACAGGTGTTGGGAAAATAAAGACAATAATTGATGTGCCTCATACTCGGCAAGAGACTTGCATAATTGTTAGATGTATGAATGATTTTTTTAGATTCATATTTTTACTGTATGTAAATAAGCAGCCAGTACTTATTCGGTCAGTCAGTTTCATGCTGTTGGTGGTTTATGGTCCCATTACATGTCAGTAATCTCTGTGTGGATTTAATAAGAATGTGGTTGGCTTCAGTGGTCTTGAGTGTCGGGGAAGGTGTGGTTGACTTATTCAGGGTGAAGCAAAACAGGCCAGGCAATTATTAATGGAGAGATTAGCATTAAAAAAATATCCCAGACCTCAGTTCAAGCTGTTTGCACTATCCATCACTCGCAACTGGGGTTAGGGCAGATCATTAATTTCTTCCCACCTCCCATCCAGTGTCAGTGTTTGAGAGGACACTTCCTCCAGCTGCAACTGCAATTGCAACAGCTATCAAAATGAACAGTCTCTGCCTCCGTGTGATTTAGTCTTAATGGGATGGGGAGCCCAGAAAATACGGCTTGCGTGGAGGGGAAAGAGGAAGAAAGCATGCGAGTAAAGACGAGAGAGAGGGAGAGATTAATATCCAGGCTTCTCTCCTCCTGACCACAGAGTGGGCATAAAGAGCCCGGCGCCTCATTGATGTCAACCCTAGCTGTGTCTGTCCTGTAGTTTTCAGTTTGGTTTGGACAGAACAGGCGGCCTGGCCTACAGGGGTTGGGAGGACAGGGCCCAGGGTTTCCCACATCACTCAAGGGCCTCTGATAGGCGGTCACACAGGCCGGTAATGACAGGGGGAGAGATTTAGTATTAAAGTCTCCTCTGCTGCCTCCTCTGCTCCTGTCTGACGTCAGGCTGTTAAATACGGGGATGAGAGCATGGCATGGCCTATGGGGAAGGGAGTTAGACCTGTCTTAAGTATACAGCTTTGTGTGAGACAAGCCTGGCTGGGTTCCCTTGGAGTGTTGCTAAGGACACAAGCTGTACACAGCACAGGGGGGAATTTGGGATAACAGTCAATCATTAAAGGGATTTGCATTTGCCATAAATATGAATTCAGTCAAGGTAAATGGTGATAAGACTGAAAGAGGTGGGAGCTCCATATACTAACATTGTGATTCATTCAGAGTGGTTTATAATTCACTGGGTGGACTCTGGGTTAGCAATACAATAATGCGGGCCAAGACTACCAGGAAAATTATTCTTTGTAGTCTTTAGTTGTTCGGAAGTTCTGGCTCGCCATCTTTTCAGTTTTTTAACCACTATCCCACATACAATACTGAGGGTTTTTCCCTGGTTATTTGTAGCGCATTATAACATTTGAGTTCATGACTAATGAACGTGGAAAGCCAACTACATGGCTGCAGACTGGTTTGAAAATGTCATATATTCACGAGTAAAAGACCTTATTGTCTTTGCCAGTTTGCAACTCAACCGTACAACCAATACCCAAAGCAGCTCAGCAACATTAAAGCAGCCGATTTCTGCACCTGCATCCACCGATCATCACACCATTGTGGCATTTAAAGAAAAGGCCTCAGTCAAACACGCCCCCTGACCTTCTCCAGCTAACATAAACTAATTAGGCTGGCTCTGAAAGGAATGGCCCGCCATTGGATTAATCAGCCTCCACAGATCTGGACCATGCAATTTTGCTCCGGCCAGCTCTCCCCACTAGAACCTCATTATCTCACGTTTTCAAAGGAGCGCCATGGCAAATAGCAGAAGGGGCCGAAGGGATGGAGAAATGGAGGAGGTGGCGGTGCAGGAAGGGGCTTCTCCAGTTCCTCTCTTCTCACATCGGACTCAGAAAGGAAATGTCAAGCGTGAAGCTCAGAGAGTGGTCAGTACTGCTCAGTCCAGCAGGCAGCACAGAGGGGGCCTTTGTCCACCATCACTTAGCGCCAATTACAGCCCGTCAAAATAGTTTTTCTGCCGTGGGGCGACGTGTTAATGGGCCTGGAGTTGGGTGTGAGGAGCGACCTTGTCCACACACACCAACCAGGGGTCAGGGGTTAATAGGGCCCCTCTGATGTGGCGGATGAGATTTCGGCAACCTTTAGCTGGCAAGGGAATGCCAGGACAAAGCCTGCAGAATGTGATACAATTAGGCGGACAGCTAGCCATCCTGAATGGTGTAGCTACGTAGAAGTGGGATGGCTGCATTAGCTGGGACCAGATGGGCCGCCGGATGCTAGCCAAACAGGTGCCATGGAAGGTCAGAACCCCTCCCGAATGCACAAGAGGACCCAGGTGAGGACACAAACACCAGCCAAAATCAGGGCTTTATCTGGAGTGAGCAATTAAAAATCCTGTTGAACAAATGACTCTTCTGGACACAAAGAAGGTCCCTTTGTACTTGTGAAAAGGTCAGCCTCAGCCAAACTTGGAGGCTGTCTACTCTCCCATATGAGAAAGTGAACTTGGAACGATTGGTGTCTGACCTATACTGTGTTTCCTGAGTTGAAGTAATCAGCGATTATCTGATGCAAAATGAAAAAAAGTCCTGGCAAAAAATTAAATGCTCATAACACTGAATTGCGCTACGTGTGCCTGGTCTGGGTATGCAAGCACGAAGCCAGGCCTCCGTTTACGCTGTAAGTGTGGGAACAGAACCAATGCCAAACTACCCATGGGCCTTTCGAAGGGAGAGCTGGAGATTTTTGAAAAAATACCCTACACCACACTGAGCAAATCCAACCACATGCAAGCCTGTGGGAACTAGCGGATGACATCTATCCACATATAAATACTCTCAAAATACTTTCTGGACTTATTGGTGTACAGATTGTTCCCCCAACCCAATCCTCTTGGATATGGTAGTGGTGATCTGGCCCCCAGCTTCATGTACTTAATGTTGAAATAAAGGAGGTGATTGAACTCAGCCTCCAAATTGGATTTGTTTAATCTGCATCAAGTTTGAACATCCTGTATAAACACAAGCGTGTGCAGATGCCGGAAACACCACGGCTGGAAACGTAAATGCCCATGGTTGACTTTGGCAGAGAATCAGAAGAGCAGAAGGGAGAATGAGGCCTGAACAGAGGTTGGAGAACTTCCATTGTTACGAGAGGGTCAAAGGCTATTCTTCAATGTACAGATGAACACATTGACATGATATAGATTGATTATGGGTGACATAGTGACAAGGGTTAAATGAATTACTATAATTCTTATAATAAACAAATACGCAATGCCCCACAATGTGCACATCCTCTTTAATGATATTGTTATTGTCCTTACATAATATATGTCTAGAGTGCTAGTGAGTTCAAGGAAGTCTTATTAGACTCACAACCTCTGGGAACAGAATCTGCAGCCTCTCCTCATAACCTTTATACCAAATTCTACTTTGGCAAATGATGTGGAAGCAAAATTGAATAAACACAAACATCATTAAGAGTTCATGTGTTCCAGTTAAACAACCCTTTGGTTAGACTCTCATTTCCTTAATGGCTTTGCAGTCATATTTCAACTCTGTGTTAGGTCACAAATCATTGGCAACCAACATGGTTTCTTTTGCCCTGTTTTCCTCAGAGATAAGTGAGAATATGACTTTGCCTTGGTAGGATTTGTTTGCCTTACAGCAAAGGCTGCACCCCTTTAAGACCAACTCATTAGGGAGTGTGTTTTGGGGAAGGGGGGAGGAGAAGTGAAGGTCACCAGAGGTTAATTCCAATCGCAGTGCCTCCTTGAAGCAGCATGACAGGATGTCTCCTCTGTTCACAGATTGGATGAGTTCTTGGTGATCAGACTGGCCTGATTACAATGTGTGGAAGATCTCTTGCTCACACACACACACCTTCCCCTCCTGCATATCTATCTATATATCTATATATATATATATATATATATATTGTATTTCTTATTTAAGGGATTACCATTGTGTGTGCACGTTTGTTTATTGTATATGTTTATTCAGGATAGAAATGGTTCTAACTGCCAAGGGATTTGTGGTATTGTGTCAGCCACAACAAAAGCTATTCTAATAAACCAAATTCTAAACCTAATTTGGATGTTTTGACAGTCACTGTTTTATGTGATTTATTATGTCCGATGTCTGGCAGGGTTGATATGTGATTGTGCTGCCCTTGTTCTTGCTGTTGTCTTTTATTGTTTTCATCAGCACAAGCTGCCGCTTTATGACTTATCAAAGTACTACACCTTGTACACCTTGATCTTGAAGGAAGCAAAGGGAGCAAAGAGGAAGAATGAAAGAAAACCAGGAAAGATGAGGGTGACAAAGGAGTGACCACAGAGGGGTGAAGACATAACAGCAAAGAAAGAAAGAAGGTATGTGAAAAAGAGAGAAAGAATGCGAGACAGAAGGAAAAATAAGAATGAAAGGAAGAAAAAAGAAAACAAAGACAGGCGAGGAAGAGTGAGATGTGGGCCATTCATAAGCAGACTTCTCCAAGGGATCTCGAGCCAGCACACCTGCTACTATTCACTTCAGAGGAAATAGACACTCTGCGGAAGAGAGGCTCTTGGCCTCGGGACAAAACCGCTGCAGCGCCAAATTAGAAACAGGAAGGACTGTGGGTAAGGCTCAGATTAAAAACGCACTCCCCACATGGACTCAATATACTGCAGCCCTGATCCCGCTCTGGAAACCCAAAACCCAACAGCACTATTTTATGTCCCAGTCAACAGAACGCCCGCAGTTTGCACAGTGACAGTATAGAGCTTCAGTCCAATGTCAACTCCTCAATGTTGGTAAACTGTGGCCCTCTAAATGCTGCCCATTCTAATGAGGAAAAGGAGTTTTCTAAGTATACTTTATCAATTTCCTCAGTCACAACTGTGGATACTTAATAATAGTGCATCACAACTGCATTTTTTTTTACCAAGACTACTTTATCCTAAACAGGCGATGGTATAGTTTATGTGAGTCCAGCCAGAAGGAAATTAAATGGATTTCGAAGAAAACCAGAGTGGGCCTGAGCCTTCCTTTTCTCTCGCACTGGCCTCTTTCTGGTCTACACCATCCATCAGCACCAGAACCAGATGAATGTGACGCACACACACGCACACACCAAAAGGGAGGACACAGTGCTGAGGTTCCCACAGACGATCATTACAGCTAATGTTGTCAACAGGCAGCTAGCAAGGACTAATGATCCATAACACGCTCTATAAAGGAGTGAAACTTGCAAGAGGTCTGTGAATGTACCAGAAAAGGAAATGAATATTGATATATGCTTTATGCCTTCCTCTTGCGACCCCTGACCTCTAACCGGCTTCGCTTCTGCTGACGAGAGCTGTAAGGCATTTCCTGCCGGTTCACGTACGTTCGATGTGAGGGAGAATAGAGCAAAAAAAAAAAGTTGGTTTAATAAAAAAAATCACCTCTTAGGGCCCAGGATAAGGGAAAAAACTATGCACTCATTCTCGTACAATATTTCCATTTCCTCATGGGCCTGTCCAAGTAGCGTGTTCCCCTCAATCTATCATTTTCACTGCGGTCACTGATGGTAGAAAGGCCTACTGTAATTATTCCTACAGATATTGAGGACATCTAGAGGTTGTTTCTCCTCACTGGAAAACAGAACTACTCCTTTCTCATAAAGGTCAAGTTTTCATTACGTGACGCTGAGCAAGGATTAAGAGAAGGGTTCTTATGAGTAATTGAATGGACAGACACAAGGAGGCAACAGAAGGACATATTTGTAAGTCAGAGAAGAGGGAAGAAAAAAAATCACAATAATCTAGCTTTGGGACTGAATCCATGTTCCATCTACCGCAGTCCTCTTCCTCCCCTGTCTGTTTGATGTGCCGTTCGACTCTGCAGAGCCTTTGCCTCACGGAAGAGGTCATCGCTGAAGCCATGAAGGGCCGCATTCACCACAGCTCCACTGACTGATGTGTGAGCCAGGCACGCTGATGGATGTACACACATAAACTGAACACGCATGCATACGCGCATTATGCCAGACGGGGAGTGTGCTCAGTAGTGCGACTCCAAGAGGAAAACCTGCCATGACATCACCCAGGGGAGTGCAGGTGCAGGGCCGGGACAGGAAGTGAGTCACAGGAAGCTTGGTGAGGCAGACTTTGCCATGGCTGCTGACAAGCTGTGGGAGAGCGGGGTGAAGGAGTGTGAGTTACACCTTGTAGCTGAGCTGGCTGGGGCCCCTGAGGTTGCGGACCTGCTCTTTACATAAACAGGCTTCTCTCATCTGCCCCTGCAATCAGGTTGATGAAGCCTCTTTTCAAAATAACAGACAGGTATGGTAAATTATTCTTCTCATGTACCAACGTGCAATAAGTGTTACAAAAACCATACATCATATTTTTCAGCTCCTATTTAACATTTGGATTATCTTGCATTTCATCAATTTACTTGATGTACAGAGTTGGCATTTGCACGCTATGTGCATCAATTCTAATTGAGCACAGAAATTTTTCTTATACTATTATAATTTTTGTATACTTATATATACTTATATACTTCATACATTTCCTGCACAATATATTAAATATGACAATATGAAAAATAAACAAAAACACAGAATATCCTCAAAAGCTAGAGGTAATTTGCTTACAGGTTTGACAGTGTTCAAAAGTATTTCCACTGAATATAATTCAACCTGCATTGCTCCAGCACAGAGATGTGTGACAGATGGATGGATGGATGGATGGATGGATGGATGGATGGATGGATGGAGGAGATGGAGGAGATGGTGCGTGTGTCCTTGACAATGGTAGTCCAGTGGTTTATACAAAGCCTATTACGCTAATGAGAAAAATGTGGGGAATGGATTTGTCCCATACCACCCAGGGAAAGACAGCCTGTTTCTCCTGGTGCACTGCATCTGGAAGCAGCCTCCTGGTAATCTGCTCTAAGTACAAAAGGTTCAGCACCAGCTTGTTCTCATAGACCACCAAGCGAGGCCCCCGAACTCCATAACAGGTCTCCTTTCATAGCCAGGGATCAACTGATGCTTGGTGGACCGGCTCCCTTAGGCCTGGAGCTCCTCAAGGTGCCACACTTTGCAACTTGCGGCGGTGATATTAGTGTTTTTGTTCTGTAATCCTAAACCATGGAGATGTGTACTGTGGTCAAGAAGAAGTCAAGCCTTCCTTATCTGTCTTATCTCCCTTGCGACTGGCAGACAGGGGAGACAGGAGACTTTGTGGTATCACCCGTATGGTAATGCAGACAGCTTGTTGCCATCTACTGGCTAAGGACAAATAAAAGGTCATATAAACTCACTGAATTAGAAATGTATCTAGCCTACAACATTTCACGTAAAGAGAAAACATAAACATTTTAGACTTGATTGTAAGCTTGCAAAAGAAAAATGTAAATATTAAAAAATAAAAGTGAATAAATAAGTAGACAGTGGCCAACAATTTTAAAACAAATATGTTGTCTACCACAAGTTTTATATATAAAGACAGATATAGATATATATGTAGATGTATGGGTGTGTGTTTGATATGTGTGTATATAAAAGAGTGTGATTGTGTGTGTGGGTGGGTGAGTTGTGTTTTATAATATAGCTCTTTGGAATTATTCATTGTCAGCTTTCATCTACTATCAGTCATGAGACAGATGAGTTTTGAGCTTCCTTTTCATTGCCAGCTCCGATATGGAACATCACTGATTTGAAGTTGTATGCATGGTAATACATGCAACTTCTGATTTACTGTGCCTGAGACTGACATTTATTTAACAGGCATGCTGGGGGATGTCATGTAGCTCCCTTTGATTGATATCTTCACTTCCTGCTACAGAGATGGAGGCCGCTCCCGTAACCACACAGCCCCTTTCAAGCTCGGGGTGTAGGAGACGCCCTTCGGCAAGGTTCCAGGATCAGTCGGGTTCACCCTTCCCCCCAAACCTAACTGTAACCATCAGAGGAGTAAACACGGCACTGACCTTAGATCAGTGTCTAGAGGCAAATCCATCCTCAAGCCAGTTTTAGAAACCCATATGTGGTCCATATGGAACTCCTTCCTGTATGCTCTGTGGAAAGTGCAAGGTACACATCCTGAGGTCCATTCCTATTTGATCACAGAATATTGGTTCCAAAATAGAAGTTAAAATTAATTATCTCAAATATCATTTACCCGAATCCTCCAGTATTTTCTCCCTCTCTATTTCATATCATTTAATCAAGACAGTGAGACAGAGCAGGGGAGAGTTTTGCACACTGTATCCAGAAATCACTAGAAATGTGTGAGTTATTCAGAGTTCTTGGACGAGAGATGAACAGCTCTGATGTTACGAGGTTGTTTCTCCTGCTGCTGCCCCCCATCGTCCATCGATAAAAAGTTTCTGGCTTAAGGTCTTGCCCATACTCTAAGGTTTCATTGCCTTGTTCTCGGGAGTATCATAATGGCAGACAGGCTTTTAACTCTGTACTATAGCTTAACTGCACGGCTATTCTGCTGCGATATAATGGTCTCTTCCATTGAGTCCCAGCCAGAGGTAATGATTTCAGCATGTCACTCCGGGCCAACTCCCCTGTGATTGCATGGATGATTAGCTCTTACAGTAATGGCAGTAGCAGAACATATTTCAGGAGCAAGTTAGCCATAGTTTTTAGTCACGTTGCCGTCATTTCCTACATGACTTTTGCAATGCGAGTGCACAAACACGTTTGAAACGTCAAAACTAGTTCATTTGTGGCATATGTGCTTTCAGATGCCCTGTAAATTCATATGCCCTTGTGTGTGCTGATACATGCATGTGGAAAAACGAAAGGCTTAGATTGTATATATGTAAAAGTACTATCATCCGTGCAGTCATTCTGGAAAAGCAATTTCCATATTTGCTCTGCTCCTGAATCTGTGGACGCCCGTCTGTTTGATGTGTTCAGAGCTGCAGCACAGATGCCACAGTCTTAGCTATGCTGGACGTCATCTCGCTGGCTGTTCTCAGAATACAGAAAAAAAAAAAAAAAACACCATGTGCACCACCTCTAAAATTAGTGTGTGCAGCACATGAAGGAGAAGAGAGCTGAAGTTAGAAAAGACTATAAAGTGGCCACCGTCTGTCTTCACTTCTCTACATTTTCGTGTCCCACCTTGGCACGGACCCAGTCGAGATCTCCCATAGTGACTGAGCCCTCTGTTTCATCAAAGATACACGGCACGCCACATACTTTCCAACTCTGGGCCAGCCAGAAATCTGGAAATCTGATTTTATAACCCTTATGATTTGGGTTGTTTGGAGCTGCAGATAGTTTTGGTGTGGTTTGCTGTGCACCAAACAAAACGAATGAGCCCTGCCACGCTAGTAGGTCCCGGCTCCCAGTGTTATGCTCATCAGCGGTGCGGCTGCTCTGTTGTGTGTTTGTGCGTAAACAAAGACGGCGAAGGACACCTTTAACAGATCCACCAGATGTTCGCGGAGAAGGAAGGGGAAAATCTGTTTTCAGAGAGTGACTTCACAGAGGTCTGTGTAGCAGGTGAAGAGTATCTTGCCAAGAACACATATCTCACAGTTGTGCTTTTATAACTAAATCATGGAATACACAGTCACACACAGGCTGCATTTTTTAGCTCATCATTGGTTCTTTCATGCCATAAAATGGATAGTTTTAGAGTGTGGGTTGAGCGTTAGCTGGTGAAAAACAATGAATTTTAAAATGCAAACACGCTCTCGTTGCCAGTGCCGGTGGCTGACCACACTTGAAGTCTGTAGCCCATGATGACGTGATGAGCTGGGAAGTCAGTCAGTAATGGCAGACATAATAGGTCCTTATTACTTTGACCCCGACCCCTGTTCTTAGTGAGAAGTTTAGGAGTGGTCCCCGAGGAGCTGTCTGATACTAACGTGGCTCAAGCCTGGGAAGCCCCAGAAGTCGGAAGAACAGTGACCATCTCACGGTACGACTGGAACCCAATTCAGCAGGATGGGGTACAGAGGGAGGGTTTTCACGAGTGCTACCCATGTGTCACCCATCCTGGGAGCAGTATTTCCACCCAACCCAACCAAAGGTTTATGGACTTGAACTATAAAGGCAAACCACTAAATCTTAACACTTTTTTTAACATAAAAATTCCCCAAATCTTTTTTTTTTTTTTTTTGGAGGGGATTAAGGCTTTAAGTGTTGATTTTTATCGAATGTTCATTAAGTGCCAACGAAGTGACTTCCTCCCGAAGTCCATTAAAATGGTGCTGCTACTGGCAGAAGTATGTGCAGCCCATGTGCGTGGTTGTGGTATGGTGGGGTCCACAGAGGAGAAATGGACACCAGATGGGAACAAGGGGGGTGGAGATGCAAGGTAGAATAAAATAACACATGCAGAAGATTGAAACTGAAATGTGGAAGGAGGGGGAGGAGGTGCATGTGTGTGTTTGTGTGTGCATGTTGGGAGGGTATAAAATAATTGGATAGTTGCATCATCTGGAGTAGACGGGTGCTATATGCCCTCAAGGGATAAGAATGTGTAAACAGATATGATCTGAGGCGCATAAAAAAAAGTGACATTTCGGTGTTTTTACTGCCCGTGAATAAAGTCTCACGGCTCCTTCTAAATGTTTTGATTTACATTTCCTATATAAGTAACAAGCGTATCTTTGTTCAATGCACATTTGTTTTTGAAGAGAAAAAGCCCACCAGGAAACCCTTGAATAGATGATTGAAAAAACAACCACGTTGGTTTTCCATGCAAGCGTATGCATGTGTCTGAGATTGAAAACCAACATTCCACGGTCCCAATGTGCGCTCACATAAAAAACATTCTATTTAGAGCATTTTGAGCTGCCTTGTGATCCCTCCAAACCCTTTCTAATGCAAACACAGCAGAAAACGCAGTCAGTCAAACTCCGCAAAACTCTCCCTCTCTGTCTCTCTTCTCCCTCTCATTATCTGATCTGCTATTGTGGCTGCACTATAAATTTTCATCTGCGTCTTTCTGGTGCAGTTTTGGTCAATTCATTTTGGTACGTTGATACGTTGTTTTCCATTAAAAAAACACTGCAGTATGACAATACTAACCCAGGTGTTCGTGCCTCAATCTGCCTTAGAGCAACACACGATGTGTTTTGTTTTCGCCAGCCATTGATCTCTTCTGTCTCAGTGATTAAAACATTTAGCCCATAACTCTTACACTGTTTTTTTTGGTGTCAGTTTCTGTTTCATTAGCAGTCTGCTGCCATTGAGTACTTTTGTGAAAGATTCCTTTTCTTTTTTCACCCCCAAAACACATCAGAGCCTTATGACTCAGAGATGACAAAGAAAGGCAGCCAAACTCTGAAGTGGGGGAGAATCTGTCTGAGCATGTGCAGTATGTGGACAGGTGCAGGTGTGTGTTTGTTTGTCTTTATTAATTAAAGTGCCAGTTGGCGCTTTTCTTGCATGTTGGTGTGTCTGTCTGCCACAGTTTGCAATCTCTGAGTCTCAAATCTTACAGTAAATAAACCTTGCGCCCTGTCAGACCATCCTTCGAAGCCCTGCAGGTTCCCTTTTTTTTATATTGCTGAGGAACAGAAAAACATAGCTAGCTTCTGGACGAGCCTTCCCAGGGATCTTTGCAGTGACATGTAATGCTTGAAAACATGCTCTGTTTTTCTAATCCTCCCACAGGAGTCTATCACATTTGTGGGCTTGTAACTTGTCACTCCCATCCCGTGACCCCTACACCCTACTGCAGTTCATTACACCGGTGGCACCCTGACCCAGCTCCGTCACTTTCCTCTCCACATGTCTATTGTTGTTGGTTGTTCAATATCATTTACCAAAACGAGTTCAGTGCTTGGCTTGCAATCAGTGTAGTGTGAGATTCTTGTCATTTGCTATATTTTTGCAGCTAATTTCTGTCAGAATTTGAAACTCTGTTTTTCTTTTTTCTTTTTTTTTTATGCCAGCCCCACACGCCGGCCCCTGACATAGACACATCAACAACAGCTAGTTCACTGCGGCTCCCCTTGGAAAATTGGAGTGACGACATTTTTTTCACGATAAATACACATTATTTATTTACAAATAAAGTGGTTATAATAGAAATAAATACAAAATAAAAATCTGAGCATTATACTTCATGTGGTATTGCACCCATTTCGAAATGTACAGAAATACATTTTCAAAACCAGTAAAGGAATATTCCTCTGATTAAAATATTTATTTTCCCAACTTTACGTAGACATAAATATATTCATATATAGTTTTTTTTTCTTCTTCCACAATAGCTCTGTTTTGTCTTTCTTTTATATAAATAAACGTCTTCATTGGGAAACCGGGTGTCCATAATAACCTCTGATGTCTCTTTCAGTCTCTCTTGCCCATTTTCTCTTTCTATCCACACCACTGTCAGTTTCTCACCGGCAGCCACAACCCTCCACCACCATATCCTGGTAGTTTTTCAGAATGACCTTCTCGTATTCATCCAGGTAGAGCAGGGAGATGGGGCTGAGGTCAGTGGGCACACAACAGGCTCTGGGGATGTTTGAGTTGACTGAGTTGACCAGCGTCTGCACAATGGCATGATTGGTAGAATTGAGGTGGTCTGCCAGGGGGAACGGACATTCCCCGTGGCAATAAAAGGCGTGGTAGCCAGGGGGCGCCACTATCCACTCGTTCCACCCCACATCACTGAAGTCCACGTACAGGGCATGCCTCTTGCAGCTGGCCTTGTGTTGGTGCTTCCTGCGTTGTTTGCGGAGTGCTGCCTGACGTTTTTCCCGTGTGTGGAGTACTGAGTCCCCGCGGCCGTCGTGGCCATACGTCACCAGCAGAGGCCGAGCCTGAGGCCAAGAGTCCTGGTCCTGGTGCAGGGACCGGCTCACCCTGACGTGCCTACTACGTCTCTGGGCGTGCTCCCCATCCATCTCCCCTTCCTCTGGATGAAGCACCTCCACCATGAAGCCATGGTTGTGGCCATTCCCAGAGGTCCACTGAGATACGGCGGGGCTGACGTCAAAGCTCTCCCAGCGGCTCAAAGAGTCCTGCACTAACCGAGTGTCCAGCAGACGTGCCAGAGGTTCCCCACCTTGAGTGGCAGGGACTCCGAATATCTCATAAATGTTGATACGATGGAAGCCACCAGCCGGAGCATTGTCACTGGTGCTGCTGTTTCTCGAGGTGTTGTTTGGGTTTGCAGCTCCCATGACCTGATCCCTGTAGATACGTAGCTCTGCAGAGGTGATGAGCTCCTCATCAGGGATCGAAGAGAGGTTGAAGTAGAACTGCTGGGTAGTTTTCCCTTTCAGACTGGCCAGGGCCTCCATAGACTCTACAAGAGACAGCACAGAGACAAACATAGCGTAAGGGATGTGAAATGCACGGCAAGGGTGAATGAGTTAATGCATGCTACAAGAACGAGAAACATATATGATTAAAGCCTAGTTGGCTCTGTGGAGCCACTGTGGTCACGGATGGTTTCTCACATGATTTCTTTTGCTCCATCTCTCTCTTCTTTTGCTCGCTCACACACGCACACCGGCAGACAACTTGCAGCTTTCTTTCTGTGCAGCCAGCCAAGCTGCCACGTGGTTGTATTGAGTGGGTGTGGGCCATTGTCACACAGGCACAACACACACACACATATTTGCATGTGTGACTAACTGAGTAATAGTAGGCAAATTCTCATGGTGATGTAATACCATCATTAGCGTCATGCTCATAAATTCACCTGGTTAAATGTCAGAAGATGAAAGCAGCGGGCTTCCGTCTATTGATAAGATCAAACATACTAGTCAGGCTGCATTCAAATAGCACATTTGCCCTATGAGAATTGGCTGCTGCACACAATTCCCACTACTGCAGCACATGAAAAAAAGTAGTACTGCACATTCAAATATCATCTAGATTAGCATGGACAAAAGAGCAATATGCAAATCAATATGAAATTGATTACATAAATGCCAACTGTTGCAATAACCTTTATAGATCTGTCCCACTCAGAAATATCACTGGTAAATCTTGCAGTATGACAGATACTAATTGTTTCTAAAAGTCATTACCCAGAGAAGACTTTGGATACTATTAATATCTGAATTCTGGGAAGAATCAATAGACCACAAATAGAAAACTGAGCACAGAGTGTTTGATATTTAAATATTAAAATATTAACTTGTGCTAACAGTTTGAAGCCTGGAAGCACTATCCCCTCTGAAAGATAACTGTCCCGAGGTGTGTATATATATATATATATATATATATATATATATATATATATATATATACACACACACATATATATATATATATATATATAAAAGCTCATTGGTATTCCCCTCTATAATATACCGTAAATGACAGAAATCTAAGTAAAAGCTGCAATTATCATTTGAAGAGCCCCCACTTTGAACTCTTACATTATGGAGTTCATAGATGATGTATAGACACTTTTTAATCTGTTTGATGTGGTAAAATAAACACAAACGTTGAACTCCGTGCTGTTTCAAAGGAGGCATTTAGGAAATTCCACCATCTCATCCTAAACCTCCCTCCAGAGGCACAAAGACCTCAATTAGGCCTATCACTTCTCATTTGATGTGGGAAAGCCCCCTGTCTCTCGTTCCCTCTCCTCTGTCCCCAATCCCTCTCTTTCTTTCCTTCCTTGGCTCCCAAATCCCCTTCTCCCTCTGTTCTCTTAGCCCCCAAATCCTCTTTTCTTTCTCCCCCCCCGTCACTCCTTCTGTGTTTCTTTCTGCAGCAACGTTCTCACTCTCACCGCCTGTCTTTCTTCTGAGGAACGGCTGTGTGAACAAGTTGAGGCTTGTCAAAAACGTGTGAACCACAGATATGAGTGTATCAACATTCCTAATTTCTTTTTGCGCTGCATGCCAAAATAAAAGATAAAGGCTAATGTTGGGTCATTCATCACGGACCTGTCTCTGGCAGCCACTTCCTGTGTAATAGTGGAAATGTTCTATTTGGCAAAGAAAATGGTTATTTTTGAAAACTGATAGCAGGAAAACTAATTATCCCAGTGAAATTAATATCAGTAGGCAGATGTGATGAATGAGCCGTGTGCTTTGATGTGCTGCACTTACATCTGTAGATACATGCTTATTATATGGAGTAGCCATCAATTGCACGTCTCTTGACATGGGAAGACTAACAGCCCTGCAGCTCTGTTAGCATAGGATGAAAGAGCCAGGGGAGCATGTGTAAACACGGTCTGAACACATTCGTAATGGCCGGTGGTGTCAAGGTGTGTGCTGGCCGGGTGCAGAGATTTCCAGTAGTGGGCAGGGGGAGAAGTCACTCAGCCCGGTTGCCCAGGCCAGGCTTGTTTGTAGTGTGTCAGTGTAGCCACTGGGTGTCATTGCACTGGGCCTCTGGAGAGCACCCAAGCAACCACTCAACCACCCCTCTGACTCACCCCTGATGGAAACTTCCCCACTCAAACACTTAGGACTCTGTATAAGGACTCTGTGAAGAGCCCCTATGGACTCAGTAACTTGTATGTTGTAAAAACTGGAACATGGGCCACAGGTCATTGAATGCAAGATACAAGAGTTGCTTTTGGTTAAACACAGTAAAAGTTATTTTTTATAAATCATTCTAATACCAAGACCAGGTGCAACGCTGGTGCTCAGCAGTTTAACTCCGAATATAAATAAAGCATCAGTAATGTTTAAATTTCACCTGTTAGATTGTTTTAGACAGTTTAAAATGTCCCACTTCATCAGTAACATTGTATAAACACATAGTGTGCGACCGGTGAACTAATGCACTTTATCCTGAATCTATGAACCTTCAGTGTGTGAGACTTATTTCATCTGAGCAGCATATGTTGCCTTGGAAGCAAAATGGAATTGAACTGAAACGCTGAATTCAACAATCAGCCAGCATATGAACTAAGTGAGCAATTATGGTGTTATTGGAACGTGCGTAATGACGCAAAGCGCGGAGAGAGGGGTGATTTGGAAAGAATAAGGCGCGCAGCCCCCCCTTCCTCCCCCTCGTCTCTGCCGAGGACTAATTTCAGTCCAGCTAAAAATGACTCAGAATTCAGTCTGACACGATGACTTTGTCATAAAGCGTGTTAGTGTACTGACATGTCGCGTGTTATTGAAGTAACAGAGTGATGACTATCACCTGCGCGGAGGCACACCGCCCTTTATCCTGCTCCCGTGGTGCGTGTCTGGAAAAACTGTTTTCAGAGCCCACGCAAACACCATCAATTATTAAGAAACAAATTACCCCAGGGATACCACCGCCCCGAGATGTTTTTGAAGCCCGTGACAGCTGAACCGGGGGAATGTTTGCTCAAAGGCTGCATCACCACATACAGGAGAGCTGGTTTAATTGTGCGCCGGATGCGCGTCCCAGTGAGTTTCGAGCCCTCCAAAAACTTATTAGACAGCCCCAGCTAACGCGGACGCGTGTCACCTGTAAATGACTAACCCTCCATAAAACGGTGAGGACTCTGAAGTTCGGTCTTGGCGCTCTGAGTCATGTTTAAATATAGGTTTGGGCTGTCTGAGGCAGCCGAGGAGCTCTCCGGCTGACAGGTAAAGGTATGTCACTAATACATACCTTCGTGGTGAAAGCTTCTAATCGTGTTGGCCCTGCTGGCGGCTCTCTCTGCGTGCTTCCCCATGCTCTTGGGCCGTTTCGCGCTGTGGTCCCCGTTGGCTGAGTGCATGCGGTAAAGGTCCACCATGTACTGCGGCACCACGGCTTGCTTGCTCGGGGTCGGCCTGCGCCTCAGTCCGAACATGCCGAGGAGCCGCAGCTCGAACTCGTTGAGGAAGCTCTCCGACTGCTCCGGGGTCTGCCTCCCGGACTCGCTGTATTTCCTCCGGCCCACCTCGGGGATAAGTCCCGTAGCACCTTCCAGCAACACCTGAGCGAGCAGCAGTACCATGAGAGAGCGGACCACGGCGACCATGATCAGTCAGTCCCTGTGGAGAAAGTTGGTTCTCTGTCAATACACTGACGCTGAGGTATTGACATGAGGCGCACGCGGCGGGTGGGGTGGGGGGGCTTCACTGCGGCGATCCCCAGACTGTGTGTGATCCCCCCATACAGTAGGAATGACTGAAGGAGAGCAGGTTAAAAAGGGAAGACACCTCTTCACTTTGAAGTAGAACAAAAAAAAAGAAAAGAGAGAGAGGGGGAGGGGGGGGTGGCTGTGAATAACAGCCCCGCCGGCAATACTGCGCGTCAAACTGAAGCAGAGGATTGATCTTAACCATGGACAGACACATGAAAATATCAAGGTGAGGAAGTTATGAAAGAGAGGGACAAAGAGAGAGAGAGAGAGAGAGATGTGTGTGTGTGTGTGTGTGTGTGTGAGGGGGGGATGCCACGGAGAGAGACAAATCAAAGAAAGTTGCGGGGCGAGACAGCAGACAGAAAGTCTCCAATTAGAAGAGATAAGAAATCGCGTTTGGCGAGGTGATATATGTGAAGAGAAATGGACCGAAAGATCACAAGAGAGGAGCATGAAAGAATGCCAGGGGAAGGAAAAAAAGGAGTTAGGATACACAGCAGCAGGAGAGGCAGTCAGACGGTGCAACAAGCGTCTATTTGCAGAGGCTTTGACCGTCATGTATAATCATAAGGGATAGAGTTACTTCAAGAGGCTCGCAGGTGTTAGATCTGACGTGCGTACCAGAGCCAGATGTAGCCCGGGACAACACATCAAAAACATACTAAAAAAAAAATCAATATCATCTTGAGTAGCTTGTGAAGAGTCTTTTTCTTTCTTTCTTTTTTTTTTGACTGCATTTCTCTTTTCCCCGAGATTCAAAACGGGAACGCTTTAACTTTTACGCACACACCCTGCGAGCCCATATAGTGGTAAAAGCGTAGATCTGCAGCTGTAAAGTAAACCTTTCCTCTTCAAGCAACTTATTTCATACCTGTTGACATGTTTTTTTTTTTTTTTATCTTTATAGAAAACTTCAACAGTTTAAGTCCGCCAGCCTCATTTTACCTGACGAGGAAGCGCTGTGTCCGGTCGTCGTTCCACCTTTGGGCTCCGATAAATTCCACATTAATTCGCGTTTAATCCACGCTGCTTCTCCTCGGGGGACCAAAGACAGCCCGTGCCCTCCGCCGATCGCCTCTCGCACATATTCTCACCAGCTGCAGCTCGGGTTAGGTCTTGGTCAGCGCGGAAAGAGGGGAAGGAAAAAAAAAAAAAAGAAAATATGTTAAGTCTATGAGGAAGCGGGTTCGCGTAGGCAGGAGCGATCTAAGTATAAAGCATCTTGGTTGAACATCTTCAGGAGGGCACCGGTTCGCCGAGGACAAAAAAAAAATTGAAATCGAATAAAAGTTTGGAGCTTTTGGCTTTTAAAAAAGGAGGCAAAGCGCACTGCGGTGTCGCTCCTCGGACCTGGTTGCCTCGAGTCGGGGAGCGCGTCGCCTCTCCTCCGTGCGCCACCGCGTAGTGGTTGGATTGATCGGTGCCTTCTCTTCCCCCAGCGACTCTTTTTGTCGTACGGTGATGTCACCGAGGGGCTGTCAATCATTTGTCCACTATAAAGCGCCTCCCGCGGACCTCCAGCCCTGAGGCTCTGAACTTTTTTTTTTCCTTCATGTCTGAAGATGTCAAATAAACACGCATTAAAACCACAGACCCCCTCCTTTTTGATAAGATTTGATGGACCCCCACAGGAAGGCTTTGTTTTTTTCCACAAAAACTATTGGAATAATCACTTTAACACAGTCTAACAAAGTGTGAATAAACCCTTGCGTATTTACATTATTGGTGAAATTAAATGATTCCACAAAATATCACTCCAGAATTTAAAAAAAAAAAAACATCAGCATATATTTAAAAAAATGTCCATTCTTATTACAAGCAACTCTTTCTCTTGCATCTTTACTTAGCCTGGAAATTCACACCATAAAAATAGATATAAAGTCAACAGTCAAAACCATACTGTTACTTTTAGTTGTTTGTTTTTTGGGGTGATTTTTCCATACATAGGAATAGCGGTCCTCTATTTGCTTAAATGTTTTTAAATAACATCAAAATGGCTTGTTACAGTCTCTAGGTGGAGTAATATCCTAGTAAAAAAAAAAAAAAAGAAGTCAACTCATGCTGTTTCATAAAGAGATAACTGATCAAGGTGTTAATGGTTGGATCAGACATGTTTAGCATTTGGATTAAGGCTGATAGATAATGGCATCACGGTGTGTTGCTTTTGTGGTTTTAAAGGATTAGACCCTGCAGAGGGGCCATCGCATCCTCCTGCTGAACTTCACTATGCCTGTGTGTGTGTGTGTGAGGGTGAGGGTGGGTGGGGGGGTGGTCCTTGTTCACGGGTGTCTGACACCGGGGCTGATTTATGCACGCTTCCTCCTGGCTGAATTAATCTTTTCATTTCATTCCAATTCATAGCAGTTTGTCAATATATCAGAGGCAGACTTTGGCTGCGTGCACCGCTGTCTCATGTCTGCAGAGCTGCGTGAGGGCCAAGTGAGAAAGTCTCAAGAGAAAACCCATCAATTTCCCCAAGAAGGCCGTATTTGCATCAGTTTAGCTAAAACTCCACATTTCAAAACACCCCATCACACAAAATCGTCTGTTAAAGAGGCCTGATCTGTTTGAAATATGTATATCTTCTCTTTCTAAACGTACGTCAAACACTCATTTTCTTTGAGAGATTCATCTGGACTTTGGAGAGTACCTGCTGTATTTGTACAGTCCATGCTCTCAGTGGCATGGGGGGGTGAGAGAAACGTTGCTGCATTGTTTGTTAGCCTGTAGGGTGTAGTCAGAGGCATTAATGTTTGGGTCATCTCCATAAGAAAAGCCCCCATTGATTCCCTCTAGTGACGTCCATTAGGTGATGATGGCGGGGCAGACGGCTGTGTTTTGGCCAAAGCACCGCGCCTGTTTGCTTCGAAGAGATGGCAATAGATTAAATCCCCGCGGAGATCACAAGATATCTTTGTCTCCTTCCAGAACAATAACATTTTATGAGGGATAATCCCGGATCATCCACTTAGCAATTAAAATACAGAGGGGCCCGTGGGTGCATGCCGTTACCTGAGTGGCACTGTGCATGGTTTTCTTGGCCTTCCCCTCGCTGGATCCAAGCGCTTTTGATTTTCACTTATTTTAGTGGTGGATCTGTTATGCTTCTTTTGTTTTCCAGATTATTTTTTTATCCTTTTTCAATTACCAGAATCAGTTAAAGGCGCTTCATGGTGACATATATTTTCTGTCCAAGCCTTTCCATTTAAGTTATCCCAGTCCAGTTTTGTTCATTCATTCATTCTTCCATTCATTCATAAAGTTCGGGTATGACAGAACATGTTAATTCCTTCACGCTGCTTCGATTTGCTCCGTTGTCGTGTTAATCTGTTGGCAATGATAGTTGGGTCCCTGCTGTTGCCAAAACACCACTTGGTGGACCGAGCACTTTAAACCCAAACCCAGGTAAAAAGCTGCTCGGCATTTAGATGCTTTAGATTGGGGGATAAAGCCTCACACAGTAAGCCGTGAGTATCTTTAATTACCCGAGTGAGAGGATTAGAAAGAGAGGGCTTTATCTGATGCTTTGTCCCTCTTTTCCCCTCCTCTTTATACAAGTGTGTGGTTTGAATGAGTGGGCATGTGAAGTCGTGTGTTTGTGTCCATGCTTTGAGTGCACGTGCATGCATTGTAAGTGTGTGTGTGTGTGTGCCTTGGCACAGCTTGTGTCAGGCCAGCTCTGAGGAATGTGTCTAGCCAGGGCTGTTAAGGGACCTGATCAGTGATGCCCAGAGTGGTTTGAGAAGATCATGCGGCTCTGATACATTGTTTTGAGCCAGATACATCATGCTTATCTAATTGTGGCCGCTGATCCAATTACATGCTGATTGAAAGGACAACATGACAGAGCCAAACCCTGGCAGCCAGAGAGAGCAGGTAGAGATATGCTATCAGAGTTACAAATGAACGACCTACTGAGGAGGACTCGGAGAGGTTAAACTGCGACTCAGCCAGACAGCATTAACCCCAGCGCAACCACTACCATCATCTGCATCATTATTTCCTTCCAGCAGGCATTTGTTTGTTCATGATAGCAGTAAACAGTCCCGGCAAGTAACGGCATAAGGCTCAAGGTCAAGACTGAGTTTCTCACATGGATCTATAGCGATCGTAGTGCATTTCATGATTTTAGTGTAATGTCACAAACTTTTTTCTGGCAATATTTTAGATGTTCTACTTTCTTGACCAACAGCTTATAGGAAGGGGAAGCATTAATTCAAGTGAAAATGCATTTTTGTCAAAACAAGTGCATATGCAGCACAGGATTTCCCACACTTATGTTTGAGCCCAGTTCCATTACATTTCTATAACATATCTGCTCAGTTTTTATGGTTGTCCCCCAGTTATTCAGTTTTCACACCACAATTTTTGGGCAGCAGGAAAGTTTACAAGGAACCAATTTTATTGAGAATCTCCCTTGGCAATCTATTTAAAATCTCCCATAAACCAGAGGTGGGTTGAAAAACAATACACGAGAGCACCTGTGCATTCTGTAACAGCCGTTTAGCTTTAGACTGCTGTTATCAGCTTAAACTGAGAAATCCTTTTGTTCCAGCCGTATGGACTAATGCGACCGATCTCTGATCTGACCCCTGAGGCCTTCGCCTCGCGCTCAGGAACAACACAACTGAAATTTCTCAAACAAAGTACACTCTCTGTCATGAATCATCTTATTCTGTCTCACCTGTAGTTGTTGTTTGACTCCCTCCTTTTCTTTATGACATCTTCTGACCCATGTCATCCTCATTTATTATCCCCTCTGACAAGTGGAAAACAATTTAGGGTTAAAATTCAGGTTATAAGGGCGTAAAAAACAGACATGGTTTTGTTTTATGAAACACACAGACCTTCAACTGCATATTATATATTTTTCTAAATCTATCATTTGAAAGTCAGATATGTTCATAGGTATTTTCATTCATCCTTCACCTTTGGGGAAACCATCTTCAGTAACCAAAGGAATAATATACAGCTAATAGATGTATCTTTTTCTTGGAAACCCCCTTAAGAGAGAACAATGTGTAATACATAACACTTATAACAAAGTATAATGAAGCTATTCAAGAGGGAATATTTGAGGTTATTTGAGGGAGATTAGGATAGAATGTGTTTTGTTGTTTTACTACTTAAATCCTGAGGAGGAGAAGAAGACATGGCTTATTGTCCTCGCGTACATGCTCATTTCTTTGCATGCCACAGTATGTGTGCCACGCGTGTGTGTGCGTAAGTGTACGCATGTTCTGCTGGATGTGGATGGCACGGCCTCTTCTTGTCATCACGTACATTCCAGGAGTCAGGGGGCAGACGAAGCCCTGAGATGACACTGCAGATCCAACTATTAGCCTTTCACCTGCTGTTAACAGCAACTTGGCTAGACGCAGGGCCTGCATTCCTCTGCCCTGAGCCAGATGTAGTCTTAGCACACAGTAACATACCTACAAGGAGATAATCTGCCGAGATGTTCCCTGAAAACCAGGGAACAATTTGTCGCTGTGACTCACCTCTAATTCGACGCTCGGGCAGAGTGGCCTTTTTAATTTGGAAACCAGTAAAAACTTAATCAATCCACATGTGTTTGACAGCAGAAGCACGACTGCTGGGCCATGCCGAGCACGTGCACATGGCGCATGAAAGAGACTGTGGGGAAATGGGACACATTTCATATAGGTTGGTCCCGAAATGGAAACCCACCAAAGTCAGAGACGGCCAGCTAGAAAGCCAGAGTCAATATTTATGGATACTGAACATGTGGCACACTTCTCTACCCACTAATTTGAGCAACAAGTCCACCTCCAGATTATACGGCCTTTTCAGAGATCACAAAAGAGGGTCCAAACCTTGCTTGCATGTTTCAAATATTGTGAAGCGCGCTGAGGTTGATCACTGACTAGAAGCTGTGCATAATTTGGCAAATTGGCAGACTGTTTATTTGTTTGTGTTTTAATTTCCTGTGTAAATAGGGGACGAGGGAGCTTTGATCGGGCAGTAAGGGTTGCTCCTTTATCCAGATCGGCACTTTGTAATTATCAGCATCGTTGGTATAGATATCACTGTAATTATCATATTGTGAGACGACGTTTGGTTGGCTTTTATTAAAACCCAAAAGGGAGAATTTCCATATTTAGATTTTTTTTTAAGTCCTCTGTCGCTCGTCTAATATCGGAAATATGCATGCAGTGACTTTGTCTTTTGAAGTCAAAACCATGTCCATGTTGCTTGTTCTTACACATAATGAACAGTGAAGTAAGGTTTGGTTCCTGCATAACAGTAATAACACTGCACAGCTATAAAGTCAGTATATCAGTACGGAACATTTAGCCGTGTGCGGACCTCACACTTTCACAACTTACAATAGGAATCTTATAAACACATGCTTCATTTAGCAAACTGGTTGGGATGAGAGGCAGCTACTTCCATTTTGGAGAAAGAGAGAGAGAGAGAGAGAGAGAGAGAGACATAAATACAGGGATCTGCCCTTTGAATGCAGCTCCACTCATAAAGACACGATGCGTCACTCAATTATACGTCTGCATGATTAGAAGCTTGAGCTACATAAACAGCCAGCGTCAAGATTTACATTTTACCTCTTAAGCACAAGCAGCTGTTTACAGGCCGAGGAAGGAAGGAAAACACTTAGCAAGTATCAATACATGAGAGGGGATCGGGTCGCGAGGATGGTTTCAATTAATAGTTGTTTATGTTGACCCGATGCAATGCTTGCTGGAATTAGCTGATTGCTTTTTATATACTCTCAGTGCTACTGCTTCTGGGTTTTAAACATACAATATGCGGATGCAGCTGAGTTTAACTGCTGTATAAAATGAAGCTTGTTTCCGTGCAATCGGCAGGCCCTTTAAAGGTTCAGGAAACCAAGAGGACAAATAGGAACATCCTGATAGAAGTGTTGTGACCTTCACGGGCAAACACAGCATGACAGCATTCTCAATCACTCGCTGGATAAGAGGAGAGAGCAACACTCTTCATGCACTTCATCCGAAGTGTCAAGCCACAAGCGCTGTAGCTTCAAATGTCGTTCACTGTCACAGAAACCATTTCAGTTGCACAAGATGAGATTAGACCGGCGCATGACGTGAGAAATTGCTTGAATAGGCTGGGGTTTTATCATATGCGAGATAGTGAGAAGGTCTGACAGAGCTAAGCATTAGACAGAGCAAGGCCAGTATATCAGCATTTTTTAAGGGCAAATATTCACAAAGATATGAAACATCAAAACAATTTTGTATGTAGATATTGGGGAAATAGAACCACATTTTACTGCTAATGGGGCAAAAAACATCTCAAAAACATCCAATATTGGATAGAAGAATTACATTTATGCTTATAGCATGAGTGTTTTATTATCTTTTATTATTATCTTTATTTATTACCTTCGCTTTGTTTTTTTAATGGCACACAACTTTGCTTTTTTGATTCACTTTCATAACGCTGTCGAATTTCCTGTTAAAAAAACCTACCTGGCCAGCATTAACAAACAAACAGACAAAGTTATTAACTAGCTACAAAACAAAGTTGAGCATTTTGCAGCTAGATAACAGATATATCAGATATTTCTCTCAAGCACTGGTGGAGACCAAATCAGGGCCATTGCAGAGTGAATTTTGTCACAATTACAAACAAACTGTAATGATGTTCCAGAGCAGCTGGATGTGTAAACAAGATACTGTTTGCTAACTAGGTTCCCAACATAAAATGTGTTAATTTGCTGTGTTTCTAGCTTGTTTCTGCTGCCTCCAAGTGGGCAGAAAATCAGTTAATGCAGTTTAAAAGGTGGGATTAAAGAAACTGGTTGCTGCTCACAGCTAAGCCACACTAGTAGTGCTTATAAGAGCAGGAAATTGCATGTTTTTATATGCTTGCTGTGCTGCTGCTAATGTTTTAACTTTTTATACTGCATTTTTGTTTCAAGATAAAAAGGTCAACAAACAATAATTGTAATCCCCATAGTTGATAAGATGGAAGTTGGAAAAAGGAAAAAAAAATCTATAAATCTATTTCTCTTCTTTCCCTTGGCCTACACAGTTGTTAGTAGCGCTGTGCATCGCAGCTGCAGTGAAAGAAAAAAAAAAACCTCTACAACATCTTTATACAAATGCATACAAGCTGTAGCAAAATTCAAACACCGGCTTTCACATGGTTGAAGTTAGTCCGGAACAAACCCATTTCATTGTCACATTTCATTATCATGGTGTCGTGCTGAGTCTGATCCCAGCCGTACAGCCTGGAGGGAGCAGAACAGCAGGGTTGTCTGACAGGGGGGGAGAGGAGGCTAGTAGGCTATAGGGAGGACCTGATTGTACTCTGGCATCCACAGAATGACATTATAGCTGTGTGGTTTCATGATAATAATAATCTTCAGAGCAGCTGTATAAACATTTAACTGACATCCACTCCCTGGGCATGCAGTATGTATCTTTAACTTCTACTAGGGCCAGTCTGATGCAACTATTCATTTCTCCGCCCATCTCTTGCTCTCTCTCTCTTTCTCTCTCTCTCTCTCTCTCTCTCTCTGTCTGCTTGAGATACATGGTCCATGTTAGTATTTGCTGTAAATGTCAATGGAAAATGAATGTTTGCATCACATTAAGCTCTCAGCGTCTGAAGGAAAAGCACATCGTGTTACGTGAGCGAGCCCAGCGGGGTGATTTACTGTGTGGACTAGCACGGAGCCGCGACAGTTGTCTTGCTTCATTCACTCTGAAAAACTGGGAAACGCTTTTCAAAAAATTTGGGACTCAACAGAGGCCAATAAATTTAGACAAACCCTCGCTCTGGCCCCTCACAATGTAGCCTATTTCCTGGTAACATTTGTCTTAATTCATGGCAGTTTGTGTAAATATTTATGTCACTAAACTAACTGTTCTGTATACAGTAAGCCCCCCAATCTTCCCTGGAATGTGATTTAATTGGCGGTTTCCTCTGTTTATCCTGTTTCATACGGTTATGGGCGAGCTTACTGTAATGAATAATCAGGTAGATAAAATGTGGCCTTAAATTAAATGTCCTCCTTAAAGGAAATCAAATGAAGGTTAATACCCGTTTCATGCCCCCCGTCTGTAATTCACATTCTCTCATCACATGCCAGATTACCATTATGTGTCATTTGTAATACAATAAACAGACTCCAGATGGCTTGGATTCTCTTGAATATACACAGAGCAACAGAAGCTATGGGGAGAGCTGCTGTATTTTAGTGTGTAGTCACTTTGCCTCAGACAGCCGGGCCAGCTCTTTTTCAGAGGCTGGCATATTGTATTCGGAAAACTTCTAGCTCAGGCTCATAATGTGAGACAAGGAAATGAGGACAACGATTAAAAAAAGGTTCAGGGTTTGGAGATTAGCGTGTGTTTTGTCAGTTACAATAAGAGTAGATGATTAAGCTTGAACAAACGCAACCATATTGAGGAGGAGTTTTTTTTTTTTTTTCCTGCACTTTTCTTCCTTGATGTTTAAATTTGTCAGGCCCGCAGTGTGCTGAGCAGTATCAAAGCAGTTTCGTTGTTCCTCGCACATCTTTGACATTGTGCAGCGGAGCAGGCAATGTAAACGGAAGGCACGAAATGAGGGTTTCTGATCTCCCAATTCATCTTGGCTCTTGCCTTGTCATTGCACACGCCGCGCTTTTTATATCCACGCCGTGGAGTTTTGCCACGGCACCACAAACAGGCGTGTGTGAAGGCTGGTTCTTTTCCAAAACACACTAAAAACATATGCATGACATATGAGATGTCAGCTGCAGACTTACCTAAACACCTCTGTTATGATGGCTATCTCACATCCGACAGTGATTTATCCGTGATTATTTGGCCTCTCTCCATTCGGGGCAAGGGACAAGGAAAAGACCACTAGTTGGGTTTATGCATGGATCATTGAGGAACACTGGGCCTCTTGTCAGTATGTCGAATTTTACCCCAGAATGAAACATTCTGTTTTCCTAACCTGGTTAAGTAATCACATTACCTAAGACTCCATAAAGTGGAACAAACAGTAGCGTATAACCCTGACTTCTTTTTATGTGCCTTGAGTGACAGATTGGCTTTCATCAAAGGGGGAAGCAAAGAAGTTATATAGTCATTTTTGCTATGCTAAGAATACTAAATTGATCCTCATATGTAGAACATCTGGTGAAAAGCAATTTCCACCCAAGTGTTTTAGTATTTCCTCCTAATTAATTTCACATGTACATGACAAGAGTGAGCGGCCTCCCAGAACCATGGCACAAAAGCCAGCTTTGTTTCACCGTTAGAAAAGTAATCTGCGGTTAAAAACCTGCTGCCGCTTTGACGCTTGAAAACAGCGCTGGAAGTGGGGTTTTTCGGGGGAGAAAAGTCACATCTTGTGCCTCAGTGGCACAGGGGGCTGAGGGTTTACGCTTACATTCGGTCAATCGGTGACCGGTGGAGCAAACGGAGCGTGATGTCAGGCAGAGTTGCACAAACCAGGCGAAGGTGACAGAGAGCAAGCGCAGAGCCTGCACAGGAATGAGTGAAAAGTAAGTGCTAAGCCACCAATCCAAGCCATAATGACGGAGTGAGCGTTTAAAAATGCAGAGTATTAGAGGCAGTTCTTGGATCTGTGCAAGAAGTGCTTGAAATTGTCTGTCTTGAGTCACAGCACCTTCAGGTAACAATTATGTCAAAGCAGTGGACAGAGGAATCCCAGTTAAAATTTAAACCTCACTTTTCATTTGATCTCCCTTGTGTGCGTCGGCTTTACGTGCAGGATTGCCAAGTAAAACATATTTTCTTGCTGATGATCTAGATTATCAGTAGATCATCCCATTAATGCCATGTCATACTTTTTATCACAACTGTCTGAGAGACAGGCGCCTCAGCTTGTGAAGGGGATCATGCTGCTGTGAGACACAACACTTCTTGTTATTACTTGTCCGGATGACAAGTCAAAAGAGCTCCGAGAGCATCGGTGTCGACAGATGAAAAGTTGACTTGATCAGATTAATCACTGAAGTAAGAGATATGAGCACACCGTGGCATTGTTTTTGACACAATCTTGATGCCGCTCAATCTGAGACGTCTGTTTGGATAGGGCGTCTGGGACCACCTGCATGAATCTGACTTTTGTTTGCCAAAACCGCACATTTCTCACCTGAAGGCCTTTACAACGGGGTTCCCCCCACAGAGAGTCAGAGAGTCTGCTTTTCATCTCCCCGAGCTCTTCATCTCAGGAGGAGATGTGATGCATGGCTACAGAAGAAATAACTGTCCAGAGGTAGTGAGCGGAGGTCTTGTCTGTACATAGGTGAACAAGAAAGGGTGGTATTTACCCACACAGATGCAGAGGCGAGATACAAGCAGGTGTTTACAGGAATGTTTGAAGTTGAAGGGAGATGGTGTGCTCCGATTAGAGCCCTGAGTAAGACGGACACTGTAGGTGTTTCTGCTTACACAGACTGAAGAGTCCTCATCCGTCCTTATCTTTTCATTTCTTCTCTCCATCTGCTGTGTGTTTTGATAGCGAAGCCTGACTTTCAACTCAATTTGGCACCGGGGAGGCATGACATATTGCAATTCCAAACATATTCTTTCTTTGCCTGTTTTTTTATTTTTTTCATTTTGCCAGTGACAGCGAAATAGCCACTCCTGGGAAAGAATCCATCACACTGACCTCTGGGTCTGTAGCTATGTTTCTGTTCGTAGGATAAAGAGTTCAAGGATTTCTATTGTTCCAAAGATTGCTATTACCTCCTCTTTTTTTTTTTGTGAAGTTCAGCTGCTGCACCCAGCGCTGCATTGGCCGCAGTGAAGAAGCCCTCCTTTCTATTGCAGGCTTCAAAGCATTTTTCCCTGGGCGGCAGAGTTACAGGTTCTTTGTGGCATGGGTTATTTGTCAGACGATTTGGAGAATGACTTGTTTCACTCTGTTCTCTGAAAAAGGCCCGTGCGTGAGTGCTTGAGCGGTTTAAAGTTACAGCCATGAGCCCCAGTATTACAAACCGATGACTGACAGGAAAAATGGGGTGAGCTCTTTTGCCGGGCTCTAACAAAAACACCAATAAGAAGGAGAGGGAAACAACAGATTAGACTACTGATCTCAATCTGCTCTCTTTTGGTTATTGGGAAATAATAGCTCTGAAAAAGGAAGTCATTTAAAAGGGCCTTTAATCAATTCTCCTTTGACGAGCAAGCGGCATGAAAGGCTGGAGTGAGAGGGAGAGCGTGCTCCTGTAGCCTGAACATTTTGGTGTGGGGGAAGTACGGGAGAGATGGGCTCTAATTTGTGTTCTCATGGTGTCCAGGCATCTCCAAAGCACTCGATCACACCACCACAGCAGGCCTTGATGCCATGTGTGAGTGTAAATGGTTCCAAGGCTCCCTGGTGGTAAAATCACATTGCCAAAATGACCACCAACTCTAAATGAAACACTACCCCCTTTTTAAAAGGTCCCATTCAAAACCCGGTGGTTTTTTTAAAAGGCGCATAAGGTAGCAATTTCCCTCAAATATGGCGTAGCCCAATAACTGTTGAACTAACTGACACCATGTCAGGGCGAATGAAAGATTTTTTTTACAATATGTATGAAGCATTAGTTAGATTTAAGATAGTAAAAATGGCAGAAAGGAATGCTGTATTTGTATGCAGATGTGTGCAACCTCAGGAGCTGTACTGTACCACATTCTTGAACAGCAATTCTTTACCTCTTTTTGTTTTATAGTTACTGCCAGAGTAGAAAGGCCTGTGTACTGAGTGAGTACTTTGTTCATTCCAAAGCATGCACAAATCTGTTTTAAGTTCAAGAGAGGAGGAACCCTTTAATTTAAACCCTAAAAATGAAGTCATTCATTCCCTGCTAAACTGCACTGTGACCCATAAGGTTAGGTAAACAAGTGTCCCTTGCATTACTGTCAAAAAGTCCCAGCCCCTCGCTCTGCCGTGATGTAAACTCCCACTATCCTGTTACAGTTGCATGAGGAGAAACTGGAGGGATGGCAGAAAGGAAAGGGAAGAAATGTTTTCATGTGTGCTTTTTTTTTTTTTTGATGACAGAGGGAGGGAAAGTCAGTACCTGAGGCTGTTCACAGGAAGGTGTCCTACAAGGAAAGACACTGTCTTCTTCCAAAGCAGAAAACTGAAGAAGGAAGGACAGACCACAATGCACTGAGCCCAGCAGGCCTGCTCAGATCTATTACCAGCTCCAGCTCCAGCATGGGCTGGAATGTGAGGAATCCAACTGGGCTGGGGTTCTAGTGCAGGGGTCCAAACCTCACATGGCTGCTCACACTCATTTTTCCTTCACTTTTAGTACTGTATTTGGATAGGTGATTGTAATGCAGCGGGGACTATTAAAATAGAGCAATAGTTCTGGGGGATAGCTGCAGACAAACTTCAGACTTTAGTCATAAAATGTGCAAGACAATTGTAATGATGCATCCTGAATATGAGAAAGATATGGATTTGAAAGATTTCTCAAGAAACAAAATCGAACAAAGCGTCTGTTTATTTAAAAAAATGAATGAGCAGCAGCAGCTTTGGCATGAATAAGAATTATACCCTGGATATCGCTAATGTGACACTAATTGCTTCTTAGTCTGTCAGAGGACAAGAGAGAGAAGAGACGGAAAGACAGAGGATGAGAGAAAAGGGGGGAGAGAGAGTACCGGGTGCTGACTGAGGGCAGTAATGACTGCCAATGGAATGCCTACACCCATAATCCTCTCTGTCACCGCTGACAGATCCTCTTGACCTCTGAACCCCTGATGTAAGTTAAGAAAAAAAGGAAGTCACAACTTAATAAAATTACCTGGTGGTTAACACTTGTTTTGGCGTAGTATTTGTCTTTGGCTGTTGGACTAAGAGATAAAACGTGTCGGTGACAATCTCTCCTATTTGAGAAGCAGCAAGATAGAGTTTAATCTCCTGCTGTTTTGGATATGCCCTTTGATTGTTGTTCTGTGCATGTCTGCACTCCAACACTTAAGGTCAAAGGGCAAAGGATTTTGTAACAATAGCAGTGGGTGTGAACACTGAGGTACATGAAAGTGCTGTTTCACATATTCTAGCTCTTCCAGATCTATTCAGATATTCCAGATAGCCATTCCTTCTCTGACACGGACACTGTAGCGCTTTTCTGTGGTTCGCATGGCTAATCACTGAGACATTACACAAATATCTGTCAGTGTGTGTGTGTATGTGTGTGTGGGTGTGTGTGTATGTGTGTGTGTGTGTGTGTGTGTTGGAGGCCCACTGCGATCTGTATTTCAGCAGGCGGGCTGGGTCTGAAGACACGGGCCAAAGCTGTCAAAAGTTTGTCATCGATTCTCTCTGCCTTGTCATCAGTCTTATCTGATGGCACTCCATGTTCTCCTCCCTCATGGCTAATGCAAACACAGAATCCCTGTGAAATTCAGAGGAGGGCCTCCAGAGGGCCTCTTAAACAATTTGTGGGTTTTGTATAGTAGATATATTTCTGTATGCATCCCCTTCCTTGCACTGGGCACCAACTTGTAGTCATTTTATTACAATATAATGCTTGTTTGTCGTATACTATTTGGTCAATTCTGATTATTCTTTTTATTGCAGTTTTGATCATTTTGAAGTGTACTTTGAACAGAAAAGGAAATTTGTGCTGTCAATATATTTGATGTCAAATTGCATTGCAGGATAGGTACTGTACACGTGCTGAATTACATGGACTATTTTTGGACTATAAATGTAGTTAGGTGAAACTACTTTCTGACTTTTTGAGAAAAACATTTGCGACATTCAGTCAAGGACCTGTTGCATTACATGTGCCCTACCAAAAATAGTAGTCTAACATGCTTTCACTCCTGTGTTTGACATTGGCGTACAGTAGCAATACTTTCCCAACGCTGTAACTGAGTATAATCTGTTTTCTTCTGCCTCGTGTAAACTAATAAATTCCCACCCATTGCATTCTTCGCAGTGTGTGCATTTCTTTATCAGGACAGATCATATATGACTATAGGGTGATACTATTGTGCACAGTCCTGTGTGTAAGCGTGTCATCATCATGTTTCTGGCCCTGCTCTCTTCCTCCTCCTGAGTCTGCTGCACTGACAATTCGTTTGACAAACATGCAATCACCGTAGTTACAGACAGCCCCTTTAGTTAGGGTAGAGCGCAGTGTGAATTATGGTTGAGATGGAAACCTTTGAATTATGGGTAAGCTCTAAAGTGCCTCTCGTCCAGGGAAAGAAGAAGAGGAGGAGGAGGAAGAGGAGGAGGGATCTTTACAGACTTGTGCCACAGAGGAGTGCTGACAGAGACCTGGCTCGGCAAACTGCAGCAGAACCAGAACAACAAGAGGCTAACCCAAACACGGACCAGCAGAACCGGAGAAACCCAGCCTGGGCAGGGTCAGACGGTGCATCTCGCCGCGGAGCAGTGAGGGAGGTTGACGGCGCGTAACCTCTCACCAGTCGATCCTCCATTTGCTCAGGCCAGCTCTGCGAACACACGCTTGGAAAACAGCATTGCAGGCATTCCTGCCTAATTGTACATTTGTCCTCTTTCAAAGGGAAGAAGTGTTAGGCCAGATACAAAGAATCTTGGGATAGGGCGATAGGGCCAGCATCCGTCCCTAGCCTCCTGAGGGCTATTTAAAGGTACAGTAGGCTGTATTTTCCGCCGCACAGTGAGGCACCCACCCTTCCGCCTGGCTCCATATTGGAACCAGATGCTGCTGGATGCGAGGCCCCACTAATTTAAGTGGACAGGGCAGATGGAAGCGACTCGCCCTGCATGCATACCACCCCCTGTTGGCTTTCATGTGATGAAAAATCTCTGCAGTATGGCGGGGGAGGTCCATTCAGTGATACACACACATGCACCATACACGCACACTTCAATGCAGCATAAACACGCACTGACATACACACATGCTCATGTGCTTTCAGTAACTGCTGTACACAACCACAGAGACATAGCAACAAAACATACACATGAACATAGACACATGCACTCTGGAAGATACAGAGTTTTTCTGGTAGAGAAAAAGGGATTATGTACCATAAGAGTGATCCTGAAAATAATTTTGATGGGGGTCGAGCTGCACTCCTTCCAAATTTCTCTGTCGACAAAGACGTGGTCTGTCTTGTAATTGAAAGCACAGAAAAGATACATTTTAGTAAAAGAAAATCTTTTTTCTAGACTTGAAAAATGTCAAGGCAATGTAAAAAAAATATCTGCACACTGAGAGCAAAGTTTTGACAGTCTCAGAAAATATGTGATATTGTTGGCAAGCATAATACTAGTTGTTTGGCAGCTTTCTCCTTAAAATAGATATTAAATTCCATTCAAAATCTGAATAGGTCCAGAAAATGTTGCTAGCCTCAATAGAAAAACACCACCCACTAACTTACTTATAAAATTTCTCTTTCTTGTTTATATTCCAAACACTCAGCAAGTGCTAAAGTCTCTCCTCTCAGCCATGTATTATGCTGAATATCCCCACTAGTTAGAGGAGCAGGACCATAGCCCTGTCAGCAAACGCTCATCACCTGGTAGGAAGACACTGATGCGGCACTAAGCCTGCAACCCTATCCCACCATAAATTACAACAGCGCCTAGCAACCATAAGAACTATTGTATCGTTCCTCGGTGCGCACAAGTGTATGCGCCTGCGCTTGTGTGTGTACAAGTATGCATCTGGTATGAGTGCATGCATATATGTACGTGTATGTCTGCATACCCTCCATAGTGTGTCCTTTGTCTGGTGAGGTGACAGGTAATTGAGTCAAAGAGGATGGAGGAATTATGGCTGGGAAGCAATTTGAAACGTTGCAAGGCTTTAGAGCCAAACCCTCACTGGTGGTTAATTGCTGTGTGACACAGACACACGCAGTCCTTTTGCTGGGTCTAAGTTAGTGTGAAATGAAAATGTAATGCTTATATATATGGATACAGTTTAAAAATGTGACACAGCAAATCCCAAATCGTAATACATAAAAAGTATCGGGGACAAAGATAGTTTATCTGTACATAAATGAGGATATTTTCATATAAAATGAGCAAACAGGTATTGGACAGTTTGAGGACATGATCTTGACATATCTATGTTCTTTGCATTAAGGTGACCGATTAACAAACTTTCTTTGTCCAGACAGTCACTTCCACACACCCGTTGTCTCATCCTGTGGGGGCATGGTGAATGTACACTAACTGTGAAGAGAAAACTCGCAGATTGGACCGGAAATTTCCTCTTTGATAGCGTATGTTTGTTTAGCTGGACTTGGTTGACCTGTGTTGACCTGCCTCCTCGGGCTCAGCAGTCCGCAGCCAGAGCCCTGCCTCGCACCCACAGCAACAAAACAAAATCTACTACACTGCTTTATAGCCTCACAGATGAAAGAATTATGTAAGCAGTTCCTTTTTTGTGTCACTGGCAGGGAATGTGTGTACATCAAATATTGATAAAAACAGGAGTTGAACTCTGGAAATACACCAGATTAACATTGTATGCTGTGTTAAAGCTGTTACAGCCGTGTGCCCCATTGGTGATCTCGACTCTGCAAAGCTTTGGCCATTGCATGACCTTCGGTCTATTATGGTTTTTGACAGCTCCATTCAGGGCGTATTAGATAAACATGTGTCGGGAATCCCCCTCCAGGTGTACAGTAAATATACCTGATCTGTGTGGAATTACGTGCGATTATCTGAACAGGATTCCTGCCCGAGCCCAACGCTGAGACAATTAAGTAGGTGACTCATTCAGAATTGATGTGCTGTGGCCCCTGAATCCCTGTGCTAAGAAGAAGGGCACCTTTCGACCAAGAAATCCGAGCACAGCAACAACGACACACACACTCACACATATATGCAAACATGCATTAAGGAACACACACAAACACAGAGGGGTTAAGGGGTTGCTTTGTTATCATGGAGGTGCCCTGTGGCTGTGATTAAGCGCTGTTTTCACTATCCCCCTGGTGTCCTAAAGCTTAGCTAGATGTCACAGCTATGGCAGGAATGCTCGAGTGGAGAGGCCAAGAAGGGGTCACAGCTAGGATGTAAACATCAACATTTTCTTTCTTGAAAGGATTTAGGCCCACTTGAAGGGAAAAAGCTCTACCACAGCACAAAGCCTGATCCCTAACTCCTGGCACACCTGGCCTTAGGCACAGACCTATGACCAGCTTACCTCCACCTAATCCTCCATTTAAAACCATTTGTGGGGCACAAAACTGACCTTAGATCAGCATCTTAGCCCGGCCTAGGCTTAGTCAGCACTGGGTTGTTTCTGCATGTAGGGATTGGGAGAAGGGCTTTAGCTACAGATCACTATCAGAGCAGACAGGAGTTTTACGCCCTCTCTGGAACTGTGCCATAGCGGGCCATGGACAATAGACCCTTTGTGCATTGCTGATTGGCAGATCTACTCATAACAAACACACTAAATGGTAAAGTCACAGTGGGAGGTGCAGGGGTCTGATAAATCCTGGTTTTCATTTAGACACAATGATGCCTTTTGCTTTGTCTCAAGATGTCAGTTTTGAAATGACAATTGGACATTGTGTAATTTAAAGATGATTAGGGGGAATGCCTTATAGGCAAGCTATGACTCGGAAAACAAGAAATGGCTGAAGAGACATAAAACATGTTTCCCTCTGTTTTATTCCTCTCCAGAAGAGAGCCCACTTCTCTCTTCCAGCTGTGCGTGGATGGTTTGAATTAGCCCCACCGTCTCCCCAGAGGATGAGCTGTAATGATGCAAATTTAGGGCCTTTCTGACAAGACCTTGACACTTGATATGTTGGTCAACTCCCCGTTCCATGTTGGTTTTACCAATCCATAAATATTGAGTCCACAGGGACTAGTGGAAAGAAAAGAAAAGAAAAACTGAGAAAAGACAAGAAAGAAAGATTGGATTTAAATAGCCTCACTCTATTCTGTTGTAGTGTTACAGACCTACAGCCCCATCTACTGTTGCAGCAGACAATAGGAGCACAAGATGCCCAGAAGCACAGATGTCTGGGGTAAGCCTGTCTCTAAACCAAAGCAATGCCCAGCTGGGAGGGAAGTGGTCAAAGGGAATGGCAATCGATTTTGGCCAGACAATTCTGTCATGTTTGTTAAGTGTTGTTATTGTTCAGAATTGTACTATAAAAACTGTATTTCAGTAGCTACATCTCCCTTTCTCTTTCTGCCATACTTTCTTAGTCTCTCCCTCAAACATGTGACCGTGGTTATGCTAACACAGCATGGGATGTGAACCATTTTTAGGCTGCGGCCACAACCGTGGCATCTGCAACCCTTCCACTGGCCTCTTCTGGAAGTTGCAAAATCTGGATTCATGTGGCGAATGGATATATTTAAGTAAATATTAAGAAAAGCAGGGGTTGTGTTTGCAAACCTGGAATTTAATAACGTCTGATATGTCATGACATCTTTCGGGACTGTGTATTTAGTTTCGCTGCTTGCAAGCACAACTGTTTAAATAAAACAACAACATGACAACTGCTGCCATGCAGACACCCTCATAGCTAACAGTGTGGCTACCCTACCACCAAACAAACACAAACATTGTAAGACGTGCAAAATGCAATTCTTTCATCCTCCCCATTGCTTTGATTTTAAAGGATTGAAGCCAAGCTTTGCATTGCAGGGCTAATTTACTGCTGGAATTCTGCACACAAATGAGTCCAATTTACTGTGTGAAATATGATGTGTTGTATTATACCCTCTATACTCAATATCTGCAAAGGTGTAAACTGAACAATTAGCAGTATTTGTCAGTGGTTTGAAGTGGCTGTGTTTTCCTTCTCTGATGATTTTGACATGCAGATAATGAGTTCTTTCTGACAGAGTGAAACTGGCCCAGCTGCAGCTTTGCAGGTGAATAATGTCTCCTACTTCCTGGCTGTGAAAGGGCTCTGTGTGGTCCTAGTTTCTTTACATCATACCAAAAGGTGCACACATAGGGGACCTGTCATCCATGTTGCCATTTGATATTCAAGAATACTTCATTGATTGTTGACATTACCAACTGACCTTTTTTTGTTTTTGGTAGCATGCATGTGTGTGTGTGTGCATGTATGAAAGTGTGTGTAAAGCTTCTGTAGAGGTGTATAGTATCCACAGCTGTGAGGTAACTGCGCCTATAATCTGTCTCACCAGAACTGTGTAACCTGAGTTAGAGTGAGGTTAAGGGTCAGTTATTGAACTTGAATTACACTGGGAGAGGCCTCCCTCGGCCCCTCACCACCCCACTCAGCCACCCTGTGGGGTTTGTTTGTTTTCTCTCCCAGTCTCTCCCAGAGCTTACCCAGTCCTCTGTAATGAGTATTTAATACACACCCTCAGACATGTTTACACTGCATGTAACAGCACTGGCCGTGTGATCTTGCAACACACTCAGACATGTGCGTCAAAGTACATGCTTGTGTGTGTTGCAGTGCGTGTGTGTATGTATACATGCATGCATCCGTGTTCCCTTTCATTCCAACTCCCACCCTCTATTTTCCTTATTTCTGAAGTCTGTAGCCTGAGGGGAAGAACACCTGCCAGTTTTTTTTCTCTCTTCAATCTCAGATAAGACAATAGAAGTAGTAGAGGTGTTTGGTTACACACAGAAACAGAGCGAGGAATGAGACATATTAAAGCCTCGCCTGTCTCGCCCACAAGGTCTCTGCAACTCTCCAGGTGTGAATAATGTCAAAAAAACACATTTTTGTGTCAGTGGATTTGGGCCGGGGAGCAAAGGAGCTTCAGCCTTTTGCTTTAAACTCATAATTTGACCTGAACCACAGGCCCTGGGCCCCCTCTGCAAGCTGTTAAGTTTTTAACATATCGTTTTTCACTGCACATGTTCCGTGTTATGTTAGTTACCAGGAATTTGGATTGAATGGACAATGAAGTTCCTGAACCTTGAGAGAAGGATTATTCTTAATCGTAAGCAGAGGAGAGCCACCGGGGAAACGTAAAGTTATGCCACAGCACTCTCTGTTGGTGAACTGGATGCACTGTCCCATTAGAAACCCTTGAAAGTCCCAGTAAGGCTTTGGTCTTTTTATAGGCAGGAAACCACATCCCTGGTGTCTTTGAAGAGCTCGTATTCACTAAGTAATAGTTAGGCCTGCCAGTACTTACTCACTATTTTATAAGTATGAGTGGTGGAGGAACTCTTTGAACTGAACCCATTTAGAATCCCAAGGCTGATGGTTTCATAATACAGAAGTAAATAGACTATAGTCACATAATTAGCAGGGATGCCCATGAATTACTGTTGAGTGTTTTCCCTTGCACAGGTGGAGAAGAGAAATGGTCAAAACCGCTTGGCTTCATAGGATTTAATCTCTGTCCTTGTAGTTAGTAACCAACAAACAGTATGTTGATTTTGCACGTACACACATGTGACTATACACAGATTTTTTATTATTATTGTGACAAACACTCCAAGCCCAGGATGTCATTGTGCACCAGAGGATGTAGGAACACACAGTCCAATTAATTGTCAGAGGGAAATCTGCAGTGTGCCGTACTATGCAGTGTTGGCTCTCTCAAACCACACCAGAGAGCACACAGGAAACTATTACATTCTGACCAATAGGACCTTTCAATTACAGCAAAATTACAAACGCTTGAGAGTGACTTCAGCAGTGTCCAGGATTATAGTGTACATGACTTACACATATGACATTTAGAATGTTTCTCCAACGTTTGTTACTGAACAAATCATATATACATATTCTTATATTACACGAGCACTATGACTTCCTTATATCCTTAATTCCTGTCCTTCAAATTGTTGCAGTGTTGTCGTGATGGATCTTTTCTTCTACAAATTCCAAATACACAAATACATGTCAGATCTTATTACATATCAACATATATGGTTTAGATTAAAGTCTTAAAACTGTAAACATTTCTTTCAAACTGAGCTAAAGGACACAGGAATTACTTGTCTTTCTGTGTCAGATTTTGTTGTCGTATGACGCAACGTGTGTAGTTTCAGCGTGAAAACGTGCCATCACAAAGTGCACTGGCAGGAGCGATCCAGAAGATGCTGCTAATGCACAGCCTTTGTGCTGCACGACTCTGTGTGGGTTCACAGAGAGGACAATGCAGGCATCAACTTAAACAGACCCTTTGCCATTCCCAGAGGCCGTGTTTCAACATTCATATACTACAGTCCTCAATGTTCTCGCCCTGTCACAAGGCCGGGTAACTGATTCACGTACAATGATTCAAATTCCAAATTCTGATTTGACTATTTGGTTGATTGAGAAATGTTTTTTGCATCCCAGTAGACCGAGCGGGTACATTGGCAAAACAACTACATTATTCTCACATAGAGCTGTGCTGGCATTGAACTCTTAATTTAAGAGAGAAATTAACCACATTTGAGCTACTAATGTTAATAATGGAGTGGTAGTTAGTTTGAATTTGACAGCTCAGGTTATTTTATGAACACACATTCCATCAAACCAGCCAGATTTGGCATCTAAAGCTGAATGACTATAATAATGCAAAATAAATAGTTGACGTCTGGGGGTGAAAGGGCGGGCATGCATTCAGGTTTGACACGTCAAGCTTTGGCCTGTAACTCAGCATAGTTCATTTTATGCTGAGTGCACGGCTTTGAAGAGCCTCTTGAGTTCATATTGATAATGAAAGCTCCAGCAGGCAGTCATTTGAGAACACCTGTTCCTCATCATGTGCACGCAGAGACACTGACACACTGCCGCACTCCCGTTCAATTTCCCCTGTCACGGCGTGTGAGGAGAATCACTCATCTTGCATCCCTAACCAGTACCAGTGTAAAGGCCCATTGAAGTGCAGTGTGTGTATATACTGTATATAAGGGCAGTCACTGCAGCCATAAGTAACTGAGGGTCAACAGGAAGGTCAGTGTTGGATATTCTGTGTGCAGATCACACACACCACTGACTGACCTCAAACTTCATCTTGTATCTTGGATGCGATGGAGTCCTGGGTCTTGTCTTGAATACAAAAAAGTTGCATCTGTCTGTTATATTCCCCAAAGAAAACTTCTACCTTCAGATAGATGAAGGTTATAGATTACCTTTAATGTCAATGATTTTTTTTTTAGCTTATATACATTAAAGATTTTGAGATCCATTCTGAGGGCCCCTGTGTCAAACTCTAGATTTAACACCTTTCATGTTGTAATTGATATTATGCTTACATGGTGCATGTTCTTAAACAAATTTCAGTTTAATAAAATTATCACAAACTAGCAGACATACTGCAAAAATCCTGAAGCATTCCAGTGTACGTTGATTTCCAGGAATATGTCTGTCTGGGGAGGCTCGACAAGGGTGCCACAGATCATTGTTGGCCCTGGGTCCCCTAACAGTTTAATCCGGCCCTGCACTGGAGGAAGTAACTTTAAGAAGAAGCTGCTCTTTAGGACATAAAATAGTCTCTCTATTAAATAATCTCTACCACAGCTTCCGAAGAACAAGAAGAAACAGTCACAAAAGACGAGATTGATCCACTCTTCCAACTAGGCTACTGCTGTCAGTTGTCCAAGAACACTATAAAATTATGAATTATGATGTGTGTGTGTAGTTTTGGGTCTCCTGACAGACGCACACCCCGCTTATCTAATAAATGCCTCCTTAATTCTGATCTCTGCCTCAAATCTTCCTGATGTGTCACTGATTGCATTTTTCTATGGCAACAGAAAACCCCTGAAACACTCCATCGACAGCTTGGACGAATTCTTTTTTTTTTTTTAAAGCTCAGTGTTTTTCCGAATGAAGGCAGTAGGAAATTTGTGGTCTGAGAGCATTTATATACTGACAATCCAATTATTTCTCCTTACTGTAGGCCTTTGTCTTTCACACAGGAGTGCTGCGGCTGATTTTAGAGCCAGTTGGAACCTCGGGCTGATAGGAAGACGTATGACAGATACCAAAGTCTGAGGCATAGAGGATAACAATGATTCATTTGCGGTATAAAAATATTTGTGTCTCCATGTTGGTGTGACAGTGTTCTGTACGTTTCTTGTTCTTGCTTAGAAAAGTGCTTCTACTTTGGAATTCTGAGTCATCAGAAAATATTGTCTTTAAATGGGAATATTTTTTTTCCCCTCATGCCTTTCTATCTTTCCTCCCTTTTCTCTTTTCTCTCTCTTTCTGTTTCTCTCACACACACACACTTGTATCCCTCCCTCCCACTTTCCTCCACTGTCACCCAACTATGACTCTATTCAGGGCCCGGTCCCCAAACTGTCACTGTTAATCAATCATTAATGACAGGAGGCAAACTCAAAACAAACTGCTATAACAACTGACATGAAAAGTGCATGTCTGACTTTGACAGGTTTGATAGGTTTGACTAGTTTGACGTGTCTGATGGTCAGCACCGGCCAGCGTCTGACCACAGTGAGAAATAGAGGAAGGACTGCTTGGAGGACCTTGAATAGTCCGGAGTCCCTTTTTGGAAATGGTATAAAATAAACAGTGTAAGTAGTACAAAGCCCACAGGGGCTCTATGCTTTATTTAATAAGAATGTTAAACTCAAAAAATGTCCTAAAGGCGGTGACGCGCACTTGACTCAGAACTTTAGAAGAAGTTTAGTCATGAAGAAGTAAAAAGGCCCACAGCCATGTGAGGGTACTGAAATAGAAATCAGTGTCAATTCTAGCTGATGGATGTAGACTGACTTTCTTTTAAAAAATAAATAAATAAAAGCAGCACCTGTTACCCTCCACATAATATGAACGTAATAGATCTTACTTGCCCTGTGATGAGGAGAAATAGATTATGCTACTATGATGCCAAAACCTTAGCCAGGATTTTAGAAACTCTAAGATCCTGCGAATTTCCCCCACACCCCAAAAGCCTGCGCGTATGTTTTCTCACTGTTCCATTATATTTTCATGTCAAATTCAACTCCCCATGTAGTCTTAATATTTGTGAGCCTTCTCGAAAAAGCTGCACCTGCATCCACCTGTGGGCTCTGACTGTGTTCATTTAGAGGGGAAGTTATAATCACTCCCCACTCCACACTGTTCTGTGTGTTTTCTGGTGAGGAGTGAAGAGGTGAGAGCACCAAACATCTACGCTTTCTATTCTACAAACACAAGATAATCTATCCCTGAAATCCCTACTATGTTTTTTGAATCACTTATTTTTAAACTAAAACTGTCAAATGTAAAGATGGTGAGTCTAAAAAAAATAACATGAGTTTTTTTTTCCATCCTTCAGTGTATAATTTATCTCCCCAGGAAACAAAAATAATACCTTCCAATCTGACAGAATGCGTAAATAACAATTTCTCAAACCAGTAATAACCAAGCATCAGTGTTGCTTGCACCTGCTCTGGGAATAACACTCCCAACTTCTTCACACACCTCCTGGCCTTTCATCTACTGCCTCGGACGCACGGAGGCGCTAGATCACTTCAGCCATCGATCCCGTCCCCTGCATTGACTTGTACAATTTGAAACCAGACTGCAACTCATTCACACACACACACACCTCCTTCCCTCTCTCTCTCTCTCTCTCTCTCTCTCTCGCCTTCCCTTTAGCTGCATGTCGCTCAGTCAGTCTGTCAGTCAGTGGAGTGGTCCCTGTCCGCTGCGCCTGCGTCCGCCTCCACAAGCCTCTCCAAAAGCCGAGACGCGCCACCGCCGCCGCCAATGCGGGCATGACACACTGGCAGCAGCAGTAGTGGGCTCCCGTCAGCCCGCTTTTAAGCAGATTACACGCGGAGAGGAGGAGAAATAAGAGTGGAAGAGAGCGAAGTGACTAATTTCTAGCCCCGCCGCGCGTCGAGAAGAGTGGAGGAGTCAATGGCAGGGGCACAGCCTGGAGTTCATGCGCTGCAGCTCAAGCCGGTGTCCGTGCCCGAGAGCCTGAGAAAGGGCAACAAATTTATGAAATGGGATGATGTAAGTAAGAGCCCGGCACCGAATCGTTTCTTTTCTTCTTTTGTCGCCACTGTAGGGTAGATTTCTGCACGCTTTCCTTTGCATGCATGCACCGCTCGGATGGATTACACAATATGTATGTAGGCTACTCCATGCAACAGTGGCCAGTGGATGTAGATTGCCTGTGGAGACCGCACTGACAGGGTGGGTGGGTGAGGGGGGGCTGCCTGCCTGCTTTTGGATCGCCGGTCAGTGCTGTTAAGAGACGCAGCAGCTGTAGTGTCTGACTGACATGTGCTTTGTTTACAGTGCCCAATTTGCAGTGTGTGTGTGCGTGTGTGTGCGCAAGTGGGTGCACAGTGTCAGAATGTGTGCACTCCTCCTTAGATCAGATTGAACATATGCACTAAGCCCCCCCCTCACTTCCTCCCTTTTTTTATCAATTAACTACAATTAATAAGTGTATCGAGGCTCAGCACGATTATTTATTTTATTTTATTTTTTTTTGCTTCTGTTTGTTGTTGCTTTGCTTTGTTGTCACTCGCCCGCACCACTACAGTGGAGCTGTAGTGAAAGGACCTTGATTAAAATTGATTGCACGCTGCTGGTGAAAACACAACAGTAGTAGCCCTTTAACAGACGAGCTATGGCGCACTGCACCCCCACCACCCCAAAACAGCCAAATCCACACTTTCTCCTTAATAATCTAGGGTGGAGGTTTAACACACGTGTCTGTTGCACAATCTGACCTTATTATACTTAATGGCTATTTTCATCTCCCTGGGCTCTCCGTATTCTGAGAGGGACCCTTTGTGATGCTTGTTTCACACCTCTCTGCAGCTCACCTCGTTTCGCATTTCTCTAGGTTTTCTCCAAACCTTGATGTCTCTTGATTGTGTTGTGAGCACGCTTTTTACTGCATGCAAAGTCAGGATTACTTTTATTCTGGGGGAATGAGTTGCTCTTTTTTTTTCTTTTTCTTTTGCATAGCTGGAAATGGGGCCACCTGCACCTGCCTATTCACAATAAGTTCACTGTGCAGTTGTTGCCCCCTGCCAAAGTGCTGATAAAAGAAGGCTCAAATCTAGTTAAACATCACATGGTGTTTAAATCATATATGCAGATAAGACTGTGTATGCTGGTTTTATATACGTGACATTTGGAGATGTAACTTAATGAGGTCACCCTTATAAATGCACAGTGAAATAATCACGTTCACAGAGCAGGTGATTCAAGCACAGATGGCACCAGTGGATGAGTGTTATAAGAGTGTGAATGCAGGAAAAATATGCACTCTTGCAGACCTATCACTCTGTCAATCATCAATCTTATCCTTAAATATGCGAACTTGAGTGTTTCCTTTGCAAATAATTACTATTGAGCGCTCACCCCTCCAGATCTCTGGCTGGAATGGTTTAATAGGGGGGAGGGTGTGTGAGGTGTGCGTCTGTTTCCCCTAACAGCCATGTTTGTGTGCTGGAGTTTGTGAATGTGGGCCTATCTCCAGAACCAAATGCCCACCAGGCCTTTCCTGTGAAAACACATACCCTCAAACACAGTCGTATGCACAGATAACTTTCATTTCCCATCCACTCCTTCCTTCCTCATTCCCCTCTGTATCACCCATGGAAAGAATCACAGAAGAATACAGAGACAGGCCGAGAAAGAAAAAAAAAGCTGTAATAAATTACCAGCGAAAAGGGATTGAATTAAATAATTTTCCTCTTATCGTGGCTTCGGATGTTGGGCTCCACTCGTAACCTCTCCCAACAAGGAACTGTACAAGCAATTCAAATATTCAAATGCGTATGCCCAGAGGGGATTTTTTTCTTTTGGTCTCTGTGAAAATGACAGCTTTTGTCTCACAGCTGAACAGTCAGTGGCAACAGAGAAGGTGGAAAGTTTTGTTTACCGTGTATGGACGGCATACTCTGTATGAACAACAGCCGTGAGTTTTCGGGAGCAGAGTGTCTGAAGCGGTGAGGAGATGCGCCGCAGACTTCGGCACACAGCGCTCAGCAGTTGACTGTCTGAAAAGCACAGAAGAGCAATCAGAAAACCTCTCGAAATGCTTGTGAAACGCTCGAAGTCCCAGACCTCCCCAACCTCCCTCACACAGATACACACACACACACAAACACAGCTTGGGCTTTTTTTGTTGTTGTTGTTGCTGCCACTTGCAGACAACTGGCTGCTGCAGTGGCTCATGAAATACATGCTTGTGGTTTAAGACACTGCTTGGGTTGTGTTATTATTTGTCAGCGAGTTGAAATGGCACATTCAGCATCAATGAGTGCCATAATGCGAGAGGGTGGAGGAAAGGCAGACACCCAGCCTCTAGGAAAGGGACCCTTCATCTTAAAGATCACTGACAGGGGTTGGTAAGATGTAAAATAGTAAAGATGATGCAGCATCCATGTAAACAGATTTTTTATAAGCTCTTGCTTGTATCAGGTCCTTTTGGTCTGGTGTCGATTGAATAAGATATCAGGCTCCACAGGGGGGGCTAAAATCCCTTTAAAGTAGTTGAATATGTCATTAGCATACAGAACAGAAATATGCTGAGCTCAAATCTCTCTAACACACCCCCTCAGGTGATGGATAATGGTACAAACTCTTCACAAAAAAAAAAGGCTCCTGCCCAGGATCAGTTCCCTCAGGGTGCTGGCACTTTTGCAAGTCAGTCACTAATCGCTTCTTAATTCAGCAAAAAAGCAAGCTGCCGCCGCCGCCTAATGTAAAGTCAAAAATAGTCAAATGACAATAAAAAGCACGAGAATACAAGTGCCACTCAGGAGGCAGCAATTTCAGTGAATCACTCTGAAGTCTAATCCACAATGTTACAAGTACTTATGTTTTTAGTAAATGTGCGGACCCACGAGGGAGACGTTCCCTAAGAGTCCATAATGGCTTAATGTGTTTGTAGTGTAGTGGTGGCCATGGAGCGTTAGGACATTAAGAAAGAAGCTGGTGAAAATGACTGCTCTCACATCATTAGGCAGATCCCCACTGCTCTCAGGCCATCTTCTTTGTCTCTCTCCGACACCACAGACGATCCATCAGTCGCCACGTCTCGCCCGCCGAGTGCATTCTTGACTTGGTTTATTTAAAATATATGTAATATATGTAAAAATGATTGGATCGACTCATTATCGTTTTATAAACGTTGCTTTAGGTGTCTTCACGGCGGATGGGATAGAGGGATTAATCTGCAAATATGACATTGGGGGAAAAAAAATGGCTCGTAACTTGGTAACGTGGAGATCAGAGATACAAGGCTACAGTTGTTATAAGACTCAATATCTAAGAACCGCGAACATGAGGCTTTTTTTCTGCCCTCGGGCTGTAAGTACTGCATGTGTATGCTGCATGCGTTCAGTGGAATGAGCCGTGTCTTTTGTCATTCAATCAAGCCTGAAAAGATTGTGCAGCCATGTCAACACAACCAAAACGATCGCTCTTGAGTCTCTAATAGATTTCACAGGAATGGTGGGTTGCCATAGCAAAACGCCACTATTGCAAAATGCCTCTGATGCGGCAGTTTTCCCTACTCACATCCCTTTTGTCTTCCTCAATGTTTCCCTCTGTATTTTCTGTTTCTCCTTGGGTTCATAAACAGGTGGATTTCAGTGTTGGTCAATCATGGAGCAGGTGTACCAGGTCCTGTAGACTGTGACTGTCTTATTTAGACAGGATGAAATGATTTTAGAGTGCTAATAACTGTCTGCACCTCAGCACAGACCCCACCGCCGTCTGCCAGCTCCCAGCTCAACTCTTTCATGATATCCTACACTGCAAATCACATAGGGTCGCACCGAAATATGACAAGCTCGCAGCAGATGCAGACCATTAGTCCTCCAATGCTGTGATAGGGACATCATTAGAAGCTTCATGAAGACACTTTGAAGATTTTCTCACTCCGCACGGCAAATGTGGTTTCCATCTCTCTGATCTCGCAGCCACGGCTGATTGAGGAGGACAATATGCTACTGTTCGGCTGAACCGCGGCCACTGCGGGCACAAAGCAAAGGCTCTGTCTTTTTATAGAAGCATCCAATAATATCTGGCGTTGCCATGTATGCCTCAGGGTCAAACTGCGTGTGTGTTTGTGTGCGTGAGGCTCGAAGCCGTCTGTATGTGGGAACTGTGGGAAAGCATTTGTCTGCTACTAGAGTGGGGAAAATGGAAACATCAGCTGTGAAACTACCTGCAGTTCATGATTGCAGTTGCCTCAAACACACACACACACACACACACGCCAGACTCCTTGGTCATTTGTGGTGAGGCCAGTTCATGGCAGGGAAAGTACCGTAGAAGGAAAGGATTGTGTGCATGCCTACAACATAAACAGGGCTTTTGATGTCATTTCAGATTCTGGTATGCATGTGGTGTTACAAAAAACTAGGCTTTAATCCTGGGAAATAAATTAATTGGCTTTACTCAGACAGTATGCTGCCATACACACAAAAGCACACGCTCATGTAAAAACACTGACTCAAACAGGGATACGCAGACATGAGCAGACACACACATTGACTCCAGATGTCTCTTTCTTTGTTTTTCTTTCAGGATTCAACCACTGTGACCCCGGTGACTCTGACGGTCGACCCCAAAGGTTACTTCCTGTATTGGACCGACCAGAACAAGGTGAGACACCGCACAGCAGCTCCAGTGTCTCAGTCCCGTGCGGCCTTGAAGGTTGCGCTCGTAAAAACACGCAGCCCCAACTTTTTCATTCGTAGAACGCATTCAGATCAAAGATTAAATTCAAGCCATGAAAACCAAATTTAAAGCCTATTAAGCAGCAAGGCACCACGCAGCGGTTTATACTCCCTTGAGCCTAGATTCATTCAAAGTTTTCACAGCAGCAATAATCGCTTTCCTCCATCTCAGTTTTGAAATGTTAAACATCAAATTAGCATAATGGTATGAGGAAAACCATACAAGGTGTTCCGCTTTTTTTTTTTGCTCCTCTGTTTGCTGCATATTTTTCACAGAGATGTCTCCAACAGAAACTCCTGATGTGCCAACACACTCTCGTCGAAATGAAGGAGGAAGCTTTTGTTTCTCCACAGTGCAATTCTTGGCCCGAATGCTCCTATTGAGTACAGAGGGAAGTAGACTAAAGTATGAGGAACTTTGATGTCCACCGATTTGGATAGGTGAAAGTAAAAACACTTGTCCGTTTGTCTGGCGTGAATCTGAGCAGGTGTCAGCAGAAGACAGAGTGTGCAGCTGTGGGCGCAATTGAAAATATTAGAATAAACCTTTGTGTTTACCAAAACTTCATACAATATGTTCTCGCCTCCCAGTGTGGATCAGCTGTCGGGGCGCTGATTTACTTGAATTATGTCGCTGTGGAATGCCGCCATGCTTCAGGCTCGGAAAAGCTGGTGCATTACCCCGACAAAGGTATAATTTGTCCACACATTTCACAGACAGTTGCCTGACGCTATCCAACTTTGTCATGTACCGCTGTCATTTGCATGATCCAGTACTTATTACCATGGCAACACCATTACAATTCTGTGGTGGCCACGTTAGACATTCTAGTGGTAATAATTATCATGCCACACCTAGGATTATTAGAGGAGGATCAGAAGCTCGCTGGGAGGTGTTTAAGCACTTGGAAATTGCCTGAGTGGAACAGACAGACCCCAAGCAAGATTAATTAATGCATATATTTTTATTTTTATTTATATTTTTATTTGCAATTTTCGGACATTGTGACGCTTTACAGGCCGCTTTCAGGATTTATCTATGTATTTGTTTTACCATTCCTGACACGTTTGAGTTTTAGGGTGTGAATGGCTTCCAATTAGCTCGTCTACTTCCCATTTTTTCAGTGTGCGCTGACCCGTCTTTCATTCATAATCTGAGAAGCGCTACCAGTTTGCGAGGTTCTTCCCATCCATTTTTGACTTAAGCCAGTAAAAGAGCAGTGCCAAAAAAAAAAAGAAATCTGAACTGCTGCACCTGCAGTGCCGAACTCAATACCTGTGAGAATATTCTATAGTGCATTGTGTTTATCCTCCTCTCCAGTTATGGCTTTTCAAGACATTTCAAGACTTTCATAATAACCAGGAACAAGCTTGCGAAATCTAAGAAACTAGATGCTATCAGATCCGCTAACCTTGTCGAGCATGTGACTTCCTTTACGTTTAACCTTTGAAGTGTGTGCATAATTTGCAGAGGCTGTTCCGGTTAGGTCAAGTTGCTGTTTGTTATGTCGCTATGCTTATTTATTTATTTATTTTTTTTTTTTTGTACAGCTCGAGTACAAGTCTGCCTATCCCGCACCTCTATTCTTTAAAATCCAATCAAGCTCCAAACAGCTCAATGGCCCTAATGTGTTCCTGTTCTATTTGTGGGTATGACTGTATCAGCAACAGCAGTGAGAGGTAGACTAATTAATAGCTACCATTGATTTTATGTTTGCCCAGATGAGGGTATTTCGCTGCAGCCATGCTAGAGCATAGACAGGAGTGCTGACCGAGACTTTACCTCTGTGCATGCACCTCGATATGCGATCGCGCACATACCCACGTCAGTTATGAGTGTACCACTGCTACTGTTTGGCAGGCAGAGAAAGGATGCTGTTATATTGGCAACGTACTGTAAGGTAATACACCAAAATATATGCGGGAAAAGAGGGGATGTCTTCAGGGCGTACATTGAGTTCTGCTCAACAATCCATAAGGAAAGACTTCCCTCCCTCGACAGGGAAAGAGAGACAGACAGATAGAAAAACAGAGGACCACTTCTGATGTCTGGCTTGCTTGTGTGTGCGATGTGTGTGTGTGTGTAAAAGTGTGTGTCTGTGGTCAGAGATAACAAGCATTGAGTGTGATTCTCCACTAAGAATTGCGAGAGGCTCTTTGGCATCAATTCGTCATTATTTCCTGTGCCTTTGTCATAAGGCGAGGATTTTGAATGATGAGGCTTTTGTGTGTGAGCGCGTGTGTGTGTGCGTGTTTACATGTGTGGGAGTCTGCTCTGTCTCTCAGCATCGAGAGCAGTCCTGCCACACAGATAATAACTCAAATTGATACCTAGCACAGCCCGGACAAAACTCTATTAGGGCATAAAGAAAGACACCCGCTATATTCCTCAGTGCCACAGTCAGCACAGGAGCGTGTTTGTACGTGTTTATAAAGACGTCTCGTCTCGTGTTGTCACTCACGTTTATTCATCGCGGTGCCGCACATCTGTTCGACAGGCCCATTTAAACAGGCTACGATGTGGTGTCCAGTTGTTATGTATGTGTTTGTTAGAGACCCAGTCTGATGGCCTGCAGAGTAAAAGCATTCCTCAGATTCTTCAGAAGCACAGCAGAACTGTACTTGGTGTGCCCACTGCGCTCACTTTCAAACAGACATTGTCACTGAAGGATACAGTTTTACTATTTACTGTATTTTCAGCTGTACTATTTATCGAAGGCCGTGAACCAGTTTAACACCTCATAAAATTTGTATTTGAGGAGTTTTTCCTCCTTGAATAGGAACAAAAACATTTTTATACAATGAATGTTTTTCTCTGTAAAGTTATTTATGGACTTGTGCTGTGTAAAATACAATTTTAAGGCTATTCATAGTGTGTGCGAGAGCTGTGGTCATGTGACTTGGACTTGGATGAATCTGAGCGCTTAAGACTTCACATTACAAAATCAAAAGGGACATTTGCCCTGACTTCAGCACCAATGACTTGTGACTCCACATGGACATTAGCCTTTTGACTCAGAGTCTCTTGACATCCTCCCCGATTTTAAAACAGTGGCCAATGACATGGCAGCGAAGGGCGTCTCTGGCGGTGCACATCAGCAGACAGGCAAAAGATGGACTTTAACTTTCAAATATAATGTCTCTGCTGTAGTGAACGGCCCAGATAGCACAGATGAAAACTGAAACTGTCAGATGAAATTTGTGACGAAACAAACAGCCTTAAGTTGAGGCTGTGAATTAGTCAACTCTGTATGAAATCGATTTGCATGAAAAAAACAAACATAAAATCAGCGAGACAATCTTTTATTATTAATGAACAACATGCAATGTCTTAGTTGTCAGTCATTGTTGGGTGGCCAGCAGTGTAATCAGCATAACGTTGCTAATTCCATAATGACTTTAGAACTCGAAAAAAACAACAACTTTAAACACTTGGGACTTGACTTGAGATATTATAATAGAGACTTGAGACGAAATTGTGACTTGAAAACCGGTGACTTTGTATACAGAGTGTTGGCGTGTGACTGAGGCGCAGAGAGGGGAAGGCTGATAGAAAGACATTGCTGTTAATCCCGAGGTTTTTCCACTCATGTGTTCCTCTGCCAGAGTCTTATCCAGTGGTGGATTTCAGCCATGTTTTAAGGTCAGAAAAGGCAAAGTTTAGTTTTGACGGCCGCGAAAACTCAATGTCACATCTGTTTAGGCGTGATGTTCTCTGCCTTTTTCTCTCTGGCCAGCCTTTTAGCCGATGACTCAAGACTCAAAGATTCCTCTGGTTTCATCTTGATGCCTTTGTTGTAGATGCAGGTAAGTCGTGTTGACAATTCGGCCTCAACTTCAAAAAGATAGTCTTGCCTGGAAGACCTGTCAGAACCGCGATAAGATACTTTTATTGATCCTTCATTGAAGCCCGCGAGACAAGCTGAGACATCTTGGTTTCAGAGATAAGCGTCATTTGATTGTTCCTCCCTCCGCTAGTGGACGCTTGCCAAAACAGGAGTTTGAACATTGCCCCGCTTGTTAAGGATAGTTAATATTGTCTGATATAGATGAATGGTATTATCTCTCTTCCTCCTCCGTGGGTACAAACAGGTGCAAACTGAGTGGATTCTCGTGCAACGTGAGCTCCACTTCTGCGCGCTGCTGTATTTTTAAACAGGGCACTGCAATGTAAACTCCTGCGGTCATAACTCTCCCATGTTTGTATGTGTTTGGTCCAGAGTCCATTTGGCTGGCTTTTTATGTTTCTGCGTGCTCTCTCCTTCACCTTGAAAGATCCGCTGTTTTGAACACACACACACACACTCATGTGCTTTCACAGGCGGAGGAAGAAAGCTTTGACAGCAACAACAGTGATGGTGATGATGGCGCTGACTCCCGATGATGCTCTTGACGACAGTGACCATGGCACCATCGGCAACAATAACATCGGTAGCAGAACAGAAACGTGTGTCAGCCAAATGTAAATGAATACCATGCCATGACCTTATATCAACATATTCCCACCCTGCATTAGAAATGCATTAACTACAGGGAAGAGGAGGTCACTGCATCCTCAAGAGTAGCACCATGAATCAGCAAAACAGATTTACAATTTAAATGCAGACACATTGTAAGACCTCTCTGGTACTTTCCCTCACTGGAGGAAATGTACACTACAAATAAGAACAGGGAAATTGAATATACTTGTAGCTTCCTTGTTCAGAGTTCCAAATAACTCTTCATTTGTGAGTTTTGTAACACTTATGCATCAGTGACTTTGAAATTGGCAATTACACTGTGTTACCACAGTTTGTTCAACTGTGTTGGTGACAGATTAGCAAATTTGTTCAGCGCTGCTATTTTGAGAGTATGATTGTTTGGCTTCTAACAAAGAAATCAGAAAGAAAACCATCCCCAGCATGCCAGCATGAGTTACTTGACGCGATCCTTTATTGTAATGACATTAGTCACTATTTCCGTCCTCCACCACGGTTGGCTACTTTACATATACCACTTACCATGGTAACCAAATATCAACCTGCGCTATTTAGATCCAGCTCATTTGACAACATTTACATACATGTGTACATCATGCTAACAAGCCCACATGCATTAGCAGCACACACACCAGTATCCAACTCAGCACACCCATATCTGCAGCAGTGACATATGAAGGCACCTACACACAAACACACACACCAACATTCCTGTAATGTCCATCCCGGAACAGGTGCATCTTTATTAGGTTAAAAATAATTTCTGCTCCTGTTGGTTGCTTTCAAGGGGAGGGACTATGCAACACTGAGAGGCGGACTGACTCAGTCAAATTAACAGCCTTTTGGTTTAGTTGCCATGGTTGCCATGCGACAGCACACACCTTGGAAATATCACATTCTCTTTCGGCCCCCGCTCATATTCTGGAGAATGTTGCCACCTTGAAACTGATATTATTGTTTCCGTGTGTGTGCATGTGTGTGTGTTTGCATATGTGAGTGTGTGTGTTTGCATTTGTGTGTGTTCCTGAGCAGGCTGTGGTTGTAACAAAAGGTTAAATGCTTTCTCTCAGGAGAGTTATGTTTCAGCAGTGTGCCAGTTTCAGGACATTCACTGGACAAGCACTCGGCATATGGCATTGAATGATGTTCAGAGGTGAAAGACAGTTCACCCCGGGCCAAAACCAGACTCACACAGTTGGCAGCTGGTGTGTGTGCGACATTTTTGAATGAGCCTCGAACTGACCTAATCCAGAGCATGAGTAAGGCTGTTTTGGGTTCGTGTTAAACCAAATGCACACTTGATGCGCAAACACACACCCTCTTCTCTCCGCTCTGCCGTAGCGGAGTTCTGTTTCCCCCAACACAGCAATTTTCTGTGATTACCGAGGCTGCTGCTCCTCCACCTCCGTCAGCACTATATGGTGGTGAGAGACAAGGCATAAATCTGCAGCCAATCTACTGAAAGTGAATTGTGACCTCTGCCAAGTTATAGCCTGGCACACAGAGGCCATATTTAATCTGCACCAGCGGTGAGAGAAATCGAGACAGACAGAAGAGCAGGGGAGGGAGGAACAAGGGGAAGAGGATTGTGATGATTGGGATGAAGAATTTTTGTTTCATTCTGTTTGCAGTTCATTCTTCTCTTGCTCATCTTTCTTCCATATGGCCCAGCCATTCAATCACCTGATTTCATCATTAAGCCTTTACACCGTTGAATATCAAGCAGACATGACTATTAAGCCATGATTTAGCTACGGCCCAGTGAGAGCCGCCCTTTGTCAAGCATTGCTATTAATGACAGCCAACTCATGAAGGTAACAAATGGCTGCACAGTATTGAATCCAGAAATCATCCTCCATACTACATCCTGGATCATCAGAACCAGTTTGACAGACACACCTGTCATTTCAGTTGCATTTTGGCATTTTTTTTATTTTCATAGAAGCACAGTTTTATAGCTGCAACAACTAATTTGGTTAATTTGGTAGTCACATAAACTGGCAAAGTTTGGTTTGGTTGCAGTTTGACACAACAGATCTGCTCAGTTTAATGAAATCTTTATTTTGCCTGTTTATTTTGTGTAAAAGTGTAAAGTTAACCATAGTTAGCTAGCACTCTTGGGAACAGCAGATGCCACACATTTAAGTGACACACGCAGCACAACTGATTGTCACTTTGACAGATTAATTATCTGTTCTCAAATCAATTTCTCTTGTGTCTTCAGTCCAGATTTCCATTATTAAACAGGCAAATTTACAAATACAGAACCAGATAATACTTCACCCTCACATAATATTGCTCCCTTAAACACTGGGTCCTCGGTTAATATCAAACTTAAAAAACAAGCTGTTCATGAGATTGTCTCCTCATGAAAGCAGCTTTCCATGCCAAGCAAAATGGCACAGATAAGGTGTTCAGACAGCAACGTTACCTACAGCCGCCTGGAGAAGGTTAGGCTTTGTAATCAACACTGAATGGCTTACAGAAAAAGGTCAGGGCAGGGTTATTGATATTGGTCTTAGATGGTGCCGTCCTGAACCTTTATAGATGTTATTTATGGGTTTGAAGGAGCTGAACAGAAATTGTTGTCACCGTGGCACTTAAATATTATGACAGTTAAGCGGGACACTCCATGTCGCGTTGCTGGGAGCAGCAATTTCACAGATTTCCATCTTCCAGTTTTTATTAGGTGGTGAGAAAAAGCTTGGCTCAGAGCACCTGCCCTAAAACAAGAGAATGTAAACTGTTGACCCGTCAGCTTAGCAGGGCAGAGCTGTGATTTAGAGACGGTGGCCCGTGTGTGAGTGAAGCTCTCGTTATCAGAGGTGAGAGTCAAAAGCAGAAAGAGAAAAGTGTTAAAAGAAGAAAAACGTTGCCAAACTCTTTTGGATTAGCAGTTCCTGGGTGACTTCAGAAGGCTTTGTTTGCGCTTGAGTTAGCCCTGTTTTCCTCTTTGAATTCTGATTAGGACTTCTTTTCCACTGCGCTGTGCTGGTCTACGGGTAGACAAATACAAGCATGCGCACACACACACACACAAAATACAAAATAGCACTGAGGAGGAGGAGGGACATGGTTCTGTTCATTTCCCCTCCAGAACAACTAGAGTCTGTTCACAAAACTCGGAGCTGCGGATCCGGAAAAAGGGCTTTTTTTTGTCCGTTTAGAGCCTTTTGACTGATTAAAGGCTCCGCTGGTGCCAGCACTGTTCAGTGCGAATCTCAGCGCCTTGGCTGCCAGCACTGACTAGGCAGCTCAGACCCCCTGGATTCAAGTGATAAGCTTAACCAATCACATGGCTCGTAAATTATGTCAATGATGCAGCAGCGACTGAAGGGGTACCAGTTTCAGTGACAATATGCAGGGGTGTGCAGAGGTTGAACAAAACAACAGGGATGCCTTAAAGTGTAATGCAATCCCATGCAATAGCGTTGCAATAAATACCTCCTTTGTGAGGCTGAGTAAAGTGTGTGTACACTGGAGTTAATTTTATGGTAAGATATTTCTTTTATTTTGCCCACTCTCTGCACTCACACCCTCAGTGTTGCAACCAACACCTCTAAACGTAATGTTGACTTTGATTACTCAGACTGATATTTAATGGATAATCCCAGTATAATTTTAGTATTTCCCTGTCACTGTTATTATAGCCCATGAGGTGGGTTGTATTGTTGAGATAGTGAAGAAACTGCTGAAGCTACTGCTGACTGTCCCGCCGCATGTTTGTCTTACCTCCTGTACCAACCTATAACTACTTAAAAAAAAAAAAAATCCATTGTAAAAAATCTATTGCACAGACCTTCTGCTTCAAAATGTACACAATCCTTTTTCGAACATGACTTTAATAATGCTGCAATTTGATTGCTTTTGCAGTCGTAAGCAGACTGTACCATTCTTTGTGCAGTAAATATGAAGAGATCATTGTGTGTTTTCGCCTCTCGCTTTGGCACTTAACTTGCTGAAAAGTGGGGAAAGACAAAATGAGTTTGAGTTTTTAATTGGAAGACACACACATCATTTAAAAATAATCATTTAATGGCTGTAATGTCAGTAATACTATTACAGCCTGCTCGAAATTTATGTTCAGCTCAACGTTCAAGATTTATGTTGTACATTCGGACGGCCCTGTGTTGTGTGACGCAACTGATAGAAAAGAAGGCCGTGTGGCTGTAATTCATTACAGTGCTCCAGTGGATTTACTTCTGATGGGTTACATTATAAGAAGGTAATGAGTCATCTATAAAAACAAAGATATATCATATAAAATACTTACTGTTAGACTAAGTACCCAGGACAACAGCTCATATTGGCCCAATCAATGGTGTTCTGTCTGACTGGCTGTTTAAAATATGACAGCAGAGTGAAGAGGATGATTAAGCTTGTCATTGTCTCATGGGTCCAGGTATTTATAACATTTATGCCGGCCCATTTCTGGGCTGCTTATTCAATGATCTCTATTATGCTGATTCCTTTCATCTGACACAGTTCACACAGAATGCAGCTCGACGGCGAGCGCTCTGTGTTTGTACGACGGAGGTGTTGCACGCAGTCACGGGAGGAGTAAAGCAGAGCGGCAGAGGGAGAGTGAACGAAGGATGAGAGACTTACCTTGGATGAGGATGACTCAAATAATTACTCTGCCTTTCTCTTTAGCTGTCTTGTTCCACACACTTGAACATCGTCAAAAAAAAAAAGAAACCTCCACTCTTATTTCAGGCGTAAAAAATTTAAGGATGCCTTTCCGGTGCCAAGGAAAGGGCTTAATGAAATTTTGATGTGGAGCACTGAGATGTATGGTTAACGGTGATGCCGGTAAATTGACTTTATCTCTGCTTCAATAGACTGCAGTCAGCTGAAAGGTCTGCCTCTCTCTCACTTGCCCCGTTTTTATTCAGTTCTGTCTCTGTCTACACTTCTGTCTGTCTTTCCACTCTCTTGGCACACTCACTGTCATTACAGTCTTTGGGCATGCTGATTACCTCTTCATTATTATCTGCTCGCTTCATATATTGGTTTTGGTGCAATAATAAGATGCATTGCTCTCATGGTGACCCCTATTTCACACCAGTTTTTTTTTTCTTGATGAAATGACAGCTGCTGCACTTTAATATTAAGAAATGTTGTTAAAAGCCAATTAATATAATAATTTTCCAGTGCTCACCAGATTGCCTTTTCTGATCCCTTGCAGCGTGCAAGGAATGAAATGCATGTAATCTATTCCATACACTAAGTCACAGTGCATTCCTAGTTCCATGAGAGTCATTTTATCGCATGCAGTAAACAAGCTGATCCAAATGTGAACTTTGAACATTTAAACCTTTATCATAAAATGTCAAAAGTAAAGGTCTGTAGCCTATAGGCCCCTGGGCTGGAGTTCGGAGTTGTCACTCTGATACAGCCATGATTTGAATAGATTTAAATGTGCAGCGGAGGCCAGGCTGCTGTTGTAGCTGTCAGTTAGATATTTGCATGGCTGTGACAGAACTGAGCTGTTGGTTGAGGTCCGCATCACAACACAGTCAGTCAGCTTGTTTATGTGTTGTTGTTTTTTTTTTTTTGTTTTTTTGCCTCTGCATCAGGCTAGCAAATGCCACCAAGCTCAGCCACTTAACACTGCACATGGTGGTGAGCGAAAACCAAATCATAATGTTGCATCAAGACCAACTGGGGGGGGGACACAATGAATGAATGACACAAATGGGTGACCTTTGATTTACATTTACATTTACAGTGTCTTATTCATTTTTACACGCAAAACAAAGGACTTTTGTGAAGACTAAAGCGTGAGAGAATAAACCTTGCCACCTTCACACCACTGCACACGGGATGTGGATGACATCGTTGAGTTTTCAGTTTCAGAAAGTTTAAAAGTTAAAAATTGCCTGACAATGTCATTCTAAGTAGTGAATACCACCCTACTGAAAAGAAGTGAGTACGAAACAAACATATACCAAAAATAGAGCGATACAGTGGTGTGAAAGTGCTCACATGAAAATTGCTGTTTGTAAATTAATCTTTTTTTTCTTCTACTGTTTATTTACACTCTTGTGATTCTTGATGAGATGATGGCTGGGTATTGACTGTTACAGTCACTGTCAATAAAATGTGTACATCAGCGGTTTTGTTTGGTGACCTGACATTTTGATCGCGGGGTCAGAAATCCGAGGCTCCAAGTTGGTCAGAGCGGTTTATAGATCTCTGATAACTGTTTCTCTGAGTTAGAGCGGGTACTATTATCACTGGCCAGGATGGATGAATTAAATCTCTCAGTCATTGATTTGCTCTATTAGTTTTAATTATGCTAAATCGATTACAGTAGAGAATTTATAGACTAGACATTTAAACGCCAATGCCTCTAGTAAACCAATATTTAAAATTTGCGAGGACAGTGTCTTATGAGTCAACTGGTGCACAGAGAGACTCTCTCTCTCTTCCTCTTTTCTTCTTCCGTTCCCCTTCCCAGCACTTCAAACGCTAACCCGGCCCAGTTGCCATGACAATCCAATCCATGCAGCTTGTTTTTTGATGCCGCAAAGTACTCAAAACCCCCCTGCTGCTGTGATTTGACTGCCATCGCTGTACCAAGCCAGGTGGCTGCTTTCCTCGGGGAGCCCTTTCAAATAAAGGCATTCAGCCAAAAGACTTTGAAGTCCCACTGTAGACGAGCTCTCAATAAGAGAACTCACTTCCTTCCTGTTTCATCCAGGGCTTTGACTGCGAAGCTCAGACAGAGCACAACCTCATGTTGCTCATCAGTTGGTTTTGCTGTGTCAATGCTGCAGAAGACGAAGAAGAAAAAAAAGAGCGTGATTTATAATCCCCCAATCCAACTAATGTTTTACAGAGTTTTGGTTGTCAAATTGAGGGACTGGGAAATGTTCAAAGTGGCCAAAGGTTTGTCAGCACCCTTTAAAGATGAACCGTAGTTTTAAGACAGGACGCGCACGTATAAATAGATGCGTTTCGTTGTATACAGTGACATTTTTCAAAACAATGCACTGTGAACTTAATTCGTAGCCTCACAGCTTTGAACTAATCCCAGTAAAGCAAATAACCAAGATGAAACCAGACTGCGTTTCAAAAATGAGATTCACGGGCTTGTCCATGTCAAGTTTTTATTCAAAGGCTACAGAGAGAGGATATACCTTCCTTTTGCTGAGCAGTTTAGTTTCCCTTTAATTTCTGTTCTTTGATTTTTTCCGTGCGGGTCAGAAGTTCACCCAGTAATGAAGTTCTCCCATTCTCTTTCTCTTCTCTTTCATCTACGCTGTCGCTGAGAACAGAAAGATGAGAACTGAAATTAAAAGAATATTGAATTCAGAATTGCAGGTCCTCAATTATTCCTTTCTCCTCTGAGGAGTGTTGTAAAACTGACAAAAGGCAAAGTCAGCTTTCATGGCAAATCCCTGATTATTTTGTGTAGCTGCTCTTTCGTGCCAACATTGGCAAAACTGCAATTTTTTGCTTCGCTTAGAACGGAGAGGGTGGATGTTAAAAGTGAAAGAAAACATCCAGTCAACAGTCACAAAACCGTACTCTCAGAAAAGCCATTAACAAGCGACACAAAGGAGCAGAATATCAAATTTAAGAGCACACACTGTCACACTTTCTAGCAGATATATTGTCGTTAGTTTGAAATATATATCAAACATTTGACACCTAAAATAGAAAAGATGATTATCTAAAGGCAGTGTTCCTTTTGCTGTAAACAGTAAATTCATGAATATAAGATTTTAAGTAAGAGAAATGAAATAAAATGTTCATATTTCAAAGTAAACCCTGGTGAAGACCGTGTTTGACTTTGTAGGCAATAAGCGTCATCCAGACGCTTTCGTCATGCTTCTTTCTTGCCGAACAGAAAATATAGTACATTTTATCAATGTGTAGATTGTTGAACTATGTGAGTGGTCAGCAAAAGTATCAGCAGTTTCCTGTTCAGGAATGCTGCAGCATGCTTTCTGCATGTTAATCGAAAAAAATCACAAAGCTTTGATGCCTCAGGGTTAGAGTGGATCAGCCTCACTTTTTTCCTCACAGCACATTTAATAACCACGTATCATGCTATTTGTTCTCGTAACACTGCACATAAGCACTCTGTGTTCATTTATTAACCCTGGTAATAAATAAAGAGCTGTCATTTGTCTTTCTCCCCCCTCCTCTCCTCCTCTTACTGTCCCTCTAATGTTTCAAGCTGGTTTTCTCCATATTCATTGAAAGCCTCAATATTTTTTTTTAATTCATTTTGCTGGAGGAATCAGGGCAGTGGATGGCTTATGCTCAAGTTCCATTTGCTAATAAGGCAATTAGAGGCATTTTTGCTTTCGAAAAATTTCCAGTGCTTCCTGCACATAAACGAATGACCAATTGCTGAAGTGGGCAACCGGTAGGAAGAGGTTTTTAACTCCATTACAAATAGACAAGACTTAGAGTGGTCAGTGAGCTAGTTAAGTGTAGATAATTACAGGGAGCAAAGAGTACTTTTTTTCCCTTGGTCTTGCTAATAATTTACAAGCATGTTTGGGAAGGAAGACTGCATATCTTGTGTTCACTCCCTGAATTATGCGTGTCTCCAATTTAGACAGTTCTCTCAAACAGATTTTACTTTGTGTTATTGATTGCTTTGATACTGTCTAATCGTAATAATTACATTGGATGAGTTTCTGATGTTTAAGAGGGCCGTAATTCCCACCAGCGAGGGGTTTCTGGGTTTTCATGCCACCCTGCTGCTTTTCATTTTAAGCTGAATTCCTTTGTACTCTGCAGCAATTATCTAGCCGCTGTCTCTCCATTTCCAAATGTTCATGTCAGAAAAGCTTATTAACAACACACTGAGGGACTCATTTTGGCCTTTATTGTGAATTATTAACATCTCTGCAAAGATGCACGTACAAACTGAGTTTAAAAAATAAATAAATAAATATTGTCAAAATCAAATAAAGTGCAAGAAAGGACACTAGCTTTCAACATAATACTCTGTAAATGCTTTAATGGGGTTTTGTCCGCTATCACAGTGCCATGTGTATTGTACATTGCAGACGTGACCTGTCACATCAATATACTTTGCCTGGTAAACAGAGTGTTCTGCCACGCAATCACTCTGTTGTCCATCCCCGAAATTCCCTCAGACGCCCCTCTTCCTCTCGCTGCTCCATTTCCGCTCCAGCAACTAAGTGTGTCACAAATGTGGGTCAGTCGCCTTTCTTTCCCCACTAAAGTCAATTCAATTTGGTGAAATGATAAGAAGGTATCAAATTTAAACAGCTTGGAGGTGCTCTGGGGCAAGACAAGAAGCGCAGCAGTCTGCCATACTTAAAATACCAGCTCCTCTCCAAGAGCCTTCCTCGAGAGAGTTACATGACGGGAGGGAGAGGAACAACACCTCGCGCATTAGAGGAGATGGAAGGGAGGGACATGGCGAATTAGTTTTCATCAGTACATTAGCAGACAAGCCAGGGTGGCAGTGAAACCTTTTAGACGTTGCAGTTCCATTGTGCTCGGCTGATGCTCATATTGTCTTTGCATTTGTCACTATTATTTGTATCAAACGCTTTTAGGACCTGTTGACAAAGATGCATAATTGCCTGTGGGTTCTTTGACACTACAGAGAATAAAAAGGCATTTGGCGTCCGAGTAGCAGTGGTTTGTGAGCAGAGCCTGACCGATACATCAGCACGGATAATGGTATAGGCTAATTTGCTGGCTGTTTGGTGTGTTTTGTTCTCTAGCGATGCTGTGGTGGCACCGCTGAAACTAAACACTGACAGTGGAAGCAGAGATGTTTGGGTCTCCTCTCATGAAGGTAGTGTGTTAATGTGGAAGATGACACACTCAAGTTGTCGGCTTGAGGCTTAGCAGTCAATCCAAAATGATGACCTCTGAGAGAGTCAGTGTTTTTTTAGCTGGCCGACTCTACGGCTCATTAGCGGCTCTATGTGAGCAGGCTGTTTGTCTGGATTAATATTATTATTATTGCAGCAGCTGATAACAGCAGAGCCCAGGATGTGTGGTTTTGGTGATTTGCAGGTGAAAATATGTCTGGCCTTCTATAAAAACTAGACAGATCAAAAATTTTATTTGAATTGAAAATAACTCCACTTCTGATTATTGTCTATAGGCTAACTTAAGTTTATCACAGATATATATTATATCAGCAAACGTGTCTATATGTATCAGAAAGTTGCTGTACAGACATAAAAGTTAAAGATATGTTTGATGTCATTTACAAAAACTGTTGATATTACATGTACTGGCCACTATATTGTTTTGTTGGTCTCAAATATCCACCAATATCTGTTTCAAGGATGCTGATATATTTCATGGCCTCAGTTGTTTATCTTTTGTTAACACACAAAGTTTTTAGTTATGCACTTAAGCCAGTGTCCTGTCCTCTAATCTCCCCATCCTCATCCCACTGTATTTACTTATACTAATCAAACTGCTCTCAGTAGAGTTGGGGGAGGTGGAAAGACAACCAGAGAGTGTTTAAGGAAGGATCTTGGAGCAGAATAGACAGACAGAGAGAGGGCCAGACAGCGAGCTTTGCCTGCAGAGAGGAAGTGAAAAATGCATTTCTTTTAGCCATCCGCTTTGTCCTGACTTCAAAGGGCCCATGGATTGCACTTAGGAGGTGTCTAAATGAGGTGATGTGAAAGATGAGAGCCAGGGCCGCACTGTATCTGCCACTGGCAGTGATTCTCAAAGGACTTCAGTGGAGAGCCCGGCAGGCACGTTGATCACTTCCAGCACATAGACTTTAATACAGAGATGTGGCCTGGTTGAATGTACCTTTTAGCCACTGCTGAATGCCAAGAATTTCAGAATTTGTATTAAAACAATTCACCTGAAAAGATCTGGTGAGTTTAATATTACTGTGTTAGTACTTTGTGTCTGTGTATATGTATTTTCTGGTCTTGAATCTCTGGTCTAAATCCATCCTTTCTGTGGACTTTACGTGTGTGTGTGTGTGTGTGTGTGTGTGTGTGTGTGTTTACGCATTCCTGGATGTGTGCAAGTCTGTGTTGCTCACTCTGGGCCTCTGAAGGGGATCTCAGATGTTTCACTGAAGCAGATAAGAGCCATCTACAGCGTGCCTCAAGGAAGCCACACAGATAGAGGATCAGACCTGAATGGTGTGGAGGAGTGAGGATGGTAGAAGACGGAGGAAGGGATGGGGGTAGGGTGTGTTAGCATGTGCGTGTGTGTGTGTGTGTGTGTGTGTGTGTGTGTGTGTGTGTGTGTGTGTGTGTGTGTGTGTGTGTGTCTGGAGGGTGGGGGGTGGGGGATCAGACAAGACAAGATGTGAGCCGTCATCCATCGACACGAGAGCTGCTGTCAAGATGGAAAGAGACAGGAGGGAAGCATGGAGGGAGCGAGGATGAGGAAGAATGGAGGAGGCAGACGTCCAGGGAGAGGATAGGTGAGACAAGTGAGACAGAGAGGCACATGTCTGAGACAGCGGAGGCCGAGATGGACAACAGAGGACAGAACAGGCGAGGGGAGGGAGCAGAACTCCAGCCAGGAGCATAACAAAGACGGAGTGAGAGAGAACAACAGGGGATGATGGACAGATGAGGGAAGCAGCTTTGCTTGCTCTGTCATCCCACTCGGTTCTGCTATCTATCAGAGAGGAGTGCACTCCCCCCTACACTCCATCCGTCACTGTGTATGCAAGTGTGTGTCCGCGGGGTTGTCCAAGATTTGATTGGTCTTGCACGCTCCAAGGAAAATGGTGACCGGCATGAGCCATCATCGCTCTCAGTCCCCGAGTGTTTATAATGACTGAACACGGCAGACACTGCAGATTGATGATAGGGAGGAGTCGGAGCTGCATATGCACAAACATGCGCGTTTCTGCTTATGGAGTTGTGCGAGCGTGCGCGTTACCTGATGTGTGTGCGTGTGCATGCGCGAGCGTGAGCGCGCCCGCTGATGTATAGAACAAAGCTGATGTATAGAACAAAGCTTCCTGCAGCCTTTATCTCAGCATTGGTTGTTTTACGGAGCATGTCGGCTGCTGATAGTCACTATCAGCCTCTGCCACACTCCTTCCGTCGCTTGGCCTTGACTGTTTTTTCCCCCACATAGCCACTCCTCTCGTACACCTTACTTACCGCCTTTCCTGCTTTCTTCCCTCTGACCTTTAATCCCTGTGTCCTCTCCCCATCTGTTTGACCATGCATTCAACTTGAGCTGATTACCTTTATTATCTTTATAACTTAACTTAAATTCATGTTAAAGTGCATCTTACTTGATAATGATATAGCGGAATAAGAACTGCTGTAAACCCAGCAAGATAAACTCTTATCATATTTCTGGACGTGCCCAGGGAATAAACTGATTTTGAGTGTTATCCTGATTCTGACTTGACGGATAATTTAACGGATCCCTTCACGTGCAAGTAAGTCCTGTATTCTGAAAGAGGATTCGTCCACAATCTCTCCAGCTTGCTTACATATTATCCTCACTATGTTACCTGCTAGCGGTGGAGAAAAGTCTGTAGCTACATTTTAAAAACTGGCATTTAGTCTGTGGAAACTTGGCTCAGCAGTCCGTGTTGTAATTGGTGTATGGAGGAGAGACATGGCAACCAATGTGTAGTGAAATTTTACAGAAAAGTAATGGGACATGACTTGAAGGTTGGAACAGGGGAAGGTGCATATTTAGTGACATTTAGTGACAGTGAACAAGTGATTAAGGGAGCAATATAGCGCAAATTTATAGTGTTTAGCATATAGAGTGACAGGCTGCTCATGGGAGATGGTTTTAGTTGAACAGCATTGGTTCAAAACACAAAAAAAATGGCAATAGAACACATTCTTTAGACTACTCCAGTGCATGTCAGCCAACTTTCTCGCAACCTCTCATGTGACAAATCTCTACTTGCATTCACCTCTGTATTTGCTGAAAGTGGCACTATGTCCTGACAGTAATACATGAGATCAGTCTTCAATGGCTCCACCTGCTGCCATTACAGCCATTTGACAAGAATCCATCACGCCCAAATCAGAAGAACCAATTACCACAGAGTATCTGATGGAGCATCAATCCCTGCTCCTCTATAGGGTGTGGGCAGCTCCCCGCCACCTTGCATATAGCAGCTTGGAGCGGATGCAATGGCGGATGCAATGGATAACAATGGACCGGATAACAACGACCGAACAACCAAGCATAAAGAAAACAACAATTTCCAGGAAGTAAACAAGAAAAGCGATGAAGAAAAGCAAGCTAAAAAGAGAGAATTCGATTGGGCGACGCTTTGGAAGCACAACATGAAGAGAGGTGAAGGAACCTGGAAGTTGTACTTGCTCTAATTTTCAAGTTCACTCTCTTCGAAATCTTTAGCTTTAAATGTCAGAGTGAAATTGAGGGCAGGTAAACGTGGAGTGCATCAAAAGCACGGTGGAATTCTCCGGACCAAGGGAACCACGGGTTAGTCCAAGCTTAAAATGAGATGGAGACATTAATGCAGAATTTACGACAGTGCCCAGCCATACTGGGGAGAGTGTGTGTTGTTCCCGCATGTTGGGAGGTGCCATTATGGATCTCTGCATCAGCACAGCACATTTGTCTGCTGGCCGAGATAGTGGACCGTACCCTTTCGAAAACCCAGATATTTCAGTGGTAAAGGTTAGAGATACTAGCGCAATGTTTGAAACACCTCTTTGAGCAGGCACATGAGAAGCCCATACAACTGCACATAGATATAAGGTTTTAGGAATTATACACTAAAGGCCCTGCTTGTGCTTATTCAGGTTTAGAATTGATTTTTTATTGAGAGAAATTTTATATTTGCACAACCAGTAGCCATTGAGAGTTTGTGAAAAAAATACATATATATACTGTGGTGTCAATTTATTTCATGCACATCGTGAAGAAAATGTGTTACTTTATCGGTTCCTTGTGGCAGAGAACTGATTTGATTTGGTTTGTTTGAAGATTTTATATAAAACTTTTTATGTTGCAGAAGAAGAGAAGGGATGGAGAGAACTGCAGACACAGAACAGGGTGGATGGATGGAAAACAGAGTGAATTAGTTGCTCAGTTTAAATAGGCCCTCAGGCAGCCTCGTGGCATTGCCAGACACTCCAATTTGGCTCAAGGCCTTTGTCACTTGCCATACCTCATTTCTCCCCCACTTTTGCTGTCACTCTCCACTTCATGCTGCCTAGTAAAGCATTAAATCCATGGAAATAATTTCAAATGTAATAGGGCCTCTTGTGAGTTTTAGATACTAAGCCATCATAGACTACCAGTAAGACAGGAAGCTGCCTTTAGTTCATCAGTATGTGGGGTCTTCAGAGGTTACACACATGTATATATCAAGAATCAAGAATCTTTATGTATACATACACACACACACACACACACACATATTTATATATATACATATATATGTGCAGAGTTGTTCATGCAACATGTGCTCAAAGTCCCTTTCCTCCTACATGCAAGCTTTCTCCTCTTTTATCTGACTGTTTGCAGTTCTCTTGCTCTCCTCTCTCCCCTCCCTTTAGTCAGCCACTTCAGGTGAGGGGGTTTGTGACTTAATCACCATGGGGCTGTTAGAGTCGCTCTATAGGAACCCAAGAGCGCAGCAGCGGAGTGGATGTGACTCTCGACCAAGTTCAAGCACAGCTCTCCACGAACCATTTTCCCTTGTAGCAGTGCGTGTTTCCTGGCAGCCGAGTGTCACTCTAGGGCCACTTACAGGGACAATCACAGCACCTGTGGGGCTTCAGTGTGTTTTGCTCCACACAAGTATTCAGATACAGATTCCTTTATTAGTCCCACAGCGAGGGAAATTTACAGTGCAACAGCAGCGAAAACACACAGTGGAAAATAGACAGTAAGAAATGCAAGACATATGATAAAAGAAAAAATAATAATAAAATATAAAAAATAAAATAAAATAATCCAAAGATAAATAATTATAATTATAACTATAACTGTAAGTATACCTGTACATAGCACAGAGGGAATGTGCCTGAGAATATACATATAAGAATATATAGTATTTCAGGTACAAATGAGTATAAATGAGTGTAAAACAACAGTGAAACAGTGAAATGAACAGTGAAAGAAATGTAGTGTTGTTGTTATTGTAGTGTTAGTCCAGTTTTTAAGTTATTTATTGTTTATTGTCTATTTGTCTGCAGACTAGCAGGCATTTTGTTTGTTGTGTAGTCTGACAGCAGTAGGCAGGAAGGACCTGCGGTACAGCAGTATTAGCTCTGTTTATGATTAGGGGAACACATCCATGCCCAGAATCCTCTGACCCTGAGTCAGTGGGCCTCTTATGCATAAAGACTGCAGCAGTGGGAGTTATTATGCAGTACTCTCATGCAGCTCTGCATCACATAAAACCCCCCAAATTTCTCACCTCTTATTTCTGTTCCATTCTAAGTTAGATATACTGTTTGTATAGACAAAGCCAAGACCCTTTGCAGCATACTGGATTACATATTGTATTGTGAGAGCTTATTTTGGTCCATGACATGGCATGAAGGGGGGTAGGGACCACCCTGACATACCAGTTATACCAGTTTAGTCTGTGTGACCTCGTGACACAAACCAGAAGCCAGTCAGCAGCTCTGTAAGCAACCCGCATCTCACCGGCCAAGACGTGCAAGTTGTAGCGCAAGTGTGGATAAAACACGACACCCAGGAATGGTTGTTAGTAAGGAGTGATTTGTTATTTTTATATCTCTTTTGTTTAGCTATTTTCATGATTCAAATAAACAAAACTATAGCGCTGTAGTACGTTAAGATTACTGGTATCGTAGAGCTCTGAAAATTCTGTCCCTGCGAATGAAATAGTTAATATGCTGTATGTTTTCCCCTCACTGGCTCCGGTGCAATAGACAAAACACTCCTGTCTTAGACCCCCCCCCCACTTTCTTCATTTGCTCTGCGCGTATTCACTTCTCCCTCCTTCCTGCCCTCCCTTTCTTTGCTCCTTGTCTCCGTTGCTCAGCAGAGGCCCTGAGCCCCGTGGAGCTCACATCCATTTTGAACCCAGAGGCTGTCAACCATGCTGTTGGTAAATGAGCAAGCTAACCTGTGGCTTTCAGTCTCCCCACCTCCACTTATCCTTTTCTCTGCCTGTGCCTCCCAGTCCACGTTTCCTCAACACTCTCTTCCCTTTTTTCTCATGCTGGCACATCCCTCCTTTGCTTGTACCACTAAAGCTGTGAAAGATTGTTGCTTCAAAGGGAAATACAGCTCCCTGTTATAAAACCATCCAACCTGGCCAGACTCTGCAAGCCCCATTATACTGAAATTACTCAGTAAAGACCGTTTTATTCAAAGCACCATGTAACAGATTTTTTTTTTTTTTTTTGCTGGTTAGCCTCAAGTCAAGTTTTGTATATCACATTTCATACAGTAGCCAATACAATGTTCTCTGAATTAAAGGGAACTCAAGAACATGGCATATATATTAGATGTACAAAGTGCCCAAAGCAAAGGCACATTTGACAACAGAATGACTCACAGATCAATGATGACTTTCTAGCAAAGTTTCATATACACAACACCAATCTCCTTTCTCGCTACTTGGAAAAGGAATGGGTTTAATTTTAAAAAGAAGACAGCGTGTTGCAGAAGTTGTGTGAACAGCGGTTCCACAGCAGAGATAGACAAACAGGCACAGAAAACAAAGCCCAGGGCTAGTGCACGTTAAGCATGTTCATTAATTTCTGTAGTTTCTCTCCTGCTGGCTCCGCTTACTTCCTGGACGTGCCATGGATCTTAATGGGGTTTGGATCCCTGCTCGCTGTTTTGATGCACACAGACTTGTCCTGAGAGAGGGAGGGAAATAAGAGAAAGACAGCAACTGCAAGCAGTGCAATAAATAGTGAGAGATGACAGAAATGAACAGATAAAGAACATATGTCACAGGAAATAAATGAAAGAGAAATAATGGCATGGCTGCTAGACTGAAAGCATTTTAATTAACTGACTGTGCAGTATCTGTAATTATAAATCCAAGTCAATATCAATAAAATATCATTGGCATCAACTTTTATTTACATCTGCACCATTGGCGAGCCTCTGCATGCTGTAGCAAATGCTGACACAGGTCTTTGGATATTATGGTAATAGCATACACGTGTAATATCTTAGTCGCATACTGTGTGAGCAGCTTGTCTTCCATACAGGCAGTTTGCTTTACATTTTATGAGTCAGCCCTGTAGGTTAACACTAACCAATGACGCTGAACCAGCTTAGGGCTGTGTTAACTGTGCAGGGCTAGAGGGCATGAAAAAAGGACCCCATCAGCGAGCGGCTTCCTGAAGCCCCACTGTTCTGCCAGGCCCCCATGCGGAGCTCCATCTCTCTAAAGAGACTTCAAAGGCAGGCATTTGCAGACCCGATGTAGGCGTTAACCTTTGACTCAGAGGCTCTCTCTGTGCAAACAGGGGCAGCTTAATTGATGCTACGCACTGCAGAAAAGGAATAACTTGTCCTTGTGGATTGCCACCATGGAATAGAGTGCTTTAATGTCTGCCTCTTACATGGAGACAGGCAGAGTCTATGAAGCTGCTACAGCAAAGTGGCATGATCTCCAGTGACAAATAGTTTTCATGTATTAATGCTTCTGTATATGGCTGCAAGAAGAGCTGATTTAATATTGTTAGAACAAATAGAACAAATTGACCTTCTGGTCCATGTTCATGTAGGACTGAAGAACTGTAAGTGTAAATTGTGGAGACAAGAGTGCAGGAAAATAAAGTATATCTTGTCTTAAATTGTAATGTTAAACTATTACAGGTGAAATTGAAGAAGACAAGAACAAACAAAGAACTAATATATGCTAAAAACATTTTTATAAATAGAAATGAAAATAAAAAGACATATTAAAAAGAGTCTTTGTGTGCCACTATGGTAGGTACTGTATGGATTTGTAGATAAGGAAGAATGGCCGGGTGCAATTTTTCACAAACCTCATGGCCTTGAGATGCTCAGATAACCATGTGGCGGCTGGAGATTGAGTCAAGCCCCCGTCGCTCCTTGTCTCCCCAGATAATGCTGAGTGGACACACAGTTTGCTCTGGTTAATTTTCCACCTCATGTCCTGGCTCCCTCTCAGAGAGATGGAGAGAGCGATAATCCAGACTGATAAAGGGATGTGGTGACTGAAGGAAGGCAGCACAGGGTTTCTGTGTGATTACATTTTCTGTATATTTACTGCTAACCACATTACTGGCTTTTTAAGGGACGCAAATTAGAGTTAAACATTTGGTCGATGCATGAATGGACAAATGGATGAGTTGATGGATGCACATCTATAGTTGCCTTTCCTAAACTTGGGATACTGGAGGGGGAGCTAAATACCAAGTTCAGATCACCCATAGGAAATTCACATATTTCAACTTAAATAAAAAAATTCTGTTGTTTAAGAGGAAGAAAGGAAAGTTCAATGCTTTGCATCACTTTTTAAAAAGCTTTCCACTGACTTCAATGCTTTGTGGTATCTAAATTTGAGCACTCTGTCCAACTTTGCCTCTGCATCACAATAGTGTGATGTGAAAATGGAAAAAAGTAAGTCAGAGCAAGAAGCTCTAGCTGACATGGCTTCCCACACTGCTGTATCAATAATGAATCAATGGTGGAGGCAAGTTTTTTTTTCTGCCTAAAATGCTGTTGCAGTGGGCCTTAATTGACTTTTTAGTTAAATCACAATGTTGATATTCATCAGGTTTTCAAGGCTGTCTTCATTAGGGTGCCAGGTAGTGTCTCTTTGCCAGTTGACTACCACTCACAGGGCTGACTCTGGCTAAGCTGTGGCAAGATGTTATGAGAGAGCATCATGCAGTGGCACAACACTGTGTGTGTGTGTGTGTGTGTGTGTGTGTGTGTGTATGTTTTGCATCCAAGCAGTTCTTTTCCTTGCCAGCAGCTATCCCAGTGGTGTGTTGCAGCTGAGGATATTGTCTGTCACGAAACACAATCTGCGCCCTGTTCTTTGGTTTCTAGCATGTCACACCAGTCTGGTATCTTGATTGTATGAGGAAAATGATCCAAAAACCTATCTTGAGTGTTTGTGCTTGTGAAGACCAAGTGCTCATTTAGTCCTAATTTGTCCTAATTTGTCTTTTTTTCACAACACCACAATGAAACTTTTAAAGTGTCATTAGGGTTGCATCTATCTACACTGAATGACTCCTATGTGGTATCCGGTATTGAGGCTAATGTGTGTTGTTCAAACGCACACACAAACACACAAGTTCTTCAGCCTCAGGTGGCAAGTTTGGCAATGGAAAGGGCAGCTGAAATATTTCCTGCAGCCTTGGATCCCAAAGGGCTCCCATGAGCACAGAATGACTTTGTATCCTAAACTGTCTTTGAAGCCTTTGAATTAGCATTTGGTTGACATTGATACTGATTAAGCTGTGCTTGTTCTTGTTTACAGGATACGGACCTACTGGATATAGCTTACATAAAAGATGCTAGAAATGGAAAGTGCACCAAAACGCCAAAGGTAAGCCAACAGTTTCCTAATTGCAGTTGCTTGACCAGCCAATGTACTTATATAAATACACATGAAAACGTTGATTTAGATGCCTCATGGGTTTTTTCTACACAATTTTACATATTGGAACAAGAACAATACTCACTCCCGGTATTGTTCTTGCCTTTGTCTGTCAAGGCTCTGGGAACACAATGAGCAGTCTACTGAAAGGACAGAAGAGGGCATTTTTTGGGCGATGATATGCTCTCTCAGCGTTGGTGTCTATTTTTGCACAGAATTGAAAGCTATGTGTGGGTGTGAGCCCAGCCATGAATCAGACACTGTCTGCTTCCATTTAGCAAAGAATCCTGTTATGGATAAGAATGAAATTGGTTCAGGTGTTTGTAGTGACTGGCATATAACCGTGAGACTTGTACATAAAGAAATGGGTGTAGATGTTTGTATGGGAGGTGTGGTTAATCTAACTGTCTTAGTAGTAGTTGATGTAAAAGTCAGAACTTTTAAAGTGACTTTTGTCTAATGTCTATTTCTGTGTAAGTTTGTGAATATATGAATGCTGTTCATGATTTCAAAGTTTAAAAAGCAGTGATGTGAAGACAAAAGTGAGTATTTGAAGATCAGTGACACTTAAGATTGATAAACATGATTTGAATTCAAACCCACACAGTAACCGTAAATGGATTATCTCCCAGGAAAGTCCAGGGTATCCAAATTGCTATTTCACAGCTAATTAAAATGCTGTTGATTGTGAGCGAATGAGAGGAGAATTTGCACACACATTTTTTAATCTGGCGCGCTGTAACTGTTGAGGATTTTGGCACATTCTGGCGCGGTTTACGAAGCCAAATTCAGTTCTTGCTGCTAATTTCCCACTTACCAAGCCATGATTAGAACAATAACTTGCATTCCTATCCACTTTCTCATTATACGTCCCTGCACAACAACTAAATTTCATACATCTTTCAGGCCTCGTCAATCTCGTGATGAGCTGCCGTTACACAGCAGCGGCGGTCTTTGTCGGTTTGACTCGGTGCAGCGGGAGAAACGAGTGGGGGTCGCGCACTGCTGCTCTGTCTGGGGAGTGAGTAATGATGGAATGAGTACAATAACACAGAGAGGATTCATGCATTTCTAAACAGCTTACAGAGTGATGCTACCCAGGGAGGAGACAGGGATCACGTGACAGGTAAGATGGTCGAAGCATTGGAAATCCATTACGGGGAGATGGAGCGGCGATGCACCCTGGGCATTGTAATGGGAGCACCAGTGAGACACAGTGTCTGAAGAGTTGATGAGATGAGGAGAGGAAGGGTGGAAAGAAGAGAGGGGAAAGGAGGGAGTGATGAAGGGACTGCGGGGATGAGAGGAAGAGGACTTTTTTTTTCTTCTTCTTCTTTTTTACGTTGGGTCTGCAGAAGGCGAGAGAAAGGATAAGAGGAAGGACACAGAGATGATGTGAGGTCAAAGAAAGATGTCAGGCGAGAAGCACAGATAATACAAGACAGCAGTAGCTGTAAGTGGACAGCACTTTTCTTGGCTTTCTTAAGCATTTCTCCTTCACACTTCTTAAGGATGTTGTCAGGTTTCTCAAGGATCACCGCGCTGTTAAGTTCGGCTTGTTCGACTGAAAAAAATGCACGAAAGCAGAGAGAGTTTTTTTCCACTCAAACACGAAGCAAGTTAAAAGGATTATGCACAACACATAATACTGAGAAAATATGAATAAGGTGACACTATGAGACACATATGGGACAAAACATTAATAAAAAAATATATATATATATATATATATATATATATATATATATATATATATATATATATGTATCATATAACGGTGTGACAGAGTACCATACAGCATATGTGCTGCCTTCTGATGAAACCGTCATTGAAAGTAATCCGTACATCAGCAATGCATCAGCTCTGTGTCTAGGGTTGTGTCTAAGTACCTAAGTAAAATGAGGAGAAAGCAGATAGATCGAGGAATTCCCTTATCCAATCAGGATTCAAGTAATACTGCAAGCATAAGTCCTATTTTTACCATCTTGTTGTTGTGTCTGTTGGTTTTATATTTATGTGCTCTCTACTCTTTAAAGCTTGCACTGCTCCTTTTACGCTCACTCAAGAGCTCCCTTAGCAGCATCCATTCATTCGTGCAAATTGCAGGAAACCAACACACTTACCAAGATGAGATGAGATGTTGGACTCGTGACGACACGTCTGTAAAAAGCTTCAGGAGTGCTTTCATTGTGCTGCCCAAGAGTCCCACGTCTCAGCTGAATATTGTCAGGCTCGGATACAATCATTCTCAACAGGCTGGCTTGAAATGGGCTCCAGATGGAGAGGCTGGTTTGGCTCGCCTCTTTTGAGCTCTCGTCACTGCCACAGGTCAAGTTACTTCATATTGTCTTTGACCAGCATCGGAATTTCTGTCTGAATGTCATTAAGATTTGGAGCACGATGCTGTGTTCGTCGGCTTGTCGCTGTGTGTGGGCGGCTCGTCTGCCCTCTGATGAACCTATGCCACCCTGCCCACGGGCTCCAGATGCTCAGATATGATTCACACCTTTCCACTGTGAAGACACACACACACACACACACACCTCACAGATACACACAAAACAGGATGATGAAGAGGATCACTCACTATCATTTGTACATCGCGTACACTTGCAACTGTATAGAGACAAATCCCACATAGGAGCGCAAACATTGTGGCTACAGTAACAAACCACAACAAAACCAGTGTCCTTTTGCTCTATAATGCTCAGGACGATGACGCTAATTAGCATGTGTCCACCCCATCATCATTCAGGCTGATTAGATTGGCCGCTTGATAGAATGACAAGAGGCAACCTTTGTTTGACGGGTGGCTCCAGAAATAAATCACTCACCCTAAGGTCCGGTGTGCAAAGCAAAGCACTAATAATCATCCACTTCATATACCCATAGATTGTGAGATTTCATATTCAATGAATGCAGAGATGTAGTATTTACAGGCTCTGTGATTGTCAAAGAGTATTCATGTGATGGAAATTTGGTGTCTGTTTCCTTTCTGCGACTCTGTCATCTTGATGAACATGGATTTCTTTTTGCTTTTTACTTTATGCACCTCAAATATTTAGTATTATTTAGCAGTATTTGATTCTTGAACTGTTTGTGTGTGGACAAAACTGGTACAGCGGCATGCACTTTGCTGTCCGAAATATATAGAAGGTGTGATTAATTGACAAGGTATCACAAAAATAAGCTTACAACTCATCTGTGGTGAGACACTGCACTGAGTTTATTCATTCCTGAGCCACTTGACATTTCTTGGATGTTGGCCTCCCATTGATATTTGTTCACCTCCTTAAAACTGTCTTCATAAGAATGCAATTTATTTTCTAACATATAAAGGAAAGGTCAGAAAGAAAGACAAATGCGGGATCTACAGCCTGTTTTTAGTTAACCTGACAATGGACAGTAACACAGTGCCAAACAATCAATTGCTTTATTGTAGAAAGCAGAAAAAGGTGAAAAGAAGAAGGAAAATGTATGTCTATATGAAATCTATGCATGTACACATTTGGTTTGTACTCTTTAAAATATCCCTTAATGTTTTACATGTGTTGCAGCCCCTGGTCAGGCCACACTGTTCCACACGGTCCATTCATATTGTCTCTTTATTAAATCAGCAGATTAGCTTGCTCCTGCACAGCCTGTTCCCTGTCCTCGGCACCAGCCAAACAGCTAGAGACAATCACGTCTGCAATCTCTGGCGTTCACTTTACCACACAACTAACTTCTTCGGATAACTTCTACTCTCCCCTCCTCTTCGCTCTGCCTCCTTGCACACTACGAGGGGCACCTTCTGCTTTTTCAAAGTGTTCCTCTGTCTGAGTTGCTTTTTCTTAGCAGAGCTGGCAAGAGGGAAATGTAATCAGCGTCTCACCATGCTGCTTACAGTTTGTGTCCGACGGACAAAATTACATCCCTTCTCTCCGTCTCTTCGACAACCAACAACAGATACTGTATCCGTCTGTGCCTGTGTGTCTGTACTCACTGCCTCAGCAGTTCAGGGTTGTAATACACATCTCGAAAATGGAAAACCTTAATGATTTAGTGTTCTATACTGCAGACTCCGTTCTCAGACCTTTCCATTTTTTATAATGGAGGTAAGACATCCAGCACGGCCGCTGTGGGGGAGCAGAATGTACAGACAGAATGTGATTCTGAATATCCATATCTTACCCTCTACCTCACGCTAGGTGATTATTTTTCTGTGTGTTAAACAAGACACATAGCTTATCCATCCCATGGCGTATGAATGATCAGACTGAGGTGCTGCTGAATGATTGAGTGTGGCAGATGGCTGTATAGACTCTCACATGGTCACACACAGGCAGAGGAGTTGTACTCAAAATAGATTTTTTTTTTTTTGGTAGTATTGCTGAATTTCATACACACAAAGGCATGTTCGCTTGTGGAGGTTTGGGATGAAGAATGATATTCACAATCAACTGCGAGGGGAACAAATTGATTCCTGGAGTCTTGTCAAAGGGGATAGTTTACAAAGGTGGACCGTCTGGGCTGATGAAGCCAGTTATCAGCAGAGAAACACATGGAAATCATTCACAACTCCAAAGCAAAGGCTGGAAAACAACCATAATCATGCTGCTACAGTGTGCATTCAAAATAACAAATGAATGATGTTGGTCATTTTAAAAGGTGGACAGTTTATTCGAGGTGCTGTACATCAATAGTAGCATTTAATTAAAAACAGGAATCACGTTTCTCTTCTGGCTTTCTTTGTTCCTTGTTGTCTTGATAGCGAATACATAGGAAAGGAACAGACCGAAGTCGGCGGCAGATTCAAGGCTATGATGTTTATTTCCTCTGGAGCTATTTGTTCCCTCGGACTTTTATTGTGAGGTGAGAGAAAGTGGCTGCCATCTCTGTTACAGTCTAAGCTCACAGCAGAGAGGACTGCTGCTAAATACAGAGCAGCTTGTGTGTCCCCAGCAGTGTAACAGGATCTGGGAGAGGCCAGCAGGCCATTATCACCACCGCTCTCTCTGGCCAACAAAGTCGGCTAAAGCTCCATCTCTCACAGCAGTAAGTGCTAAACAGCCCCTCAGAGTACACAGCAAGCTACTGAAGGGTTTAGATCCGCCCTTATCCAATTCATATTCAAAGCAGCTGTATTATAACAGTGTTTCAGTCACTGATTACATAGCGTGGACGGTAAGTATGAAAGAGGGCATATAGTATGAATGTCCTGGCATTTATTTTTGGAAATGTGAAGAATTGCTCACAAAATTCTTAATCTTTTCTTTTTTCTTCATCAAAATGCAGTTGCAAATCAGAAAACAGACCCAGATTCTCTTGAACCTTCCCGCTACAGCACCTTCCCGCTACAGCATCCTCTTGCTGTGGAAGTGTTTATTTCTATCATCCGTGCTGTCTGCTGTGTATCGATGAAGGACAGCGTTACAGTGTGTGCTCCAGCAGCAACAATCCCAGCCCTTCAAATCTATCGATATAAGAGTGGGCAAGGCCTCTGTCTGACCCTGGACACGGCTGCACTGCCCCATGACAAGATAGCTGAGAACGGAAATATTGGGTAACACGAGTTCGGTGACAGTGTATAGCGTGCTCGGTATGCCGTGTGCTCGGTACGCCTCGCGCTGTAATGTACACTGTATACTGTATATAAGCGCCTGCAGCTGCGACAAAATGAGCAAAAACAGTCAAGATACACGACTGTTATGTGAAGCTTTTCGGTCCACAGGAGCTTTTCATTGCAGCGGCAGGGGACATACCCTGGGAAGTTTACTTTTTACTTTAAAATACCTCACCAGAAATAACCTAATAACAGACATGATTAGCATTCAGGTGCATCTCACTGCCTCTGCTCGTGGTGGCGTATAGCACATTGTGATGGCCAGGTCCAGTATAGCTGTGTATCAAGTCATCACTCAGCCAAGGACTGATTGACTGATTTATTTCTGTGTGTGGAGTATCCTATCTGTGCTACGCAGAGGTGTTATTTACAGTACGTTTCAGTGATGTAATGAGGCTGGGATGGTGACATAACGCAGAGACTTACTATGCAAACATCCCATTTCGCCCTCATCCCAGAGAGACTAATCATAATTTAAACCTCAGTCTCACCAGCTGCGCAACTACACAGTCCCCTGTAGTCAAAGAGAAATAATAGTTGATCCCCACTTACAGGCTGACATGCAGGGATCAGTGCTAACCTATGAGATTAAGTTAGATGGATGCCGGGAGCACACCTTGCTCTCTCTGATATGCTATAGATTAGCGTCACATGGCTGCGTGTTGAAAGAGCGGACTTGAGACCGTCAGTGTTTTTGCAGCATATTAATGATCAAATCCTTCAGAATGACAACCGTGCAAACGTGCACCAACGGTTTTGAGAGATGAACAGCCGAATGTAAAAGGGAAGTTTAGGAGGACAGTCAATGATAATGAGTCTCTCTGAAGGCTTTTGTTAGAAAGGCTGAGACAGACAGACAGAGAGAGAGGGAGTGTGAGTGTGTGTGTGAGTGTGTGTTCAAGAGATGGAGTGAGAAATAGAGAGATTGAGGGCATAATGTATCAGTCGTTGGCGCTAGTAGTGCGGAGCTGAAATTTGCCGTGTAGTTCTGGGATTAAACCAGAGCTCAAACAGATTAAGTGATTAGTGCATAGACAGAAAAATAATCAGCAACTGTTTTGATAGTTGATTAATCATTTCCAGCTTCTTTTTCTTGTCTTCGTCTTGTGTGACAACTGAATATATTTTGGTCGATGAATGTTGGCCAGTGAAAAAAGCAGTTTGATGACATCACCTTGGGCTTTTGGAAACCTTGATGAACATTTTATAGACCAGAGTTTTGGGTTTTTTCAACAAGTTTATTGTAGTCATGTAACGTTGATTTTTTTTTTACTTTTTTACAGTCTAAAATGTGCACATTTTGTATTAAATAGGGAACTGTCTGATCAAAAATAGAGGTGAAATGATTATAAATCTGACTGGAAATTGATGCCCGCTTTCAGTTCTTCATAGTAGTAATTATTATTAATTATTAATAATTATTTTAATTATCAAGTGATGTAATGATTGATGATGATTATTGTTTAAGCCATTAGGCAAGAGTCCAGAGAGGCTTCAAATGTGAAGACAGAGAAATGACTTTAATGAGTAAAACATTACAAAAATGGTTGCGGATTTATTTCAGCTCATAGATTTTATTATTTCAGTCGAACAAAGTATAAAGGTCCATTACCAAGACATAGTCAGGAATCAGGTAGATCTTTTCTGTTGCAAAGCTTGAAAAAAAGCCGAAAATGATTGTGACACTTTTACATTTGCTCGTCGCAGAGGAGTGACGAGCTCGGTCACATTACTCCTGGGGGTAGAGCGGAGCAGACCCATAGAGCACAATTAATTGAAAAGGGGGAGACATTTGTTTGTGGTAAAACTGAATGGATGTAAGTTTGTCTCGTCCTCGCTCCCCAGCGGGCTCCGCTCAGAGACGTTTTTAGCGCACAGAGGCATGAAACTGTCTGTCTGTCAGTTGACGGGGTCTGGAGAGAGAACTCCCACGCGCTCCATTTTAGACTTGATTCACGCACACATGCACACGACACGCAGGCACACACGCCATCATACTCACGGCTCTTTAAGTTGTGGCGGTCACTGAAATAAACATGCCATCACACTATCCAAGCATGTATCATCCCCTTCCATGTTATGACTCTCTCTCTCTCTTTCTCTCTCCCTCTTTCTTCCTCTCGCGCTGTCTTTTCTCAGTCTGGTACTCTCAGTCAGATAGTCAATTCACTCAGTGCCAATAAGTGAAGAAGAGATTGGATACCGCTACCGTTGCTCCTCGCTATCGTTTTCATCAGGGGGATTTGCCGCAGGCCAAATGGCAGCTTGCAGTAAGAGGTGATTAAACAAAGCGGGTATATGGACTCATTGATTTTCATGAAAGAAACTGCAGCGCCAATTTGTCATCAGTCAAAGACAAGCAATTGATCAGTGTCACACATCTATGTAACCCCCACACACACACACACCAGGGCCTTTCCGGAGGGCAGCAGTTGTGGGAAATGAAAAAAAAGGGGGCAAGAGTACAGAAAATGAATGAAGCAAAAAAAAAAAAGAGGTTAGCATGATGGCCTCTGATAGGTTTGTTTCTTCAGTAAGTTACTTTGGTGATCCCTCTGCACACGTGAATTCCCACAGTGCGAAGCAAGCCATCTCATTACCGTTCCCGGCTAATGTTAGACCGAGCGGCCAGACCGGGATGAATGAGGAAAAGAACTGGTGAATGAATGAACATGTGAAATAGAGACTGTGGTGATGAACAGAGCTGCCTGTGTGGGAACAGAGGGAGAGTTACACAAGCGGGTCCAGAGATGACTATCTCGGTGAAAAGGCCAAAAGGAGCACAATGGTGCACCTGTGCAGGTAAAGTCAACACCTTTAGCAGAGCCCCAGCTGGAATGTCGCAAACAGGTTGCTCAGAAAAGGAGATTTGTACCCTGAATTTGTATATTTTTTCCCCTGTCTTTGTATTATTTTAGCTTGGTCGGGAGAAGAGCAAGAACAGGGGATATGAGTTTGGCTTCTGGATGCTTTATATATCAGCCAGAACAAATAAGAGTCGTTTTTCACCCCTGGCTTCACAAACAAGCTGTATCATTCAATAATATAAGGCATTCACAGGGTTGAATTTGTTTCTCAGTTGTCCCTGTTATTGAGTTTAGTTAAGTTAACTCTGTGTGCTGCACATTGTATCAAAGAAATTCAGACAGAAGACCATTGTTTAGATGCAATCACAGAGTCTTATTAAATTACAAAGCAGACACACGGCAACGGAAGAGGAAGACAAAAACAAAAACAGCTGTGTTAAAAGAATAATAAAAAAAATAGTAGCAAGAGTATAAGAAATAAATTAACTAATCAAAAGATGTGAAAAGACCCAAAGCTATCTAAAAAATGACAGAAACTTCACACCTAAAGGTTTTATTTATGATTTTCTCTGCATCACTGGAAGGAAAAAAAATGAAGTTATATCATGACTGCAGCTTGACTGGAGGTCAGAAGGTCCAGAAAGAACAAAAGTGGTGAAAACTATCAATGTGGAAACAAATGAATTTCTAGACTCTTGGCTCACGATGACCCTTTTCTTCAGTCACTGTGCTGGTGTCAGTCTGTTTCAGTGGAACTTGGCACCCATCTCCAAGTCACTTGATGCCCGCAGTGAAATCAGATGTGACATTTTGTTAACCCCGTAAAGATTGTCCCGGCGGAACTGGAGCTGATCAAATAAGAACCAGTCGAGACGAGAGATGAGAGAGTGGAGCCGCTGCAAGCACCAAGTCAGCATTTTGGCTGGGAAAGAAAAATCAGCATTACAACAGACGGCCATTTGTCTTTCATTTTAATCCTACAGGCAGGGGAAGGTCAGTCCACACCTAAACTATGGTCTAGATAGATGGATGTACTCCCACACCCCTGTCAGAAGAACTGAAGTACCCCTTCATCAACACCAAGCATCATGATGTTTTTAACTGATTTTAAAAAGGATGTTAAGTAACACTACAAAAAGTGGATATTTTTTTTATTTTTTCAGAGAATTGTCAATGTTTGGGTCAGTTTGGTCAAGTTTGCTTTCCTGCTGTTAACTCATGGAGGGGGAGAAGCTGCACCTTTCAACCATTTATTACTATTAACTTTAACAACTATTTATCCATTACTTTTAGCTAATTATTCCAACTGTGTATCCATTGATTTAACTCACTAACAAACTACGTTTCCTGCTCGCTGAATGACTTTAAGGTTAAGGGTTTAGTGCTATTTGGATGGTTACTTTTCTCCTAAACAAATATGTGAGTTTTTTTGTTTTTTTATCAAATTATAGTTTTTATTTTTTCAGGTTTGTAGAAATCCACCCCAATCTGTCCATGTACCCTGCAAAAGTCCCACCAGGGGTACCCTTGATTGGGAATCACTGTTTGAGAGTGCAGCAGTCATGAATCTTAACTATAACTCATTTAGCCTGACAGGTGACTTACTACAAGTCTACAATCAGTGACTCTTAGGAGTCCGACTATCGACTAATCTCGGTCTCGATTTAGCTCCTCTCCCACATGGGACAGTCAGTGTGTCACTGTCAATATATTGAACCAGAGGCTCTTTTCCTGCTGTTAGGTAGGGATCCCAAGCTTTACTTTGCACGCTGATGTTAGAATACGTTGGATAGACTGACCTTACCTCACACCTTGTTTTGTTTAACTCGCAGGTAAGCCATTGATAAGATATAGACTCTAAGGATTGGTTTGTTGGTTTTTAGTTTTGAATGAGATTGCAGCTGGAATTTATATATTAATAATAATATCTGTAAATCAATAGCATTATCTAAAAAAACTATACCCATGTATTAATATTCTGTAAAACGACAGTCCAAATTCTCATCAGAGCCAGTCGATGTCCTCTGCACTGTCTGTCTGCGCACACTTATGCATGGACACACACGCCACACACCAATACACACTGCCCACCTCGCAGGTGAGTATGAAATATGAGGGGTTATGACCAGTCTGATGGGTCTGTTACCATGGAAACCATAAGGAGGCGAGGACGAACACAGAGCTAACAAGGGCAGGAAAGGCGCTCTGACACGTGGTAGCTTCCCCATTTGACAAGAGAGCACAGGAACGATCACATCAACCACTAATTAAGTCTCCCCTCAACTAGAAACATTCACACCTCTCCTCGTCTCCTCTCCCCTCCTTGCCTCTCTATCAGTCTGTTTTGGCAGAAAGGCATATGTCTCCGTCAGTCTGGGGAGTTTGTTTAACTGCAGTAATTGGAGCAACATTTGCTGAGATCTGTTAGCTGTTCCAGACTTGTGATTCTCAAAGTGATTGAGGGACAGGAGTTAAAAACTCACGAGTTGTTTCTGCTTGACTGAACTCTCAATGCTGTTTCATTAGGTATCAAACTCCCCCAGTCTATTGCAGCATCTGCTCTTATTCAAATCCAGCAAATGTGGCTTAAGGCTTGCCATTCCGCGGCCCTTCAAACGAGCTATTTGATGGGACCAGGCGATGTGAGGCTGCACTGGCACATTCTCAGAGCCATTTTCATGTTAATTTCCTTGAGAGATTTTTGGAGAAATTAATCCACCTTTTTAAAAGTCGGTGATTTGGGAAGCAAACGTCTGAAATGACTCATAACCTTAATTGAAAACTATAATTTGCCTTACTTTGCTAATGATCCCGAATGCTAATGAAGTGGCGCTAATGAAGCAATGGTAATGATCATTGATCATTTCAAACTGTAGATATCTCATTTTGAAAACAGACTCCGCAATTGCACAGTTAAATAAACATCCAGACAGGCCTGCGGGCAGAAGAGAGTTTCTCCCCCTTCCTTTCTAATTTGTTCAGATTTAATTGGGGTGATCAATATCTCCTCTGGGTTTCCCGCCATACTTTTATCAGCCATTTATTCATAACAGATACATGGCGAACAGATATCGTGGGGGATGGATGAGATGAGAGAGCGGCTCTTGGGAATACTGTTGATTGCCGCCTTGGTCACACCAGTGAGCGCTCGACGGCATTGATCAAACAGGTGACCGTTGTGTGATCGTTGTTTTTTTGTGGCCATATGTATTAATGTGTGTTAGTGTGCACATTTAAGGGACCTTTCCAGTTCCAGGACATAAAGAGACAGGTGACCTTTCTCGCTCCCTCCAACGATCCCTTCCAAGCACAGAAGCACGCCAAAGACTTAATTGGTTTTCGATAGTAAATCTCAGGAGGGTTAGCAAAGAAAATGTCTGATTCTTAATGCTGCTGCTCCAGAGACCACAGAGTCCGCTCGAACTATTTCCTGTTAAAAAGACCTGAGCCAAAGGAGGTGAAGGAATCATTTGCTTTTTGTCCTTCCCTCTCACTTGTTTTCTTCAGTTGAATAATGTTCACATATGCTCTGTCTTTTTTCTTCTTGATTGATTTCTGTGCATTTGTTTCCACAGGAAGTTGTATCACATTTGTTGCAACCATTTGTTTGGCCCAAAAAAAAAGTTCCTCCCTTCTCCCATTCTGGACACCGCATGGTTTGGTAGCTGACAGACTGCAGGTTCTGTTTCGCAAGCGTAACACTTCCCAGAGATGCTGACGAAACTCTCTGGAAAAAGCATGTCCACTTTACAAATATTGTAGCCTCGTGCAGTTTTAAAATACTAATTTCTTAAAGGCCAGCTCTATTGCCTTTTTTTTTCATTCTTACAAACCAGCCTTTTGCTCCATTTCATTACTCTTCAAAAAGTATCCCTTGTGAAATATTCAATACCAAAGCAGACAATCCCATCTGAAAAAAACGCACAGAAATATCTTTGGTTAAAGCCATGCTGTATAAAGACCTGGTGGAACCTTTTCACCTCATCGTGTAATACTGTTTACTGTGATTATTTAAACATTTCTCCAAGGCAAGCTACCCTGCTCAGAGGCCTGGTGTTGCATACAGCTCTGCAGGAAGCACTACTATCTAAAGCAGCTGGCAGACATTTAACTTGAGTAGGATATAATGGTCTCTGCCAGTAAATACTGTCATGAGTTCATCCTCCCATTGATCCTGTGCATATTTATGATATTTAAAGTATCCTCAGGATATTTATCCGTATGCACTCACATTAATGTGGGACAGTTGCATTCATATCAGTCAACCACAATGACAGTTTTCATATGCCGGTACTTAAGGGTGGAAAAGAGTGTGGTCTGATTTGATTTGTCAAAAATGTTTTGGCTCGGCGTGGTAGGCTGACAATGTTGGCAAAAGAATCGGCAATGAAATTATGTTTGGCCTGCCTGTTGGGCAAGCATGTGTTGTGACAGTAAACAGACGATATGTGCCTTTTGGTTAGATCTATGAAGAACTGATTCGCACAAGCTAAGCTTTTACGATATATCACGTAGGTTTTTTCATGTTTGTGTTACAATATATTGTTGGGACAGTGCGCTCCCGTTTGATATGGCTGTCAATTGTCAAGTTTCTGGAGTGAATAAGAGGATTGACAAACACAGCATTTTTGTTTAAAACCCTTATAGCCTGTTTCTGTTATTTGTTCTGTTTCTGCTCCTGAGGGAGGGCCAAGAAATAAAAGCAGCAGACAGTGACTCAAGTGAAAGTGAAAGGATTTGGGTGCATCTCTCTGTTTTTGTCACAAAAAAATTAAAAAAATTTCAAACCACTGTGAACAGCAGATCACAGGTCAAAGGTTTCTCTTATAAGCAGCTGTTTTTGGTTGTCTGTCTTGTTAACAGGTGGCAGGCACTTTGTCTGGACACATCTCCTGGTCTGCTATTAGAAACCGAGACTGGCTAATGAAGCTGAAAGGTGCCATAGGTGTCTGCTGTCTGGTACAGAACAACCGTGGACTGATAATCATCTTTTATCAGAGATCGGTCACACAGAATCAAAGCCAATCAGATATGGAGGCAAGGTCCGCGCGGGGTGTTGATTTCTCCCGCCGTGTGTGTCATTAACAACTTCACAGTCAGCTCGACTCAAACGTGGACCATAGGTTTAAACGGGCGTTTGAATATTGTTAAAATATCCCAGGACTTGTTTGAACATTCAGTAATCCTTTGTTGGCAGATCGGCGGAACACACAGATGCCATACCAAATGGGGCGTTATGCGAGGGTGGTAGGTGGTTGGTTGGTTGGTGGCTGGCATGGCCCGGCCTGGCAGATGGTCTGGGGATGTCGGGGACAGCAGGCTCTCTGTGTGACGGTGAAGCTAATGATGGCAAAAGGGTAAGTGATGACTACAGACAGAGGATAAATCACAATTATCGCTGCACGATTCTTACAGAGGATCCTTAAATGTTTGCAGAGGGATTTGGAGGCCCAATTAGGGTTGTTTATGCACAAAATTATCTCACCCAGTAAATTTTGCTCTCCATGTGCAACAGTGGTGTGTGAACTGGCCTGACAGCGTGGCACTAAACATGATGACTCGATGTTTTTTTTTTTTTTATGCAAGCCGAATGACCCAGCACATGGTGATGTCTGAAGCACGGTATGCTGACCTCATCGCTGGAATAAGAAGTTCTCATGAAATAATTTGGCTGCAATTTCACAGAAAAATAAGATCTTTGATGTGAGGAACGTTCTGTTTCACTCGAGATCTGCAATAACAAGACAGTGCTGTTGATTGTAAGAGTTGGCGGGTCCTGTGAGACTCACCTCAGTGGCAGACACAAATGTCTCAAGAGTGTAGCATTGATTTTATGAAGCCACATTGGGATATAATACAAGTTGGAGCACTGAGACGCTTTAAAGACACAGTGATATAAAAAAAAAAATATTTTCTTAACCTGTGTCCTTGTGTCAACTGTCCATTTATTTCTTGTAAAATACTAAAAAAAGATTTAATTTTATGATTTGCTACCAAAAAAAGGATTTCTTTTAGTATTTTACATCAAAATCCCTCCACTTTTTCTTCCTGGGAAATTTTGTTGAACTCCAGGGAGCAATCATATTCGATCAAATGTGATTTCAGCTCGTTAACCCAGTCCATCATATAAAACTGCACCTGACCATTAGCTCATTGGTTGTAGTAGCCAGCCTGATGATCATGGGTCAAGGGCAAAAATTTTGTTTACATCTCCAAAGCATGCCTGAGGTCTCATTTTCTTCCTCTGATTTAAAAGCTTCATATCCCACCACAGCCCTGTATTCGCTGAGCCGCTTGACTTTTAAGCGATCCATTCAATTTGCTCTGATATGTTCTGTTTTAAATCCCTCTCTTGACGTCACTTCATTAAAAAAAAAAAAAAAACATAAGCTCAAGACATGTTATATTACATTTCTCATTTTTTAAATATAAATAAAGTAGGGAAATATGAAAATCTTTTTCAGCAATAAGAACATACCATCATGGTATACTGTAGACAATAAATAAACTTTTTATCCTTATATCCACCTCCATTCATTATTGTATTTGTTTGCTTTCCTGCAGTTTACAGTCAACATATCAGGTTCTGTAGAGAGTATATGATTACCCTGATTACCCTGTGCGTAATTAACCAAATTGTCAGACAATGTAAGAACAAGAAAAGCTCATGATGCATGAAAGTTTCCTGCAGGACGTTGACAATACATTTTTTGTCTCCATAATATGTAGGTTTCTTTTACAATTTTTGCACAACTCCTGTGTGTCACTCATATTAGTCTAAAAAATCAGGACAAAGCCATGTCTTTGGGATGAATAAAGCCAGGCCTCTGTGTCCGTCTCCATCAGCAAAAAGACGAAGCACAGCCCCTTCTCTTCAGCTTCACTATTACTTTATACAGCATGTCGACTGCTTCTGATGCTGCACAGCCCTCCCCCTTAGTCTTGCAGGAATGTCCTCCAATAAACCCAATTGGTTCTGGTTAGAATTATTAAAGATGTCATTGGGGCTGGAATCTGTTTAGCGTCCTCCAAGCAGCAAGGAGCCCAACGTATTGGACTGTTTTGTCGAGCGGGACGGAAGCGGGGGGGGTGGGGGAGGGGGGTGGAAGTAAAAGACTAGAGCTAGAGGGAGAGGACATATGCTGCCTCCTTACAACAGCAGGGGAAGAGCATTTACAGCCCCGAAGGCTTCACTGTGCCAACAGGGACTCGTATAAATTATTTACTCCTGGACCCCATTGTGGACATTTCCCCCGCCGGGCCTCGCTCCATGGGGCCCCTTGTTCTTGGAGAGCCCGAGCAGGGTGCCAGAGGGAGGGCTGAAGGCTGGAAATGGCCCTCTCTCCAAACACAGCCTGATGCACTGCGAGTCTTTGCAGGCCACTTTGAGGGAGAAGAGGCTGATTTTGATTGAACTGCAGAAAGTGAAATCAGGCGAGGTTCACTTGAGACAAACAGTGAGGAGAGCAAAATATTCCTAGAAGTTTTTTTGATGGTTTGGATTTTTTTTTGTCTGCACATGTACACTCACTCACCAATAAAACTTAACTGGATACTTTATTGATGGTCTCTTGGTATCCTCCACCCCCGGGAAGTTCAGCAACTTAGAGAATACAGCAGGTGGAAATTCACTCTCCCTGATGGATGCATAGAGTATGTGGATGCTTGTTTCACCAATCACCTGACTGTTTCTGCTGCATGTCTATTTTTGCATTAATGTTGGTTATCAGTCTTCATGTGGGTGTGTGTGTGCATCGGTGCCTTTTTAGATGCCGTAGCACAGGCATGTTCCGTTAGCCATTAACAGCATTTTTTCTCTGCATTTCCACAACTCTGCTCGCGCCAAATTAGAGCTTCTGTACAACTACAGGATAATTACTGTAGTTATGTACCTGCCAGTTTCTGGTGCCCGCAAGCTGTTTTTAGTGCCACCCCTGAAAGACTGCCACTTGATGGACAGCTTGACTAGAATGGGGTTCATCCACCTTACAAATTGATGCGAATGAGTCACAGGGAGTGGGTGGGAGTAATAACCAGAATACCTGGGGCACACTGAGTTTGAGGAAGTACTTTTAAGTAACAAGGGAAAAATAACAAGCGCAGCAAACTTTGTCAAAGTTTTGAGTCTTGCAACAGTTACCTTGTTTCTTTTTATTCTGCCTTGGGTTTACCTTGATGTCATTTATTTTCTCATAAGAACTTTCGGTTATCTAATTAATTCAGTGAGGTCAATGCCTCTTAGATCCTAGTGGATTACATCACTCTCAAAAGCCCTCAAAAATCTACGAGCTACATTTTTTCCTCTTGACATTTGACTGTTTATAGGAAATTCTCAGCTTTGCTTTTGGCAGTATATCATTTTATTACACAACACACTTCTCTTGCTTTATTGAATTCTTCAACCAAGTGTGCCGCATGTCTGATTTGATTGCCATCACAGCTATTTGGCTCACATGCCACCAAATTCCCAGTGTTGCTCGGCGCTCGTTCTAATGAGAAGCGCTGAGCCGGTGAGTCACAGCGGTTGATTATTTTTCTCCTGCTGGAGTTTGTGTGGTGTATCTGAGGTCAGCTCCTTCCTGTCTGTGCCTCTGTCTTCCTGTCTGCCCGATGTGAGCTCAGCCAGCGAGAGGAAGAGTGCATGCCAGGTAGACTACTTCCACCTCATCAAACGTGCCCCTTGCCCCGTCTGTCTCTCCGTTTTTCCTTCACAGTGATTCACACACAGCGTGAAACGTCATCTTGCCTCTTTTTCTCTGTTTATTCTCTCTCCCTCCTCCAAACTATTTCTCCCACTAGGCACCAACCTGCTCGTCGATGCTCACAGGTGCCCATGTGTGCGTGTCGCATATAAGTGCACAAAATGTACGACCACATTTCGCCACCGCTTGCAGAACGTCTGATTATAATGCGGGTGCAACTGAGGTGCAAAGGGACTCTTTGTGACAGAGATGTGGCCAGTCTCCTCTGTGTAATTATCCTTATGTCGTGCCCTCCAAGCATTTATGTTCCCTCTTAATCCATGCTGGCAGTCTACTTCCCTACAGGTCTGTTATTCCCTGTGTTACTCAGGCATCTGCTACGAAAGTCTGGACTTTTTTTTTGCCATTAATGGCAGTATAATCGTATTGTATTCTCTGGCGTCTTGTCCAGGTGTTAGTGTAAGTTATGATTTGGTTTCTGTGAACATGCACATAAAGGCTCAAACAGCTGTTAAAGAAGATTTCTCTGTGTGTACAATGACCAAAATCCTCCTTTAACTTCTTTATTCTTTGACACTTTTTTAATCTGTACTCACCGCGTAGCTTTAAAACCTTAAATGTTGCCTTATAAACTTTATATTTAATTGTAAAATCTCTGATACAAATGTAGGCGTAGGTCAACAACCACTCGTTAAACACAAATGTCTTTTTTAAAACAGGTTCATAATATCAGTTCTCATCAGTTAAGACACATAACATTTATCTGTTATATTATATTGTATTCATTTTTATGTCTTATTTTTGCTAAAGGGAGAATGTTTTGGGGTTTCTTTCGCAGGAGATGTTCTTTAAATTTCACAATTTATACCCAATTTCAGCCTTTGCTTGTGAGATTTATGCTCAAGAAGAAATGCATTGCTAATACATTTTAACTCTGCTTCCAACAGAAAACAACGAGAAGTCCTTGAACAGTTCTTCTATCTTAAAAACAAATACAAAAAAAGGGTTTGGAGGCACAGAGATGCTCTTTGTGTCTTGTTCACTTCCCTAGTTACAGCTCTTTATTCAAGTTAGTCATTTTAGAGTAGTTATTTTCCACCATAATTTTTTTGGTTTGCCATGAATATATTGTTCTGAGATATTGGGGTAAGGTGGGCAGCGGGTGGGAGTCATTCTCGGGGAAATGATTTTTTTTTAAGTCTTTAAACTGTCACTCTTCCTCACTCTGCCTCTCATGATATCTTGGTGCCGGAGAAAAGCAGATTTCTCAGCAAGATTGTCCAATTTCCTCCGCATTTCTGGGGCATTTTTCTCTTCAAAGCCCCGCGGCCATCATGTGCAGTCAATAGAGATTCTTGACTTATTTGTCTTTTTTTTTTTTTTTTGAAAGATTGCAGTCATGTTGACCATAAAGTGAAAAACATTTGCTTGCATAGCAGAGACCATTTGAAAAATGAAAGGATACGAAATGAATATAATGATATTACGGCGATTAGGAAGCTCAATTATGTTGTAGTAATTGATGAGATATTTTCTTGTGGGAGGTGCACGCACACGCAGAAAAGAAGGCGCCCGCACACACTTATTCCAGCTCAGGAGATGAGTTATTGAAAAAATGTGGTGGAGGAAACGTCAGACGCGGTGAGAACTCCTCTGTGGCCGATTCTTTGTGACACTGTCTGTCGGGTGACAGTTAAATCAGATGATTTAGTTATCGCGGAGGCTGTGGTTTGCAGTCAAATGCTGTCAAGCCTTCCTTATGTTTCCAATGAAGAATGTGTTTCTCCTCAATGGCACAGCAGCCTGAATGAGATGTCAAGAGCTTTTATATGCAGGGTGGCAGACTGAATTAGGAGTTTCTGCCATTTTCTGGTCCAGGCTGCAGTCACAGCTTTCAACAGCTGTCAGACATCTGCAGTTGTATTCCACTTAAACACTGTAATAGTTTGCGGGTGACTTTTGCCTTCCTTTCAAACTGCCTCTGTTCTTGTGTAGGTGGATGTTTTTTGTGTTTTAAGCCAAAAAAAAACATTGTTCTTAGATTTATAATTTAATCAGTGACTTCAAATTTAAGATCACTGTTAGAAAAACATTATTTTCTTGTGTCATCTTTTGCATTGGATATTAATGTGACAAAGAAAAACATTATATTTATGAAAAATACACTTGCACACAAGCTGCAGATTGTCTAATGCTTCAGTCAGAATGGTTACCGCTCCAGGCATGAAAATCCAAGAAATTGTTAGTTGGTTTTGTGTGCCGTGTAGAACGAGGAGTATAAGATTTTAAAAGTTTCTGTAACAATACATCAAACGCACCTAAACTCATGAATTTCTTTCTAATACATTATTGCCTGGAGTGTGGAGTCCAGTTTCCCTGCAGGCATAATCAAAGTTTGACAGAAGTCTAGCTGTGCCGTAGAATAAAGTCTGATCAGTAAAAAGGAATTACTGTAATAAGTTTGTGCAGTTAGATTATTCATGATAAAATGAGAAATACGCTGGTTGTATAACTGCTCTTTTAAAACATGTATTTTTCACCTTTAAAATCTGTGATGCTTAGTTCCACTGTGCGTCATGAGATGATTAGCATTGGGTGTGAATGTTAGGCCACTTCCTCAAGACATGAAAATGGGGGCCTGTCAGCGCACGTTATTGCTGATGTGCTGGCATTTTAGAAATGGTGTGATATGTGCTCTCTGTCTCCCCTCCATCCACCCCTCCGTCTCTCGTTTCATGTCTCACTGCTTCAGGGTTAATGAAATGCCCCCATTGAGGAGCTGGAATGAGGGATTGTTAAGTCCATATGAGCTCTCACCCTCCTCCCACGCATTTCCTCAACCTGTGCCACTATGCATGAGTGCTAACAACACATCTCTACAGGCAAGTGTGTTCTGGTGGAGAAGATAATGATGATTAAAAAAAAAGCTTTGCTCTAATCACTTCTTAATCATTAAACCCCTCAATCAAACACAAGAGAAAATATTTAGCTGAGGAGGGTTAACGTCTCAAAATAACACAGTTTAAATCCATACGGTTTTTCTGCTTATTCACAGCCTTGTACAGGCTACTCTGCATCTTTGAACTCACTATTCTCTGTTTACTGATGCTTCGTTGATGGAGAGTTGCCAATACAGCTGCATTACAGCCAAGAGAGCCAGATGGCTTAAAGGAAAATAAGTATCATTTTAAGAAATTAGCATCATTTTGGTACACTCAACTAGCAGAAAACCAAACCTTTTTTTTCGCATTTTTGAGAAGGTCTTTCATGGTTTACGATCGCAGGAGCACACAAAGCCAAATGTGTGCACACTCGGTTCCATACTGTGGTCAGTGATGCATCACCTGACAGCTGACTGATGAAGCACTGACCTTTTACTCCTGGCATTGTGGGCAATTCTCCGCCTCGTGAAACTGTGGTGGTCTGCATCCAGTGACACTTGAGTGCTCAGATGAATTATGACCCAGTGGGAGAATAATAAAAAGAAGGAGAGACAAGAGAGCCTCACAGATGAGCGGGATGTGAGCAGAATGCAGATGGCAGGGACACGGAGAGATGGATGCCCTAGAATCAAAGACCATCTCCTGATCCCTCTCCAATTCCCTCGCACCTTCCATCTCGTCCTCCTCTGTTCTCATTCACGTACTTTGATCATTTCTACAAAGCAGTTGTTTGTTAGAGGTTTATCTGTGGCTTATCCTCGGTCTCTACACACTGCACTGTACAGTGGCTGACTTTCACCCAAAGCTAGGCAAAAAAAGAAAATAGAAAGGGTGTTTCCAAGCTGAGAAAATTTAAAATATGAAACTGCAGAGCTGAAATGGGAGCAGACAGCTCGCCCATCCTTACATGAAAGGTGGCCGCTATTGAGGCTGAATCAAACAGGCCGTTTGATCAGCAGAAGAGCTTTAAAGCTCAACTACACGGAGTCCCCCTGTAGCAGAAATGCTCCATATTGTATTTCCCCACTGTGACAGTGTGAAGTATGCAAGTATTTTTTTTTGCATTGGTTTCTTTGTTTGCATGTGTGTGTGTGTGTGTGTGTCTGTGTGTGTTTGCCTACAGCTTCTCCATTTAGCTACAGGGGTGTTTAACTTGCCAAAACTTTTACTCTGCAACTTGAGGTACTGGTATTCTTGAAGAATGTGATGTGTACGTTTTTGTGACTGTGCGTGTGCATGTGTGCGGATGAAAAGACGGGGCCTTTTTCTTTTAATGGGATCAGTGTTTCAGTGCTTTCTGTCTGCGTAAGTTATGATGTGGCTAATGTTTAAAACATGCTCTGCAGATGCAGCGTGACCCTCTTAAATAAATGACTGCATCGCCAGGAGAGAGAGTTGTCTTAGGATTAGCTTTGCTGTGGGTGAAACGTTCTGCAGACTCTGTGACTCATACTGGCTGATAAACAAGAAAGCATATGTAGCAGCAAATAGGCTCGCACACACACACACGTACCAAGTTGATTGAATCCTTCACATAACACTAAAATGACATAAAGGTAATTGACTTAAGGCAGATCATCATCAGTCCACCACTACACATCTATTCCAACGTAAGGGCGCATAAAAAATGACTAGCCGCACATTTGTGCAGTATTTGTGTGGCAGAATGAGCACATCACCCCCAGCTTGATATCCCATAATTTCCTCAAAAATGCCCGAAGCTTTTTACAGCCCCACCAGCCACATCTTGCCGCTCTGTTAGTTAACAAGGCTAGCTAGCAGCAGGAGAATTGGTGCCCTGCTCATAACCTGCAGTGCCACTCTGCAGTGTCACAGCTCCATATGTTAAGATGTGCTCCTCTGAATACTGCTATTATAGATGTGTTTATAGCTTTCACGCCCTCCCGCACATGTAAGGTTATCTCCACCTGCGGTTGTACGGGGCTGAGAAGGGCCATAAGCGGGTGTTTTGTCGGACGAAGAGATTAGGAATTCATGGGGAGTGTCTCAAAGTGTGAGGTCAGGTGAGGCGATGCACGGTAGATGATTATATCTGACTGTGCATGCCAGGTCCCAAATGCCACATGTAGCTTATATAGATCATATAATATTTAATATTTGTGTCCACCAAATTCTTAAACCCCTAAAATCACTTCTTAAACATCCTTTCATTTTACAAACGCAGATGCCTTAAAAAAAAGATCTAGTGTGAAGTGCAACAAACAGCACAGCCTGGCAGGGTCAACCAAAGTGCAGGCATCCTCAAGATACCCACCAAAGTGGCTTTTGTTATGCACAGTGCTGTGAACTGCGTGTCTTGTGAGAGTTGATACATTAGGGATGTGGGGAAAAAAAGGACCTCTGAAGAAAGTGAAATGTCAATTTGTACACCAGCAGCACCTTCCTTGAACGAGGCACTGTTCACATATTAAAGCATCTACTCTTGACACCTAATCAATTATTTCAACTGCCCTTGCTTATTTTCGAAGGGAAACACTGCATAAAAACCAGCAATGTTGCCGCTACTACTAAAGTGTGATGGAGCATCACCTGTTCTGCTTATTAAGTGGATCTCTGTGGGTTTAACTTTGTTGAGTGGCATGTGTGTGGGTAGTTGGGTCATCATCAATCATTCACGGTGACATTTCGTTTGATCTGATGTCCCTGTGTGTAGATTTATGCTTATACACACATTCACACTCCCGTGAATGTGTGCGCGTCCAAGCTGCTGTGTGTGTGTGTGTGTGTGTGTGTGTGTGGGTTTAGACAGGTGCCATCCTGCAGGTTTAATGACCTGAGGTGTGGCTGACTTCCCTTTGCCAATCTGAATCCTTTCCCTTGTGCCCAACAGAGTGTGACACACTTTGAGTGCATGGCTGGTGACAGGTAGGGCCTTGTGACAAACTAAGGCAGGAAGAGGAAGTGTGTGTATTTCCTCGGGCAGCAGCTCCACCTGAATGCTAAGTGACTGAGAAGAGGTCCCCACACTGGCACACCACAGCTGCTGACACGCACCAAGCATGCCTGAATAAATACAAACACAATCACAGGCACGGATGCACACATACACAACACACATTCACATGCACACACTCTGGAAATTATAGACATTTACATCAATGGCCCATGACTGTGTTGTACAGAGGCTAAGCCTTCTTTGCTCTCCATCCTCTTTCATCAACCACGCCATCAACCCAAATCCCATCTGACCCCCACCCATAGCCTGTTTGCCTCTAAATCTCCCATCTTTGTGGACTTCAGGCATGCCTCCAAAGACTCCCACAGTGCACCAGCACAAATTACATTTCACTCACATGGCTGGGCCCACTCCTCTCCTCTTCCGTTCTTCTTTTTTTCCTGGCTTTACTTCTCTTTCTCTTCCCTCCTCCTCCTCATCCGCCTGTCCAGCGGGGTCCACCTCCCTGACATCAGCTTGTTTCTCTCGGACTAAGTCCTTTCCCAGCATAACAGCCGATGCTTTTCTAGTTGATGTGCTATGAGTGCCTGCAGCCCCCTCCCAGGCCAGCCCCTGCGCAAACTGCTCACAAGGAGATGAGCTGTGTGTTCAGCTAATGGCTACAAGTAGCATCAAAACAGTATCAAATTGTATTGACGTTAGAGCGCTGTAATAAATGAAATATGCATCTTACTGTCGTCTCATCTGTTCTCAGAAGCCTTTCATCTTTGGCAGTCTGCCAAAGCATCCCTCAAAGGCTACTTGGGCATTGTGTGTTTTAGCAAATTGAAAGTGGCTTTTTATGCTTTGACTGATGGGGCTGATGGCATTCAGAATGCGTAAGCGGACAGTGATGGATTCCCGTTCAAATCAGCACTTTGTGCTCAATTGATTGGTGGTCAAGCCCAGGACTGTGTAACTCTAACCTTCTGAGTGAGAGTAATCTGCAAATCACAGAACACTGGAAACCTGTCATATCTGCAATTCACCCTATGTAGTTAATTATATCTCCTCCTCTCCTCTGGAAATGATGAAAAGGCTTATTTTTTTCCAGAAAGTAGCTCTCCGTGCAGCCACGTGAAACTGCGAATGCTGAAGTCAGAGACAGGCAGACAGACAGGCTGTCAGAGTCGGAAGATTCTTCAATAGGGAAAATTTATTGCCTCCGAAAAGTTCAGCATGATAATAATGGGCGCCACTAAGCTGCACAATTTGATTTGGGGGTGTGAGGGACGTGTAGAGGACATTTATCAGCGTGACACAGGACACAATGCTCTTTGTTTGATTGGTTAAATTAGTGGGAGCTCATTTGCTTTCACTGCAAAATCCTTTACAGGGCTTTTTTTTTTGTTGTGTTAATTAAGCCAGAGCAACCATTTTGTATGCCGCTTACATACTGGGCTGCAAAAGAGAGAGGAAGATCATTGTTATTCCTGTCTTGCGCCTCAGAGGCATTGTAGTTTGTTTTTTATATGATTTGCACCAAAGATGAGCTACTTAAATGTATATTTGCTAAAATTAGTTTGGTTTAGTTTTCCTCCTGACAATTACCTCTGCTGAATACAAATACTTCAGAGTTTTTTCTACCGTGTGAACTGAACCGCTGCCAGCACCCAATGTTTTGTTACGACAGACAACAGACTTCTTACAACAGACTCATTCCACTCGCTGAATTTGTTGAATGATGAAGAAAATAAAGTTGTATGAAATGCACAATTGCATTGCTCACGGTGGAGATGATTTCTTCTGATGAATTTGTAGTTTTTGTGAAAGCTTTTGTAAAAATGTGCTTTTCTGGGTGTAAGCAGGATCCCCATGGGATCTCGACGGCTAAGTGAATCCCCTGATGATTTTTAATGAAGACAGTGTCCTGTGATAGAATACCTGGTCACAAGGTATTGCTGTGCATTGGCTGCTCCACCATCTTGCACAGTTAAGCTGAAAATGTGATGAGATGGGAGGATGTTTTCCAAAAATGGAAAGTAAGGTCTGAAAACCATTAAGCTTAAGAGTTGTCCTGGGGTCATTGATAGTAAAACCATAACACCATAAATCCCCTGTAGATGTTTTGTGATTTACTTTGAAACAGTAAAGATCTACATATTGTACCAGCAGGGTTATTCTTTTGATATCAGTTCAGCAAGTGTAATTAGTTAACTTGAAAATGTCCTATTATAGTGCTGCTTATCCCACCTTGTTGGCTGCTTTCAAAGTCTGTAATATAGAAGCTGCAAGTCACATTGGGATCCACTGGGGCTGCGGCGTTTCACCTCGTCTTCACGCTGCATGCCTCAGACAGCTGACCTCTCATTAATCACGCCATTATTCACGTCAGTCTGGCAGTACTCGCCTCAGTTCGGTGCATTCGGAGGGCGATTTTTGTTGTAAAACAACATCAAGCTAAAAAAAAGAAACATGACACAGAGCAGTACTGTCTCTCACTTCCTCAAAATAAAAAAAGAATACCATTGTCTTTTTCCATTGCCTGTTTTATGTCATTTGCCTTTCCACTGATGGACGTTTTGTTTGGGCTGCTAGTTTTGGGATGCAGGTTTTTCTGAACTGTAGCCCACTGTTGTAAAGGCAGGAAAGGCTGGCATGACATGATTGGGACACAGTTTGATATCAGAATGCTCATTTACATCATCACTTGAGGACTTTTATTGATTTGATTCTATTTGATCTTGGCGATGACATGCTCTCTGTCTTTGTCTTGTGTGTGCTTCCTTGTGCAGGAAGCCAAGCTGCGTGAGCTACTGGACGTCAGCACCCTGGCGGGGAAGATGGAGAACAGGATGCTGACAGTGGTGAGCGGCCCTGACATGGTCAACATCACCTACCTGAACTTTATGGCCTTCCAGGAAGAGATAGCTAAGGTAAATATTCTTCACAGGAAAAACAACAAAACAACTGTAATGAAAACAACCTTGTATAAAGATAGAATCAGCAGCCATTTACTACAATATATACGCTCTGTTACCAGTTTTGTTGGTACACTCTGCGATAAATCCTCCTGAAGTTTATAATGTTTTGTTGTTGCAGAGAGGATTTAGTTTGTGCTGCTTTTGAACTGTGTCGTGTTTTAATGAGAGGTGTTTCTTGTATTTTGTCCACCCCATTTATATATCAAGGAGGGTAGGACAACAGAGCAGAACCTGCTCTCTGTATAGTGTAGTACAGATCAGCAGCACCACAAACTTTTATTTTAGCAAATAAATTATGTTTGTGAAAATCTACTTCTACATATAATACTACAAATAAACCCGTCTCTGTCTCTGAACATCAGCCTCCAAAATGGTCACACAGTTGAATAAATATATCTCCAAAACAGCTGCAACAACTAAACATTATAACCTTTATGAGGGAGGATTTACTGCAGGACTGTTGTATTAGACTCAGGTAAGTACACCTGATAAACTGGCAACTGAGTGTATATTTAAAGAGTAATACTACTTTGAGAAAACCTCCTTCCTCCTCAACTTCCTTATTTTTTAGGTGGTGATAAATAGGTGGGATTATTCTCTGTTTGATGTGGAGGCTTTCGATCAAGGCACCGTTTCTCTGTTGGGTTGGGGGTTTAGTTTTACAACAGAATTTGTGTTTTCATGTGTGACATTATCAGCATACCCACACATACCCACATATCATTTCTTCCTAACAAATGGCAATAGTAACAGCCTACTCCGGTCAAACCCTCAGCAGTTATCAACATCAGATTGCTCTACAGTTTGCACCTAACTCTGTGTGTGTGTTTTCTTCACTGCAGGAATGGGCGGAAGAGCTGTTCAGCCTGGCATCTAACCTCTTGGTACAGAACATGTCCAGGGAGGCCTGCCTTGAGAAAGCGTATGTCACCCACACGGACATGCTACACACACACACACACACATCTCACACAAACAGATATACATCTGAAATCCCTGAGATAAATATGAAAATATAAATATGAAAATCAGCCAGCTAAAAACAAAAAAAAGGTCAGTCATCATGAGCTTCGTGCCGTATTTACATAAACAGAAACAGCAGGAAAAAGCCATTGAGGCTTTTTCTGTAAGAGAGACGTATGACTGACTGCAATGCCAGACAAGTGCTCGGTTTTTACCTACAAACGCAAGCAAAAACATAAGTGTAAACTGCACATAACTGCACAAGGTAAGCAATATAACATCATAAACCCTGCAGCACACACAGGCACCTTTATGCGCACACCGGGGTACATATGAGCTGCGCTGTACTTACATGCACACACGGACTCGCTATTCGCAGCTCCACAAGGCAGCCTGGGGCTTTGGGTTTATAAAGGTCACTTCACTTCACGTAGATGGAGAGAGTAAGCGGAGAAAAAACAGACAGGAAGGAGGAAGTCGGATAAATAAAACAGCTGGAATTATGCATTAGTTCATGAACCCGACTCTGTGCATCCCAGTCGGATTATCTGCTTCTCGGGGCAAGAGTGTATATGTGACAGCGCCGTGCGTGCGAGTGTGCATTCGTATGGTGCTGTAGCCTCTATTGTTGTTGCATCGCGGACGTATGGGCAGACCCATGTCAGTAGATCTTTAAACAGGTCAGGTTGCTGGCCTGAACTTGCAGCAGTGTCGACATATTAAAGAGGAGTCACCGTTTTATTGGGTCCTTTTACATAAATCAACTTTAGCCGTCATCAGTGTCTCTGCACTCCACCTCTCATCCTGTGTAACAACTGTGTCTAATGCCTCACAGCAGCACATACGTATTGATCTGATCAGATCCCACGCACTGATCTGTGGTCCGCAGCTGATTTGTGTGTGCGGTGAGTGAAGCTCACACAGAGAGAACCTACACATGAATCCGCCGTACTGTATCGAGAGAATATGCCGGGCTGTGCTTGGTGACAACTCCCAGCTGTCTGGTGTTTTATCGGTGAACAGAAGCCATTAGCTCGCACCCCTGAGGAAGCTAATTGACTTATGAGACAATAAAAGTGGCCATCGACCACACAGGACAAAGAGAGTTGGAACAGAATTGAAAAAAGCAGGTTTTGCTGTCATGCTGGTCGCTCACAGCAGCAGTTGTTGTGCACCGCTTGCTTACAAATAAGGCGACTCTTTGTCATAGCACTACTAGGGCGCAGAGCAGACCCCATCCCCTTTGATGCTCTTCTGCATGTTGTTAATTGTTATTGCTCTTAAGGCTGTGATACATGTTTATTTTGGGTGTTCAAAATAGAGCCCAGCATGTCTTCAAATGGCTGCTTGCTACAAGATGTTCTTTTGAGATCAATGCAGCAGCGCTGAGGCCCCTCGCCCTTTGGATTATGTTGACTTGTGCATCAATGATTAGCGTCAGAACTGCATGTTTTACGATGACTGCGCTAGAAAACTGGGAATCGACCAGCTGTTGCTGTTTATGTTTTGCATCCCGTGCCAAAGAAATCGAAGTGGATGTTCAAAAATAAGTGTTTGTTTTGCCCGAGATAACTTGGAACTTGACCTTTGTGGTTTAGCATTAACTAGAGAGGGAGGGAAGGGAGAAAAAGAGAGAAAGACAGACAAAGAGAAAGTGAGTAGTAAAACAGAAAAAGAGACAGATGCAAGTAATCTGTTTACCCCTACTCGTCTTAATGAATAATACAGGCAGGTGTAAGGCAGATGAGGGCATCAAGAAACACCTAACTGTTCCCTCCCACTTTCCTTACTCCAGAGCGTTTCAATGTCGTCCTTTCCCTCCATCTTTTTTCAAAAATCAACCTTATGTAGCCTTTATGACATCACCTGTCGTCAACTTGCTCTTTCTCTGCCAGCACTCAATTCACATGTTCCTTGTTTTTTTTTTTTTGTTTTTTTTTTTAAAGGAAAAACACACCTCAGACATAATCCAGTCTGGCCCCGTTAATCATTACAGTCATCGGTGACTTTGCCTGTGGCAGCCGTCCTGCCCTATGAAGTGGACACTGTAATGGATATTAATTATTAGCCAGCAGCCACTTAAAGCCCAGCCCGTAATGATGGCTCCTGTTTCAGCTAAGCTATTTATAGCCCAGGCTGCGCTGCCTGTGTTGCTGCTGCACCGCTTGGCGCTGCCAATGCAAGACTTCCAGGGATTAGCCACAATCCGGACCCGTCATGCAAACACAGCCAAATATTCATGGTGTACACAGAGAGCTGTGCACGCATGCAGTCAGCCGCTGGGTGTTACAGAGACACAAGTGTGCATTTTACCGCAGCGGTGCATGTGCTGTCATATGAACGTGCACACTCTCTAATAGACTGACATGACAAATGGTTGTGGACGTGTACATCAGTCACTCATGGCTCAAGCAAACACACGGTGACAGAAATAACATTTGCACACATGTCCAAACTGCTGATTACATGTTCTGTAATGCATGTGCTCTGTCCAATGCAGATACGTTCGGCTGAAGCTGCAGCTTAACCCTGAGGGGCGAATCCCCGTCAAGAAGTAAGTCTCTGACTCATCCTTCTCTCCCCTGCCACCTCTCTGCTCTTTTGATCAATGCGTAGCTTCCTCTGCCTTCTCCCGTTACTATCAGCATGTATGCGCTTCAGTGTACACACATCATCTGTGTGTATGTGTGCATCTATTAGATATGTTACCCCTCCATTCTGTCGTTACAACACTCCCTTTTTATTGTTTCTTCTGCAGTAGAAATTTCTTCATTATGTCCGCATCTGTCCTTCTGTTTGCCCAGTCTCATTTATTTATGCGTGTGTGTGTGTGTGTGAAGCAACATGTCTGAGGCAAGCTCCAGTGTGTGTCTGCCACTAAATTCAGCTCAAAATGTGCCAGCGTTTGATGTGTGTGAGAATTTCCCTTTCGGTTCTTGAGAATTTCAGTTTCACCTATCTGGGAGTTTGTCATCACCTCATTGAAAATCCAACTCTCTTATCGCTATTAGTCAAGTTGAGCTTTCAGGCAGGCAAGAGTGAACTCCTGCGATAACCTCCCTCAGAGCCGCAGAGGAAAACAGTGGGTGTCAACACAGAGAGGCGGAGAGACACTCCTTGCCGTTTAGGGAATTAACCTCCTAGCTGGGAGGACATGTCAGCTTGACTAATGTCAGCTTGACTCTGGTCTCCCACTGAGAATACAGTATGCACTCATCATGGATCCACACAGGCATTCCTCTACATGTAATTAAAACAGGCTATGGCCAGCGGAAACAGACCTAAACATCCAGCGGTAGCTGTAATGACATCGGAGTCCATTGCAGTAAATCTCATTTATTGCCCATATACAATAGAATAAAACAGAAGAGCTCAACCACTCTCTCTCTGCACTTAAAATGACTGATGAGGCAGGACAGCATATTGTCAGCACCCAGTGAAAATCGTGTATCTCCGAAGCTAAAAAACAAAAAAAAAAACAAAAAAAAAAACAAAATCAAAAACACGTTGGAATATCTGAAAAATGAAGTGTCACACAGCTGAAAGGAGGCTGTTTTTCTTAGCTCATGAAAAGGTGAAGCTTTGGAGACCTGTGGATGGGTTTCATAAGGAAGCCGTCATGTGATGGCTGATTATCTGATGATGATGAGAAGTTGGAAGTGTTTTTATCTTCATGCCTGTTGTTTATGCACACAAGACAAAAGCCTACTGTGTGAGTCATAAGGATTGTTAAAGAAACGGTGATATGACAACGATAATGATAATGATAATAGTCATGGAAATGATAAGGGAAATGGGCATTATAATGGTAAAGCTAATGATAAGAAGAAATGACAACAAGACAACTCTGTGTGCTCATCTTTGTACACATGTCTGGGGTTATATTGCCTTCAGCATTATAACATTATTTATGGACATATTGATGTTACCATCTGGAGTTAAACCACTGTGAACAGCAGTATTCAAATCAGTTCTCTGTATTGTACATAACATTCACATTTGAATAGGAAAAGTTCATTAATTCAATAGTTGTTCTTCAGTGTATATGTATGTTTCAACTTTGTGAATTTAGAATAATCAAAATACACTTTTATATCTGCGAGGGTCGACAAAATATTAATAACAGCTATCGTTATGAAAGAGGATTGAACAACTCTCTTAAGAAATAATAGACAATGGAAATAAAAGTGGAACCTTATAACATTGTGAATATAACACTGATTGCAGGGGTGTTTATATTATTATTATTATCATCATTATCATTATAATTATTATTATTATTAGGCTGGATTAGTATAAACTATTCTATTCAGACTTTCTTCTTATTCTCCATATATAACATTTTCATTTTTCATCATCTCATTTTTGTCCTTTTAATGTGTAATTTTCCCTGCAGTTTGTGATTGCATTCTCTCCCAAAAACCGTGTATTTTTAGTTTCAGCATTATCCCTCCACTTTTTTTACTGTTTGCTGCCACTCTGACAGAACTTTCCCACAGGATATTCTCACTAAGTATCACTTCATATCTGCGATGAATTTGTCAGTTTGACACAGAGGATGAAAGTGATAACTTCTCTGTCTGTTTGGTACTTTCTGTGATTACTCATAAGGGTGTGTTTTTGTACCCCCACAGTATCTTCAGGATGTTCTCAGCAGACAGGAAGCGAGTGGAGACAGCTCTGGAAAACTGTAACCTTCCTTCTGGCAGAGTGAGACACCAAAACACTGAAACTCCCTGCTTTTTTCACCGTCACTGTCTCCTCGTATTTCCTGCGTCTCTGAACCTGCTCCTGTCTGTGTCCCCCCTTTCTCTTGCCTCTCTGTCTTATCTCCAAGCTCTTTCATCTTCTCCATCCATCCATCAGCCTGCCCTCTCACCATTCATTCAGCTCATTCACTATTCTCCTGAAACAGCGGCTGATAGCTGCTTTGCTCATTTGTTTGGAGTCTTATTTTCTGGATGTCTGCATGACTTCCCACTCAGAACTGATTTAGCCTTGGTTGTAATGAAACAAATAGACCCAGTGGGAGCAATAGAGATGACAAAAGCTGTTTTATCTTTACCTCTCTCGGATATCACCAGAGAGAAGCTGCCCCCTCATGCATAGAGGTGTAAACAGTCCCCCAGCACGGCAAACAATCGCTGTATTCCAGCAAGCAAGCAATTTGCATGTTTGGAAGTGGGGAAAAAAATGCTGTTCGGTGCAGTTCAGAACACATGTTGAAACACATGCACATACTGTAGCGTGTACACATCATATAGCTGTAATGAATGGCTTCCGAATACAATGGGAATGAGCACACACGCACAGACACACACACACACAAAGAAATACAAACATACACAACAAGAACAAGCTATACATAATTAGCAGAGGGAGAGAGAACAGGAGGTAAGAACGTGTTGCTGTATGACGGTCTGTAGGGATTTGCTGTTGTTCCAACGCGCAAGTAATTACAGCTAAACGGTCGTGCTGTTAATCCCTCAAATACACACACTCACAGGCGAAACCGCAAACACAACGTAGCTCGCACTAAGGTCTTTAGAATGACTCATTGAGTTGACCTGCATCCCCCTCCCTCAGTGCTTCCTTCCTTCCTTTTTTGTTTCTCTTTCTCTTTCTAAGAGTGTTTGGTCCTGCTTTGTTTTTCTCTGGCACAATGCTATTGCCAGCTGCTGAGGGGCACTGTGTCTTTATCAGACCTGTTTGGCTCTGATAACTCTATAAAGAGCCCGTGTGGCCACAGCTTTGTTTTTTTTTCTTTAAGTCTAGGTGAAAATTGAAGGCAGTCATCTTTTGTTAATTATGTGCATTTTGAAATGTGTGTGTCTGTAATCGCTTCCTGTGCGATCCCCTCCGATCGCACAGGAGGTTGAGGGGTTGAGGTCAGCTATTGAAAGTCCCATAGCACGAAAGACATGTCTTGGTCACAGAAACATCAGTAAGGTAGACAGATGTCTAGGCAGCTGAAAATCCATGCAACGCGACTTGTGTAGAAAGTATTTTATTATTGTACAGAGACATTTCAGATAGAGCACACAAAGTTGGGCTCAACCTGAAATAACGTTTCCTTTACAAGTTAAAGGGCCTCATGAAGTAAGAACAGATTTGTTCTGAAGTGTAATTTGTACAGATAGTCTGCCTTCCTTAGTCTTGTATGCCTCAATTTTTCCTTCTTAAAGGGCTTTTGGAGAGTTTGCCTCATCTGAATTGAGAGTCTTCGGACAGAGGGTGTTGTATACAATATAGATTGCAAAGGCCTTTGAGTTAAATTGCCATTTTGGGCTATGTATAAATCAACTTGACTTGTGCACATGGATAAATAACAATGATAAAATCTACCTTGTACCGTTTTGAAGGTTTGCTGAATGTAACTCGGAGCTCTCATAGACATGGCTCTAAAAAGAAAGAGAGATTTAGGATAACAATATGAAAATGTTCTTTTAGGCTCATTGTAGGTAAACTCACCATTCAACAGACTTGTTTAAAATTCTAATTAAGTTACTATTTAATAGTATTTTATAGCACAGCAGCACTAGTGGATCAATTCTGAATCTGAACATCCCATACAGTCGATGTGTAGCTCTTCCACAGTGTCTCTTTTATGTGTAGTACATATGTGTGCACATATACCGTGTATGTTACCATGTTGCTGTTGTCTGCTGCAGAATGACTCCATACCCCAGGAGGATTTCACTCCAGAGATCTACAACATGTTCCTGAACAACATCTGCCCCCGATCGGAGCTGGACCACATCTTCTCCGACGTGTAAGACCCATGTTTCTCTCGCTTGTATTTGTCTTTTAGAAATCTGTCAGGAAGTAATCATCTTTTTGACCTCTGAAGAATACAGCAGTCCCCAGTTCAGAGGAAAAGCCGTTGAAAAGCTTGACACAACGCAACAGCGATTTCACAGCCATGTGTCGCTCTTGTCAGACTGGCAGCTAGATAATGGCTGCCGTACTTGATGGGGCAATATGGCTTTGTAGGTTTAAGACACCTGCTTTTCCTCATTAGAGTCATTGTGAGTTAATTAGTACAAGAAAGTCTGTTGTAATGGCCCCGGTTGCGACTCCTCGAGCCTCGCTGTGTGGCCCCTCCGTGCTGCAGAAGCAGGGCTGCCCCTTGGTCCAGAGGGACTCAGACCATCAGCCCAGGCAGCATGCCAGCGTGACCGGGGGCCACTCCAAGTCATGGATATTAATAACAGTTAAGTGAGATGGCATGAGAGCCAGGAGGATATGAAGATGATAATTTAGTGGAACAGGCTTAGATATGAAAGGCATTTTAATCTAATCTTATAATTTACTCAACACAACATTTAATCCTCTTCTCTTTGCGCTTCTGTTGCTTTCCCCCCTCCACATCTTCTTTGCTGCTTTAATTACCATTCCTCCCCTCCGTCATCTTCTCCTCGTTTCATTTTCTCGTTTGAAATTCTGTTCTTGCACCCACGTCTCACTTAGTAACACTCCCATGTTGCCTCCGCTTTTCCTGTTTTTTTTTTTTTTTTAGTATTCCCACTCTTTTCACCTCATCCTCTCCTCTGCTCTCTTTTTTCAGTGGCGCCAAGAGTCGTCCATACCTCACCGTGGAGCAGATGACAGAGTTTATTAACAGTAAACAGCGAGACCCTCGTCTGAACGAGATACTCTACCCTCCCCTCAAACCAGAACAGGTCCAGGTGCTGGTGGACAAATATGAACCCAATGCTTCACTGGCACAGAAAGGTCAGTGGCTCAAATGTCTCTCAGTACAAACACAGGCACACCGTTATGCTTATATGTACACATAAACACAGACCGTCAACACCTTACTTTTATACAGAAAATGAGGTGCTCACAAACTGATTTTCCGCAATTAAAACACTTCATGTGTATATAGCCAAAAGTGTTTTGTAGCAAATAATTTCATGGGATGAGCATTTAACTGCTTTCTTGATGTGTTGGTAGCCATTATACCTGCTCACAGACATGTTACCTTGGCCCACAAACTTGAAATATGCTTCAACAAAACTTCAAGCTGACATTGCTGATATCGAAAAGACAATTCCAAGGTTTTCATTTTTTGTTGTCCTTGTGTTTTCTTTATTGATTGACATTTTTTTTCCCAGTTCCAATTGATTCACTTTGGTGTAAGCATTGATAATCTTTGTTTTAACTGATATATGTTTTTTTTTCATTGCTATTTGACTTTTGGTTGTGTCCGCATTTGTTGTATGTACATCAGCAGCACTGAAAATGAGAGTTCTCCCTCTGTGTGTTTTATGAGGTTTTACATAAAAATAAATGAAGGAATGGAAAAAATGAAATTTTGAGAAGCACAGATTTGACCCACATATACCCAACCTCCTCCAGCCCCGCTTAAGACTCCACCTGCCCCTAACCCTCAGCGCCCGCCCCCACCACCAACAAATTTGGCAGGGGTGTTGCCATAGCGACGCTCAGAAAGTGAGGGGACATAGTGGCGTGCCAGGGATGGGAATGTTAAAAGTCTGTAAATATCACACATGCGCTCGCACCAAACACTGCCACCAAAATATTTCACCTATTCCAAACACTGCCGGGCTTAACAGTGGATATTCCCTGACATTTTATTTACAAGAATAGGATTACATGAGCAGAATCCTCGAGTGGGGAAGAGAGGGTGTGTGAAAGAGAGAGAGTCAAAGGACAGAGAGAGGTGAGGGAAGCTGGTGTGTTTACTCTTCAGGAAAGCAGGTACCAAGTGGAGCGCAGCAGAGAGCTTATGTGGTGCTGCTGAACAGACGTGGATTCAATTATGTTGGGCACATGTGCAACAAGCACTGCAAGAGAGTTATCTCCATCTTTCTCTTTACTTTCATTTAGTACAGTATTTTACTGCTCTTCACTTTCCCTCTTAGTATAATTCACAAATCTTCCTTTTGTCTGCTACTGGTAAATCTGTTTTGAAAAATGAAATACCCAGAGAAGACTTGACTGCAACTCAACGGTGTCATTAAACATTTGGAGAAATATGCTCATTCACTTTCAGGCAGAGAGTTAGAGGAGTTACAGAGAAGGTTGATACCACTCTCATATCTGTCTGATGTAAAGCTGCAGGTTAACTTAGCTTAGCTGAAAGGCTGGAAACGGAGGGTTGGATACAGCTAATCTGATCATATCCAAAGGTAACAATACCTGCCAACTGGCACCTCTTTAGCTCACTAATTTACACGGTGTATCCTGTTTTTGTGTAAAAACCATGGTTGCCGTTTCATTGGGGGTTGTGTGCTGGAGTATTTCTTCGCCTGGGGCAGTTACCAGGCAACCAGTACTAGTTTGGAAACTTGTAGTTTTTCTGTGCAGTGGGTTTTTGTGTTCTGCATGTGTGTGTCAGTTTTAGATTATGTCCCCCAATTGATTTAATGTGACTTGAACAGCACACATGCTTGTGTTTTGTCCATTTCCGAGTGTCACGGTCATTATATGGTATCACGGGTAGCAACATCCATCTACCAAAAAACTTGATATAAAAACAAACAACATAACAATAAAAATAATAATCATTGTCAGCATCACAAAACTGTAAATGTGTAAAATAAAACAGGGCAGTTTTAGGTGTAGTATTGGAACATGAGGAGTGGCACAGAATAATTTATGAACAACGAAGATGGATGAGCATAGGGGATCCAACACTTCTGGACACGTTGTGGTTTCATGTTGTCTGAAGTGTCAGTGGACCAAGAGCTGCCAAAACCAGAGAACATCCCACTCCCGATATCAGGCATCAAGGTGGGATATGTGCCAATTCAAATTTTATCCCTGCTGAGAAGCACATTATAAATGTGCCAAAAAGGGTGACTTACTTTACACCATGAAAGACACCACTATACAATCATTTTCAACAATAAACATGTTGAAAATGCTAACTCTATATCTATTAGTTTATATTTCATACAGTACCCAGTGTGTGTTTTGTTTCATCATTAATGACCTTGAAAGCACTGCTGCTGTAAATTCTGTTCTTGTGTATACATTTTTTTATACTTCTGTTCTTGCGTATTAATTTTTTTTATTTAAAGAATAGATGTGTATGCTCAAACAATAAAACAAATGCGGCCTATTGATTACATGACATATGTCTCCATCTTCCCAATCAATAGTACATCTGAGTTTAAAGATATCACAGTATGCCACATAATATGTTAAATGTTTGTACCCTGGATGTGTCTCCCAAGCAGCAACAGTGAGAACTGCTCGGCCTTCGTAGTGCAATCGATGAGATTAGGTACCTGCATTGAGCTGTTCATCCGAAACGTTTGTCAGTACACTGAGGTTCAGCGCATGGCAAAAATATTTGGAGAACAAACAGTCTGGAGGCTATTATTAATTAGAGTTTCTGTTTTAAAATTAAAAATGCTAATCTCTGGTGCCAGACGAGGCTGTTTATCTAAAAACCTGTTCAGTTTATCATTATTACTCCAATCACATTTGCACGTTTTATTACTGATTACACTGAAACTAAATTGACCCCAACCAACTCAAGCATAGCACGAGTGCCGCTTTAATAAACTCTCCTGAGTGAAGTACCTACTTTACTTTTTTAAATGACTAAATGAATCACAGGTGCCTGAATTAGATCATCATCATTTTTTTAAACCACTTTCAAACATCCTGTTTGACCGCCCAGTGTCTGACTCTGATCGCAGTGATGTGCTCGTACTGTGATGTTGTGGTTTCAGCCCGTCACAGGCTCTCTGGAAGCGTGCCCCTCTCTGTCCCAGTGACAGATTTCTCCATGTGAAGTATTTATCTAGCCGGAGGAAGTGTTGCCATCTGCTCTGCAGAGGGGTCCAGACCTCCGCATGCTACTACTTCTGCACACACACTTTACACACACTCAATCACACACACACACATTTTTCCCTCTCTCAAGGACACTCATACATACATATAGAAATGTACATGGGTGATTTTGTGCATACTAAGCATGGGATTTTAGATTGCGCTGAAATGTGCATCATGTGAAAGCATGTACGTAGAAATAAATAAATGCACACAACTTAATTGGGGATAGTGGTTAGGGTGCCTTAAAATAGCCTGTGTCATTTAGGTAGAGGAATTTCTCTTCTGCTCAGATTCGTTGTTGCACTTTCTCATGCTCTGTTTCCAGCCTGGATTTTGTGAATATTATTACCTTTCATTCATCTTTTCAGTTGTCTATCCTGTCTTTCACTCTTTTAGTCTGTGCTCGATCAAGCATTCATGACATTGTTTGAATGCAGATAAATCAAATGCTAAATGAGACAAGACCCTTAAAGTCTCTTACATTCAAAGTGGATGGTCGCATATCATCGCATAGTGATCTTCTGTGATTGCAGAGAGGAAGCTCTTTGTCAGATTTCATCAGTTTGTGTCCACTCTTGTCTCGCAGGTCATCATTAAATTTAGAATACATTTACACTGCAGTTTCCTGTCAGCTCAACAGAGCCCTTATTGTGGACAAAAGCCAGTTTTTTTTAATTTAACTTGAATATCCCCTTTTAAAACTCCCTTCCTTTCAGATCAAGCTTCACCTTTTAAACATCACCTTTAGAATAACACCTGTAGGTTTTCACTCAAGTGCACCTCTAATCCCAGCCATGTTAACATCCGTTTTTCCCTGTTTGACCTGCAAATGTCTTGGGGACTGGGGAAACTCTGTTCTCAGTGTCTGTGTGAGAGCGAGTGGTACAGAGGTTAGGCCTCAGCCTGGCAAAGGGAGGTCCTGGCAGTCAGCAGGGAGTAAGACGCTGAGTGCGACTGAGCTCACATGTCACAGACAGCAGCCAGCGTTAATTAGTCCAGCAACTCTGCAGAGGGCGGTACCGCATTAATTAGCATAAAGTGGCCGGAGGGACCTGCTGCACCCGTCGAGCTTGCATCATTTAGCATATTTTGCATAACGTCAAGTGTGTGTGTGTGTGTGTGTGTGGGTGGGTGGAGGAGGTTGAGAGTGTTTTGATTTCGCTCTGAGCTCCTGCTGCATGTACGTACAAAACTGAATCCGTGCAGGTGTGGTGTAGGACGTGCATGGTAATGTGTATGGAAATTTTAATCTTGTGTCTGGGTGATTGGCGATGCGAGCTTTTTATGCTGCTGCTGCTCATCACTTATTTATTCAGCATTATTCTCCCTCTCAAGCACGCTCTGTGAAGTCATGAGCTCAGTGGTGACAGCGAAAAGGCACAGCTTAACATGAATGACCTTGACAAACAATCAAAACGAGGAAAGAACAACAGCAATGATAGTGCAGCTTTCCCTTTCATTCTTTATTGTGGACAGTAGCAATGTAAGAAAAAGCCAGCAGAGACTAAAATGTAAAAAAAAAAAAAAAAAAGATTTTCTGCACATTTATCGTACTAGATGCCTCAGATATCTCTAATGAAGGCCAATAACTGACAGTATACACCCACAGTAAACTGTAAGAAAGCGAAAGACTGAGGCACAGGCTTTAAGGATTAACCACAAAGGCTTTCAGCAAACAGTGAATTAGGGTTCCGGCTAATTTAAACCACTAATGTAATCTCAGTGTTAATTAGTGATTATGAGCATTTTTGTCTTCCTACTGCTTATATGAATACACCTGCAGTATGTGTACATAGGCATTGTAAAATGTCTGAAAAAAAGTACAAAAGAAAACAGTTTTTCTTCTTTGTAAAGTGGTGCACAGTCGTAAACCATTATATATTATCCATCATGTTTGACTCCAACTAAAGATGTGATTTAGGGATGTGCAACAGGGCGAATATATCTGCTGTCTGTGATTAACGGAGTCCATCACCAGTTAATTTTTTGGGGTGTTTTTTTGATAATTAAGAGCTTATTTCTTCTCTTTATATGAATAGAAATTTATATCCTACAGTGGGCAGGGAAAAAAAAAAAGGGAAACAAATTCATCTGTCTTTCCATGGTATCGGGAATGGCAACAATTTGAGACACACGCTGTATCTGGCAAATTCGGCACATCCCTTCCCAGCAGCTGGTCCCGGCAAGGCCACGGTCGTGTAAATATTTATTAAGGAATAAGAGGGAGAAAGGAAAAAAGTCAGAGATTATCTTCCTTTTTGCTCAATATCTCAGAAACAGCTTGAAGTTGAGACGGCGGCCTTGGCTCATTGGCTCCACGCTATTAAAACCAAAATAATTCCAAACAACGGCTTTTGTATTGTTTTTTGCAAAATATAGCTTGCAAAAAATAGCTTGTGGGAAGTAAAAACACCTGAGTGAATATATCGAGTTGACAGTGGCCAGTTTAGAGTTCATGTTCTTGTCTGAAACAGAAAAAAAAGTTTTTGACTAATGTGTTGCTGTGTTGTGTCTGTGCAGGTCAGATCTCAGTGGAAGGCTTTGCCAGGTATCTGAGCGGGGAGGAGAACAGCATCATCCCCCCCGAGAAGCTGGACCAGAGCGAAGACATGACCCTTCCGCTCTCCCACTACTTCATCAACTCCTCACACAACACATACCTCACAGGTACGCGCACACATCGAGACACAAGTCAGAGGTCTGGTTAGTATGCAAATGATGTCTGTCTCTCTGTCTGCACTGACATACAGTCGCTAAACTCGATTTTACTCCTGACTGATTGCACGCGCGCGTCCTTTATTCTTCTACATGTAAAAAGATCACCCGTTCATTAGGAGATACAATTAGGAGCCAGGTCAGTCAATCAAATGCGGCGGCGCATTTGTGGCCCGCTTCATTGCGTTACCTCTGAAGAGGTTATCCAATCAAGTCATGCCATGAGACTCAATTCATTGGTATTCATGAGTTAAATATTTCTTTAGACTGGTAGTCACAGTAACTGGCTCCTGGCAGTGTGCGGGCATGGCAGGCACAATACAGAGGCCATTTTCTCTTCAATGGATATTAGAATTCATCTATTCAAATCTATTCTGGGGGGAATGGGGGACTTGGAGTCTTTCAAGTGGATCAAATTTCTCCAGCGATGGAAAAAATGGAATTTCTGTAATAGGCCAGCCTCATAGCCTGCGAAATGAAGAAATGAGAAAAACAAACAGCAGCTCCTTGATTCTCTCCTCACGAACGGTTTTCCTTTATGTATTTTCATAGTGACACATTGTGATGATTTCGGAGGCCGTGGTGAGGTGTGGCAATGCAGAATGCAAGCTTGTTCTTGCAGTGTTTGTGTTTCATGACTTCCACATCAGATAATTAGGCCTGTTTATCTCATTCCTTCGCGTTGATGTATTTGGTCCCATTGATCCGTGGTAAATTAAAGCAATGTTTTATGCAGTCTATAACACACGAACTCATTAAGTTAAAAAAAATAGTGTCTCCCTAGTCGCTTTCTGTGAAGATGTCTATCAAAAGAAGAGAAAAAAAAGAGTGAGAGGAAAATGAGAAAATGAAAAATGAAAAAAAGGGAGGAAATGAATCATGCCAGCTGAAGTGAGAACACAGATCAGCCTCTCACGATGACACAGTTCCCACCATGTTGCAGGAAAGCATGCTGCAAATGGGAAGAGATAATTGCTTCGCTAATGGTGACAGGGTGATGAGATTTGCCAGCTTCGGATAACGAGAATTGTATTGTTTTTACCGCATGCTAGCAACTAATGTGGTTAATGAGCTCTTGAAAAGTGGGTAGGTTTGTAGGTATCGTGGTACTTTTGGGATCAATATCAACAGTTACCTGAAGTGGCATCTGTGTGTTTCTGTGTGTTTGTGTGCTTTGCGCGTGGGTGCAGCCGGCCAGCTCGCAGGGAACTCTTCAGTCGAGATGTACAAGCAGGTTCTCCTGTCGGGGTGTCGCTGCATTGAACTGGACTGCTGGAAGGGTCGCACCACAGAAGAAGAGCCCGTCATTACTCACGGCTTCACCATGACAACTGAAATCTCCTTCAAGGTAACACAAGGAGAGCGGAGTGACAGCAATATAGGCGAGGGGTTGGTTGGGGAGGATGGGGGTTAAAGACGGAAACATATTTGTGCAAAGATGCATTTTAATATCTTTGTTTACAGACGCAGAGAGGGAGGTTCTGGGTAAACAGACCTCGTGGGCATATTATGTAATCTGCATGTTGTACACATTATCAACTGACAGCATCAAGTGCTAATTGGTACATAAATTGGGCCAACACTCACAACCTTTCTGTTTAATTTACTTTGTTCTGTTAGTAGGGTTGCCCCTGACTAAAACTCTACAGAGTAGTGAAGTCTGCTAAGTAAAGCCTTGCCTGTTGTCTACTGATCTTTGAATCATATACATATTAATCCATGCATCATCATTTGTGACATTGGTTTCCATTTTTCCACACCAGGCAAAAGAGCTGACGCACAATTTGTTAGAATTTATTACATCTATTTTCTCACTCATTATTTGAAACGTTTGCATTATAGTGACCTTGTAACAGTAATAATAGGGCCGTCCTGAATATCATTTTTTGGGCTTCAAAGCTTTGGTGAGAATTACTGGAGGGGCACAAGGTTGTGGCTCATTTCAGAAGTTATAAGCACTGTTCCCAAAGTGTCAAATGTCCATTATTTAACTACATCTTTGCGAACTTTTACCTTTTTAGCTGCTCCAAAAAAGCACTTCACAGTGGCTGCCACGCATACATTACTAGTTTAATGGTGGTAACAGCATGTGACGCTTATATCACATATCACTAATATCACAGCAGACACTCCTAAAGAAGCAACTTTGTCAGAGATTCAATAAAAGAGCAACTGCTATGCCTGTTTAAAGCACAGGCAAAAACAAACTAGTGTGTTTTTGATAAAAATTTTGGTCAATGATAATTGCAACTGCCATCTGATCTCATGCTGCACACAGCGGAAGCAGTTTTCCACCGCAGTAAAAGAAGTTGTTACCCAAAAGAGCTGGAGATGTGCAGCCCGCAGCTCTTCATCTGCCAGCTCAATATGGCTGCTCCTTCTTGTCCTATTACTCCTTCGCCAAAATAAAAAATGATCCACTGACAGAGAGAGCTGAAAATGTTATACTGTCGAGGTCAGCGCTAACTGTGGTGACAAACAAATTGCATTTTGTGTGACTGCTTCACAAAAACCCGCCCCATGTTTTACTTGCAGCGGTCACAGGAAATGTTCTGTTTGTAAAGAGAGCGAATAGCGAGCAGTTCGTGAGGCTGTTATCAGTGAGACAAAAAGATGACATTAGATGCGTGATCCATTTTCCCGTGAATTCCTCCTGCCCGGGTAAGTAATCTCAATCCAGCACGGGAATGGTGGACTGTGCCACTACCAATAAAAATGACCATATAGAGAGAAGATAATGTAAAATACAATAAAACACACAGACAGGTGCAGAGGCAGACAAAGAAGATAAAAGTAAGAACAGAGAAAAGTGGAGGAAGAAAATTGGGAAAAACAAAAAGCGCAGTATATATGCAGCAGATGGCAAATTGTAAGGGACAGGGACAAACTGAATTGCCCTAAACTGGAGCTCTGAAGGGCGCCTAATTGAGGTTTCAAACGATGAGAAAACAAAGAGAAAAAAATGCATTCATGGTAGGAGGGGGGTGTGAAAATCTAAGGGCATACTAGGTGTCAGGAGAAAAAGAAAGAGAGAGGTGGGTGGATTGATTGATAGGGGAAATTTAGGTGTAATGAGAGTAACAAAAGAAGTAGAACGAACTTAATGGAATCAGCCTGAGAGTGAAATACAAAAAGAGAAGAGTTATGAAAGGGGAAGGGGGCTACAGATGGAGAGGGTTGAGTTACAGATAAAGATTTTTATTGGAAGAGATGGAGCAAATAGAAATGAAGGCATTAACTGAACTGACACCCTTGTTAATGATGGTGTAATTGTCAATTGTAATTGACAATCAGCACGCTTAGAAATCCGATATCAGATGTTGAAACGGTCTTCGCCGGAGTTGAGCATCGACACCACTTCATGGCTTAGCTCCACTTCCCGTAAACACATCAGCGCCGAAATTTGTGAATGAAAGAGCACATGGTTATTTATGAGCTCCTTTACAGGAGTTCCTTTCACGTTATTAACCAGACGATGCGCCATCCCGCACGCACATTTTACACACATATTTAACACCGATGCAACATCTGATACACACAGCCATATATTTCCTCCAGTATCAGTGTCCTCAATACGCCATAATGCCATGCAGCCAGATAACATGTTGCATTTCGAGTAAGGCGGCGTGTAATTTGTTTTTTTGTACTGCAGAAAAACTATCTTCATATCTTATCACTTTTGCTTCTCCCCAAGAGGTATTGATTTCAGCAGGTTTTGGGCAATTTCTCTGGGGGGGCTCTCAGGGACTCTAGGAAATGAGAGGAATCACGTCATTGTAAATGGATATGATGATTTCAGCTGATGAACGAGCTTAAGAGTGTTTCGAAATGCTTTTTTTCATTATCTCATATCTCATAAACATTTAATGTGCATTTAAGTAATAAAATCAACAGTCTGTCCTGGGTGTGTGTATTATATTATCAATTATTTGTTTGTTTGTTTGTGTTTTCAGGAGGTGATCGAGGCTATAGCAGAGTGTGCCTTCAAGACCTCGCCGTTCCCCATCATCCTGTCTTTTGAGAACCACGTGGACTCGTAAGTCAGCGGATAATTTCAAGTCAGAGGTGCAAAGCCCACTCCCCAGCATGGTCGTCAATCTTGATTTTTGCTACCATCAATAAACCCTTTGTTTGTATCAGCTGTGTAAAGATCTACACCTCTTTAGGGAAAAATAAATCTCATTGGTTGTCTTTTTTTTCTTCTAATGGTTTCTAAAGGGGCTTCTCAGTAGCAACATCTATATTCATTATATTGTATATTGATGTTTAGTATAGAAACCATGATGGGCGTGTGTGTTTGTTTTTGTGTGTGATGACTCCCAGGCCGAAGCAGCAGGCTAAGATGGCAGAGTACTGCCGGTCAATATTTGGAGACGCATTACTGACAGAACCTCTGGAGAAATACCTTGTGAGTACATAAGATGCTTAAGGTACGCCACAAACACACACACACGCATGTGCCCACATACACATTCACACTTGCATGGTCTCTCTCTCTGTCTAACACACACACACAGATACATACAACATGGCCGGCAGGGAGGGATTCAGCAGATATTATCGCACAGACGAGTGCACCAAAGTAGTGTCCTTGAACACTGCCTGCCCATACAGATGTACATTCAGGAGGCAAAAAGCAGCAACTTATCACACACTGGAATGCACACAGGCATATTCATTAAGTTGTTCGCAAACACTAATATTTCTGTCTTTTTATGTTTCTTCTCTCCCTCTCCGTCTTTCTCACAAATAGCAACTTATCGATATGCCCCCTAGCACCTGGCAAAATGTGTTGTCCCTGTTTTTCCTCTTTCTGTCACTTCAGGCACGCTCCTAAATGGCCCCCTAGACTTTCTCTCTGTGTCGCTCTCTCTTTCTCCCTCCAGTTTTCATCCCCATTTTCAATCAATCACACACACACACACACACATCCTCATACCTGTGGCGGTTTACGTGCCATGGAAGCCAACTTTTACTGATTCATCACACGGTCATTTTTATTCCTCCGCATCACCTGCTATCTGTTATCATGGGAGATACTGCAAACAACGGCCGTGTAAGATTAAATGGAAGTGTTTTACGCCATAATCTAAATGTGGCTTTTCTTGGCAGCCCTTTATCTGTCTCTCCTCTGTTGCCATGACGACCAGTCAAAAGCTTGCTTTGTCTCTTTGTGGCCAAACTCTTTTATTCCCCCCTCCCACCCCCAAAGGCGTCTTTGTGTGTAATGACGCAGGCACTTACGTGAGGCAAATGTAGACGCTTGTCGCGCAAACTCTCAGCGGCGCCTCTCATAGTGTCTGGTGCGTACAACACATGCAATTCTGCACACACGTACTTTAAATGCCACTTACTCCTTGAGCCTTACTCTCCGGGGATGTCCTGTCCCCCGATGGTAGGACACTGTAGAGCAGCTTAAGTTCCCAGAAGCCTTCAGACTGGATTTGACATTGAAGTATTATCAGGGAGAAGCCTTTCTGAACAAGAATGGCAGAGGGAAGGAGAAGGAGAGAGATACGAAAAGAGACACCAAAGGAGAAGTCAGAGAGAGAGAGAGACAGAGAAAGTACCAGTGAGGAATAAGACTTCTACCACGGAGCATGTAATAACTGGGAAAGGTGAGCGCAATGACAACCACTCCCCTCTGGCACTGAGACAGCCGTGTATACAGCGTAGCGAATGAGATATCGGCGGTGTTGGTCCATAGGGGCACGGGCCGGTAGGGCAATATAGCTAGATTGGTTCCAGCTGAGCCTAAGGTGAGAATAAAGAGGATTACATTTTTTTTCAGAAATTCGAGCTCCTCCTCGATCTCCACTTGACTAAACTGTGGTGAAAAGGATGGAGAGTGGTGACAGCGTTTGGTTGTTTTTTGATGTTTTTTTCCAGTTAAACTGAGAACAGTCTGCTCTTTCAAAAAAAAAAAAAATTAGCTGAAATTACTTAAAAATTGGATTCGCCGTGAATGTTTCCTGGTTTGCTTTATGACTCTCATCACCGCATTCATTAGGCTGATGAAGGCCGCGTTGCCAAAACATTTTCATTACAACTGCTGAAAAAAAAAAAAGAAATATGTTGAAAAATATTCGTCGCAGTTTATTCAATCTTGTCGAGGCTTACTTTTAAGCTGCGGACAGAGCAGACTTGGCAAGGCGAGACTTTTCAGCTCGCACTCGCTCTCACAAAGCAGTCGGGATTGAGAATAATGTGGGCAGAAGAGCAAAGCATAAGCTGTTGGAGGAAGTGTAGCTAGCAGGCGAACAACAACACTCCACAAATTTAAGATGATACTCTTTTAATCAAAGACATTAGTTTATAACAGTCCTTACACGCTGTCTTTGTAGCATTCCTCCCAGGCAGAATACACTTACTCAAACAAGAATATAAACAGGCAATACTTCCTAAATGAAAGGTATACCCCCCCCCCCCCCTTGACTTGGCTTAAAGAGTTTCACAAAAGGTCACAGGCCAGAAATTGTTGGAGGTTGCACAAGTATTGAAATAAATACCTTTCTTCTTCGAAAGTGGCAATACGTCAATGTAAAATGCTCATTTACAAGTAAAAGTCTTGTATTCAAAGTTGTATTTCATTAAAAGTACAACATTATTATTGGCAAAAATGTACTTACTATAGTATCTGAGAAGTAAAAGTGCTCATTCAGCAGAAAATTCTTCCTGCAAGTTACACATTATTACATATTTTTTAGTGAATCATTATGGACTGTTGCTTTAATGTGTAATATTTTACTGTTGTAGTTGGAGCTTATTTGAACTACTTTACATAAATGTAGTAGATGTATAACAGTGCATAATGGTTGATGTTGAAGTTGATATTAAGTTGTCTTTGAAAAATCTCTATACAGTGCCATAGTGTGTAAAGCTGTAAAATAAATGTAGTGGAATAATATCATATTATAGTATATTACATTAATATTTACCTCTGAAATAGTAGTAGAGGACAGGTATGAAGTAGCACAACATGTCGATGCTCAAGCAAAGTGCAAGCACCTTAAAATTATACTTTCGATCAGGGCAAAGAAATCTTATTTATATAGCTCAATATCGCAAATTGCACTTTGCCTCAAGGAAAAAAAAAAGCTTAATTGAATCCATCCACGTGAATTTGAGTGCATTTGAGTGCAGTCAAGACTACATGCCAGTGTCCAGTGTTGAACAAGTTTCATTTAAGTGGAATTGTTTGAGTGAAGCCAACGCAAACAGGACGTCTTATCTTTTTTTTCATCAGTTTCCAACCACAACAGTAGAAAGTTCCAGATAGATGTGTGTGGCAGCTGGGAAAGTTTGGTATATGAATCACTGTTTCCTTGCTCTTGAAAGTATGTCAAAGTGAGAAACATTTGAAGTTTGGTTATGTTTATAGCTGAAAACTCCATGGCTGTGAGTGTATATGTGCACATTCAACATCGCTGCTGACTTTCTCAATAATACATTATTAATATCCCTAAACACTGTGATCCAAAGCAGTGTACTCCATAAATAAATCAGAAATCTGCCTACTTCTAGCCTGCTTCCTTGAGAGGGCGAATGTTTGTGTTTAATGCCCAGTTTACCCTCAGGAAGCTGATTTTAATGTTGAAAGTGTAAACTTTTGAGCTGTTACATCAACAGACTTTGTAATGCTCGGTGCCGATCCTCACAGTCACTAACAAGCTCTGCTCAGCAGAATCCGGCATAGGGAATTTCGAGCAGAATAAGATTTATGTTTTTTTTCTGAAACTGCCATGAATTTACATCTTAAGTGACTCACTCCAGTAAACAACTATTTTCTCCCTGTAATTAGCTAATTTGTCTCCAAATTGTAGTAAAATATGGGCCTAATGGGGCAATCTTCAGCCATACAGTACCATTTTGGAACTTGATTACATTTTATTTCAGAATTTCCTTTTGTTTAGACATTTTTCAGAGTGATTGTCACAAAAAAAACATTCATTATTCTGCATCCTCCTCTTCTCTCCCTGTGTCTTTCCTACATGACCTTGTTTTAAATTTTATGACCTCTCAGTGTTCATTTGCTTTCTCTTCCCGCACGTCCAGCTGGAGTCTGGTGTGCCGCTGCCCAGCCCAATGGAGCTCATGGGGAAGATCCTGGTGAAGAACAAGAAGAAACACCACAAGACGGATGGAAGCACCAAGAAGAAACTCTCGGAGCAGGTTTCCAACACCTACAGCGACTCTTCCAGCGTGTGCGAGCCGTCCTCCCCCAGCGCAGGTACAGCTCTCCCTTTAACACACACACGCTTAGCTCCCGAAAACAGAGCCATCGAATCACACTGGGGCCGCTGAGTTATGACGTTTCAGATTTAAAATGCAGCCTGACCGTCTGGGTCCATCTGTAAAATTGACCAACACCTCTGTGCCGTCCAGAAACCAAACCACTGGAATGAAACAGCGCTATTGTTTATCATTCATCATTTTCATGGCCCTCTCCATCAGCTGAAGGTATTATTGGCTGTTGCATACACTCCCTGTCAGGCATATACACTGCTAGTCACCAGGGTGTCTTAAACACTGGCCAGTAGTGGCCTTCAGTGTGTTAGTGTGTGAGCATTCGTGTGTGTACATTATACCATAACTGTCTGTTGCACTTTAGTATATCTCAATTTATGGATTTTTATATTTTCACAGCTGCTCTCTGGTTTTTGTTTTCCCTGATCAGTCACATCTGCATTGCAGTTCGATACAATTCATGTATTTTTTTTGTGTGTGTATGTGTGTGTGTGTGTGTGTGTGCGGCATGCACATGTTGCGTGTTGGTCTGCATGCATGTTTTAGTGTTTTCTTTTTTTCTGCTTTATACCCAGTATTTGTTTATATTTATACCTACAATATATCCCTCACCTGTAATGTATAATAGACCTTGCAATCAATCATCTTTAGTTTTCTTTGGTAGCTGAGCTGCAAGCTTCACTCTTACACTAATACACACTGCCCCCTGGTGTAATACATTAAGCAGCACAAGCATTTGACGATGACAGACAGGAACCCTGTTAACTGGTGAGCATAAAGGCAGTCAGTGATCAGTGCAAGGGTGCAGGTTTGAGTTTTAAAGTGTGGCACAATGACATCTGTGGCTTTATAATAACTTAGAAACAAATGTTGTTTGTGCCTTCCACAAGAAACGTGGACCCAGTTTCTCTATTTCTCTAAATGCATTTATTTATTAAATTATTATATTTTTTATTAAATTATGTATTTTCTTCTCATAGAGAATTATGTGAGATAATACATGAGATAATGCAGCATTAAGGACAAATAAAAAGTAAAAATAAAATCAGAGCTTTCACTGATGTTCAGTTGTTCACATTGTTACTGAAATAAAAATATAAATTTAATATTTTTACCTCAAAAACACTGTCCTGAGTCTGCAGAGCTGTCAGCTGCATCCAAGCTCAACAGGCTGCACTAATCAGTTTAAGGCAGCCTCTTTGTGCCTTGAAAGCCAAAACTCAGGGGAAAAAAGTCTATAATCATCTTCCCTCTTGACTTTTTATACTTTTTACTTTATTGTCTTACTTAACCTGATTATGAAGCCCTTTGCTTAATTAAAAATTGTGGCTACAAGAAGAGTAATTAATTATTACAGAATACAGAGTCGACATGATTCTGTAGTTGTGCTGTAGTGCAGCTTTGACTGACAGACAACTTATTATATATATATCTACTTATAAGTAGAGCATTATGGTGGCTGATGACTTTGTTTTCTTCACGGAGGTTCAACCAAAGACGAGATGGCAGATTCCTCACAGCCCTCCGAGGGTGCAGAGCTCAGCCTGAGGCCGCAGGGCAGAAAGTCTATTGGTGAGTCATACATGGTACATGACCTCAGATGCTGAGGTAAATCGTTATTGGAGCGCTCATCGGGCCGACTGCAGATGCTATAGGTCAGTTCGACCATTACGCTGCTAAAATTAATTTCCTCGGTCAGCGTGACCTCAGATTCAGTGAGAAATCTTAAGCAGATCTCTCATTATGTGGGCGAGAGGATGGGTCAGCTCGACCAAAACAATATTAAAATTAATTTCCTCAGTCCATGGGTTGGGTCCTGTCAGTGGAAGCCTTATTTGTGTCCCTGCTTTAATGGAGGCAGCTGATCATAGATAAAGGCTTATTAAAGGCTGTCAGCTTTCCAATCAGTCTGTCCAACATTTAACACTGAGTATGTGGAAATGTCCATTAAATTTAGACACCTTTAACTTTGGTCTGTTTAGCTTTATTTATTGTGTTTATCTGTGACCGTATTTGTGGGTCATGTTTCAGGTGAGGTGGAGGCAGAGAGCGAGGATGAAGATGACGACGATGACGACTGCAAAAAGGGCTCTATGGATGAGGTGAGTATCTGATAAGTGACACCCAGCAATCAGTTCAAATACAAACAACTTACGTCTCAGTGTACTATTTGTACATCATGTGCTGAGGCTGCCCTCTAGTGTACATATTTGATAATGCATTTTTAATATTGACGCGTCACCAAAATCCTGAATAAAAAGATTTTTGAGATTACTTTGGGTTTACAAAGCTCATGAGACATCTCTCTCGTTGTTTTGAAGGATTATAATAGAGACTTTGTTACAACATAGTGCTGCATTACGTTTTAATATTTGCTGGTGTGTGTTTTCATGTGCAGGGTACGGCAGGCAGTGAGGCATTTGCCACAGAGGAAATGTCCAACCTGGTCATCTACATCCAACCAGTCAAGTTCAACAGCTTCGAGGCTTCCAAAAGTATGTAAGAACAATGAATGAGACACCCTCTTATATTTAAATACTTTAAATATAAATGCAAGAGGAGCTGTCAAAAGGTGTCCTTACAGCACTAAGAAATATCCTCCTCAATCTATCCAGTGACTGTTGGATCACTGTGATCACTGTATCACCTTATCTGCCCACAGAGATCAATCGCAGCTACCAGATGTCGTCCTTCGTAGAGACCAAAGCTTTGGAGCAACTGACCAAATCTCCTGTGGAGTTTGTGGAGTATCCTTCTCAGTTTTACTAAATATACTAAATATACTAAATATATTTACTAAATATAACCCAGCGCAGTGTTTGAATCTAATTTGCACTGATGTTTAACATGCAAATACAAATCTCAGTATTTGTCACCTTACTCATATAGCTCATTCTGTTAAATTAACCTTGTAATGCCAGGTCATATTCATATCATATTTGATACAGTTTTCCTGAAAACCTGATGTATACAATCAAAATGCTGGAAAATACAAAATAACCAAAAAAATAAATTATATTAATTAAAAATCATATATGCAAATTGATGATGAGATAATAATGATATATATATATATATATATATGTATATATATATATATATATATATATATATATATATATGTATATATATATATATGTGTGTGTGTGTGTGTGTGTGTGTGTGTGTGTAGAACTGTGCAGTAGTAGTAGTATCAGTTATACTTTGCAATGCATTGTCATGCAGCATTGTTCTCAACTAGCTCTGTTCAGATACAACAAGCTGCAGCTGAGCAGGATCTACCCTAAAGGCACCCGAGTGGATTCATCCAACTACAACCCTCAGCTCTTCTGGAACGCCGGCTGTCAGCTAGTGGCTCTCAACTTCCAAACCATCGGTGAGGCAGCATGATGACATTTCTCTTACATTTTTTAAGTTCTTGTAAATCATTTATTCCTTTACACTATTCCAAAATGTATGAATCACTCCTGTTTAATAAACGGTACCCACAAATTGTTCCAAGGATAAAGAAAGAAAGATGAAACCGAAACCTTCTTATTTTTTATGATGTTTATCCTGTTTTTTTTTTTTGTTGTTTTTCTTTTTCAGTGTTGTTGACTCATCCATTATGTTATTTTGTTCTCATATCACAGATTTGTCCATGCAACTGAACCTGGGCATGTATGAGTACAATGGAAAATGTGGCTACAGACTCAAACCAGAGTTCATGAGGCGGCCGGACAAACACTTTGACCCTTTCACTGAGAGCACCGTGGACGGGATAGTAGCCAACACGCTGTCTGTAAAGGTGTGTGTATGTTTGTGTTGCTCTTTTTGTGACCTTGAAGAGCTCTCTCTGTCTATTTCAGTCCGTGCGTGTTTGATCTTTCTGTTCTTTTTCTCTCTTGCTTTCTTTCCTGCTCCTTTCTCTCAGATAATCTCGGGCCAGTTCCTGTCAGATAAGAAAGTGGGCACGTACGTGGAGATTGACATGTTCGGCTTACCTGTGGACACCAAGAGGAAGGCGTTCAAGACCAAGACATCTCAGGGCAACGCCATCAACCCTGTGTGGGAAGAAGAGGCCATTGTCTTCAAGAAGGTGAGACTATGGAATCAAAATTCAGACAATCAGACTGTTTTGATAAGGAATTGTATGAGTTTCATTTCATTTTGACCCCACCCACTGTAAACTAACTCAGTGTACTTACACAAAACCAATATCTGAAAATGTGCAGGCACATATCTGGGCATACACATACACTATAAACATGTATTTATTTGGATATAGTAACAGCTAAAAATCTTTAGCAACACATGGAATATAAAAATAAAATATCCTCTTAAGGAAGTGTGACAAAACAGCATGTCATACGTAATAATGAGAACATTTTTTATCTTTTCCTCAGGTTGTTCTGCCCACACTTGCTTCATTAAGGATAGCTGTGTTTGAAGAAGGAGGGAAGTTTATCGGCCACCGCATCATTCCTGTGTCAGCCATCCGTCCAGGTGACAAAGTCTTGTTTCAGCTCATCTCCTTCACTGTTACTTCAGACGTCAGTTCAATTTGATGACTAATTCTACTTTTCATAGACAGATTGAGAATAGTGGAAATATATATGAAAAAAACAAAGGTATATGGGGATTTTATTTTTTTAAAGTACACATTAGAACAAACATTATAACCATGAGATCATAGAAAAGAGGGCAGAGAAAGGCCTAAAAAAAGAATTACAAGATTAGTGTAAATGTTTGTTCCTGGATGTGTATTCAATTATCTGGATATTTTACCGCATTTCTCCTGATATAAATTGAGTTCCTGAGTTGTTATTTCCGTACTGACAGCCTCTCAATCTGACTCAAACCCTGCAGGCTATCACTATATTAGTCTGCGGAACGAGAAGAACCAGTCCCTGACTTTGCCCGCTCTGTTTGTGTATGTAGAAGTAAAAGACTATGTCCCCGACACGTTTGCAGGTAAGTCAGGTGAACACATTCAAACCAAAACACAACTGGTCTAGGTTCACATACAGCGCTCCAAAAAGGCTGTTCTGTTTTTTTTACCCTGTTCCTCAGATGTCATCGAAGCCTTGTCCAATCCCATCCGCTACGTCAACCTGATGGAGCAGAGAGCCAATCAGCTGGCTGCTCTCACTCTGGAGGAGGGAGGAGAGGAGGAGGGTGGGACAAAGAGGTGTGTGTGTGTGTGTGTGTGTTATTTGCTTTACACTCCATCACACATGCGGGGCGTCGTATGTGCATGTCTGCTCTTAATTGTTTGCGTTTATTCGTGGAAAGCTTTGTGCCACTGATCCATTGCTGGTTGAGCTCAGCAGTCCCTCAGCCAGCTGGCCAGTCTCATTGCTGTCAGAAACTAACTGGTTTAGAAATTCAAAACATATGGGTGGGAGAATGAGAAACTCTAGAGAGACTGCACTTCCCTTTTCTTTTGTAAAACCCTATTAATATACAATTTAAAAAGAATCGGCATGGGAAGGTTTTTTTAAGATCAGCACAAAGTACTTTAAAACCTGCAGCCGTCTAGCAGCACCGCTATTGAGAAAGGAGGGATTATGAACTGCAGCTTGTGTCCAGCACAGATCCCTTTAGATATTATCAACAGGCTTTGTTTTGACCATTTTTCATTCCCGGTCGCTCCGTGATAAACTGTACTGCCACCACAGCAGTATTGTTGCTGCATTTCATCAAAAAAGTCTCCCAGCATCCACCTGCAGGCTCTGATTATAGGTTTCCTCTTGGGGTGGGGGAAGTCTCCCATCGTGACAATGTGTGCTTTCATTGTGATGGGCTTAAAGGTGTAAGCTTGTTGGGAGTGACAAGTTTGGATGCCATATGTCAAAAGTCAACACTGCACATACCATCACATTTACTTAAGTTGCCTGGTTTAAATGATAAAATGGGCGGAAAAAAATTTGTGTGGTTACTCCAGCGCAACCCCTACTTTGGGTTTTTTGATGATTCACAGAAAGGGGATTCAAATTGAAGATGGACACACCTAGGACAAACAATCAAATTTCTCTACCTAGACCTTATATTAATGCTCCTGAGGACTGCAATTGTAAGGCTACTGTATGTTGTTGGTCTAACCTTTAACTTTATCTTAACTTCATTCATGGGATGGATTCAGACGTTGTAGACTTAACACAAAGCTAGGATGCTCTGGGGGCTCATTTGAGAAAAACATGATAGTTTCCCAGGAAAATAAACATCCTGTAGAGCCTATTTTGTATCTAATTGTTCTCTAACTATCTTCCATTGTTCTGGAACAACACAACCAGTGTTAAGGATGACTAATTTTCCCTCCTCCCCCTTAAAATGGCAATAATTGGTTGATGTTACTATTCTTAAGTTGCATAGGAAGGCGAAAAAGCATTACTATCTTTAAACCTTTATTCATACTACGCTGAAGTAGAGTTCAGAGGATGAATGCTAGTTGACAAAGCTGCTACATTTGCATCCACTCCATCATAATCTTTGCTGCTCCATTTGCAAATCCTTGTAAATGTGGCCTTCAGTACTCTGAATTTAATATTACTCCACTGGAGGAGCATTTACTCAAATTGTATTAGGTTGTATACTGGTGTGTTGTATACTAGTTTGTTATCTAGGTAGCAAACTCACATAAGGTGACACCAATGGGTGACACCCACAAGACAACAACCCCAACAACAGTGTTTAGGCAAGAACTCTAGGGGCCGATCATCTCCCAAGTAATAGAACTTTTGCTCCACTGATTTGCTGGTCCAGTCAGAGAGACTCGGGGAAAATTGTACATAGTCTAGATTATTTTATAAACTCAGAAGATTGGGGGCTTTTGAGAAAATGTTAGGGACTGGACCTCCCCTTGCTCCACTATGGAAAGTACCTCACAGAGATTAATAAGCATGCAAGGACTGCAAATCTCTGTACTGACTAAATACTGAAATACAGGATACACAGGAAGTAAGTCGACTGAATTTAAACTGGAGTTGGCAGTGACCTTTTAATTTTACTACAAGCTTCATTTTGAATGTAACCTAAATGCCAAACAGCTCAGAGAGTTTTTTAACAAGTCATTTCTGCTTCAGAGAGAGAATGTGACCTTCTGCTTTCTGAGACATCTGAAAGAAGATTACACTGCGAACGTCTCAGACTAATGGGCCATCAACATTACAACAATAGCGGGAGAATGGTAGCGTTGCAAGTGGAGCATCGAGGTTGGAGTAGCATCTATCCTTCAAAATGGTGTTAGTCTTTTTTACTGTAAATTTACTTGACAGAAAGTAGAGGTAGGCAAGGATTAATGAGGGAAGAATGTAATGGGAACAGACAAAGGGATGATACCTGAGGAGAGATGTGAACAACAATTTCTAAGATCGAAGTTTGGATAAATTTAAGGTGAATGGCACGTTAGGACAAGTGTTATCTGGGGTTATAAGGAGAGGGCGCTGTAAAGACAGGCTGTTCCCAAGGAGCTTCTTTTATCTGATTTGCCAGCTGATATGATTACCCGCAAGGATGGCCAACAGAGGGCTGTTGGATGCTGTGACCATGACAACAGTCACCAAAAGTGAGCATGGAAAGGCAGAGAGCACAGCGCGGGGAGATTAATGTAGATAGAGTAGGGAAAGAAAGGAGAAGATCTGGGGGTTATTTAAAATTGCATTAACATTTCAGCGATAAGAGAGTATAGTCGGAGGGATTTGACAGAGCCTGGGGGAAATTAAGATCTGCTGAGCTCTCGGCACAGGAAGCGATGTTGAGAGTGGGTTACCAAAGTTATGTCTACAAACTATCCTGCAGGACACAGGTACAACAGGAGACTTCTGAGAACTGTTACCAGCACCGGGGGAGGTTTTTGTTCTTAAAAAATTGAAATATGTATTTTAATCATCATAATGGGTTTTTGAAGCAAGATATTTTGGCAAATTTTGAATTCAAGTTTAAACAAAGAAATGGCAAAAAATTCACATGATAGCAGCAGAAATGTGTTGTGGATGTTTATGACAAATTACGCAATGTTTGAACATGTGTTCCGATTTTTGTACAGCTCAGTGTCACCACTGGCAAACATTGACTAGCAAACATTTTCTCTGCTGTAAATTTGTGGTTAGGGCTGCACTTACAGATGTGTTGCTTTCTATGTGATGGTGACAGGTGGAGGCAGGAAGCGATGCCCCCTCAGAATCTAAGGTGGACCCGAGGGTAACGTTGCCAGCAGAGAACGGACTGAGCCACACGCCCATTATCGCCCCGAAACCCCCTTCGCTGGTCGGCCACCAGCCCCAGTCTGCAGGTGATGTATAAATAATCATCACATATGCTGTCAATAGATGAAGCGTCACCTGAAGTGAAGTACTTCTTATTATATTCACTTCAGGTAACATTTCTTTCAAATGTTTTATTAAAAATAATTATTCTTTAAGAAAGTTTACATTTATTCTTTGCTGAGAAAAGGGTGAAAGTTTACAGTTTAGTATACCAAGTTTGGTTAAGTAGCATACTCAGACCATTACATTTTTGCAGTTTATGAAATTAAGTTATGTATCTATGTCAAAGAAGCAATGTAAAAATACTTTGTTTTTTTTAGTAGTAGAGTAACCATTTCAGAAAAGTCCAGAAATATTTTGTCTCTTAACTGTACAATTAACTCAACATGTGAAATTGTAACCAGGTTCCCTGAAACCATCTGTGAAGACTGAAGACATCATTCAGAGTGTCCTCACTGGTAAGATTATGTTTTCAGACTTTCTGTTATGTGTGTGTCATTATTCAGACATATTCTGGTGGTGGTGGTGGTGGTGTACATGATAGTCATGAGAATGGGTTTAAACATAGTTCTGTGTCAAGAATTTTGAGTACATTTTTTGTTTGATTTACTTTGTTTATGTTTTAATGACTTACATTAAAAAAATAATAATATGCTGTCATATAAAGTATGAGTCATATGCGTTGTATATGCAGTGTTTATGATATTGTCTTATACAATGTGACAATTTATCACTCCAATGCAGCTTTTAAGATTGCTAAAATAACAAGTGCTTATGTACTGTATATCCAAAATGTTTGAAAACAGTATAAAGTGGTTTTAGATCATCCAGACTGTCACCCATTCTCTTCCTCACTGTCGTAATCTTTTTTTCCATTAACCCTCCATCCCTCCATCTTTAGAATTAGAGGCTCAGACGGTGGAGGAGCTGAAGCAACAGAAGGGCTTCGTTCGAGAGCAGAGGAAGCAGTACAAGGAGATGAAGGAGCTGGTTCGGAAACACCACCGCAAGACCAGCGAGCTGATCAAGGAGCACACAGCTCGCATGTCCGAGCTGCAGAGCCAGCATCAGCGCCGGCGCTCTGCCCTGCAGAAGAGCCACAAACGAGACGGTAAGAAAAGGTAGGTAGCCCTCCTCTTCTCCACTTCAAACTGCCTCAATGTCGATGTCCCTCTTCACCGCTTTCCTTTGAAGTCTTTCTCCTCTGCTCTGTCTATCTTTACAGAGGAATCCACCAAAAACACATAAATGCAACCAAGAAAAAATAGGCTATCAGCTGTTTTTCCCCTACAATTGAGTTTTTCTAGCAAAGCTGTATGATATAAGACAAGAGACAGTTTTGGTATTTTCCACTCAAAATCAAAGAGCAAGAGCTTTTTAACAACAGTAAGACAAAGTGTTTTTTCCATAGACCAGAATTTAGCCTCATAGGTCTCCCCTATGGTCTCCCTCTGTTACTGTCTCTCTAACTGCGTTATTTTTATTTATTATTGGTGTGTATGTCTAGTTTATAATTTGTCAAGCTAATGTACTTGGTATAGTTGAAAGTTATTCTGGGAAATTAAGTAAATTACTATGTGAAGCAATAATAGCTGAGGCAAGTGTACCTTTAAATACACACTAAAATCCACTGGTGTATATTTTATTTCCCCTAAAAAACAAACACTACAGGGCAGACATCGCCCTCTTCAGAAAGAAAAATTAGCCTGAGCTGCATGTAGAATAACAATGAGTCGATAAGTCTTTATCCAAGCCTCGGGGACTCATTCAGGGCCCTCAGGAGCCCATCGCACACTGAAGAATTGGTACGTAGCAAAGATTACTGGTCTCTCAGCCAGTGTGGGCCGCAGAGGGGTACTGCATAAGACAGATAGCACAGTTACTTCTCCACATCATATGCAGTCATTTGCAATATGCAGTTGTAGGATGAGCCAGGACCACTGTGCCGAAAAAAGAAGGAGGAATCTTAATTTGCTGATCTGTTTGTGTGCATGTCTCCAGTCGGTCCGAACACTCTCTGTCAACACTGGACCAGGAGCTGTGTGAGCTGGATCAGGAGTGCAACCAGAGGCTTGCAGAGCTGAAGGAGCAGCAGCAGCAGCAGCTCCTCACGCTTCGCCAGGAGCAGTACTACAGCGAAAAGTACCAGAAACGAGAACACATCAAGCAGGTACACACAAACACACGCACATATATAGACATGAGTGGTTGGTTAAAGCATGATTTGTTGTTAAATGGCCTAATAATTGGCAAGTCTATGTAAAACAGACAGTAAAATTCAGCCCATTTATTCCAGCCACAAATATGCTTTCTCCCAAAGGTCCACAAAGTGTTTTATAATTATCATGAGAAACATACTGAACATATATGGATGCAAGCATGAGTCCATAAGTCAAATTTCCTGCCATTTCTGTAAATCTGTTAGCTGCCTTTTTATGGCCACCACATAGCTAACTTCATACTTGTCCCTCTTGAACTTGCCATTATTACACTCATGCTGAGTGACGGATAAACGCATTAATATAAATAATTTCCTTATATGCACTTTTCCAGCAGGCGGGATAGATAGCTTTCCCACACACACAGTACATATGAACATACTGTACATACTGTACATACTGTACGTAGCAGCCGGATAAACAGGCACACAGGCATACAGGAGCGTGCCCATACTTGTGTTGGGATGGATAAAGCCATGTCTCCTACGGTCCCAAAGCTCAAAAAGGCTAACACATCATCATATCAAACCAATGGATAAGCATATGCTGCTCTATACTCCCGGTCACCCCCCTTTATAATATAAAAGCCATCACTGCTGCCTGTGCACATGTTTTGCTGTGTGATGTGGAAAAATGAATAACTTCTGCTCCAGTACATAGTGAGTGCAGCTGAGGTGTGACAGAGGTTTATTCAAGCAAAAGACAACAAGCATAATGGAGATCATGTTGTATTCCTGATGATAAATGATGTTTAGTTATTATCAACAAATGTAACTGGAATCAAAGTGAAACAGGACCCAAAATAATCAGTCAATCTAATTAAAAGCAGATGTTTCCTGTCTCACTTACTTTGCTCTGTTTTGCTCTCAATGTCAAATTATGCCTCGCTCTTTGTCTCGCTCTCTCTAGCTGGTTGAGAAGCTGACCGCTATAGCAGAAGAGTGCCAGAGTGCTCAGCTCAAAAAGCTCAGAGACATCTGTGAGAAGTAAGACTGTGTTCAGCATGCACGCACATTTCGCACAAACACAAAGGGATGCTGCATTTTCATTCTCTCTCTGTCTTCCTCTTTCTCACAACCTGTAGAGAAAAGAAGGATCTTAAGAAGAAAATGGACAAGAAAAGGCAAGAGAAGATCAATGAAGCCAAATCTAAGGACAAGAACGTGACAGAAGAGTGAGTTTTTAAACACTAATAACTCTGCATTTTGTTAGAGTTGCGTGACCACTAGATGTCACTAAATGCTAAAGATTTAGCTCTGTTGGGACAGGTTGCTCGGTTTGACTGATGATAATATTCTCCCCACAGAGAGAAGCTAGAGATCAACAGATCATTTGTCAATGAGGTGGTGCAGTACATCAAACGGGTAAGAGAGGATATGACCGTCACTATATAAACTATATAATATGTAATATCGCTGAAGCCATACAATTTCATTCAGAATTCAAATTCAAAAAGCTATTAAACTAAACAGTAATGTTACTGACAATATGCAAAGACCTTTATAGCATCTGTCTGTGTGTGTGTGTGTGTTTGTGTTTGCTTAGTTGGAAGACGCACAGAGAGTAAAAGACAGGAGAGACTACTGGAGAAGCACAAGGATATCCGCCAGCAAATCTTGGATGAAAGGCCAAAGGTAAGAGAAAATGTTGAGAAAATGTTGAAAGTCAAATGTGAATCAACTCTCGATTTGTCTTTGCTGATACTGTACACACTGTTATTTTTCATTAATCCCATCACATGCTCACCATAGAACTTTTTTTAAGTTGCTGGACTGTTGCATGGCAGGATCCACCGTTAGGGAGTCCAGGGTGCACGGCCAGGCCCCCAGCATGTCTTTGGGTCCTTGCACGTAACTGGCGTGGCTGCAAATATCAGTCCAGTGCATAAGTAGTAGACAGCAAGTAGAAAATCCAATGCAATGGAAATGTTGAGAATAAATAGAGTAAATGCATACATTATACACTAATAATGGATCATTATTTTGCTCTTTACATTGTGGATAACGTGGCCAACCTGTATCTCTAACTGACATTCATTTACACCACTGGGGGGCGACCTGGACCAGGTTTAGTCAGATATGGCTCTATGCAAAATTGTAAGATGACCTCTTGATGCAAAAAATTGTTGAAAATTCCCTCCACTTAAATCTTTACGCTGATACCAGAATATACCACCCTGAGTTTAAATATTGTTACATGCTGTACTTTATATGGTTGCATACAGTATGAAGAGTTTAACCATGTGAAATAGTTGTTTGCTTGTATATTAGTGAGGACTGGTTATTTGCATTGTAACACAGAGTTCCTTTGCTGTGGCTGCTTCACTTCTTGACTGTCTTAATCATTAAAGCACCTCCTGGAGTCAGGAGCTGCTACTATGTGCTCCACTCTGCGATATCCTGCATATACGGAGGTTTATAGTGATGCTTCATTGTGCTTATGGGAGTTTTAGCATGTCTGCTTTTTCTAATATGAGTTGCGCGGTTCCCAACTGTATCATTGTGACTCATTGTCATTGTAGGACAATTGTGCCGCTGAAGAGTATGGTAAGACCATTGTTGCATCCCAGATTTCAGTATTAATACAGCATCAGTGTGGCAGTATTAATATGCAAGCTCTTATACACCAGGCTCACTGACTGGCAACAAGTGAATGCGCACTGCATCTCTGTAATGGCTGAGACCTGCCAGGCATTACTACAATGCGGTATACCATATGAACGATAGCAAATATGTTATGCATTTTTCTTCAACAGCGACAAGAATAGCATATTTAGGTGTAGCCTGCATAGCATGGCAGCATAACATCATAGGAGGGGCAGCAGATTGGCCTGTGTATAGTGAGATCACACCCCAGTTGGAGTGCTCAGGTTGAATCCCACGTGTCCAAGTCTCCTTGAGCAAGATCCTAGACACCAACCACAGTGGAAATGGGAGAGAACTTCACCATTCTGAGTTATCGATAAGGTATATTAAATCAACGCCTCAGTATATTCTGTTATATCATGTGGTACTACTACATCTATTTAACACAGAGGTAGTACTCGTCATTTTCCCTTGTTGCAATTCTCTCTTCTTGGTCCCACTCAAAGATCCTGAGAAGCATTTTTAATCTCTTGCAGCTCAAACCATATTTCAGGAAACTGCCAGTATAATCAAGATTACCTCTGCTTGCCAAGGAAACACTTCGGAGCGTTCCTCCCATCATGCTATTACTCCTGTTGCCAAACGAAGAGCACAGCGTATATTCTCCATCTCTACTCATGAGGTAGTTGTGTTGTATGTTTTTAGATGACAGGGATAAATAGGAAGTGTTCTGTTGGAGACAGCTCCATAACCGCCCACTCTCAAAGTGACAGCTCCTTGTTCCTTTGAAACCACTTGGAGTTGAATGTGGGAAGTGCAGCAGAGAGACATCCAGCCCAACACCTCACATGCAGCAGGTCTTCCACATTATTCTGTGAGACTGCAATACAGAAAGAATTAAGTATGCCGGCAAGAGGGCAGTGTGTTAAATGCAGAATGATGGGAGGGTGGAGTCAGAGATGATTGTATTTGTCCTGTTAACCCCCCACTTGTTTTGGAGATCACTCAGGTTATCGAACTGCGCTCCCTTTAATGTGCTCCTGTGGCGACTTTCATTATTGTTGTCAATAACAGCAGAATTGCAGTGATTGTATAAGCCAGCACTGACTAAATATGAGCTGTATGAAAGTGGATCAGGAAGAGCTAATTAACACTGACTAACGCAGGTTTCCACAGATGGGAGCAAGATACGCTTCTGTTTTCTTTTGCTGATCACTTCAGTGGTCCAATCAGACTTCATTGTGTTAGCGATCGTCGTTTCCCGCAAAATTGTAACTGATTATCCGTCACCTAACCTGCTGTCACAATCACTTCTCGAAATCGACATTTGGACCGTGGCAAATTTAATTTGCCCCGAAGAAGGCTATCACATGGTAATCAACCATTTCTGCAATATCTGTTCTCTCACGCAGCAACAGTCATCTGTATGCAAAATATGCAAGAGATGTCAGAGGATACGGCTCTCGAGACAACGAGCGGAGAGTGCCCAGGGTTATGTTTGTTAAAAAATTCAGGACGCTACCCACAATGTTAGACTGGCAACCGAACTTAATGATACGTGCCTGTTTGAGATTATGTGGTTACATGGTGTTAATGTGAAATGCTCTCACAAAACAATGTAAAGCAACCTGGACTTGTCCATACCGTCGCCAAACACCTTCAGGAGAAAGACAACCAGGCACTGTCTGTTTTGTCAGTATGTTTTTAGGGAGTTTGTAGAGAACCGACCCAAAATGCAGAGCACACACTCAGGAATCAGTCAAGGTTTATTGACAAACTTAAAGATGAATAGGGATGGCGTCATTGTCGGGGAGGGAATGATCTGGTGGCAGACCAGGCAGAGAGGCCGAGCCTTGAATGGCGGCGAGGTGTGAGTAAGTGGCTGGATGAGGCAGGTAAGGATCTGGAGCATGGGGAAAATAAGGTTAGCACAAGGACAGTCACATGTAGCGAAACTAGAGCTGGCCTGAGACGCAAGCTACCGCCGAAGGCGACGAAACAGTCTGGCAACGACGGAGAGGAGAGCCGGGGATGAAATACTGCAGGAGGTGATTGGTTCATAAAGCTCCAGAGCAGGATGGAGCAGCCACGCCCGCACAGACAAACACAGAGAGGATCACGCAGGGAAAAACACAAGAGATAATAGGGAAACACTTAGAAACATTGGGAAAGCTGCAGTAGAGGTGAGGACCATGACAGTTTTTTCATCATACCAGTTTTTGGCTGCTCTGATTTCATGACTGACTTCTTTTGCACTCTATTTAACCCTGCCAGGTCCCCAAATGCCACTGTCTTCTGAAAAGCACCTGAAGACACTTAGATGACCAGGGCTGTCTTTTTTCACCAAATATATCTATTCACTTTATCTAATTCACTCTAGTTCACACACGTTTTGCCCCCAGCAGCACTTACATGTTGGTTACATACGACTGTGTTAAATCTGTTTTCCAGCTCGGCCTGATAGCATGTGGAAATATCCCTGAGCCAAACAGTGAACCCAAAACCGCTCCCAGTGTGCAGGTCATTGGCCTTGCATGGCAGCTCCGATACCATCTACGTGTGTCTGTGTGATGAATATGAACCATTGTAAAGCACTTGGCTCTGGTATTTAGTGCTCCCTGCGAATGCTGTCCATTCACCACAGTTAAAACTCCGCAAAATTATATTTGAGGCACATGGAGATGTTGTTGACAACATCTGCTGGTTGGAAAACGCTTTGCTAGTCATTTAGTCCTACAATGAATGTAAACAGACAAATGCATAAACATAGAAAGCATAAAGGCTGGAAGACAGGATGTTTAGGCCTCCAATGGGGGCTAATGGATGAGGGCATGAATATACAGGCCAGGATGAATACAAAAATACTTTTGTTGTGTGCACAAAGCAGTTGGACCCAAATGCAAGACACTCGAGGCAGACAGAGTTTTTAGTTGATTTAATAAAGGAAAACGTCTTACAAAAACATGCTCGGTAACGATGACGTGGCTTGATGGCTGGATCAATAGTCTTGACACGTAAACACAGACAGGAACAGGAACAGGAACATGAACATGAACATGGGATATGGTCACAAGACACAACAATCTGGCCACAAGACAGGGGAAGACACCAACTATATATTATACAAGGTAATGGAAAACAGGTGGAGACAATCAGGGCGGGGCACACAATCTCAACGGCGGGAAAACACACAACAGTAGGAAGTCAAGGGACCTGACACGAGAGGACAGTTTCAAAGTAAAACATGACACGCCAGAACAGGAAACAGAAACAGAAACATGACAGACATGACGAACTGAAACTTAACAGACACGACGAGACATGACAGTACCTACTAAACACACTGAACACAAGACGATACAAGAAACAGAAACATGATGACAGACATGAAAACTTAACAGACGTGACAAGACATAACAACCTGTGACCTGACAGAAAACACAAGGAACACGAGACACCAGAAAACACAAGACCAAAAACAAACAGGACCTGGAACAGTGTGTATCTACCTTTGGTGTGTGTGTGTGTCTGTGTGTGTGTGCGTTATAGTCTTTATGAATCAGATAGAGGAGGATACAACATACTTTCTCTCATCCAGTTCTGACCCCAGAGTTTCTCCTTTGGGCTCAGAGCAGCCACTAATGGACATCTATAACTATCCCTGGTGGAGACCCTGAGAGCTGAGCAGCCCACTACAACGGCAGTTGTGTGTGTATGTGTGCGTACACACATGCATGTGATGTACCAGCCTAAAAACTAGTCAAAGTATGTCTGCTAGTGCAAGTAGGCAACTAACAGCTGCTTATAACAAACCTTAATAGGCGTCTTTTCCAAATAATTTAAAGCTAATGTAAAATGTTTTAAGCTTTATTGAGGACTTGCGAATTTTGTCCCAGCTCATGATACTTTGGGGATCGCGCACCAGATTGAGCGAGAACGTCGAGAGGAAAAAGAGAGACTTGGCGAGGTTTGTCGTCACTCCCAGCACGCGTACTCAGGTGTCACTGTCCTGTTAATGATCCAATCAAAATGCCTCCCAGGAGTCAGCGGCGCCCAGCAGGATGGCGAATGCTTCTTTCGGCACTCCTCAAGACCCTATATCCTGGCAGGTCGCCTCTTTTCATCTGCCACCTGGTCAAGTTCACACAGCCATATGTCAACCTTTAATTATTCACAGCTCATGTAGGTTAAGATTATCTTTTGATCATGTGCTGTTCACCTGAAATTTATAATTTGGACTAAATCATGTGGTAACAGCTAGTATTTGCTTTTTCCTTTTACAGCTAAATGTTCAGAGTTCTGCTGTTTCATTACGTATGTTGAATGTGACTTTGCTCCCATGTGTTTAGTACTCAGAGTGAACTAAATGAGAGAAAAAAATAGCAATTGCTTGACTCAAAAAAGGACTATTTGAAACCCTTTCTTAACAAAATCATTCTTATACTAAAATTGGACTCTTTCCAGGATTTTTGTCTGATATAGGACACAGCAGGGTATGGCTTTAACCTTTGTACATCTAACCTAAGGCTTTTTTTCCTTCACCATCTCAAATGTGGACAGATGACACTCTTCTTCTTTGAAAAACCTATTTTTTCAGATAAGATGGACATCCTCTTTGAAGGTTTTATGATTGGGCTAGACTTACGGCTTACCAGGCCATGTTGTAATTCCTCTGTGCTAGTTATCCCCTCACACACACCTTTTTTGGCTGTGAAAGAGAGTATGAAATAGTGATAAGGCAATATGTTTCACAGCAATGTGCGTTGGCGTATGTGTGTGCGGGGTGTGAATGTTCGTAATTCCGTAGGAGACGTGCTCATTCTTTCTTACTTAAATGAAAAGGAAAAGAAAAAAAAAGAGAAAATCCAATGGTGTCTCCCCACTGTGCAAGCCTCGAACAGACACGCAGAACCACACATATATGCGCACACACACTCATTTCGTTCCACAAGCAGGAGTCCTGTGCAGTCGTCATGGAAACTCGGGTCCCCCGCTCTCCCCCTCCCCGCCTCTCATATCCTCCTCTACCCTTCATGACTCTCTGCAATCTGTTAATTTGGAACTGAGTCCTCATGACGCAATCCCAGGGATGGTTACTGGAGGTGGAAGAAAGCAGCGGGAGCAGGAGGGAGGGAGAGAGGGATAAAGAGAGGGGGAGCAAACAGGTTGGAGGAGACATGGAGGTCTGGAGCCGAAGAGAGAGAGAGAGAGAGCAAGTATGCGACCATCCTCTCTCTCCCTCTGTCTCTCTTTCTATGTCTCTCTCCCCCTCTCTCTCTCTCTTACTGGGTGATGTAGGGGTGGCCACTATTGTTCCCTCATCACAGACTTTGATCTGCATCATCTATGCCTGGTGGGTTTGCATCAATAATGCACTTGTGCCCATACACACATTGCACACACACACAATACCCACAGGGAACACTGAGTGCTAACCAGAGACAGTGAAGTAAAATCTATTGTGTATGTGTGAGTGCGCGTACATGTTGCACGCTTGGTTACTCTTTTGCTCCATTATGCTAGCTGCTATTTTAGATCAGTGCACGAGTGTTCATTATGTATGCCCACATGTGCTAATGAAGATCTCCAGGGTTATGTTCTGTCTAAGGAACATTCACTACTGAACTCCTGCTGGCAAGTGTCTCTTCTACGGCATAGTTTTGAGGTTTCTGGCCTCAGTATGAGTCACCGTTTATGAACGGTGAGAACGGGAAAAAAATACAGCGGCACCTCATTAAGTGAGGCATAGGCAGTAAATAAAGAGGCGGAGGATGGTATATTGTAAAAAGAAAAGTATGTTACAAATAAAAGTGTTAAGCACAGAGTGGTGGCTTGAACGTTTTGTTCTACACAAGCACAGTTTGGATTGTATCGCAAAGTTTGTTGGAGGCTTTTTACAAAGATAGAATTATTGGTGTATTATTTTTGAAAGATTAGTATAATTGGCATGAATAAATTAGTCTATTTTCCAGCCACCAATTGTCTTAACAACCTCAATTTTGTGCCATTAAATTAGATTTTCCAAGAAATTCTCCAAGACAGCTTTGCAGTGTTGTTTTTAGATACTGGAACAAGAGAAAAGCATGGAGAAAAACATTCCCCAATGTGTTTACTCTCTTCACTAAAATAAAAAATGAAATGAATGAAAAACTAGTGACTAGTGATTAGATTTACATATTTCAGTCAAAGTCAACAAAATCTGAACATCACCAAGTTCTTAAAGGTGGAATTTATGGCGAAGCTGTTCTATTGAATTGCATACGATTGTACAGGTGTGCATAACAAAGATACCTCTGAGTTTATATATCATTTAAAAAAAAATCTACATGTAGCATCTTTTAGTGAGCATCACCTTTTGAATGAAAAATATCAAGATACCACAGCACGAGCACATTTCACAGCTAACCTTCCCTTTTTAACCGATCCTTTTAGGGGCAAACGCTCATTACTGTACACATGCATGGTGGAGGTATGCAGGGGTGTTTTTGTTAAATTCCGGGATCTGAAGAGAGGAATCTTAAGAAAAACTCTAGCAGAGCAACAACAGATGAATTATTGGAGAGGAGTGGGGAAAGGGCACTGACACACACACACACGCACATACACACACACACACACACACTTTGACACACACTGAAAGAGAGATAGTGGATGGAAAGAGGAGCATGCAGTCTGTTCTAAGCTGCTTCTATCTCTCGCTTTTATTACCCGTGTTGTTCTTTCTCCTGCATTGGGCTGCTGCAGTTCATTTTCATAGTTATGACCAATACAGTGGAAGGAATGTAAATGAAGGAACGGCGCTCTCTCTGTACTTGCAGCACTCTCTCTCTCACACACACTTTCACACACACACACACTACACACTACACACACAACTTACATGCATTGCAGGGCAAAGCACCTTTTTCCTCAAAAGAGCCTGTAATGCTGATAGGATGGTGACCCTGTCTCATCTCTTGGACATGGGATCTTGGGTTTAGCCTAATTGGGCTGTGTTTGGATATGCAGTGTATCTCAAGGTCAGGACACACACGCCCGTGCACATGCCGCCGACTCTGGCTCTGCTTTGCTGGTTTTGGTCCGTGTCACAGAAGATGTTCAACACCTTTGAAATGGTGTGCACAGGAGCAGCAGCTAGTGAGAACATGCATTCAAAGGCACGACTGACAACCTCATATTTCCCTTAGACCTCCTTTTCGAGGAGGCGTAGTTAACATAGCTACATACTGTGGATGCGGTGCAGAGTGTTGCTGGTGGAAGGTTTTTTTTTGTGGTGCTGTAGCAGGCGTTATGTCACGGCTCAAAGCAAAGAATTAATTTGGCTCTTTGGAGGCCTTCTCTGCTTCCCTTGATAGCTTCTCAAAACGAGGACAGCTGGTGAAGAAGGTCACTGAGTGCCGTATTTTAAGAAAGGCAGAAATGTGTGTGTGTGTCTGTGTGTGTGTGTGCGTGTGGTTGACATGATTGACAGATGACAGGTCTTCAGAGATGAGAGACAGATTTAAAAGCTGGCTGAATAACTGCTGCTGGTTGGTGTTCAGACAGAAACTGGACCACACACACACACACACACACACACACACACACACACATATTTGCGCTATATACATGCCGTATATATGTTAAAAAGTATACACAGCAATACAGCAAAAGCACACATCCACACACAGAATTTTTTTTTTGTTTTGTGTGTCATTCAGTTGCAAAACAACTAATGTTTTCAACTAGACCTGAAGCTTATAGTTTTAAATCATTACAGTTGACCTCATTTTAGTTCAAAATGTTGAACTTTAGCTTTACAACAATCAAACCAAAACTTCCTCCACCACATCTGTGAAGCCTGGGGAGTAAGTCTGACCGATGCCTTCACTCTGTTTCCTGTTCTCTAATCTCCACACTGCCAAACCGATATGATGTCAGATGGAAGGTGGTGATCATAAAGCCACGAATCGGAGGAACTTTCCAAAGACTGCAGCTCTTGCTGTCTGTTCTCTAATCCATCCATCTTTTCTATCATTCCTCGAGATTTTTCATAACTCGAGCTGTCCCCTCGGTGAAAACAAAGTGCTGTCGTCATCGCTCAGCACCCCAGCTCTAGCAGACAGCCGTTGGTGTTCAATTTGGAGCTGTTGATTACATGCAGAGGGCACACACGCATGTGCACGCCGACAGACACATGCACATGTCTTCCTGACAACCGCCTGGTGCCCCTCAGACTCCTCTGCCCCCTGCTCCCACCTCCCTCACATGTGTCAGTGTGTCATCAGATGGGAGAAAGATGACAGCTTTAATCAGAGGGTGCCTCAGCAGGCAGGGTAAAGGCAGGCTGCACATGTATATGCATGCACACATACACACACTAACACACACACACATACGGTGTGCAGACTGTTCCACCCCTAAGTAGGTCATGCGCAGTGCAGAGCAGGGAGAGAGGGACTGAGAGCCGTGGTGCATCTTTAGCCATCTGGTTGTCATGTGCTGGATGTCCGCTCTGTGAGACCCACAGAGAGAGTGAGAAAGAGAGAAAGAAGGAAAAAGAGAGAGAGATAGCGAGAGAGAGAGAGATAGAGAGAGAGAGAGAGAGAGAGGCATGTTCCAGAGAAGGTGACCTTAAGATGTTGTGCTTGGCAGGGGCTTTAGCAGGCTCTGCTGTACCACTCAAAACATTTGAAAGACACAAGTCAAGAGCTCCTTCATTTCACACAAAGCCGGACAGCATCGAGTGCAGTGGCTATTATTGTTATCTGGCTGATTGAGTCTGCACTTCACTCCAGTTTGGCATTTTCCCTTTTTCAGCGTACACACTTTTACTTTCAGAACATAGCTGAGGTTTGACAGAATGGAAAAGGAACCTGTGGATTTTGGGGAAGTTATATTGCATGTTAAGTGACGTTTAATATTTGAGCTTTAGTCTCACAATAACTAGGGCTGTCATAATAAGGGGAGATCTGTTTTTACCTTTGGTTTATGTGATATTAAAACAAACAACTTTTTCAGTATTTTAGTTTTGGTGTCTGTGAATATTCTCAGTCATCCAGGTAATAAGAGTTTGAAGAAAGTCAATTGGACTTGCTTAAAGTTCCTTAAAACATTTCACGAATCATCTAAGAGGCTTTTCACCGCTCAGACATTTGGTGTTACAAATATGTTTTTAACCATTTTTTATTTAACAAAATATGCCAAAACTGCTCAATTCAAAAGTATTAAATACAGAGCTTTGCCTACATAAAATATTGTCTTGAGTTGAAAGTTAACAAACAAGAATCAGAGCAAATGTTGAATGCCAAATTCTGATTCTCAACAGCCTTTCTTTATACACATACATACACACTGTGGTCAGTACTCAGTACTGTTGAGGATACTCATCCCACACTGTATGTATATGTATACATATATATGTATACATATCATATTCTACATGCTCTAACATCTAATTCACAGTATAGCAACGCATTAAAGTGCTGAGAAGGCAAGGAGTCTGTAGCAATCAGGTTTTTCTTTTTTTTTTTTCATTTTGCTATGCAGTACTCTCAAATTAAATGGATGTGCCATCTCATAAACTGAAGTGGAGAGGGCAGAAAATTGGAAAGTCAAGAGAGCAGGATGGCAGTCGTTGACCTTCACTCTATCCCCTCTCCTCACTTATTCTTGAATATTCTTTTGAATATTTTGTGAATGATTCTGGGCCTCTCTGCCACTTGCAAATTTCGTGTTTGTCTTAATTGTCAGTTTTTTTCCGTGATGCACTGTCTCGTAAGATTGTTTTTTTTTTTTTTGGTTCACTTTTGAGTTGGAAGTTGGATGCAAGTCTGAAGTGGGCTTGTACTCAAATAACAAAGGCCTCTCAGACAAAGTATGGATCCCAGACAAATCCTCTCAGAACTCACAGGTATTTTCGATCCTTGCTGACGTGACTGTATTGAGCTGTGAGTCTCTGACACCATTCGTCTTAGCAGCTTTTCTTTTAATTACTGCTCTCCCGTGGGAGCCAGCCGGGTAGTTAAACAGAGAAATCAGCATTACAGCAATTATTGGCTCACAATGAAATGAATACAATCTTGTCATCTGTAATCATTGGGGGCGTCTATGCCTGGGAGAAAACAGCTTCTCCTTTCTCTCTTTTCTGTGAGGGGAGGGAGTGTATTAGCACTTGGATGCAGAGGGGATCTTGGTCTACCTCAGCGGACCAAGGTACCTATTCAGTGCTGAGTGCCACAGTTTAAGGCCATCTTGCTTTGTCTCCTACTTTTCATTTTAGTCTCCATTGTAAGTCATTTGATACAGCAGAGTTACTAGTAATTACTGGAAATCTATATGCTGCTGTCATTAGTATTTTTTATATTAACAATGACAAGTGAAAATAAAAAAGTAGAAAGCGATGATAAACACGCTGTACTCTACATAATCAGAAAGCGGACAAACTTAGCAATTAGATGGTGAGCATAGTAAAGTATTTATCAGCTAAAGAGTCAGATATTTCCCACATGAGGTGGTGGAGAACAAAAATGTGCAGAAATAAAAGTGAGAAAAAAAAAGCTAATGTACCTCACGGGTACCTTGCAGAGTTTTCAAATTCTGCATTCACAATTTATTTGTATCGCGCATGCACATGAAGATGCAACCTAGTCCCAATTATTGCTGCTAATTTATGTTCAAATCATAGTTAAGTGTTGGGAAAGGCAGGGAATAAGGGGAGTGCTAGCAGGAAAGGAAAATATGAATATTACAGGATTTAAAATAGTTTTAATAATCAACTTTAAAAAAGTGTTTAACGAGGGAATTCTTTTGAAACATTTGTTGCATTTTATAATTTGGTAAGAAATACAAACTTAACTGTACAGAAAAAATTATTAACTTAGTCTTGTTTCCAAAGCATACACTGAATTGGTTAGATTTATGTACACTGGAAAAGTTACATGATTATGAATCAGATAATCATTCAGATACAACATTCAGACTTACACATTCAGACCTGGGGTCTCATTTATAAAACTGTGCGTAGGATTTACACGTCAAAAGGTTGGCGTACGGACACAGAACGTGCGTACACACAAAATTATTCTGATTTATAACACTGTGCGCACACGCATGTCCTACGCCGGTTTCCCTTTATAAATCACAACCAACTCAAAATGTGGCGCTCCTTTTGTGGGTGTCATGTCACGCCCATAATTAATATTCATTCTACCTGAGTGCATGATGATGACCATGGCGACACCGACAGAATAAAATAAGAAAATTCACGTAGTATGGAATAGAAGATCTTATTTGGGAGGTTGACACCAGAAAAATAACACAAAGTGACATTTTAAATGCCAAAAAGACCTCAGAGTGGCAGCATGTGGCAGAGACGCTGTTAATGCTGCTGCCTCTCGGAAGATTGGCTGAAATAAAGGAAAAGTCTGAACGGGGGGCAGAGGCGGCATGCAAGCGTGCAAGACGCACAGATGACACAGGTAGCTTATGTAATTTGTAACCCCTTGTTTAAAACAGAGGAATCAAATGCATTCAAGTTTTTTACACTTATTTAAAAAATAAACAAACAAACAAAAAAACAAGTGACTTCATAGATAAAAACAGTTTTCGGTGGGTTTTTGGTGCTGCAGCAGCTGATCAGCTGTGTGTCTCCATTACAGCTCGTCAGCCTGTCCTCACTGATGCAAAGAGACACAATCGACTCCACCAACTAAGTTACTGTTGAATTTAAGGAGAGTTAAAAATGTGTTGTATGACATGACATGGCTACAATGACACAACAGCTGATTTTTAGTGTCTCATCTCATCCAGACGCTGCGCAGAGTTTGGCTCAGATGGGACAGGGGTTGGCTCAGAGCCCGACGTGACTACCAGCGTCAGGGGAAAGTCACATTCCCCTGTGGGAACCTGTGGAAAAACTTATTTTTCGTTTCCACAACCTCTTGATTTATGTTCTTGTCATGAGCTTCTCGGCTGATGTGTATGTTCCTCCTCCACAGCTACAGAGCGATCTGGACCAGGAGTACCAGGACAAGTTCCGCCGGCTACCCGTGGAGATCCAAGAGTTTGTTCAGGACAGCAGCAAGGCCAAGCTTAGCGACGATGGCGTCCACGGAAACCTTGTTGCCTCCTCGACGACGGAGAAGAAGCTGAACCACAAGGCGTCACAGTCGGAGGATGACACGGAGGAGGGCTCATCGGAACGAGTCTACGACACGCCCCTTTAGAGATTTAACCTTCACACTGGGACACTGATGGGTGGATGTGTTTATGACCACAGATCTAGGATGAGACTGCCCCAACTTTGGTCCTAATTTTAACCAGTGGGAGGATTAGATCAAATCTGAGCCTGAATTGGTGAGTAGAGGTTCTCTCTGCGTCGAGTGCAGTCTTGTCTGGAAAACTGTTTCATATAAATAGTAACTTTTTGTGCGTTTATATGTTACCTTTATGTTGTCGTCTCTTTCGATACGGCCACAGGATGTGTTATGAAGCACTAACTATTTGCAGGAAATAACTTACTTGAACTATTGCACAGAGAGAGTAGTTTCTTTTTATTCTTTTTTTTTTATTATCATGATAGCGACAGTAGTGGTGGTCAGTGAGGTGTGTGGTGCCAAGGTTTTGAATTCACTGACAGTGAACATTGTCATTTAAGTGGAGTCAACTTGTACTGTAAAGAAACCACTGCATATTCAGCCTTTGAAGCTTCCATCTTTATAAGATTTAGATTCACCCTTACACATTTGCACTGAAGGCTCACAACGTAACTATGTAACTCTTTTACTTTAACCCAGAGGCACTGGTGGCTTGCTGGTTCTCGATTTTGTTCTCACAGAACTAAGCGTATGTGTTGCTGCTACCTTGTTTTAAAACCCATCATTTTTTTAACTATTTTGTTTGTTTGTATGATATTCTGCGTAGTAATATAATGCAGTGCTGTCATTCTTTCTTTCTTTTTTTTTTTTTTTTTCATTTGTTTGGCTAGTTTTAAACAAGTTTGCATTGTTTGTGGGCAACTCTGCCAAGAGAGGAAGTGAAGGGAAAGTGTGTTGTACAGTATCTGCATGTATTTGAACAACTGTAAATGTTACAGTAGCTCTGTAGCAGAGATGTTTATTAAATGTAAATCTATTTTCTCTGAAACATTTCAACTGAACCTGCAAAACGGTGTGGACCCAGCGTGGCTAGATACATCACTGTGGCGTACATTGAATGGGACTAAAATAAGTAACAGCACATCCTTTTTTCTTAGATCCAACAGTAGCTGGCTCAAGTTAAGAGGCTGCACATTGTACTCTCTGCTCCCTTGAACTAAAACAGTCAAACCAGGATATAACAGAAGAGGAGGGTCCTGCTGTAGTTTCATAGAAGTGGCCTTCCTCTTAACTGGTTCACTTTGTGTACAGTACACAGAGCAGATGCCCGGGGAACACAGGAAATATGCCGCCCTCTGGCATTATTTTCAATATTCTCCCAAAATTGGAAGCTGTGGTTTGAAGTGTGGAATAGTTCAGTTATTTTAAAGAAACCCCAAACGCTCAGTTCATATCTGCAAAACACCAGCGTTAACATGACCTAACGAGTAACTGGACTATTTCCTCTTCTACCATGAAACTGTGCCCATTCAGCGACCACAGGGAAGTGTTTTTGACTTCCTAACTGTCCAGTGCCATTTAACTCACGGGTCATTTGATATCAAATCATATTTCAGCTCAACAAAAAAAAACAAAAAACAAAAAAAAAAGTTGAAAGTGAAGGATTACCTGACATGTAAGTACAAACTACTTTTTAAAAAGATGATATTGATGTGAGAGTCCTGTGCCTTTGAATAGGTTTGCCTTGTTTGATGTTGAATGTGTGAAATGCATCATTGTTTAAATTGCCATTATATTATATTATATGAAGCTGTCTGATATTGAATAGACCGTGTGCACTTTTAAGTACAGTACCACTACTGAGTAATGCTTGTGATGAGCAGTATTTGACATGTGTCTCATAAGAAATCCGAGACATCCTTCTTTTATGTCTTGAACCACTTTATTTACCAGTCCCCACCCCTCCTCATCGACCTACGTGTATGCACTCTGGAAATGTAAATGTATGTATGACATAAAGGATAAAACATGAAGTTGATAAAACATATAGTGTAAAGGGAATTTGCCTGTAATTAAAATAAATGTGGCTATTATTGTACTTTGCTGGAGTGGAGCTGTGTGTCTTTTGATTTGTCATTGATCAGCCTATAATTGTGTTTTCATTTTTTATTTTTTGCATTTTATACTTTTATGTCTGTGTATGTCATACATTTTTTTACAAGTTGTCTTTATTTTCTCAGTTGTTCCATCACCCGTTTGTATCGAATTATCACAGCTCCTCAGTGGGTCTATTGCCTTGTCATTTTTCTACCCACTGCTTAATTGTGGGTTGTGTTTGCATTTTGTTTGCCTTGAAATGTGTCACTTGTCATTGTCTTGTCGTGCTTCATTATTTTACTTGAGACAGACATTTCAGTGTTAACCCACAGTCTTTGTAACGCAACAAAGACTGGATAATGATGGTGGTGAAAGCGAATAACAGTCAAATGGAGAAGACTGAAAAACGTGTTGTTGATAAAAATGGTGCATTACAAGAAAGCAGGCCACATGTGAAACAATGAAGCAGAAACAGAGAGTGTGTGTGTTTGGCAGTATCTGTGGGGCGACTGGGCACGAGTGTGCTGTGTGTGTGTAGGTGAGCGTATATGTATGGTATGTATGTCAAACTCAGAGGCAGGGGGAAGTGGGGGGAAAGCCTTGATGACCTACTTCATATCATCTCCTAGGTAACAATAGCTTTGACATAACCCTAAGAGGAACATGAATTCGAACACTTCTGCAACTGAATCATTGATGACCACCTGAAGACTGAGCAGCACTGACATGTATACGAATTGTTATAGTATTGATTTCTAAAGAAACACTTCCTTATGAGTCCTGCAAATGTGCTTTGATATTGGTTCACTATGCTCAAACATGTTAGCCGTGCACTTGTGTCATAACTTAAGACGTGAATACAAACAGCACATGCACATGTTTGTATTATATATACTGTGCCTAAAAAGTCAAATGAATCTCTTCATATTGATGTAAAAATGAAAAAAGGCATCAGACTGAAGGGGAATAATGCACTGAGTATGTCTGCTGTTGCTATTTTGCTTTGAGCATGACGAGTGATAACACATTTTTAATCTTCAACACATTTTCAAACAAAGCGCGTTACTCCTTCTGTGAGTGTGACCTGTTGTTCTCTGTGCAAAAAAAAATCAAGCATGCTATGTGTGTAGCCATCTGTGCGTGCGTCCTCACAGCTTGCGTCCATGTGCTTTAAGAGAGTGTGATCTTTCAGCTGTGTGCCGCTGGTGTGTGTGTGTGTGTGTGTGTGTGTGTGTGTGTGCTTCTTTCCGGACTTCGTAAACACTGTGTCCTTCTCTCAGTCTCAGTCTCCTCAGCAGAATCCCAACAGGCAACAGGAGATAAGACAAGCCTGGTCGCCCATAACAACCACTGCGACCATTCAGAGGCCTCCATGCATACTCGCAACTAGGAAGTGAGCTAATTAACCCCGAGTTCAGGACGGAAGGAGGGCGGCTTTTTAATAAGATTCTCTGGGTTATATAAACAGTGACGCCCTTCCAAACTCCCAGGAATATTATCACCCTGTGTCTGTCCATCTGCTGCGGGTATGAGGAAGAGGAGGAGGTGTCCTGTAACTGGGCTTTAATGAGGCACACCAGGACAGCAGAAGAGGAGAGGACCACAGGGCGCTGCTTGGAAGGTACACTAAGCAGACACACACACCAGACACACTAACAGACATGCTATAGCACGACGTGTAAGATCCTCACTGACCACTTTTAGTCCTTGGCTTTAAATGTAATCCTAGCCCTCTCCACCTTTCTTGACATGTCCTAATGTGAATATAATCCGGTCTTAATCCATCTATTTTGATTGTAATTCTAACCTTATCCACAAGACCATGTCCCAACACATAAACTGTCCATATAAGTATGATGAGGAAAAAGCACAGTGCCCTTGTTTTGGAAGACCCTCTTTGTCCTCTTTCTTTTAAAGACAAATTATGTCTTAACAAGCACAGAAATGCAAGAACATGCACTGTATTAAAGAGGTTTTCCTCACATTACATTACAGCAAGGTTAGTATGCTTTTGTATACTGTGGCATAGTATGCAGCGGTTGACCTTTAAAGGGGCACTCCACTTATTTTTTTAAAGTGAACATCAGTTTACCTGCCGTTGGGGGTACCACTTGGTTTCCTCTGATGATGGCAGCAGGGTTATTCGGTGTTGGTGTTGCAGGGTTTTTTTTTTATCGCAAAACAAGTGGTTGAGTTTGAAACAGATGTGGTTTGACCTGACACGCTGCTGAATTGCATCATGGGACTTGTAGGATCCAGTGATTCTGAAGCTTGTGGACCAAAAATCGGAACATTTCAAGATAGCTGTGCTTCACAGATTTGTACAATAAATTGCTGGAAAAGCCCTTAAAGTAGAGAAGGGAGAAAAAGGCGTTATCTGCAGTCATATTTAATGTGTCCACCCTGTTGCTGATAACATCCATCACAGCAAAAGTTATATAGCAATGAATAAAAAGTGTAAAATACAGTATGGATCATAGGTTAGAAAAAAAACTCTTAGATCTGACTTCATTTTGAGTCGTCCTAAGAAAAGTCTGGTCATGCATTAATATCATAAAGATTCATATCAGCCCACAGAGCAAAAAAAATAAATAAATCCTCTGCCACATCACTACTACTATTACATGAAATGATGCCATGAATAGAAACACAATAAAGTGCAGTGAGGTGACTGAGACACACAGGATGGGAGATGAGCATTACAGTGACTTCACAAAGGGAGGAGGGGAGGAGGGGGGAGGCAGTGTTTGTCTTTATCGACGCATGGCGGCCACAGTAGTCAGCTGTTAGAAAAGCAGGGAGGAGCTGGATGTGGATCTGCTGGATGACTCACTCCCGTCAACCAGGGGCACATTCATTCACACACACACACACACCCAAAAAACAAACACACACACTAGCTCAGGGGGGGCGGTGTATGAGAGTGTAAAGGGGGGGGAGGCAGTGCTCAGCTGAAGAGAGGTTTCTAATCAAAGCGCATCAGGGCCGTTCATTCTCTCACTGGAGGGCGAGTGGTACAAGAGCACCGGGACACTCCGGCGGCAGAGAGACGGAGCAGACAGGCGGAGGGAGACGGGACGGAGCGTATTACACACAGCCGGCCACACGGAGAGCGACAACCCCCCCCGACCCCGGGACTCTGCAAAGCATCTTTTATTTTTTATTTTTTTTATTTTTTATTATTCCGCCGTCGGATTAAACCCGCCCGCGTCTGCAGCACCGAAATCACGTAAGAGAAACCAAACACACACACAAAGCCTCTCGCTCAGAGTTCACTGCTCCCTTAGAGATGTCGGCGTCGTTACCGTGTGGATGCTGTCGAGGCAGGACCCTTTTTAATTCATTTTATTTTAATTTTTCTCTCACTGATTTCGACTCCCATCACCAGCTCTCGCTCCATACCTCCATATCCCTCCCGCTCCTCACTCAGACACCCTCTCTCTGTCTCACTCACACAGCTGGAGACAGCCTTGCAGCCCCCTTTTTGCTAGCTAGCTAGCCAGACGCATTCAAAAAAATGGACCTTTTTTTTTTTAAACCTATTTTCACTTGCTCGGTACGTTGGGGGCTTGTGTTTCAGGGGAAATAGGACACGACAGGGGAGCAGCCGGGGCTCGGAAACTTACATTGAAATAGGGGTGTGTGGGAGAGAGAGAGAGAGAGAGAGAGAGGGGAGGGGGAAGGTGGTGGTTGATTGATGTGTCCAAAGGCTGGGAGGCTAGCCGGTGGAGCTAGCTGTAGCGGGACAGATAAGGAGGCAGCCAGCCCATGACAGGCATGCTGCACGGTGGCCATAAAAGTCAGCGTACTCTGGCTTTTTTTTAATGCCCTATATATTTACACGATGCACTGTAATATTCGCGTCCCGGTTACTCTTCAAATAATGTTAATATGTTCATTTGGTGCATGCAAAGACCTGCTGCTGCTGCTGCTGTTTGGTCGGGTGTGCAGCTCGGTGGATCTGGGACCTGCAGCTGCCATGCACACAGACTGCAAGGTGTCATTGATTCCAGAAAGCACCAGTTTCTGACTAAAGCAGGGTTTATTTTGTGTTTGTTTAAGTCTGATCTTCAGTGTCATATGAGTTTCTAACCGCTGAGTAGTAAGATGTTAAAATAGTGTCAGGTTTTGGTGTTATATTTAGAAAAAAAAGTGTTTGGTCTGTCTACTTTGATCCAGTGAATGAGTGCAAACAATGCCGAATATTAGATTAAAGTGTTAATGCCTTGACATTGATTCTAGGTTAAGTCAATGTCAGGTTGCTGTCTGGAACTTCTCATCCGTCTCCACTGAAGGGGGAAAAGTAGAAAGTGGCTCCCTTTGATGCCAGCACGAATGACAGCATAGCTGAGTTTGACATGGAGTCAGACCACAGGTTTCTATTTTCAAAACCTGTTTTATCACACACACCCAGAAGGCAGAGAGTGTTATTTGTTCAGGAATAACCTGTGGGTAACTCTGCAGGCTTATTTGCAGTGCAAATAGCTCATAATGTTTAATTCTGTTCAGGGTTTTGTTCAGCTTAGCACTCTTTAAAGTTAATTGATGATGATGGGTGTAGATGGTGTCTTGACAAACTTGTTGCATCAGCTTTTCCAGCTGTTCAAACTGACTTGCTGTATCCACTTTTAAATGACTGTATATTATAAACCATATTTGCAGAGGAGCCCTATTTTCTTCTCGTAAAATGCAGCACAGGTGCATTACATTTTATTCCAAATGTTGCTTGGCCACCATATCTAATCTCAAAAGGCTTTTGGTCAGGGACCCCCCCTCCCCCCCTCCATCAGCCCTCCTCCAAAGTGTGTCCTCTGCTGCCCATGAAAGATCACAAGTCTTATGTAAAGAAAAACAAATTCTGCTCGGGCTTATTGACATTGCCGCATGAACGTTTCACTGGTGATTATAGAAGCAAACATTACCCTCCCTCACCCAATAACAATCCCTTACCTATGGCTTAAATCTGGACTGTGAGGCATTTTTGATGAATAGAGGTGGACTAAGAAGCTTAAAGGCTAACTGAGAGTGTACAGGTGTTTTTATTAAATTCTTTTTTTGGGATCAGATGACCGTGGAAGCGTTGTATCTTTTGGTGCACTTATTTTCAGGAGGTGCTGCACAGTACAGTGCTATCCTACAGTTGATTGGTACTAGGATGGCTGCCCGATTAGGGCTTTAATTGTAATCCCTATTAGGTTTTTTTTTTTTTGCGCAAATACTGTACTGTGATCATGATTATCACCTGCTGTTGTTAGCTGCTACAGCAAAACCGACTGCACCTTTTCCATATATGATCTCCTTTTCATTATCATGCTGCAAAACAACCAGCATTATATTTCACATTTAAAGTCATCTTGGTTTTAGCGACGATTGCTCCACTTCTGAGTTTGCTTGGCTAATTTTGACACACTTTTAGATTTAAGAAATTAAAATTTTTCCTCCAAACTTGCCAGCTCAGACAGATGCAACCACACACACAGCTGGGTCTGGTTGCTGTTTTGTTCTGAACTGAGTAAAATCATTCTGGCATGCCCGGCTCAAAATGTATTGCATGTAAGTGTGCAATGCAGGCGGTGGAGGTGCGATCCAATTTACTGTTCAGAATTGGATAGATTCAGGGTGCATTGCAGTATTTTTTTTTTCTTTTCTTTTTTTTCCAATATCTCTTTGCATTCAGTCAGGCAGAGTAACAATATCTTTGATCTGAGTCACTAGAGAGGGTAACAGAAAAACAAGATTTCAACCACCGGATGAAAAGACGGCAAATAATGGCGAAGTAGGAAAGTAAAACAACATCTCTTAAAGTCCTGGCACACACATGCTAAAGTCTAGAATGTATTACCCTTTGCAAATGTGACCAATGCTGCAGCCATCAACACAATATTAGGGGCCCTGAACTGTGTATAAGGCAAACACATATCCAGTGTTATCTTTTCACATGCTTTTATGTCTATAGAGATTTTGGATGTAGCTGTAGGGTTTGGGTCCAAAATTCAATGAAGTGAGAAAATGTCTTTTTCTCTGTTTTGTATGTTTTCACAGCGGCGCGCTTGCCAGCATCTTATTAAATTGCTCCAAGGTTAGAGGTTTATTCTAGTGGGATTTGAGTTGGAATCCATCCCTCCGCCTGCCAGTTTACTGTACATCTCGATTGCTTGTTTTGCTTTTGTAAAGGCAGGCGCGCTCCCTCCCTCGTTTCCTCTCATTTATTTTGCGCTGCTTCTTTTTATAATTAGGAGGGTCTGGTCTTGATTAGCTTGGCTGTCTCCAGTTCCATCCCTTTGTATTGATGGGGCTATCAGCTATCTTTTTTAAATTTATTTATTTATCACAGTGCAGCATCTTCTCACAGCAGCCTCGACAAAGTCTCCCTCGCTGATGTTTTGAAGGCCTCACACAGAGATCTATGAATGTGGAAGTGTAGACAGCCAGATGGATTGATGGGCCGGCAGACGAGCGAGCCCGGCGTGCCAACTTGACAGGCCTACTGTTGTGGTAATATGTCGAAAACATGTTGGATCACAGTCTCGGACACGTCTGCCCTTATTGTTAAAGTCTGACAAGCTGAAGCCGCTGCGAAGTTGTTTGTCGATATTGTGATTCATTTCATGTTGTCCTTGGTGGGGGAGTAGCGGGATATGGCATGTACTCGCTGCGCTGTGTGGTTCCTCTTGAGCTCCTGCCCTTCCTACTGTATAGCAGGGTTTTAGGCCTCAGCCAAATAAGTCTAGATTCAGTCCTCTGTGATTTATGAAATTTTCTCCCCTTTTTACCATATGTCCTTTTTTGTCTCTGCAGGCCAAGACATGACCTTCACCCACTGAACATTATTGATGCTGAACTGGTGAGTTTTTGGGGGGTTGTTCGCTGCCAGTGGTCACTGCAGCAATACACATTACTTCATCTCGTGTTATTTTTATTCTGTCCCAGTTTTCGACGTTTTGTCTAACAGCACTTCTGGCTAATGCCATCTGTTAGCAATTGATGAAAAGGCCTTGTTCCCAGAATTTAGCATACCACAGGCTACCTCTTCAATATTAGTTTCATCTCTCCAGTGCACCTGGTTCATGATTGTTTATTAATAACTTAGTCTGCATTAAGTAATTGATTAAAGTGTATGCATAATTTGTATGAAACATATGGCCTCACAACAAGTTATGTAATCTGAGTGTATAATCTAATGTGCTCCCGGATGTACAGAAACTCAAGCCATCGCAAAGGAAGGATTTTCCTGCTGTCTAATGCTTAGTGCACGTATCCATCTGACTCTTATTTTGCCTTTTGTCGCTAAGGTCTCATCAGAGAATACAGATGCGTTTTCCTACAAAGTGTTCAACATCACAAACAAGTTGCGTTGAGAGCGGGAAATGACTTGACATTTTATTGAATTTGTATTGAATGATGAAAGCAAGAAGCCTTTTTGTTTCTTTTTTTTTTTTTTTTTTTACCTTATCTTTCACACAAGACTGATGTGCAGTGTTCGCCGATCCACAGCCAGACATCACTTATTGATAAGCAGATTGTGTAGCTGCTGCTGCTCCTGCTGCTGCTGTGCACTCCCTCATGCCAAGCTAGATACTGTAATGGGGCTGAGAGGTGATTGCTCTCCATAATATGTTCTGTATTAATGATGTAATCTTTATTAATGATGTGTAGCATGAAGGCTGTCTTTTGGCAGGGCCTGCTTTAAGCTTTATTTTTATGGAACAGAGAGCTATACATTTTCATAATTACATTTGCCTTGTTGCAAGTACCCTGTAACCATTTAAGCATGTGACATAAGCTGATGAATAGGAAAAATACCGCTATTATATTGTCGGGGCGGTGCCATAATTGTCTTAAAAAACGAAAGATGATTTTGATTGACAGAGGATAACACAAGTCTAGTTTAACAGAGTTTAAGAGAAGCACTAAAAGTAATATTCAAAATGTCTATATCAAGGAAAGCATCAGTGCAAAGGCAAAAAGCATAATGGACTTTAACATCCTAAACTATTTCTGAACATAAAGCATCACATACTCTATAAACAGATTCCACATGTGGTTTCATCTCTTAATTCATTAATACCCTTTATGTCTGAGGATATACTGCTGACTTTTGAAAGGTCAGAGCCCTGTTATTTCCTGGCTACTTCCTTGATAGAACCGGAGCTGATCTATTTTGTATGTATTAATATTAAAATTCACTGCACTCCGCAGTGATAATTTATGTGCTGAGGGAAGAAATAGATAATTCAACAGCTCTTTTAGAAAAACCCGACATTAGCTACGCTTGAAACTTAAATTTGCTGTCGGACATTATTCCCCTGAACATATTTATAGTGCAGTGTGTTTCTCTTCTCACCATATGCGTATTTATTTTTGCCTATTTTTGGTCTTCACTGTAATCTGTGTTCCCACATACCACAGGACTCATAACAAGCATTAGTTTGTAAATATCGACCGTGTGTATATGACTTTTCGCATTACCAGGTCATTGGTCCTGACCGAGCCTTTGATCAGGGATTCCCACTTGCTGGGATTTGTAAAAAATATTACTTGGCCCAAAATTCTCCAGTGGTTCTCATGCCTAAGACCAATTCAGTAGAAAAGAAAAGCGACCACCAGCACCTCTATCAGATCTTTCCAAGTGGTGAACACTCAAATGCTATTAGCAGCAGCAGCGGTCATGCATCAGCTACGCCCGCACTAGCAGCGGTGTCAGCAGCGGCGGAGTCAAAACACCTAAATAAAATGTTTGCATGCGTGGATCCTGCACCCTAAAATGCTGTCGTTCCCTCAGCTGCATTTTCAGACCTTTCAGACATTCATTGAAAATATGGATGTGACTCACTGTCACTTGAGGCTGCATCCAGACAGAGTAGGTGTCACTTTCAAAGGAACCGCATCTTTAAATGTAATCCAAAAGTAGAGAGAAAATGGCCCCTGTAAAATGACAAAACTAGACCTGTTTCATGTTCATCTAAATGTGCTGAAGCAGCTTGTTTGGTAATGTCAATAGTGAAGGAGAGGAGATATTTTAAATCACTGCAACGTTTCTGAGTGAATAGTTATGCAGTTTAGTCAAGTAATTATAACACTATATGGCTAATTAACTTTAAATGTACTACAAGAGTGCTATTACTAAATGTAATACATCTGCTTAAGCCATACTAACAATATTAATTTGGGATTAGTTAATTTTTTTTTTTTTTTGTGGTCCCATAACATAGTCTTTTTAGGATATGGTACAACTAAACAAGGTCGAACAGGTTGAACGCTTGCAGAGAAACCATCTAAGATACTACATGAAACACTTTGTCATCATGGATACTCAGTCCAGTGAAATACTCGCTCAGTGAAATATTTCTCTAGCAGTCCTGCTCACTGTGACACTGCTGAAAGGCTCAGTAAATCCCAGCATCGCCCTGTGCACTGATAAACTCAACTCCATCAGCCTCGGCTTCAAATACGACACAAGTGATCAAAACCTGGCCTTAACCCGCGCAGGTCCAGATGTTGTAGATTAATATGCAAGCAGTGTTTGCTGCTTAAAGAAAGAGAGAGATCAATGATGAGAGAGCGTGTCTTCACTGCAAGGGTAAGTGTGGCTGGAGGGTGAATATAATGACAGGGGTATTCTCTGCAGACTCTCAGCCAGCAGTGGCAGGGAGAGCGATGATGAGAGAGCGAAAGGCAAGGCGGACAGAAAGAGAGGGAGCCGCTCACTCTCATACCACCGTCATCGAGTCAATATTTACCCTTTCTTAACAAAAAATTGGCAGCATTAGCTTAGCTGATTCAGTAGCAGGCAGCAGGAGCACGCTGGTCTGTGTGAAAGAGGCTTAGAAGAGTGAAAACACAACACTTGAATCATAATAATTGTAGCTCGGCTACGCGTGTGGTTCTAAAAATACATTGGAACTGAACAGGAGAGCTATTACCCACCCCTACAGTCTTTGAATTTTTTTTTTTTTTTAATGCACACACGCTCGCAGTGTGCACATTCACTTTACCCATGGCTCAATCCACTTTGGGGATACATGTGAACGCAATTTGCACTTCCAATTAAACTGTCGACCTTCGCTCCAGAATGCAAAACTTGATTTTGCACCATCCTCTCCTGGATAGCTATTATTACCCAGCCAGCCCAATAATAGAGAGAATAGGGCTTTACAATACACTGACGAGGATCATTGAAGTCAGCAAAATAATAGATACATTTATCACACAGTCAATATTTGAGGGGGGTCATTAAGGAACCTTTAGAGACATTAAACTATGGATTGATTTTTGTGTATTGTCTATTTTTGGTGTGTATTGATTCTTTTGTGTGCGACACGAAGACCAAGCCACATCATACCAGTCCTTTTGATCACCAGAGATACCATCTGAAACGTTGTTCAGGTCGTGGTTTCCTACAAAAAAGGCTTTGTTGTGCAGAGAAAAAAAGAGAAGAACGGTGCTAGTTTTCAGATGCATATTTATAAAAAATGAAACTAGTACAAAAACCAGTAAGCTACAAATGTCTAATGCAAAGAGGTCTCAGTTAACCTCATGAGTCATGACGGTGTTTTCTAAAAGACCTGCAGCATATATGTGTATGCGTGTGTGTTTCAGAGGAGACTAAACTTACTTACATTAAGATAGAGAAGCAGTGTGAGAGAATAAGCTGAGACGCTGAAAATATAGTCGAGTACATTAGGCTGGTGTTAGCCTAAAGCATGCTGCTGAGCCTCTGACACGGCACCAACACATGACTTGCTGGCCCGATCAGATGACTAGATAAACAGCAGGAATGTTGCTTCTTCCTCTTTCTGCAGCACTGTTCTTTTCTGTCTGGGAAAGGAGAGAGAAAAGGGGACGTTATTTGTGTGTGTGTGTGTGTGTGTGTGTGTGTGTGTGTACGCTATGTGCCAAAAGAGCATCTTTCTGCCCACTACTGTATGAGATAACAAGTCCAAGCAATTATGTAACATTTAGCAGCTGAGCGTATCATTTATCCTGCTCAGCTAAGTTAAAATGCAGAATACGGCACAATTGCCTTTATTTTATTATTGCATAATGTAATGGCTGTGAGGGAATTCCTGCTTTCTTGCAGATATGCCTGAGTGGAACAGCGTGAAGTATTTAATATGGGGATAATTTATGTCTTTGTTTATTTATATATATTTATATATTTATATATTAGTGGATTTTGATTGTGTTTTTGTCTGCAGTTTATGACTCCTAAAATAAAGAGAAGTCTGAAAACTCTGAGGCAAACAAACAAATTTTAGGCGCATTATAAAGACACAGTAGAACAGAAAGAGTTCCCTCACATGGATTTCCGACCAGTGCCAGATATTTGTCAAAGACCCCCGGCCATTTTTCATCAAACACTTCTTGCATGTCATTTAAACAAACCTCAGGGCTTAGCACATGAATCTATTAGATGGCTATCATAACGAACTCTGGAAGTAATGTAAAGTTTAGAAAAGTGTCACAATGAAAGCACATCATCAGAGGAGTGTCGTAAATCTTACTTTGGCACTTGCTTCATCCTGATAGCAATTACTCAGTGAAATACTTATAGCAGCTTCAACATGCTTTGTATCCACGCTCCATTAGTGGCTCAGGTCTCATAGAAAGCAGTGAAGTAAACATGGACTGTAATAAGTATGAATGAGAGGTGTAAAGTGGCAAGTCACCAAACACAATAGTTGTTAGTGTGTGTGTTAGTTTCACAACAAAGTTTGTTGGCTTTCTTGGCTCACTTACAACTGACTCAGTCATTTTGTTTTTGCAGTCTTCGCCGATGGAGATCCGTCCAAGAAGTTGACAAATTTTGAATCAACAATGAGAAGAAAAGTTGTGACTAATGTCTGTTTTGTGCAACACACTGGAATTAATTTTGTAGGATTTTATTTTCATCCAAGGCCTTGAATTAGGATCCCCTTTTAGACGTGTGCTTCATTATGTAGATATAGTCAATTTTATATATCAATGTCAGTTTTAACTTTGAATAAGAGGGCATGTAAAAGTCAATACTGCAATCTTACAAGCTTGATCCTCAGATCACATCAGCCCATAAAAATGTGGTTTTTATTGTTTTTGTTTTGCAGAAAACTCGGAGGACCTAATGTCCCTGCCTCTAAATTTGAAACTTTTCTCAATGCCACCTGTTTAGAGGTAGATGAATATCCAGCGAAACACTTACTGTGGTTACTTGGGCAACAGCAGGTGTGGTTTGACACTATAGGTCCCAGAATTTGTGGAGGAGCTCATTGTGCGGCTACTAAGAGAATCTGCTGTTTCTGCTCACAGTGCAGCCAAACAAACTGATGTTTTCCTAAGAATGTTGATCAATAATAATTGCATTGCAATCTGATATCATGCGGCGTACAACGGACGCAGGTTTCTTGCCATCCTATGTTTTGCCAGTTGAATGCTTTCGATGTCAGGCAGAGGCAGTAGAAAATGTTGGGTTTGCATTTGCAGAAACTCAATACAGCTCCGATGCGAGTGAACAGTCAACAGTGAGGCTGATATCGAGCAAATAGATTACATGCCTGCCTCGTTTCCTGTGAATCTCTAGTGTGTAGTTAGGCAATTTGAATTCAGCACGGGAATGGTGGACTCTGCCACTAGCAGTGAAAACCAATATCCTGTATAGAGAGATAATAACAGAATGTAAATACATTGAAACATTTAAAAATTTCCCATCATAAATCATATAAAGCACACAAGAAAATATGAATTACATCTCTGTGAACACTTTTCTTTATCTGTGTCATTATTTTCCCTCTCACCGCTGTTCTCAAGCAGGGAAACGCTCCCCCTCATGTACCAGATGCCACATACCTTGTGTGAATTACAGCTGCATCTATAATGATCATGTCATCTTTGAGCAAAGTCGTAATAGAATATTTATGTGACATCTTAGTTTTAAAGCCAAAATGGCATTACTTGAACACATGGATTTTACACATTGTGTGTCAGAAAAGGGCTAAAGTAACACCAAAATGCCTGAATTGTTTCCTATCATCAGTTGTAAGGAACATGTCCCTTTGACAGTGGCTCTGGATCCTGGACTCCATCACTGCTAATGTAATCTGCTAATTAGCCAGCGCATTGGTTGAAGTGGAGAAGTGCTCTCCTGGTGTGTGTGATGTGTGCGCAGAGAGAGCCAGACCTAATTGTGTCCTTGTCAAAGACAGCCGTCCATCATTGTCCAAGGCGAGAGAAGTGACGTTCTCTCTGTACTCTCTCTCTCTGACTCACTCAGTAGAAAAACACTCCCTCTCACCTTTCCTCTCTGCCTGGATTTACTCTCTCTGGCTGCCTTCCTCTCGTTGGCCCTCAGGGAGCTGGCTCCTGACGGCATCACAGAGAAGAGAAAAATTGAAAAGTCAAAGTGTATGTGAAATGTTTGTTGTGCGTCTCTCTCTCTTTGTCTGACTGCCTTTCTCTCCTCCTCCGTCGTTCTCTGCTTCTCTCAGGATGCCTCTCCTTTTGTCTTTACCTCCTTTTATCAATTTCGCCCACGTTTTACTGAGAAGACAGGAAGAAACAGCCTTGTCTCAAGTCTGTCATTTCATTCAGGCCAGTGCTGGTCTTTTGGTTGGCCTTTATTTTATATATATATATATATATATATATATATATATATATATATATATATATATATATATATATATATATATATATCCTCTCTTTTACCACGTCTAAATGTATATGTTACAAGCAAGCGGCTCCAATAAAATTCATGATTTTATTCATGATTTCCTATTCATGAATAGGAAATCATGAATTTTATTGGAGCCGCTTGCTTGTAACATATTTAGACGTGGTAAAAAGAGGACGAAGAAATCCGTAGGCATTTAAAAGGTTATTCTGTCACATATTTCACATGGTTACAAATGACACAGAAAATACAATTATCATAAGTAAAATACAAACTAGAAAACCTCAAATGAACCCTCTCCAGCCAGTGTTGTGTTTTTGGTAGACCTTTCAGAAATGTTAGAAGTTCACTGCAGATAATAGGAACAGCTGCAGATTATGCAATATGAGTCCAAAGAAGTGGCCTGCAATATATTTATTTATTTCACCCATGCCTTTTTGTTAAAGTAAACAAAAGGGGTTGGAAAGCAAGCTGATAAGCCTCCAACAGAGCAACTCTGTGGACAGATATCACATAACTGTAACAGTCAGTAAAAAATGTTTTTTAAAAAATAGTTTATTTGCTAATTCCGCTTTACCACTTTGTTGCTAAGTATTAGATGAGAAGACATCATATACACTAAATATGAGCTGATTGTGGAACCTCACAGTGACAAGACGGCATTTCATAACCCAGCGTTAAACCACAGTGTCATTTTTATGATTTGTGTGTTGATCAAAAAATATGTTAGTGAGCCTTAGAGGTGCTGGCAGACGGATGTAGTTACTTTTGCACAGCGGTAACTTTTGCCAAGTTAAGGTAACTTTCTCTGGTGGTAACTGTTTTCCGTATAGACACGAGTGGTAGCGATCTTCACGTCTAACTGTAAGTAGGTCTACAGCAGTTACCTTTTACTAAGTGCAACACCAACTTCATTTGTGCGGTTCAATCATTCTGACAGAGCCATCCTTTTGAAATGAAAATACAGCATCGTAATAAACCTCCCAATCTTTGGGTCTCACTGCTTCAGTACTTTCCAATCTGGTGACCCGACGTCAACCCTATCAGAAACCCCCGCCACCCTCTGGGACGCAGCTGCATGATGCACAGGGGGCGGGGTTTTCTCAGCGCGCTCCGTCGGTCAGAGAATTAACGTCGTTTGATGTTCCCTTTTGCAGCGACTCTCGAAAGAGCAATATAGAAGAGGAAGATAGCTGACATCAGGAATGACACAAGAGTTACTCTCTCAATACCCTGACAGGTGCTGTTCATGGCAGCAAAGCAGACAACAGTGAGTCCCACAGAGAGCTGCATGTCAGGCTACCGGTCGGGTTGATTTCCTCAGGCAGGGACATATGCTTTTAGTCCTTGATCCACCCAGTCGCTCTCTTTATATATATAAACTATCTTGTAACTGACGTGGCTGTCACCCTACCAGTTTATTCATTATTTATTTTTATATAGCACATGGACACATTGATATGTTGACTTATTCTAGACATTACAAGTAATGTCACTCTTGTTTTATAACCATATTTTTGCTGTGTGTGTAAAGGTCCAAAGAGTATGGGGTTGTTTTTAGATTAGGCTATTCCAGGTAACATGGATAATGTCACTTCCCCTGCCATATCCGATCTTGTGATACCTGTGGGAGTGTGTGTATGTGTATGTGTGGTTGGCTGTGTTAACAGTGCTGTCCTTTTAATCAGCACCCCTGTGTGTTACCCCTGTAGAGCTGTCACTGGTTGAGTGATGATGGTAAAGCTGCCACTGTTTACACTACTTTAAATCCTCGGGCAGGCAGGGGTGAGATTACCAGCCTCTTACCTGTTGCCCTAATCAAAGGAATTATTACTGCACGGCTGGATGTTACTTGGAATAGCACCCTCTAAAAATACACACACACTCAAAGGGTAGATGGAGAGAGCCTGTCAGATTGCAAAAAGCATCCATCCTTTGTTTGATATTGTGTATCCGTCACTAGACTACACAGGTAGTGGTGCTTACTGGGAGTTTCCATGGTAGCACTCTAGTTTGCCAGTGTAGTTCTTCTGTGTTGAAAGTTACTAAAAAAAGAGACTAAAAGAATAGAAATAATAGCTCACACCCATATTTCCACACAGAATTTCAAAAACAGTGGCCTCATATTCTGTTCAGTCTTATTTTTGATGGATGAAGGGTGCTATCTGAAAATCTATGATCAAAACAACATTGCCTTAAATCAAAGTATTGGCCCTGACTGTGTGTAGAAGCACACTACTTTATTTTGTCTTAATCAAAAAGCTTGGGACAGGCTCTGCACTGTCCAAAATTAAGCCACAAGGCCTTTAACTGAAAAGAAAACTGGAGCACATTAACCTTATTTTAGAGCATATAAGACCATATGAAACTCAGTCAGTGATGCACACGTCCTTGTATTTAAATTTTCTGTTTAATTTGTTTTATACCACGAAAAGGAATATTTCTATTATCTATCTGTCATAGCTGTTGATTTCTCTCTGGATCCTACTTGCAGCAGGACATAAATACTGGTCTCCTAATACATGACACAGCTTCCCTTTTTTGGTACAGAGCGCACCCACTGATCCTCTCCCCTGGCTGAAGAGGCCTGTGAACAGCTCTCGGCCAGTGAGACCACTTGACATGTAGAATATTTGATCCACATAAGCTGCCACTGTGAAAGAGGCCCAGCCACATGGAGAGGAGAGGAGAGAGAGATAAATGGAGAGAGAGAAAAGGTAGATGACTCTAAAGACAGAACAGATTGAGAAGGATCAATATGGAGAATAGAAGGAATGTATCCTGATTACAAATTGATTTCTCGTTTAATTCCCGTAAATTATTTTCTGGGAAAGTCTGTTATCTTTAGCAATATATTATATTCCAAAACAAGCCCTTGTGGTCCTTTTCAAATGTAGTTTTATGCAGCTAAATGCCCTAATATTCTTTGTATACAACTTAATGAGGTTCCTTGCTGCCCTTCATATTAATGATTCATGGTGGCTGAGAGGCATGGCTTGTTTAATTTTCACCACTGTTAGATGATTACACACTCCATCTCTATTCACGCCTTCAGAGAGAGCCTAAGAACTGCCCATTCGACCAATTGCAATCTCACATAGGGATGGAAGTGGTCCCCCTGGAAAAGATGACATTCATTGAGGAAATAACCACGCAGGACAGAATGTAATATGCAGAGAGTTTGTGTAAATTACCAAACAATGGAAATGAGTGGGAAATGTTTTCTGGATAACATCTTTTGCACCCAATGTTGCAAAATACATTGAAAACCGGTTAATCAAATGTACACGTGTCCATAATGCCCTTTAAAACACAGAAATCCTGACATAAAATTGATGTTAAAAATAGAGTATATATTCATATTCTCCAAATATATAAATATTTAATTAAGTTCATGTTAGTAAGACTTAAGGATCCATTTTTGCTTCATCCTCTTCAAAATGTACCCAGAAGATGTGCTTTATAAGACTTCTGCAAAATGGAACAAAAGGGCCAGTCACAGGATCCATTTTTTTTCACCGAACGGACACAAAAACCAACATTAATAGACTAGTATAATCCCAGATGTAAATACGATCTGCAGAACAGCAACTTTTCCTCACTTAGTTGTTGAAATCTATCTTGCTCTGTCCACGCTTTTCTGGCAAAGTTTATCTTGCAAAGTGATTGTATAAAGAAACCATTAGGGCCACAGTTCCTGTCCTTCACCGGGCAAAGCAAGATGGAGCTGCGACGATGAGGTGAGGAGAGACACAAGCAGAATCACGGTTAAGTACAGGAAATGTCGAGGAATTTTTCTTTTCTTGGGTCAAGAATAGAAGATGGCTTGCCAAGTGGAGGATTATCCTCCTTTCCATCTACGCTTTTGTTCGTGTTACGGCCCTTCTCTCTGCCTGTCTGTCCCTTTGACCCGATCGGCGCTTTACATTTACATTCTAAGCTTTTAGTCGACTCTCTCATCCTCAGTGACATACCACTCAAAAGCTACAGCAGAGCAGAAGCAGAGGTGGTGGCACTTGTCTGATTTGCCAGTTTATTTCCACCGCTCTCTCTGACGAACGCAGCCTTTCTTAAGGGAAGCTTCTTCCTATTAAGTTTATTAAGCAGAAGAATGATTAAAATTCTACACAAGCCAAATACGATGAGGAGCGTGGGGAGGAGGGTGGGGGCACGAATGATTGCACCCCAGTGTGTGCTGTGCGTGCATATCCTTGTGTAGCGACGTGTTTGTGTGTCAGTGTCTCCCCTAGAGGCATCGCAAGCATCTGTAATATTACTGTAAGTGTTCAAGATGAAGCTGAAAAATGAAGTCAGCGGCAAATTACACTTTACTAATTTACTTTTTTTTTTTGCCTTTTTCTTTTTTCCTCACTTTCTTTCTGCTCTCTCTTTCCTTCTCTCTATTAATTTCTTTTTAGAGTGGTCCAGTGCTGTCTTCCAGTGTTTCCCCTCCCCTCAGTTTTCTGTCCCTCTGTCCGTCACCTGGTAAGTACGCTCAGGTTCACCTCCCACATATACAGTAACAGAGGCTTTTAATGTTTTTCAATCCTTTACATAATCATCTGCTCACTGTCTGGCTTGAAAAAGAATTTTCCATCACCTTTATAAACCCCAGCATGATTTTGTCGGTATTGAATCTACAGAGAGGCCCTGTGTTTATAACATATGATAGACATACAATATACATACCTGAGTATAAGATCCAACAGACTTGATGACATTATTATCAGAGTAAACTCAAAGGGGTTCATTCTTAACTGAATAAATGAAATAAACCAACAAAAAAGTTAACGTTTAATAATATGGTAGATTAGGCTAGTTGTATCTACCCAGGGTAATATTTCACAGTATTTCATGAATGATCACAGAGCAGCTTGACGGATCAAATTATAGTACAAATAGCCATTTTCAAGTCTCTGTGACACACCTTGTATTATTGTCAAACAAGAGACAACAGTTCTCATCGCCAGCTGGCTTCGCAGCACCCTCACACCTGTTGCATGTCAATTCAGCTCAGTTTTTATGTATGTGTGTGTGTGTGTGTGTGTATGTGTGTGTATATATATATATATATATATATATATATATATATATATATATATATATATATATATATATATATATATATATATATATATATATATATATATATATATATATATATATATATAATTTCTTTTTTTTTTTTTTTTTTTTGCTATTTGGGACAAAACCAAGTTACAAAGTGCATCACAGAAAGTGTAACACAAATTTCCATTTAGTCTAAACTCAGGAGTGAGGTTTAGATACGATGCAGTAGTTAGGGAAGAGACATTGTTCACCCACTGAGGCAGGTCAAAATAAGAAATAAGACATGAATATATATTTTTCTATATCGTTTCATTGGGAAGTAATCAACTTTGCATTCATGCATAATTGCAGGGTCTGTCTTTATTCCACAGACACCTGTTGACAACCCGGCTCAGTTCTGAATGAAAACTGTGTTGTGCACAATCTGAATGTGGGGACACACTAGCATTGGTCACAGGACACTATCTTCAGTGTTCATGATGGTGTCTCGCAAAATGTAGAGAAAAGCTTAGGTTCTTAATTTTAAAATAAGATTACATCTTAATATTAAGCAGACAGTTCAGCCAGAGCTTTTTGCACGTACACGGGAAGGCAACAACACGAGCCGGCTCTGATGTTTAATTCCCAGCTATCTGTTATCGCCAATTACAGGGCTTGTTTACTAGAATCGAGGGACTTGGTGGATCTGTTTTTATGGGTGGGTGGGTGTGTGTGTGTGTGTGTGCGCAAGCATGTGTCTGTGTGGCTGCAGGGCTTTTAATCATGGGGGTAGATGGTCTCTGTTTAGATATGTGTGTTCTTTGGTAAGGCCTGAGGGGGTGGTTTGGCTGGGTGGGCAAGTGAGTACCTCTGTCTCTATAAATACACACTGAGATCCCATTCAGAGGCTGAAATGTGCTTGTTTGTGTGTGTGTGCTTGTGTGTGTGTGTGTGTGTGTGTGTGTGTGTGTGTGTGTGTGTGTGTGTGTGTGTGTGTCTGTTTGTCTGTCTGTATGATGTATGTGTGTGTGCGTGCGTCTTCATGACGCCGCTGCAGCCAGGTGAGCTAGAGGCTATTGCTGGCCAGCAGGGTTGCTATGGAGACCAGTGGTGTCAGAGAGGAGCAACATCTGTGGGGTGTTTGTCAAGACAGGTTTTTCTCTCTCTGTCTTGTCTCTTTCTCCATCAGTTTAGCAGTCAAAAACTCACTGGAAAGACTAACGTTGACTGAAGTTGTAAAGCCTGATAATAAACCTCCCAAGTCTCTCATCATTAGTGTTTCCAAACATCGGTAAACATGGCACTTGAACGTGGAAGCAGTTTAAAAGCTGTAATTTCTTGGGCGATAGTTCAGCTGCCGATGCTCAATCATGCTCACAGTAGGCCCTCCAGCCTTGTCAGTCAGCGGGGACCCAGGGACTCTTTTCACTGGGTTTATGCCAGTGGAAAGCACACTTTCTGGGGAAGCATTTAACCCCTGCCCCCTTCCTGCTCCCTCTCTCCACAGCTCGCCTCTCTATATGGACATGTTCTATTTCCACAGCTCCTTTCTCCTGGCTGCCTTATCGGTAGCTCAGCAGGGCACAAATTCTCTTTTTAATAGGTACTTATTTGGGCAATGGGAGAAATCCCATATTTTTGAGTATTTTTGAGTGTAGCTGGGCAAACCAAACCTTTGACCTCCTAATCTGGTCTAAATGAGACCATCACACACACACAGCACAGTGGCGCACAGTGCAGTGCAGCACAGTGTCTGTGATGTAACATAGTAATTTTGGGATAATTTGGTATTTTCACTCTGCAGGCATCCCTCTGCAAAGGCCAGTTACCTAACTTCCATGCCCAAATTAACAGGCTTTTGCAGGTTGACCTGCACCTACCTTCGTCACCTCCAAGTGAAACATCAATCCATTTATGCCAAGATTAGACTAATCCTTGAATTAGATTCTGACTGTGTCCTCACATGCTACTGGAATATTATAAAATGGATGTCAAATAGTCAGACGCTCTTCTTTAGTATTAACTGAGTCTGTTCGAGAAAATGGAAAATGATGTGGTATGAATATTAAAAAAAAAACCTGGCTTCTTCTGCAAAAAAGCAAGGCAAATATGAACCCAGCGCTTGTGTTCAGACAAAAACATGTTCCGTGTTACTTCCTGAGTAAGAGCTCCGACCGAAATAGAAGTGAAACAAAAGACAGCTGAGTTTACTTCAAAAGCAATTGAGATTTATTTTGTAGTCATCAGTCTGTCAGAACAGAAATTGTACTGCAGTTTACACAGACTGCTCACAGGAACACTGTTCAGTCACATCCCCATCACTTCCCTGTGCTTTTTTTTTTTTTTTTTTTTCCCCCCCAAAACCATGGTATGTCCACACACTGCTTAAAATCAGCTGCATAGACTTTTAAGTCTCGCTAATACCAGTGTTCCGGTGTGATGTTTCTATTATTAACCAGACACGGATACCATCTCCTCACCATCACCTCATGAAAAATAGTCTTTTCCATATTCCATTTGGTGGCCTCAGTAACACATATTCATCACTGTGCAAAGACTGAGGATTTCTTTCAGACTCATTTTCCCCATACAGAGGGACCTAAAACGTCTTTCTAACAGGGATTCCCCCAAGCAATGTAAAAGTCCTCTGTAGTCCTGATACACTTTGTCCGCTATTGTTCTGCCCTCTTGTAATTTGTCTGTCCCAATTAACTTCAAATAGCTTGTGCACCCGTTATACTTTCAAACGAAGCTAGCTGTGATCCAGATTCGCCGTCTGTTTACAGATGGCATGGGAGGTTTTCGACCAGAGAGCTGTGTCCCATTCACAGGGTTGGGTTAAGTGTGCTAATGCGTCATCCTGGCCCCTCTAACTCATTACATAGAGGGAACTCCCTGACTAAGTGCCTTTTTTTTTTTTTTTTTTTTAAGCAGACGCACAAACACACACAGCATGCACACACACATAGTCGAATATGCAGCGCTTTAAATACCTCAGATTAAGATTGCTGATAACTCGGGGACAGCCCTTACTCCTTGGTCCTTGCTCTCGTTCCCTCTGAGGGGCCTCATTGTTGCTTTAGTGAGGGGTAGTCATTGGCCCTCGGGTCAGCAGCCTCACACACACACACACACACACACACACACACACACACACACACTGATATCCACCGTTTGGCAAAGGCTTTAGGCTATCATTTATTAGATGGATGCTCCGTCCATTAGACCATGTGTTACATTCTTTGTGTAACTCAATTTGGCAGAAGGTGGACGCGGATGACTATATATAGAACTCCTCCAGTATGTGGATGTTTGTGTCCCAGTATGGTTGTGTGTTTTATGAACTCATTTGCATGTTTATCTGCTGTAACATAGGGCTGAACCCTGGAAACTGACCTGACAAAGGTGTTGTGTTTAAAGCTGAGGGAGATCCTGTTCCCCTGATTCCCCTGTTATTCAAAAAGGGGAATGTCTTATTGGCATCCACGCACATGTAAAGTATGATACTTGTGTATATGTGCGTGTGTATGCGCACATATGTTCTGTCCAACCACAGCCGGGCACTGTAGTCAGTGTGTGTGACTGAGAGAGAGCCAGTTTCCATCCCAAGCTCAAGTTAATTCTGTAACCCGGGAGCGAGGAGCGTGAGTGAGCAGGGTGATCCTCAACTATAAAAGGCAAAGAAGAGGGTAGAAGAGGGTCATTTGACTTGGAAAAAGACATTCTTCCCTTCAACAGTATAATACTCTACGATCCCCTAGGAACAAGTGGTGATTACAGATTTTTGCACATACAATCGAAGGAAAGCATATATCAGCCAACTGACATTAGAAAGTTTCTCTCTTATTTCTATTAACTTGCATTACTTTATATTTTTAAAAGTCTGCACAGCATTTTCTCCTTCAATGTGATAAGAAATTTGCTTATAGACAGGTGAACCTTTTTAAAAAGTGAGGTTCAAACATTTCAGAATAAAACTCTGAAGACAAGAGTCAAACTTTTTCAAGCTTTGTTTTCCAGAGAAGAGACTGATGTCGCACACAGTAAATGTGATTACGGTAATTATTTATCGGAGAAAATTAAATCAAAATAGACACTTTTTTTCAATTAGCTACTATACTATAACTAAATTATAATTAATGTTGCACATTTGCCCATAATCCTCTGTGTAATGATGTAGAGTTTGTGTGAATCACCATAACACACGCTTGTTGTTTTCTCAGTACGGCACATTCGCACCTGGGAGCTGCCATGCACACACTGACTCAAAACATAAACATAAACATAAGAAGTGCCATCAGTAATAGGTTTGTGTGCAATCCACTTAGGCTTTTGTTGAAGTCTGTAAGGAGCATGTAACAAGTAAAGGATGCCACTGGGTCCGCTTGTTATCTTAGTTGTTGAAGGAAGGAAAAAAATGCATCTTGGTTTTGAATGTCCTGTTTTTCCAACACAACGTGGAGATGTTTTTTTTTAATCACAACCCTACCTATCTAATCTCTAGGCTAAAACTTGGCTTCTGAAGAACACAAACTTAAACACACATGGCTTGACAAATACAAACAGGCGTGGACGTCGGCTAACATGGAGACATGGACACACACACACAGACACAGACACACACACAGTCACACACTGCTGGAGGGGGTCACAGAAACCTCAGCTGACACTGAACAGTCAGCGAGCGGAGTGGAGCCCAAATGTGGATCAATTGAAATGAGCGAAAGGGGAATTTCAGTAGTGATTAGTGGTTGGTCTCTCCATTCAGCTTTTCCACTCGCTCCTCTACTCACACTTCCCTCAGTCCCGCAGCTCTCCTCGCTCAAATTGTTCAGAAATTGTTCCCTGCACGCCAGGTTTTGTGTAGCCCACAAGTTGGCACACCGCGTTATAGGCTTCGCTCGAGCCGAGCCGTGGAGGCGTGAAAGTTGAATTAGATCTTGCGCAGGTCCCACACACGCACACATCTCCTCGCTGGGGTAAGTACATGTTTGCTTAACAATCACTGTCCCCTCTCACACCAACCTGCTGTTTTTTAATGACAAAATAAATAGTAAAAACAGATGCGGGCGATAGTAACATTGATTTCAGCGCCATATGTGCTGTTTGCTCAGAGAACAGAGGTCTTCTTGGTGCTATAAAAACACTGTCTTCCTGCTGCAGGCTCTCATTGAATTAAAGGCTACTTTTATCCTGTGTAAACAGTACTAATTTTTATGGTATTGCTCTGCATCTCATTGCATGAGTGCTGTGCGATTGATGTGTGCAGCCAAGCACGGGCAAACATGAACCCTTCTGCTAACTGGATTCTCTCTGATAGGGCAGAGTTTAACCTAATTTATGGTAATGCAATTGAACAAAGTGCAATGTTGCAATCAATGTCACCTCAGAGGGGCAACCTGTTGGAGTCTGCTTCCAGGATATTGTGCATGCGTGTGTCCTCCTCTTTGTTTTGTGCATCCTGGTTCACAGTTGTCTTGCCGGAGGTTATAACATCAACTGTTTAACTAAACCAGTTGACCTGAGGTGTGCGGTTTTTTTCCACCTTGCTTTTCCACTGTCGGTGTGAATACTGGAAACATGCCACAGTATTATTGCCACAATATCACAAGCACCTGTTCAAGATTCAAGATAAGGCTAAAGCCCTGCAATAAATCCTACTGTCATGACATTTTTAGTAGATTTTTATTTAATTATTTTTAGAAAGGTGTCAGTTCAACAATTGGGTACTTTTTAGGACAATAGTTTGTATTGTTTTGGTTTGAAATATTTTGGGCAGAAGAATTTCTGGGTTTCAACACCTTGCAATATAATGTCTTTTCTGACCTATTTTAGCTAAAATTTAAAAGAAATTTTGTAGCAGTGGAATACTACTTACAGTATATCATGGCCACTGAAGAGTTACCTAGACGTGAACCTCTCAGTGTAGTGCACTGTGTACAGGAGTTGGGTCTCCCTTGGTTTCTCCGTATGCCCTCCCCTTTGTTGTCACCTTTGCCTCCCCCCAATGCGGGAAGCCTGCAGGTGTGTGTACTGTATGTGCACACACTAGGGGCTTTGTTTTCTCAGCAGGAACATTAGCGATATGTCATGTTGGAATTTTTCAGACTTTGACATGAGCTTTGTCAAATGATGTTCATGTAAATGTGTGAGGGTGTAGTACAATGGACGTTTCTTGCTGATGTGGTTGTACAAGGCTTGGTATTCATACTCTGGTAGGTGTCACTGACCAGGGGCTTTCTGTTCCTTTTTATTAAATAATATAGACCACCATATTGACCAGGCTTCTGTAAAACAACCCCATAGTAGACATCTGTGTTTGTGCAGACTGCTCAGGTATAACTTAATGCGTGACATTCATCAACAAACTAGACATGCGCTAAACAATCTTGAGACTACTAAGCTTTCCCTCCTTCCTTGATCTTGTTTTTAAGCTCTCCCCAACCCTCTCTCTATCTCCCCTTTTCTCTTCTCAAACACAATAAGAATAGGAAGCATCCACGTACATCAGCTTTCTCTCCAAGTTGTCTGCCAAAGTGCTGTTTAATTTTTAATTCTTAAGATGCAATTTTAATCGTCATGCAGCAGAATTATTAACGTAATTGTTTTATTGCAGTTTGATAGTAATGAGTCATGAAGCAAGCAATATTTTAGATAAAACATTAATTCTAGATAGGAATATAATAAGAATTATGGTTAGTCATTGATGCCGTAAACTTAAATGCTACCATATTAATCATGTAAATTAAACTACATGCAGCCAGCAAACTGAAACTTTTTTTTAAAATGATCCTTCACAGTATACTTTTATTGAAGCCCACACTAATCCAGGAGTTGTTAGGCAGATTATTGTGTTAAAAAATAAAAAGGTGGTCTAAAACATGAGTGGAGAAATTAATTACATGCCTGCAACTTTAATTAGCCTTTTGCCAGCAGATTTGTATTTTAGCTCTTTGTGCCGGCAAAGAGGCATAACCGTTTTTTTTAAAAAACTGCTACGTCCATATCTTTCTGTGCCTTCCAGTAGGGTGTAATGGAAAAGCAAAGCGCTTATTTAGTATTTTCAGTTGCATCTCCGTATCGCTATGCTTCGCAAACAGAAGCACTTCTATCTACTGCAGACTTTATATGTTGTTATCATTGTCCATTAGTCTGGAGCCTTCTCTGTGTAGAAAGATAGGAGCGGTGTCTTACGTGGCTTCACATCCACACTCTTGTAGCCGCAAGACAAGGCAAATATCCTAAACAAACAGATGACATGATAACACTTTGTCATATGTACAGTTTAGATTAAGGACCCGGATGTACCCTTGAGGCAGTATTGTGACTGAACTTTATGTACATGTGCAATAAAGCAGACTTAATAATAATAACAATAATAATAAATAATAAAGATCCTACTGTGATCATGCCAGACATTAGTGTTGCAGCATGTTTGACTTGCACACGCTTTGTCGCTTTGACTTTGCCCTGTTTTTTTTGTTTTTGTTTTTTGTTTGTTTTTTTTGTTTTTCTTTTTTTTCTCAAAACTAACCCAGCAGTATGGGTGTGGAGCAGTAGAGCCATGTGACTGCACTGGAAAAATATGATGCTATGTCTCTGTGTGTGCAGAGTATTAAGACAAAGTTTGGCTAGTGTTTAAACAAACATTTTTCTCTTGACACTCCTATAGTTCCTAGAATGAAAGTTAAACTAAGAGAAAATACATGAAAATGATATTAGGCTATATCCACTTGTATAATTGATTCCCTATATTATCATTCAATGAAACAAATCAAAAACAATGTTTAAAAAATCCTGTTTGAAGAACATTTGATCAGAACAAAATTCTGAATGGAGAAATTACCAGCACATTGGAAATAATTCATCACTGTGTTACTGATTATCATTTGTCATGTTTATGTTTTACTGTAAAATAAAATGAAACCACTTGAACAGTATGAATTGTCAGAATGCTGTATTGGACTGTGACTCACTGTGAAAAGACTCTACCCGTAGGCCCTGTTCTGAGTTTCAGCTAATCCACAAATGTACAATTTAGGTCACACAACAAAAGAAAACACACATTTATTTAGGTTTTATGGCTTCATTTGTCTTTCATAAGGCTATGATCTCGTAAAGGGAGTCAGCCCTACTGTGGTGGTAATGAAATATAGCACAGTGTGTGTGTGATGATGTGTCGATCATCTGCTCAATCAGTAATGGTGAAAACAGATGTGCATTATTTTATTAAGCAGTGGGTTAATGAGCACTGTCAAGTTGTTGAAAGTAAAATACATTATTTTGTTAAAGTTTGTACCCTCTTATAGGTACACTGTACTCTCAGCGGTAACTGGGTAATATTAAATTAATGTTTTTTTTTTTTTTTCAAGCGCATGTGGACATGTTCGATCAAGACAAGGTTCTCAGATATGAAAAAACTTGGACCTGCTTGTTGTTGTTCTACCAGTTTAGAGAGAGAGAGAACAAACACAAACGCACACACAGTATACAGTGGACCTACTACTCTAAAGAAAATATTTCTTAGTCCAGCCTGAATCCAACACTGAGACGGTGTAACTTGGGTTTTTAGAGTCAAGCCATACATGGTCATTCAAGGAGCACCTGGGCAATCACATTTATATGTTTTTTAATATATATATATATATATATATATATGTGTATATATATATATATATATATCTATATATATATATATGTGTGTGTGTGTATATATATATGTGTATATATATATATATATATATATATGTATATGTATATATATATATGTGTGTGTGTGTGTGTGTATGTATGTATGTGTGTGTATGTGTGTATGTGTATGTGTGTATGTGTATGTGTGTATGTGTATATATATATATATATATATATATATATATATATATATATATATATATATATATATATATATATATATATATATATATATATATATATATATATATATATATATATATATATATATACACACTATTTTTTATATACCTTTTTTCCCTTCTTTTCCAGTTCAGTTGTTAGATTGTCCTGTTCTGCTCCAACTGTTATGAATCAGGTTCAGTACAACCTTTTACCTGATAGACTGGTGACTCTGAGTGCATAATTCATTTACAGTATTGCACACACATACCGTAGTGTTCTGGCTTTCATCCCAGTCAAGGCCACATTCGAGGCAGGAGTAAAAGCAGTAATGGATATGGTCTCAATTTTTTTATTTTATGGTATGATTGTAAGTTGTGATCTAATGATAATGTGGTACTGTATAGTAGCTGATAAATGCTAAATTAGGTTTCTAAGAATCTGAATTAGCTCTCATGTGGTTTATGTGAAAATGACATTTTTGATACCTCATGGATGTGGTAGTGGTAGTTTTAAAAGCCTTCAGAGATCCTCATTTCCCACAACTGAGTATTATCCAGTGGTTGGTTTAGATGGATTTTTAGATGGAAATGAATACATGATAACACCAAAAACATCAGGTGATGATTTGTGCTGTAAGATCAAATGAGGCATGAAAGCGAGCCTGACTAAAAAGGCCTGTTTTCTCCCTCAATTTTCCCCTGGCTTAGCTTGGATAGGCAGAACTGCAAAATGCGTTGTTTTTAATGTCGGAGACCTTTAATGCATAATCCACAACAGGTATTAAGTAAAGGAGCGCTCTGGTTATTGTGCCAGCTACATCAGATGTGCCTCGCTGTGTGTGTTGTGCACTCGTGTCCATTTGAGTGTGTCCCCAGTCAACCCTTCCACCACTGGCTGACTGATGTAGCTGTAGCCTAATTTTAGTTTATGAGGTGTGGGACCGCTGGGTGTTACCCTAGCTGCCATTTTAGATGAGGAGGCTGGGAACAGCGTGCCTCACGGGGCTCCTATCTATCGTAATTATCTCATTGTCAGGGGTTGGACAGGGGGCTCGGACCTCGCTCGCTTCCTTCAGCTTCCCTCCCTTGGCTCCTCACGTGCGCACTCACACGTCCAGGAGCTCAGAGGCCCCTGGTGTGGGCGCTGGCATGGCCTTACAGAACCTCGGCATACCGCGCTGCTATTGGACAGATTTCATCCCGCTGAGGAGCATGTTATCTAATGCATACTGTTGAGAGTGGCAAGATCTAGGCTAACATCAGACAGGACCGCACAACCCAATTAGTCCAAATTAGATGTGCGATTTATCCTATCTGAAGCATTTTGAAACATTTGAATCTGATATTTATATATATATATATATATATATATATATATATATATATATATATATATATACATATATATATACACACACACACACACACACACACACACACACACACACACACACACACACATATATATATATATATATATATATATATATATATATATATATATATATATATATGTGTGTGTGTATATATATATATATATATATATATATATATATATATATATATATATATATATATATATATATATATACATATACACATATATATATATATATATATATATATATATATATATATATATATATATATATATATATATATATATATATATATATATATATATATATATATATATATATATATATATATGTATATATGTATATATATATATATATATATATATATATATATATATATATATATATATATATATATATATATATATATATATATATATATATATATATATATATATATATATATATATATATATATATATATGTGTGTGTATATATATATATATATATATATATATATATATATATATATGTATATGTGCATATATATATATATATATATATATATATATATATATATATATATATATATATATATATATATATATATATATATATATATATATATATACATATATACAGATTGTATATACACACATACACATTTCCTTCAGCATTTGCCTATTGTAATTAGATGGCGCAGCCTATTTACACTAGCCTCCTCTCTGTGGGTTTTGTTGTTGGCGCCCTGCCTGGCTTTGGTTCTTAATCTCCACAGGAAGTGTGCATCTGTGTTTTCATTCCCCTGACAGGATGTGTGTCTGTGTTACGGTCCCCTGGTAGGACACCACAGATGGTTGAGGGCTGGGTTTGATGAAGTTGGCTCCTTTTTTTCCATACATCCCTTGGTGTACTGACCTGGCCCGGCTTTCGCGCCTCCTGTAGCGCTGTGACGTGTAGCAGGGTCAGGACCCAAAAATGAGCCAAGCAAATAAAAGGAGCAGTCTTCTCATTTTCTGGCAGGTCCACCCTCTGCAGTGAGAGTAATTGTATCTTTTAATGATCCTGCACATGGGGGTGAGATTAGCTCTTATTAGCTGCTGTATAATTGCGTGGCCTTCCTTAAGCGCTCTGTATTTTCATAATGACAGCCTACAGACATCTCAAAAGCCTTCCCTCATCTGCATTTGTCATTCCGGGGGCGGACTGCAGCCCACCCAGCTTGTAGTTTTCTGTAGCCTGATGTTGTCTCTGATCTGTGTTCCCCACATCAAAAGCAGGCGTGTGTCCACCTCCCGCTGTACTCACCACCCTGTCCCCCCGGCTTCTCCAGCCAGCCTCTGTCACACACAGCTGTTTCACTCGTCCATCTCACCCTGCCCACCACTGCTCTGTTTCATCTCTCCGCGCTTCCCATGCCGCCCTCTCCCCGTCTCTCATCTCTCCATCTATCTTTTTCTGTCTCTCACCTATTCGTACCCCTCCCCGGTTTCATATCTTGCAGTTCACTGCTTTTTTTTTTTTTTTTTTTAATTCTCTCCTGCGTCTCTCTCATCTGCCCGTTCATTTTCCCCCTGTGCCTTTTATCTCTTTCTCTCTAACACTCACTCGCTTTCTGGGCCTGTTTCTTTGCTTTTCTGTATCACTCCTCTTCTATCTTCGGCTTTCTCATCTCACCCATCAACATTCAGTTTCCTCCAGTTTATCCCTGGAAGGAGAATGGGTGTTTTGCATGAAATGTGGGACTCTCTGCACTGATTAATGGCATGGTGCTAACACTCAGACACACACACACACACACACACACACACACACACACACACACACACACTCATGCGGGCGGGACATTTTCACCAATAACATTTCTCCTTCACTACTCGTTTGGAATATATATAGAGACTAAATTACAGCCATGGCAATTGAAAAGTATATAATTGTTGTGATTATATATTATGTGTTTTTCTGTGTATTAGACAATGTATGTGTTCTGTCTGTTATTATTATCATGTAGGAATCTCAGCCCTATACACTGAAACCCCTCCATATCAAAAGTGAATCACACCTCAGCGTATTCCCATAATGACTTAATACTGGCTGAGACTATACATAGTGTGTCACGTTCTCGAGTGCGCATCTCCCTCTCAGTTTTGCCTGACACATTTGAGGCTGACGTAAATGGAGCCTATATTTGGGTGGTGTCATCAACAATATTACAGTATTCCTGTCAGGACCCCCCCCCACCCTCCCCTCCCTGAGCCTGATGTCTTACATGATGCTGCACGTGCAGGTGTGTCACATGAATCAAGCCTGACTCGCTTTTTGAGTTTGAAGTGGAGTACGGCGCACATCCACACTGTTTGAGGCCAAGTGCGATATAAAAGTAGACTTAATGGAAAATTCCATTCTCAGAAACTCTTAAATTGCGAGATACGCTTAACCTGTGTCCTTCATTTCCACCCAGAGGTTATCCTGTGATGATGTGATGATTTAAACTTTACTTCTTACACTGTACAAATTACAGTTTTGCTGCTGGTGGACACTGTTGTCTCTGCATCTTCGAGAGTGAATTGTTTCCATTATAACTATTATGTAGATGTATTACTGCACATCACATGGATAACATTTTACTAGTCATGAGCAAAAGATAAACATCTTGAAACACTTTAAAATATTCCTGGAATTGCTAGGCTCTGCAATTTGGCAGTTCAAGTTTCTGGGGTTTGTATTCCTACAAGCATAAATAGAGAAGGAAATCTATTTAAACCTTGGTTGCAACTCAACAACCGAGAAACGCCTGTCTGGCCTATTAAAACATTACCCTGAAATCATGTGAGGCTGAATAAGGTACATGTTTTGAGAGGTTCTGGAGGAGGGTTGTGCTGAGATGTAAGATATTTGTTAAAACATCTGCTGTCAGTTTGCCAGTAACTGCATAATCAAGCAAGTGCGATTGGGAGCCAAGCAAAATGAGATTTTATGACTGCAGTGATTGATTTGTTTCTACTTTAGGAGATTTCCATTGATGTCATTGTGCACCAGTCCACAGCTAGCACTTTATTTCGGCACTTAATAGGTCATGACTTTGTTTAAAATCACTATCTAATGTAAAAGCCCACATCTCTGTGCTGAGAGAACGTCTAGAGAGGTTATTTTTTTCAGGACTGGAAAGACGAGACTAGAAGTACCATAAGTCTATGTCAGACATCTATGAGTACAATACTACGGGACTCTCTTAGAAACCCCAGGCATCAGACAGTCAGACTCAGCTTCTTTCATCTTTCGTTTATGCAGACGTCAGTCATTAAACACTCCACTCTATTGGGTCTTTCTTGGGTGAAAGGGATTTAAAGTTTGGCCTTTCTGTGCGAAGCTGCAGAATGTTACGTACACATCAACACAGTGGATCTCATTTAAAGCCCACATACATACTTTAGCAATACTATGACATAACACACATAACACATATTCTTTATTATTTGTGATCAAGTATTTCATCCATTTTAAGGTGTGCCGAATTCCTATTTTGGGGGTGTTTTGATAACCCTGCTGATGTATTACATCTGCTCCCACCTTCTTTCTCAAAAATCTAAACCCCACTTGAGTGTTTAACCCAAAATAGCCCCCAAATCCTGCATATCAGAACTTTTTGTTGGTTGGTAATTAGTTTATCATGTAGCTCTACTTGTCAGCAGAGGATATTTTTGGCTGAACTCCTGGAGGGCCAGGTACAGTGGCTATGCTCACTGAATTCAGCATCTCTTTGTGACTACAAGAGGGAAGAAGATAGTGTTTGTGTGTTATGTTCTGTCCTTGAAACCTCTAAGGGACATTTACATAGATATTTTTTAATTAATTCTTACACTGTTGGTCTGACTCTTTCTCTCTCTATCTTTGTCTGTATCCATCTCTCTCGCCTTTCGTCTCTCAGATTTGTGAGCAGCCATGACGAAGTCCTACGAGTTCAACTGGCAGAAGCACCTGCCTGAGTTCATGCAGGAAGGCGCCTCCTTCGACAGGTTTGATGAGGTAAAAACAATGCATTTCTTGGCTTCTCATGAGGTTTTTAGAACGTGTAATAAATAAGTCAAAATAGAACAGCTCAAAATAAATAAAATAAGCCAGATTCATGAAACGATGATGAGCTTATGAGGGCTTAGCCTGTGTGAGCCCTATTAGATTTTCAGTGACCTTGTAGATACTGACATAGGTTATTTGATCTGTTGCTATTATCATCATTCAACCTTAATGACCGTCCCCGGGTCAGTCATTAGCACACATGCACACACACACACACACACACACCGTAGCAGAAGCGTCTCCTTCATAAACGGAAGCATCTTTGTCGTCAGAGCTCTAGTTGTAGGCAGGCCACATTGATCAGCCTTGTTGAGAAGCTGCAGTGTGGCGACTGCATGTCTGCAACACATCCACTGAATGTCTTAACTAGCTCTCTGAAAAGATCATCCATGTGATCTCAGTGAGTAAAATATATTGGTATCACAGAGTTAAGATTGACTTGGGATATGTCAAGATATCAAACAGTTCCAAAGTGCTGTACAAAAGACAAAACACTGAAAAACAATATATTTAACAACAATGGACAAAGACAAAAAAATCGGCTAATTTTTAAAACAGAATAATGATTTAAATGATTGCTCAGTTACAGCCACAAACATGTATTGCACATCAGTCCAAAAGCAATCCAATTAAAGATCAGACATCTATCTACCAATAACATTAGTGTCACCAAATATCCATCTCACTCTGTGTGCATCTATGTGTGTCTGTATCTATATGACCCCGTGTATATCTTCCTGTCTTTTTTGCCCACGTTTCCTCTGACTAACTTAATCAGGACACTTAGCTAGGACATTTGCCGAGCAAAGGCAAAGTGTGTCACACACACGCGCACACATGCACACACACACACAAACATACACGCGCCCTTGCACATATCAGGAAATCCCCTCAGTCCTCTCCATTTATGTGGGCATCGGTGGGGGGAGGAGGATCCCTCTTAGGCAGAGAAGAAAACTTGAAAGAGCGTAGGGAAAAGCATCATCAAATCCACAGCCATGTCAAAGTGAGCCATGAAACTGGGCCGGCATGCTTCTGAAGAAGGTCCTCGGTGTGTCGCTGCTGTGAATATGAGCCAGGATTAGGCAGGACGGGGTTAGGACTGGCCTGAATGGTAATAAGGTCGACCGGTGTCAGTCACTGTCACCTTAAAGGATAAAAATAATGTCAGCTGGGATGTACCACTACTTTCTTACCACTGCATTTTGTTATGAATGAATCACTATATCTTTAACAATATGGATTACTAATATTATCCCTTTCTTTCTTTTAAAGAATAAAGGCAATATTTGATAGTAGTTACATCTTTGATTTTCAACACTTGCTCAGCAGTTTACTCCAGCCAGTGAATAGTTACAGTCCTTCATGCATTATACATAAGTTTTTATTTCTGGTAACCTCTGAACCAATGCTTCATTAAGAAGACGGAGTAGCAATGTCTTGTGGGTGTTTGTGTGCATGTGAGTAAGTGAATAGTTTCACTGTTGCCTGACAAATACAAAGCCTGCATGGAACATCTGCTTCAATTGAAATTACGTACTCTAAGTCCGCCCACAGACATAGACAAGCACAAAATATGCTAAACAGCATGGATTTTTTTTTTTTTTTTTTTGTTAAATTTATATACAAAACATTTTCCACTGACTAACACACCGTTGAGTGACAGATGGTAGAGACAGGTAATGTGCAGGTGTCTCAGCACTATATCACCATGTCCAAAATAAATAAATATCTATCATGGAGAATTTGTAATTTCACATCCCAGAATAATTGACTTATGTTCCTCTATTTGAATAGCAGCAGAGGCACTGGTACCTCTCCTTTAGGAGGCTGTAGATGCATTATGGATTGCCAATAATGAGAGATTTCAGATTAGTTTCCACTCTGACAAGTCAAGGAGCAGAGAGGTCAGTGGTCAATGAGATCCTCAGCGATCAGTCATGCTAAAAGCCTCATGGCTACCTCTGTGTGCGTTTCATTCATTGTCTCACTGATTGGAAATCAATCACTTAAGATCTGGCTGATGTTTAGTTTCCATGGGGACTGAAGGGCCTCATATTGACACTGTTAATGAAAACAGAGGAAAAACGGGTCAGAATGGCGAGATGCTGAAAAAGCAAGTAATTTTTTTTTTCTGTTGCTTGCTTATTCATTATAATCTTTGATATATTCATATATTTATAACAGAAATGTTTCAACTCCTACTCAGGCTGGATCACAACACTGGTTTGGCGATTTAGACTGATGGTTAAATACCAAAAAATTATCCCCTTCATCCATGAAATAGACTTACCAGGTGACTATAGCTGTACTTCCTTGCCATTAACAAAAACATTACCCTACCCTACCCTATAAAACAGTAACGCTTTGAAGATGACTAAGAGACACCATAAGCCTATTACAGTGTACCTGCAGCATGTGGGTATTTGCTCTCTCTCTCTGTGCATTATTATTACTTACATTGTGAAAATGTGACAAACTTACAAATATGAAAAAGGAAACTCAGCTTGAACATTAGAAGTAAAACTAGGATATAAGGCAAATAAGAATCTGGCTAAAATAAAAGAATGATGTAATACATAAAAGAATGAGTGTGTGTTTGAACTACTTTGGACATGTGTGAGCGTTTTACTTCCCCTTTTGATGGTTATCCACATTGATGTAAACAAGAGTTTGTGTGTGTGTGTGTGTTTAAATTACTCAGCTCAACCTAATATATAGTCAGTGCAGCTATACTAACATTAATCATTGATGTGCTTTACGTGTGTGTGTGTGTGTGTGTGTGTGTGTGTGTGTGTGTGTGTGTGTGCTGTGTGCTTTGGTTTCCCAACTTTGCTCTTACTATTTAAAAGATCACTGTGACAGAGGGCTGCAACACAAGATGGGGATCAACAGACACACACTCTTGGCTGCGCTTGCCCGGGCACTTAGGAAAGAGTGTAAACGTCTAGTGGGGGCTGGACTGCCATAACAAGGGCTCTCCATCCATCCACATCCACCCAGACACGGTTGGATCTTCAGCTAATTGTTCCTTTTGCAACCTTAAATCTTTACACGGACACGCCATCTGATAGTGTGATGGCAGCCTGCTGTACATTCTTAGCGATCGGAGCTCATTCGGGTCCTTCTCATCCACAGCCTCGGCTTCACTACGTGCAGCTGAAGCTTCTGTCAGTACTAATTCAGATGAAAGGGAGTCAAGCTTTTAAATGCACTTACAGCAGTTTCCTAAATGGAAATAGGATTGTTCAGTTGGGTTTTTTGGTGGCATTAGATGACATGATATACCCCAATAATGATCCAGCTCAGTCCTATTTACAGCTGTGTGTTTCATGAGAGCAACACCCTGAAATAATAAGTGATGTTTTTGTGTATCTCACTGTTAGAGCAACCCAGCAGCCATCTCCTATTCTATTTGATCTTTTTCTTATGTTTCATCCTTCTCAAAAGAGTAATTTGAGTGGCATAAAGGAAAAAAACACACACACGCCTATAAACACACACTTTAACACAGTTTTTCATCAGTGCAATCACAGCTTCCAGCAGCTGATTGAGTGAAAAATGTTTAGGAAAGATAAGCTGGCTAGATTTTCTGCTCCAACACTCCTGCTGAACCGAACAGTGGTCTCTCCATTTTGCACACAATCTGATAGGTGGAACATTGGAGCACGTGTGTGCAGCAGCAGCATAGTGTCTGCACAAACACACACACACATGTTGTGCATCTCACCCAGGGGTGTCCCAAGTCTCTAATGCACTGTGCTGTGTTCCAGCCAGACGGTGTTAGCATTTAACAGTCCACATTTATCTCATTTTGTGTTTGCCTTAGCAATAGGTTTCATCTCCTCTGCAAAGGTGTGTGTGTGTGTGTGTGTGTGCATACTGAATGTACTGGAGCATACTGTGTGTGTTTTCACGCGTGTCCTTTGGCAGGCACGTACATCTTAGAAAATGAATTAGAGCTACGTCTGTTTGTCTGGTTGCGTAAACCCCATGTGTCTTAACAGGCTGGCTGTTTAATGTCTTCTGATGTCAAATAAAACCCTGTGATTGATGAAGCCAGCTGTCTTATAAAAAGATTTTTTTTTACCCTCTGCAGGACCCGTACATCTTTGAGCCCAACTGTCAGATGAGGGTGGATGAGTATGGCTTTTTCATCACCTGGAAGAGTGAGGGAAAGGTACAGCCACCATCTCTTCATTTGTGTGTGTTATGTTGTTTGACAGAAGGTCTTTCAGAGAAAAAAAATATTTTGTATTATTGTATTTTGTAGTCTACAGAGAAAGAAAAAGGTTTACAGCAGAGTTTTCAGGAATTCTTTTAGTTTTACCTCCTTGTCAGCCCATGTTAAGTTTTCAACCATATAGAAAGGCAGAGTTTGGTGTAAGGAAAGACATCCAGTCTCATGTTTTGTTAATATTGTTCTTTAGTTAAACAATTTCAGTAACAACTGAATGTAAATAATAACACTTTTTATTAGGCACATTTTAGAGGTAGCCAGTTGTTTATAGAGCATACCAATACAGTACATTCTCACTTGGAGAGAATAAAGGTAATCCATCATAGTCAAAGTCGGTGAGTTGTTTAACAGCAAAACCTGGAGGACAGACAAATATCTTTCCATCCATTCTTTATACCTCCATATCCTGCAAGAGGCAGGAGACTTTCTCACTGGGAATTAAACTCCCAAATTGAACCGTTGACTGTTATAACATCTAATCTGACAGCAACATTCAAAGGAGGAAACTTTTAAAAACGCGATTATGAGAAAGACGCAGAGATGCTATGCATGTTAGGGTCATAATGACCTACGTTAATAACTGTTGTCAGATCCTGAGAGGTAGCAGTGTTGCAGCTGTGTGCTGAGTCTGAGAAATGATTGTGAAAATCACAAACAAAATGCACTGTGACCCATCTGTCTTGTTTTATTAATGTCTCTCTCCATCTCCTACTTCACCTGCTACCGTATTCTTCCCTGTGCCTCTCTCCCTTTTTATCTTTCTGTGCATCTTTCCTGCAGGAGGGCCAGGTTCTCGAGTGCTCCCTCATCAACAGCATTCGCGTGGGCGCCGTCCCAAAGGTGAAAGACAATTTCCTTGCTTGTGTTTCCACAACATTCACAGCTCATGCTCACCCCACCTCAACATTCAGTCTCCCGCTCCTACAGTGACACTCTTGGTATAATCTGCGGAGACTGCCACATCGGGCGTGTTATTCATGCTTTAATTAACAAAGGCTATAGTGTATTCTATCGATGGACTCACTGATCTGGGACTCAGCTGAGTTCTCTCTGCCGGGCTTCTCTCTCTCAAATACCAGATTCAATAGGGGCACTAGCAGAACATAAACATGAAATATTTAACTCATCAATATTTATACAGCCCTGGCTGGGTTTAGCTCCAGGTTGTATCTGAAACTTTTTTTTGCAGTCCTTGTGCTTTTGACCTGAAGAAGAATAATGATAAACTATGCTTCCAGCCCTATTATGACGGGCTGTGAGAGTAGCACTAGGTTAAGGAGTTCACACCAGGAGATCAAAAGCTCGCAGGTATAATACGTTCTGTGTCCAAATGACTTTTCCTTATTCTCTAATAGGAAACTCATCTTTAAATAGCAAATACAGCATGTACCAACCAGCTGTATTATTCTGTATTTTTTTTTCAGTGCAGCTGGCAACCAATGAGTTACTTATTTAGCTGATATGAAGTCAGATACACAAACACGAACCTGTGTGAGTTTTCTGTATATTAAATATTGATTCATACAGCTTAGCTTTGACAGTGACACATTACGTCGTGTTCGCCATCGCAGCAGACCAGATCAATTATGAAAGCTGCTGCGGGAATACCTGCGTGGATGCGTGCCTCTAATTAGGATGTAAACCTGTCGAGCCTCTAAAAGTCAAAAGCCTGACAGGAGACGCTGGTGTGTACCGTGTACATAACCACCACCAACTTGTGTACGTATTGTTGACAGCAGGAGGTGGTCTGTTTGCTCACTTCTCTGCGGGGACGTGTGTGTGTGTGTTATACATGTGTAAGTGCACGTACACAGATACTGCAGCCCGATAGCAGCTCCTCCCGTTTGTTCAAGCGCTCTATACCGTTCTCAAAGTGTCAGACTAAGAACAACAGGGCTTCTCCTCAGAGGCTAACGTGGTTACGCAAGCCCTGAGAGCTGTTTCAGATAATCCAATGAGCGAGAAAAGATGAATTGCCTCGGATGAATTGGCTGGCTAGGGTTTCAAAATGACAGAGGGCCATTGCCTGTTGCTGTTAATTCAATCATATAACAAAAATACATTACCATCTTCCATGGTGACGGTGGCAGCAGACTGACATCTGAAAAGAGAGGAGTAGTGCTGTTTCTGATGGCGAGAGAATGCTTTCATGGATTTTGTGAGTGAGTTTGCAGTCATGTCGTAGCTGAACTGTGGCGGGGGCTGTAGATTATTCTGTGGTAAATAACAAGGGTAACTACATGTCTTTTAAATGTCAGAAACAGCACATCTAATGTCTTACAAAGCATAGGCTAGTGTAATTAGGGGTGTTCATTTTTAAGCATTTAATATAGATTGTTGTGATCCCCTTTCTCTTAAATGTAAAACCTTATATATACATATAAATTACAAAAATGTAGATTAGGTATTATGTTAAGTGTATAATGCTGGTTTTCTTATTTGTTGTAGTTTCACCAATACATGTAATTTGGACTAATAATAGGGTCAGTTGTATTTTCCTATGGTGCCACACATAATTAGCTGGTCATATGCAGCATGACCCACATGCTAATTTATTCTTAGATTAAAGGCCATTGGATGGGATTAATACAGTGTGTCCAAACAGTTTGGACATCATCATGTATCAGAGACTTTAATTTCCTATTGTGTTGTTTTTTTTTTCCTTTTTTTTTCTTACTTTGCAGGATCCAAATCAGTCTGATCTTGCTGTCTTTCAGTTATTCTATTTTCGTTGTTAATTTGGTTTTACTGACAGGGTAGCTTTGAAAGGGGCTTATAAAACTGTGGTCTGAAACCTGTTGATTTTCTTTGTCCGATACTCCTTTGACACAACATAGAGGCATTAATGGGGGGGTGGCATTTAATTTACATTAAAACCCCATGATCCCCATGATATTAAAAGTCATGTTTAAATGTCAGAGGATTTCTAGTCTTCACCATGCACACTAAATGGAAGAGAGGTGTGGATCTCAGTTGCCGTCATCTCTGCTAACCCGTCTTCTTTCCTGCACTGTTAAACACATCCAAATCTGGATTCAGTGGAACTCTTCGAGCGGCAAAGATTTCTTTTTGAATTCACTATTGTAGTTGACATGGAGCTGTAAGACTCCCAAGCACAATACACACAGCAGTACATTGTACTTTCTCACCATCCTGAGGCTTTTCTACAACAGCAATAAACATTTCAACATCCCTCTCACTAAGCTCCTTTCCCATTATGTTTCCTTGTCAGTGACTATTTACTGCAACAATACCAGAGTCTGAGATTTAACCCTCCCCCTCCCCTATATATAATTTTTTCCATGTCCTTTACTATCTCTCTAAATTTCTGAGATAATTCTAGAAAGGGAAAGCATACTTCATGTTTTCCTGTTTCTTTCTGAGGATATATATATATATATATATATATATATATATATATATATATATATATATATATATATATATATATATATATATATATAGGGATATATTTCTCTGTCTTCATCTCTTTGTCCACATGTGTAGGCATTTATCCTTATTTATTTATTTATGTATGTATGTAACACAGGACCCTAAGATCTTATCATCGTTCGAGGCCATTGGAAAGACAGAGGCAGACTTGGAGGGCTGCATCATCTGCATCTGCAGTGGCACAGACCTGGTCAACCTCAACTTCATGTTCATGGTGGCGGAGAACCCAGACACAGCCAGGGTAAATGCATGCACTGTAGTTTCTTTTTTCATATGTTTAGTCAGTTCAGTGTTTTTATATATATTTTAACAGTTTTAACAGGACAAATCTAACTTGGTAGTGTAGATTTGTATAAGGTGATTTTTTTTGCTGTTTGAAGATGCTTTAAAAATCAATGGAAACTCTTCTTAGCACCTGGAGTACACTCCTAATTTGTTCCACATTTTCACATCATGTAAAGGCTAAAAGAACACCCCCGACAAAGCGAATGTTTAATTCAGAAACAAAGCAGGTGAATGGTTCATATGCCAACTCCTACACGAGGCGAATCTGGCCTTGGTTCACTCTGATAAATAGACACATTTGGAATGACTCATTTTTCCCTGTCTCAACCCATCTCTGTCTCCCTCCATCCCTCCTGCACTCCTGCTTTTGCTCTTATTTTCTAATCCTTTTTTTGCTCTTAGTCTACTCTGTCTTCTCTCTCGCTCTCTTTTCTCTCACTCGCTCTCTCATTCTGTTTTTCTTCCCACTCATCTAGGAAAAAGCTCTGCAAGGAAGCTGACTACCATATTGAGTAGAGAAACACCTCCCCACCTTGCTCTTTATCAGTCTCGCTGTCTCGCTCTCTTTCATCACCTTATTTTTGTTTTGGGCTCAGACAGATACCTCCCCCTCCACTCTCTCTCCCTTTTTTAATCTGCAGACATTATTATTGCTGACCCCTACTGGCAAACGTCCAAACATTATACATACCCTGTTTACCCCAGAATACACAAGTGTATGTGCAGATTAAAATGTCAGTTTTCTGGAGTTGAATTGACCCAGGTTTGAAGAATGAAACTGCTCAGATGAACTAAAAAGTGTGGTGTCAGTGGCGGCGTAATGGGAATGCTTTACACTGAACAATGAATTAAAGCCAGCACTGGTCATTGTTACATCCCTATGAAGTCTGTGGTTAAGGGGAGAAAATAAGATGGTGTAGGCCGGCGGAGATCACCATTTATTGTTTTATTTTAAAAAAAAAAAAAAAAAAAAGCAAGCAACAAAATAGAAAACAAAAAACATCAAACAAACAAAAGAAACTCCACTCTACCACCTTAAATTTACAGCTCTTCAGCAGGCAACCCCAAAGCTTAAAGAAAATACAAGCAAAACAATGATCTGCCTATCTATTTAAAGCAATGGTTGGTAGGATTAGAGGAAAGTTCTCTTATTTTGAAAATTTGAGCAAGCATACATTCCCTATTCCTTCACCTCTGCCTCTCTCTACAGCTCCCCTGCAAAGCTGCTTGGTCTATGTCCCTCTTTTTAAATTGTTTTTCTTCATTGCTGTTCTTCTGTTTACTTATCTTTCATGTAAACTGTAGCGGATGTTTTTCTTGTTGATTTGTCGCTTGGTCGTTTTGTTTATCTACCATTACGTCCACTCCAAGCCTGTGCAGAGCAGTGGCGACTGAAGCACTGTGAAATACTCTGGTCGTTTTCCCGGCACAGTGGGTTCTTGTCAAATGGCCTTAGAGGCTGCAGTTTGAACCAGAAAAGCCTGATTACTTTATCTGTCTCATAGTACTACTGCCATTTTTAAATTAGTTACTTATATCAATAGAAATCACTGACTGGACTGGTGATGTCAGAGAGGAAAAGGTCAAGACCCTTTTCCAGTCGGCCTGGATTGTCCAGACTAATCCAGATAGGGAAACCTCCCATAATGGGGACCAATCCCAGGAATGAGGCTGCAGCCCATTTGTTTTTATTAAAGATGTCAATCTTTTAAAATGAGTCACAAATGATGCATAGTGTCATTTTTAAAAGTAGTTTCCTAAAACAGCTGGGCACTGCTGTTTTTACAACAGTACTCATTTGTTTGGGACTATTTTAAGCTGAAGATTAACTCACATGTGGTATGCCACTAAGTATTTACAGCAGCAGGACGGCGCAAGTGGGATAGACTCAAAATAAACTAATGAGCCGGTTTTCATCATCAAGGCACATGTCACCCAGTGCAACAGTGTGGCCCACTGATGTGTGTTTAATAGTTTTTGGATGACAGCGTAGGTTCGTGGCACAGAGGAGTAAGCTTTATCAGGATTTGGCTCCACAGCCAATACTTATTAGTTTGTATAAATTCATTGTTGATTTTGGCCTTTTCATGGGGTTTGTTGAATATAGAAAGTGCAGAACATCACCAGTTATCCAGCTTCAAAGGAAAGAAAACCTGTGGAGAAACCAAGACAACAGTAAAAGTCAGCTATCTGCTGTGTTGTAACAAATCCATTCATGGCCAAAGACACTGAACCAAAGCAAGAGAAAGCACTTAAAGTGAGTGCATTTTTTTCTCATGCTCAAGGTTGTCAATCCAGAATAAAACACACACATTACTTTTCATAGACTTGGACAGGATATGCCATCCACATTGTTTGTTTGTTTAGGAAGATTATTGATGTGCTGCTGATAAAAGTCGGGGCACACTGCAAGCCTTGATGAAAATATTTTTATAAAATGTCTTGTAAGATGTCAGTTTTGACAAAAAATATTCCCAGAATTCAAAATCACAGCCAGTTTCAACCCAAACTGAAAGTGCATGTTTTGTGCCAGCGCAGATCCGTTAATTGGCACGGCAGTGTCGGCGTTTATGCATTTCCCATGAGGGGGTGTTTTGCTGGTGATGGGTGTTATAAATGATGTTTGTGCTCCAGAGAGTTCACTGCCACAGGGGTGCCAATGATATTCATGCGGCAGCCTGCAGTGGGGGGACCCTTATGGTTGAAGCACAAACACACCAATCCAGGTACACACCCTTGTCCCCCACAATTTCGAACACATTTATTCCTTCTATTACTTTCCCCCTCCCACTCTGTCTCTCTCACGCACACACAACGACCATGACACCATCACCAGCTCCCAGCATGCAGGTGGCCCTAAGCAGCAGACCTCAGGAGATGACAGTTATTTACATCAGCAGACACACATTCACACACACACACACACACACACACACACAAAATGACTACTCGTGCTGCACTCCTTATCTTGTTTAATGTTCTTATAATGATGTCAGTAATAATTCGCTGTGGAAGTCGAAGAGAGACGCAGCACGAAGACGGAGAGTTGGAATCAAAGACGGTCAGAGACAGAAAGATAGAGGGGTCAAAATTGTTGCGATTATCACCCTCAGAGACGTTTGTGTTTGTGCAGCCAGCAGTGTGTTCATGCAAAGTTACAAGGCCTTCTCCAGCTATTTGTTTACCGTCGCTAGTAGCCTTGCCACAGCTCACCATGTTTATTATCGTGTGGATGTTTGCGTGTGTGTGTTCCTGATTGTCCTGTCAAGGCGCTCGCCCATGTGTGTGTATTAAGAGGCAATTAATTTGCTTGTGTTTATTTCCCCAAAGACTTTTGCTTCTAAACACAACGCACACTCTGGAGATACCCTCTTGCCTGCTGTGTGTGTGTGTTTGTCTGGGGACCAGCCATTGGTTGGTCAGTATGGTGAGAGTTTGTGTCCTGAATACTTGTGCTTGTTTATTTGCAGAAGTGGATCGAGGGTTTGAGGTCAGTGATTCACAACTTTAAGGCCAACAACGTCTGTCCAATGACCTGCCTCAAGAAACAGTGAGTGCTTTTTGCAGCACACTTCCAACATATCGAAAGTCCTCCAAAACTTACCTCATGTAATCCTGGCCTTTTCTTCTAATGGTGTATTTTGATTTCTTTCTCTCGTTTAGTTGGATGAGAATGTGCTTCCTGACCAATGTGAATGGGAAGATTCCTGTGAGAGGGTAAGAGTAAACTTACATTCAGCTGTTGTGCCATCCCATTTTACTACAGCTACTCAATTTTTCTCTTCACCCCCCCCCCTGTTTTTCTCTCTCTTCCCTCTCATAGCATTACTCGAACATTTGCATCAGGAAAGACAGAGAAGGGGATCTTTCAGGCTCTTAAGGATCTCGGCCTTCCTAGTGGAAAGGTCAGATAACGCTGACTTTAGACTGTAATGCTTAGATGGATCATTTACGGCTCTCTCTTGCACTTTAAACTATCCCTCATCTATATATACATATAACGACTGGCGGGCTTGTTTATCTTCCCCAGAATGATGAGATTGAACCATCAGATTTCACCTTTGACATTTTCTACGCACTCACACAGAAGATCTGCCCCCGCACAGACATAGAGGAACTCTTCAAGAAGATGTGAGTCTCCCTTCTTTTTCTTAACCTCCCTGCCTTACTGATTTTCTACTTCAAAATTATTTTTAAAAAATTCTACAAATAAACTTTACAGTAGTACCCCCTTCACTGCATTGTATTAAACCTATGTTACTCTGTGCCTAAATAGAACAATGATATCCAGTATTATAATATTCCCCAAGTTTGAGCTACTGCATCTTGTTGGAAATAATAAGGAGAAATATTTCTGCGCCTGCTGCACTAACTATGTCTGGACAGCCTAACCTGCTTCCATAGTTCAACTTTAATTATGAGTGATGATTAACATATTATTACTAAAAGTGTAACATTCAACTACGATCCCCTTTTTAAAGACTGCTTTCTAATTTTAACTGACTGTGTGAACGACTGTGAGGGTGTCTTTCAAGAAGCATAACATTTTTGTTTTTGTTTTCTAATTAATTCCTTTGCAGCAATGGGAACAAAACTGATTATTTAACTGTAGACCAGTTAGTCAGCTTTCTGAATGAAGTAAGCTCTTTATCATTCATTAACTTCTCTGTGTATTTTGCTTGCCCGTGCCCCTCCCCGCTACTCCCCTGCTTTTCCTCCATCCTGCTGTTGGTGGAAGTTGCCCTCCAGCCCAGACGTGGACATGAGACGGCAAAAAATATTTAACTTCCAGTCAGACTGCAAGAGCAACTTCAACCAACTCCCCTGTTCTGCATTCCCACCCTCGTCCCATTCTCCATGTTCTCCCTAACGGCGGCTTGCCTCCCCATGTCTGATTGGTGTTGCCTTGGCAACGGGAGGGTAGAGGTTTCCGTCCTGTTGCTTCTTGCTCGGCTCATTTTGTTTCCTGCTGTCTGTGGCCGTGCTCATCTCTGTGGCTGAATACCTGCTTGGTCCCTCCGCTGTGCAGTCGCATGTGTGCTGCTTCATCACTCTGTAGGTCCGCCAATGGGAGCCAAAGCTTGATTAGATTCATTCCCACCTGGCTTTGTGAGTGGACAGTGGCATTATGATGATGTTTTGATGCTGTTGTTTTGTTAAAGTAGAGCTCCCTTGAACCTCTCCAATATGTACAATTCCCTTGCTTTTAAGCAAACACTTAACCACTGCACCTGTTAGTGTGGCTCACCGTTTCTTAGTGTTTTATGTTTTGTTTGTTACAGCCTGTTTATTAAAAGCAACTATGTTGATTAACTTTAGTCCAAATAGGAAAATGACAGTTCACTGTTGGTACCTTGTCCTGTGTTACATTAAGTCAGCCCCCTGTCCTGTGTGTCAGTGCTTTTTTGTTTTTTTCCTGTGTGGAGACAATATGTGTGTGAACCAATCTGTTTGTGCATGTTTTGCTCCTCAGAACCAGCGTGACCCGAGGTTAAATGAGATCCTGTTCCCGTTTTACGATCCAAAGAGAGCCATGCAGATCATTGAGAAGTACGAGAGAGATGATGTGCTTAAGAAGAAAGGTGAGTGAGGCGTGCAGGGAAACGAGGCAGAGAGATATTTTAAGCTGTGCTGCCATCTGCCTGTGTACCTTTGAAACTACAGTATGTTATAATGAGGTTATTAGCAGTATGCTGCTAGTACAGATAGATCATCTTCAGCCTCTTGTCTTATTTTCAGGGTTCCTATCATCTTAACAGACTGACAAATGAACAATTAACAGCAATGCTACTAATGCTCTAAATACACACTCAGGGCCAAAGCAATATCAAATGGTTAAAAATCCCAAAGCTATTTAACCTAATGTTTACACATTTGCACTATCACTAGAACAGGATCTGTTTTGTATAAATAAGATCACATTTAAACTATATGAAACTGCCTAACAAGAATAACCATCCCAACACTGAATACTAAAATGCATCATATTTAAAGTCATACGTCTAAATAATGATAAAAGCCATTCATGTTTGCATCCTGGGTTTAATGTCTCTTGTCTAGAAGTACAAAGTGTATAAAAAGCGCTGTTTATAGCAGTGAATTCATCAAGTATAAGCACTTCTATATTGTCATGTAATAGAGAAACATTGGTATTTACTTTGACTCCTAGCCACTTCCAATCCCTTGTTTCTTCTCCCCCAGGTCACATGTCCAGTGATGGCTTCTGCCGGTACCTGATGTCAGACGAAAATGCTCCAGTTTTCTTGGACCGGCTGGAGCTGTACCAGGAAATGGATCAGCCGCTGGCCCACTACTTCATCAGCTCCTCCCACAACACTTACCTGACCGGGCGACAGTTCGGAGGGAAGTCTTCAGTAGAGATGTACCGCCAGGTCTTGCTGTCTGGATGCAGGTAGGTTAATATGGCAGATATATAAAGGTACACCGTTAAATTTATGTCATGAGGGTAAAGCTATTCTCAGTTTTACATTTACACAACATTGTGTGTACATCATCATTGGATACCTGCATGTCTGTACAGTCTGTATGTGCTCTCCTTCTTGTCAGATGTGTGGAGCTGGACTGCTGGGACGGGAAAGGAGAGGACCAGGAGCCCATTATCACTCACGGCAAGGCCATGTGCACAGACATCCTTTTCAAGGTGAACACACACACACACCCCTACAAATAGCAGTATAATACTACTGTTCACTTGACATTAGTGTATGAGGTATGACTGCCCCCTTGTGTTGCATGTGTGATATTGCACAGCCTCTTTCTCCTCTCATGCTCCTTTCTTCTTTGTCTATTAACTTATTTTTCTTCTTCTTCCTCCTGCAACAGGATGTTATCCAAGCCATCAAGGAGACAGCATTTGTCACTTCAGACTACCCTGTTATTTTGTCCTTCGAGAACCATTGCAGGTATGTGTACAGATAGTAATGCTGAGTGTGTCATTGCATAATGGTTTTGCCACTATTATTATTCTTTATTTCTTATGCGACACGTGAATCCAATGCATTCTGTGTGTGTGTGTGTGTGTGTGTGTTCACCAGTAAACCACAGCAGTACAAGATGGCCAAGTATTGTGAGGAGATCTTTGGTGACTTTCTCCTCAAACAGCCTCTAGAAAACTTCCCGGTAAATTCTCTGATTCACAATGCCTCCAAGTTTTTTTAGATTCAGATGACGGTTATCTATATTTACATGTAATGTATGATTGTTGTCTTTGGCAGATTGAAGCTGGGCGCCCTTTACCATCTCCAAATGACCTCAAACGTAAAATCCTCATCAAAAACAAACGATTGAAACCTGAAGTTGAACAGAGTAAGTGCACAGCTCAGCCTGTTCACTTGTTAAGCATATAACTCACATTATGAACAGAGAGTTAATGTGTGTCTGTGTGTGTGTGTGTCATACAGAACAGCTAGAGGCCTTTAAGAAACACATGGAGGCAGGAGAGACCAACACCCCTGCCATCATTATGGGAGAGGAGAATGAAGAGGAAACAGAGAACGGTCAGCTAAATGACAATCTCTGTTTTTCTATATAGGAAGTTACTGTAGTAAATCATAAGAGTTTATGCCGAAATGTCCACAATATGACGACACCTCAAAGATCTTTGAGACAATAGTGTTTAAAGGGAAAACTCATTTTAATAGCTTTTAATTTGGTTGGCACTAACAACAAATAAGACATTTTCCAAATTCAGTTGCTTAGTGTTGTAGCTAGTTCAAATAAAGAAGAAATCAAGTAATGAAAAAAGTCATTCAGAAGTAAATTTGTGCTCCAAAATAAATGTGTGTGCTTTTGTGTATGTCTGTAGGTGAAAAGGAGGCTGAGGATAAAGATCTGAATTCAGAGGCTCCCAGCAGTGTGTCAGAGCCAACCAGTGAGAAAGAGGCCAACAGTGTTTCCCAGAGCAACGCTGTCAGCTCAAGGAAAGAGGAAGAAAACAGCAACAGTATCAAGAAGGTGGGCTGTCACATATGTTTGGCTTCTGAAATACTAAAATAAGCTTTTTACACTACTATAAACCAATGACGCCTTAGGCAATGAGATTTAGAAATGTCTTTACAACTGTAAATGGTTGCTTCCCTTTAGTAACTTAACCCTAACCCTAAATATAAGATAGGGTGGTATTATGTTATTATAATAAATATTAATTATAATAAATCTGAACTGAACAATGCATTTGCTCTATCATCTAGTAAAACCAAAGGTATTACAAGAGTGAACTTACTGTATATTCTTTTAGAAGAATAAATGGAAAAGTTGAAAGTGTAGGCGTAGAAGAGTAGCACTTTACCTTTGTGGCCCAAAGCATTTGGTTTTAAGGTGCTTGCTAAAACTGTCTGGAATGTCTTATTTTTATAAAAATATACAATAAAGTAACTTCGCTTTAAAGATATACTTATGTGTTTTTTTAATGGTTAAAATAATTGCATCCTTTTTCCCTCATTAAAGAAGTAATTATCTTTTGAGATCTTCAGTGCTGACATGAATATCGAGAGGGAAGGTTTAATGAGATGTCTTGTCTTTGTGTGTTTTATCTGTCTGTGTTTCCAGGTGCCTGACGATGAAGTGACGGAGATATCCGAAGCCACAGAAGCAACTGATGCTACAGATATCTCGGAGGCATCTGACCAAGACAATAACAAGAAGGCAAGTACACGACTGCCACTGCACACACACCACTGTCTTGGTTAATACATCAGACCAATCGTCTTTTAAGTGTATGTGAAAACTTGATATTTATGTGTGTTTGTACCTGTCCGGTGCAGGGTGGGGAGGAGGCGGAGGACTCTGAAGAGGCTCTAATAGCTCAGTACACCTATGTGGGAGCCACCACCAACATCCACCCGTATCTCTCAGCAATGGTCAACTACGCACAGCCTGTCAAGTTTCAGAGTTTTGATGTGGCAGAAGGTGAGCTTTGTTTCTGTTTTCATGCCACAGGCTTATTAGTCATGAACACATAGAATCTAATAGAATTATGCTAAATGAACTCATCATTATACATGTGTTGCTCTGAGTAAAAGCAAAATACCAGTAACACTTAATTTCTTTTTCTCTGTCTTTCAGAAAGGAACATCCACCATAACATGTCATCCTTTAATGAGTCTGTTGGTCTGGGCTATCTGAAGACCAATGCCATAGAGTTTGTCAAGTATCCTTTGCGCTTCAAAGAATTGGTCAAATAGTTATAGTACATTATCTATTTAGTTACTATTCTGTATCAAAGGTTTTTTTTAAATCCATGGTGGCTGAAATTGAAGACATCCATACAAGTGACCCCTGCAACAACAATGCATGATTCAATGGTTTGTTGTTATAAAAGTGTAATTATAGTCACTTTAATTAATATAGGAAATACTATTTTGTTACGATCACCACTGAGCACAGTTCTGCACATGTTCCACACATGAAGGAAATACACTTTAACCATAATAACCTTTCTAATAAAGTTACAAGTTAATAAATTGAGGTCACCTAAATGTGAGCTGAATGGCGGGTCAGAGCTGATGTTTTTCAGCCATATTTGTTTCCGCTCTGCTGTCGGAAAAGAACTGGAGGCCTCTAGAGGCCAGTGTGCCTTTGGACTGTGTGACTTGGCCTGACATAGACATACACTTTGCCTCTCTCTCGCTCTCTCCCCCCAATGGGACTGCTTGACCCAAGCTGTTCGCACTAAAAATAGTCCTGCAGTCTGTTTGACACGCACACGCACTCAAATGCATATCCAAACATGTACTGGAACACACATGCCCCCCCTCTTTTTAAATTTTTTTTTCCTGAGCGTCAGTACAGCTACAACAAGCGTCAGATGAGCCGTATCTACCCCAAAGGGGGCCGGGTGGACTCTAGTAATTACATGCCTCAGATCTTCTGGAACGCAGGCTGCCAGATGGTCTCACTCAACTTCCAGACCCCAGGTACCACAGCACATAACATGGGACCTCTGACCTCACACACACACCCACAACAAGTACTCGGCATCTAGTACATGTTACAAGCACACATGAACGTATAAATACAAACAGAACCTTCTGATGTAAGAAAGTGCTGCATGCAGTGAACATCTGACTTCACATACTCCTACACCGTACTGTAAGCATCTCCTGCATGACTTGTGTGTGACCTGAAAGTCTTAAATACACATCTGCTATTAAGTGGCCTTAAAAGGTATCAAATTGTCTTAAATTCAGACTTATGTAAGTCATGTCACAATAAGAATTTAGGACAGTGATGCGCCATTGTAGCATCTGGTCTGCATAATCCAAAGAGGAAGAATTTCCAGTATGCACACAGTGCCCCTGTTTTCACCCCGCTACGCATTTAGATCATGCAGTCTGTCTGCATCGTTAAGCTAAGGCCTTGCTTGTCAGTAAAGTAAAGTAACTTTATGGAAATGGGGAAAAAGCAAGTTTAATGACAAATGGCTCGAGAATAATGGTTACTCATGGTGTAAATGCTTACAAAGTAAACTGCACCGTAGTTTGAAGGTGTTTCCAACTTGGGACAATGGGGATCAAGGTGGGGCGGGTATATTTTCACTTTTGGTTTGTACCATGGCAAGATTAGTCTTAAATTTCATTCCAAATGGTATTAAAGTCTGAAAAAGTGTTAAATTGAACTTGTTTATATGTGTGACACCCTGTCAAAAGGGTCACTTCACCCAACTTATAAAAAAGAAAAGCTAATTTTCTCTCGGTTAGTATCTAGCTTTGGTTTTATAAGACAAGTTTTCTGTTCCTGACACTACCGCCACCACTTCAGTTTAATGGGGTGAATTTCATTTGTGTTGCTGAAAGCACTGAAAATAAAATTGGAAACACTCAACAACATGTCAGCAACATGTCATGTCATGTTCCATGTTCCATGTCCCAGCTAATCTTGATAACACAGATTTTACTGAGAGTATGTGTGTGTTTAAAAAAACAGTTCCAATATTCCACATCAAAACCTGTGGTCTGTCCTGATTTGGTGAACTGAGTCTGAGGAAAATAAGAATACAGAATTTTGTTTGGGAAAACCATGCTGTTATTTCTGGCCATACTGTTTACCCTGTAAAAACAGTGTCCACTACATACTAGATTAGACAACTAAAGCATGTTTGTGACAGAGGAATAAGTCCTTCACCTCACTGGACCAATCATTGATCATTGTTTTACTTATGCATACATATTCAGCAGAGACAAAAAATAGTTTTTAGTCTCTGCAAGTGGTTTGCGTGTCATTTTGGAGCATCAGGTTCTCCTGTTCAGTCACACACACCTTCATATACTCTTGCTTCCACACACACACACACACACACACACACACCTATATAGTAAGTGATGCCTGTTGGGAAAACAGCTGCTGCCCCATGGCCAGAGGCGAAAGGAGTCAGACCATATGGCCTGCTGGAAGCTGAGCATGTGCGATGCTGGAGGGTGGGGGTCACACAAGGGGTGGAGTTTCTGTGATGGAGGGATAAATAGTTAGAGGGGAGAAAGGGAAAGATGTCATGTCTCCCTTCTTCAGAAACAGATGAACTGAATTGTTGTTTGTTTTAAGATTTGATGTTTGTGTGAGTAATATGAGAACATGATGTCTGTCCCAGTTCCTAAAAAACGCTCTCGATCTCTCTCAGATCTGGCCATGCAGTTGAACCAGGGAAAGTTTGAGTACAACGGCTCCTGCGGGTGAGAACAGCTCTTCACCCCTGTCTTTAGCTCGTTCCTATCCATCCCATCCCTCCCTTCTCCGCCTCTCTCCGAAGCTCATCAATTAAAGCATGTCACATCTCATTAGTGGTTGCCAGCAGCGACCATAGCTACTGTCTGCCCTGAGAACCAATGAGGGCTTTGGGGAAGTGAGCTCCTCTTCCCCCCCCCACCTCTGAGGCTTTCTGCAGTCATCTATCTCTTCCTCTCTCTGTGGCTGTTTCCGTCCCTCGGCTCTAACACTGTCCCCGAGGGCACAGATTTTACTGCTAATGCTGGAAATCTCATATGTGGGAAGATCAGGGCTTTTGCAGACACCCATCATTACTAATGTCACTCCGCTGGGCCCCCGGTTAACACACACAAAGCCTTAGTGCCGCTTTATTCCTAAAAGATCATTAGAAATCTTAATTGAAAGTAAAAATGTCTTAGAAACATTACAGTATTTAATCATTAGGATAAGATATTTCATAACATAATTGTTTCCATATTTGATCTTAAAGGTAGATTTATTTTGTGTGTGTGTATTTTCCTCATTCATCTCTACTGCGTGTGTGTATATCAGGTACCTGCTGAAGCCCGACTTCATGCGGCGGTCTGACAGGATGTTTGACCCTTTCTCAGAGACACCGGTGGATGGCGTAATCGCTGCAACCTGCAGTGTACAGGTCAGGACACCTGACACTTCAATAATGGTGGAAAATGAAAGTAACAGAATTTAGTATAAAACTATCCATAAAGGTAAATCTAAAATAGGTGAATATAAATAAAAGTATTTATATAAAAGGGAGCCTCAGGTTTAGTTACCTCACAACATGGTGTGTTGTATAATGCTACTGCAGAGAGGCAGTTAGCAGCCTTTTTCCTCGCGGCGTTTACACCTGCAGATGTTACGGGGGTTGCCACACCTGAACTTACACACACATAATCATAATCCATCCAGTTGGGTTCTGTAGTGATGCAGATGGCGCTTAATTGTACCTCATACTGTACTTACTGTGTCAAGATGTAATCACTTTTTGAATACTAATCCTGCAAAAATATCCATTATGATGTCCTACTGTTTGCTTCAGGTGTTCTCAGGCCAGTTCTTATCAGACAAGAAAATCGGAACGTACGTTGAGGTCGACATGTACGGGCTGCCGACGGACACCATCCGGAAGGAGTTCCGCACACGTATGGTGATGAACAACGGACTGAACCCAGCCTACAACGAGGAGCCCTTCGTCTTCAGAAAGGTAGCAAGAAAGGCAGGAATAGGGATTGTTGGGTGAGATGAGATAACAGATACAGTGAGGTAAAACAAAAGTGATGACAGCTGTGATATTTGAATAGTAGGAAAGAGAACAGCCACGATTTGGGTTGGAGAAAAGGTCTCAGTGGCGATGGAAGTCACTCTTTCCAACCTCACAGCAGGGAAAGAGAGGGGGAAGGAAAAAGATAAGTTCTAGCAAGAGCAAAGGTAAGGGAAGGCTGAGAAAATCAGACACAGTGGGACAAGGAGGAGGAACCAGGCATCTGCTTTTCCCTGTGCTTTGGTTCACAGAGAGGAAGAAAGAAGGGGGGTGGGGGGGGCAAAGCAAAGGGCAGCAAGAAGAAATGAACAACATAAACACACATACAAACAACAACATAAACAACATAAGCAAACGATTATGGATGGAGGAAGAGAAAAAGGGGAGAATGAAGGAGAGAGATTGGAGATACAGGGAGTGAAAGAGAGAGCGAAACGTGTGTGTAATAGTGCTGCTCTCAGCAGAATGAGGAGTCTCTCAGCCATGACTGTGACTCCAGCTTCCTAACACACACCATCAATCACAGCCTGCCGCAGTGCTGCTCTGCTCACACACACACAAACTTACACAGTGCTATCAAAGAGGGGCATCAGAGGCAGAGATGCTGGCAACACTTGTTCCTCACATCCACGCACACACTCAAAACGCACACAGACACAAATGCCTTCAAATGCCGCCACACCTTACACCTTGCATGTATGCATACATAGCGCTGTCAAGATGACTCAGAGCGAACAACACACACCAGCAGCACTCACGTACAGTACATCAGTGAGGCTATGTTTGCGTAAGCACACACACACCCGGGCGCTTCCACCCATTCATCTCCAGTGAGTATTCTTCGGTCTTATCTCTTACCTTCCCTTCGTCTAGGTATTAATCATCCTCCTCTCTGTTCACTTATCTCCACACACAAGGCCAGTTAAGACTCTCGCTCACTTTTTTTTCCCCCAAGGATGTGCACACATAAGCTCCTCCACAGACACAAGTTAGACACACATACACATACACCCCATATTTACAAGATATACTCTCTGTATGCATACAAGCTGTGGAGAAGGCCTTGTCAGTAGTCGGATATGCTGTATGTTGCTGCACTATCATGCCATTTTCCTTTATCACACTGTGACCGTCCCCTGATAGTGTCCCCTGCAGCTTCATCCTTGACCTTCCCCCTTAATGATGCTGTTTCTGCTTTAGCTTAAAAGAGAGACTGGTTTACTGCAACGGCTGCCGAGTAGTTTGCCATTTACTTCTCACACCAGAATGAGTTAAGCAGACTTCCAGTTTCGATGAGAAACTCCTAACTGAATTCTTTTCCGCCTCACTTTTTGTCCTCACACCCAATTTTGCCTCGACTGTTCCTCAACCGATCTTTTTTTTCCCCATGCACTTTATTCCGGTTCTTTCTCCTTCCCGCCCTCCGTTCCCCTTCATCCCTCCCTCCCAGGTGATCTTACCGGATCTGGCAGTACTGCGCATCGCCGTCTACGACGACAACAACAAGCTGATTGGCCAGCGCATCCTGCCTCTGGACGGCCTGCAGGCTGGCTACCGTCACATCTCGCTGAGGAACGAGGGCAACAAGCAAGCCCTGTCGTTGCCCACCATCTTCTGCCAAATCATCCTCAAGACTTACGTGCCGGACGGCTTCGGAGGTGAGGGGAACAAGAACACACACACAAACACAGTAATTACAAAACTTTATGTATATTGCTTCATGTTCAATGTATAAATGCAGGATTACAGGTTTGTTTCACACTGACACTTTGTTTTACTGCTTAGTTTATTCATGGCTGATAATAAAGTTGCTTCTGTAGCCTGTAGGGAGGAAAAGAAAAGGAAGGAAAGGCACCCGTCTCTCCCGCTCAGTTACTCTCTGCCTTAGGTTGGTTTGAACATTCAGAGTAATGGCATGGCGCAAATGATGATGACAGTGAATCTGCAGTAATAGACAGTTTAAAACAGGCAGAAGCATACAAATGAGCAGGACAATTGGAGTTGTCATTAAATAAAGCCAAGGGGCTTGCGCTGAGGAGCCATTACTGTAACCATTAGCTTTCTTCCATAAGATCTGCTGCCAGAATCACTTCCCTGCCACACAGAGCACAGGCTCAAAATAAAAGCTTTTCCTTCAGAAGCACTCTTATTTTTACAAGTAGTGAGGTCCTAGCCCAGTTTGGTATACTTTCTTAGCATAAGGAGGCAGCAGTTAAACATGCAAGAGAAGGACAGCTTTTGTGAAAATTATATAGATCTGTGTGAGCACATCTAACGTACTAGGTTTACTGCCTTTCTTATTTCAAAACAACATTTTGGTTGCTATAGTCAAAAGAAATGTTTTAAATCACTTCAGAGATGGTTCTTTAAAGTTAACTTTCTGATTTTCTTTTCTTTTGTTATGAATTATTAATATCAATATTAAACATAATTTTGGTCATCTTGAAATAAAAGTAGTTTATAGTCTGTTATAAGAAGATGTTTGGATATTTTCTCATTCATTTGTTTTGTGCATTTCAGCAATTGTGGACGCTTTATCAGACCCAAAGAAGTTCTTGACCATTGCAGAAAAGAGAGCAGACCAGATGAAGGCTTTGGGGATTGACACAGTAAACTTAAGCATTTATCTCTGTACTCAGATATAACTGCATTCATACAGTAAGCAACAGTGGCCCTCACCACCTAAATGAATTATTTCCCTTTTTATAGAATGACATCGCAGATGTTCCCAGTGGAAGCTCAAAGAACGACAAGAAGGGAAAGGGTAAAGGAGACACCGTGAAGGCCAGTGTGACACCGCAGGCCAGCTCAGACATGGCCCAGACTTCCAACGCCGCCCAAAATAACACAGCAGAAACCAAGAAGGGTAATACTGACTTAAAGCATCCACATTTTAAACACCATACTTATTTACACTGTGCAGACAAAGTTGGACCTCACTTTTCTCTGTTTCAGATACTGCACTTGTGCCTAATGTCAGCATTGACGACTTAAAACAAATGAAGGTTGGTAACTCCATACTCCCACAGCTCAGTCTCAGTTGCTGAAGATATATGTAATAAGTCCTATGCAGTAATTGTTAAATCAAAATATAATAGTTTATTATTATATAAGCACCAAGAAAGTATGCTGTTTTCATCAGGCTTTTAAATCATGTACATACTGCTAAATTAAATACTAAATATCCACAAAGCACATTAAGTGATTTAGCATTTTTTTATAGTTATTGCCAACTAATGCTATTGGAGTAATATACATGTAAGGTACAGTCACATTATGTGTCTCAGCACTACGACCCCAAACAAGGACGCAGTGTCACTTGTCTGATGCTAGTAATAAATACTGATCAAAGCAATCACAGAGTGTCAGAGTGACGCTGCAGTTTGTAGTCTAGTAGTGTTAAAACACACTAAATATGGTGACAAAACACACTGAAATAACTTCTCCATCCCATAAACAGTGCATCAGTGTTTCTATTGGCTGACTGAGCACATCAAAGTTGAACAAAGGTGAATGTTTGAATTAGTCTTAAGGGCTGAAGAGTAAACAGGCTGAACATTTGAAGGATGGAAGTGTAATGTGACCATTCTTATAATTATAATACTACAACAATGTTAGAATTACTGAATAATAAAACTATGCACAATTACTTTTTTACTACAACTAAATATTATTAATCACAAGCACCTAATAAAAGTGCTGTTTTCTTTGAATCTATCTACACTATGTAATTATTTCGGAAATACTTGTTGTCTTACATTAAAATGACACAACTGTAATCACCCTGTTTTGCGAGGTAATTATTTACCCACTGCTCTATATACACACTACCAGAGAATTATTATTAAGTTATTATGCTGCTCTAGTCTGGTTTGTTCAAATGTTATTTTTACCCTGATCTGCACAAGATAAATACACTCCTCTTCCCCTGCAGACATACCTTAAATTGATTAAAAAGCAACAGAAGGAGCTCAACACTTTAAAGAAGAAACACTCAAAGGTGAGTGATTGTTTTAGCGCCGAACCCCTCTGTCGGTAATGCAAAGGGGTTGCTGCTTATTCTGGACATCATTGATGCTCTGAGGAACAGGAAGAGAGCGAGGGGAGGTGTCTCCACCTTTCATCTCCCTCTGACCACTGCTTCATCTCCTGTACACACACACAAACACGTATATGCAGCCACATAATTAATGTTTTGTAAGAAATTAGACTTGCTAAAGTTGCTTTTCCTTTGACCGGTGCTTACCATAGAGACCATGGTGGGTGCTGACTCATTCATAGTGGCTCATTAATTATCACTGTATTAAGTCCTGTTGTGTAACACATGTATAATAGTACCATCCACCCATCTATTGAGTGAATAAAGAGGATTGCTGGCTCATTACCTGATGTAGATAACAACAACAACATATGAATATTTTTAAAATGATAATCACGGTTACATAATGCAGCTGGCTGTTTTGCTTTGATTCTCTACCACAGTATGAATTAATACTTTCTTTTTTCCCCCCCCAATAGGATCAAAATACAATGCAGAAAGCCCACTGCACCCAAGTGGACAAGATGGTGTCTCAGCACGACAAGGAGAAGACAACTCTGGAGAAACTACTAGAGAAAGCCATCAAGAAACGAGGGTAAGTGGGGAAAATAAAGAGGAAAAAAATGCACATTATAGAAAGAAGTTCCTACATCAGGTTCGGGAATACTAATGTCAATGTGAGTTTCCATCCTGAATAATGGACAATAATTCTTTTTGACGACAGTGTCAGATAAGAACGATTATAATTCAACAGACTTACACAAGAACCTACACAAGGAAGAGTTATTAGTTATCATAAATTTGTGATCAATAAAAACAGGCTTTGAAAAAACTTGAAGGTCAGGAAGTGATTTTTTTACAAAAGGAAGCACTATCACAAGCTATTAAAATGCCAAAGCTTTGCATCATTAACAGGTTGTTCTGACTAAGAAACCATGAGATTTTTTTCAAGTGCCACAAGTTGTCATTCGCATCAGGGGAAAATGCAAAAAAATTGTTAGATAAAATGGTCACTGTACACACGTATTATCCATTTTTGTCTGATTTTCAAAGGTAAAGTAAATCTAGCATAGTACAGGCTCCCCTCCATCTCGTCCATTCTCATTTTCACTTCCTGACCTCCATCTTCAAACCTCCGACTTCAAACCACCCATTGACTTCCTTTTAAGATGAAAGCCCTTGTCTGGTCTTAAATTGTCACTTGTGTGTATGACGTTTCTTCTCAGGGAAAACAACTGCCAAGAGCTGAAGAAGGAGACAGAGGATAAGATCCAAACGCTGGTCGCCGATCACAAAGTCAAGGTAGCACACAGCCCCTTACTCATCCAGAGCATCCTCTCCACAAAGTTTACTAAATTAGCTGCAATGACGAGTACCTAACCTGCAGATAAATAAGTGAGGTGTGTGTTTGCAGGTAAAGGACATCACAGCACAGCACACTAAAGAGTGGTCGGAGCTGATCAGTAGTCACAGCAACGAGGAGCAGGAGATGAAGGACAGCCACGTCACACAGCAGTGTGAACACCTCAAGAAACTCCTGGCGACTGTCCAGGAGCAGCAGACCATGCAGCTCAAACTCATTCATGAACGGTGAGAGCTTCACACATACATACAGATGCATGCCTTTACACCCATTCACTGTAGGCGACCAGACCTGGAGGGGCAGCAATCCTGTGAATTGGTAAACTGAAGCCCCAAGTTGCTTAACTAAGTATTACAGTTGTTGTAATCAAGTTTCCTTACAGTACACATGGCGTCTTGTTCTATAATTTCAGGCAGAGCAAAGAGATGCGCGCCAACCAAGCGAAGATGTCCATGGAAAACAGTAAAGCCATCAGCCAGGACAAGACCATAAAAAACAAGGCAGAGAGAGAGAGGTGGGTCTCTCATACTGTATCTATTAGCATGTTGGTCTGTTCAGTATTAAATTCACTTGGCTGCTGGATGTTAAATTGTTATGCTGTGCTTGTTTTGTGCCACTTGTAACATCGTCCTGATCACTTTTTGCTATTTAGGAGAGTGCGAGAGTTAAACAGCAGCAACACCAAGAAGTTCCTAGATGAGAGGAAGAGGGTACGTGGATGACCATTTATATTTTTTAATATTCAGCTGAAAAATCTACCAAATACATGCAAATGTGTGGATGTATTGCTACTCTAGCAGTTTTAATTTAATTTTACACTATCAATACAGGGAAACATTTCCACTCTCTAAAGAAATATAAGTCAGTGGTATAAAAGAAAACTAGGCATTTCCACTGGGAAATAAAAATTTATTGTATGTATGTATTCACTTTGTCTCTGGTGTGTCTGCAGCTGGCCATGAAGCATCAGAAGGAGATGGAGCAGCTAGAGAAAAACCAGAGAGAACAGTTGGAGAAACTGGAGAAGTTCAATGAGCAGGTATGGTGCTAAATAAAAAAAACAAATGAACCTTACAGTTAGAAATGTACTGCTAAGATACTGTCCAAGTTACTAAAGGTAACTGACAAAGCTGCAGTCCAACTTATGATCAGCTGTTCTCTATCACAGCATTATTAGACCAGAACATCTCTGTTTATGGTCCTTTGTGCTCTGCTGGCTTCTGAAGTGTAAATGAAACTTGAGACTGGGGACCGGTGCAGTTCCCTGGCTGATTTCTTCCCCAGATAATGGCTGCAGTTTGTATCGCTTGTGATGTAAACTGTAATTAGTTTTGCAGGAAATGTTCCACGTAGCTGGCATCAGAGTCGCCTCAAGGGACTCGAAAGACAAACAGCACTGTTGGTCCCAAAGAATAAACACAGTCTATATTCAAGAATCAAAGTCTCAGCTCTCTTGTGACGATGACTTCATCAATTAAAATAGCTTTGTACTGAAGTGTTTCCTCAGGGTAAACCTTAGCAGTAGAAACTACAAAAAGTAAAGTTCACTTTGCATGCAAAGGTCTCATATCTCCATCTTTTTATTTTGCCATCTGCCGCACTCCATTGTCTGTACATGTCTTACATGTATGCACGTATTCATCTGTTTATAATATAATTTGCTTCTTCCGGCACAGCTTTTGAAATCACATCATGCAAACAAACAGGTTCAAGGTAGGCATCTCCATCTCACTCAACTCTGCAGTGCACCACTTAGTGAATCGTGTTTCCTTCCATTTTTTTCCTCCTTACCTTTCTCATGTTACTCGTTTTTATCTCTCACCTCAGTTTCATGCTGAGCAGGTTTATTTTATTTTTTTCTACCCTGCCATTTAAATGGCTACTATAATGAGCACTCGAGGTGACTCATCACTGAGTAAAGGGGGGAAATAGTACCTGACTTGCCCATCTTTGACGAGATTGCGAGATTAAAGAAAAAGTGATTTTTTTTTTCTTCTTTTTTTTTCTTCCCTTTCCCACATTTTTAGTCTGCAGCTCTGGGGTGTCAGCACTGCCAACTACCAGCTTGAGTCATTTATCACCATGACTCACCAGCTATTACTAAGCAAAAAAAAAAAAAGCCAGCTCCCAACCCTGCCCTACTGTGCTTTCACTCCAACTCAGTCATTTGCTTTCATAGTATGTGACAGTGTCCCACTGCAGACATTTTGTGGCAGCCGTTACACGTCAATCCTAAGCATGTGCTTTATATTACTGATACTATTATTCAAACAGATTTCCCTCTCTGATAAACTGATGAGCAATACAGCATTCAGAAATTGTGACTGAACATCAGACTTGCATGTGTTCAGAAAATGAGGACCCTTGTGATTACCAGGCATTTGTCTAACTATGTTTTCTATCCCTTCGAAGGCCAAGGACATGCAGCAGATGGTGAAGTTGGAGGAGGAGATGGACCGCAGACCTGCCACGGTGGTGTGAGCGACTGAGATGACACACACACACACGCAGGTGCAGAAAACACTCCACCGTCGATAGCCCTCTACAACCCAGAGACGTTAACCCTGCCTACATCACTTTCTCTCTGCTTTTCTGTTCACACACAAACACACGGTAGCCCTCCCCACCACTCATTTCCTGCAACCCTCACCCCGCCCACTTACTTCGTACCACTGAGCCATTGGCGCTTATCGCTGTTTGAGAGGGAGTTTAACCACTTATCGAGAGAAGAAATGTTACCTCAGAGACGAAGAACAACGCAACGCAGAGTCAGACGCGTCCCCTCCTCCGCTGTATGTAGTTTTAAATTTTCTATCACCTTCGATGTTCTCTGGCTCCTATGGGCGTCACAAGCTGCAGCTATTGGTGGAGACGCACACACACACAAACATGCACACAAACACGTTCAATCACGGGAAGTGGATATCCGTTCCCCTTTTGACTTGTTTATTTTTGTTTTGTTTTTTTTAAAATGGTACCCGATTAACTGCTCCGGAAACAGCATGGAAGAGGGGAGAAGAATATGTATAAGATTTAATGTCGATTCAGCACAAATGAATAAACTTTGTGAAATACACTGTATGCTACACACCAGTCCTGTTCTGAGCACTTTGTATGTGATAGGCCATCATAACAATGTGGAAAATGTAGCAGTGCACTACTGTAGGTTTCCTGTATTTCAGTAAGAATGTATTTAAAAAAATAAAAAAATAAAAAAATCACTGTATGGAGTGGAACCCCCCCCCCAATTTAAGTTGTATGACTTCACAAAGATGTATTAACAACTTTTTTTTGTTGTTTAACAATGTTACAGCTCACTTTACAAAAAAAAAAGGCTCATTATGTTGCGAGTCAGAAGACTATAAAGGGATCATGATGGATCAATGGCCACTTTGATTTTTATGGCCGATTTCTTAGATTCAGAAGAGGTGTGCTATGCTCCACTTTTACTTTGAAATAACATGTTTAAATAAAAGTGAAGCACTATTTTTTTGTGCTCAATCACCACAAGTTTACATCTGCAAAACTCAACATTTTATACTCCTAATTTGGGGCTCAAAATCATGTATACTATGCAAAAAAAGAAATACATGATTCCCTCAAAGTATAAGGTGTACGAAATACAGAGAATGAATGGGAACAGTCACAAAAAAAATGGTTGCCATTTTGATTAAGAAAAAACAAGTGAATGACATGAGTAGTTAGAATGCCTAATTCATTATAATATAATAAAGGGGGGATCCACCAGTAAATAAAAGTTTAGGATTAAAATGGGTCTTTGCATTAAGGAGTTTTGCATTTGAAACTTTTGTGAAAATGATTTATTACACTGGTAACTAAATAAAAATCAATCCTTGGCAGCATATTAATTCTGCTATTGTACATTGTTTTAATTGAGCGGCCCGTCACTGTCAGACAAGAACTCCTGCAGATGGGAGTCAAAGTGTCCCACTCATTAGGGCGTTGTTGAAAGAAAGTGCTCCCTTAATAGCTTCTTGACTACGTGTTGGCAACCTCAGCTCGTAATCCTGGTCATTTCCCTGCAATGGAGATCGGACTGAATAATTCTAACAGATCTGAAATGAAGCATGCGACATGGTCACACACACACACACACACACATTGCACACACACACACACACTTGCAGGTGCAGAAAACACTCCACCTGACTTCAAACAGGTTCCCCCTAAATGCTACACAGGCTTGAAAAAGCACTAATGTACGCAGCCTTGGTGACACTGCTGGACAAAAAAAAAAAAAAAAAAAAAACACTGCAGAGAAAATATGACATGAAGTACTATTGTAAAGTAATCCAGAGGGTTACTGCACTATCTGTTCACCTATGGTCATGCCAGACATTCACAGTTGCATGGCATATTACTAACAAAGATCAACCAAAATGACAATATGAAAACACACACACAAAAAAACATGAGGATAAAAGCACCTCTATGTACTTTGGCCTTTTAGAAGATTTTTTTTTTCCTCTGTTTTATTCTGCTGTAACTCACGTAAAAGGGTAGATGGGATGTTCTTGTATATACTGGAATGTATGTAGTTTAATTTGCTTTTTGACCATTTGTGTTCTGTCATACAAGGGCTCAGGGTGAAAGAGTGGGTCTGTTGGATGTCGGGGGGGGGAAAGACATTTATCAACCACTGGGGTTTTTTTTTTTTTTTTTTTTCTTTGTTCTTCTCGTTTCCGTTTTCCTGTCTGCCCTTACTGCACCACACAACACAGTATAAAGCTCTCACCACATATCTAGTGCAGAGATAAACGAGTAAAAGTGCTTTTAAATTTTATTCCATCGCTTTCAAATGTGCCACTCAGTGTCTGTTAGGATGTTAAAATTATTTTATGAATGATAAAATGCCAAATTAAGGGGTTATTTATATGAAGATATATATAAATAAATGAATATATATATTATATATATTAGATATAATGTGTAGTTTAAGGTTATTATGTTTGTTAGAGGCTTTTTTGCACTAGTTGAATGTTTCTGTTGTGTGATTACATGTAACCTTTGGCTCTCTAGTTTGTCAAAATAAAAAAAAAAAAGATTATTTTTGCAGAGCAACGTCACCGATTTGATTTCCTCAGTTTCTACTGTATCTCCTTTGTTTTCTATTTGAACTGTAGCTCATCGACAAACCATTCTGTGCGTGTTTTTGTATTTATATTGTATTGTTGAACTTAAAGCAATGAAAATACTGTTGTTATCCAGCTCCTTTAATACTGTTTTATAGTATGTGTACCAATAAATCCAGGTGTAAAATGGGACAGAACCACGTGGCTCATTTGTGTTTCTTCCAAGAGTGATGTTTTGGGCGGGGATATTTAAATAAGGTGTGTAAAAGGGGCTTTGTGCACCATGAACTATATTTCTATGTCAGTTCGTCTTGTTTTTGGGGTCATTAAAACATTGTTCCAGTGCCAACAATAGACATTGTTCATCCTCTCAGTGTGTTCCTGCTGAGGTCTGATCATGGTGTACTAAAAATGTCTCAAGTGGGGGTCTCACTGTGTCTGTAGGCCAGGTTTATTGTTAAAAGCAGAAGTACACACACACACACACACACACACACACACACACACACATATACCACCCCCGCACTTCTTTTCCAAACAATGACCTCTGCCTTGTGATCACATTCAACAAGTGGATGATAAATTCATGTGCCAGCTCCACTCCTGAACGCATGCAGCTCTTCATTGTCATTATACTGAGAGCAAAGTATTTCCATGAGAAAGACCAACAAAGCGCAGTAATTATGTTTGCGTTGCCCGGCAACTCCGTGGCTTCCAGCTTCACTATAAAACAGCAGTGATGGTTTGTTTTTGTCAGCACTCGTTTTTTTTTTGGGGGGGGGAGAGCAGGATGACATTACTGGGCTAAGTTCAGGACGCGCTGTTGAATCATGCTCAGGGCTCAGGGGAAGTCCGATGGGCAGACCGGCACCAAGATCCTCCTGGAGGCGATGTCCAAGGATCAGGTCCACCTGGCCAGGTTCGTCCTGGACGCGCTGGATGGGGAGATCGTGGACTCCAGGACGGAGGGCGCGCACACCCCCCTCATCTCCTCCGTCCTGCTGCCTGATGGTCCGGCTCGGTGCAAGTTCGTGGAGCTGCTGTTGCAGAGGGGGGCCAGCGTCAACTGTCAGGACGACGACGGCCGCACGGCGCTCAGCTACGCCTGCGAGAGGGGCCACCTGGACGCCGTGAAGATCCTGGTCCGGAACAACGCGGACCCGGAGGTCGTGGACGCGTGGGGGAACACGGCGCTGATGTACGCGGCGGTGGCGGGTCATTCCGCCGTGGTGGAGTTTCTGGTGCGCGCCTTTAAACGGCTCGGTCTGCAGATAGACAGGCAGAATAAAGTTGGAAACTCCGCTGTTGAGGTGGCCAAGTTTCTGGGACACACGGACTGCATCCAGGCGCTCACAAACGGCTCCAAGAGGGGCCGCGACGCTGAGGGGGCCAGACTCGGGGTGGGGTGCGCTGATGTGAGTGACAGGTTTGAGAGGGGGGTCAGACATTTAGCGAACAAACTGGAGCTCCTCCACACGTGTAACGACGCGGACTGTCTGCTGGTTCAAAACTGCTCTCGGCAAACGAGGCCTCGGACGAAAGCAGATCCGGCTGCCGTCGATGGACTCTATCGAAGAGTTTGAGAGGGAGAATGACGGGTCCTCCTCGCCTCCACAGGAAGTGGTCTTCTCAAAAGTCCTAACCCCTAAACCCCCTCCAAGAACTCCCGACCAGTCTGCCTACTCCAAGCATCCTAAAAGCCCCTCTGATGATCACCTCCCCCCTCTTCTACAGAGCTGTAAGCCTCAAAAATCTAGTTTCCTCTCACACCGGCCCGGCAGAAACATCCCCAAACCCGGCGCGCCCTCCGCTCTGGGCATCTTACTGACCCCCCTTCTCTCCAACAAAAGAGAGAATGAACCCGGGCTGGAGAAATCAAAAATGTTAGACAGTGTGCGCAGATTTCACGACAGCTACTATCAGAAGAGATGGAGTCTGCCGACCAGTATCCTCAGCCCCACTCCTCCGGAGCGCACGCTGGTGCCTGCGCGTAAATCCAGAACCGTGAGGAGGCGTGAGGCGTCTCCCTGCAAGGCTGAACCTCCTCAGTTCGCCGCACCAGCCGCCGCTTCCGCTTCCACCACGACTTTCTCGGTGCTGAGCAACAAACTCTTGCGCCGGTTAACCTATCCGGAGTTTAAAAAGGACGTGAGAGAGTTTGGGGAGGATCCGGCAGTGACTTCGAGGCGGATGCCGCGGTCAGAGACGTTTCCTCAGGGTGTAAAACATCCCCAGGTGGGCAGTAAACCCAGCATCGACAGCATCAGCTCCGTCAAGTGCGAGTTTGACTTTCATTCCAGAGTGCTAAACTCTTAAAAACCCACGGTGCGTCATGCGTAAAAGGGAGTCTGTCTTTACTTAGCCGCCACTTTTCTTAAGACTTTGACGTTACTTTTAGACACATTTACATCACAACGACATTATCTGTCACTCTCAATTACGCTACTTTTCTAAATTCACCTCCAAAATGTGTGTTTTGATCCTCATTGGCCTTGAAAATACAAAATGCCTTCCTGCATCAGATCATCCAACGGCGTCGATTTCTAATATTCACAACAGAGTGGTGGCAATACATCCGCCCCTGCTAAAGTTTGTTATTTTACATCCGGATACTATCAACAAAACGACAGAGAGAGAAAAAACAAACCCTTAAGGATCTTAACTACGACTAAATCACTGGAAAACCAGCAGCAACCTAGAGTACTGTGCGTAAACTCCGTGCGTAAACGTGCCAGGTGGACACTGCAGCGACGGAGTGAAGCGCCCCGTCTAACTTCTGGGTTCAGTGTTTGTTGCTTTTCCTGAGTTCAGCAGCATTTGCCACTCCTTTTAGAGAGGGCGGGGGTTAGACCGAAGGTGGAGGGGTGATGTGCAATAAATTAAAGTTTTTTAATACTCAGCATTTATTGTCTTGTGTTCCAATCTTTCACATTTCTCGACACGTGTTAGCACATCTTCATTTACTGATTTTAATGGTTACAGCAGTGAATAAAGTCTCATTTTCTGAAATAAAAACAATGTCCTGTGTTTGATATGAGAGAGAGAGAGAGAGAGAGAGAGAGAGAGAGAGGGGGAGAGAGAGGGCTTCATCCCAGAGCTTTAATGAGAACAGTGGTTATAAAACATTTTTAAAGGGCTCAGTATGTTTTTGTTCTCTAAGATTTGTTTATACGTGAACACATGCGGAGAGAAAATAAGATAACAAGTCAGGTTTGTTTTAGTTCTACCTCACGTCAATTAAGGCTGTAGTTTAGTCTGATCTTACGTGCCTATTATGTTAATTAGTGTCAAAATGATGACTCGTAAAGCAAGAAAAAAAATATATATCCTGACGTCAGGTTTACTTATGTCATAACTTCTGAAACGTTTTCAACAAAGATCCTTTTACTCAGTTTATTATTATAATTTTCTAAATCCTGATCCATCTAGTAATACATTTTTAAGTCACCGTGTAAGATAAGAGATTTTTTTGCAGCACATTCTCACAAACTCTCAGCTGCAACCTTGCAGAAGTGGAGTTTAGAGAGGGAGGGAAGGAGAGGGGGGAGGGGGTGTTGTCGGCGTTTCCCTCCAGACATACATCATTTGAGCCCAGCCTACAGCTGCTGCCACAGAGATGGAGACTACAGCACTGCGGGACTAACCGAGGCTGAGTCCTTTCTTAGAGAGGCACATTCAGGTGACGGACTTTTCCCTTTCTCAAGGAGGACCGTCACCGCCCGCGTTAATAATGCGCAGAAGGAGCTCAGACCTGCAGCTGTCACTGGGCTAAACCCTGTCAACCTTGGAGGGGTAAGGGGGGGTGGGGGGTCAGTTTGGACAGACAGAACTCCTCGGAGTCGGCTGCTTCTCCAGAGCAAACCGGATCTCACGTCCAACCTGGAGACAGACATTTTTTTTTTTTTTTTTGCTGCATTCACGATGATCTGAGCGTGACTTCTGGGCGCCGAGCAGAGGTATCCCTCCTCTCTCTCTCTCTCTCTCTCTCTCTCTCTCTCTCTCTCTCTTTTCCCTCCCCCCTCTCTCTCTCCCTCTGCTCTCTGTCTTTCTCTTCTCTCTTTTCTTTTGGTGGGTTCAGCAGAGGCTGCCCAGTCAGTCAGCCCCCTTTTTTTCAGCGCTGGGGAAGCTGATCGCGATGGGACGACTCGGTTTCAGCACCACGCACGAGAGAGCGCCCGACTTCTGCTGCTGCTGGGTGTTTTTGGTAAGTGTGTGTGTGTGTGTGTGTGCTGTTGTCGTGACTCCTCTCTGCAGTGTGTGTGTGTGTGTGTGTGTGTGTGTGTGTGTGTGCGCGCGCCGTCGTGCGTGTTCAGGCGTGACCGAGTGTGCGCGTGTTGTCACTCTGTTGCCACATTTCACCTGTTCTCTGCTCACGTTGATGCGAAAGTCGTTCAAACACGGTCGGAGTTGCGGTCCATCACTTCCTGACGTTGTTCAGACCGCAGCCAGTGGCGTGCTGTTGCTCCCCTGATACTGCAGATTTCACTCTCCGCTGCTTCCGCCTGACTCTGACTTTGCCATGAGGAAACGAAGCTGATTTTGTCAGTGGATCTAAAAAAAATAAAATGAAATAAAAAAATAAAAAAAGGTGTGGGGGGCCTTCAGATAAACTCAGAGCAGCCCATCAGTTTTTCTGCTGATTCTGCACGTTTTCCTCTGTGTGTGTGTGTGTGTGCTCCCCCTCTGTTACCCCGCTCTCATCAAAGTGCCCCGTGTTCTGCCCCAGGTGTGCTGGCGCTGTCCGTGGTACTGGCGGAGCAGGAAGGGGAGAACCTGTCGGGGCTCTCCGACAACCCAGACAGAGCCATCTTCGCGGTGCGGGAGAACGGCACGACCTGTCTGATGGTGGAGTTCGCCGTGAAATTCCTCGTGCCATATGACGTGCTCGCGCTCAACAGGGATAGACGTAAGGAATCCCCCCCACCCCACCCCACCCCACCCCACACACACACACACACACACACACACACACACGCCCTCCACCACCACCCCGTGCATTTTAGTGCATATGAAGGATTAAAACACACCAACACTGGATGTTTGAAGCGGAATAAAATGCTGCTTTATGCTAATGAGTTAACGTTGTGCGTAAAGGTGGTTTCATGCAAAACACTTAGTCATTTATTCAAAATTGGCTTTTTTTTCCCCATTACTGATAAAGTAAAATGTATTTTGAGTACATTCAAATTGTATCTGGAAACTGCTTTTGCATTGTTCAGTCGTGCGTAAAATGGTCCCAAAGTCCCATAAAGGCACCACCAGGAACAGGAAAATATTTTCTCTATTTCACTTTAAATCATTAATTAAATGGCATTTTCTGTATTTGTGCTTGTGAGAACATCTCATTGAAATAATCCTTCCTGCTTTCCTGGTTTTTGGTTTCGCCGTAAGCTCGTGCGTAAAAACTCGAGTCCTTATGCCAAAAACTCCTTCTGGCGACATTTACAATCCGTAATTTGTCGTCATCTGTCAACTTTGTTTTTTTTTAACAAGTGCTTGTTTTCTTTTTGCAGCTGATCACCGAGCAGGCGTCGTTCACTCTGCCTCGCGGCGCAGAGATCGAGGGCAAATGTGGCAGCGCGGAGTCAGAGATCCACATAAGCTGGAAGAACAACGCCTACACTTTACGCATCTTCTTCTCTAAGGTGGGTGACAGAGCGTCCGGGGGGGGGGTCATGTATATATCCTGTAACACCACATGCAATAAGAGAGGCGTACGCGTGGTGGAACAAAGTAATCCATGTACTGATGTCCTGAATTATGGGGAAATATGTTAGCTCAAAGGAAATTACTTATTGTCAGAATGTGTGTGTGTTCTTAAGACTTAGATAGTGGCCGTGAGTCTAACGAGGTGGTTGTTTTTCGCTCAGTTTAGGCCAACCTGCCCCCTGAGCGCAGAGGAAAAGCCCAGTTTGACGCTTCTCTCTCTGTGTGTGTGTGTGTGTGTGTGTGTGTGTCTCTTGCAGGAGGTCCGTGACAAGGGCATCGAGGTGTGGAAGATTAGCAAGGTCCAGTTCGTCTACGACACCTCGGAGACATCGCATTTCATCAACGCGTACAACCGTGAGTGTCCCGCCGAGCCCGCGTACAGTGGCTGCTCAGCACGGCCCCGTCCCGCTCCGAGCCTCGGTCACCTCCCGGCTGCGTTCAGATGGATTTACACATTTACACGGCTGATTCATGCACGGATTTAGGATGTGTGTGGAAGGAGTTGTTTTTTTTTTCCTCTTTGGAATAGTCACAGATTTTAGATAGTACCTGGCTGAGTTACAGTACGCCTTTTACCTGGACAATATGTGTATTCATTAATACGACTGTATAATAATAATAATCGCATCAATTACATGATGAGAAACAACCCGTTTTTTGTACCAGGCCAATACATTCTCCACATAACTTGTATCATAAATGAAAAATTCAGTTTTAATTTTATTGTTGCCTAGAAATATAGAATTTTTGTAATTCTTTGGTTTTTATTTTATTATTTTTTCTGTTATTTTGGTGTTTCTTACTTTTGGATGCAGTGAATCCACTCAGAAAATTTTCTTAAATTGTATTTGCATTCACACAGGCCTGTATGGTGACCACTCTCTCTCTCTCTCTCACACACACACACACACACACACACAAACATTATAATGGCTTCACATTCATTCATGACTCATCCTCTCTCTCTCTCCCTCTCTCCAGCTGGGAAGCACACAGCCAGCACCCACCGCCTTTCAGCCCTGGTGACCCCCGCCGGGCGCTCCTATGTGTGCACGGCGCAGCAGACTCTCACCCTCATCTCGAGCGACCACCAGAAGGGCGTCACCGTCTCCATGTACGACATCCAGATCCAGCCCTTTGACATCGCCTCTGACTTCATGTTCAGCGAACGTAAGAACGACCAACAAAACCTTTTTTTTTTAGCGAAAACTACCTTCACCGCTTTGTCTAGTCACACATCATGAACAAAAAGAGATGATGATGAGAAATCCTGTGGGTGTGAGTATTACAACTTTACATCTACCTCTCTGTGTGACTCACTCACACACACCTCTGGGGGGTTTATTGCTGCAGTATGAGGAGAACACAAGGCTGCAGAGAGGGAGACAGGGTAGAAGAGAAAAAGAGGGGGGTAGGGATGCAAGAGAGACAAAAGAGATGCAAAGAGAGAGAGAGAGAGAGAGATGGGGGGTCATTAAGACTTTATGGGTGCAGTCATATTCTTGTCCTCAATGCAGCTTTTATAGACATACTCAATGTACCTGGGTCGTCCTCTGAAGCCAATCACCTTGGAAGAATCATTTGCTCTGAGCTGCTGTAAACTAGGCTGTGCTATGCTTCACCGCCTTCCTCTGAGTGTGCATTACTGCCGTCCACAGGGAGGAAAACCTTCAACTTTAAACCGCATACACACACGGTGCAGCCAGCTGCGCTTTAGGCATCCTCCCTCCTCCCTCCAGATAGCCATGGACAAAGATTAAGATGTGTGTGTGCGCTAACGGGCATTTAACAGAGCACATAAGGAGGAGGTGGGGGGTCGGGGGGGAATACTGTGTATGACTAATTGTATAACTGAAAGGGAGAAGAAAAATGTGTTTTAAATTTGTGTTTAGCAAATAAAAACATCAGAAAGAGTTGCTTTTGTGCAAACACACACAGATGATGCCTGCCACAGATTTTTCACACACATGCTACTCTCTCACTCACACACACACGCACAGTACATAAGGTAAGGATGCCTCCATCGACCACGACTAAACCTGACACATGATGAGTGTGTGGTTCATACAACAATCTGCGACCACTGAAGACAACCAAAACAGAGAGAAACTGATCAAAATGATGATCAATACAATTCACCATGTTACACTGTACACACAGTATCAGAAACAACTCTTTACATGTGTAACACAAAACACTATCTACTTATTCAGTTAAATTTAATTGGACTCAAATTAAACAAGTAGTGAGATGATTACTAAACAGTCAAGTGACAGAGAAACTTAATATAGAATACCATCATCAACCATACTCAATTCATTATTTAAGTAATTTATTAAGCACAAATGCCCACAATTCACTTGTTACAGCTTCTCAAATGTGAATATCGCTGGTTTCTTCAATCCTTCACAACAGTAAAGTGAATATATTAGGCTTTTGGACCTCTGATCGGACAACAAATCTGAAGATACCGAATGAGGCTTCAGGAAATTGCGAGTTGAATTTTTCTGTTTTCAAACTACAATTAATAAATTAAATCAAGAAAACAATAAGAAAATTAGCTAGCTGCAGCCCTAATTAGACAGAAGTTTGTAAAATAACATGAGATCAACATATCATAATGGCACAACTGCATTGAAAAACTGATCACCCAGCCCCAAAAAAAAGACATCACACATGAATTCTGAGTCAATCTACACACCGTCTTCTGCCTTTTGGGACCATTGTCAGTCATGTTCAGTCACCTCGCCATGCTGACTGTCATTATTCCACTTTTTGCAGCCTACAAGTGCATCACCGACCAGCGGGAGCGCCTGGAGGAGACCCTCCCCCTCATCCTAGGCTTCATTTTGGCCCTCATAATCGTCATCACCCTCACGGTCTACCACTTCCACTTGAAGCTAACGGCGACTCAGCCCCAGCTCCCCAGAGATCGCTCCATGTACAAGAACATGTAGTCGGCAGCGCAGCGGCGGCTCCCTCAGCTCTCTCCAAAGCTAACCTGATAAGAGACTCGCCTCCTCGATGTCCAAGGCCGAACACCGCAGAGGAAAGTGCCGTGTGAAAGACTGAACCCCTGACAGAGAAATGTGCAGAGCCTGTACCGTGGGCCCACTGAAACCACTGGACGTGAACGGGACAGCTTGGAGGGTGAACCCACCAAAACCTAATTTTCCCAGCTGCTGATTTAAATCCTAATGCCATAAATTCATAGTCTGCATTACAGTAATTAGAATTTTAATGAAAATAAAAAAAGAGAAATTTATGCTTTTATGAAACTATACTTGATTTTTCTCCAGATTCTGTGGTTGTTTGTCATCTGAAAATCACCACCTTGAGGTTACAGTTCACCTATTTTTTTTTTCCCGTAACATCACTGGGACCTAGTTTATCACTTCAGCCATTTTTATCCAACTTTGAAATAAATTTCAGAAATTGCCAGAGCTTCTGCCGTCATTAGCCAACAGTTTGTCGTCCTCTCTCTCTCTCTCTCTCTCTCTGAAACTGCTGCTAAATCATTTCAATTCCTATTGTTGGTTCTGTATTTGCTAATCTCGATATTCTTTTTCTTTTTGTACGACAGTCCCTTTTATTCCATTTTTGAATGCAGCCATAGTGTTTCACAGTGGACAAAGTCTTGTAGTGTGTAAAGTGCAGTGGCATTCAGAGTCGCGATGTTTTTGCTTTGACTTCAACAAACCTTTTCTCCACAAAAATGTATGGAACATATCAAAAAAAAGGAAGAAAGAAATACATAAACATCTGGAACAAAATTCTGTACTAAATAGTGAAGAATTTATCAGAATGCCATACGAGAGTGTTTATGAAAATGCAGAGAGGTTATTCAATTAAAAAAAAAAAAAATATGTGTATAATATTTTCAGAATCAAAGTCTATGCATAAACCTCTGCTGATGCAATCTTGTGCAGTCTTCTTTTGTTCATTGAAATAAATTGCTGGAATCATCTCTGTACACCTGTCAGCTTATTTCTCACATCACTACAGTCCACTCTCTTCAGTCTTTCAAATCCAATAAAAATAATCACATTTCCAATACACTGTTTTAATGAAATAAAATCAAACCAAACTACAGTGTTCGGATGAAATAGGGCGACTGTAAAAAGGTGACTGATGCTCCTGTCAGAGGAGACGCTGCAGGGATGAGGTATTGATTTTGTCATCTGGGCCTTCGAAGGAAACGCAATATGAACAAGTCTAATTGAAAATAAATAGAGCATTTGTGTCAGCTACACCTATTTTTTTTTTCCCATCAGCGCGGACATCATACATCATCCTCAGTCACAGGACGCCAAAGTCAAAGCCCCTGATCCAGTTTTTGCTTAGACTGGCCGTGTCGTTGTTGGAAAGGATCTCAAAGAAATATTTTCTTTGTAATGAAAGGTCAACTCAAGACTTGAGACGCCCACTCTGACTCTAATTATGTTAAAAGCAGACCAAACCAGATTAATTCCACTACATCTGAACTGGGGGTGACTGTAACACTGTCAGTATTGAAGTGATGAGCAGTAGTGGTGTGTCCCACACTGTATCAAACACATTTGTATTATGAGCTCACTATAGTTTGTAATGTGCAAGACTGTAACAGACTGAGGTATGAAATGCGTTGTGTATTTTTTTCATCAAACTAATATTTTTGTTCATTCTTTCATGGCTGTAGATGGTTGCACAGCACCAGTAAATTATCTTCTCAACTTAACATTTAACATACAAACTAATATATCTAATATAAACTAATATATCGAGTGCTTTCCATACAGTCAGCTCGAAATACTTATGTTTTACATATTTACAATTGTGACAGACAGATTTAAGACAACAATACCTCTCTTTTGTTCATTTTAGTTAAAGTATAGTGCAGTGGTAACCGAATATAGTGATCACGTCTGTCTGGGTCAAACTGATCACTAAGAGTGAATGATTATTATTTTAAAAAATGTTTTTTATTTTTATTTTTCTTGTGCAGATTACATCTAATTGACTTTTGTATATTTTCTACATGAATATAAAGTAATGGAATGGACAGCTTTGCTATTCAGGGGTCATTACGTGACCGGGCCTTATCAGTCCACTTGACAAAGTCGGCTTCAAAAAAAAAAAAAAAAAATCGACACCACCAAGTTTCACTGCTGCATCTCACTGGCTCGTTTTTGGCAGTTTGTCATAAGATTGGATAAGACTAGACATTTTTCATTAAGAGAAAACGACTTCCCTTTTGATTTCAATGTGCACGCTGCAGCAGCCTCGGGTAGCCAGCTGCAAGCAGACAAGTTATGGCAAGGCAAAGTTTCATGGTGGTAAAGTTTAAAAAAAAAAAGGGGGGGGGGATAGAGTTACTGTGGTTTTTTTTATTTCTTTTTTTAACATGTTAAAAAAATGGTTTTATAACATGTTGTCATGTATGAACAGACCCAAAATGACCATGGTAAGCCTACTTGATTATAATAGGAGAATTATTTAATCAGCATTTGTATAAGAATAATTCTTTCCAAAACTTATTGATCCATATAAGTGGTTAATCACTATAAGCGGTTTCCACTGTAATTTAAGTACTTTTCACCACAAGTGATGGATACATTTCAGTGAGGGACAGATTTCTACAAATGTCCTCACTCTCCTGTGTGGACATGTTTTTTTCCATTTACAGTGATAGTGGCAGCAAATAAAAATATAATGTAAGTAATGAGAGTAAAAATGTGGAGTGACAGAAGACTTGCCAAAATTACAGCATTCACATTAAATTTAGAGTATGCCCATATACATTTGATAATTATGTGTAGTATTTTTAGTTATTTTAGGGAAGCTTTTCTGCTTCTTTATCCTTCTACTCTGTTACATTAATAACTCTAGTCACCAGTTCCTTTGGCCATTCAGATTAATAATAAAAAATATACCCCACAATTAAATTCTGATGTAATATTATAGATTAAGAACAAAGTTTTGACCCCGGGGGGCCAAAATCAGCAACTATCCAGTAGATAAAGTATATAAAATAGTTACAATAAGCTGAATCATTAAAATAATATAATATAATATATATTATACATGAATCTGAAATGAGCCATTCTGCAGTAGTTTTACTTGAGACAGAATATTTCTACACTGTAATATTACTACTTTTACCTCAGTACAAGATCTGATCTTTATCTCCGCAATAAAAAGTCAAGAAAAACAAAGAAATTAAGAGACGCACCTGAAGGACCCACACAGTGAGGCTGCTCTGACAATACATGAACAAAAGTTTAAGATGAACTTCAACACACTGACCACGTGACCACATACAGCACACAGGTTGGACCAGCTCATTTAAAACACTCACCTGTTGCTGAGCTTTCAAAATAAAAGCCGCTGTCCTCTCCAGTTGGTTTCCAGAAGTCCTCGCTGGATGAAAATATCTTTATTTCTTCTTCCTTTCTTCAACCTTCAGCAGTGACAAACTCAGACATACGAACAAGTTTCTCCAGAGGCGATTTGTTCTCTCACAGAAGTCTGCAGCAGGTCGCCATTTTCAAAAAAAAAAAAAAAACTTGCTAACAAGATTCAGACAGTCACAGTTCAGAAGGTCATAACTCCCCATGTTTGGACATTTCACTGTCATAAAACTCTGAAATGTTTTAAATGTAATGTTTAAAGGCCATAACACGCAGACTCGTCGGAGCAGGAAACACACAGGTGAAACAAATGTTACTAATCATGGCTCTGCTACACAACACGGAACCAGAAGGTATTTATGTATGGAGGCCCATTTCCGCCAACGTCATGAGGGAAAAAAAGTTCCTGTAAGTCATTATAATGAGAAACTTTATTGAAACATAAAATAGTTAATATATTAGAATATTATCTCAAAATATTGACTGACATATTTCGGAAGTCAGTTTTTCAAAATAATGTCTTACTTTTCTTAAGAATGTTGAGAATCTTTCTCAATATAATTAGTTAGTACCTCAAAATAATGACTAAAAATAATGACTTATATCAAAATAATGACTTATAATATTAAAATACCTTCTCCAGTAATGAGTTAGTACCTCAAAACTATGAGTTAGTGTTTCAACATAAGGTCTCATTTCATTTATTCTGGGTCATTATTTAAAGAAAGTTTCTCATTATAGTGACTTACAGGATTTTTTTTTTCATCACATTGGCAGAAATGGGCTTCTATACATGCCAATGCCAACTGACCCAAGCATTTACATTATATTTATCCATGTTAAGTTTTGTTTTCTTTAAAATCAAACTGATTGGTCAAAACTTTGCCACTAAGATTTGTCCATACTGCTAAAAATATATTTTTTATGAATCACCTTTTCACTTTTTTTTTCAAATTCAACTTAATTGTTTTGTTTAAAAACATTTGCATTTTAACATATTGACTCTCTCAAACATCTACTCGGCTTCTTCAAATCAAAGTGCATGACCTCATTGTCCTAAATGGCAGCTATGGCCTGGAGTGCAGCTCTTAATTAACAATATTAATTAGGTCTAGATAAATAGTTCTGCTGTAAAAAAATTTTTTTTTTTTAAAAGTACAAGTAGTTGATGCTATTTGAAGCTAGTTCAAGACCACCAGTACACATATTTAGATAGTACCAATGGACAGTTTTTAGTTACCTGTACCTTGAATGTGATGCTGTGGGTTTGGAGCAGTTGAGTGTGGTCTTTCGAGAACGTGTGGATGTATTACATTATTCACCTTAATGGTAACTCAGTGACTCTACAGTCTTGAGTCTGATCCTCACTGATGCCCCGCAGTCCCACTGGCCCCAGTACTTGTGATTTTATTTACTGGACTGTTGACAGAGGTGTCTTACTCTGAGAAAGAAGCTCCATTCTCTGTCTGAGCTAAATCAATATCCCATTATAGTGTTTCAGAGGGAAATGGCTTAGAGGAAAGAAAGAGAAATAACCTCATATATTATGGCAACACCGATCCAGGGATGTGTCTCTCTGCTTCTTTGCTCGGAGGTGAAGTTAGGGTGAAATAGTTGGAAATGAGAACTGTTGAATTTAGAGAATATGGAAGACCCAAACAACAAAGGGAAAATAAATAGTTGATGACTGAAGGGGAAGTCCCTCAAATAATCTGACAGTGCGCTGTTTTAAAGAAAAATCTCTGCTTGATATGAGACACAGAGAGGAGAAGAAGAAGAGACTGTAGAGGGTGATGAAGGAAAAATCCATGCAACACATCTCAATGTTTTTATGAGCGTTTTTTAATTGAAACCAGCTTCACTGATAACAAACATGCAATATCACTGTACAAGCCAACACCACAGATAAGTGTTACTCATTCAAGTCTTGACACATTGTCAAGGATTAGCCAGCAGCACACACACGCACGCACTCACACACACTTTCAGATGTTGTACAGAGATAAACACGCTCTACCTCTTTTGCTCTTTGACGCAGACGGCACACTCACGCACAAACAAACACGCGCTCACATTCACGTATGCACAGTCATATTTACATATCACAGTGAATGATGGGTAAAAACAATGCAGGGGTGGGGTGGGGGGGGGATTACACTGTTCTCCCGGCTCCGACCAGAGATGATGGCAAAGCAGTTCCAGTGATAGCGAGTGTGTGTCTGACTGAGGTGGGATAAGGAGTGAGATGATGACAGTGAGGATGTGAGTAGAAAACGAGACCTTTTTTATCAGCATCCTAAAATCTGCGCGGTAGGCGGCGGGCGTCTTGGATGGGCGCCTCGTAGCATTTAGAGAAACAGGATGAGACTCCTAATATAAAAGAAAACAGGTCTGCGTAGAATAAATCTTTTTTTTTTTTTTTTTACCTCAAATCCACTCAATCTGTGCTACATTTAAATGCATGGTGTAATTACAGTCTCATAAATACAGGGCTTCATGGATTCATAAATAGGTTGGGGGTATTGCTCGGATGATATAACAACTGATACCACTGTCTGCCGATGCACTTTTAGAAATGTAAATCAAAATCCAACAAAAAAACCAAAACCAAATAAACAAAAAAAGGCCACACTACCAAAAAATAAACCTTCAGTTCCAATAAATAAATAAATACTTTAAAACGTCATACAAAATTCTGACATTACCCTTTTTTCCAACATTTAATGGAAGTTCTGTCTACAAATGTAAGATAATAAATATATTTAGTATTTTTAGTAACAGGTTTAAGTGGGTTTATTTGGGATATCTCTTATATCTTTAAGCAAAAACTGGATTATAAACAGTAGGAAAGATCTCTGCAGAAACTCTATTTAATACTGCTCATATCACAATGGTTACGACACGATAAAATACTGCAAATTATCAAAACTGTACAGAAAAACTTACAAGTTTCTTTAAAATACATTTTCACTGTTAGTGTGTGAGATACGAGAGAGCTCGTCTCTGTTTGAGCAGCTGAGCAGCAGCCTGTCCTTCGGGTGGACCGACGACGCGGCGGCCATACAAACAGTCGTTACCAGTCAAAAGGCTCCTCTCTCTCTGCACGCAGCTGATTGTTCTGCCCTCTGCCGCTCTGGTCTGGAGCAGAGCATCGGGCCCCAGGGTCCCTCCGTCTCGTCGGCAGCTCTCCACACCCCTTCCAAAGCTCCTGCTGATGGCTACTACAACTCTACATGGAGCTGAACACTCAGAGTCTAGGAAGAAAGAGGACTGCAGCGGGGCGAGCCAGCCCACGCGTTTCTACTGGAAAGTTCCTCTGGCACAGTACACTCTTCTACTCCAGTTCATAGTTTCAAAAATGGTAGACGATTTTTTTCTTCTTTTCTCTGTCGTGTGTGTGTGGGTTTTTTTAAATGTGTTTCTTAGATATTCCTCTAGCTAATCTACGTCACGGTTACAGGTGTGAGTGTTAGTGGCGCGTCCACCAAGCGTGGGGGTGTTTTGGCTGATTGAGGGCAGTGCCACCCTGGTAGTGTGTGTGTGTGTGTGTGTGTGTGTGTGTGTTTTTAGTGTAGAGGGAGGGCAGGCTGTGGGCCGGCATGTCAGCGGTGGCGATAGTGCCTCATGAGGGGGACGATGCAGGAGGGGGGTCCAGAGAGCTTGAGGAAGGGGTGCTGGAGGAGTTCCTGGGCCGTGGCTCTCTGCGAAGGCTCCCTCACCAACATCAGGTCCAAGAAGGACCGCAGCACTGAGGACACCTGAACACGTGAAGAACGGCTTTAATTGTCAAGTCAAAACTTTTATTTGTCCAATACCAACATGATGAACACTATACCTGCTAATCATCAGCATGTTAACATTGTCATTGTGAGCAGGTTAGCATGCTGACATAAGGATTTAGCTGAAAGATGTGCCTAACTAACTAACAGCCGCATAGCAGAGCTGCTTGCAAGGCTGTAAACTCTGTCTGCTGCCTGCCAGCCATTGTACAGTGACAGAGACACTGGATGTAAATGCTGGTTCACTGTTCAGAGTTCAAAGGTGTATTTATATAAAAACATTAATATGAAAGTCCCAAATAGCGCTTCAGTAAGGAACAACCACTGAGATCTGAGTTTTTTTTAGGGCCGTGCTGATGTTACAATTTGTTAAATACATTTTGAAAACTTTATCTTTTATCAGATTCAGATCAATAAAGCAGCTTTGATGCAGTTTTGTTGCTGATTTCAGTGACGCATACATTAGAAATATCAATTTCAACCTCTGGTTCTGAAATACCAAGTCAATGTGATGAGTTAAGATGAAAAGCTATCATTGAAGGTTTGCTTTAAAATGCATACAGCAGCAGTGAATAAAGTACTTTTGTCTTCACCCTCTTCACTCCTCCACAACAGGTCATGCTGTTAATTGCTGAATTTTATTTTTTACTCCAGGAGGAGTTAGTGCAGTGTATCATGCAGCAGAAATGATCAAGTTTTCATATTCTATTTTTTGGAATGATCCATCAATGAATCTTTTGACTCTTCTCTTCATTACTAGAATCCAGAAAAAACCTCAGTCGAGGGCTTTCTTACCTTGTGCGACTCTTTTAGCCGCGGGGGCAGGTTGTCTCGTATCCTCCTCATGGCCTGCAGAGGGGGTTCGTTGAAGTAAGGGGGTTCTCCGTCCACCATCTCAATCACCATGATGCCTAAAGACCAAATATCCACCTGGACACACAGAAAAACATTCATTCTGTCAGCACAGTAAAACATGGAGTATACAAATAAACTGGGGTGTGTGGTTCTTGGTGTTACTTGGTGTTAATCCGTGTGTGTGTCTTCCTCACCTCAGTCCCATAAGGTAGTCTAGAGATGACCTCTGGAGCCATCCAGTAGGGCGTGCCCACGAGGGACTTCCTCTTGGGCACCTCTTTGGAAACTTGGGCACAGAAGCCAAAGTCTGATAGCTTGATCTGCAAACACACACAAACACCACGCTGCCTTAAGACTGTGTGTGGACATACATTAGAGATGGCACGAGTTCAGAAGCTCTGTGTTTGTCAAGGAGTGCACTGACCCAATGTGATGAAGACCTTTCATGGAAGACACTAATCTCCCGTATTAGTGGTTAATTATCCTTTAATTAATCACGTCTTATCAGCTCATTAGGAGGCATTAGGCAGGATTTAATTACTGGGGCACGAGTGGTAATTGATGATGAGTTTCTGGCACTGGCTGTTGACAAGTGGCAGGAGTGGCATCAATAGAAAAGGTCAGCGAGTGTGAGAGTGTGCGTGTGTTACGCTGAAATCGCCAGTGACAGGAACAAGGGTAGTGGCACTGGTTGTTAATACCTGGGGGATTATTAAGATCCCTATTTAAACAGGGATCTTCTGGTTTAATAACAGTGTGTGGGTGTGAATGAATAATACACACACAGTGAGACATATCCACAGAGACACACACACACACACTCGCATCATGTGCACTTACCCTCTGCCGTCCGCTGGTCAGGAGAATGGAGTCGCTCGCTCTTAATGTCGCTGGTGGATGACGCCTGTGTGCCCTGTGTGTGTGTGCAGGTAGGACAGAGCCCTCAGCACCGACAAACACACTGTAGCAATCTGCTCCTCATTCATCCTATGAGGACACACACACACACACACACACAAATACATTATTATGAAAGTAGAAAAGCAAGTAAGACCATATTTGACATTTTAATATGTAATATGTAATAATAATAGAAAAAAATAACTCGTGAAACTATTTGTAAAACTGCTGAGTTTGAATGTTTGTCTTGTCATTTAGCTTTACATGTAATACATCAGAGACCTTTAAGGTGCAGCACTAAATCTGCCCAAAAACACACAAATGAACTGGGAGAAGACATGAAATGGAAAAATCAGATTGGATGCTTTATAACTTTAAAACCAAACTGGGGGAGGCAAAAGGATAATTTAATTGTGTCGATGATATTCTGAGTTTTTGTAGTCTGTTTATTTGTATACTATATATATTTTTTCTTACCCTAGATTTTATTGTATAACTCTCTTAATAGTTAATAATATCTTTACCTCCATATTAACGTTATTAGCCACTGTCATGTCATCCTAAAAACATTATAAACTATTATTTCGATGGTTTCATTCATTTATTATCTATGTTTATTTTCTTAGCTTCCTGCAGTATGGAGTTTATTGTAATCTTTTTTTTTTCTCTTTATTGTCATTTCCTGTACAGAGTTTGGTTTACTCCGGTGCATTGTGGGAAAGATAAGACAGCTGGCTGTGAGAGAGGGATATCAGATTATTTCTTTTATAAAGTAAAGAAAAATATTAATTTTTTATTAAATTTGTGTTTCTAAATTTACACTGATTTCCAAAGAAAATACAACAAAGAGAGCTAATACATAAAAAAGTATGTTTAAATATTTCAAATAATAAGACTTTTTTGCTGGTAGAAATAACTGTTGTTCTTCAGGCCGCAGCACAGCACATCTGACTTCAGACTGTCTTGCTGAGGAGATTACAGCTCAACACAACGAAGATGGAGCAGAAATCCGGTTTGAAAATATTCCCTTGTAGCCCACAGCGGCTGTAGCTGTGATGTGCAGAGCGGGCAGGAGGGTCCCATATGGAGAGACGGGGCGATGCAGTGCATCTGACTGAACTCACACAGAAACTCGTAGCTCCACTGAACATTAACATCTAGACCCAGCTGGCCAGGCCGTGCTGTGTGTTTATGAGTGTGTGTGCACTCTGAGCTGCCATCACTTACAGTACATGTGCAGAAATAGAGATACGCTCATTTACAGGAATAAACCAAGGAAACATCCATGTAGTCTAAGTGCATATAAAGCACACCGACACACACACTCGGTCACACATGCTCTCTTTAACGACACACACACCTCTTCATCTTATCGCTCAGTCTAAAAGATCCCACTAATACTCACGAACTTGCATTATGAGAAACAACCCCCAGACCACACACACACACACACACACACACACAAAAGACACACAAACTGCAGATAGCAGCAGATTTTATTGTCACACATGTATGCATTTACAATCACAAGAGATAAATGAGCCTTCTGCTAATAGGAAAACAACTGGCTAACTCAAAGTGAGTGGGATGGAGATGTGAACGCAGGAACAATTCCACCTTCTTTCTGTCCCCTGTTACACACACACACACACACAGAGGAACAAACACACACAACTGAGCGGATACAGGATCACTGAAATAGAAAATTATTTCAAACACAAAGTGAAAAACAATTTTAATGAGCCTGTAAAGGTTGCCAAGGGGAGGAGAATTACACACGTACCTACGCACACACAAATGTGCAGGCATTCATCCACACACACACCAACACATCAGCAAGCATAAATACATATGCACTTACACTGGATAAAATCTGATGTAAGTGCAGCTCATTAACAAACTGTAAGGTATAATTGAAATGTGAACGTGATTGAAATAGTTCAGAAACAGGAGTGCTGTTCTACCACCGCTGACTCTCCTGCATATGTTAGCTGTGTGTGTGTGTCTGTGTTCATGTATCTTGGTGTGTGTGTGTGTTTGCTACTAAAAACCCAGCGACCTGATGAGGCTTGCACAACGCAAGGCAGGCAGCAGTTATTTCTGAATAAAAGGCTTAACAAAAATAGCACAAAGCTTTCACCTGGATTGAGATTACCCCACTATTTCCCTTATGTTATATACGCATATTATATGTGTGTGTGTGTGTGTGTGTGTGTGTGTATATATATATATATATATGCCTAATAACTAAGTCAAGCGGTCAATTTGTATAGTCAATGACCAAACTAAATTTAAGAAATTTAATTACATATAGCTTCCGAGATTTGAGAAGAGAAGAGAATTGAGGAGAAGACAAAAAACACTTAAAATTCAACAAACTCGTGAAAAAGAGAAAAGGGGAGAGTTGAAAGAGAAAATGTGTGTGCCCAATAATATCCTCTTTACTGAGATTTCCATTAGGACTTCTAAAAGCACTGGCGTGCACACTGAAACTCTCTCTCACAGACACACACACACACACACACACACGTTGAACACACACACAGGCAAACATCTGTGTGGGAGACTGTTCTCAAAATACTTCACGGTTGCAGCGGTGCTCAGCCTCACTAAAGCGTGTTATTAGCATCCGACACCGCACAGCGCTAATGCTGACACTCCACGCAAATGACTGTAATTAAACACCAAGCACAAAGTAAGCTTAAAACAATGAGGCGGCAGCTTAGAAACACGACTCAACAACAGAGAAGCAATTAGGAAAAGTTGGAGGACAATAATCCTAAAACTATCAAACGCAGGGCTGGATTACAGCCCATCTGCTGGTTTCTCCTGGTCATCTTGTAAAATCATCCATCTTTCTCTCTGATGTGCAGAGGAAATGAAATGAACGTGTAACTTGCTGGTTACAGGTTAATACGTCACCAGAAAATCACACATAGTATTCAGACAGAGATTTCAAATAAACATAGAAGAGCCTTCTGCCATATGGTCGCCTCCTCCATCTATCTCAGCATTTAAATACCACTCAAGCCAAGTCATTCAGCACAACTGACACCAACACACACACAAATGACACACAGGAATATTTTTGATTTGTTTTTTTTAATTCTGTTCTTTTAGCTCTTATAACCCTTTTCAGTCCTTATTCATACAGTTTGTGCAACAGCTGGAATAGTATGTCACAGCAGCTGGTTAGCGTAGCTTATCACAAAGACTGGAAACAGGGGGAAACGGCTAGCCTGACTCCAAAACAACAAAATCCACCTACCAACATGTCTAAAGCTCATTAAGAAACACATTACACTTTTATTTGTTTCAATGGACGAGAGTGGTAGCGGTCCTCCCATCCACATCACACAAACTAAGTGACTAATATTATAATATTTTTTTTCAAAAGGTCAAACTATCCTTTAAATTGATGCTGGTACTCTGGCATCCCTGAGCTGACTTGAAGTTATTTCCAAAATGATTTAAGGATCTTACTAATAACATTTAAAAAGCACAGAGGGTATTTTAACTCCATGCAGTATGTGTGCATTAAGCAGACAAAAATTTTATCCTTATATAAAATTCATTTTAATCGGTTGTGTCAGAGTGTTTGGACTTTGGTATATCTACTTGCGGGCGTAGACTTTATTTAAAAATGCATTGTGATGGCTGTCTTGTGAGTCTTATGACTCAGTTTGACTATTTCCACATCCACTTCAGGGCTGTTTCTGGTACACTTCAGTATCTTCTACAGTATTTCTATTTTTGAGAGAGGTTACCTGGTGTGAGTCACGATGTCAGTGAGTGCCCCACCCTCGAGAAACTCCATGACAACCCACAGCTCGTCTCCCACCAGGTAGCTGTTGTACATGTCGACCACGTTCTCGTGATGGTAGTCCCTCATGATCACCACCTACAACAGAGAGAGGGAGAGACAGACAGAGATAGGGAAGGACATTACTTTGGTTATATAGTTTCTTATTCTTTTTTTATGGAATGACGAAGAACTATCACAAACCTTGACCTATAAATTATACACTCTGGTATCAAAAACATTGTAAACATACATTGTTGTATCATATTTGTATCAGTACATAAAATCAAATGTATGTTTAATATGTTGACAAGAAATATTCTACTGTTTAAATAATTTATTACATTTGTCATTTCAATGAATATTTATTAATTTAACTTTCCTTTGTCTAATGTGAACACGTTCTGGAGGCTTAACTATAAAAGGGTTACATTCAGAAATTAATGGGATTACACAAAGCAAATTAGTTCCCAACTGAACACCCACTGCTTCACATCTGTGTACTCACATGCTAACATACATGCATGCTTTCTCTCTCTCTCCCTCTTGCTCTCTCCTACAGACACACACACACACACACACACAAATACCAATCAGTGCAATATTGCTTGATAAAGGAAATCCAAGGTTGGCCCGTCACTTGATTCACATTTTTCTGCTAAACAAGCAATCATGAAGTTTTTCTGCAAATGTGATTTATTTCAGGGCAAGTGCAAATGATACGGAGCTCATTTTTCAATAGTTAGCGCCCGTGAATAGAAACAGCCATGAATAAATTTCTTGCCGAGGGTTTTTTCGGCAAGAACACTACTTAATTTTTAGTAAAGAAATTAAATTACAGATGTAAAAATGTGCTAGTGGTTTTATTGCCTTGCATATATGTCAGGCTAATGGAGACAAACTGAACTTGTTCTTTTCCTTAAGGAGCAAGCAACTGGTTTACCGTGGGGTGGTTAGATTTATTTTCATCTATTTGACACAATGAGCCATGTTTATGATGCTATTTAGACCAGTTTCATCTCTGCTGCTGCTTCTTTGAGCGATCAGTGACAAATGTTCTGATCTTGCATGTTGGGGGTGGGCATGATGTTCTTTATTAGTGTGGGTCAAAGTGACCTACAGCAGCAAAACAACATCCAACATCGAGCCTCCAAAATTAAATACTCTTCTCATTCTCACATGCAAACCATACTAAACCAGAACGACAGTGATTGTGTAGTTTTATACACTAATGACACCCGGGGGTGTTAGTCAGTGTTAAAATGTACTGCTTTAGGTGTGAGCATGCTCGAGAGAAGTGTACTGCAGTTATGCCCCATCTCTGTCAGTCTTTCACACCTCATTAAAGAGCAGCTCTCTCCTCTGCTGCTTCCTTAGGTCCATCTTCTTCACAGCCACCTGCTTGCCGCTGTGTTTCTCGCTGGCGATGCACACAATGCCCGTGGAGCCCTCGCCGATTTTGATAAAGCTGTCTAGGTATTCCCGTGGGTCGCCTGTCAGCAAACACAAGCATGGCTTGATTCTGAAGCGACACTAGGAGCAGAAATGTTCATGTTAATTTTCTACTGTCCGTTTCTTACCTGGGTTGACGACCAGTTGAAGCGCAGCTCTGAACTGCTCGTGGGAGACTCTGGAGGGCTGAGTGTCAGAGCTGGAACCCCAAGAGGGAGGCGGGTAAGCCCCCGGGGGGATGTAGGGTGACGAAGGCTGTGAGTAGGCCCCCTGTGTTTAAAACAGTACATACAGAGTGATGCTGAGAGGCTACATTTAACTAAACTACAGTGACTTTCAAAGATGACACAAAATTAATTATTCCTGTCATAATCTATAGCACAGTCACGGATGTTCTCTGAAAACCACACACCTCCAGAACATCAGCTTTTTCACAGCTGCTTTCAGCTTTGCTACAAAGCATTTTTCAGACAATTCATTGGGGTTTTATATAGTTCATTTAGCTTTTCTCTACTCATTATAGAATACCTAGTATTTCAGTTTGGCAAAAAAACATTTAATCTGGAGATACATGGTTTTTCCTGGACAGTGAGAAACTGATGAAATGTTTGCAAACAGGAAACAATCAGTTTAATATGGACTTATCAAATTCAAATGACATTAAATTAATAATAGTTTTTTCTGCATCGGCCCTAAAATACCAAACTGTAGCATCTGTCAACACTGTTCATCAATCACGTGAGTGAACATACTTTACCTGGGGGGTGTATGGTGGGCTGGGCTGGGAGGGAGGGTGGTGGTAGGGTGAAGGTTTGTAATGGTGAAAGACAGGAGGGTAGGGCAGGTGTGCTGGGGGGTAGCCGGGCGGCTTGGTGTGGCTCTGAGGCTGCTTAAGAGGGCCTCTGGGGTAGGTGTCACCGCCAGTGACCTGTGGACTGCCGTCACGTAACGGACGCTCGTAGTCACCCTGGACAAGAGACCACAAGGACGCAAGTTTTGCTTTTTTTTTACTGAAGGATGACAACATTTAAAGGATCTTCACAGTCATACAGCGTCTGCGACTTGTTACTGTGTTGGATGGATCAATGTAAATGAATGACAACACACTCTCTCCACAGTAAAACACCAGCTCTTCTTTCAGGTATGTCTGCAGGTACGTTAGCCCTCCACAGAGCCAACAGAGGAAATTTAGTCCACAGCGCAGGAACCACACTTAATCATTACCACCCCACAATGTTCCTCAACCACTCCATTTATCAACCGAGAGCCCAGGGAGCATTCAGATCTGGGACACACCTCATCCTCAAGATCCTAGAAGCACCCGGGTCTCCGTTAAAGTCGGCAGAGGAGCATGAATGCTAGAGCTTAACTCAGAGAGACCTATTAAAAGCTCAGTTGTATGACTCAGCTGAACTGGTCTGACTCATAATAGGCCTGCTGTATACACGCACACAAACCTTGAGGAGAATCTCAAACCAAAAATGACCACACCGGTAGTGATTTCATAACTCAACAAAGGGAAAATTGGTGCTATTCAATACTGGCATGTTCATGGTAAAATATAAGGATGGCACTAGAAAAAAAAAATAGAAATTTACCTGACTTGGTTAAAGTGATTAAATTAATACTGCATGTTCAGCTGCAGTCACATTAAAACAGAGCAGCAGAGGAATGAAAGAGCTACAACATGCATATGAAGTAGGTCATTTTTTTTATCTACCGATGTCAAAAGAAAAAGAAAGTGTTATGCCTCTTGGACTATACAGAATATACAGAACAAACTGTCCAGAACAAAAGTGGATCAAGGTGCCTCCATCCTGCGGAGATTAAATTAAATTACCTTTGCCACACCTCCAAAGAGTGCTCTACACCAGCCTGATTTTTTTTTTTTGCTCATAAATTCTCAAGAGACTGTGGGGATAATAAAAAATGCCCCCTCTTTCTCTTTTCTTTTATTTTTTTCTCTCTCTGTGCGTGTCGTTCTTTCTCTTTATACTTACACAAAGAGACACGCACACATGTATGGATGGACAGGGCAGGAGCCCTGATGTGTTGGGATGGTGTATAATTACATGGTGTGAACTCTTTTAATCAATCACTCTCAGGCAGGTGTAAGGGGGGTGGGTGGGGGTGCTGCTGGGACAGCCCAGTCTCACCCCCCCCATACTTGGCCGGCTGGCTGGCTGGCTGTCAGCCAAGGGTCTCCTGATCCATGTTGGTTAAACGCGCATTAATCTGAGTTTGGCAGGGTAATCAACAACCTAACTCAACTGTGAAATTGAATTCCGTGGTGGAACATCGTTCGGCCAGTTTTATGCTAAGGCTGCAGAAAGGGAAAGTGCCGCAACATCAATTTGTCACCGGGAGCTGCGGCACTGAGCTTGCATTCCCCACAAAACACAGAGAGAGAGGTGTGTGTGTGTGTTTGTATCTTTGTGTGTGGCCAAGTCTCTGTGCTGTCTACTGTTACATCCCCACTGGCTCCCAACAACAGAAAGAGAAAAAGAAGGATTTACTTCAGTGGTGTGAGTAGGTTGAATGAGGGAAAGAGAAGAAAAGGTAGAGAATGAGAAAGGAGAGAGAGGGGTGGGTTTGTTACAAGGTCCATGAGCCGCGAAGAATAGTGATTCTTAAGCTGCCAGATGACTCCTTGTTTTTTTTTTTCTTTTCTTCTTCTTACCGTTGCTGCAAAATCTCCACACATCACAAAGCAAATTAGCGTGCATTGCTTCCACAGCCAGCTCTTCTCTATGATCTATCTTTAATTTAAGATTTGGCAAAAGAATATAGAAAACATCAAATCAAATATTAACAATACACCAAATGTAGTCTCATGGTGTTCATATCTTTCATCATTCTTAGCTTTTTGGATCAATATACAAGCCGTGCTAAGTCTTAAACCTTTACATTCCCTACACATACAGTACTTTTTCAGGAAAGCGAATGTGCCTCCTCAAGCACGACGACTAACTGGAAATAATAAACAATATGTAAAGAAAAAATGACCTTCTCCTCCATCACTTCCAAACCTGCTACTCTTGCATTCTCCGTGGCTGTTTTTTTTTCTACGAGTGGCTATTTACTGAAGCATGCAGGTTAAATGGTTTTTCATCAAGGCACCCTGGGATCTACATCAGCAAACCCAGTTTTCCTCTCAGGTCCTGCGCTAGCTGTGTGTGAGAGAGGGATGGTGGAGAGCTGTGATGGCGGTACACACACCTGAAAAAATGGGCCTAATGGGGAACTGAAATCTTTGAAGAATGATACAAAGAACATCTTATAAAATGACCTTTTTTGTGACTCTTTTTGTGACTTACCCCTGCTGTTGCGTTGATGAGCAACATATTCCCCCCCTACTACTGTTTAAGCTAATTTAATAGCTTCTACTATAGCAAATGCAGTCCTGTGTGATAATATTGGTATAAAAGAATCACAGCGAGTAACTGGAAACATGTGGTTACATTACATAGGTCCTAATGCATGGAGGGTTTGTTTGCTCTTGAGTCTCCGCATAGGAGAATATTAGTCTCTATCACTGGTCCACTGGAGCACATCACAGGCGGCACTGTGTTCGCAAAGAGCCAACATACATACAGTCAAGTATTTCATACCCGATGCTAGCTGTAAAATATGACATCAATATCAAGCCAAGTTGCTTTTACTGACAATCAAATCTGTAATTTTGCATTTACTGTTTTTTTCACACAATATTTTATTGGCCATCTACACAGTATAATTTGATGCTAAATGTAAATTAAAAATCATATATGCTAATTGATTTTTTATTATTTTGTTATTTGTCAATAAAAAAAAAGGAATTTTTTGGCAATTATTTCATGGTTCAGGCTTTACAGGGTTCAATGATGTATGCAGCTGTTTAAGATTCATATCTGTACCTAGTTTTTTCACACTTGAAGTAAACTCTCAGCATCATTTGCAAATACAACATTCCACTTTTATGCAGATGACACACATCTGTGTAAATGTCTGTCGAACAGATTGACCTAACCTGAAACTCCCCCGCTAGATCTATTTGCCACTGAGTAAGCAACTGTCTTTGTCCTTTTTGATCAACCAAGGTAATACTTGTGGTATTGGGTATTAGCATGGTGAGATAGAGGTGTCAAGATTGTTGCCTTTATTTGATTTTTAATAGCTGGAGGGAGATAGAGCTGTATGACGTCTAACAAAAGTTGACTGGTTTTAACCTGGAGGCTACTGGGGTGCTCTAATCATGGTATAATTCCTCCTGTTTAAGCTTGCTTTTAACATTATTATCATAATTTCTTGCTCATGACACCTTAGGAACATCATGCACCAGAAATTTAAGTCCCTATTTTCTTGTAAATTACTCTTAAATTGGTACTTTTGTGACTAGAATTCTATTCTTTTTTTTACTTGCACTTTCTCACATTCTTTGCTGTTTCTTTAACTTTCATGTTCATATCATTTGAACTCAGTAAAATCATAATTAATATCAAAATGTTACCATTTATTAGCTCTGGTTTCTCTGCTCTGGTTTAGTCATGTCTACTTTGATTTTACCCTGTTATGAAACCTCAACTTTCTTTTCCCCTTTCTTCCTGCTATGTCACTGCTTCTCACGTCTTCTTTTAGTCTCTACATTCCTTTGTGCCTCTCTTTGTCCGGTCTCTGTAACTCTTCTGTAATTCAGAGCTCTCCGGTCGATGGTCAGCACAATCATTAATTGATCTGTGTGCGGAGAAAGTGGCTACTGAAGAGGGGTAATTCTGTATGTGCCAGCGCCTGCCTCTGTCGGGGAAGAGTAGATTAACAGTTGACACCATCTATCTGGCAGGAAGGCCAGAAAGAAAATGCATAGCGTGAGAATGAGAGAGAGAGACTTAGAAACCGAGAGAAAAAACTGCAGGTGGATGGGAGGTGGGACTAAATGTGGGGATACATCTGTGTAATTTTCTCTGAAATGTTTCTACAGGCTTGTTAGGGGTGTGTGGATTGCTGTGCGGAGACATGTTTCCTGGAGAGCCGCTGTAACCATTTGGTAGCTTACACAATATGCTCTGCAGTTTGAGTAAACACTGTCAAAATAATTGTCTTCACGGATAAATAGATTAGTATAAATTATTACTAGTATGTATAGTTTTTGTGTGTGGTGTTGTTACCTTGGCTAGGGTCTGTGAGTTAGCGAAACTCTCCGAGAGGCGAGGGTAGGTATAGGAGCTGTATGGGTGGGCCTGTGGAGGGTTCTTGAAAGCCCCGCTGGCTGCGTAGGGGATGTTTGGCTCCTGCAGCCCAGAACCTGACCGAGATCGCTGCCTTATAGCCGGTGTGGGGCTGGTCTGTGTCACGTAGGAACTCTTGGGTCGCTTATCGTACTCGTCCCGCAGGCCGCCGTAGCTCCACTCGCTGTCTGGGTAGTTGATCTGCTCGCTGTGTAGTGAGGCACGAGACGGCGTGCCTACCGAAGTGTCCCTGTAGTCCTGACTGGACGAGCCACCCACGGACGCCCGATAGTAGCCGCTGGAGCCCACCCCACTCCCCACCGTGGAAGCCACTTCATCTGCTGAGCGCCCTTTGCTCTCCAGGTAGGTGTGGTAGTCTGGGGGAAGCTTGCCATAGTCTGATTTTTGGGGCATGGCGTCTGGGTAGAAGGGGCTGCGTATGGGGTGTGAGTGACCATTCTGCTTGGTGAATCGATAGTGTCTCCCAACCGCCCAGTCGCCATCTATGGAGAAGCCTGGCCTGCTGGGATCGAGAGAGAAGTCCCTGCTGGAGGTGTCTAGGTCACAGGAATAGCGGGAGTAGTAATGGTTGAATCCGTTCTCCTCCGGGGCGTTGGGATGACCACTGCTGGAGGGTTTGGAGCTGCTTCCAGCCTGATGGGGGCCTGGAGGGCTCTCTTTACGCAGGGAGTTGGAGCGCGTTACTGAGATGTTGTCAAACTCCTCCAGCAGGCCATTGATGGACGCATCTTTGGGCGGCCGGTTCCCTCGAACAATGGTCTATGAGAAGAACAAACACATTTATACTTAACATACAAGAGAGTCTGCTGCCTGTGAGTGTGATGGAGTTAGCCCTGATACTTTGGGTTGCAGTACATTCAATTTCAGTTAAATCATTCCTGGCTGAAAACTGAATGAGATGAATTGAAATTCCTGTTTGATTGACATCAGTTAACTCCACATCAATTTTTCAGGCTGGAATTTCAATTCATGTGTATCAGGGCTTTGCGACAAGTATGAAATTAATCATCACTTGCAATAAATGGACGCCGGTATTGGTCAACTGAAAGAACGCAGGCATCAGTCTACACAACCACTAGTTGTTGTGAGTTGGGATGCAGCTAAAAAATGCATGGAGATAAATGGCGGGATACCTCAGATGCTAAGAGGAAACCAGTGGTGGATTGAAAGGAGCTAATTCCTGCCCCATTTCCCTCGTAACAGATTAGCTTCATTTTCAGTGGGCTGATCAGGATACATTAATAGTCGTGATGTTTGGTTTAGCGCTCGTGAGGTGCGTGAGCACGCTGGCATGCGCTTATACACACAAAAATGAAGAGGGAGCGAGGAGGAGAGAGAGGGAGAGAGCGAACACACATGCTCACATCTGCTTCAAAGCAAAGGCAGCTTAAACATCAGGGGTGCTGCTTATCCCCTCCTACCTTGTGATAAGCCCTTTACACGGATGTGTCGTGAGTCACGGGGAGCTGGTGCTACAGCAGCACTCACTGAACTACACTCTGTGCACGGGCACGATGTGTGTGCACGTATGCTGTTTTTGTGGTACGGACCGTGAGGATCACCTCCATACAGTAAAAATCATGAGTGACGGCAAAAGCCAAACACACAGCTCTTATCTGCCTGTCTCTCTACTGCTTGGATATTGCATGAAACATGCATTAGAACAATGGAAACATGTTTCGTGACTGCTGAGTGCTGAGAGGAGGCCGAGCTGTGAGGATTATTTGAATTTCAAACTCTTACATAATCTATCTGAGAGCTCTCTGTGATGATCAAACAAAACTGCTAGATTTTATTTCTGTGTATCTGACCGTGTTTCAGGGGTGTTTTCCTTCCTCAAGTATCAAATCCATCCAGTCAACATCTTTTTACTTGCTATATTTTGCACAATCCACAGTCTCCCTTGTGTGCTTTTACGTCACTACTTTCTATTCTTCTCTTTGCTTTTACCTGGATTAACATGCTTGGTGTACTTCATGAAGGTGTCCATCATACTTTAGGCATTTAGTGTATTTGCACCTCGATGTTTTTATGGTCTCAGTCAGTTCTCAGCTCCCTATCCACAAAAATTACCCGCCCACCTGTCAGCATTAACTCATGTGGATTTAGCTAAATTAGCTAACTGTAACCCAGCATGTCTGTTCCACAGGGGCAGCTGTTTAATTTCCACTGGGACAGTCCAAGCTAAAAATTGCTAGTTCAGTCAACAACGGATTCAATAAATGATCAAATGTACTGGCACAAAAGCTTTATTTTACTGATGTATGTTTGCTGAATGTTTCAAAGTTTCTCTGTTCTTTTGTACTCAGAATGTTTCTGAGTAATGGAACTTGTGTGTTTGTGTGATTCTTATCAATTAATCACTTTAAATCTCATGTTAATTTTGAGAAGGCTTACGATAGTGAAGCCATTGTATCATTCACATGTCTACATGTTAGTTTTTTCCACCTCTGATGGTGTTTGCTGAACTCTGACGGTGTCACATCAGCAAGTTCTCTGACACGCTTTGACAGCGCTCATGCCTCGCTGTCTGTCACATAACTGTCATACCTGTCTCCACTGTAGTTTGTCCATGTCACATGTACTGAGTCTCAGAAAAGCTGGGATAATCATCAGCTCTTAACAACACTGTGCTGACACAGGAAAACATTCAGAGTCCTTCACTTAGCGACTGTCACTGCAAACGCACTTCCTTCCTCTCATCCCTCAACAGAGGCGTTGACTGAGCACTCTTCAGTTAAATCAAATCTATTTGCTGCCTGATTGTTCCACATTGTTTCACATTTGCAGCCATGCTAGCGATGCATGGCTCTAAGGATGGGAATGTTGGCTTCTTGGTCTACTACCATATTTATATATGAAATATTTCAATACATATCAAATGGATTACCAGAAAATTCAGTTCAGACATTCATCATCTCCAGAGGATGCATCCCAATGTCTTTGGTGATCTCTTGACTTTTCTTCTAGTGCAATACTAAAGTTGACATTTGTGGTTGGATGGATGTCTGTTAAATTTGCTCCATATATTCATTCAGCATAAATTAAATATTATTAAATTAAATAAAAACGACTCTGGCTATTACCTGACTTTCATATGGCACCATCATCTATTTGCCTAATACTTTGGCTATGACCTGCAAACAAATTACATTCTCATAAGCTAATTTTATTGTGTTACATATATCATTTTACTTCCAAGTAAAGTATGTACAAAAAGAACAGTATATTCTGATGAAATTTGCAGAATTTACTGTAAAAGTATTAATCTAACTGCTTTTAGTGATTAATTTGTTGCTATTATGCCCATAGTTTGTTGACATACCTGTATTTTTTTTCCAAAGTGGGACATATTATCAGTGTCAGAAATTCCTAATAGGCCAGAAGCTGAAGCTGTTTTTTTCCACTCGGCTGCTTGAAATTGTGGTTTAAACAATGTGGCATAAACGCGGCTTATGGCTGTGGATCTGTTCACACTTGCTTGCTTGAAAAGAATACTGAAAAAGTCAGCAAGCTAGACAGAACAAGCTAATGGTAGCAATTTAAATTAATCATGGGGGTTGCTATAGTTACTCATCTTTTACTTCTTATTTCAACTTATAATTTCCTTCCTAACTTTTTTTTTCTTTTCTGACTCGTGCCTGCTAGTTTTCTTTTTTCCCCTTTTTCTAAATAACTGAATGTGGTTGTTTCAGGCTCAAATAAAGCCACTGCACGTGCCTTGAGTATCATCAGTTATTTCACACATCATCTCTCCTTTCTCTTTTGTTACTTGGTATACCTCCCCTCTCCCTCTTTAACACTCCAGTTGTTCTCTGAGCTATAGGCTGTTTGGTGCCGTGACCTGGAACCCAAGGTGAAATGGCCTATAAAAACAGTGAGTAAAGTCTAGCTGAGAGGCCGAGGCTGCAGGACGGATGGTCTTTTAAACAGGTCGGTGAGTGGAAATCTATCATGCTTTGGACAGATGTTGCAGTGCACGGAGCAGGCTTGGGCTGACATAAAAAATCACAAGTCATGCTCATGAAAAAAAAAGTCAAGTTTGCTCCTATTAAGGCTGTTGGCCAATGCAAAAAAAATCCTTCTGCAAATAGATATTGCTGGTATTGTCAGAAGCATTGTTCTCACACTAAACTGCGCTGTGAATCTGTGAATGGCGTGCTTTGTGTGAAACCTAAAATGAGGCCAAGTCACGTCGTGTTACGCTATGTGGATGTTGGTGATTCAGAGCTAATTCAATTGGCATACAACAGTAGGGAGTGTCAGTTATCCAATAAAACATCATCATCCCCATTTGGTTCATAATCAATAAGACTGTGTCAAGGAGGGTGACAGGTACGGGGGGACAGAGAGAGTCGGGGAAAACAAGGCGGCGAATGAAACCCGAGGAGGTTATGAGAGTGCAGAGGGGAGAGGGAGACAAGGTTAATTGTGTGCCAAATCTATGTCAAGCTGGTCGGCATCAAGCCTGAAAATCTTTCCATTAATTTGAATTAGGGGCTGATACTGGCTTCCCTAGCACCCCCCCTCATCCTTACAGCTCTGCGAGCTCATGCATGGCGGGTCGTGTTCATGGCGGCTGTGACAGCAGCCATATTTCACCGGCGTGCTGGCGGCTTGGCCTGTCCTTTAGTGATAAGCTGTAATAGATCTACTCTCCCCACTCACCGGCCTGTACGGCCTGTTCAAGGTAAGCACAGGCGAAAGGAAGGGGAGAGGAGGAGGGGAGGGAGAGGAGAAGAGGAGAGGGGGAAGATGATGGAGGCAAATAAAGAGCATGTGTGGGAGGAGTGATGGAAAACAAACTAGGCGGGATGATACAAAACTCGCAAAAGGATGGCAGAATAAGAAATTCTGAAAAGTAGCTGTGAGGGAAGAGGAAGAGGAACTGCAGATAGAAAAGGATGGAGAAGGGGTGACGAAGGGAGGGAGGGAGGGAAGGAGGAAGGGAGGAAGTGTCGTAGACAGGGAGCCATGAAAAATGAGGCTCATTGGGAGATAAGGGGGGATTAACCTTGCTGGTAATGAAGGGAGGGTGTGATGGGAGGAGAGAGGGAGGAAGAGAGGGAGAGATAATTAATGAGCTTGCCCTTCCTGTGACTCCTAGCTAGAACCCTGGTTTGGAGGCTGCGCTTCAGTGGCCAGCGGGGTCCCGGGACAACTGAGGGGCCGGAGGAGGAAGGCGGAGGAGGAGCTGCTCCTCTGCTGCAAGGCTCCTCTGCACTGCTGTTTCATTTTCATTTTGCTTCTGAAACTCCCTTTTAGCGAGGAATCCGCCGCAAATTAAACAACTTCACCGCACTTAAAAGCAGACGTTTTCATGTCTGTTAGGTGAAATTTGCTGATTTGCACATTTTAACTGAAACGCTCAGTTATAGGTTAAGAAAGTTTTATGGCTCTTAGGCTTATGCTCGCTCTGAACCAGTTCGTAGGATGTGTTGTCTAACCTTTACTCTAGGTCAAACGTGTGTACACTTGTTCCGAACGGCCACACTTGAAGGCGGCGTGAAAAGGACGCGGTATGGGTTAAATATGTGGAAGCACATTTTCAGACAGTCACACAGAAATCGTTTGTGTGAAGACTGTAAAAAGAGAGTTGGAGAGAGAGGTTCAAACCGTGGCTCCTTTCTAACCTCTGCACAGCTGGCGAATCACGACATGGTTGAAAAGTGAGAGGCTCTCTGAAGCTATTCAACCTCTTCTATTCTCTTTTTATTTACATTTTTTTTAGATATCTGGTCAATAATATGTAATATGTTCTTCAACACCAGAGAGCCCTGTTTTGAAGAAAATTAGTTATTTGGTACAGATACACACATACAAAAGGGTCAAAACTAGAACTGCAACTAAAAGAGAGAGTTTCATCATTGATTCATTTGTTGATTGTATACTATACATCCTGACACATTTAAAAAGACACACATGTGCACAACGACACAGGCAGATGTGTACCTCCTCCCATTCATGAGTCTTTAGTCACACATGAAGGCTCATCACCTACCAGACCCCCACTCTCTCATTCTGCCTCACACACACGCACACAAACACACACACACACACACACATATAAACACACACTGCAGAACATCGCCTACTCAACACACCCACTCTCAACTCTCAGTCCTGCCAGAACCACATAGAAATGATGTGTTGTTTTGTTTTTGTTGTTTTACTGGGACACGCTTGCTCACATGCTGTGATATTATTGTACTTAGCAAAACAGATATTTCTCTCCCTTCGTCCACATGGCACTGTTCTCCATCTCTCTCTCTCTCTCACTCTCTTTTTTGTGTTAAATCAGGCACCCTCTCTACTCTGTGAGTCTCTCTGTCACGACTCACACTGCAGGCGTGGGTATTTGCACACACACACAAAAAAATAATAATAATAATAATAAAATAATAATCACACTTTACACACTTCTACTACTGCCGCCATTGCACCGCTGCTCCTGGAGCGCAGCATCCTTCTGTGACCGATTCGTGAAAAGAAGCTTATTCACGGCCGTCTGAGAAAGATAACATCGGAGAGCCCCTTGAGACAGCAGACAAAGAGATGACTCACAACTCTCCTTTGAATGTCTCTTTAAGGGCCAAACTTGACCTGCAGTGCTGATTAATGAAAGCTCAGACACAGCAACTACCACGGCTGGTGCATAAACAAAGGGTGAAGATATCACTCGACCACAAAAGGCAAACATCCATCACTCACGGAGCGATAAAAATAGCTGGGAGTACTGTCACTGTTCTGTATCGGCCTCTTTGATGTGGGCGATAATGTACGAGACGAGGGCTCGTAACTTTAACAACGACGCGTGAATCAAAGAGCAAACATGACGTGGATTTAAATAGACAATCTCAAACGATTCAGGTAAGCAGCAAGATGAAGGTGGGTTTATTTTATCCTGTAGCTCTATCTGCTGGAGGGAAGGAGTAAAAGCAACAAACTGGTTGAGCTAAAACGTCATTAATCCACGACTACTGTTTATTTGATTTAGTGCTTAAAAACAGGAAGCCCCCTTTCACCACTGTAGTCAGTACAATGAATTCAAAATAATGTCTTTTTTAAGTAAGCTGATCAAACTTTGATTTAAATGAGAATTTGCAAATATTTTTTCAATATATTATTCAACATTTAACTGTACTTCTGATAGAGGGATGGTACATCACAATTTAAATGAACTTATGTGTTAATATAAAAATATCAGCGGGGGGGTTACCTAATCTAAATAAGTTTTAGAGGGAGACTGAATGGATCCAGCATGGAAACACATAATATGAAATTCTTGTCCTTATTATTCTCGAAATTGTTTTTTAGGCAAACAAACATGTACAAATACCTCTGTGGAGACTCTAAGATCATATATACATATATACACATACATATACATATATATACATATATACATATATACATATATACACATATATATATATATATATACATATATATATATATATACACACATATATATATATATATATATATATATATATATATATATATATATATACACACACGCAAGTAAATAGTACATTTGTTAGGGACTAATTAAAGATCCTTTAAAATAAAAAATGTGAGTTGAAAGTAAAAAAGAAAAGGATTGAATAGAAAACTATTCTTTAAGTGTTCAGTGTCCTCATGATACTCTCTAAAAAGTCTATTTAAAACCAAAGAGCAGTCGTTGTGCCAGTTTGCCAGGCATAAAGTGCTCTGCTGCTCTCTGCTGGTCCGACTTAGTATTTCATATCTGAACCAGCAAATTCATTGTCAATTAAATAAGCATGAATTAAAATGATGTGGATGTTAATTTCACTGATTAAGGGACAAAGTACAGTGAGGCTTCCGTTGTAAGATCCCCTGAGGCACATATCTTGGATCTCAGTTTATTAATTAGAACGACTAATCCTGACCTCAAAACCGAGCCGAATGTGACCCCAGATCTGTGCGCGGGCTGTCAGATTGACCCACCTGCATTACTTAGCTGAGGATTTCACGGAACAGTTTCGCTGAATTCTTGACATGTTATTAGCGGAGCTGCAGATGAGATCTGAGCAAACACGAACAGGATTATTCAAGGAGCGGATTTTGGAGCATTTCCATGATTAATAGGTTGTGAGCTGACCTGTTTCCTTGGGCCATCCTGCTGCCTGTTAGTTACAGTAGTTAATAACCATCATCTCAACATGCTCAGGAGACGCTGTGCGCTGAGGGTTTCACTGAGTAGGTGGATTCCATCGTACGATACATAATTATGAAAGCTGATGTGAAAATGATTCCGCTAAAGCCAATTACAATGTCTGAATGTCTGCCAGCATGCATACAAATATAAGAGAAAAGGAAGTACAGGAGCCTTTGCTTTTAACAAAACATTTAAAACAAGGAATGTTAAGGTCATGAAAGTTCACTGTATTAAATTATGCAGTGGTACCCAACCCAGGGAAAAGTAACAACAGGGTTTATATGTTTCTGTTTGGTTGGTAGTTTATATGTTTTATCATTCATTGTCTTTCAAACTCTCCAGAATTCTTGCATTCCACGGTTTAATCAATATTAAATTTCTGTTATAATTATTGCACAGTTAGCAATTGATATAGCATGAGCATGAGAAGAAAAATCACTCAAAGAAGCACACATTTGACTGTAGTCATGCTAAAGCCATCATGACCTTTTTGTGTGCCTTTTACCAACTTATCATCACACAAAAACATGGAACGAGTGCACTGTAGCTGCTGCCTCTACTAGTCACTCCAAACTGACTTGAGACCTCCGGTGACCTCTCTTAAATAACTTATTATCCTTAATTACAACAACAAGGACAAAATTACTCTTACTCTGAGCAGCTTTACAAAGACCTGGCCGAGGTCACTAGGTGAACCTGAGGGGTTGTGAGATAATTATCAAGTTAGGAAACTAAACAAAAAAATAACTTCTGCTACACAAAAATTGCACTGTATTTTTTTAAATACTGTTTAGCTTGTCCTCTAAAAACTATTCAAATGAAACACTCTGAAAATGAATTATAAGTCTACGAATAAGCTCAAACAACTGTATAAATGAGGGATCACGAGTAGAAATTTTATTTTAAGGTGTGAGAAGCACAAAAAAAGAAAAAGGTCACCAACTACTTAAATAACTGCTTACATCCCATCCCGCAGGAAGACGCTATTTGCAACCAGGTGTCAGCAGCCAACAATGCTATTTTCACCCAGTGTGGAATAACAAATGTGGCTATTTACACCTGGGTGTATATAGCATGGCAGAGAAAAGCATCCGGGCACAAGTTTGACACTTTCTAACATGTGGTTAACATTGTGAAAGGCTCGATTTTAACCCAAACCACTGTCTTTTTCTAAACCTAACCAAGTAGTTTTGTTGCCTACATAACCAACCATACATAACCAAACTTCAACTGAAAATGATGAAAAAAAAAGCAAAGTATAAGAACAGTAAGACAGTATATGCCTCGCCTGGGAGAGGAAGCCTGGTTTTCTCGGTGAAAGTCATGTGATTGATCAACGTAACCACCCATATTAACCAACTGCAATGAGTGTTTAACTTTTTTGTGGATCTGTGGGTGCAAACAGCCAATTAGTTGTACCCGGCTGCACATAGACTCCATTGTTATATCTAAGCAGCAAAATTTCTCCAGGGAAGCAACTGCCTTTTTGTCACATGTGCATTTATGTACATTTTAGCCCACATAGAACCTGTGACTCTGGAGGCATTCAATGGGATTACATATATCAGTTTGTGTAGTATTGGTTAATGTATCACGTCTATGTGCGTTTATGTGTATCATGCCGCTGAGGGCAGAATGTGGAGCCCCTTACACAAGCTGGTGAGTATCTGCGGCTACGTTTTCCTCCTCTAACTCGATGCCTCGGACCCCCACAGCTCCCCGGTTGGCAGCTCAGACCAGTGCGACCCAGTCACCTTTGACCTCAGCTGGGTAGAGCCTCAGCTACAAGCTCCAGGAGCCATGAGTCACACAGAGCGCAACGCATGGAATCGAGGACGATTTCCAGCAAAATGGATTAGCGGTGGAAGCATAATGAAATACAAACGTAAAGTCAAACCAAATCCCCGACCTTAAGCATATTACTGCAGAAAAGCCTGGACACCCTTCTTTTTTTTCCATCCCTCTAAGCACTGGCAGATTTAGGCCAATTCAGAAACATAGCTGGCAGAGATGTCTAGAAAATACAATAATAATAATAAGTTGCATAGATAAACTGCAGTACTGTGTCTTTGCTAGCGCGATCAGTTCTGTGATCTAAATGGTTTTTCGGCATAGTCTTCCTTTTTTTGAAGGAGTTTTCGAGCGCGTCCGTCACTGTCAGGGAAACTTTCTGATCTATAGGAGGGGAGAGGAGAGGAGACAGAGAGCAAGAAGAAAAGAGGGGATCAATTAGATGTCCCTCAGTTATCTTCTTGTCAACTCTGAGACAGATAAACAGACAGCTGCCCGCTATAGATTAATTACACACCAGCGCTCATTAATCTGAGCCCCGTCAGCCAGTTACAGGCCCCTGCGTCACATCGCCGCCCCGAGCCTCAGTTTCTACTCCTTTTTCCACTCGATAGCCTGCTCGCTGTTGTTTATTCTCCTCTCACTTCCACACACTCTCTCTCACACACACACACACTTTAATCCCGTGTGTCTTACACTTGCAATTGTCAAGGTCACTATCAAAAGATCGACTGAGGGCAGGCATATTACATTATGAATGTGAATGAGTTTACTACCGCACAATATCATTATGTGTTGTACTTTGTGCTAAAATGGTGAACATGGCAAACATTTTACGTGCTAAACACGAGCATGTTAGCATAGCACCGAGACGGTGTTAGCATTCAGCTCCAAGATGCATCTCGGTGCAGGCTTACAGGGCTGTTAATATTAGTTCATCACTAAGATCACAGCTTGATATTCAATGTGGAAAAAAAGCATCAAGCATCAAGATAAAAAAACTAGATGTAAACTAATATTCAGATTTCTAAAGCATATATATCCTTATGTTCACAACACAGCATGCAATCCAAGGGTAATATTTATGTTCCACAGTCATTCTCAGAGTCATTTATAGTTTAAACCAAAGTAATGATACATTATTCATTTAAACAAAATATGAGAAGATTAATTGTTGTCTATTTTATCAATTTCCATTTCTGTAAGGTCAATATTATCCATGCGCATTTCTGACTTTATGAAAATGAGTTTTCTGGTCTGCTACAGCCCATCAAAATAGATTCAATAACAGTACAGATGAGGCTTATGACGAAATGATGCTCACTCTAATCTCCCCCTAAATGATAGATAGATGAATAAAAAAGATTTAAAGGATTTTCATTCTGTATTCTTCCACAAAAAGGAAAAAGGAAGAGCACAAGTTGAGAAACACTTGACTGTGAGTTGTAATTTACTATCTGGCCACAAGAGGATACTGCAGGTCCAGTCATTAAATTACCTCACACCAAGTATAAAAGTAGCATCTGCTGATTGAGAAACAATGTGAGCACATTGTGTTATAAAGCCCATGGTATTTTATTTTGAGAGACAACAGCTTGTCCACAGTGATGATACTGATTTTGAATTGCCATAGTTCATCTCAATAGGGTGCAAATATCCAATTTACGGTTATGAAACGACAAAAAGAAGCACATTTGGTCTCAGGGCTCAAAGTATTAATGTGTTCAAGAAGATCAGGACTCTTAAAAGTCACCCTCCAGTTTCTTATCAAGGCATTGGAAAGCACTTTCAATCCATTACAAACTCGCAGCTTTTAAAGTGTGACACACCAGTCATCTCAAATCATTTTTTTCCTGCAACAATCCTTCCCTATTTAAAATTCACAGCCTAAATGTCCTTCCAAAAAACCCACATTCAGACACTGAAGGATGGTTGTTAGCCAGGACATTTTGAGCTGCCCTGGCAAAGTACGGCGAGCGCCGCTGAAAGCCAAAATTCCTCCGCTGACTGCGGCTCCGAAGCCTCCGTGAGAGGTGATTTGCAGAGTGTGACTGTGAATGGCAGCCGTGATAGAAGACAAAGTAAGAGAGCAAAGGAGGAGGAGCATAATGGAGGAAGGAATGAGAGAGGCCTAAATCAATGCCATCCACTTCAGCTCAGTGCCAAGAAAGACAGATGCTCTCTCTGTCTGCTTGTGTGTGTGTGAGGGCGTGTGTGTGTGTGTGTGTGAGGTGTATGCCTGCGCAGACTCAATCAGGAGTTATTTTCCTTCAAGTCTATTTCTGCTTTGACCAATTTAATCCTAGATCAATGTTATACGGAATGTAATACATACTGAGTCAAATTCAAATTCAAATAAACTTGAAATTAAGAGCGTATTGATCACAGCGTCCAACTTTCTTCTCCGTCCATTAAGAAGTTGAATGAATGCCACAGTCATTGTGCATGACAGGCTGGAACGCAAATGCATTTTGGCAGATTTAGAGCAAAGAGATACTGTACTGTATGTGTATATCTCTATGTATACGGTGATGAATTGACATCAGAGACATTTGCTTTCACAGTGTCCATCCAAAAGAGATTAAACAAAAAAAAAAATCTTGTAACGATGGGATGTGTTAGAGATTCTGGAGCTGCTCCACATCTAAGCACTTGTCTAGACCTCATTCATTCTCTGTCTGGACAGACCGCCTTGGAGCTCACCCAATATCATTAATACACGCTGCAATAAAATGCCTCCTCAAATTAACAGCTCCAAGTGTGCACATGTCAGAACCATAATAGCCTGCTCGCCTATTCAATAAAGACACAGGTTTGCATTTCTGCCCCTGAAGCAAGGACTGGGTGACCCCTGTGAAATCAGAAACACTATCTCTCCGAGCTCTGTTTCCATATGTATACATACAGCAAACCAAGCAAAGCTACCAAAATAACTCTGCCATGCGCTGCTTAGAGCACAAACCTGCCCTCTCTCCAGAAACATGAGAAAACAACCTGCTGTCTGTACAGATATAATTCATGGCGTGTCCCAGTTTAGTGATAAAAAATGCAACAAAAATAGAAACCAGTTTTAAGCGCAGTCGGATATGTGACCCTTTAAACACCCGATCTCTGTCAGCACAAAACAAGGGAATAAACAGCTGAATGGATCTATCTTACCTGCACCATCACTGTTTGGTCTAATGTGTTTTCACTAAGTGCTGGGAACTGCTGGCAGTGAGAGCGGGGACCTGTTGCACGGACAAATCTGCATAGCCAGCATACCAGCGTGCAGTCTTGGCTCAACAGAAACAGAAACAGCCAAACACCCCACCTGTAACTGTTTATGAATCATCTGTGCCTGGGGTCTAACCAACACCACCGCCGCCGCCGCCTCCGCAGTCCTCGCCACTCCCACCACCTGCCTCAGCTTCGCGGCGTCTCGTGGCCCCTCCGTCCATCTGCTCGCTCCGGCCCCAGTCTCTGCCGCTCCTCGCCCCCCCGCCATGATAAGTCACTGTGCCTGGCTGCAGCTGCATCCACTGGACTGGAAGTCAGGTCCTCTGCACCCACAGCAGCTCCTCCTCTGAGAGACCCAGTGATCGGGTTTCCTCCTCTGTCACCTGCCAAAGAGCTGGTGGGGGAAGGTGGGCAGCTGTGCTCTGTCACCACTGACCCACTGACATTTACAGTAGTGCTGTACCAGTTATCGCCCTGCGTGTCATGCCAATTGTCACTTGCCTTTCACCCTCACCGTGTCAGTCTATTCCTTTGTCTGTGACAGGCTGAGTCGGACTAAGTGTTCAATGCCAAAATATAAAGATTTATTTTTAAGTCAGTGATTTGTGACTTTTGTGGATGAATTACAGTAAATAAAGACACCATTTTATGCTGTATTTATGTTGACTTTGAACAACATCACAATACTAAAAAGTGTTAATCTACAATCCTGTTCTGTTCTTCAAAGAAACCCACGATTAAACAAATCAACTAAAACACTGACATTTTTTAAAAAAACAGCTACTGGCAAGGTACCGTAACAATTCTGGGCGCATTTTGTTGCATTATTTCTTCATCCAAAGTGATGTAAGGACAAGGTATTTTCAGCGCGGCTATAATGGGTTTGACAGCACAGAGATGTTCAGCTACCTAAAATATCACCAAGCTCTCTCCACCTACACTACCTACAGTACATGTAACCCACAGCTGAATGCAAGAAGTTTAGGCATGTACCGTGGAGGCTGTCAGCAGTCATTTTGGGAAATGCAAGAAATCACGAACACGCAGGCTGAAGAGAGGACGGCGCATTAGAATGTAAAGTACATCTTCATTGCATAACCACTCCTGAAATGCACACGTTGATGTATCTGTAAAATGTGTCTTTTGCCTCTAAGTCTTCATTAGAGAAGATATGAGTATGCACGTATCTGATTCATATGCACGGACTTCCACTGGCTCTGAACCAAAGTACATGCGTAAATGTTAGTTCTAATGCAAAACCAGTGATGTTCACACTTCACATGTCGCACTCTCGCTCACCACATGGTTCCCTTCCTGCAGCCCCTGCAGCGGTAACAACATCCTGAGTCAAACACCAGTTTATTCCTAACATCATCGTCTTTGACCTTCACTAAGAGTCAGAAACTCTGACATGTTACGTTGAACACGTAATCTAAATGCAGACAGGCACCTTTAATTAGCCTGTATCCATTCAGTCTGTAATATTAATCGCTAATATTAATCTGATTTTGTTACACCTGTAGATCAACTCAAGTCATTCTGCTACTATCACATTAACTCATGGAGCGAGATTGAAATGAATATTATTACAAAGCTATTGTGTGAGTGTCACACCACGTATAGTTCAAGCTGAGAGTGTTATAACTTAGGTGGCAATACAAAACACTTATTTTTGGAATATACATGTAAGAAGTCAGTGCTCTGCTGTACTTGCTGTCAAACCCAGAGGGAATAATAAGAGAATTTCAGATATCATGAGATACAAGGAAGGGATCTGATCTTCATCCAGGGGAGTAGCATGCTATTTGAAGAAGACGGGGTATTAAAGAGAAATATCCCCCTTAAAACAAGATGCACATATATTACTCCTGTGATCCCTCCGGGTTCACTCACTATCTGTGAACGTGAACATCTCTCTTCTACAGCGAGTGAAGAATTAAGAGAAATCAGGAATCCTGATGATCCTTAATTTTTTTTTCTTTTTCCTTGACTGATATCTGTGTCCTCAGGACTGTTTGGTAACTCTGGGATTAAGACACAGAATTTAAATAGCTTTCAAATAAAACATGCATTGGGTGGAGGTGGTAATGTAAAGTACCATTTATCTTATTTAGCAGAACACTGACACATGTGGTCAAATGGATTTTGGCTGTAACATCATTGGCTACTACTTGCCATATCTTTTCTTAGTACATTACTGTCTCTCTGCCCAAGTTGGCAGAGTCTGGCTGCCATTGTCCTGACCTTGTATAAAGGATATAAACTTTACTGCTGTTGTTTAAAAGAATCCCATTAGAACAATTCAGTTGTTAATTCACTGCAGGTTATTATGGCTTTGACCCATTCTCTATAAACACTATTAATTGATTGCAGAATTGGCAATGAAGGAAATAAATCTTTTCTATAACACACAGCATTTGGATCTGACTGGTATAGGGATCCTTACAAAGTGTTCAACTGAGGCAGGAAGTACGGTGGAAACAAGACCACTGACAGACAAATCTGCTCCCACTAAACTTCTTTGCCTTTAGAGGTGTCACCTTTCCTAAGCAGGTTATTCTGTTTCGCATTTACAAGAACTCCGACTAGATCTAATATTGGCCCATGGTTGAGGAAACGTCAGAGAAAAGGAACAGGAAGATAGCACGCACTAGCACTTTTACACACACACACACACACACACACACACACACACACTGTAATGGTAAATTACCTCCTCAGCTCCACAGGAGTCGGCAATTTGAGGGTGTCAAAGTCAAGGTGCAACATGAGACCTCCATCAATAATAGCAACAGCACTGCACCTGCTAGTGCTAATGAATGCAACACATTAAGACACATGTAACCTTGCATCACTTGACAACCCCCCACACACACACATGTCAACACCAAAACAAGAAATGCAACATAAAAATTCAAGACCTTTTGCATGGAGGCGGTTATAGTTCACTCACTCATGCACCACCACACACTCAGCACACACCTCGAATTGTCAGACTGCAGACGTTTTAAGAGCACAATGTTTAAAACATGGAAATGCTGTTAGGGCATGGTGTTAGCCTATACTTCTGGATTAGCATGTGTGCTGAGGCGCTGGAGGAGGGGGAGGGAGGGAGAAAAGAGATGAGAGCCAAGGCTTTAAGCAATACTAATGCTCAGCTGAGATGAGCGGTCTGACAACAAGGCTACAAGCCTTAATAATATAAACGATGAGCGCACAAGCCAGAGGGCAGAGGTAGTAGTTATTTTAGCATTACGGCTCTCTAACTGCTCTGCGCACATGCACGCACACACAACAACACATATATATACACCCGCACATAGGCAAACACACTCACATACACACACACACCATGTTGACCTTTTACGGTACTCTGTCCCTCTGTACTGTTTGGTGAGGGCAGCGCTGGAGGTCTGCCAGACTGGAGACCGCTTCATCCACGCCCTCCTGGTGTGTGCACAAACACACTAACACACATACACACACACACACAGTCTGCCAAACAGAGGAAGCCTTATGTCAATGAAGTATCGGGGCAACCAGAGGAGAAGTATATCGGTCCACGGGTGAGACAGTATAAATAACCCAATCCACCTTTGGAGACAGGGTCAGTCACACGCACAGTCAGACACACACACACTAACACACACACACTGATACACAGGACTGCATGTGCATACTTACATACACTAATTAGATTAAGGTAGTTATCAGAAACATTCTGGACAGGTGTGTGAGCACAGGACAGGTCCGGAGTGAAGGTGAGGTTTTTTTTGATTTGTGCCACCAGTGTCCCTAAATTTGACCAAAACATTTGCTTCTTCAAATTAGCACGCTCACACAGCAATGCAAAATCCTTTGGACCTGATGTGGGAGTGAAATGACCCCAACTTCTAAGTAACATCAAACTACTTTTCACAGTGGTCTGTGATCAGCTTTTTTTATTTGCCTAAAAAACTGCAACTAGAGGCCCATTCAGATGGTTTTATTTCCTCCACGGGAGGCTGTGTGATTTTAAATTTGCATGTGCTGAATCACAGTGGTCATTTGATTTCCCCTTAGAAATATCCTTGTCTATTAAGATCTACCTGATGAAAGTTGTCAGGAGCAATGACTTTGTTTACACAGGATGACAAATATTTTATTATCCACCTTCTTGATTATCAGTTCTCTTAATACTGAGCTATAAAAAGGTGTGACAGATATGGGCAAGTCCTGTTTCAGCCTGTTAATTGAAAAAATGTTGGCGAGCACGTTGTAACTTTCCCAAGAGCTCAGCCAAAACAACTGCAGAAAAATGAGCAGAGACTTTAAGATGAATGTGCAAAAAATATATATACAAGCTCTAGACTTAGGTGACTTTTTGTTTATTTATAGAGATTCCTGATGTATTTAAATTCAATATACTCAACTGCAAAAACTTAGTGGAGGAGAGGACAGGAGGGGAGAGGAGAGAAGACGAGAGGAGGTTTGCCTCAGCCCGGCTACGCTGGTTTGGGTCGGATTAAGATATGGATCGAATATAGAAAGGGTTCTTCTAACACATGCAAACCCTTTATGACCTGTTTTCTGCAGAGTGGCGGCCTACGGCAGAGCAGAATCAGCTGTCATGGCAACATGCACTTCACATCTCAGCGCCCATCATCATCACCATCATCATTATCATCATCATGATTATCATCATCATCACCATCATTTCTGCACAATGGCGCTCCATAGCAAGGAGGTGGGAGGGGAAGGGGGGGGGGCAAGGGAGCATGCCACTACAGTTAATCTTGTCGTTTCTGGGTAGGCTCATGCAAATGAAACAAAAAGGAGAGTGGACATGAGGCCTAAGAAAAAGACTTGGCAGAGCAATGTAATTATGTCATGTGTGGAGTCATTCTCAGTGTTTCTCCCTGTTCCTGCTGACACACCACCTCCACCTGAATGCATGGCAGCAGGCAGCGGAGGAGAGATGGGGAAACAAAACAGCGGAGTTGTGACTGTGTGAGAGGGACCCAAAAAAAAAAAAAACAGGGGGTTAAAAACAGAAGGGAAGAGGAAGTCATACTTTGGGCAACGGCGTTTCGGATGACCGGACTTTCTTGGGAGATATCTGTGAAGAGAGCAAGAGAATTATTTTCTTGTTTCCCCCTCTTCAGAGATATCTCCTGTGGCATATTGCTGTTCTCTGTTACTTTTGTGGATGTCTGATGGTGTATTTTTCCTGTCAGCGGGACCTGAAAGTGGTTCCTCAGAAACTAAAATATATGTTAGCTAAATGATTAATGCTCACAACAGCGCTTTTAGTCTCATTGTTTAGTGCTGCAGTGCTTTGTGTCAGCTTTCAGCATCAAAAACTAAAATGTGTTTATGTGGTGAGTGTTCTTTACGTCTTCTTTGTGTATTATCAAGGTCAACAAAAATGGTGTAAGCAGGTGTTGTAACACACACAGAAAAGGCTCATAGATTTCACAGCTGAAGGGCAGTGGGTCACACATGCAGTATGGTGGGACCACAGACAGTACGATGGAAAGAGAGAAAACACCACATTTTAAGAAGTGTCCCTGTGAAGACCCACGAGGCCCAATACAACCTCCAATTCCTCCAGTGTGCAAGAGAAGGGCCTCGAAAAACAATCGTGTGTTCTGCTACAACCCAGAGAAAGGTGCACAGAAAACGTTAAGGAGCATTTTATCAAACAGTTTTGGTGTGCGGATGACTATACTTAGCTACGGCCCCTTTTTTTTCAGTTGATCAAGTGTGTCGGTGTGATACGTTAAGAAGAACCGATGAACAACAACACATCAGAGGAGACACTCGGAAGGTTTCGGAGACAAGAGGAGACACACAATCACAGTCACAGGGGAGGTAAGAAGGGGGGGAAAAAAATCACACAGCCGAATTAAAGAGAAATATCAGTTTGCATTTAAGGGTGTCTGAGATTGTGACACTACATAATGGAACAGTTAAATAACATCTTTAAAGCTGCATTAAGCGATTTTTGACCAGCAGGGGGCAGAAAGTCTACAGTTTGATAACATATTAGCAAGCATTTGTCAACTTACATATATAGCAGGCACATAACAACATGAGTGCACATGTCTGGCCATCTGGAGAATGTCAAACTCACCATACTATATTATAGATAGTTAATAGAATAGAGTTTAAAATGCAACAAAGCCTGACGGGCATTTAACATTGAGTATGTATGTCTCTACTGTATGACCACAAGTCCTTGTGACACAAATATCTTTGTCTTTATCTGCCAGATGCTCAACTTTACACCTTTCGACCCTCGGTTCCCTGCACCTTTTGTACTTGGCACAGCTGTCTTGTCAGGGCTTGTTGGGTGTTTTTCGTTTGGGATGCTGAGAGTGATTAGACACAACCATACAGTGGAGCATGTAATGCGGGCTGGTGCAGGGAACCGAGCTGGCTGTTAAACTGTGAATGCAAAACCTTCCTTTGTCACCTGGTAAGATATGGTGGGTAGTTTTACTTTTACTATGAAACCACTCAAATAATGACATGCTAAAATATAGTGCAACAGTAGCACAAGTAGAGAGGAATCATTAAGTCAGCAAACTGACACACAGTTAATAAAAAGTTTGCCAACATTAGCCACCAAAAGCTACGGGTCATAGAGGATCAGAGGAAGTAAAAGTGTAGTGGCTAAATCCCTGAGTGTACTGAATTGAGCAGAGGTTCATTTTATAGCTTATGAATTCAATCTTTCATTTGCAAAAGGAAGACGGTGTTATTTCTTTTTTTAAAAGATATGCGGTCTTACTTTTTTCCGTGAGTTTGGAACCATGAGGGAGCCATTTGGTGTTACTTTAATATTCCTGAATTGCTTAATGCAGATTTAAAGCAGTATAATGCAGAATGATATGGCTATAATTTCATATGCTAGGGCAATTCAAATAGTGTGAAGTGGCCAGATGGCACTGGAGAATGATCTATTTTGCCTCAGAAGAAAAAAGACAACAGAGTGTAACAAGTGGAGGATGGAGTAGTGAGATACAGCGATATTGAAGTGAAAGACAGTTATACAGAGTGAGAAGTGCGAAGACAGAAAAAAATGAAAGGAATAGTTTCAAAATAGTGGCGGGGAAAGGGGGCAGTGTACAGATATAAGTTTATATAGAGGGTGTGTGTGGGGAAGGGGCATGGGTGAAAGCAGAGAAAACAGAAGGTGGAGAGCAAGAGAGTCACAAAGACATAAAGAAAGGTGAGACGGGCGATAAGATAGGAGCTATAATGATTCATTCCCCAGTTTGATGCCCTCCGTTCATTCACACTCTACCTTCATTGGTGCCAGCTGAATGGGGGTGATGTAGGAGGGGTCCACCATGGGCTTGGGGCGGTTGGCAGTGTCCGCCAGGAGGCTCTGCCATTGCTGCGGCAGCCCGGTGAACTTCTGCTCCCGCGGGTCGAAGCCCGTGTGGACCCGGTGCTCAAAGTTGGAGGGAGCTGAGATCTCCAGCCGTTTCTTCTTCTTCCCAAACATGCTGGAAAACCCTGGCAAACCTGGCAGATAACAAGGGTAGCTGATTAAAATTCTGCAGCATTGATTAATTGAGTCAAATAAAATAAATGCAGAGATTAAACTCTGAACAGTGTTTGTACTGTAGACTATAGGTTGAATACTCTTATTTTGAAGGGCAGAGCCTTTTGTTTTTCAGTCTGTCTTCCTCAGTCTGTGCTTGCACAGTGGCTTTCAACGCATTCATTTAACTGTACTGTATAAAGGAGGTGTGACACTACATCAGGGTTGAGTGGGTGCACAGGAGTGTGTTATTAATCTACTTTGCATCACTGTGCATTATCATTATCAAATCCTCTGCTAATACAATAACACGAGGCACACACCAGCGCTTATACCTATGAAAGTTTTGACATTTAATCAGCATGTTCTGCTCAAAGGTCTTCAAGAATACCATTAAGTTGATGTGAATATTTGTCAAACCTTATTACACATTACTGTGTGTCATTATATCAGTGATAATGAGAAAGTGGCCGGAGACTGCATTGATTTGACTCAAAACCACTTTTTCTCAACAATATATTATACAATTTTTGTGTTAATTGCAGCACCTCATGACAGTTTCCTTAACAATCACATTTTAGGTTAAACTGCATGTTGTTCAGATTTCAGATTAATGATCCATCCATGCAAATAGCTGATTGATTGGTGCAGCTGATACATGTGCCGTTAAATTTTTTTTACCTCTTGCTCAAGTTAGCAAGAAGACCTGAAAAGGCTCCTTAAAAGTTGTTTATCTCATGTAAAGGCAAATAATCAATTGTAGAGATTTGGTGTGCAGCATCTTCAAGTCTACACGTGTCTCAGGATCTTTTAGTATCTCGCCAAATATCTCTCACCAGCCTCTCAATCAACACTTTATGGTAAGGAATATCTGTAAAGATATCAACACTTTTGTACAGCTGCAAACTATATCACATTTAAAAGCAGGTAATAATACGAACCATAATTGAGCTGGTCATCACATTATTAAGTCAGTGTAGAAACCACTTTGGTTTTGCTTGCCGTGCCTGCAAGCTGCACAGCTGAAGTATCCCAGATAAGTCAGACTGTAAATACTAGTTTTTTTTGAATGTCTGGTGATGTTAAATATTGTGCCATGCTGTTATGCACTGCTCTGCAGCATGCTAAACTCAGCCTCATAATGCTGCAGGATACAAACAAGAAAAGAACAAGCAGAAATGTCCAAACATGCTAGAAAAACCAAGTGTCCACTTTGGTTACGTAACATAAACATCAGAAAAAAAAAACGGATTCACTGAAGCGAGGAGAGAGAAAAAAAGAAGAAAAATGATGCCAAGTTAGGATTGTGGGGGTTTTATGTAAGGTTTGATTGTGATTTAGATACAGTACAGAACCACAATCAGAGGCACATCATGCAGGGTTGCTGCTCCTGCCGGTGTTTTTACTCCACCACTAAGAAGAACTGTTTGGAAATCCCACTGTGGTATTGGTGGTTTGGGTGGATGCACGGTGTCCAGTCACAGGAACAAAATGTCATGATGTTGCTGATGTGGCCCTGAATGGAGTCTATTGTGTCATTCCTCTAGGAGGCATTGTCCTCAGACAAAAACAAAGTCATCTTTCTTTCCTCCCCTCCTTATTTTCTCTCGCCCCCTCTGTTTTGGCATTTTTACAGATAATGTTTGCTGTGGCAGTCCATACCAAACATCCATCTATTGCATTGTGTACGAAACGAGCAAGAAACCTTGACTTGAGCAAACACATTGGAGCGTCTCAGCAAAAACTACTTAAGGATTCAATGTCTGCATTGTATTCAGGGGGGGAAGCATATGGCCTACATAATTTACTCTGGGTGTCACTGTACTGTGGAGCGTACTGTAGAAATTGGTCACTTGCTAAGGCCCGCCATGTTAGTTATCCAGCTGGACTTTTGATGTTTCCAGCTGATTTGTCTTCAAAGGAAAACTCAGTAAAAAAAGGTCTTAAATATGCACATGGTGACTGCGTATAATATAACTCTAAATGAATGAGGCTTTGCTACACATTCAAGGCAAAAGCCAGCAGTAACTGATGATGTCTACAGAAACCACAACAGAACTGTTTGTGTATCTCTGTTTAGGACAAGTTATCCTTGGTGTTGGAGCAGTGACATACTGTTTAATCCATTCCCTACACTTTTTCTTGTGTTCTTAATTTTGGAAAGGCTAAAGAAGGCACCGCTTTCAGAAATCTACCAATAGCAAATTAATTAGTGTCCCATGCACGCTGCTTCAATATGTGTTTGTTTCTTTATGTATGAGAGGATTTAGTGAACGGTTGGTTGTTGAATACGACAAAGACCGACTCTTTTGACTTGGCAGTGTCTCCTGAACAGATGCAAGAAACCAAAAAGAGTCTATTGCGAAATGTTACCTTGCACAGACAAGGCAAGAAAAGAAATGCAATCACGGAAATCTTTTTCAATCATTTCCTTTGCTGCCCTGCAGGAGAGCCAGACAGACCAAATTAGTGGCCTCAAACAGGAAAGATGGAGAGATAGATTGATGGGAGGGAGAGAAAGAGAGTGAGAGAGAGACAGAAAGGCAAGGGGGATGGGTGGGGTCAGGAGATAAGAGGAGAAGCAGAGCGTGCTGGGGAGGTTAAAGAGACATGAGAAATTAACGGGTAGAGGAAACAAGGGAAAGAGAAAGAGACAAAAAAATGTAAAGAGTCATGGTGAGGAGGGAGAGCAAAGAGGGCTTAGGGCTTTGTGATGCATGCAGCATCACAATTGTAGCACAACAGATTATTATGCAGCACACTGCTGCCTTTAGAAAGCTCAATACTGGATCAAAAGGTGCCAAGTCGTAGATAGAAACCTCGTCCCACAGGCATGTTTACACAACTCTGCCTTCTACGCTGCATTCACGGTCAGTCCTGGGTTTACACTGTAAAGACTCAATGATCTATTGCGTCAGTCGTGAGTAGAAATGTGATATTTTTGAGTGAAACAACCAGATATGGAGATGTCGTGTAAATCGAAGCGCATAATTTTATATTCTTCGCGCTGTGATCTAAATTCGTGTGCGCAAAATATTGAGGTTTAACTTTGAGAAACTATGAGTCATGAAAGAGTCACAAGAAATCCACATCAAAGTGCAAGATGCATCCAACAAGAAGAACCTCCACAGCAGCATATCACATTATAGCCCCGAAGGGTTAAGTACAGTAGCTTATAAAGAACTTTTTATGCAACTATGGTATGACCCCGTCCACTGAATAGGTATTTAAAGGACCACATCAGAGTAATCCTGTGTGCTCACAGCTTACATTACTGACAGCCATTTCCCAATTCATGCAAGTTGTGCTGCCCTTTAAAAACGTAATTTATATTTAATATGGCTCTGTGCTTTAGGGAATGGCACTAATAAACATACATGAAAGATGTAAGCAGATGGTAGTTATTTGGCTTAAACATGCAAAACCGCTGGCTTGTTCCTTTAACTAACACAAACAGAGTTAGGTAATAAAAGAGGCACATGATTGCTCTTTGTCTTTCCCCTGATCTATCACATGGTCTGATTCACCAAAATGCACACGACTTGAATACTCTCTCCAGGTGTCCCTTTAGATAACCGGCAAAAAATACCTTTCAAAACAATCCTTTCCCTTTTGTGCTGAGCTACGGAAATCGCTTATGCAATGCGGACATGTCAGCAACCCTTTCCAATTTTGGCCGATGCCCACTTAAAACCTCCAAAAATCGACCCAGGGCTTCTAACCTTGTTACTATTTTCAGAGCATGCACACGACTCGGCTTCTGTGAGATGAAGCACTGACGTGTAGGCACTATACTGATTGGAAATGACATTCCCAAAATAAAGTCAATAAAGACAACGCCAAGGATGAAGCTGAAAAACATCCCGGGAGAAAAACAGTCTGACAGAAGGCAAAGTTCAAATATTTTGTAAATATCGACCACAAAGTTGCCTTCTCCAGTCACCGCAGTGACACACGCGGTGACTAAACAGGGCTTGATCGCAGTCTTGCACTGAATCATCAGCTGACACATGCAGTAGCTGAAGCCCTTGTTACCTTAGAGCAATGCACAAAACAAAAACAAAAGCACCCGCTAAGAACCAGATTTGAAGTGTAGAGGAAGTGCGAATCAGGCACGTGCTGGAACGTAAGCTGGAAATATTAGCATGCCCAGCAAACCATCTTACTATCAAACTATCTAATTAAACTGTGTTGCCAGTCCCCTTAAAATAAAGCAGTATGGTATTATGATGGTAATTATATTTTTTAGTTATAAAATGTTAAAATACAGACATATTGGCTGCTTTAACACCCTTTTCCCAGTTCTCATTTTAAAACAGATTATCTGGAAACATTAAAAAGTTTGTTGATTTTTGAGTTGATTTCAACCAATCCAGTGTGAGTCTCACAACAGCCATCAAAAGTCAAGTCTGTGTGAATGTTTTTTTAAAAGGCTGAATTTTGAGGTAAATCTATCATCATTGTAAAACTGCTCTTGTGCCATGCCAGGACTCTGGGCTGAGCTCAACAAGACAGATATTCTTATTAAACTTCTTTCATGACAGACAAAATGTTTTAAAGACACCATCTTTGACCCTGTCTGTGGTTTGTAAGCAGACATAGTGAGGACGGAAACCCCTGACCTAGATGGTGCATCTTGGCAATGAGATTATTAAAGGCTAGTGGGGCTTAAGTCGTCTAGGCCAAGCTCAACTGCTAAGAGACACAACAACACACTCACACACACAAACACGCAGCGCCGAATGCATGTAAGGCGGCAGGTGGAGGTGCATGTTCTTGCGCTCACACTGCCCAACCTTACTCCACCCAACAGTGGAAACAGGTTCAAACTGGGATGTACCTGAAGTGAGTGTGTGTGGGGGGGGGGGGACTTGGGGAGGCCAGCGGAACTACTTACTGCACGACTTCTCCTGGTTGCCACATAAGCACCTCTTGAGCTGTAATTTATGGGCAGATTGTAAAGCACTTTGTGAAGTTTCAGACTAACGCCTGCAAGGTTATTCTGCCAAAGAGTAACAATGTCACCCGGATGAGAAATTGCATCTGATAATATATATGGCGGAGATTATGAAACTCCATTAATCTAGGTGTGTAAGACTAGAATGAGCTGTGACCGCGTGTGTGTCTATCGGCGAGTGTGTTGCATGTGTCCACTTCTAAACCCACAGCTCAAAGGGCTCTGGAGCTGAGAGAGGCTCAAATAGCTGAAAATGCATATTGTTCTGCTACATGAGTGCGTTCCCATTAAATACGTGAAAGCAATATATTTTGATGTCACCGTCACATTCATTCATTGCTTTTACTGGCTGCGTTACGCAACCAAGCGCACGCATCCGCAAACCGTGGAGTTTAACATACTACAAACGCGCACAAAACAGAGTGATGCTCAGCCACTCACAGACACGCAAACAGCGCAAACACTCCACACACAACATACCGACACAAACATACTTAAAGGGCTGCTAGTCCCAGGGCAGAGATCCTGACTCCCAGGCTGATTTGTCTTCAAACCATCTGTCACCATCTGAGCCTCCACAGGCATTTCCCCTTTTGTACAACACCTCAACACGCACACACACACACGCACACGCACTTTCACTGAAACCTGCCCCACACTACAGCAAAACGTGCATGTCTTGTGTCTGTATATATACTGCGCCTATTTTTGGTGCCCAAGCTCATGTTAACACTCTGCATCAGAATGATGTGTTGTGCCAAAATCCACATTAACTTTGCATCTCTTAGACTGTAATTTAGAGGCATCAATTGGTATTGAGATGCAGAGCATTCACGCGTGCAAAAATATGCAAAAACGTTTCTTACATAATTTAAAATGCGACATGAAAAGGACACAAGTTCCTCCTGATAAACAAGTCGATGGAGGGGCAATGCTCTCTGCTTCATTTGGCGCTACAGGGAAGGGGAGGAGTTCCTAATCTAATTAAAAGGTCAAATCTTTCAAAGGCAAGGAAAACCAAAAGCTGATGGTGCGTTTTTGTACAAAGTATTATCCTTTCCAGTGTTCTTGAATACAGCTTCACATGTTTTTTATGACAGAAAAAGAAGAGGATGAAAATTTCTTTCGGCGTCCTCATCAACAGCATCTTGATGCCGTCATCCTTCGCCTCTTTTGTCTTGCACCGCTTTGTTGTGTAATGTTAAATTCTGTCCCATTTGCATTCACTTGTTCTCTCCAGGCCTTGCTCCTTCAGATGATTTAATTGGCTTCAAAAACTGTTTACACAGACATGCATTTCACCTTCCATTCCCCAAAGATGTATTTGTAGTAGCAGTAAACAACTTCAGCCACAGAAGACGCTTTTTTATCAGTTGCACGGTGTTTACAGCGCTCTGAGAAGTTTGTAACATCCCTCATTCAGATCACGTTGACAGGCTTGGGATGATCACGGAGCTGCAGCATGTTAAATTACAGCTCTGATGATGAACGTGCCTCGTCTTGGTACCATTGGTATTTTTATTTCAACCCACACGTAAACTCATCGCATCGGTGCTCTTACCTGGCAAAAAACTGATGCTTTCTTTCAGCCAATCAAAGTGCTCTGGGTAAGCCAAATTGCACTCCTGATAAATCCATTATGCTCAATTTTCTTCCAACAAAACATGAAACAGCGAGTTCCCTGTGCAGACCATGATTGCTAAATTATAAGCCGATGATTCCCTGGAGGAGCGATACTTCAGTGAAGTTATCGAACTGACAAATCAGGTCAGACCAAGGGACCCTCTGCAGCCCCCAGTGAGCTGCTGCTACTACTGCTAGCCTGCTGCTGCTGCTGCTATGACTCTGCCTGCCTGCACGCTCTGATAACTCCCAGTGTGAGATGCACGGGGCACAAAAAAGTGCCTACGCCAGCAGCCCGGTCCAAGGCACAGCCAGACAGCTTAAGCCCGGACCCATCCCATTTCACTCTCATTGTTTTGTCTAACGGGGTTTGACCGGCCACGTCCTGAACTGAGCACCCTCTGACCTTCACTGTCCTCCTCCCACTTGTCAGTCTGTCAACAGTTCTGCAAAAACAACAGAGTCTAAGTGTCCTCTGTGTTCCCACAATCCACAGGATGGTGTTTGTGTCCTGGCTGCCCAGCCAAACACACACACTCCCACCTGCACACATACATACACGCACACAAAAACCATCTCCCACTGATGCCAGCATGCGTGGATATCAACTTTGGTGTCAAGGGCTGCACCACCAGGCGCCCTATCACTGCTTCTTTCACAGAGAGGAAGACAGATAGTGTGACGGAGGAGATAAGATGGAAGAAAGAGAAACAAACAGCTGGTCCAGTCAGCCGCTGTGACAGAGTCTGGCAGTTTGCCGATGCTAAGGGGACATTCAGCGGTGGCAGCCGGGGACGGGCCCCGCGCTAAGGGCAAACACATACTCGCACAGGCAGTGCTAGGCTGTCAGGATTACATTGGACGTATTTTCCTTCACAGAGAGAGAGAGTGAGAGAGAGGAAGAGAGAGGGAGAGAGTGTTGGCGAGCAGAGGCTGCATGGGAAATTACACAGCGCACCTCTGCAAGGCTGTGCGCCGAATTACAAAAAACTAATTAACAAAACAATGAACATATTTACTTTTGAGGGACAAAAAAGGGAGCACTTTCTCACTGTCTTGTCTGCCAACAATGTGACTGACTTTCATGTTTTGACAAGAAGCAAAACTTCTGACTTTCTTTCTAGCCGGTAAGTGTTTTCTGATTGAAGAGCTGAAGAGGTGGCCTGTTCAAAAGCCTAGTTCCAAAGCTTCACAGAGTTTATGCAGCTCGTTCACCGTGTCATTTATCAGGTCATATGAAATATTCAGTGGTAAACTAAAACACACACACAGGATGATATGATCACCACAGAATTTCTTGGTTTTGGCAGATCTATGTTTTAAAATTAACCACTCCACATATATCAGCAGAAATTCAGCTGTAAAACATTTCTAAATCAAACCTATAAAGCAATTTATTCATATTCTGACTAAGTAAATGGTAAAAGCTTTTTTTTTTGGGCAGAAATCCTCTGTTAAGACCAAACAGACAGTGTTTTCACAATGGTCAGGAATGACTTACTAGCAACACACATTATATTATATTGCAGGATATCTGCTATACAATATTTCCAGTATGGCAAGCCTGCAAATAACCATGATTTCCATTGCTGATTAACCTGACTATTCATCACTTGGTCAATAAAACATCAGATAACAGTGAAAAACATCCACATTCCTAGAGCCCAGGGTGACACAATTTGCTTTATCGTGGTTTATAAAAATCCTTTTAAATTTTCAGTCATATAAGACTATTATTATTTATATGATTTATCATTTATCAAACTAGCTGCTGATTAATTCCATGCCAAGAGACTAATCGATCAACTGCCGCAGCTCTTGATAAGTGTAAAATCTTAATGCAAATCTGGTGATAGTTGGCCTGTGGCTGACCTACTGTATCTTAGGGCGTTTTGATATCAGCCCACTTGCCCACAAAGCTCCTTTAGCATTATGGGAAGAGGGAATGTGTTTGATGGTTAAAAGACTTGAGCAGCAGACACACCCCTCAACAAGTGCTGGATATAAATATACATGGCACCTTCAAGGGTCTCATCCAGGCAGTCTCTCTCTCTCTCTCTCTCTGCCAAACACAAGCACACATGCAGAGGGTGCTCTGGAGGTGGGGAGCTGCAGGGACAGCTGCAGACTAAATAGAGAAAGAGACAAGCAGAATTATGGCAGTTAAGGCTGATTTGGCTATGCTAAGTACCCCACTCGTTTAAAGCATCAGTGCTGCACCCTGCACACAGCTAATGGGCGGCTACATCATAACTGTCACAAGATGAATGCTTGTTAGTGAGACTAATGATAATAAAAAGTGTTTTAGTGCAAAGACCAGGCTGTTACTCTTCGCCGGTGTGATGTTTAGCGACACTGAGAATCACTCACTCGCGACAGACAGTCAGGGAATTTGCGAAAGGGAGATATCCAGTTCACACACTGCCTTCAAGTCTCTCACTGATCTTTCACTATCGAGTGAAGCGATCAGCTAAAGTTGTTGCTATCTCCTCATGTGGTAACATAATGGATTAATATAGCAGGGAAGGGCGACTCTGGGAGGTAACGAGAGATCAGGAGAGTTATCTAAAATGAGATCTCTGCAGTCCTGAGGACAGAGGAGCGTGTGTCGCTGTCTGAGAAAGAGTGTGCGCACATGTGGGACTGCGTGCAACTGTGTGTCCCAGCTTTAAAAGAACATTAAAGCACTAAAACTGAGCCTCTGATAGTGTCTCTTCTATTCAATGAGTTTTATGTGGATCTGAGATGAAATCTCACTGGGAGATTCACAGCCTTTTAGTATTTCTGCCTTATGAAGAAGCATGCAAGGCACAAAGGGGAGGCTGGTGCTCTTATGAGTCATTTGAAAGATCAGGATTTTGTTAAATGGGGAAAGGCTGAATGATGCTGTCCATCCATTTTCCACTTATCCTGGTCCTCTGCTGGACACTTTAGTTAGATTAGCCCACTAGATTAGCCCAGACATCCTTTTCCCCAGCCACGTCCTGCAGCTCCTCCTGAGGCGTTCCCAGGCTATATGGAATATGTTATCCCATCAGTATGTTCTGGGTCTGCTTCCAGTTAGCAATGCCTGAAATACCATGACAGACCTCCCTGTCTCCTTTCAACATGAGGGAGCAGTGCTTTCCAAGCTCTCACCCTTTCACTAAGATTAAGCCCAGACACCATCACACTCCAGCTGTAATTTAAGCACAATCTTACTCTTTGGTTATCAAGTTCGTGACCACAGGTTTAAGGTTGGAGTATACACTGTCAAGTCAAGAAACCTTGCCTTCAGATGTTCGCTCTCTTCACCACAATACCCACAATGCAAATTCAAATCCACCTGTTGATCTCACACTTCACCTTCTTCATCACTCCCTCATCAAAACACTGTGTTCCCACCCTCAGATAAAAAATCAAGACAATCACAACCTATATTTGTATTTTTCTAGCCTATATTTGTTTAAGTTTATAGTAGATCATGTTTGCAGTATACTCATAAATGCATAGACAACTATCACTGGATTACTTTGATACTTTGAGAGGAAAACCTATAAGTTAGTTTTAATATGATTTTAAGTGTATTTATGAATACTGATTTGAAATAGACATTGCAGATAATCATATTGTGGGAAAACATAAGTTGCGCATAATACATATGATAATATGTGTTAAAATGTCTGCATTGATTAAAAAGCTGATATGATTTTTGATGAAAACTGCAGCAATCAGGCGCTGATGATCGAGCTCCAGCTGCTGACCTTGTTGATAATCAGGAAAAAATCATCAGGCCACACTAACTTCCTGTTTCTTTTCTTTAACACCAGTATGCACCTGTCCAACCTGATCTGATACCTCACATCTGCCCTTCTTTCCTGTCCTATTAGGCCCCCCTGGGGCTGCACACCTCACAGTTTGAAAAAGATAAAGCAGACACTTATAGTGATTTGAAAATAAAGTTAAATATTTTCTTGAGAGATCTGGATATTGTTTCAATAACTCCTGACTCACACAAAGCCTGAAGGTTCAGTCCTGTATGACTTTAACATAAACGCCACAATTCCATAAAATGAGAAATTTTCAATACTGCTGAACATGCTGTAATGTACCTATTGCTAACATTGTTTTTGACAGCCAACTCTTCACTGAAACATATCACAGCTAAAGGCATGTATTAGCGAAAGATTGCGTTTTTTCGGGTTCTCCAGTGATGCATTGTTTCCCTGCAACCCTCCTCCTGGTCCAAGTCCAGACTTTGAAAGATACAGCTTTCAAACACATTAATTCAGCAAGAATTTGCAGAGTTTAAGATGTGGAATAATGACACAACAGCACAACAGTAACTGCAACCTCCACAGTGAGCCATAATGTACAAAAAGAAATAAATAAAAGAGCTGGTGTATGTTCAACAGTATGTATCTTGCCTTAACACCTGTTGTGAGAGGTCACGGCTTTTAATAAACTGGAAGTACACCATGCTGTATACCTTAGCGAACGAGCAAAAGCAGATAAAGCCATGTTTTCATACGCCACGAGAGAACCTTTACACTGATAAAGAAGGAACGAATAACCATTTCTCAGTCCTGCTATCAACACTATCAGGCACGTGAAAGGAAGGCTTTGCCATATGGTATTACTTTCAGTGCCCCAGGAGAAACATCTGAATGCAGACAGTGTCTACATCCAGACCGAAGAGATAAATGTTTCTTTTTTTTCAAAACTGAGAGCAGTCTTTTCATAGACTTGCCATTTCAATGAGAGGCAGTCAGACATAAAGAGGATGTCTGGCAACACTGCAGGGCACTCTGTGACTATTTGTATATGTTAGCATCTGGGTAAGTGTGTGTGTGTGTGTGTGTGTGTGTGAGTGTGTGTGCTTGGGTGTGTCTATGTGGATCTGTGTGATGGTCAGTTATTGACGCCCAGTGAGCTACAGGAATAGTGGATATATTTCTATAATGTTAGAACAGTTAAGACATCGAACAGGAAGTGATGGCAATGCAACTTTACTGTCTTTTCAATAAGAGCTTAGTGTTTTTTTTATTTACCAATACATGTTAATAGGGACAACATCTTCCCTGTTTTTACCTGTCTGCACTGTATATCATATTTACCCAAAGTGCAAGTATCCAGCACCCTCTGCTATGTTTCATTACTATTTCTGATTGTCTCCAGTGCTATCAAGTATTCAAATGGTGTTCAGAGCAATAAACTACACCTACCTATACTCCTGAGTTCAACAGTCGGGGGAAGTGACTGGGAGAAAGAAAAGTCACAAACCCTCACTCACACCTGGAGGGTGACTTACATGTCTCAATGCCGCTCTTTATTGGAGCCTCGCTAAACTCACTGTTCCCAACTGGCCTACAAATGTAACCTCAAGCCACAAACCTGCCATTTTCGATAGCGCCTAAATGACAATATTTTAACATGTAGCAGGACCTAATGACACACTAAAATTAAGTTATTAAAATGTTGAAATAATGGTAATATATCACCTAAAGGTATTAAAAAAAACACTTCAATTTCCAACCTAAATTAGCCTGGTTTCAACCTGTATATCTAGATGATTTTTTCCTGGTAATCTTCTCTTACTGGGTGTGATACAGTAGTTCTGTGTCTTCTCAGGAACTGAACTACCAAAGAGCAAGAATAGTGATCCTGGTCGTCACAACATAATGATGAAAAACCCCCAAAACAACTGGAAAAAAAGTCAAATGTGTGTCTGGCAATATGTGTTCACCGCAGAAAATCTGACTGTAAAATTGTGACTGACTGGATTTTGTGAAATTTGATGCTGAGGGCAGATTTGGAGAAGGATACCAATTAACTAAGAATCTGAAAACATTCCTTATCGTGTACTAATGTCCTAACTTGTAATCAATAAATAAATGATCATACATGAAATAAAGGGCTTTTTTATTTACACAAAATTATAATCAGCAAATTGTCCCATAATAATCATGTTTGAAAAATTTAATTTGATTTGAACTGATTTGAAAAATAATACATAAAGTCTGCTTTATATACACTAGATGTTAATATTGAATTACATGTTAACTGGAAAAAATTAACAGAATGAAAAGACTACTGTGCATTACCGCTAACGATTACTATTTTAAATAAGTCATCAACCATCTGTCACTGACCATGCTTGAAAAGTAACCCACAGCCTACAGGTCCTGACCATTAAAAACTCTGTACTTCCTGCTGGTGGCTTTCTAGACTAAAAGCACTCTGTTCTTTGAAAGCCTCCTCCTTTCCACCCCATTATCTACAGAAGCATGTTAAACCCCTGACTTAATCGTTTATTATTGATAGCTTGGCAAGAGGCCTTCCCTCCCGGCGTTATGGGAAAATGGTTAAGGCTGAGATGTAAAAGTTGTAGGTTAAGGATGTGTGGAGCCAGGCACCACGCGGCACGGCATCCTTTGACGGGGCCGATCGAGCCGCGTTAACGTGCGGGACGTATTGTTGCGTATGAATGTTCTCCATCTGAAAACTGCTGGAGCAAGATGTGCGTGTATGAAAGTGGATGAACCCAGCATGTTTCCTGCATGTCAGAGTGTACGTGTGGTGTGTATGCGCTTGTGTTTTACAGTAGTATAGTGGCTGAGGTGCTTACAGAGCAAGTGTAAGACAGCTATAATGAGGTCAAAAGAATTTGAGTATTTCCAATTTGAACAAATCAATAATTATTTTCATCAAGTGACCTTAAATAATGCCACAACACCTGTCAAGCTCTCCATTCTCGCACAGCACATGAACAGTGGTTTAACATTAGCAATTGTTACAGTGGTAGACAAATGCAGGCGTCTCATTTGCAGCTTCTACATAAGCTGTGATGTGTTCATGGGTTGGATATCTTTTTAATGTTTCTCTTGAAATGAGAATTCTGTAAAGGGAGCTTAAAAATTCACTTGATAGTCTTGATGATCTTTGGTGTTTACCCTGTATATATTTATATATATTTATTACTACTATTTAAACCTCCACTTTATCACTCCTGCACACCTGCCACAACTGTATTATATTTATATTCTATTTTCTATTCCTATAATGTATTTCAGTGTGTTGTATTTTATTTCATATAATATTCTAGTCCTGTATTTTGAGCCTTTGCACTATTTTACATATTGTGTTATAAGGTCTTCTTCTAGTTTTCTTTATACATATTTTTAGCATTGCTTAAGGGAGCCTGAGATTTAAGAATATCATTGTCAATGACTGCTTCTAATGTCGTGCACTTGACAACATTTTTGTGTTGCAGTGTAGAACTAATTAGTCTTGGTATAATAGGTTTGATAAAGAAAAAGATTAGTTATATTTCATATCCTTTTTAGCTCCTTAGCTCACATGGACAAGCAAGACAGAGATTTATTCGGTTAGATTTCTTCTTTATTGTTTGTATTTTCAAATAGTATGATTTCATTTTTAATGTCAAATATAAAAAGGCACTGAGAACTGACCAACGTCTCTCAGAAACATGTTGCTATATCAGACAACAAGTTTGGCCGGGGTTGGTGAAATGTAAACTGATAAAGCCACTAACACATCCTCCTACAGCAGCATCCAGGAGCAGCGTCTACACAGTGGGATTGGCCTTGGAAGTAAGGCCAGGTTACTTCTGTAACTAGAAAGCCACATTCACACCACTTCAGCATGTGAGGACATCTTGACAGGCCTGCATAGGTTACTAAGCTATGATTGGGAAATTGCTATTCAGGGGAGACATGAAGCAAATGGTGAATTTATAAGCAAGACATGTCTTCATTCAACAGCCCTTTGACAGCTCTTCTGTGTAACTGAGACTCATGAAAGAGCTGTACAGGTTCTGTGTGCGATACTGGTACACCAGGGGTCATGGCTCTGTAAAAGCTGCGGCGGGGCCTGCTGTTTATGAGCTGGATAACATGGCTCTGACAGCATATCAATCCCTCACATTTCAGCCAAGGACACCGAGAAAAATGTCAGCTTTGACAGATGACGCAGGCCGGATTTTTGCCATAACAGCAGTGCTATCCAGTCTACACCACAGCTTCAAGCCACTTCTAGTATGACTTAATCCTCAGAAAGCCACCCGCACACAGCAGGGGGAAAGGCAGCGGCGTGACCTCGTTTTAAAGAGCAAAAGGTCATGTGACCGTGTACCCGTGGACGGGGAGGAAAAGATAAAGAACATGAGGAGCAGGGGAATAATGAGAAGATAATGTTCAACAACAGGCAGGTGAATCAGGACATCTCGATCTTGATTTTACAACAAACAGCAGCTCCGTGTGCAGTATCACGCTGCCTCTCACCAAATACATCAACCCTTTGACGTGAGATGTTAGTACGAAATAATTCACACGCAATTCATCTGCGACCTTGTGCTCAAACAATCGAGAAATATCTAAGAATCAAAGCATCTGTGGGCACATCTGTATCTGCTCCACATCATAACTGAGCTGTAACCATGGCAACATAAACAAATCTGGCCTCAAATTTCATAAATTAAATGGTTTTGCTTTTCTCTCACACAATTCAGAGTAATGCCGGTTGATTGTACTGATGGTTAATAGTAGGGGAAAAACAACACACACATACATGTACATACATACGCATACCCACAATACAAGGGGTTATCTCAACAACACAGCCCAGTATGACTCACAGCTCCACCATTAGCCCACACATGGGAGAGGCAAGATACGGCTAACCTACAAGCGGAGTAGTGATACTTATAAAACATTGATCAGGCCGCCACTACAGTGCGTGGACCAATCATGTGCCTTCCCTCCCTCTTAATCTCTTCCCCCTCCGCTATCCATTCTCTCTCTGTACGATGCTTACGTCCCACTGCCTCCTCTTCCACCCCGCTTGCCTTCAGCCGCAAATGGTAGATGGAGGCTTTTACCTGTTGACCTACATTACCACTGTCTTGCCTGGCCTGGATAGAGGACGCCACTTCCATCCCACTGAGAGCACAGTAAATGTATAGGAGACGGGCCGATCTTTGACTGGACTACCATGGTTCAATCAAGCACGCGCGGTATGATAGCGAGCTCGCAGTCGTGATTCTTTTCCTTTGGGATCAAGCTTTTCTGTTGCCATTTTCAAAGCTCCTCATGTCACACACTCCAAGCTCACAAGTGAGAAATTTCCACTTAAATCATATCTTTGCATGTTTTCTGGTCGATTATCGAGACAGCAGTGTTAGATGTGTGCAAAATGCAGCACTATCAACCGCCCCCCCAAGCAAATAACATGACCAAGCATATGGAAAAAGCTGAGTTGTAGCAGTTAGCCTACTACTAGCAGATAAGATTAGTGCTGCAGAAGGTGAATGAATCAAGAGTGAGAGCTAGTCAGGATTACAGCAAGGAGGAATTCAAACGGCGAGAGTCAAATATGCAACTAACAAAAATTATGTCCATGTGGTTTTTCCAATGTTCACACCTGGCCCGATGAAAGGGTAACAGACGGTTAGTTGTACCAGTTATCCACATGCTCTCACACATTTTATGCCACAGTAGCTGTTGTAGGGCAGTGAACATTGCTCAGCACCCTAAAAATGCTGACCTACATCTCACTGACTTTCATGAGGGGAGAGACTATCTCCTGAAACTGTGTGAAAACAAGGGCCAGTGCCATTAATGGAGAGAAGGTCAATGCTTATTGGTTTCAGTTTTTTATAAACAATGTTCCCCACAGGCTCTATCTGTTGCCTGCTGTCTAACGTAACTATATCAGAATGATTTTGGGCTCTGCAAATCTTCAGCTCCAGCATAGTGCAAATACACTGCAAGGATTCAGAATGCAGGTTTAGAAATATAAAACTAAGTCTACAGAGACTGCAATGTCTACATTACAAAGAGGCCGTGTACCAAACATACTGTATAATATATTTCAGTGGATTTGCCAAGCAAATATTGGAAAAGCCAAAGAAAAACATTGAGTCGGCATTGAGAAAAGACAGTCAGTGGCTGAAAGTATCAGCTCTATTGATCTAACAAGCAGCGATTTAATTTAGGCACCGGCCCAAAATAATAATACAGTCAACTTAGTAGCAAACTCGACCAGTTCCAAAAAACAGCACCATATTCAGCAGCACTCAATAAGACACATCTGCATCGCTCCTCTGTCCCCTTTCATCTTGCAAAGGTAATGCTGATGTTCACTTTACTTTTGTCTTTGAAATATTCCCTTTCATTTCAGCAGCCTTGCTTTTCTCTAAAGGAGCTTCAGCCCTTTGTCTCTTGAATTTTCTGTTAATGCTGTTTCAGTTTGTGTAGGCACTTTGATGAATTGGTACAGGTTGACACACTATTGCATTGCATATGAAGTTGTGTTATAGAATAGCAAAGCTGAAAGGTGCATGTATGAAAGTCTCACAATGCTTTAAAAGAGTGTAAACTTGCAGGAGATAACAAAAAACAGAGGTCAGTGGTCAAAAACATCGCCATGAATTGACCTGCCTATACAGGGTGACAGCGCTGCACCACAAAATGAGTCATGTTCCAGAAAAGCAAACAAACACAGGCAGACGAGAGAGAGACAATGAGTTCGGGCTGATCTATTGTGTCCCACGCTCAGCAGTGGAAACAATAAAGCACAGGCGGCGATGAGAAATGCCTTTTTAAATAGCAGTCAACTTCCACGTTTTGGTGCAGTAGTTTTGACACCTGATGAGAACCGTACCCGAGTACACATGAACCATACTCGAGACACACCTTTTTTAAGAGGACTCCGCTTGTTGATCCTTGCCCGAGTACAGTACATGCGTTCACACTGATCAAACAAGCTGGACTTTTGGGGTCCCTGATGTGAAAACCTCCTCATTTTCTGGTTTGAGCCAACACAAGTTGCAATGAAATAAAGTTCAATAATAAAGGTGTCAACATTTGTGGACCAATGAAATCTCAAGAGTGTCCAGTAGCAAATAGACCAGTAAAAGCTGACAATTCTGACTCCATATGACTTTTGAGTTTCTAAATATAGTCATGGATAAAGTTTTTTTCTCTCCACCAAGCAGCTTCTGAGCTAATGTGGGCCTCAAGGCATCGGTGGGTTGGGGTGTGAAAGGACGACGTGCATACAGTGGAGATGCTCTCATCAGCGGATCTCGGCTGCACAGAGTTTGAGGCTCAGCCGCTGACTCATACGTCCACATGACTTCACACACTGATGCTCGCTGATAACGTGCCGGGATTAGGGCCACCGAGTGTCGATATGCTGAGCGCGTCCATGAATGTCTGTGTGTGTGTGTGTGTGTGCGTGCCGTTCTCAGGCCTAAGATCCGTGGAAAAGCCACAGATATGCACACCCAATATACCCGCTGATTCCTGTCAGCGGCACCACCAGCAGCTATGCGACCAGATTCCAGTGAGTGTCTGCGGAGCTGGTTGCCAATCTGGGGGTCAGGACCTGCCAAAGGGATCGCAACATGATTCTAAGGGGTCACAAGATGTTCACAAGGGTCCTTCTACAGAAACGCGACTTATTTGATAAATCTATTTTGACTTCGCTTTGTTCTTGTTTCTAGGGAGACATTTTTGTATCAAAGGATCAGAAGCCACAGACAAGGACAGGAGAGAGAGGGGAAAGGTTATAGCTAACACTAAGCAACTAAAAATGTATAAATGAAAGGTATATTTAGGTCACTGCTCAGTGCTAATGCAAGATAAATGCAAGATGATGTAGACCAGAAATGGCTGAAATGCTCTAAAGCACTAATTCTGTGTAAAAAATGTAAAAAAAAAAAAAAAAGTGTAGCTGCTCCTAACCTTTCTTAATGGCACTGAAGGTGTAAAAGGAGTAAAAGCTTTTTCTGTACTTCCCTGGATGCTTTGGCTCTATTTTGCTCTAACTAGCCTTACCTTACTCATCATATCCCAGCAAGAAGAAAAAGGAGTGGATAATACAGTCAGAGCCTGCTAAAATCAGATCGACTCATACAAAGTGACAGTGGGGTGTATTCTTAGTTTCAGGTATCGCAGTTTGTTAAACTATTCTCCGTCTCTTGTTCGTTAGCTTTTATTGGTCTTTCTGTCTTTCCTCACACTGTTTCACTCTTTCTTAACAGTTCCTCATAGTATTTGATGTATAATTTAATTAGACTGTTATCCTCTGGAGTCTCTCTATAATATCTGTCAATAAAGTAAACACTAATACATGTTTTTGTTTGTGGAAGCTAAGTACACACTTCACACAGATGTAGGCCTACTGACACATGAGCATGGGCAACACGAGATGTAGCAGGCATCATCAATGCCTTTTTTTTTTCCATGGACGCTCTCAATATCTTAATAAAAAGCCATCACAGGCATGACAAATGACTGAAAAGGCTAAAAATCTGACATTTTTTCCTGTGAAATGTCAGATTACATGCTTATTGTTACTGAAGTAACAATTTGCTTGTACTGATTGTTTCTTTTTATTGCCAATGTGTGAATGCATTGTAACACTGTGCATCACTACCTAACGTAAAAAAAAAGAAAAGGTTTTCTTTAGTGAAGCCCGTCTGGGAAAACTGACCTCAAGTTACAGTAGTGTGTGAAGTTACAGGTTGCAGATGACGTTAATGTTTATAAACATTAAAAAGTCAGCTAGAGACAGTGTTTTCAAGCAATTCACGGCGCTCACATTTCCAACTAGACACAGCTGACGAAATCAGCCGGAAACACTGCTGCTCCCGATGATATCTCGCAATACCCCAAGCCACTGTGTGTAAACCACGGCAGCTCTTAGATCCATTTCCTACTACTCAGCACACACACACACACACACACACAAAACAAAACACACACACACAACTCACTTCACTTGGGGATTGACTGGAGCCAGCTGAGAAAGTAGCAGCCATGATTACCTTGTCTGCTTGTAAACCACGAGGGCCAGAGCAATCATCACCCTTAAACACAACGTTTCCTATTACTCAGTGCACACTTTGCACAACGCACAAACACACACACACACGTACACGTACACACAAACACACACTCACTCACACATGGTCCATTTCTGCAGATGGATAAATTACAGGTGGGGAAATGCACAGTGGCACGGCCGTCCGCGGCAGAGGAAATGAAGAGGCTTAGCTGGAAGGATAATAGAACGGCAGGGGAAAAAAAACAAAAAAAAAAACAAATAATTCATAATGCATCGTAGCATGCTGCATAACTGCACAATCAGGAGAACTGCCTTTTTTCCCGGAGCATTACAAAAGAGATGAGACAGCTGCTTACAGGGCTGAAAGAGGTGAAGGACCTAGTTTCTGCTGTTGGCTTTTTTAGGTGAAGGAGGACGTGCTATTTTTAACCAGATAACTTAAACGCGGGCAGCTGACCACAGCGCACGGTGCCACATTCAGAACGACAACATAACAGCCTAATCTTCCCAAATGAATCCAAGGATGAACACTTTATAATTGCATGCTCCCTTTGGTCATCAATTAGAAACCTGGGCTTAACTGTTGCCACTCAATGGGTCCACCATTTTGTTTGTTCTGTTGCAGCAAAACTCACAACAAACAAAAAGAAGTGCAGCCCATTTATATTTCAGCAGCTTCCTCCTCCTCCTCCTCCTCCTCTTCCTGCATCTCACGGCTGTCTTAGGGAGTTGTCTTTTTTTTTCTTTTTCTTCTTCTTCTTCTTCTTAAACACACGGGGGGTTTTAAAAGAAACTTGTGCCTGGCTTAATTAGAGCTACGCTGGCAGCGCTCTGAATGCTGCACAACCAAAACCCTGCAAGACTGCTGGAGCTCCTCGATAAAAAAAAAAAAAATAAAAAAAAAGCAGCCCGGCAAGCAGGCGCACAGCAAAGCCCTACGGAGTACATACAGCTAACAAGCCTATGTGCTGCACATTTAGCCTCTCCTTACACTAATAGATGGGTACATTTAACCCAGCTATGAATTAGCGAGTCAGTCCAAATGCATGAGAATGTAGCTGCTGCTTCCTGTGCATAGAGACAACCAGCTCCATTTGCACGATCATGCATGCTTTTATATGCTACTGACTTTATAGGTGCATAATGTGGTTGCAAATTGGGTTAGTTGGGCAGTGATTTAAGAATGCAACACAGTTCAAGATTTCACGTTGGGCTCATATCGTTACAAGTCCTCCACAAATAGAGACGTACATCAATCACTGTAATGGGCGCACTAGATGAGCGTTAGCCTGCAGCTGCTGCTCTGACAAGTTACACAGCGTTAACATGCCACACACGTCAGAGTGGATCTCTCTCTTTTTTTGTTTTTTTGTTTTTTTATATCAGCTAAGTCTCTGCATCCCTCTTTTGTTGTAATTTCCTGCGGTTTCATGCCCAGGCATCAAAGAGAGCACAGCTGTGTCATTGGATGAATGCTTTAATCTATTCAGCCAGCGCATCTGTGTGCTCCGTCTTACGCTACGTCATTAGCCGTCCGCCGTAATACGTGTATTTGTGTGTGTGTGGCTGGTGAGGGGTTATGTGAGGGGGGTTGAGTGAGTATTCATGTGAGTGCATATGTATTCAGTCATGCACACACAGAGTATGTACGGGTCTGACAGCATATGCTCTCACATGTCCGTGTGCCTGCAGGAGTTAGGCTAAAAACGCGATATGCACATGCTGACAAAGACGCACACAGAAGATGACATGAGAGGATAATGAGGGGCTTTTGTATGCCTCAGGTCGTGTCGGGTTCCCGGCTGAGGGCCATATCAAGAAATCACATCACAGACGCTAATCTATGTGATGGTAAAGTTTCCAAGCAGTGCTAAATTTAGGCCGGATTGTTGCTTTTGACTGATGAGGGATGAGGAACACCACTCCACGTAGTTACAGAAAAGAGGAGGGGAGCAGGAGGGATTGTGAGAAAAAAAGGCGGCGTACCACAGCATCCTCATCTCAAAACACCAACATTAATACTGTTTTGACACAGATGTAAAGTAAAACATGTCTGTGTTTACAGCGCCACATCGGCTGACACATGAACACATCCACTGTTGACCGAAAGCATGGCAAGAATCTTGATTGCATAATTGACTCCGGGAAGTGAACGGAGCCACTTTTTATAGAGTCACAAACCAAATGTTAGGATAGATTAGATTGTCCTGGCTCATATAAATCATTGTCAACTGACTACATCCAATCAGAAAGTCATCTATTCTGTATAATTAGCTTAGGAAGAGGATGCTATTCGTCTTCTGTAACGTTGATTGAATGAATTTCACTCATTTGGTCAGAACAAATGAGATTTCAAGCACTTGCTGATCAATAGGAGAATACAGTTGTCCAGTTTTAAGCTCAGTGGCTTTGACTAATTATGGTGTGATGTTTATTTAAACCAGACCTCCACATTAGTGGGCTTCAGCGCTATTGACTCTTCACTAAATCCCTCCCCTGAACACTGATTATCCAATCATAGCTCAGTAAATCATAACTGGGCAGTAGTCAAAGTTTGCCTTCTCTACATGTTGAAGTGGCGTACATGGGTCTCTAGTGAGAAACAATACACTGCATTTAAAGAAAATTGGAGGGTAGTGTCATAATAGACAGACAGATAGATAAGAATTGCTTACTGATTGATTAACTGAATCTAATCCTGGATGCTATCAGAGTTTGGGCTCATGTTAGCCATACTGTCCTGCAGTCCACCAAAAAACCTTTTCTGGTAAAAGTAAAAAACATACTGAAAATATAAACAAACCTTTAGGCAAAGCATTTGCCAGGATTATGTTAGCAATAAATCACATTCTAATATACTAGTACAATACTGGTACTGTCGGTACACCACAATACTAGAACAATACTGCTTCTTTCCTTTATATGTACAATCGAGCAGATTTCACTTCAGTTGTGCACTATATCGTGTGTATCACATGAATAGCCATCAAGTTCATGTTTAAGACTTCTTACAAGAGTCTCATCTGAAAAACAAGTCAGCTGGAACAACAAGTCAGCCAGAGACAGTATTTTTAACCTTCTAACAAAGGACTATAGTTTGCTAGGCAGCATACAGCTGGTAAAGTCTTACGTTACTAAATCAACCATTGCTGGTGAGACAAGAGGAGCCTAGTCTCGTCTACCAGTGTCTAAAATCAAGCACATATTGCTCCAAGATTTACTATGAATTTTGAAAGGTTCATGTAAATTGCACATGTGCTTTTGCAAAATGGAAAGCTTGATAGGGGCCCCCAACAGTGACTTAACACGTTCAGGGCTCAGCTACAGTAACAGTCACTTATAATCAAATTAGACTAGTGTACGTTCAAATGAAGAAGGTCTAAAGGTCAGACTGAGGGATGCACTTGGTTCATACACACAATGGTCAGGTTTAGGCCACTGTTGCACGTTGCCTCATAAATACCTACTCAGACGGTAGATATAGAGTGGATGGTGAAGAGGATGCTATGATGTAAGCCTCAGTGCGATAGCAGCCTGCATCTTCAACCTCTCCGTTTCCTTTGAAGTCTCCCCATGGGGGTGTGGGAGCTGGGGGTTGGTAATGAATCAAGCTGAGCCATAATGAATGTCCTTATTCAAGTCTGCTTTGATGAAATTCCACCTGACTGATCTCAAATCACAGAACAAAACAGCCAGAGCTCGCTGACAACTGTTATGAAAGCTATACTGCCTGACAATATGATGGAGAGCGTTGAGCGACTTTGAGGATCCCTCCAGGATACTTTACTCTGTTTCTTCCTTTTGCTTCGTCTTGCCTTCCTTCCTACTTCCTCTGTGATCAACGAGTAGGATGAAATTCGATGAGAGAGTCTACATTTGCACTAATGTTTAAGTCTTCCCTTTTGCATAGTTGTCATGCCTCTACAATATAGCTCTTTGCGTCTGTAAGAATAGAATACACCCAGAGGAGAATTTAAACAGATGGAGCATAATTTATTGTTGTAATGCTGAACTGAGTCCTGGTGTTACAAATATGGACAAACACCAATTAGGATGTTTAAGAGCTCTATAGGGTAATTTACCCCATGTGAGCGTTGTCCATTCAACAGTACATTGTGTAGATAAATCAAACATATTAAAACATCATAAAATACGATGCGCTGATCTTCACTGCAGAACAATAACCCTGTTAACAAGCTTGACATACTGAATACATTACAAGCTCCAATCTCGCTTATCTCACAATTCACTGCAAAAATCTCTGTCAGCCTGCTGAGTTAGGCCATAGAAATGAGTAAAATGGCTCTTTCACACTTCATATGAGATGAGGTGCAGCGGCACTGTCGGCATGCTTTGTAGAAGTCTGGGGCCCATCTGGAAGCCTGCGGTATTCAAGATAGGTAGAAAAGAGTGCCAGGAGTAACAAAAGAAGTAAGTAATTATAGAGAGGGATCTCATAGACAAAGCATGCCATAGACTGCCAACTGCATTTAGCTGCGCATAGCAGCAACTGCTGCTGCTTCAGGTTATGGGTTGTGTTTATGATGCTTTACTTTGCAACTTTTGGTCTTAAACCGGACTTGAAACACAGCGCTAAAATTGCCTTTTAAGCCAGGGGGAAAAAGGTCTGAGGATTACACGTACAGTTCAATTAAAAGAAGAGTCGATTAAGTCAAAATCAAGTTAAGAGTTAGGGATTTAACAAGGTAGGCAGCAGATTGAAGCTTTTGTGTCAGCTGTTATTCATTCATTGCCTTAACAAACTACATTTTCATTCTTGGTCTCATTTTAGGAACACTAGCCTAAATTCACATGAGGGTTTATATGTTTTTGGAACTAAATGTACTTTGAGTCTGCCTGACTGTCCTGAAAGGGCAGAACTGGCCTCTATAATGTAGTGCGTATGAAACGAATGAAAGTGACCCTGGTTTTCTTTTGGATCAATACAGATAAAGAAAACTTTGCTTGTTCATGGTCCCGAAGCACAGTTTCAAAAGGTGTTTTGGGGGATGGGTGCAGACACAGCAATTGGCTTTCTGAGGCTGCCCATGCTAAACAGGTATGGCTTTAATCGTGATTAAACTGGAATTAGGCTGCAACTGGTTACTACAGCAGTTTACTAGTACACAACATGCACACGCACAGGAAATGCTTGAAAACACATTGGACAGATTTAGGCCTCATAGAACCATGCAGAATCCTTTTTTTGGTAACACACAGGGAAAACACACATTCACCACCACCACACACACATGCACACGCACTTCCACACAAATAGCATAACTCCTTCAGCCCGGAGGGCGGGTGACAGAGCTGTAAGGGCCAGTGCTGTGTTGGGCAGCAACAGAGGCAGATGCAGCACTCAGTAGCCTGAGGGCATCACTGGGTATTCAAGCTTCACTGGGCCTCTTCATCAGTGCCCTCTGATGCCTTAGCCCCATGACCAACAGAGCGCACACACACACACACTTCCAGCACAGAGCTAGTCAGGCCTTTCCAGCCTTTCGGACAAGAGGGGAATTGGGAAAGAAGTAGAACAGCCTCATTGAGCTCAGACACACACAAGTTAGACTGAGAAAACTGTAGAGGATGTAGGTTATGGTGGACCGTGTCTCTTCTACCGATTCTGATGCAAGGGAAGTATCTAGGTTTACTCTTTCTATGTGTGTGTCTGTCTGTGTGCGTGTTCTCTGGCTAAGAGGACGCAGACATGACACAGCTCAAAGACAGTCAGCACATCTCAGATCCATGACAAACAGCATTTTAAATCGCTGAGTGTCGGATAGCACCAGATCTTGTGAATTTCTCCCTCCAGTTTACAAGGTGGATTTACAGTTCACATTATGAAGACATGACGCAACTCCTAAACCATTTACGATCGCATGTAACATGTAAATATTGGCAGCGCATGATGGAATTCATCCATTCGACAGCTTGAAAAGACACACAAATCCCAATGCACACACACATTATGTCTTCCTATATCCCTCTAAATTGTTCTGTGTTCATCTCTCTTCCTCTGTCATAATGTCTCTTTCATACGCTCAATCTCTCCCTCTCTTCCTCTATCTGTCTCTCTCTCACAACACACACACACACACATACTATGCAGACACACACATACGCACTCCTCATTTTGTTACTGACATGCCAAGTCATGCAGAAAACACAAGGGAAGCTTTTTTTTTTTTTAATCCCGGGACAAAAACAGCAAAATGCAATAACCTGGGACAAAAGTGCTGACATCTGAAGACGAGTCTGGCATTCAGACAGGCTGCTTGGTTGCAGCTGAAATGAGCAGAAACGACAGACGGAGGGAAAGCCGGACCCCCTACACAGATGGATAGACAGACAGGCCTTCTATATTTTCACTCCTCTTTTCACTCATCTCTGGTCTTCTGATCCTCTTATACTCCCCCTACTTTTTCCCTCATCTTCATTCTTCGCTCCCTCCGTTTATCCCCTTTCTGTCATCCCGGGGCTTTACCCATCTGTATTTTCCTTTCCTGCTCTCCTTCTGTTAAACCACCACCACCTCCGGGCTGCAGCTTATCTCTCTATCCCCCTCCCCACCGCCTCTCCTGTGGTCACCTGTTCTGCTCTCATAACCTCTCTTCTCACGTCTCATCTACTCCGCCGTCTTCCTCCCCCTCTCTCTCTTCATCTTTCATCTCTCCTCTCTTCTGTACGAACCTTGTTTGCATGCTCCCTCACTCCACTCCTTGATTAGCAAGATCGACCAGTGCGAGTCCGCCAGACACTCGGTTAAAATGGCCAATGAGTCTTTCGAGAGGCCCCTATATAAATAGAGGGCTGAATCAGACGCTTCAATTACAGATAACACATTCCCAGCCTTGCATTTGAAACACTGTTTAACGATGGAGACGTGGGCCAGTTGCACACGAGGTCAGCCTTGAAGGTTGAGGAAGTAGCACCAACAGGGGAGACTCAATACAGTGTGCATGGCAAAAGGGGCGCTGGATTTTCTTTTTCTCGTCAAATTATTCAATGTACGACTCCCTCTGACTCTTATGTAATTGTGAATTTGTGCAAGCGGCGAAGGCTGCCTTCTCATAGACAGGCGAGATCAGTCTAGTGCAGAGCCATAGGGACTAAAATAGTTAGTCATGTGTTCATTATCGCGATCCTCTTCTAAGTACTCACCCCATATCCAGAAACATTTAACAGGAGAGGACCTTCAAGTGGGTCTATGCATGTGTGTGTGGGTGTGTGTGTGTGTGTGTCTGAAAATGCAAGGTTGAACGAGAATGAGAAACAGAAAGAGAGAGGGGAAGTAGAGAGTATGAAGGGAATGAGGTTGTGGGATTGTGATAACTTCAAAGGTTATTATTATTATTACTGCAGGCTGAAGCCATGCTCTGGCATCCCTCAAGCTTTGATCATTATGTAAAGCTGTTGTGCTCGGCACTGGCACTGAATACATTACTGAGTGGATAACCAGGGAGTGCGAAAGCAAGCACTACTCAGACCAACACGTTGACTCAGCTTCCAAGTTTCTTTCCGATTTTAAAATAAACACACGTCCCGTCGGCTCGGAAGGACAAACAACAAGGGCCTTTTTCTCTGATCTCACCTTGACACGAGATCCGGACGTGAGGACGCACGCCGTTTGAGAGACTGCACAACGGGGATATTCAAAGGGGCACTCTACCAGTTCTACGCGTGAAAATCAGTGTACTAGTCAGAAGAGATAGTGCACAGCGTGTGAAAACAGTTGTGTAATGTCTATTTTTTGTTATGGAGGAGTTTTGCGAAGTCTGAGATGATATCATCAAGGTTATCTCAGCTTTGGTTTGGAGAGAAAATTCTCCCAGAAAGCTTGGAAAAAAACAACCTCCCCAAAAACAAATCTGGAGGCATAGGTGGAATGATAATAGAGTCAAAGTGCAGCAGTTTAGTGGAAGGTAATACCTCTTTGGGTCAGTTTAGCCACTATAGTGTTCTGCAGAATAGACTTCAACATCTTAAGCTTTCATGGTGTTTATTTATCACATATAAACTGACAAAATAAGGTATAGTATGTAGTATGTAACAGTATTGGCAATGCATGCATTACTTTGTTTGTAAGGCTGGAACTTGTGATTTTTATTATCCATTAATCTGCAGACACAGTGCCACATATTTTTCAGCTGTGCCAGCCCTAAATACTGTTGAAACACATCCCCAAATATGATTATAATAATCCTATAATCAATGAATCATTTGCCATATGCTCATGACAATTTCCCAAAGCACAAGGTGGCGTCCTCAACTGTCTCATTCTAAACCCAAATCCAAATTTATTCAGCTACTATCACACAAGGCAAAAGACAAGCAGCAAATCCTCCTCCTCACGTCAGAGACACGAGCTCATGCACTCCCCAGTACTTCGCATTAGGATGGATGTTGACTGGAGGTCATAGTTGGCTCCTTTAACACCACAAACAGCACCAAGCGTACCTACCAGGAACGCAGGCCCGACACGGGTAAGCGACACCGGTCTGCGAAGCATGTTTGGTGGAAGAATGTAGGCCTCCTGTCAGCCTCAGAGGTTTTGTGCTACATGTTATTAATACCACTATTAATAGAGCGATGCTGTTAGGGACGATTATGAGCTTAGGAGGGGGAACCCCAGCTCAGAGGGTTCAGCCACCACTTTTAATTTTCGTCTACACATCCTAATCCGAGAGCCACGCTGAACTTGAAAACAAGCCCATCTGTTCCTGGCCCTCACCTGGCCTACATTAGCCTGAGCACAAACACACAAAACTCTGGCCGGCTGCAAAAACATAATAAAAACACGGGCGGTGCAAATGAATGTCTTGCACTGTCATCATCACTGTCACACAAGAGGGCTGTAAATTGAGGAGGAGTGCTGCGATAAAAGAGATGCTGTCAGGGTGAAAATGAAGAGACAACACAGCAAGCAACAAGAGAGCTAAAGGTCCATTAAGGCTATAAACACACCACCAATGAGCACCATGCACACACACACACACACACAGTCATAGAGAGAGAGTGGACCCATGGCAGATTATAAGGCTGTGTGTGCATTACAGTGATTTCTCCTTTTCGACCACCGACAGCAATCCAACCCCCCCTCGCCACCACCATACATACATACATATACACCAGCACCGTATCTAGTTAAAGAAAACCGGGCACAAACAGGCCTTCCGTCTATTTGCAGCGTGCATAAGGTGTGATGCGTCCACCCGGTTCAACACCAAGGACAGCGGTCGGCGCGCGGACAGCCTGACAGCCGCCACGGCCGCGACACGCGCGCTACAAAATGACAGGCTCGGCTCTGCACGCGACACGAGCCTGCCCGGGATGACACTGCTGTTTCGGCGTGAGGCGATACACGGGCACAGACAGACACACAAGCTAAACCATCAAATGAACGCTTTTTTTTTTTGCAGCAAGATCCACCAGCACCGGCATCAACCTCTTTATTATTATTATTATTTTTTTTTTTTTCATTTAACCAAATCCGTCAACGCGCGTCTGTCGAGTAAAACGCTCCGCACCTACCTGCTCGTCCGCTGGGTCGAAGAGCTCACATGTCCCGCGGCTTATTTAGGTCTGCTATCGCGGATTGATATGTGTTGTTATTATTATTGTTGTTGTTGTGGCGGTGGGCGCCGTTATGTGTCCGTCAGCGCCATGTTATTATCAGTGAGAGGAGGACTGTGCGCTCCTGTGCGCTACATCCGGGCTGCTGCAGGAGAGCGAATGAGCGCAGACCGAGGCGGGCGGAGAGGGCGGAGAGCGACCTGGATGTGAGGAGCACCTGAGCGGCGGGGCAGGGGCGACCATCTAGTCCTGCACATACCTGCATACCTACATGTGCAACACAGAGCTTTATCCTGCACAGCTCCCATTTTAGAGTTGTTGTAGTTTTTTTTTTTTTTTCATTCAGTCATTGGACAGGTGAAGAGGTTTTGGAGTAGTTCAGATAAACACTTGTAATATAGACCTTCAACTTTGACCCATGGCCACCTATTCCTGCACACCCACACACCTACATTTGAAATAAAGGGCTTTATCCTGCACAGCTCCCATTTAAGAGGTGTTGGGTTTTTTTTTTCATTTGACAGGTTTTGGAGTAGTTCAGCTAAACATTTGTCACACAGATCTTCAGCTCTGAGCCACAATCATGGTCTCTATACCTCGATCGCATCTACACCTACATTTGTGATGCACACCTTTATCCTGGGCAGCTCCTATTTTAGAAGTTTTTTTTTTTTTCATTGGACAGGTGAAGAGATTTTGGATTAGTTCAGCTACACATTTGTAATACAGACCTTCAACTTTGACCCATGACCACCTATTCCTGCACACCTACACATCTACATTTGAAATAAAGAGCTTTATCCTGCACAGCTCCCATTTTAGAGTTGTTGTAGTTTTTTTTTTTATTCATTCATTGGACAGGTGAAGAGGTTTTGGAGTAGTTCAGATAAACACTTGTAATACAGACCTTCAACTTTGACCCATGGCCACCACCTATTCCTGCACACCTACATGTGTAATAAAGAGCTTTATCCTGCACAGCTCCCGTTTTAGAGTTTTTTTTCCATTTGACAGGTTTTTTTAGTAGTTTATCTAAACCTTTGTCACACAGATCTTCAACTTTGATCCACAATCATGGTCGCTACACCTCAATCGCATCTACACCTACATTTGTGATACACACCTTTATCCTGGGCAGCTCCTATTTTAGAAGTTGTTTTTTTTTTCATTGGACAGAGATTTTGGATTAGTTCAGCTACACATTTGTAATACAGACCTTCAACTTTGACCCATGGCCACATATTGCTGCACACCTACACACCTGCATTTGAAATAAAGAGCTTTATCCCGCACAGCTCCCATTTTAGAGTTGTTGTAGTTTTTTTTTTCATTCAGTCATTGGACAGGTGAAGAGGTCTTGGATTAGTTCAGCTACACATTTGTAATACAGACCTTCAACTTTGACCCATGGCCACCTATTCCTGCACACCTACATGTGTAATAAAGAGCTTTATCCTGCACAGCTCCCATTTTAGAGTTTTTTTTCCATTTGACAGGTTTTATCCTGGGCAGCTCCTATTTTAGAAGTTGTTTTTTTTTTCATTGGACAGAGATTTTGGATTAGTTCAGCTACACATTTGTAATACAGACCTTCAACTTTGACCCATGGCCACATATTGCTGCACACCTACACACCTGCATTTGAAATAAAGAGCTTTATCCCGCACAGCTCCCATTTTAGAGTTGTTGTAGTTTTTTTTTTCATTCAGTCATTGGACAGGTGAAGAGGTCTTGGATTAGTTCAGCTACACATTTGTAATACAGACCTTCAACTTTGACCCATGGCCATCTATTCCTGCACACCTACACACCTACATTTGAAATAAAGGGCTTTATCCTGCACAGCTCCCATTTGAGAGGTGTTGGGTTTTTTTTTTTTCATTTGACAGGTTTTGGAGTAGTTCAGTTAAAGATTTGTCACACAGATCTTCAGCTCTGAGCAACAGTCATGGTCTCTATACCTTGATTACATCTACACCTACATTTGTGATGCACACCTTTATCCTGGGCAGCTAATATTTTAGAAGTTTTTTTCTTATTATTTTTTTTTTATATTATTCTCTGTAATACAAACCATTATCCTGCACAGCTCCTATTTAAGAAGTTTTTTTTTTCATCAGACATTACAGAAATGGCATTTTAAGGGGACAGAGATTAGCAAAAAGTAATATTAGCTAAAATAGTGCAGTAATTATTTTAGGTTAAATGTTAAATAAAAAGTTATCAATGAACAGCTGGCAGCAGTTAGCTAAAGCTAGAGCCCAAAACAAAGAGAATAAATTATTGTTATAATTATTATTAATTATTGTTGTAAATGCAAGTAATGAATTAATTGTTAAAATAGTTTTCCATAGTTGTAGATGGCTAAAATAGCTCAAAGTAATGGATAAATTGTCGGTGAAATAGATGCTAAATGGTTGTAATGTCTAGCCTCTTTAAATAAAAAGAGTCGCTCACTTGTAGCCACAATGAAAAAAGTGATTTAATTATTGAACAGTGATTCAACATGTCTTCTTCAGAGTATTGACATGACACAGGTGTGCTCTATTATAGCGAGAAGTGCCTTCAAATACATTCATATATTGTAGAAGAAGTAGCAACCTGAGTTATATGTCATTAAAAATCACATTAGTTTGATCAACAGCTTAGGTTATACACTACAGCAACACTTTAGTTAAGAATTTGCAACACATAAGAGGTGATGTTGCAACTAATTTTTGACACAGAGACGCTCTTCAAGACAGGGCCTTGATGCTCGGTAATAAAGCACAATAATATTTGAAATATTTTGGTAATTTTGTTGACTTGTTACTAATCTGTTGCTGCAGACATCCTTTTAAGAGCAGTACTGCATCACGTTGTCATTTTTGTGCTTCTAAAGAGCATGTTTGTGTTATAGTATGTAAGTGTTTCTTAAGTGAAGCCAGACACAGGCTGTAGCCCCAGAGCACCGGGGATAGGCACAGTGTGACAGACTCTGCCAGCTCCGACAGTGTCACAGCCCTCATTGATCTCCCATCTCTGTTTCTGACGTGCCGTTTGGAGCACGGGGCTCTTCCCCAGACTACAGTAAGTGAATGTGAAAGGGCACGAGTCAATTTCTCCCGCTGCGACAGGAAAGTCCTTATATCTGACTGTCTGGTTAACTGAGGGAGAGAGGAGGCAGTGAGCTGAGTATCCATTATTATGCCAAGGTCTAGCTCTTTGTGTTGTTGTTAAACATAGGGATCAATGAGGGAGCTGCTACCACATGTCCTTCCATTTCACCATCTTCCCTTGGGCTCATCAGGCCGATAAATCTCAGCAGTTGACTTGCTTGCAAGAGTACATCTCCCTTTCTCTCTTGTACCAGCTGGTCTTACAGGTGGAGACTTCAAAACCCACCACGTCTCATCTACAGAAGGAATCAGAAATGCATTCCTGATCTTGCTGCACATATAATATGTGCAACATATGCTTAGAAAAGTAGGCATGCTCTTTGCAGACAGACCAGCTCTTCTTCATTGCTGCAGCTTTTCATTTCTAATGATTTATCCTCTTGTGATGACACTGTCCTCGCCTGGTCTGTCTCCCATGCAGCCTCCCTACCACCCATAAATTCCCTTGGGAAATTTGAGCTAGGGACTGTAAGCAGTGGGAACACCCCTTCAGCTCAGGAATATTCCAGGCTGTGCAACACTTATTATGGGCTTTATGGACAGCCACATCTATCCTTCTCATATAGCCACATGGGAGTTGGGTGGGGGGGAGCCTAGTGATGCACTTCAGTAAGCGAGTTCAATATACTAAATACTACATATTGTGATTGTGAATCTTTTTACCTGAAGCATGTTACATTATTTGCAGTGTTTGTGGAATTCAGAAGAACCGTGAAGTTATACTTCAACTATAGCTTTAAAAAAACAAAATAGTCACTCTCTAGAAAGGGGTCATTAAAAAATTCCTTCAATCTTTTGGAAAGCCAGTAGTTTGACACGGAAGCAGTGGGTTTTGTCTTTAGATGATACAGATGGTTGCTGAATTGCTTCTGAAATCCACTGTAAAGCTGAACATGCAAATTCTTATAGGAACCTTTGACACCTGCTTATTCAGAGGCTCAAAATATAGATTTTGGGTGGAATACAACTTTAAATGGTTACAGCGCTTTATCAGATCCTCTTAAGTCATGCACTATGGTTTGTTATGATGTCTGTGAAGGAGTCAGCTAACCAGATATATCCACCGATTACAGACTCCTACCATCCTTTCAGGGACCAAGGAGTGCTTACCACATGACTACTACCCCCCTTATGAGAATTTGACACCTCCATCTAGTGGTGGATTGTGGGAGCACACAGGTCACTATAGTGCATCCAACTGTAAACTGTGGTAGTGACTGCTGGTTATATCTGAAACAGAAGCTACAACATCTCTGAGTGACTGATGTAACCCTTTGTGATGTCTATTGGTGGTAGTGGTCCAGAAGTGATGGTGATTTTAACACACACACACAAATAAATACATAAACATACTCCGTCCTTGCAAAAGCATGCTGTTGTCCCCATGGCAACTGTAGCAATATAGTTTTCCTTGAAACCATCTCCCTCACTCTTACTCTATCTTACACACTCTCTTTGATATCATCTCTCTTGTTCACTCATTCTTTGAAGGCACAAAAGCACCTTTTCGATGCAACCACAGGTTATTGTGAAACATTATTTCACAGAAAAACACTCCTTTTACTACAGTTGAGCGCTCAGAAATTTTACCTCTTGTGGGGATTACCTTGTGGAGCTGTCTCTTTTATATACTCCAGTTGACTTGTTATTACACCTTTGATAGGAAAGAGGCGGCAAAGAGGAGGAAACGGGAGAGAGAGAAGTAAGGAGGTTGGAGTTTACAAGTGTTGGAATAAGGCCCGGAGCTTATCACAGGCTAATGCCACCGCTGTCGCTTTGGAAAACCCTGCGCCTGCCAGAACGCTCTCTTCTGCCTAACATCAGCACGCCTCACGGTTGCCTCCTTTTTCCTCCTCTCCCTCATTGGCTGAGACTACAAAAGGAGATCTCCTGCAAGTGACATCACCGCTCTCCTCTCCCATCAGGCAGCATGTGTCATGACCACACGGTAAACATGCACTCAAGTGAAGCACCGTAATTTGCTCCCCCATTGAAAAATCGCCACTTGAGCTATATATGCAGCACATGCATGATGTTATTATTGCAACTTTTCCTTAATCACATTATTCAATAAGAACAGCTTGGTGTTGAGTGCAAAGAAGGTTTGAGGAAACAACTGTTGCCAGTTCCAGCTCTTGACAGGCTGACAGGCCAACCTGGAGACTAACCATGAACCAAATGTTCTGGATTGTTTCTTGGCAAGAAATTGCTTCTGACAATATGTAGCCCAAGCAAAACAATTCTCCACCATCCTCACAGGGAGCAGTGTTTTGTGGGTGCCCAAAGCCTGGTCACTGTGCTGCTGAATATGACAATGTGAGTTGTTGTTCTCCAGTAGACTCTCTGAAATTAGTTTTATGGAAGTTAATTAAGAGATTCAGTGGTAAATAGTATAATAACCCCGAGGCCGGAGTTTTAATATTAATTTTAATAATAGTTTTAAGCAGGGGGTTCACCCTGTTAAAGTGCTCTTGAGTAAGACACCATTTTGGCTCCAAGGTTGTTGTTGTGTGGCTTCTTTTTAAGCAGTAAAGTCTTACCTTCAGTGTTTGATCTGTGAAAGGCATGTTGAGTACGACATCTACCTTTAGAACAATATCAGTTTTTAATTTTCTTGCTACTTGGGTGCAGTAAAAACAACTATACACTATCACTTTAGATAACTGATGTGAAAAACGTGTGTACTACCAGCAGATACGGAGCAACATTACTGTAGGAATCGTTTAGAGTTGTGTTTGTGGCTACCTAATGCCAAATATACTCTCTATGTTTTGCTCTGCTTTGGTTTACACTAATTCCTGAGAGAACTACCTGGATCTTTAGCAGCTAAATGCTCATGCTGTTCATAAACTAGTCCCCCAAAAATCCAAATAAAATATTCAATGATTCAATCTCTGATAGATTTCTTTTTGGACTTTTTGGAATTCATTCATTGGTAGTATGAAAATATTGATTAGAGTAGCTTTAAGTTATATTCAGTAAAAAATGTTGTGCTGTTTCAAATGTCACAAGTAAAACACCAGCCTTATTTGACATACTGGTAAATATATTACTTCATCAGTATCGGGACAACCACATAATTACTGCTGTTACATTTTCACACATTTCATTGTTTGCTGTAATACACAACAGTCCCTGTTGTGCATGGGCAAATGACAAACATTTGTCTGTTTATCATTTAATTCAGGAAACAATTAAAAATCAATTAAAAAAAACAATAAAAGAACCACACAATTTGCCTTGTAACGGCTTATAGGAGATGCTGAGACATTAGGATCTAATCAGCCCAGATGCTCGGTTCAACAGAATCGAGTGCTGCCGCGCATAAACACAAGCACACACACAGACACACACAAATACACACACACACACACGCCAGAGGCTCCAACTTCCCAGACTGTCCAACGTGGCCGCACCCTCGCCTGCCTAATGTGTGGCACTGTGAGCCACAGCTGGCCTCCTGAGGTCAGGCCACAGGGTGCTCTCATACACTCATGAAGAATTAATGAGTGTGTGTGCACATGTCCCTTTGTCTCGCACAGGAAGGAGTAACACAGTATAATACGGTATTAGCCAGTTAGTGTCGTGTGCATACCCACTGTTAGCAGAAACGTAGGCAAATATTCAAGTGATTTCTAGAACTGATTATGACCTCTCCCCACAGCACAGCCACAGCATTAGAGGTTTGCCATGGTTTGTCACTCTATTAGGCCATAATAGAAGAATAGTTGGTGAAAATATTATTAAAAACAATGTTTTGTAAAAGTGTCGATGTTTGGTGAATGCAGATATGTTTTTTTTACTTCTATTCTTGGAAGCAGTATACTGATGTAATTACCTTCAAACAGGAAACTGTCTATTTTTAAAGCTGCTATTCCCGAAAAATACAGTGGACAGGAAAAGCACTTTCTGAGAAATAAATGCATTAACATGTGAAAGCCAACAGTACAGGGATGACTATGGGATGGTGCTTTTACTGTTGACTGTTGTTTTACTGTTGCAGCAATAAGTTGTGCATGTAGGTGAAATAGTTACCCAAGTGACCACTTCCATGAAAGGAGGGAACAAGTTTGACAGCAAGAGTTACAGCAAATTGTATACATTATGTAAAATATGCTCCTCTTGTTTTGTCTTCAGGGTTTTCATCATAGCACAGGGGCAGGGGCAGAGTTTCACCTCAAGAACAAGAACACACAGAAATAAGCATTATTCAAAGCACAAGAAAAAACAGTGTCAGTGCTGGAAATGGAAATATTTCACTAGTGGGACAGTGAAAGAGGCACAAGGGGGTCTGGGCATCCTCCCCTGTGAGATTCTGAGCATCAGACACTCAATTTTCTGCAATCTGCTGAATTTTAATGCACTAATTTGTGCTTTTTATGCATCAATTTCAAAATTCTCCACTACTCTCAACATGAACGTAAAGGAAATAAAGAGCCAATACGAGTAGTAAAGCATGGCTCTGTCAGTTATACTAAGGGTTAAAACATCGGATCAGAGGCATGGGCAAAATGAAACCCATTGATAAGTTGTAGTTGGCTGATGAGTGTACTGTGTACTGTGTACTGTATTACATCATTTTTGAGTCACTGTGTGATAGTTAGCTATGCCGCACCATTCTCCCAGATACGCAATGATGATGTAAGCAGTGTGTGTGTGTGTGTGTGTGTGTGGTGAGAGAAATTCTGGGGTGGGCTAAAACCCAATTTCTGGCATTTTTTTCAGCTCAGGTGATGTCTAATCTACTAATGTTGTGATGACAACAAGTCCAACTGTGTGAATCCACATCTGTGAGTGCTGTTTGTTATGGAGTTGTTGCCACAGAGATTTATTGGATGATTCTCTATAGATGTATGTGGATAGGTTTTATCCTGATATCTCTCCTTTTTAATGTCATCACTAAAAACTAGAATGATTATTTTATTTAAACACTTATTTTTATTTTTAGTAGAACAGGTCAGCACTGCCATTGTAAATTTGTTCAACAGTTGTCCAGAGAGAAATATGAAATCTGAAGTATGAACGTCTTCATTGACAGCTGCACCCAGTGCAGTGATTTAACCTAAGGGTGAACCAAGCAGTAATGTCTGACCTCTCAGCTGTGCATGCCTGAGTCATTGGAGCATACAGACAACAACACTGAGTCCTGACTTCTTTGTCTGTAATTGTGTTACTCTGAGTGTCCTAGACAGATATGGAATGAGTGTTACACAGTCCCATGACTGCTCAACAGTGTCGTGAACCACATCAGCACAAAAGCACATCAGTGTTCAAGTTCAGGTAAAGAAATAGGAAGAGCTCTAACATTTGACATAGTTTGTGCATTGAAATGTACTGATATTGTTTCCAATCTCAACTATTGGAATCACATACTCTCTTCCAGTTTCCTTTCCTTTAGTCTTATTTATCAGACCATCATCATGTTCATTTCCAAATGAGAATGCAGTCTCCTCGAGAAAAGACATTTAAGATAATATGACCAAATAAAAAAAAAAAAAATTGAGTTGCATCTTTAATTTAATACTCATATATCCCCCACTATATCTGAAATACATACATTGTGTGTGTGAGGGTGTGGCATTTTTTCTCTGACAGTGGAGTGATGGGGTGAGGAGTGGCCAAGTGGTCAGAGGGTTTGCAGTTATAAAAGAGTGTTTCGATGTGCTTGGCTACAAGCTTAAACTCACTTTAACTACACCTTGACCTGCAGTCTGCTCCTGTGTGCACCTGAAGACCGAAGACAAGAAAAGGTAACCTCTAGTCTTAAAAATCTTTTCTTATTCAAAATGGTTTATATTTCTATGGAGCAGAGCCAAAAACATTTTATTTGCATCCAGTACTAGAAGTTTCGTTAGTACCAAGAAAACAATCTGGGTTGTGTGAGGTTGTCATGCGGTAGAATGAAAGGTGTGTACAGTGCAACAGTGTACCAAACAAATGGATCATAAAAGTCTCTAAATATGAGAATATAATGCATCTTCATATTTAGTTTAACAGTTTGATTGTTGTTGGTTGACTGGTAATGTTAACATGGCTATTGAAAACCCCTAATTTTACTGATGAGTTTACATTTTGCATAATTATAATATAATTTGAACTTTTGCATCAATATTCTTTTAAAGCATTATTAATATTTTGCAAGTTGCACTTATAATATAGAAGTATGAGTTGTATTACTTATGCATTGAAGAAGCACAGAATGAGAAGACCAGGTAGTTTAGTAACAGTAATTGAATTTGCAGTCACAAGAACAACTATATGTCTGTGGTATGGCCTGAACACCAAGGAATCATTGTTACTGCACATTCCTCTCTAAGTGCACTTAAGTCACGATATAATGCTGAATCACTTTGCCACCATGTTTCTTCATGACTCAGGATGTTTTCTGTGCTCATCATTCAATTAGTACATTCCATAGCATCCGCTAAGCCTCAGTTAACACTGACAATCATCTGGTGTACCATTTGCTAACACTTTGACATCTTGAGAAGCTGTAGAGTCCTCTGGTGGTCACCTGGAGAACTATTTCTTCTCTCTGCAGCTCATCAAACCTGCAGTTCAACTGCAGCACTTGTTCCGTACTATGTAAAAATATGAAGTGTTTCAATACCTTAGTTAAAAAGCCTCTTTTTTTAGATGAAGCTTGGTAGGTTGTTAGTTTCCATAGCAGCTTTTTTCCCCTTTTATGATTACAGACTAAGATCTATTTTGGTTTTGTTCTGTCTTTAGTTTTCCATCTCTGTTAGGTCCTCTGAGGCTTGTTTGTGATATAAAATGCTGTAAAATAAATAAAAATCTTGTTCTGACAGGCAGCATGGATGTAAGTACCTCATCAAATTCTCAGATGTCTGCACTGGTAAGAATGAAACAAATCTACTTTTCTCTGCATTTTCCATCTAAATGTAAATGCTTAAATCTTTGCTTGTGTCAAACGGCCATGTTTGCATCTGCAAGGTGGTGTCCTCCATCCTGTCCACACTCTCTCTTCCTCGTATCTCCATCCTGGCCCCTGACCCTTCTCTTTCTCCATCTTCCCCATCTCCTCCTCCCTCTCAGCACGCTGATGCTCTGTGTGGCAGCTGCCCGTCGTCTGGCTCTGCCCCACAGCCTAACAGCGTTTGGCCCAGCCTGCAGCCGTCTGGTGGTGGGTTCCCTGCATGGCCGGGACAGCCCACCCAGCCTGCACCATGCTGGACTGGCCAGCCAAACACACCCTGCTGGACTGGGACACAACCGACTCCGTTCTCTGTCCCTGCACCAGTTTCAGCCCCAGCTCAAGCCTTAACACCAGCCCCTGTAACTACCACAACCTTAGTCCCAGCTCCAGCTCAAGTTCCCTCTCAGGCTCCAGTGCAGCCCTGCCAACCTTGCTGGCCAGGCACCCAGTACCAGCTTCCTCAGCAGCAAGGCACCCAGTACCAGCCTCCCCAGGTCCCGGCTCCCATTCAAACTCAAGTCCCTGCTCAAGTTCCAGTTCCAGTCCCAACCCCAGCACCTGCTCCTACCACAGGAATCCATCCACATCTTCCAGGGTGGCCTGCCCACCCCGGATGGCCTTATAACCCAGGACAGTCCGGATGGCCTGGACAGAATCCATCTATCATGCCTCCACACTGGCTTCCACCCACATCTGGACCTCTTGTGAGTCCAGTCTGACTTGCATTCATTTTTGATCATGTACAGGAAAAACAGAGAGATGGATAACTTTTTTATTGTTATTCTCTCACTCTTGCTGTTTAGAGCGTGCCGTACAACCTGAACCTGGCCAGAGGGGTCTACGACAAGATGATGATGACCATCTTGGGTCATGTCAAGCCTAATGCTAAAATGTAAGTTAAGGACTTAGTTCACTTTCCCTGCATACTCATTTTCCTTTTAGTCTCTTACTGTAAAATTTTGGTTTGAGAACTCTGACAGACAAATTGTACAGAAGAGATGACACAACTGACTGAAAGTCTGACCAGCCTTGGTCCTCCACAGGTTCACTGTGAACTTTCTGAAAGGCAACGACATTGCCTTTCACATCAACCCCCGCTTCTGTGAGGGGGGCAAACAGGTGCTGGTCCGTAACCACAAAGTGGGTGAACGCTGGGGTGCAGAGGAGAGGGACCTGAAGGGACCCTTCCCCTTTGCTCTTGGGAGTCCATTTGAGGTGAGAGTACGAAAGGGGAGTCAGACAGGGCAGTAAATTGAGAAGTGGTGCTTAATGATGCTATGTGTAGCATATTAGCTTCAATAAACATTACCACATTCATTTGAGATAGGTAGACAAAGTGTCCCTGTCTGCTGTTACTAATCTACTACTGCTTTATCAGAATTATTTTTTACATGGCATATAAATTATAGAAACAAAAGTCACTAATTGTTTTAACCATGGTCTCGTTTGTTTGTGGTAGTTTAACATTATGTTTATGTTTCAAAATGCTACACATGGTGCCTTTAACTGACTCCAGGTCACTTTCTCACGGTTAACGTCAGGGTAACGTATGGAAAACATGGAAAGGGTTGGAAAGTCGTTTGTGCAGGCGGCTCCTAGATAAAAGAACTGCTGTACCACAGGAAGGCTCCTGGAGGTCAGTGGGGGTCTCATGTTGCTCAATAATATTAATAACAATTATGCTTTACAGACATGACTAAGAGGTCACTAATCTGAGGAGCAAATTCTGTCAAACAGGCTCTGTGTCCATGTTTACTGACAGCAATAACAGCCAGGTTTGTGGACCTTTTCCTTCGATGTCACTCTGTAATTTATTTGTCGAGTTAAATTTTCTGGAGCTTGCACTGACATGATAATTGCACTGATTATACATCTTTATCCTTGTTTGAGGCTTCAGTTAAAAGATTTGCCCTGCAGGACGACTCTTCCTGAATGAAATCATGATTCATTTTGTCTTCTTTCTAAATGTGCACCGCATGTAAGCCAATCCACAGTCTTGACGGAATAAGTGCATTGTTCGTGTCCTTTCCAGATGAAGATCCTGTGCACCAACGAGGCGTTCAGGGTGGCGGTGAACAACATCCCGCTGTTTGAGTTCCAGCACCGCATCAGAGAGCTCAACCGGATTGACAGAATCAACATCCTGCATGATGTCGTCCTCACCTATGTCAATGTGGAGACACTTCCATAGGACGCACACTGTGACTCATGAATGAACACATGAAGGGTGCAGACATGCATATGAGTGTATGAATTCATACAGACACATTATCAATAAGCTACAACTTACAGGAACTTTCTAGTTTATTTACCGTAACGATTAAGCAAATAAGTGTGACAGTATGTGATGTAATATAATTTACTACAATAGGCTCAAACTGCTTCCTCTACCACATAGCAACAAATTAATACAAAGCTTTATTTGTCAGTGTGAAGATGCTACTGTTACCATATTTATTGTGTACAATATTTGATTTATATCATCAAATTGCCACTAACTGAGCATTATATATGTACCAATATTGCCAAAAAACAACAATGATGTCAACTAGATGGCCATTTGGAAGTTAACTGTAGTGATTCTTAAATAAAATGATCAGTAAGAAACCTGGGCCGTGTTTTTTATTGTTTATTGTCTTCAGACAGCTTAAAGAAGAACAGTGCAAAAGTTTATAACTGTATTTAAAAGCAGAAAAATCTCTTTAAGAGAAATATAACATCCCAGTACAACATTCAAATCAAGACTGCTAAAAAAACTGCACAAATGTACGCAAAACTAACAGACTTATCATGATGTACACAAAGACATGCAAACGGTTCCAAATTTACAGCTCCAGTACTCTTCAATTAGGGAGGCACCACCAGCACTAAAATATGAATTACAGTCTATGCAACACGTCTACCAAGGTCAGTCATCTGACACTTACCTCAATACAACCAACTCTATCTTCACACCTTAACTTCATCTGACCTCCCACCTAAACATACTTAAAAATATCCATCTTGAGGTGGTGAGGAGCATTAACAGTGGGGCCTAGATGGTGATGTGAGTGACCATCTGAGCAAAATTCCTGTGTGACTGGCCAGAGTGAAAACTACTTTGGATATTAACTTTACCTTACTATTGGCTCTGAGAACAGAAAAAACAGAAAATGGTTCATTCTGTCCTCTAGAGGATGCTAATGGGGCTTTAGCCTGACCTTTACTGAAACACAATCATCTTTAACACAATCCCTTTAACAGTGCATGATACTACAGGATGACCTTTGTGACCCAAATACCTCATCATCTCTGTCCTTCTGGTGTCTCCCTTTGTAACAACTGTGATTTATTACTTAAGCTTATAACATTTGATTTCTAAAAAAAAGTTGAAAACAGACAAAGAAGAGCTATGGCAACTTGAAGGGCAAGGCAACCTTTTTCTCTTTCTTTTTGCAGTGCATAATATTCAACATTCATTTCTTTCAGCCTCTCCAGATATAATAACATCTCATGTGCATTCAGTCCACAATAAAGTTCCAAAAAAATCTCTGTGCAAATAACAAGTGTGCAATTCACAGTGCTACAACTACTGCTGGCATTTGTGTGTACATTCACACAGCAAACATCAGTCCATCTCCTCAAGACTTGGTATCTAATTTCCTCTCCAAAGACTTCAGAAGCAGCTCAGCGTACTGCTCCAGCAGAGCCAGGGCCTTCTCTCCCTCACCTTGGGCCCCTTGGTCCACTCGGGGCCCTTCACACTCTGAGGTGGGGTGGGGCAGAGAGTCCAGCTCAGCCTTGACCTTGAACAGAGTGTCAGACAGGATACTCTTCATTTCTTGCTGATCTTCGCTGGACTGTTGGTCGGATCGCAGTACCTGGTTTTAGTGAATACATACACATGACAGGCAGCGAGTGAGTCAGAGAGGCAGACAGACAGACAATTCCTGGTCTTTTCTGTGTTTTATAATTTAATTTGGACTGTCAGCCTAACAAAAGACAACATTTGAGGACATCACCTTAAACTTTAGGAACTTGTGATGGTCATTGTTCACCATCTGTTTAATAGGTCGGCAAATTAATTAATTTAGCCCTAAACATGTGCGTCATAAACCCAAAATGATGTCATTAAATTGCTTGTTTTGTCCAGTCAGCAGTCAAAACAAAAAAGAAAAAATATTTTACTATCATATAAGACAAGGAAAGATGTTTATGTTTTACATAAAAAAAAACAACTCAAACCATTACTGGGTTTTCTATAGAGTTACAGATCAATTTTCCTATTGTGCTGAATCCATTAATGGATGTATTTTTTCAAAGGGATAGTACAAAGGGATGTGTGAAACTTTGAGCCAAGTACTGTGGATTTCACCACAGACTGCAGCATCCATAAAAGTAAAATGAACTGAGACAGAATGGTACACAAAGATATAGACTAAAAATGACAAAAATATCAAGTGTAATATCTATATTACGCAATTAATAACGAGAAGAAGAAGCAGCAGAGTGGCGGCATTAACAAGCACGTCATATGTAAGAAATAGTCTCTAATCTGTTCCCCTTTTATCTTCTCTATCGCTCTGCTTTCTCTATCGGTTTTCCTGATATATATTCCTTTCAGGCTCTCTCAACCCCCACATCTCCCCTCTTTCTCATTTTCACACACACAGACACACAGACACACACACACTAACTAACCGTAGTGTAAAGCATGACGGTTTTCCTCAGACTGTGGTGAAGCTCAGTAACAGCCTGCCTACAAGTTTCCAAGGTGATAGAGTGATCTGCAAAGAGAGAGCGAGAGGCAATGACTCTTTTAAGTACAGCACAGCATGTGGCATATCGGAGCGCGCGTACAAACACACAGTTATCGAGCAAAGTGGGCCGACGGTAAATGTTGAGCAAAAGGTTGAAGAGCATTTAAAGAACAAGACAAAAAAAAGTAAGAATAAACTTGGTGGTGGAAAAGAAACCATGAGGAAGAAACACACAAGGAGGCTGCTGCACAAAGCCAGAGAGCGGGAGCTGTGCGAGAAGTGAGATTGAGAAAAATCATTTCACAGTTTACGTCCTCGGGCAAAACGCAGTCGTAGGTACAAATGTGGACTGGATATCACTAAATGGCATTCGTGGTTTCTGTGTTTCCAAACTGTTGCCTTTGTGAGGCAGCTATCGTCCGCAAAACAGCAGGCAGGGGAGCGTGAAGAACAGGATGAAGAAGTTATTTTAAGATTCACCTCAGAACTCCATTAGATGCCTTTACTCACTGAGTAAAGGAGCAACATGGCGTGCAGTGGTGCGTCAGTCACCTGAGGCTCTATATATTGTTGTTGTTAATGTTAAATGATTGGCAATAACTGTTAATATGCAATAAACATTAATGTGTGCAAATTCTGCAATGCAATATGCTAATAGTGTTTATTTTCCCTTTTAAAGACTCAGAGACCATTTTACATGCTTTTATCTGACCACTACTCGATTATTGTAACAGCTGTCTGAACCAAAAATCAATTTCAGACTGTACAGAACTCATAATGCTATATTGCCAAAAAAAACCAAAGGAGTATGAGTTAAAACTTCCCATGTCACTTAGTCACTGCACCCAAGTAATCACAGTTCTGACAGCAGGAGGGCACAGATGGAGGAACACGAGACAGACAAGCAGACTGACAGACAGGCCCACGTGAAGAGATGAAGAGATGCAGAGGAGGACGACAGGTTAAATAAAAGAGCTCTGAGAGGCCAGACCTGGGTCAGGGTCGTCGCTTGATTTGCAGGCCTGTTCAGGCACCAGAGGGCACTCTTTGGTCACAGCCACCTGTCCTGGCTCCTTGGTACTGCTAAGAAATGTCAGAAATGTGTGTCAGTTACTCTGTTAATGTTTCTTTTATGTGAGCAGATTGAAATAGCAAAATAGAAACATCACATTAAAACATTTTTAGATATTTGTCATTTTGAAAAACGCAGTGAAATGTTTGGACATGGTGTAAAAATGCACCTCTCTGAAATGGAGCCTTTCTTCTGCCTCACTGGTAGTGAACTTGGCAAAGACGAATCCAAACTTAGAGACAGATGCCTGCCCACTGCTGAGGACAACAAGACACAAACAAAAGGCACCTTTTAGTTCTTTACTTCCTTGCTGCGTTCATGTGTCACATCTACAGAAAGGGAGGGCTATCTAACCTTGTTTGTGTCCTGGAGTTGGTGTAACGTCACATCCGGGGTCTGTGTTGGGAGTGGAAGACCTCGACGAAGCTCCGGAGCAACTCGAGCTCGACTTCACCTCCAGACAGAGGCTGCGGCAAGGGCTGAGGAGCTGTTTAGGGAGCGGGATGCGGGAGGGTGGGCCGTTCTGGGTAAAAGTAGTGGGTGAGATTGTGGCTGTGGGGTGGGAGGGAGTTGGGGAGCAACCGTTTGATAGAGGACACGATAAGAGGGATGATGTTGATGATACAGTGGAGGGGGAAGCGCAGACAGGAGTGGAGGTGAGCAGGGGAGGCTCGACCTCCAGCTCCCCACACGACCTCCTGCCCTTGAGGAGGGAGGGGGAGCAAGGCGGAGTGCCCATTTGGATGCCCTCCCCAAGCGAGGAGGAGCGGCTGCTTTTGGCCAAGGAGCTGGCGGTGGGGTTCATGTAGGAGTGTAGGGGCTTGAGTTTGGGGCTCTCCCAGGGCAGGGGGGACTGGGGAGACTGTGGAGACCCAGAGGAGGGTGAGGAAAAGTGGAAGGAAGGCCTGGGAGTGTCCTGATCCAGGAAGAGCTGCTGAGGTCTCTTGCGCAACTCCCTTTGGTCACTAGAGGGCACAGGTGAGTGAGGAGCTGGAGGACAAACGTAGAAGTGCAGATTAATATGGCTTGTTTTGAGAAAAAAAAAGTACATTTGACCATTTTGTGTGCTAGAATTAGCTGGAAGACGTTAATAATTACATAATTCAACTAAATTATTGTTAATTCCAGGTAATTATCTAAAGTCAAACTCATTTATTTTGCATATCCCCATGCAATTTATGTTGAAACACCCCGATGTAGCCTGTTAAAATACTCTGACCCAAATATTACAAAAATGGCAGCAAATATATTGTGGTAAATAAAAATGAATAAAAATTAAACGTACAGTCTAAGGACAGGTTCTGGGCAGAGTGTGATTTCTGTAAACACGCCGCTCTGTCCAGCAGCAGCGGAGCTTTGGATGGAGGGTTGGACAGCCTCCACAGGTGGGACCCTGACGTCTTCTTCTTCAGGGGTCTTAGAGTAGGAGCACAGTCTCTCTCTGGAGCATCTGCCCTGCTGAGAGGCAACACAGCAACTTTAATGTCTCTTTGCACTCAATAATTTGGTCACAAAAATGTGAAAAACTCCTGCTTTGATTTATGTTTTCATTCTCTTTTGTGTCCTCGCTACTTTTTGGCAACGCTGCAGTACATTTCTTTTATTTGCAAGTGCAAATAGATGAGAATTCAGTTTATCCCTGCTTTTGTTTACTCTTTTCCATTATTAATCTGTGAGCAACAGCCGAAATGCGTGGTTGTAAACAGTGTAAAAATGTCTGTAAAAAAGACTATAGCCTTGTGTGACCTCAAGAAAGTCTGTATTATGCTGCATTCTTGCCATGTTATTGCCTTGTACCTGTTATTATTGATGTTTTATAATCATTTATTTATGCAAACAGAGTACCTTTTGCGCTTTTATCTTTTGCACTTATGATTCATTAATCCAAGTCTGCCAAAGCAGCACTAGTGTGAAAATAAACCCCGTGAAGCTGCTCGCCTGTGTTTTCTTCCTACCTTGGTCCCTCGCTCCTGCCAGGGGACACGGGGGTCTTGTCCTCCTTGCTGTCTTCCATCAAGGGTCGTACTTTTGACACAGGGGGCTTGGCAGAGTGGCTACCGTGATCCTTTCCGTGCACTTTGGCAAACGGGGTCACGCCCCTACACGAAGAGAAGGCGTTGGAGAGTTGAGGAAGAAAGTAAGTAAAATACAAAAAAATTCCTTGACTATAAGTTGAGGTAATAGTCCTATATTTTGAGGAAAAAAGTCCTCCTACCAAGCACCTCTAAAGCTCACTAATTAACATGTGATATCTTATTTGGTCATTTCGTACAAAAACTGAAGTGTAAAAAACTGATTTGTCTGTTTTATGGGGAGTTGTGCTGGACTACTTCTTGGCCAGAAGCAGTTGCCAGGCAACCAGCAGCGATTCAATTACTGGTCCTGGTCAGCATACGCTCTGGCAAACAACGATATCAAATGTTAATTAGTGAGCTTTAGAGCCGCTTCCATGTTCCCGGCCTTTGTGCTAAGCTAAGCTAACTGGCTGGTGGTTGTAGCTTCACATTTTAGTGCACAGACGTACATGAGAGTGGTATCCATATTCTCACGTAGCACCCTACACCAAAGCAAATAAAGATATTTCTCAAAATGTTAAACTAATTCTTAAATCTTACAGTGTTTTACAGTCAAATGTCTTGATCCACATTCCTTGTTAATACAAATAAAAAATGTAAAAACTTCAATGGATTAAAAAAAACAAAACAAAAAACAATCTTCCTACACACATAAAATTGCCCAACCATAGTTAACAATGTCATTTTAATCTGACAGCTTGGCTGGATCAGGGAGGTACACAGATGGTTTAGCAGAGCAGTGTGCGTGAGTCCACATGGGTTTGTAATTATAGCTGTGAGTCCACACTGGTCTGAAGTGGTCAACAGTACCTGTTATTATGTCCTCTGGCCAGGAAGCGTGAAGACATACTGAGCCTGGGGACTCGGCTCTGCTCAGCTGTGGACAGCCATCAAGCGTCAGAAAAAAAACAAAAACAAAAAAGGAGATTGTAGATAGTGACAGAGAGAGAGAGAGAAGAAAAACATCCAGTGACACAGAGAGAAAGAGAAACAGAAAGTGAAAGAGAAGCCAAAAAAGAAACTCAATAATTTTTGCATGTGAGGTCATTTAAAGAGACAACATTTTGGTAAATAAGCCGATACCTTTTCTTAACAAAAGTTATATGAAAATAAAGATTCCTTTGCTATATCCTGTATCTATCTTAAACCTACCAGGACTTCTTAAGCTCACAAGACGAAAATTAAACGTGTTTTCTAAAATGTCTAAGTACTCCTTGAAAGTTGCTTGTGAGTTTTTGGCCTCTCCTACCTGTACTGCTGCTCTCTGCCAGTGTCCCAAAGTTCTGCTCGAGGAAATCGTCTTGACCGCGGTCGGCAGCGCCGGTCACCGTCCTCAGGGCCTCGTCCATACTCGTCACCTCTGCCTTTGGCTCCTCTTCGTCCTCCTCTCTCTCTCCGTTCTCCTCATCAGAGCTGTCGGGGCTCAGAGACTCCACATCTGCACCATCTGAAAATGCAAAGGAGAAAAGGGTAAAGCTGATATGCAAGAAAGAGAGAGGAGAAAAAAAATCCTTTCCAAACTCTACTCAACCTTGGTGCTTCTACAGATAGGTAACAGATAATCTTAAACAAATGACCGGATCGAACACAGAGGCTTATGTGGTTGTATTATCTGACATATTTCTATCAGGTCTGAAACTGGGAGAAATCCTTCAAATCCCTCTCTGCGGGTATCAGCTTTACTGTATGTTGAAGAGATATCACGGCTTTCATGTGCATTTTAGCTTTTCATTTCAGATCCCCCACTTGACACACTTTGAGAAGGCGTTCAGAACTTGAAACAGAAATGTAGACAGATGAAAATATGGGAATATAGCGCGCAAGTGTGACTTTGATATCTATTTAAAATTCCTTAAACATTAGTCTGTTTCATTTAAGCTGACTCTGTCACTGTGCTGCCTGCAAGCTGCTGCAAGAAAAGCCACTGTGCCTTTTCTGATAGCACCACCAGGCGGTGTTTAAGTCAGAAAGTGTCTAATTGCACACACGCAGATGTTATGCTAAATGCTAAAATTTTCTATTTATTCTCTCGTGTTTTCCATCCTGGCAAAAATAAATTAATACATTCTCAATCTTCACTGTGTATGGGTTCAGATCTTTCTTTCATTATGACGTGCTTTACTGTTGTCATCACAGTGAGTCCTCACCATCCAGGACACAATCCGGGCTGGACTCCCTGCTGTCGTAGCCCAGAGAGCAAGCGCTGTCCGGGCTGCAGCTCTCCTGGCTCTCACTGCGGATCCCTCGCCCTTGCATCCTGCAGTGCTGCTCCTTCACCGTGTAATCACTGGTGTATGAAAAAAACACAGAGAGGAGGGAAGAAACAATGAGGGACACGGGGGAGGGAAACATTAAACCGAGAATAGAATAGCACTTTCGCACTCTTGGAGTGTCCTTGTGATCGCTTGAGTGAAACCGTGTACGCTGAGCGGGGATTTACCTGCCCTGTAGACTTGTATCGTTCCCGTTCTCCTCGGGGTACAGCACGGCTCCATCGGCCCCCCTGATGCCCTTGGATGGGTGTGAGGACAGCCAGTCAGCGTGTGGCCAGGGCCGATGCCTCTTGGCTCTTCCCTCCAACTGCAGCTGCAGAAAGTGAACATAGGTGACTTAGTGGGGCGATGACACACATGCAGCTCCATCTGTCCCCCTCTGCTTTAGACAGCAGATCCATGCATACCATGGGCTCTTGAAGGCTGGATGTGCTCTGTCTTTCTCTGTCATGTGGGAAATAGTTTGGGTTTTTCTTGTGGGCAAAGGTCTCCAGCTGCCTCAAGTCCAGAATGGATTTAACCATCACCTCCAGAGAGCCCATACGATGAGACCAGCGCCTCCGGGGACGCTTCGAGGAGTCAGGGGTGACCTGGCAGACAGCTCCGTGCTAGAAAGGACGCACAAGAGATGCCCAAGTTGACACAGTGAACAAGGATTTTGATTGTAAAAGACACGATTGAAAATATCACACAAAGGTTGCGGGAATTAAAGTCGACAAGTACTAAAAGCGCCAATTTTTCTCCAGATGTACACATCTCAGATGAGGTTGTGTGATCTAGTTCTCAGAAGCACCGCTCTGGCTGTGTATTTCAGAATGGATTTCACATAGCTTTTTATCACTTTTAAGACTCAGCAGGGTATTTGCCCCCCCCCCAGTACTTCACAGAGGATTAAATCTCATGTATGGTAGAGTGGAGCCCAAGATCCCTCAGCAACTTCAGTCCTTCTGAGGTACTGACAGAAAACTAAAAGAGACAGTAGACTGGAGCGGCGGCTGAGCTGTTCATCAGCTGTCCATTCTACTCAGTTAAAAGCATGCAATGATTATTACGTACTGTTACTGTCAACTATACAGTCTTTGTCAGGAACTGAATCAGCATGTATTGTTAGGCTGCTAATACTATTGTTTACGTTGTTTGATATTAATTCTCATAAAAGGGATGTAATTATAATGAAAACATTGCAGCAAATACACAAATGATACATTATTACAGTTAAAAGTCACTTTTTTACCATTCATTGTCAATCAATCAGTGACACTGGCTTGACATTAAACACTTTTTATACCAAATTATTCAAAGAAATTAATAATAATAATAATAACAATAACAACTAATAATAGTCTTTTCACATTGGACAAAACCACCGACCTTTGTCAGCTCCCAGTCCTGTCCCTCATCAGAGCCACCTGTCGTATAAGAGAGCAAAACAATTGGAAGCGTAAAAATAATTATAATGATTTTTTTTATCCAAAGCTGCCTTCCTCAGAGAGAATAAAGTTCAGGATCACTACAGATGAGAGATGCTCTCCAATGCAGGTGGTTATACCCAAATGGATGACATGTCGTCTAATTCTTCCATTCATAAACACTTGGATTAGACTCAACGCTGTGTTTGTGTTCTCCCTCAGTTCATAATCAGACAGTACCTGTGTCCTCCTCTCCGTGGCTGCTGTCAGAGGACGTATTGGTCGTGATGTCCTCAGGGTCATTGGGGTCGTCGTTCTCTGCTCCGTCCTCATCCTCATGCTCACGATCGCTGTCAGAGGATAGACCACCCAGAGCGGGGGCGCTATACACCTCTCGCCTGGTTAACACAATCAAAGAGTCAGTAATGAGCACACTGCCGGTCTTTATATGTGAAACGTGTGCATTTTCCCTGGGTGGGTACTTTATCATCAGCACTTTGAAGGCGGTGCATATCATCACCTGAGACTGGAGGTCCTGCAGGGTGGTGCGTTCGGGTTTTGTCGGAGCTGGCAGAGCCTCTCTCTCATGCTGATTGTCAATTCTGGAGCCAGTCGCCACACAAAGATGCAGCTGGAAGATAAAAGCATTCAGGCATTAAAAATTCAACATTTCATTTCAACTTGACTATTGAGGAAACTGTCGGCAAACATATTTCCCCACTCATTTCCTCCAGCAGCAGAGGCTGAGGATGATTTTAATTCTGGCTGCTGCTCCAATCCAAACGAGTTTTATTCTTGTGTGCTATTCATATTTGGGTATCTCATTGTCATTAGAGATCTTACTTTAAAAATAGAGCTAAAGCCTATTACATTAGTTACATTACATTAGTAATTCTAAATGATGGATATTCTTCGGTATACTCCAGAATTGTATTGAAGTCTATGTGAATCGAGGACAGAAGGAACGCAAACAGGACTGTTTCTCACCTGTCTCCTGACACAGAAATCAAATGTTTGCAGTCGTTGGTAAACTTCATCCCAGTGACGATCTCTGCAAAAAGAAAAAATATGACAAAGTTAGTTACAGTATGCTCCCTGCCAGTGTTAGTTATTCCCTACTGCTGCAAAAGTGTAATTTACTCACAGCTGAGTTTGACAGCATAAAATGTGTGTATGTGAGGAGGAGGTGTGTGTTCTGTTACCAGAGTGTCCAAACATAGTGGCGACACACTCCCCAGTGTAAAAGTCAAAGATGCTGATGTTTTTATCGGAGCAGCTGGTGGCCACGTATTGACCTGACGGATCGAGCTGGACCTGCCAGGACAGAGAACAAAAGAGTTTTGTAGTCAATACGCTGTAAATACAGGAAAGGAATGGCTTTCGGAGTGTGGACCGTGGAGGGAAATCTTACCCTGAGCAGACTGCCATCCTCGCTCAGTGATCCCTTGTAGAGCTTCTTCTGCTTGCCACTGCTGATGTTGAAAATCCTGCAGTCAGAAGGGAAAGAAACTTAAAATATGAAAATCTTTCATCTCTCATTACTAACCTCATGGACCTTCAAATACACACGCACACACTCACACACCTGATGCAGCGGTCCTGACAGCCAACAGCAGCAAACTTGCAGGTGGGGTCGACTCCCATGTCATACAGGGTGGTCTTCCTCACCATGTGGTGGGAACGCCTGAACTCTGTTCCTTTGTCAGTCTGAAAAATGAAAAGAAACACTGTGGAGGAGGACTGCTGTCGCTTTAGCAAAAGACAGAAAGGTGCAGACTGAATCTTAAAGGAAAGAGTGATTGAAAATGACCTAAAGCTTCCTACTGGAGTTGGTATACAGTTTATGTACAATCTATTAGGTCTATCATTGTTTTCAGCATCTTTCATGGATTCACATCTTAAAAATAACAAAACGATTCACATAGAAACTTCATCTCACAGCTCGCTGTTAGCATTATGGTTGCTGACATGGGGAGCGCACAGGGATTGGATTTCGATTACAACAAATAACTGACCCTGTAGCACAGAAAGTAAAGCTGGACAAGAAGCATTAGTTGAGTTATTTCACCTCACTGAACTTGAACATTTATATTCTGTACGGTGTTGCCTTTTTTTTGCCTGTTTCCAATGTTTTGTATATAGACAGAAGACTTAGGAATACTTTTGGTGGAGCTCATCTTTTAAGATAGGAAGCTAAACAGAAGCTGTAATATAGTTTACGTGTTTGTTTGCTTAGAAAGAAAGAAGAGGACTTGACCCATGCATTCAGATACTTAAAAGTTGCAGATAAGCTTGAACCAATGTCATGTGCATGTGTAAAGTGGGTATATACATAGACAGACAGAACACACGGTATTCGTCTCAGTTAAAGTTTAAAAGTTTAAGAAATACTTTATGTGAGCTAAAAAAAGAGGTCATATCATTTTCGAAGTCAAAGAAACATCAGTCTTTGTGCATCCAATCATAAAGACATGGTAAAAGAAAAGACCATTATGGTTCAGAGACAAAGAGCATGATAACAGACGGCATAGAAGATGCTCATTTACATTCTGCAGGGAACACAGACCTGTCACAGCAAGTTTCTGAAATGCTCCATAAATGTCTGGATGCAGGAGAAGACTAACAAGCTACAGTGTCTGCAAAACTTAATGCTCATGAGTCACTGTGACGGCCTGAATAGCGAAGAATGTTGAAACTTATGCAACTCTGACCAAACAGAAAATTGCCCCAGTAACCCAGAAGAAAATCTGGAAGGAAAGCTGCAGCGGGATCTCTCCTTTATCACATTTGGTTACACAACCTGCGCTCCAAATGCTCCTTCTGTGGTGGATTCTGTAATATTGCATTCACAGAAGCTGATTAGACTGTGTGTTAGACTGTTGTGCAGCAAAGTGAGTCCTTAATGTGAGGAATTAATAAAGAATTTAAATTGCAGTGAAGCAGCAATGAATGCCAGACTGAGATTAGTTCCTCATTTTTAGGTTCCAAAAGAATCATGAGAATTTCTAGGAGATTATTTTTGGTGTAGCAAATTTTAAGAGTTCCTCTGTACTAAAAAGAAGCGATACGTAAGGAGAAATCAGGCAGCGGTCTTAAAATATCTGCAGCAAACGCTAGCCTCAAATGTCCTGTTTCTTTTATGAAATACTGTAAACGTGATTATGACAAAGAAAATGACAATAAATAATCATATTAATAGAGGGGAAAAGCTAGCCAGGCAAGTTGCGTGATGTTTTTACACTTTGGGGTTTTTGTACAGAATTAAAAAAATATAGGATTTAACATGTTCAGTAGTGAGCTTAAGATGTGCTGGTAGACAGTTTTTGTTAAATTTGGACAGAGCCATTTGTGCTAAGCTAGGCTAATTGGCTGCTGGCATCCATCTTCTAATCTTACATTCAGCAAAAAAAAGCTAAATCAAGAGAGAAAGACAGTTCTAATATATAATTATGATGGTGATTTTCTGTAAGCACATTATTATAGTCATAATCACCTATACGGGTACAGGTAATGGATGCAGGTAGGTGTGTTTATTGGATAGTCTACAACTGTGGAAAGACACGTGCTTGGTGCTGCAGGCTGATGGACTGACTCCTGCTTAGACCTGTCTTACCTTGTGTGCAGTACGGAAATAGATGCTCTTGTCTGCCCCACAGCTGATCATCCTCACCTTGTTGTCATTGGCTGAAGAACAAAAACAAACGTTAAATATATTAATAATGACTTTTTTGAACTTGAAGACTTGAGTTCTTTATGCCTGCAGGGCAATACAATTATAATGCTAGTCTTCATCACTCTTGTATTAATAGTATTTTCAAAAGAGCTGACAATCAATGGAGACATCTTGAGGCATAAAGGTCCCTTGAGATGTTTCAAAGCTTTAACTAAAGCAAATATGTTAGTAGAGAGAGAAAACAAAGTCCCAAAAATAAAAAGTGCACAACAAGAAAGGCTTTGCTCATAACAAACAAGGCTCCACCTGGCTACACATATAGTTGTCATCCATTATTTAAACAAGCAAGAGAAATAAAAGAGGCAGTTTGTGTGGGATTGAATGGAGATGAGAGTGAGGATTAAGAAAAGATTAGCTGTCAGATGTTGACAGTGTCTCAAGTGGCTCACCAGCAAAGCGGACGGCTGTTATGGATGACGAGTGCTCGTCGAGTGTCTGCACCAGACTGTAGTCATCCTCGGCATCCAAGACATGGATCAGACGGTCCCTGCTAGCTGTGGCCAGCAGCTTCAAACCTGACAGTCATAAGACCATTTAATCACATATTGTATGCACACACACTTCAAGCGTCATTATGATCACAAGCACGCAAATACTGACCTGTTTCTGGTTTACTGTATTCAAGACAGAGGATCTCAGCATCGTGGGCCTCCACCTTCAGAATCTCCTCCATGCTGCTGAGGTCATGAACCCTGTGCAAGATAAATTCATATTCGTTCAGGATGGAGGTCACCTCAATCAAGTATCTGTCTCCGTTTCAGCGTTCTTGTCCTACCTCAGCATCCCGCTGCGATCTCCAGATGCTAGGTGTTTGCCGTCTGGACTGACACAGATGGTCCTGAGGCCCGTCCTGCTTTCTGCCGTCTGTCCATCTCCTGCTTTGTCTGCATTCACGTTGGTCGCGCTTTCCGGATCCAGCAAGGCACTAGTGTTTCCGTCTATGTAGATTATATTCAGGAGGTCCTGCGAGGCAAAGATGAATGGAGGAATAACTCAAAAGGGAGAGTCTGTAACGTCAACATTTTTTTTTTTTTGCGTGATGTGAAAACAAGCAGATGTCGACGCCAAACTCACACTGCTGAGGATGTTTCCAGAATGCATCCCGTCGTTCATGCGCCACAGTCTGATGGTGTTATCAGCCGAGCAGCTAAGGAACGCACCTGATGACAAACCATTTCCCAGATCACCAGGAACATCTGGGAACATCTGAGGAGGAGTAAGAGAGACGGTTTTAAGCTAAGTGGGGGTTGGAAATATTAATTTTATGAGGCTTAACGGTACTAAAATGCATGTTGTAGGTTGTGAAGAAGGTAAATTTAAATGACCACGATCGGACTAAACAAGCCTGCTTGAAAGCTGCCATGTTCACTCTATAATGCAGTTTTACAGCATGAAGCATTACAGCTTTGTGTTTGTATGCGTCACTGTGGTTAAATAGGTGTGTGTCGTTCACTTCCTCCTGCCTGTTTACCTCCAGGTCCCCGACACAGGCAGCATGGAAGAGGGCAGAGTGCACCTTCCCCACCCTGCTGACGTCTCTCACATCCCACACATAGAGACTGTGGTCGTTATAGACGCAGCTGAGCCAGCAGTTGACGGGGTCATAGGTGACAGCGATGGCGTCTGGGTAACGGGCATTGGTCTTGTTGGAAAACAGGTAGCTGATGGGAAAGACAATGGGGTACATTTTTAAAGATCTCAGACTGGATGTAAGAATATTCATATAGTAATTTATAATTTTGTTGTTCTCTGTTGTATTTAACCTAGTGACATACCCAACGTTATCTTTAATAACCTTCTTAAATCACCTGCATCAGGATCACAATAGCCAACCCGACGCTACTGAATGCTTACTACTAGTTTACACTGAGACACAACAGGCCATGCAAGGCAGAAATCCACTCAGTAAACGACAATGGCAATGTGTGCACGTCACAAGTCTCAATCTACAAATAAATAAGATCATCCCGTCATCCCACTCTGTAAAACTAGCAAAAAAACTCTCCTCTCTATTGTATGATATTAATCATGTTTTTTATATATTTTATTTGTTACAGAGTACAGCAGTGACTGTTTTAAATCTGTAAAAAAACAAACAATAAAATTCAATTCATAGTAAAAAGAAAAGGATAAGTCTTGATATTGATTTTGACTTTGACAGAAATAAGAAGCATTTAGGTGTCATTTAGGCAGAGATGTAGAAATAGTGCCACTTGAGATGGGATGCACTATAAATAGAGGGAACCTGATCCTGCAGTGGATCCCTGCCAAAGGGAAGGCCACGTTACCCCTGAGCTCTTCCTCACCTGGCCTCCGTGATGGCCGAGACGTCGGAGCCGAGGGCGTGCGGCCGCGGCAGAGTGCACACAAAGCTGAGGTCGACGGGGCTGAAGGCTCGCACCGTCCCATCGGCGCAGCCACAGAAAATCATATCCTCAGACAGAGACAGCGACTGGGCCACGCCCGTCTGCAAGGCAGGAAACAGGAACAACAAGGCACATCAGCTCATTTCACAGCTCATTTCCAGGTGGCTAAACTCTATCCCTGCAAATAAAAGAAATGATATTCAAGTGTAGGTGAGTCCACAGCAGTCCTGCCTGTCAGTAATGAGGTTACAGAAGGTTGCAGAGGAGCACAAATGTGTCCTTATTGGAATAACTCCAAACACATCCTGTACTTGTCCTCGTCCCTGTTGCTAATCTCTCTTTGATCCTCTGGCAGAAGGCAGGAGCGGGACACGCACACCTTCATCTTTGCCTCTTGATTAAACACCACAGCTGGACACTGACCATAAGCACTGCTGGTTATTCACTCAGTGGATTCAACAGTGGTAAAGGTAAATTAGATGAGTGAGTATATCCAATTAATGATGCAGACGCATACACAGGATACACAGCCCAAGCAAAATCCCCTGCACCAGTCTGATGTGGGGTAATATTATTTCAAAGTAGAGCAGCAGAGTCACTCACCCGTAGGTCCACCCACTTGTCCAGCATCCTCTTGCCGTTGAACTCACACAGCAGGCCAGAGGAAGTGATGCAGAAGGTGGAGTCCGACGCGGAGCCGCGTCCGCAGGCCACATCGCAGAAGAAGTTGTTCCTGAGCTCTCCCAGGAGCCCCGAGCGGCCCAGCAGAGGGACGGGTGCGCTGGCCTGAATACCACAGAGGGGTGAGGGTTAGCTGGTTATAGAACTAACTAAAACTTAGTTATTCCTGTGTGCCTTTTTGAAATGTGTGTGGTTTCATTGTGTATCATGTTTAAAAGCAGAAACTCTTGGCGTGGCAACTAGCTAACAAGGAAGGCCAATTGAGAAGTCGCGAATTTCATAATTAAATATGTGACTCCTTGAGTGTTTCTTTATTTAATTACGCAGTAAGCAGCTGTGAAGTTGTGAAGAAAAGTTCACTGATGCGAAGACGCTCAGCTCAGGAACAATGAAATACCACTAAAATACGAGCTGTGACTCAAACAAACTCCCACTGAACTGTTATTTTTTTCTTGGGGGTGAAAATTTTTCATACTGTAGTAGAAAAACGACACCAACTCTAAGCAGAACTAAAGCAAAGGGGAAGGTTGCAACATACATGACTGACAATCTTTATAAAAGACACATTTAATACCTTGCTGGCCTTGCAGTGGTCCAGATACCAGAATTTGACATGTCTGTTCCCCACAGTCACAAAGTAGGAGCTGTCCTCAGAGAAAGACACTCCTGTCACCTTACTGGACACCTTGTTGGCAGCCACTACTAGGTCTTTCTGCAATAGAGCAACACATGAGTACAGGTTAAAACTCTAACCTCTTATGAGCCAAAGAGTGTGTGTGCACCAATATGTCGAACGCAGCATCTCAGTGTTTCAGAGCGAGACGTACCTTCCAGGCCCAGACGCTGACCAGCATGTCGTGCTGATTCCCCACACTGACAATGTGTTTGCTGTTGGGGGAGAAGGCCACACAGGAGACGCCATATTTGTGCGTCTGGAGCTCGGCCACCTGCCTTCGCTCTGCCACGTCCCACACCCTCACCACTGGAAGGTGACCGCTCTGGTGGAAAGGGAAGAGGGACGTGGAGGGGGAGAGGGTGAATGATTGAGAGAAAATAGTGGATTCTTTTTATGGAAAAGGGCTCACTATGAAATCTAAGCCCCACACTGTGTTACTTTTTTTTCTCCAGTAGTTAAATCCACTGCAACGGGCAAAATATAGTAGTCACCTGTCAGTCCAGTCGACCAGCTTTCTACCAGATTATCCTCCCTGTGCTCTGCTCACTGTATACAGTTACCTGTCCCTCAACCTGTTCGCATAATTCTCTCTCAGGCGATCAGGTCAGCGGGCTATTTGTGTAGTGTCCTATTTTAATATGATCGAAGGACCTTTTCAAAGGTCGGTGTTAGTAGGTGAGAAGAGAGGCGGCCGCTGAAAAGTGAATAACTTTCAACAAAAGGGTGAGCTGCATACAAAGGAGACAGAGAGAATAAGGGAAGACAAATAAAAGAGATATGCATGCCAGCTGTCGGCCTGTCCTTGATGTAGATTAACTTCTGCTGGGTGAGAGTGTGCGTGTGTGTGCGTGTGTGTATGTGATGGACATTTCTTATCAGATTAGTCATTCAGAAATATCTTAAACTCTTCTCCTCTTTCAAGGCTTTTAGGAAGTTTTGATCACAGCAACAAGACAAGAAAAAGAATAATAACTACTCGTTGACTGTAATATTAACAGCGGGCTTGGCAGACTGCTCTGTAAACTTGTATACATTCAGCACTTTAATATGAAAATCAGTTGTATTCTGTGATCACTGTCAAAAACTGTATGGTGGAGATGGTGGTGGATCTTTTAAAATTTGGGTTCTAAAGTTTGGATCTGGTTTTTTAATGGCGCAGAGCAGTCTATCCTCGTCGCATTTGGTCTTTTGGACTTTGTTCTCTGCCGTCATGGCAACTACTGGGTACTCATCCACTTACACAGAGAAGTCTTTAATCGGCTTTGATTGGCTGGGGCGGATTAAGATAGTGTGTTGTGTTGAGGCAAGCGCTGTAACTGCAACGTAGCATTTGACTGACACATCACAGCGGGAACACGAGGGAACTCTGTCTTAGGTCCCTCCCCAACGCGGCCTACATGATGAACAACACCATGAACAAATCACCGTAGGCCTACATACTGCTGGCATGTTCCCAATGAAACATTCTTACTTCTTATACTGTGGTCAACTGCAGCCTGGAGGGATCCAACTGGCTAAATACTGCAGTAACACTGTAAAAGTACTGTGATCACTAATTCTGCTGCAATATTATCCTGATGGAGGTAAAAGTAAAGGCCTGGGGACGATAAGGTGAAGAAAGCCTGGACATCAGTGTGCATTTGAACAACGTGGCGGCCAAATACAAAGAGACATAAGGCAAGATTAATGTGATATTCATCCCAATCATTGGCAGTAAGAGGACTCACCTCTCCTGTGACCAAGTATTTGCCATCCGGGGAGAAGGACAGAGCTGTGATGGTCTTTCTGTGGTAACGAGAGAAATACAAACAGACCGCTCAGTGTGACTCGTGTTTGGGTAGTTTTCACAGTTTTATGTTGTCCAGGTTTAATTGAGGATTGTTTTTGAGCTCAACTTACCTTGAACTGATAATGTGGTGCTGTCTGTTCTTTTTGGGGTTCAGCAACACCACCACGCACCTGAAATCCAAATTCACTGTATGAATCCAAATTTACTGTATTATTTTATACAATAACACACAAACACAAGTATTTGAATTGGAACAGGTCTAGTAACGTAATGTTTGTTATGTATTCTTTGTACTGAGGCAATACTTTGGTGCGAGTAGAAAAATTTGCCCTTAGAACATTTAGACTCTGATGTAACGCAGGAATCCGTATAGCATTACTCTAACAGCGGCTAATGTGCACTGAAGTAAGCCAAAGTTTGCTAATCTCAGTTGATCCGTAATTAAACTTTTATTCTGCGGCTTGTTGAAGTATTTTCCAGAAGATTACTGCAAGAAATGCAACAACACAGTATTCATTCATGCAGCCCACCTTCTGGGCATTCGTCTAATGTTATAATAAATTAAAACACTGGGTTGGTCATGAAAGGTTGAAGAGCAATTAGAGGCATCTCTGAACTTTAAAACAGAGGAGCTTAGAGTTAACTTAGCCAAACTGTGTGCGACTACATTCAATCTTTCGAAACAATAGTTTGACATTTTGGGAGTTACACCCCTTCTCATGCTTTCTGTATGAAGCCACAGCCAACATAAAGACGGGAAACAGCTGAGCTGTCTCCATCCAAAGATGACAGTATCCACCCCACATTACACAATTAAATAAACAAGACACATGGCGTGTTATGAGCTTTATGAGCTTTAGAGGTGCTGGTAGGCAGATTCTGTGAGTTTTGAACAGAGACAGGCTAACTGTTTACGGCCTTTATGCTAAGCTAAGCCAATCAGCTAGTGGCGATTGATTCAGATTTACCAAACAGACACGAGAGTGGTGTCAATCTTGTAAGTGCATTTCCCAAAATTGTGGGGCATCCTGAAAAATCATAAGAAAATATGAAATACAAACTGCATGGAAAGAAGGAAATAAACTGTCACTGGTACTAAAGACAACAACACCTTTATATCACTGGTGATCTGAGTGCTTCAAAGTGAGTGTTTGTGTTATTTTGTCTGCCCTGTGATTCATCCGCATTCAATGTAATGATTCTTTTTCATATCCAAATGAGGCAGCCACGACCATATTGTTTCCTGCTCATAAAACTTCCTCTTTACATCTTGTTGAAGCGCAGCACAAAGACTGGCGGTCCACCTGTTAGTGAGCTGCCAGTCCTTCAGCTCGGTGCCAGGAAACTGCATTCCTGGTACCACAGCTTGTGCAGATTTAAACAGAGACGGCAGGTGGATTGCCAGACTGTGCACAACTTGGGAAGCATAAAGCTTGCTAAGATGACAGTCAGACACAATCACACACACACAAATACTCGCTCCCACATATGTGCTCAGGAATGCCCATGGCTGCACGCACACACACGCTGCTTTCTCTCTCTGAGGCACACAATCACAACCACACACACTCCTTGACACAACAAAAATTGTAAAGAGCCATTGACCTTCTTAGTATTAATGCAGCTTTGTCAGAAGATTTGAGAAAAATACAAAAGAGGCTCAGTGCACTGTTTCTGTTCCGGCCCCGCGGGACCCAGCATGCTTGTTTTTGAAACTCTGCTCTCACCCTGGTGAGTCCCCCCCCGAGCATCGCCACTGATCTTTAATCTTCCAACCTGCAGCTCGCACGTCTAATTTTTTTCAAAAAAACAAAATCTGCACCGAGCGTTTTAACACAGCCAGTGTCACTGTTTGCACAGAATTAATAACACTATGCTGCGCTCTTTACAGCAGCGTTTCACTGGGAGAGTCAAAGGAAGCCTCCCCGAGGATGGGATGAAAAGAAGCTTTGGAGTTGCTCTGATGAAAAAGCCCACAGAGTTCTCCTCCTCGGCTCCTCTGAGATAGTGCAGAGATAATGCATACACACACACACAGACACACGCAGAAATTTCCACACTGAGCATCTGTGTGAGGTAGATATGATAAGGAAGCTGCGAGCACACGGGGGCGCTGATATGTCAAAGGTCAGATGTCAAGATAAATGTGCAGAAATGCTCTCTCTCTCTCTTCTCACCCTGCAGGATAGGCCACCAGCCCAGATCGGGGGTCACAGGCCAGACCGCTGTTTCCTGACGCCGTGATTCCGAGCACCTTCTCCAACGTCACCTGTGGACACAAAGCACTGATTTTTTTTTGTTTTAGGAATTCACAGACAGAAGTGAAAGCAGAGTTAGTAGATAGATGGAGCGATAAATAGCAGCAGTGATATAACAAAGCAGCCTCATCAATAAATCAAAGATAGAAATAGATCAGTTTGGTTACAACGTGTGAAGTCGATGTCTGAATCTGAACTCATGTCACTTTAGTTCACATCATTTAAGTAACTCGTTAAAGCACCTACTTTTAAGATACCAAAAAAAATCTTCCTGATATGTGATTGTTCTGACTTGAGAGCTAAAACTACACTGATTTATCACTCAGTTAGTTTCTGCACACCTCCATTTGCTCCATGTCTGCTTGTTTTCCCCGCACTGATTCCACATGTCAAACTTCGAGCTTGAAACCGAACCAAGATTATAAATACAGAGGTTGAACCTGATAATTAAAGAGAGGATTGTGACAGCAGGCGAGCCATGCTGTCTGTCTGCCTTGGGAATTATAAAGCAGCTGTTAAGTGTCATTGATTAGCCCGGAGTAACATGAATCTGAGTCTATGGTGTCCTACTACCACGCAGGAAATAAGAACAGCAACTAATAAAAACCTCAATGTCACAGTCAAACAAGCTTAAAATTTCTAGTTAGTCTCATTTATTAAAGTCAGATTGTATCACCTTCAAATAATATCAAAATGTAAAACCACTTAAAACCACTTAAAGTCTTAAAATGTGAGTTATGAACCATTTATAAAAAGAAAATGTGGGTTGCCAGGTTGAAAAAAAACCCCATCTTGCTTTTTTATTAGGTAATAATGCAGTTATAAATGTTAATTATCTCTTAATAAATGCTTCATCAACACATTTTCAGTCCAATCACTCAATCAGCAATTTTCCACAAACCTACCACACCAAAGTTGCTCTCATCAGTGTATGAAGCAATAACAAAGCCATTAGTTAAAATTTTATCTAGCTTTGTTGTTCAGATGTCCTGTTGCACTTTTAGCATTATCTAGGTGTGTGTGATGATGTGTGTTGATTGATATGTGTTGATTGCAGAATATCTGAGATAGAAGAAGGAGAGCATCCTTACACTCCTATATAATAAGTTATTTCACTCAGATTAACCCTGGAGAATGGGAAAAATAAATACGTATATATATATATATTCATACCTTGCTGGAGAGGTGCTCTTTCCTGTTCTTCTTGTGCCTGGTCGACGGGGATCGCAGCAGATTCCTGATGCGGCTCTTGATGGTGAATCCATCTCCGGGCATCGTGTCTGCAGCCCGGCGGCTCCGCTGACCGGCCACCGAGGAGAGAGGGAGAGAGAGAGGGAGAGAGAGGAGGGGGTGCACCGATCAGTGAGCGATCAGGAGCCCGGTAAAGATCCTGCACCTCCGGAGACTGACAGACAGACTGCTGCAGAGGCTCACACAGAAAGATAGTGCCTCTGCTGCGGGCACACGTGGACTCCTCTAATCTCTTGAGTGGGTTTACTTTACCTCTCTTCCTCCTCCTCCTCCTCCTCCCCTGCTGTCACTCAATCACCTCTCCTGCAGCCTCCCCAACACTTCTGGACTGATGCTGCCTGATTTGCTCTGACGAGGGAGGGGAAAGAAGAGGAAAGAGAGAGAAAAAGGAGAACAACAAACAAACAAACAAACAAATAAATAAATAAATAAATAAAACTCTGCTCAGCTGTTTCCTTGCGTGACATGGGAGGTTTAATCTGAACCTGCGCCGGTCTCATGATTACATCAATGATTGCTTTTGTTGCAGTTGCACCTAATTGATTTAATAGGATTAGAGAAAGAGAGGGAAAGGGGGAGACCGTGGGCAGCCATCAGGGTGAATGGCGAATGTTTGTGTCTTTGTTTGGCCGCTGATTGGCCGATAACACTTGTCTTTTACGCGCACAAAGGTCCACTTGTTCTTTTATATGCACATTTGCTCAAGATAGTCATTTTCGTTCGTCCTTTATTTCCATTCTGCCATGCTAATGATGACTTTTGCAGGCTGTGGAATCATTCATCTCAAAGGAAAAGCTTTTATCATTTGTTTTTGTCATTTTTAGTGTGTTTATTGTGTCCTAACATTGCAGTGTTTTCTCATTTTTGCCATGTTGTGCATGTAGTGAATAATATGGATTATGTTTTCATCATTTTTCAACCAAGGATCTGTGATGTCTCCTCATGATAAGACTGTGTGTGTTAAAGTGGATGTTGATGCTGAATATGCATGTTTAAAAACGGATAAAACATTGATTTATAACAAGAAAAGTTACAGTTTCTCAGTGTAAACGAGGCACAAGTGCTAATATACACCCATTATTGTCTTAAAGTCAGGTTTAGATATTAGTTAAATTTTGGCAGCTTTTGTTTGGTATGAAAAAAATGCCAATTGATTTGATCGAACCATGTGCTGCCTGTGACCACCCTTCCTGTCAAAACAGACCCCGCCCCTTAGTGACGTCACACCAACCACAATCATTGTAGAAAAATGTAAACAGATCATTGATTTTACTTCCTAAAACTCGAATCTTTCAGCCCTATAATATATTACTTTTCTGTGACACTAACTATAACAGGAATCTGCTCACTCCCGTGCAGAATCTGTAACATCCATGAAAGTTGGAGGACAGAACATGAACACTTACTTGCAGAGATGATTGGCCAACCTGCCCCACAGACTGCAGGCTCCAACAAGAAGGAAGTTACAATAAGTGGATACCTTTTATATATTAGCCTCTGATAAAACATTGGGATGTATTTGCAGAAATTCACTGCATATGTACAGCAAACCCACAGCCACTTATTTCATCCTGGAGCTAGCACTATACTGACTCTTTCAAAACTAATACATATATTGATAAAATACTCATTAAGAGTGACCATATAGAGGCAGTCAGTAACACTTCAGTTGTACTCAAATAATATTATATATATATGTTAAGTCTTAAGTTATGGAGATGCTCTTCAGCACAACCATGTGCAAAAACTGTTCTTATAAATGAAGTGAAATTCTGTCTTTTCAAAACAGTTCTCTTAAAGGTCAAGTGTTTACACAAAAACAATAAAATTCTGTCTCAAAATAATGACAGATAAAAACCCTCTGTTTCTCAAAGACTCAAAGGTAACGTAATATATGCATGGATCATTTTTATTGATTTTTAAAGGCCACACGATTTTTTTTTTTTACATTTCAATTAAACCAAAGGTAACCAGTGTTTCAAAATAGTTCATAGAGTAAATATATTGGAATTAAAAAAGAAATACAATATTTACAGAGGTTATTTTCATAGATACAACATATGGCTAATAGCTTTCGGCGTGATTGCTTCATCAGGTTCATGTGCATATTACTGGACTAACTCCCCAGAACGCTGATTGCTACAGTTTCTATCAAGACCAAAGCAAAGACATCAGACAACACGGCTGGTTTCTACCAAAAAACATAAAGTGCTACTACAGATGGTTTCACCGAGTTAATAAAAGGAAGTTCAAAAAGAAATAATGCATCAAACTAGCTCTCAATAAAAATGGAAAAGATATAAGTTAACATTACAATTTTAAGTTAATGACGTTAATGAAGCAGTGTATCGTCTGATCCTGTTCAAGATCGGTTAGTTCTCTTACACTCCAAGGCCTAACATACTAGATTCACACAATCTGTGCAGTTTTATTTTCATTTGCATAAGACAGATCGGTAATAAATGACTTCAACACAAAACATAATTTGAATAAATTTCCAGAAATTATTTTGACCAGAAATAAACATGAACACAGCTGAAACTTGTAAGAGAAATTCATTTTAGAAAACACAAAATCATAACTGAATGTGGGAGTTATTAATCGCATTCATACATTCAGCAGGTCAATTAATGCTTTCTCTGATGTTCTTCATATCAAAGCCTTTCTCCACGGTTATGAAGAAAGTCCACTGAGTTTTGTGTCAACGTCTTCAGAAAAGACTAACTGAGGTTACGTGACTGTGTCCATTGGCTTCGTAGATGTGGAAGATGTGAGGACTATTCAGATTCAAGTTCTGGTTCTAGTTCCTTCTCTAGGTCTATCCAGGAGCGTTTCTTAGCACTGGGGAAGTCCTTTCCCAAAGCGCCTCGGGTTAAAGGTCGAGACGTGTTCCCAGCTCTGAGCAAGGTGGTTTGTGCGGGACTCTGCTTGGGTTTGGTATTAGGGCTTCTAAAACTGCGGGAAAGTCTGACGGGACCGTCCTCGTTGGATTTAGATGAACTACGACCTCTTCGCATCACCGGAGGGCTCCACAGTGGTGCCGACTTCTTCCTCGGAGGCCTTCCTCTGCGTCGTGTGACTGCCGCACTGACCGCTCCTGTGCTTTCCGCAGCTGGTGTCATCTCCGAATTCCTTTTTTCACTTTGCCTCTCTTCATCCACAAGAGATGTTTCACTCTTGCCAACACTTTTGCTGGTGTCTTCTACCACACGACGTTTCTTGTTTTCACCATCAGAAGGTAATGGGGTTCCTTCGCTGCCTGCCTCTGCGACTGCCGACCGCAGAGGGTGTCAGATCAGGCTCTGGCTTAACAGAAGCAGGAATGTGGTGCACGTGCAGAGACACCGGAGGCACAAAGATTGATTTGTTAAGACGGGCCAGTTCGGTCAGGGGGGCCGTTCCACCTGAGCACTTTGGTTTAGATTTTGAGGATTGTGCGGTTTTGTCCTCCAGAATAGGACTGCTCTCTGAATCTAAAGGGTGGTCGGGTTCAGAAAAGCTCTTCTCCTGGTTCACATCAGAAGGCTGCACGTTGGCTGAAGAGCTAACGTCCCCTTCCTCTCCGTTCTGCTTGGTATTCATGAGCATGAGAGTATAGAAGCCTTGACCAACTGTGAAGAAAGAGTAAAATAATTACGTTTAATTAAGAACATAATAATACATATAAACCAATCTGACTCGGGTTAAATCGTGGCTACAGCAGGATGTGTTAACTTACTTGGTTTCAGGCATGAGGGGAGTATGATTCTGCCAGTCTTGGAGCGAATCAGAGGAAGAGTAAAGGGCTGTGTAGGGGAAGCAGAGGGGTTGTTGGAGGTGGGTGTTGAGGTGACAGGTGAGGCTCCATCCTGGGCTGCGGACACTTGAAGTGGATCTGAGACTGAGGGGGATTGAGGCAGGCGCTCCATCTGGCCCTCAAACTTAGGCTGATGTTGACCCCTGTTGACTCCGGCCACAGGCTCGTTCTCTGTCTGTGATGAGGGTGCAGTGACTGCTTGAGGCGGAGACTGTGGCGCTGGTGTCTGCTGTAGACTGCTTTGGGCCGGAGTCATGTGTGGGTGAGTTTGAGACGGAGCCATGTAGGAGTCAGGCTGTAACAGGGGCGTGGGCTGCTGCTGCTGCTGCTCCGACTGGTGAGTAGTGGTTTGCAGAAGAGCTGCTCTGGACTGGAGCAGATGGGAAAAGAAAGGCCTCGATTTCACCGTTTTTTCTCTCAACTTCTGCCTGTCGCAGATCTGCTTCAGCTTGTGCTTAATCAGCGAATCTGACTTCCCTAAAAAAAGAAGTGAAATTTCATGGCACAGTTTGAATAAAAGCCGCAACATACTGTATGTGACAACTGTATACAGTATTTTTTTGTGAACATCTCCAACATTTGCTGTTATTTGTGTGTGTTACGCTGCTCATTATTCATGATAACACAGCAGACTAAGTGTAGATATACAGCAGATTTGGAGACAACCAAATGATCTAAATGATGTTGACTCAGGATAAAAAGCTTCAACTAATACTCGACAACAGATTTCCATTTAAACAGCACATAAATCAACTACACAAACTGTACGCACCAGACAAAAGGGAGAGCTCCTTCACATAGACAGACTGCATCCGAGTCAGCCTTCTCTTCTTCTCCTCCAGACGTTTACAGGTCTCGACCAGATTTTGGATTTCTTTTAAGGCCTGCAGACATAAAACACCACAAAAGTATGATTACTGAAGTGGAAGCTGTTTATCTGCAAAACAGTTTATGTGGGCAGCCACATTACATGGAATACAGCGTCTTTGTGGTATGCTAACAATTAGTGTTCACAATATCATATATAGTGAATTACAGCTTTATTGTTCCAATTAGAGAGTATTTAATACAGCTGCTTCTACTGTCCGCCACAATGACCTTGAATCTGAGACAGTTACATAATAGCATGTTTATAAATCACTCTTAAATAACCCAACATATTGAGCAGAATTACTTAAATATGTCAGTTTGAAAATGTTCCACCTCTGAAAATTAATTTTACCCCAAAAGTGTTTTTGGATGCAGGCTAAAACCACACTTTTGCGTGAAGTGATAAATCAAAGTGGGCTCAAGTTTACTGCAGAATTATTTTACAGATATTTGCATGAACAATTTAAAACTAATGAGCTTTCTGTAGCACAAATTCAATTCTCTGAAGATGTTCACTACAGTTAATTATTTATTAAAACGCCCTGAAAACCAATTTTCTTTATGCTGCTAAGCCACACCCACACAGTATTGATGAGGCAGATCAGCCGGTATGTGAATGTTAAACTGAACATGTTTTTTATTTCTTCACATTTTCCAAGGAAATCCTGGCTGTACATGATGAGAAACTGACCAGGGCGAGGAGGCGGAGCCTAGGGGCCCGGGGGTCACTCTGAAGGACAGTCTGGAGTTTGTCGAAGAGGGTCCGCTGTTCAGAGCGTCTTTGCCTCTCTAGCACTGTGTGGTTCTTTCTCCTCTTTTTATCCTTAGACTCCTCACACTTAATTTCCATTTGATCCTGGAACGGAGAGACAGCACAGATGGTGATACAATACAAGTAAGATTTACAAGTAATCGTACTCACTAGGGACGGGTATCGGGAAGCAGTGCTAAATTGGTACTGGTCCCTGTTTGCATCAGTACTGAAATATTGATAAGCTCCTGAACAAACAGTGCTGCTATCGCTATTTATGGAGTGTTAATCCACTGAAACAGTACAATAATTTGTAACAATAATTTGTTGTTGTTATTTTGGCATGTATTTATGTATTTTGGGATGGTGTCTTTTTTTTTTTTTTTTTACCAAATTATGGAGAATAGTATAAATAACAAGTCTGAGAATGAGTATCAATAACTACTAATATCAAATCAAATCCACTTTGGAAATATCCGTCTATATATTTGTATGAATCTTTATAGTTTGGCTGCTACATGAGAAAAAGGCTGCTGCAGCGGTGAAAGGGTCATACCTGAGCGCTGAGTTTCCTCGCTGACACAAAATGATCAATGGAGTCTCTGAAGGTAGACAAGAATTTAACAAAACTTAGAGGGCCAAAAGTGTCACTTTTCACTCACTAACGCAGGATCACATTCTGTATATCTTTTAAATTAGATGCATATACATTCAAATGTATTACCGTGACTCCATTAGTGACATTCTGACAGCTTCTTTCATTTTAGTGATGGCCATTCTCTGCTGTACTTCTTCTACAGTCTCAATGTCCACATCCTCCTCCTGAGGAGAACATTAAACATGCAGTTATTTATGCTGTAACAATAACTAAAATAACAATCACAGGATCAGATATGCCCATTTTTTGTTTGTTCATGCCTTTCAATTCACATTTTACATTTAAATTCTTAACATTTCTCAGTCCTCACACTTACATCTTCATCACCCTCTCCACAGTAGTCAGAGGAGTCAGAGCTTAAGTCCCCTAAAGTCATATCCAGGTTTGATCCCATCAGCCTGCTGCTGGTTTCATCACTCTCATCTGGTGGCATCTTCTCATCACACATCAGCTCAGGGGAGGATCCAGCCTCTGCGGATGTGCGGCCCAATAGGTCCTTAACACCAGTAAAGGTGTCCAGACCAAGCCAGTTAGCATCTGAATCAGCCAGTAATTGGCTAAAATTAAACAAAGCATTTTTTTGTGGCTGAACTTTATCCATATGGGGCACGTTTGTTGTATTCGCAGATTCCGACTCTTGTTTCACTCCATCAGCTCCAGGCTTAGGGAGCTGAATGAGGGTAAAGCCCCCAGGCAAGGTGACTCCGTTCCGGTTCTGGCCTTCGGCGCCCTGGTTAGCCGGAGGGCAGATCCTGAATGAATACGTCCCACTCTGTCCTAAGAAGCTGGGGGTTTTCAGTGACGGCGACACGGTGAGAGAGACAGGCGAGGACACAGAGCTGCTCTGGAAAGCGCTGGATGAGCTGCGCTGGCTCGAGACAAAAGTCTGGACAGGGTTGTCAGAGGAGTTTTGTGAATGCTGCGGCAAGGTGAGTCTCTGTGGGTCTGGCTGGCATGGCTGAACTGCATCAACAAAAGAAAAAAAAAACAAAAGAAAAAAAAGCATTTTAACATGCTGCTTGATTTTTTTATATGTTTAGATATTAAAAAGTATTTTAACCTTTAAAGCCAAATTCTGAGAAAACATGAAGGTGTTTCCTTTTCTAATTCTCTAATATTGTGAATTAGAGGGTTTTTGCATAATGTTGATACCACGCAACAGTGCTTTCTTCTCAGTCTGCATGTTTATACAGGTAGCTACTGAAAGGAATGCCAGATTAGAGCTTCTTAGTAGAACATGGAGAGAACACATAGACACAAGCTTGTCCATTTATCTCCTCCCAACACTTACCAGAAGTCTTGCCAAAATGGGCAGTCCAGGTTTTATCCATTGGAAACTAGATTTATAAGCAGTATATTTAGGTTGTGCTAGTTTTATTTCCTTGGATGATTTCAATACCCTGCAGTAGCAGGAGCGTCTGTGTTGGAGGGTTCTCGAGTTGATTACTTTCCCTCCTTTGGGGAGCAATCAGTTTAAAACTAAGTGCTTGTGCTGGGGTCACAGAGATGGTTTTACCTGACGGCTGTGTCGGTGTCTTCAGATCAGTGGTTTTCCCTGCAGTTACAATTTGAGGGGCTACTGTGCCTGCAGCCTTTAGGTTCCGAGGACCAGGAGTGTTGATTTTATTTATAGTTTCTGATTTTGAAGAGTTTTTATGAGAAACGTTGAAGGGCCCGTGCAGTCGGCCTGTGACGTAAGCTGCGAGGCGGTTGGCTGGATGCAGAGATCCCATGTTCCCAAGCAACAGTCTGGCCTGATTGTAGGATTTGCCATTTACCTTTGGAGGATGAAATATGTAGATATTAGTTGTTTATGTTAAAGTTCAGATTCCCGAGCGCATGACCCCCCCCCACCTCCAAACAATATTAATGCTTTTAGATGTGTGGTTCCAATCCAAATAATAAAACCGTATTAACAATGTTATGAATAAATGTCATTTTCTTGAGCCTGACCTGAATAAGTCCATATGCTTGGCAGCCAGCAGATTTGGTCCTGGCTTTCAGTTTGCCAGCTGGTAACACTCCACTCAGGAATGGTGTGACTCCAAACTTCACTTCTGGCTCCTCAATTTGGCCATCTTCCTCTCCTGGATCAGTGTCCTCATCAAGGCTTTTATCGGAATGTTTTTCCTCTTCGCTGTCATCAAAATCGTCTTCATCATTATCACTGGCTTTCGATGGTTTACTGATGTGTACCTGGGGGAAGGTGGAGTAGAAATATCTTGATAATTTGAGTTATAAATTGAGGATGAATGCTACATTTGAACAATCACTGAGACCTTATAATATTCAGAGGCAGGTCTATCTTGGATTAGCTGTTCTTCATCCCCAATATCATTCAAATAACTACTAAATTAGGCAATAAAACAGAAGGTTAAAGTTAAAAATGAGCTAACTATTTCTGGATTTTAAGCAATAGTCACTGTCACACGGATGGATTATTACTCTTACCCTGTAGGTAACGATGGAGCCGCTTGGCTTCCGCATGAAGATCTTGGCGACGGGGCGGATGCAGTAAGGTCCTATGCAGAAGCGCCGGGACAGCCTGTTCTGATTCATGCGTCGACACAAAGCTTCCAGGACCATTTTGCGGTCCTTGCCCCACTGACACGCCGACTGGATCTCGATTTGCTTTCTTGCTCCTATTTCATCGGATGTGGTCCCCTGAGAAGTCTTTTCTGCTGGGGGTCATAATGCATTGTGGTTATGCATAGCAATAAAGATCAGAGTATGTCCAATATCATATAGTCAGGCATGTTAGGGGTGTCATACAGCCAAGGAAAAAAACAATTAAAAAGAATTCGATTTAATTTTCGGTAGCTGGTGAAACATTTAAATTTACTTCTTTTGTTCCTTACCTGATTTTTTAACCGTCAGCATGGCACTGCGGTACTTTTTAGGCATGTCATCAGTGGGCATCCTCTGTGGATTTGCTGTGGTGTTTGGAATAAAGGTGGCAGGGCTCTTTGTCTCTATGGTGACTTCAGGAGGAGGCTTGCTGTTGAACTCTCTTACGCGTGCACATGTCATCATGCTCTCCAAGTATTTATACACTGGATCCTTATCCTCTTCTCGAATCTGCAGTCATAATTTTTATTAGAAGTTTTGAATTAAAAAAAGGACAAACTTTCAGCTCTTATACTCACAGTGCTAAATAATTAGTAATAACTAGAAGAGTGTAATGCATAACTAATATGTTTATCCTATTAAAGCCAATAAGAGAAAGATTTCATTTTACCGGTTGGACTGGACGAGCCACACTGCTGCGCTTCACAACCTTTGGAGGGGCCAAACACGGAGGAGCACTTTTGGGGGCAAAGATTGGCTCTGGATCCACAGCATGAATGTTGCGGTTCCACAGTTTCTTTGCATGGGAGCCCGGGCCAGGTTGGACCGCATGTTCCGTATTAGTCATACCTATGGAGTGATAAATGTATTTCTTTAACACTTCTGAGTTACTAAAGCAAGCAGGAAACAAAAGCTTTGAACAGAAACTTCTATAAACTACGTATGAAAATTCTGTGTTAAAAAATAAAGTGCTACATTCCTTGTAAATTGTGTTATAAATGTATGAATGCAGTTTTCTCAACACCTGAATGTATGTAAGTTTCCTTGCACACTTCACACTATATCATTTACTTATATATTATTTATTTGTATTTTTGTATTTATATTTTTCTATTTATCTGGCATTGTAGACAGAAGGGCAAAGTAATAATTTCTTATTTATTCTTCTAGTTTGATTGTACTTGTTTTGTTCATTTTGTTGTGGTTTGCTTATTTTTGTATTTCATGCACCAAGGTTTGAGAGAACCGTAATTTCAATTCTCTGTATTGTCCTGTACATGCTGCAGAATTGAACAATAAAGCAGACTTTGACTTTTTCATTGTACAGTGAAACCAGGTTTTTTATCTGTGCAAATGACAATTAAAAAATCTTGAATCCATCTGCTTCAAAAGTGTTTGGTTCATCACAGCAGAAATATAGCAGTCACAATAAAAAGAATGATATCAAAAGGTCTTGAGCTTACAGTAAACAGGTTGGATATGTTGTTCACTCTCCCCCTCGCTCATCTGCTTGGTGATCTTGCGTTTGAAGCAGGCACAGGCGAACATACAGTCAGGTCGCCGACAGTGGAGGGGCCCACTGTTCAGATGCTGGAGGCTGGAACACACACAGCCCAGTCTGCAGAAGTCCTGACCACATGCAGATCCCCCAACTTTACACTTTGGATACTGGGATACCTTCAAGACCTGACTGGGCAGTGTCTGATTCAAAAAGAAAGAAGAGTCATCAAAACTATTTTAAATATCAATATATCAGCATTGTTGTTGATGCCTCATTCAAAGATTAACATTTTATGTTATATTAGTTACTTTCAGTACAAATAAAATATGACAGAACTAGATCAGCAAGGACACATCACATCATTAACATAACATGACACTGTAGTCAAGCCCTGCTGGTACACTTGCAACATATATTATTCATATTACATACCTGTTTTGTCAGAATTACAGACAGGGCCACTGACAGTCTGCCTCGGGTCAGCTGAGTTCTGCTCAGACCCTGGTTCTGGGCTCCAATCTCCATCTGCAACAGTTTGAACTGGTGCTTAGAGAGGCCTGAAGGCCTGAATGTCGTCCCTTGGCTCTGCCCACAGCTCACTGTTGCTCTCTGGCTGACCCCTGTGTGGCATGTAGATGATCTGAAAAGACAGATGTACAACGCAGATTAGTGTGGTTCCTTTTTATCTTCTTATCAATCTAAAAATCAAGGAGGCATGTTTATACAGACAACAGAGAATGTGACAATTTTGAAAGATGGAGCTCTCATAGCCTAAATATAATACTGATGCTGCTTTTGCTGCTGTGTACAGTCAAAGTATGTAAGTGACAATACGCAATTGTCTTTAAAGAAAACATCTTCAAATTGTCCAAAATAAAATTAGAAATGAAGTTTCTTATCGTAATTCTCATCACAGAAAACCTGGTGTGTAAAATGTATGTTGAGTGGCAGTTCCCTTTTTTCTAACTATTGCATATTCATGTCATCAGCCACGACACATAATATTTCAACACGTTTTAGGAGACATTCATTCAAGTAAGGTTCATTAAAAAAGATCTTTAACTTTAACAATTAGTTTATTGATGAAATGGTTGATCAAATAAATTGGCTCTACTCTATTGATAATCGGTTTGTAGCAAATATGCCAAACACTTTGATGGTTCAAGCTTCTTGGAAGTGAAGACATTATAGTTAACTTAAACATTAAAGAATGGAAACATACCCATCATTTCTTGAGGTGACCAACAGTCCAAATCCAAAGATTTTTACAGACCAAATGATTCATTTAGAAAATGATATGTCGATTTAGCAAACAACTGAAAAATGTAATTATAGTATTCCTTACCTTGGTGAAACTGAATTTGCTGCTCCTGGCTGTTTTTGAGCCGATGGAGACTTCTGTATGGACTGAGCTGCTGCTTGAACAGAGCTCGCAGCGCGGGACAGGGGAGGAGCTGGTGACGTCAGGGCCGAGTAGAGGAGGGGTTTGTGGGAAAGGGGGCAAGGTCTGTGAGCCCCCACTGGGAATTTGGATGCACCGTTTCGTTGCTTGAGCACGCTATCCAGGGTCTTTACGTAGCTTGAGCTTTTAGCAGGCAGCTGATAGGCCACAGAGCCCTCAGGGTCTGTGGAGAAGGCAGCCGCACGCTCAGTGATATACTGAGCTTCGCTTTCCAAGTACTCATCCAACATGTTGCTACAGAAGGCAGATAGGTTTTTTTGTGATCCTTTAGGAGAGGAAGAATAAAGAGACTTGAATTTATCAATGGGGAATAATGATTCAGACACAAGTACATTCAGTTGGTTTCAGCACAGTTAATCTTTTGGTAATTAGAATGACTATACTAATCCCATTGAAAGATAAAATGGGGACACTGCAGCTGCAAGAAAACCTTACCGTCGGAATTAGGAGATGTTTCTTTGCTTCTTATGAATTTGTTTTTCCATCCCTTTATTTTTGTCATGTCACTTGTCTTTCCTGTCCGGGAGTAAAAGGGTAATCCTTCACCTGTGAAGGAAACATAATGCATTATTAGCCTTCAGTTAAAGGACACCGCACAATTATATTTAAGTGCTGCTTCAGTACAGTTGAAAAATTATCTTTCTTGAAGGGAGAACTACATTTATTTCTGTATATAGCATGGTCACTGACAGAACTGAAAAATACAGAACAAGATTTGGATCACTTCCTGTTGTTCAAATAATGTCATCTGGTTCAATTCATACTTATCAGAATATATGAACACAAATCAACATTTCCTTTTAACATCACGGGGGAAACAATGTCATTACTGCTCTGGACAAAAATGCCTTGACGAGTACAATCTAGGCTTGTACTCTGTGTACTTCATTGGAGAACCCAGTGAAATTTGAGAAGACACATGTTGTTAATAACAGGATACTGAGAGTGTTCTAGCCTCACTAGAAGGAGGAGACTCACATCTTTGGTGTGGAGGGCTTTCTGCTTTACACCTTAACACCTTTGGTCAACGTTAACTTTGTTTCCATCCCGTATAAAACCCGCAAAAAGAGGTGTTGTTCTAGAAACTACACAGTGCCAGACACTGCTGGCCTGTTATAATGTCTGGTCCAAGTATTTCTAACATGAACAGCATTATATTCTTAAGAAGCCCTTTCCAGCCTTTTGTCGTTTCCTGAATCTCAAGATCATACAAGGCTCTAATCTGACCTGACTGACAAACTACAGACGAGGCTTGCAGGAAGAGGTGATTATTCAGTCCATTGTAATTCACCCTACTAAATACATTAGACTGCCTTGCAAATGTGCTGTCTAAATTTAGAGAGAGACAGAGAGAGGGATAATTCTACTGTGAGAAAAAGAACAAAAAAAAATTGTGTTATATAAATATGTTAATATGTTAAACCATTCTTGATATCACGTCTTCATTACTGAAATACATGGTGTAACTACAGAAGGCCCTCATCATTTTTCCCTTGTGTATTTATGGATATGCAGAGGGCAATACACCCACCACACTGTACGGTCTGTATATGAACACAACAACAGTAATCCATGACGAACTACACATCATGTATTAGACAGGCCAGACTGGATGGCTTCTTGGCCCTCAGGTGAAAATATGGTTTTAAATTTGTTTACATGGAGCAACATTTTGCCAGTGCTACTGCCTCATCCCAAATTACTGTTAAAGTAAATAAAATAATGTGAATCCTGGTTTTACATGAACCCCACATTTCTGTTTCCAAAAAGAGCCAATTAAATGCCCCCAGAACAAAAACTGGCTCTCAAGTCAGGCGTGTCAAAGATCCAACTTACCACCAGGAGATAGAGCCGCGGCATCGCCTTGTTCTGGTATGTGTGGGGGAGGTAGTGGCAGATGAATCCCCAGATACTGCAGGTCGATGGGCTTGGTTGGGTCTAATGAGCTCAACTTCAACCCCACTGGAAAATAGAAAAAAACGAGTCAACGTGAGAAAAATATTTACACTGTAATATGTTGTAGAACCGACTTAGCCACTGGGACGTTTGTTTGTTTGTGTGAACTCACCCTCCTGCAGCACAGGATGGATGACCTGTCTGTGTCTCAGAACTCGGAGGTCCTGCAGCAGGATGGCCTCCACGCGGGCTATCTTCTCCTCATCAGTCTCTGGAGTCACCTCCACTGAAACACCACAGAAATGTTTTCAAAAAAGTATTGTGTACATAGAATCTAATTCAATATTAGTTTAAATTGAAAGAGGTGACAGGTTTTTCATATCATCCAGAGGACGGAAGAACTGCATGAAAGCATCTGAGATCAAATGAAAGAGGTCTTTACATTGCTCACCTGTTGGCTTCGAATGAGTCGGTGTCGTTGGGGAAACTGGAGATGGTAATGAGCTACTGGCTGGTTTGTCCCTGACGTGAACCTCCAGAGCTTCCTGTCACACAGAAGAACATTAACGCTTTAAAAAACTAGTCGGCAGCTGCAACACTTCAAAAAACTAAACACGGTTATTTAAAATCAGGTGGATAACTGAATGAGACACATCATCAAGTGAAAATAAGTCTTTTGGAGACTTGCAGACATGGGCAGATCATTCTTTGCGGTGATGTGTGGGGTGTTACCTTTGAGGTAAATGACACAAACAGCAGGCCTTCGACATCATCCAGCTCTGGTTGCATAACGGCAGTCAATGACGGGCTGTGGACTACTGTGGGCGAGGCAGCAGCAGCAGCTTTCAAATCTTTTCCCCGTGAATTTGCCCAGCGTCTGTTCATCCTCTTCCTCCTCTTGCGGTACCCAGGGGATGAACCTGGGGTAGACTCTGGGGAAGTGGGAGTCACGGGTATTGCTTTAGGTCTTACTTTGAGGCCTCGTTGCACCTTAGGGGTTACACAGACGTTGTCAGTCTCTGTCTTGGGATCCACAGGTGGATTTTTGACAAGCACAAGCTCACCGAGCGCATGCTTGCCTCGTATACAAGGGACATAGGGTTCATCCTTAGTGGCAGGCGAAGACATTATGGGTTTCAGAACCAGTCTGGTCTCTTGTGCATTTGAGCGAGAAGCAGAGACAGGGTGATTCTTTGTGCTGTAAGACAATAAAAAGGGAATGCTTTTTATAAATACAGAACAAATGAAAGGTGAAAATATTTCATGGCATTTCATTTTAATACATATATATTAAGTTTTGATGGAACAGTGTGTTGTAATGGTATTAATTATAATAGGCAAATTCCTGCAGTTTAACTGATGGAAGACCACCTTTTTCCCAGCCTATGCCTACGTGTACTTGTCTTTGGATAACATGCCTACATACTAGTAACCCTGAATCCTAAACCTAATAACGCAGTCATGTAAAAGGAGAAAGAAAAACTCATTTGGGGCCCAATTCCTCCAAGTGTGAGACTACAACTTCAGTAAAACTACAGGGGATGGACACATTAGCATAACACCTAACACTGCAATATAATCCAATACAACAGACCTGTAATAAATACTGACTTTGTTTTGTTTTAGTGTCCTCTGTTCAATTTTGTTGGGGTTTTTTTTGGACCACTGTACTGGACTGCACCAGGTACATCATTCCAATTATTCAATTTACCCTCTCTCAATATGGTCCCCCCTTACTGTGACCTGCCAGAATTTATCTTAAAGAAACATAATATCTTTCTTCAGACAGCCAGTTGGGTTTAAGTGACTTTGATGACTTTGTCAAACTGAACGCAGAGGTGGATGTATGCTTCTTGCTCTCAGTTATTAACACATTTATAACAGATTGGAAGCAGTGAGGGTGCCAACATTTTATCTACACTGAAATACACAAATGCAAGACAAAGGAATGATAAAGATTTTTCTCAGTTTCAAACGGTCCAAAAGTCTCACACACACTCAAGTGCCATATGTAAACACTTTTATGCCTATATAGTGTGATGCAATCCAGTACAGCAGTTCTGTCACATATTCAACCTTTGCTGAGCGTATAACTACCGACTTAAACTTTCTGAGACTTGTTAATTCAACTTCAAATTGCATGGTGTGAGATATTAGTGATATTAGTGTATTTTTCTGTAGACTCGACATCTACTGCATGTCTGTCTGTCTTGGGCGAGGGATCCCTTCTCTGCTGCTTATCCTGATGATTTCGTCTATTTTTCCCCCTGTTGAAAGTTTTTTTTTCGGGGGGTGGGGGGGGGGGTCTAGGGTCTAAGAACAGAAGGTGTCCTATGCTGCACAGATTGTAAAGCTCCTTGAGGCAAACTGTGATTTGTCATACTGGGCTATATAAATAAATTAAGTACATGTTTATCACCAAGGTTGTAGTTAGCGGTGGTGTTATACTGGCCTGCATTGTTGCACATCAGAAACACCTCTAGTGCAATGAAGCACTGCTGTAAACTACATCAGTAATAAACTATATTTAAAAGTAACACCTCTCTACCTCAGATCAACAGCCTCCTCCTTCTCTTCCTTCTTTGTGTTTTCAGTGCAATCAGCGGGCTTTGAAGCAGAGGGCTGAGTGTCTGTCTTCACCGCAGGTTGAGCCTCTGCACTGACCCTGTGTAGGCGGGAGTTGTTTCCGTCCTCCCTGAAGCCTTTTGCAAACGGATTGTGATTAATTTTCAGCTGTGTGATCCGAAAGTTCTGATAAGTCGTCACAGCCATGAATTCGGTTTGTGGAAAGGTGAAGGTCAAGCACTCTGGTCCCATGATGACAGGCTGGTATGGTGTGGGCACGACCCCATTCGGGACGGGTACCACGTGTAGACGAGGAATGTAGCGATGCATGGAGTGTAGGATTATATGTCCGTCCAAATCTTGGGAATTATTCGTCAGTTTGAGTTTGTAGAAGGACACCAAGCCAGCCATCCACTCTGAGCCTCGACAGGCTGAGTAGTGATGGGAAAAGGCCCGGATCAGACTCTGGGCCTGGTGCTCTGCCGATCCAGAGACCTCCCATTTGGATGTGCTCCAGCGGTACCTGTACTGGTTGGCTGGAACAATGGACAGGACCAGGCTGTAGAGCCGCTCGGGATCAAGGCCGGCCAGGCGATATCGGCAGTACGGGAACATGCGGCGTCCTTGTTTGGTGAGAATCATCTCAGTCCCACAGCTGTGAAACTGCTTCCAAACACTGTTATTCTCCAGAGTGACACTGACACCTTTGAAGGTCAGCACAGCAGGAAAGTCATTTTTCACGTCTGGACTACCAAATGTGGTAGACGGTGACACAGGCAACGATGGTGATGATTCGGATATGTTGACGAGGCTCGTCCCTGTGCATGTCAGGGACTCTGACGCTGATGCAATATGTGAGGTAGCTGGGCTTGTTTCCACCCTGCCGTCAAAAGTGGTCGGTGAGGTTACAGCAGGTTTGGCCGGGCTGGCTTCAGCAGGCGAAGAGAGAGCGGAGCTGCAGTCGGTACTCGCCATGGAGATGGCTTTCGTCTCAATCACGGTCTCACTAGTGAAATTAGGTTTCGTAGTGGTTGGAGCAAGAGGAGTAGAGGAAGGGATGGTAGTAGGAGGAACTGATGAGGGGATGTTAGTTAAGCTCCCCTTCTCATCCTCCACCGACCTGGAGTCCTCCATTGATGTGAGCTCAGAGTCTGTGGCGGGCATCACCGGTGGATTTGGCGGTCCCACTTCATTTGATACCTAACAGAAAATGATATGATGATAATAATGTTAATTAGCGCAGCGATTTTCAGAGATACAGCATATTTCAGGGCTAATGATCTAAACAGAAATGATGAAATCAAATAGAACATTTAGACAGAAAATATAAATGAAAGCTTAAAAGAAAACAACGAAACAATGCCGACAAATGTTAATAAAAGCAATTACAGGTCATCCGAGCAGAGTAAATACTGGCAGAGAGGAAATAAGGGCCATAAAAGATGCATGAAGCAATGTAAACACTTGGAGAAATTCTTCAGCAAAAATGCCCAAAAATGTGCAGCTCTACTTAAAAAAGGTTGAAAAACTGCTTAAATGTGGTGGTATTATTCACACTCATAAACATATATACATTTTATATTCCATCATTTACAGATCGCCCTTGCAAAAACACTTCATGGTGCACCAAATACGTTAGTTACACATGACAATTTTTGATATACTGGCTGCTGATAAACATCTAAATTTAAAAAGGTGGAGCCACAATCTTCTGTGAAATCACATTAAGGAATGACTACAGTCAATATCAAAGCATTGTTTTGATATTATACAACATTAAAAGGACACTAAACCGTTTAGTTTCTCATGTTGCGGGTTGTGCGTCGGACCAAATTTCAAGATATCTGATCTGCGTGATTCATCGAATGTCTCTTTGTGTCCAACGGGAATTCAAACGAGAATCAAACCGTTGCAGAGCAATTTTAGGACAGGCTGCGCCCTCCTGAAAAATAAATTAGCTACTAATGGAGAAATTATCATTTATTTACAACCCCGGGCCATATGTGGTCCTTTGATGAGCTGCTGGTGACTTGTTCTACCATGCAAAACATAAACTACATCCAACAGGCCTTCTCTCTCATTGTAAAGAGTGGAGAAAGTGTGAGTATTCAACTGTATTAGAAGGGGATCTGTTGTGATGATGCAATGATTATATTCGCTGGCAGACTACAAAATAAAATATACATCATGTTTTAAAAAAAAATCTGGCTTAAAACAAAGACAAACACTGAGGCACCAGGTGACTAATGCTGCAGGAATAAAAACAAGATGCTCCAAAACAGATACGCCCCCATATCTGTGGCTTGCATCTCTTAAAAATCATCATTAAATGGCTGATACTATGTGCATTAACAAGTGGGACAGCGTATTTTTTTTTTTTTAAGTCTAATATATAATTTCTCCTGGCAGTGTGAGAAAAGTGGACTTTGCCTTCGTCAGAGTGGGCTGCGAGCGGCCACCAGCCTGCCTGTTATCACCCAGCCGAGGAGACAGATGGCTGAAACGCTCGGACGGGCCCGTGTTTCAAAGTACGACACTCTCCAAACCGCGCCGTTTCTACCTGTGCAGCCCCCAAATTCTAATTAATAATTAATAGTGATGAAGAAAAAACATCTCCGTCGACGACAGAGGACGAGCTGAGCCGAGCAGAGCAGTGAACCTGTTTTCTCATCGCCCATGCCCTCCCCCAGGTCAGTCAGTTTCCTAATCACACCAACACACACACACACACACACACACAGATGCTGTGAAATAAAACAAAATACAATAAAAAGGTGTTATCCGGCCGAAGTAGAGCCTCGGACTGCTCGTCACCTGGCGTGTTTACAGCTCAAACAACCCGTGAGACACCTTTTTTTAAAAAAAAAAGCTCAAACTAAAGAAATTCAACTTGTCTGCCGGCAGCAGCTCCCTCACACACCGCGGACAGGAAGGCCGCTCGCTCTCCTCGCTCAAGTTGGGAAGAAAAAAAAAAGTTGCAGGTTTCATCTGACGCCTCACCTTTCGACGTCGCCTGAACGCCTCGTGGCCCTGCGGCGGCGGCGCGATAACGACGCTCGCGCTCCAACTGTTGCACGTCGTCGTCGTCGTTGTTGTTTGTTTGTTTGTTTTTTTTTTTGTTGTTGTTGTTGTCACCGCTGTCGTCGTCGTCGGCGGTGAATCCCTCGAACATGAGGCAAATGGAGGCCGAGAGCCACGCCACCGAGCTCACGCATCGACCGACCCGAGCTGAGCTGAGCTGAGCTGAGCGTGCACGCAGCGGAGCCAAAGCGCATGCACATTAAAACAACCCCCCCCTCCTTTTGCTCCTTCAATGGCGCGTGATTCCCGGGCCGCCAGCGCGAGGGAAGCTGGAGTCCACCATCCCGGAGATATTTTTAAAATTCACTTATTCATTCATTTTTTTTATTATTATTATTATATTAGTATCCCTCCGCTTGTTTCCCACCTCGAGCTCAGTCCGCGCGCCGGCAAGGTGGCGAACAACTCCTCCCGCGAAGTTTGCGCGAAAAAAAAAAAAAAAAACCACTTCGGCGGTGTTAATTCCTCAGCTTGACTTTTCTTCCTCTCCTTCTCCTCCTCTTCCTCCCTCTTACCTTTCCATTCTCACCCTCCCTCAAGCACACACACACACAACACACACTGGCTCTACACACTCTCTCCTCTCTCTTTCTCTCTCACACACACACACACACACACACACACATTCACACACATCCGTGCTCTCGGTCGGGCTGTGACGTAACACGTTCACCATGGCGGTACGGCTCCAGTAGCCAATGCGCAGGCTCCCCCCGGAGGTCTCCGCCATGGCCGGCCGTGCTCCTGGTGTGTACGGCCTGCGATTAAATGGCCCGAGCACACCCCGGATGAATGAAATTATATTAAAAAAAAAGTTATTTAGTATCCCGGGACGACCAGCAGCTTCACTTTCAATAACACACCCCTCCCTCATGTGACAATGTATCCACACTGACCTGCACAGTGTAAATCAATAACTTAAGTGTTCACCTTCTGCTAAATCACAGCGTTATTTCTCTGATAAGATGGCGGCGGGACGTTAAAAACACAAGTTAAACGACATTTTTTTTTATTTCCCAGATAAAACTCTCAAGTATTAAAAAAAAAAAAAAGAAAAAAACAGCTGATTTGGTTTTGAGCAGGGCGATGGCTATTTACTGGCCGTGGCTAATGAGTGTTTTGAAGCCCAAAGCCTTTGGGTGTAGTCTACAAACCCACCAGGTCCCACATGTTTAGCCTCCATATCGAGGTCAGGGTGTGCAGGAACTAGGAGGGGGTGTTGATTGCTATGAAATGTGATCAATGCAGCCCAATCTAGCTGTATTTTTTTTTATTACTCTACTAAATGTCATTATTGAGCCAGAGAAACTCAAATCTTCAGCAAAGCTGTGTACACTTAATTTATTGTTGTGGTCTTTGTGGAGGGCCAGTTAGTCTGAATAATTGGCCATTCTTAAGTCTGCTTTAAAACATCACCTCTGCATGTTCTAGAAAATATCCTATACCCCACAAAAATACAATACATGATGTATAAACTTGTGAGATATTCCCACAAATGGCAGCCAAAACCTCCTACAGATGACCTAATTCATAAACCAAATCATTATAACTCCAGCTAACTGTATTAAAATGCAATAATGTCTAAATGTGACTGAAAGATGAGTTGTTTAAGTGACAAAAAAACAAACGCTGTGGAGGCAAAATGTCCACCCCAGGTCTGGATCAGTGTGGTGGGGGGAGGAGGGGGTTGGGCTGTGACCAATGGCTGGATGCTCCAAGCAAAAATATATTGAAATGAACACCCCAGTATGTAAATAAGTATGGCGACTATGCATCACGGATTTGTTTGTTTTTGATTACAGACGTGGATTTAACGCCACATATCATTGTCAGTTGATTTGGTGAAAAGTGATCTGAGGAAAAAAACACTCAACAAACAGCGTGACTTCCTTCACACACTCGCAGAGCAACGTTGGGTTACGATCCGAGCCTCCACGCGTATAAAGGCTGACCGATCGCGGCATTAAAAAAAAAAAAAGAGGAAAAGTAACGCGTTACTAAGCCAGCAGGGGGGCGGGGTCTAACCGGGAAGTGGGAAGAAGCCCACGCGAACGTACCCATCTTTTGTGCTCCACGTGGAGATCTCGTGGCGAGACGCTTCATCCACTTCCTGCCGGGGAGCCCCTCGTGCTCGCTTCATCCTGCAAAGCTCCGCACGTTGTTCGACGAGTTGGACGCACCCGTGACAGGTCGTGAGGGATGTGCGTCGAAAGGGTTTTGCATGCAGTCTTCACGTTTCACTTGGACACAATAGGCGATTACTCTGCACAAAGCAACACCTGGCATTGAACTCCCATAAAATTACACTGATATTACAACAGCAGTCGTTATTTTTACAGCAACAGGAAGTGTATTCCTATATCTTGCCTTAGGTGATACTGTATTTACTGTAAAACATAAATATTAGATTTTAAATGTTTTCTTAAGAGATTAAAAGGTAGGAAAAAGAGTCTCAGTTGTGTTCACACATGACTACAACATCAGACAGGTGGAATCACATTGTGAAAGTCTCAAAAATCTAAATCAATATGACTTATTTTTTTTATTATAAGGCTACAAGAGTAAAAAAAAAACTATCTACCTCCCTTTAATCTTATTGAGTTGCAAATTCTGCAAACTGTTCAAAATATTTGTAGAAAATATAAAGAGGTCAGTGTAAGAACACTTTAATAAATGTGTTTTATTTTATCAATAAAACATATAATACAGTGTGTACTGACAGCTACCAAATTGTGACATCACAAATGTAAAATCAGCAGTGGCAGCATGCACAGAGTCGTGCACGGACTTTGTGTGGCCTTTGTGGGTTTGTGGGTTCTGTCACATCTGTCAGAGCAAGTTTAAAATTACCACGAACAGACATAATATTTAGTCTATCATTGCCACTTTCGAGCGAGTATTAAAAGGGGCTACTTTTGAATTTAGGCAGTTAATATGATATATAGTTTGAAAGTCATTCATAATTTACCTCGATCGAAATCCATCTAATCAAACAGGCTCAGTGACTAATATGTGATCTATGTGTAACCTTTAACAGGAGCTCCAGCGAGTCTTTTCAGTGATCTTACAAAGCCACAACCCAAGATATTTGACTCATATCAGAACAGTATCAGTATGTAAACTTACAATAAAAGTTGGGCCAAGAATCTTAATGCACAAGGTATAAGAGCGTGGGATGTGAATAAATAATCACTTCATTCCTCAGTGACACATCCACACGCAGCGCACAACTACGCATCCACAAACACAAAAGAAGTGTATTTCCATTCAAATGAGCGAGCGGCAGAGAATGGAGAAAGATGACTGGGTTAAATTATCACTGTCGGTTCTCCATGTGAGGCGATGTGGGGAACTGAATTGCTTCCTCGCTTGTCGTGCTGCACTGTAAACGCAGGTCGTGTTGTGTGTCTGTGCACAAGAGTTCACATATGCATACAGCTGTTGCGTGTAGATTTGCAGTGAGAAATAAGGCAATGTGTGAGTTGGTCAGAGGACTTATTACAGTCCTTAAGTGCGTTTGTCGTTCAAAAAAGGCATTGGCAACAAAGCTGATTAAAAACTTCTTTTTTTTAAAATAAAACTTTGGGACTGAAAACTACTTTTGAATTTAAAAATTGCAGCACAAAGTTGTAATGTGTTTACTGATGAAAGGTAGATTACTTGTTTAAAAAATTCAGCAAAGCTTCTTTCCTTTTACTATCTCAGTAAGCAGCAGAATATCAGTTCACAACATGTAATTACAAAAAGCATTTATTTGGCAAGCAAAAACATATGTGATGCTGTTTCTGCTTAATTATATTCTATCATGAAAGACAGGAGCTCATCGCAATTTCATGAAACAATCTGGCCTGAAGAAGAGCTTTGAATTACTTCTTCATACAGTTCTTGAGAGAGAACAGGTTATTCCCTATCCCATACACATATGGGCTGATGGATGTGTAGGAAGTTGAGATAAAGAACTCCATTTCAGCCCAAAAGGGAAGGTCAGTGGGGGAAAAAGTCAGCTGGAAGATCAGGTAAAGAGTCCAGTCCACCTGGAACAGTCCCATGGCTGCCAGTACGGCCATCGTGCTTCGCTGCAGCCTCAGACTTTTGCTCTTCCTGCCAAACTGGCTCGATCCGCTCATGCTCGCCACCGGCGTCACCATCCTCCTCTGGTTCAGTAGCACCGAGATGATGAGGCAGCTGGTGACTGTGATGATGAGGAAAGGCACCAGGTTGCACACCACGATAAACAGATATTTGTAAAAGCGGTTGAGCGTGGGACAGTAATTTTTACTGCACTGAAAGAAGTCCGGGGGGCAGGCACTTTTGTTCCTTGTGACGTTTTCCGCGGGGCCTTGAATGTTCATGAAAAAAATGGGGACACTCAGTAATGTGGAGAGCATCACGGAAAGACCACTCACCAACCAGGCTGAGCGAATGCTGTCCAGGTAGATTGGGAAGTTGACCCTCTTGTCGGCGTCTCGCAGCTTCTGGTAGCGGAAGATGCTGATGAGGACAGTGAAGGAGATGCTGGTGATTTCTCCTAACACGGTCAGGAACTTGAGCGAGCGACACAACCAAGTGCCGGCGGTGGGGGAGGAAGACTGGAGGATGACGGCGTCGTAGATGTTCACGATGAGAATTTCCTCCAAGTTGGCCGCAGCCAGTCCCAAGAGAAACAACTCGAAGGATTTCACCCGGGAGAAGCTGGTCTGGATAATAGAGAGAACAAGAAACACGTTACCGATGAGTCCTATGCAAGAAACGAAGACCCTTACGCCCACGAAGTTATCAGAGAGACCAGCCATCACTGAAAGTAAGCTAGATCACACACAGTATGTCGCTTCTGTGCTCTTGCCTCAGAAGTAGGCAGAGATATGACTTTCTCCACATGCAGCAAAGACGTCGTGCGTTTTGTCACATCCCACTTTGCTGCATCACTGACCAGAAACCCTTGTTATCAGGCTCTGAAAGGTGGCAAGAAGCTAAATTGGTGATTGGCTGTGCTCATTATGGAGAAAGGTAAACAAGGGGGTGCTGGAAACATTGAAGGCTGGGAATCATTAAAGTTTTACCTCTGAGCTTTTCAAAGCTTCATCTTGAGACCAGCTCTGCATCTGATTTAAAGCAGCGACATGTTTTTCCACTGGCTGACATCACCGAAAGCAATTCCTGCAAGAGCTCATTTACATCCGTCGACACTTGTTTTCCACCTCGTTTTTTTGTCATTTCCTGGTTTAATTGGCATGCTATATTTTGACTTCCACTACACTACTGTGACATACCAAAAAAAAATCAACTTAACAACATCTTTCTTAACATCTCTCCCATCACTCATTTGTAAGCCGTTAACTCCAGTAATGTTCCTCCACCTGTTAATTAGAGGTGTAAAAAATTGAGGGGATATGTCAAAACCCTTGTTACCTCCTAAGGAAATTAAAAGACATATAATTAAGTTACTGAGATAGAAATGTCACTGCTTGATTTGAGCAAGAGCAGCAACATAAATGGTTTGACCTTGAGAAACATAGCAATGGCATAATATCCACCTAATTTATTCAGTATACCTGATACATTTGTGTGTAATTTATTACTATTATTTTGAGAATTTTGCTCAGAGAGGAAATGTTTGTGGCTGAGGCAAAAGCTTTTATAGAGTTCACAGCATTGGTGATGTCTCTAAGCATTGCATACTGGTGGAAACTTCCTGTTTCAGAGTAAGAGTATCAGTACTCTGGGAAGAACACACGCTCACAAATGAGTTCACTCTGGAAAACCAATATATTGAGCTTTGGATGAAAAGCTTATCTTTCCACTTACGACTTTTAATATAATTATTGAGCCACTGAGACAAGAATATGCATCTGGGTCTCTGTGAGTTTGTGTGTGTGTGTGTGTGTGTGTGTGTGTGTGCATTGGACATAATGGGACAGGGGAGCTTCTTCTGGACCCTGTTGTTTACACAGGACCAGTTCATGTTCCAACTTGTCCCTTGTCCTCTCTTAGTGTGCTGTCTAGTTAACAGACGTTCTCTTCGACCAAGCCCTGCATCCTGATTCAGCTTAATTGTGAATTCCACTGTGTGTGTGTGTGTGTGTGTGTGTGTGTAAATAAGGATAAGCCCTACACTAGCAGTAAATAGGTAAAGTGTTGCATAACATTGTGCTCCTTTTTCAGCATCCAATAATTATCAATCGGAGACCTGATCAAATGGTATTCACTTGTGGTTTCCTTATTTCATTCTGTTAACTTGGGAAATTATTTACTTTAATGCTTTTGTTTTTTTATGAGTCATTTGTCTTTGTAAATGTAACTCCCCTACCCAATGCAAGTATCATTGTTTCAGTCAAATGCACTAAGATAGAGTTGGGTTTTTCCACAAATCACAATCTGCTCTTTTCCTTGCTGTTCCTCCAGCGAGCATGTATACAAAATACATGCTCGCTGGACTGTGTTTTGTGGAAAACCCCAACTATAAACCCCCTTATTAGACTGATACAACATTAATGTTTGAACTGGGTTGGCGCCATAAATAATTATTTCAGATGTTAGCACATAAATAAGTATACAGCCACGCAAACGGCTATGAACAGTTCTACTTATAGGCAGAGCAGCGCTTTGAGCTATATACTGTTAAGATATACTGTTTACCATGTTTGCCCTCTTAGTTTAGCATGTTAGCACGTCAACATTTCTAAATTTGCACTGCCAATGTCACCCTCATGATGGGATGATAGGAAAAGTCAAAGGGTTATCAAAATAAGTAGGATTCATCCTTGAGATCCTTGAAGATCATGAATGTGCGCGCAAATTTGAAATAGTCCATAGTGGTGGACCAACTGATGGACCAACCTAACAACACTGTCATCCCCAATGCCTTACTGCAAGCCATGTTAATAAAACTACTGAAGCTTACTGACTTAAAAGTGCTCTTATTTTGAAAATTAGAGCGCATATACATTCCAGCTCCCGCTCCTCTTACTATGGTGCACACTAGCCCGTCTCACTGCAAGATCGCTCAGTCTAATTCTCTCTTTTTAACTCACTTTTCTTCACTACTCCTCTCCTGTTGTATTATTTGTTGGGACAAAGTTAAATAAGTTACCTACTTCTACTTTAAAGGCTCTTTGCACCTTTTGTACAGTCCACCCACGCAGGCGTTGCCACTTTTTGCATGAATGGTCCTCTTCTCAGGGCCGTGTGGGTGTGAACGGACTGTGTTTGATTGGCATCTGTCTGACCCTCCCATTAGTTTTGTGGCAACTGTTTGGGTAGGATAGTTATAGGCACACTATAGTTTGGTGACTTCATTTAAGAGAAATACGTGTGTGGGATGAGGGCTCTTAAAGTGCAGTAATAAACTAATCAACCCCGTCTACATTCACATAATGCTGTATGTGCTGCAGATTACTTTCTTTTCTTCTTCTGACTGATAACAGGGAGGGTGACATTGAGAAAGAGAGTGTTATGATGTCACCGCTGTCGTTCTTCGCACTATTTTTCTGGAACTACACAGAAAAATGAGTTTAAACTATTTATATATATTATATTTAGATATTTTGACATTTGTTTTTCAGTTTGGATTGGTTGAGTTAAAGTTGATTTTGTTGATGCAGTGCGTGAGTCATGCCTGACATTAACATTAACGACTCTAATATAGATAAAGACGTCCTCGCTGTGGACCCTTTAATGTTTCACTGTCTCCCTGGGAAGTTTACACATAAGTACATAATCAGAGAACATCTTTTTTGAGATCGATGTATTGACATGTCACAGGTGTTAATAAAATGAATGGCTTACTGTGGCACTTCATTAGTACAGAGCAATAATCAGTGTTATTATTAAACCTCTGCGCTTTTCCTACTGTGACAAGTCAAAATGGCTGCTGCAAAAGAGGCCCATACTGCATGTGAGTCTTACATTTCTTTTTATGACCTTCTTATTTGGGTTATTCAAAGTGGAGACTTGGACTTGAACTTGGCCTATAAAGGCTGAAGACCAAACTTGCACATGGCCTTCATAATGTGAACTCAAACCCGCGAAATTGGGACTCAACTTGGACTTGTGCTGCGGCTCCTCGGCTACGAGGCTGCATAATATGTCATCTAAATGTTAATATGCAGGAGCAATCAGGCTGCATCCCCTGCCAGTCACTTTGCTAAGCTGCTGTTCAAGAGTTGTATTGCTTGGTGGGAGAATTACATTTAATTACCAGTTTGTCAAAATTAAATGTGTTTGACACTCGCGGTGATCTGTTAGCTGTGCAAAAATCACTTGTCTGTGGAGTCAATTAAGGGTGTGAAATGGAGTTTATAGAGGAGACCCAAACACAGAAATGCATGGTTGATTTGGGAATTCAACAAGATGAGGAATGAGGGGACGACATCTTGTGTTGTGGTTCCTGACTTTTTCACCGCTCATTCCACAGCTCTGGACTAACATTTAGGGAGATTAAGGAAAATCTCTGACTTTAATTTAAAAATGAAATCAAAATTAGGTGCGGTATTTTGTAAACACAATTTTGGAAATGATAAGTTTTGAGAGAACTTATAAATATGAGAGTCTTTGTCCACTCGTCTCAAGAGCACCTCTTAACTGGACCATCAGGGTCCAAGGACGCAAAGCGTCTACACTAATGTTGTCCCGGATCAGGTCTCTGGATCTCTACCAGCTGCAGCAGCAGGGGGTTTATAGCTCCACACTGACATGGGAAAAGTTGATTTTCCATGGGGGTCAATGGAGACATCACAGTTGCCCCGTCCTCCCCTCTCTGGGCCTCATTTTATCATCACATGGGCCATCTGTGTGCAATTTATTTAAAGATATTTGATTAAAAAAAACACACACACAACTTTATTTGTGAATCCATATCCATGAGCTGAATAAAAAGCAAAATAAAGTTGCAAAGATGCAGGGACGTGGTGTTAATACAGGACCACACACTGAAGACTCCTTAGTTGAAGTTGCATTTTTATGGTGCACATTCCCCCCAAAAAAATCAAAATATCACACAACCAATTAACATACAGTGAACTTGTGGATTTGGTAACTTTGGAAAGTTAGTGTCCATAAATTTCTGGTTCATGTATTAAGAGGCCAGACATGTTTAGTTTATGGGGAAAAAAAACACAAACACTAAATGATTTTTAGTTTTTATCTCGGAATGCACTGCTTGGTTGGAGCCAACGCTTGCAGCACTTGGCTCCCAGCCTTTCGCCACCACCAAGAGAGTTTACCTGGCCCGGGTCCCACTTTGCGGCGCACAGGTGCTTCCGTGACCGTGTCCGCCGCCCGCCCCGGGGAAAGTTAACGGGGCGGACCCGGGAGAGGAGGCGAGACCGTGGATACCCCTTTAAAAGGCTCACCATGTTGCCATCACATGCCTCGGCACAGAAGTGGGATGAGGATGTTGTCGTTATGTAAAAACGCGATTCCTCCAACTGCACTCGGGAGACTTTTGAAGAGGATTTCTGCACTTTGAGCAGGCGGGGAGGTGCGTGCAAAAAAGTGTGTGTGTGTGTGTGTGTGTGTGTGAGGTTGGTTGGTTGGTGTTGGTTGGTGAAGGGAAGGGTGCCCAGCCCACCCCGTCTGTCAGCTCTGCAGTCAGTCAGTCATGTTGTGCTGCTAGTTGTTGTTCAGCAAGCACACACACACACACACACACACACACAGTAAGGACTGCAAAAGGTGCGTGCGGGTGTTAAAGCCGAGTGGCGGATACGAGGCGACGTGTGTGTGTGTGTGTGTGTGTGTGTGCAGGCTGCAAAAGCGAGCAAAACCGACACACTCGCACACACTCACACCGATCCGACCGACTGAGCTCCAGCACCGGGAGCACTCGCGGATCGCAGCCGCGTCAAGCGTCGGAGGAGCGGATGGGATAGAAGAAGAAGAAGAAGAAGAAGAGGAACACATCCTGATCTCGCCTCGGAAAAGGAGTGTTGCCTCTTCTTGCGAGGAAGGAGAGGGTTGTTTGCTCCGTCTCTCCTCTCGTCGTTTTTTTTTTTTTTTTACAAAAAGGGGATCCCTCGAGTGGAGTCGCGAAAACATCGGCGACGCTTCGTGGTTGATTTTTTTTCCTCCCAGTTTGAGGCGCATCGGTGAACCAGTCGGACGACTTGTCTTACCTATAGTCGTTTGGAGAGGAAGGGGGAAAAAAAGCAAAAACAAGGTGCCCTGACTGGCTGACTGACTGACTGGTTTAGGAAATCGGACTAGATCCACAGTGGCTGCCACGCAGAGCTACGGCACGGTGAGTGTCCGCTCCACATTATCCTTCCTTTATTATCACCACCACCATCATCGTGGTGATTTCACGCGTGCGGAGCAGGGGTCGCGCGGACAGATCTGCCCCCCCCCCTCCCTCCCTCCCTTTTGTGTGTTTGCTTTATTTTGGTCATGTCTGGAGGACGTTGCAGAGGCAGATAAATGGCCATGGTGATGAAGGAGATTCCCAGGGAGTGGTGCTCAGTCGGACTGGCCGTGCAATGTGTGTTATCATAGCACACCCCACCTCCTCCCTCTCTCTCTCTCTCTCTCTCTCCCCCTGCTTTCACCTCCTCCTCTTCCTCTTCCTCCTTCTCCACCAGCAGCCACCAAAGTGTAACGCCAAAGCCATAATAGCGCTTTTGTCCGCGGGATAGCCTCGAACAAGGTCAGCGATCCGGACACAGTAATGTTATGATTCTGCCGGGTGGGGTGTGGGATGTGTTCACCTGGGTGTCACTCCCCCTGTGTGTTGTGTGTGTGTGTGTGTGTGAGGGGGTCCAAACTTTCCACAGCTGTTGGATTTCTCGCCTTTTTTTTATTTATTTATTTTTTTGACAAATAAAATAGGAGGGAATAACAATAACAGGCGCTCAGGTAAACGAAGAGGCTTCCTGCAAATGCCAAAGCAATTAGCCCACATCAGGGTTTTTTTTGCCAATCAGGTCATAAAGGCAATGAGCCCATAAAGCACGGTGGTGTTATGACATCATGTTGATAAAGCTTTCCTGAGGCCCAGGGATGATCAGATCAGAGAGCATGTGTGAGAGGAAGAGAAAAAAAAAGAAAGTGGCAACAGAAGGACTTCACTGACTTCCTTTTCATTTGAAATCAGTGAAGGGTGAATCAGCACTTCAGCAGTGGCCTATTAAACTACACACAGCTGATAAGGCCACTCATGGGGGGGATTGTCTGGTGTTATTCAGCCCTGACTTAACTACATACAGTTAGGTAATTTAGTGGCCCCCAACTTGAAGGTTGGGCCCCTCCAAAGGGTAATTAGATAAGAATGTGGGGGTCATGAGATGATTAATGAAGTTGGAACGAATGAAAACATAAAATTTGTGCTCCACAAATTTCTATTCATTGTTTTGACCTTGGACTGAATTAGATGTTAAATTAGGTGATTGTTTGCCTTTGCACTGACTGGCAGCTGCAGCTGTAAAGTCTTCGTGTCAAATCAAGAAATGACTCTTCAAACTGGGAAAATGTAAATGACGTTATAAGTGTGGCTGACCTCTTGTTGATTCAGCTGAATATGTTCAGTCTATTCAACTTTTTTCTCTGGAATTCGGTGAACTCAGCTCAGTCGGTGTTATTTTTTTAAAAAACTCACGAGCTGACGCTCGGCTAAGTAATCAACGCTCGTTTAGTTAACTCTCATTTCTCACAAGGTAGCAGCAGAATTTGCGGTTTAAAATTGAAACGATCTACAGTGTGGCTGTCAAACAAATGTTGCTGTGTGTAAGATTTTCCTGTGCAACGCAGTGGAGTAGAAGTGTAAATTAGCATACAGTGGAAATACTGAAGTTATGTGCCTCAAAATTGTACTTAAGGACAGAATTTGAGTAGGTGTACTAGTTACTTTTCACCACTGTGTAAATAATAAAATGGCCTTTTGTAAACAGAAGTGTAGATTTTAGTATCTCAGTTAAAGGAAATGTCCCTCAACTAGTTACTCATTTAGGCATTGTTCTTCCTGGGTTTTAATAATCATTCTTAACCAGTAATTCCCCCTCTCATTCACATCATCGGAAATAATTAGCTGTCTCCCTCTGCCATGAGCGTATCTTGCATTGTAAATGAAGAGACTGATCTCCCAGGCCACTCATTGACACACTAGTTTATTTTAGTTGAACATTAATCTTTCGGAGTTTCTTCAGCAGACTTAGTCTCCACCACGCAGCACCTCTTTTACCACATTTCTCTCGCTCTGATCAAGCAGGCCGCACCCCACCTCACTAAACCGCCATATAAATGTCATAAAACTTAATATAGAAGTGTTTTAATGATTTGCACCTAGACCCGTGCAGGGCTAATAATTGAGCCGTTACTGTAAAGGCAATCCACTGGGGATCATCAGTGGACCTCTGCTAACACACAAATCTAGGGCTTAAATCATCAATGAAATACGGGCCACTGGACTGGAGGTATATTTTGTTTAATAAAAAGGGTCAGCACTGTGACTCATCTTTCCGTTGCGCTAATCACTGCAAAACCTTCAATTTAATTTCACTCACTGCAAAGAAATACCACAGTGTTGGTTTCTGGGCCCGTCTATTAGTCCTCTCAGATTATCATTAGGCAGAGGTGGAAAGTACCTTCACTCAAGTACTGTACTTAAGAATAACTAAAAGGTACTTTAACTTCACTAGAGTATTTCCATTTTATGTTGCCTTTTAATATTTGTTATGTTTTTGGATTGTCCGTCCATCCCATTCTCCTGGATGTGAGATCTCAGGAACTCTAGGAGATTTCTAGGATTTCATTACATCTGGCACAAACATCCAAGTGGGCTCAAGGACAAGCTAATTAGAATTTGATGTTCAAAGGTCACTGTGACTTCACGAAACACGTTTTTGTCCATAACTCAACAGCACACGTTAATTATCACACACAGGTTTCACACAAATGTCTAATAGGATAAAATGATCCAGTGATGACATCCTTTACTCAAAAGGTCAGCTTCACTGTGTCATCATAATATCCTGGACTTTTTTGTTCTTTTATAAATTGATTTGGATCCCAAGGTACTTGTATGAGTCCACCTGCTTCACTTCCTTTTCCTGGATGACAAGCAGGACAGGGAGGCTCCAGTTCCTCTGATCGTCCACCACAAGCTTGTTGGTTTTGCTGATACTGAGCTTCGGATGATTGCCGTTGCACTGTGTGATGAAGCTTTTAGTCAGTCCTCTGTACTCCTCTGTAAAAATAGTGCGTATGTGAAGACAGCATGTAGCTGCTGGTTGCTGATTTTACATTTGACACCACACCACACCACAAAACTCAAAACTCCATACAAAAAAACAGAGACTACATTAGGGCCCTTGTCATGTATGAGACGTCTATGAGTTGACGGCATTTTAACCAAATAGACATTTCCCCTCAGGTGGTTTGATTTAAATAACAGTTGAAGGCCCAAACAGGTAAAAATGACTTCATATTTCACGAGGAGCAAAGAAATTCAAAATCATGCTGCAAATTTGTGTGAACTTTGATTTTCTTCTTTCCTCTCCCATTAATCATCCCACAACCTTTCAGATTTATCTGTGGGGGCCCCGACCCTGTGGTTGGCTCTGTATAAAATTGCTCCACCATGAGCAGCTTCAACAATAAAATGCATGGAGATATTAATATTGATCATCTAAAAAGTTATGATAGCATGATAGTCATAGTAGTTTAACTTTTGATATTTTAAGTGCATTTTGCTGACAAAACGTATGTACTTTTGAACATGGACTTGTTATCAGATATTTTTATATTGTTGAATTTCTTCTTTTATGAAAGTAAAGGTTTTGATTACTTCTTTATATTATTTAGCTGATTTTGAACAAAACTTGAGCCTCATTCACCTTCTCTACACATCTACTGACCAGTTATTAAACACTCACTTGGCTTTTTCCTTTACCTGAAATAGCACAAAGACATATAGAATGAATCAGTTTAAAGTCTGTGTAAATATCTGAAGTCGATGTATCAGATCTTCTGATCTCGACCTTTTGAATGTCTATAAATTTCATTTCAGTGTCACACTTAGTCAAATATTTTTTACACCCATGTGTGTTTACCCTGGTTGTCATTTGAGCCGTTGCATACAGGAGTGCCCTCTGATGAGAAGAGAGATTAGCATCATGGTTGCTTGGTTTCATTAAAAGAGGGTTTTTTAAGTTCATTCACAGCCATTGTCCTGAAGAAACCCTGTACCTATACACCAGGTTCCACAATAAATCACATCTGCTGGTTTTTTCACCCAATTAATGCCTTGTTATTGACACATCTCTATGACGAAAGCCATCCAGAGCCGACCTTGTGAATAACATGAAGTCTTAACGTGCGTGGCTCCGTCTTTTCATGGCGATATACGTTTAATTTCATAATTAACCCGTGGTGGCCCTTGAAGTGTTGAAGCTCTGCTCCAATTATTGAATTAATTTTCTAAACCCTGCCATGCTCTTAGTCCACTGCAGCGCTCATGCTTTCATGTCTGTGCTCAACAGGCGATGAGATGCGGGACAACTCAAGTTAACCTAAGTGTGTGTCCTTTGAAGCAGCCAGCACTCAGATCCACAGATTGTCTCTGTGTGTCACTTTCTGTGATCTACCCGTGTCTGTGACCATCTTTGCTTTTCTTTCTAAGAAATCAGACAAAAAAAAAAAGATTTTCACCACACACTTCTCTTACAGTATATTCTCAGTGAAAGGATTGTATGGATTCTCTCAGTTAGTGGACTCCTCATCCATATGGAAATATGGAGCAATATACTGTAATGAATCTAACAGATCTGCTTAATAGGAATGGTCAGGAATTAATCATCCGTGTCTGTCATAATATGCAGACGGAAGTAATCTGACTCTCTCGTTTTTCTGCCTTTTCTGACATGCACCACAGTGTTTTAAATGTTATTACACTGTGAACATAAATCAATTCTCCTAAATCTGCTACATCTTGCTGAATAATTATAATTTTCCCAAAATGTTTTGACAAAGGCATATGTCTGCTCGAAGTTCACAGTACAGTTGCAGATGGTGAAGCTTGTCTTTTTTTAGCGTCTTTTTAGCGTAGAAAACATGTTACAGTGAATCACTTAATGAGCAAACTAAAACTCTTAACCTTTAATGGTCCTAGCAGAGTCTGTCTTTGGAGCATGAAACATTCAACCCCTGTAGACTCAAAAAGTGACCATAAAAAGTTAAAGAACGAAGGATTCACCGCTATTCTAATTGATACCATTGTATTAAAAGTATTAAAAACATCCACTTCCCTTTTTTACACGTGAATAATTCATATAATACACTGGCAACTACAGTGTAGTTGAGGTATACTGACGTTTATGTAGCTCTATTTGTTATGGTAATATCGTTACGGTTAACGCTGCAACTTCATGAGAAGTGTACAATGTGTCAGCCAGCACTTTCTATTTTAGACATCACACAGATTTGTATTTCACTTTCGTTTTGTTTTATGTTGGCTCTGTTTTGGTCTCCATCAGCTCTTGAATGAAACATGGAGGAGATAAATGTTGTAATCGTGTCTGCATTTTGGTTCCAGACAGATTGTATTTGATTCATTTCAGATATACAGATACTGATATTAATGCAACTTTAAGTATATTCAAAGAAATTTAATTGTTGGTGTGAGGTGTGGGCCTGTTTTTTTTTTTTTTTTTTTTTACCCTGCTTTTTCTCAGGCCTCCTGTGAATATTAGCATTTGATGGTAAATCACGTTCTGCAGAGTCATTTACTATGAACGCTGCGCCTGTGCATTCTGGGAATGTGGTTATTAAAAACATGCTGAGCAGAAGCTTGTACAGTAAAGGAAGAGATGAGAGGTTACTGCGAGCGTTGCCATGCTTCCTTTATCCTGTTGTTAAATGAAGATGCTGTAACCTATAGAAAACCAAGCAGTCCGGCGGTCTGGAGGAAGTGATTGTTTACTCCTTATAAGATCCCGGTTAGTCACACTGTCAGTGACCCCGCCTGGTTGACCCCTGTGAACTAATCAATACCAACCAGGTTATTTCTTGGGTTTACAGCTTTAGCAGAAACATGCTCTCACATCCGCAGGTGGAGGTTAAATGTGTAAAGTGGTTTCAAAGACAAATGACAAGTGATTGTTTTTTAAAAGTAACAATAGAGCTGATTGGATCAGCCACCTTAAAACTTGACGGTATTGATTATTTGTAATTACGCAAAAAGGCCCAGCCTGCGACAGGCCCATTTTCGATCAGATAACTGTGCATTCAGCTCATTTTTTTTCTCTTTCTGCTCTTTCTGACTTTTGCCACCATTTCTTGCCATTTTAAAAAAAAGTCTGGAGTTTGGGTTAGGTAGCAAAGTGGCTTCTTTCATTGATCAGGTACTCATTCTTTCTGATTTATTAAAAAAAATCCATTTACATATTTCTGGAGCCTGAATAAAAAAACAACACACTAGTAAATTGCCTTCACATGTAAAAACCAATAAATCTGTGAGTTTTTAAATGGTAAAAAACACATTTTAACAAGCAGAGAAACCCACAAATCTGTTAATTGTCGGTGTCTCTGCAAGACTTTCTGTACTGCACAGCAACACAGGTGGCAGATCGTGTGTGAGAAATGTTCAGGGTGGGTAACTGTGCCCCGCTTTTTTTGACATGCCATCAAAAAAAGATTGAAAACGGTTAACTGGTGAGTTTCAAATGTTATTAGTGAGTCATTTATTCCTTTTAATTCACACATATGCTCAGTAATGTATCAGATCATTCACTCGCTGTCGACAGTCGGCTCAGCTCTGCTAAGATACACACTAAGGTGCAGCGGCTGATGTTGCAACAGGAGGCTCATCTGTGACGGCGCTAGAGGAGGCAGTGTGGACATTATGGCAATACAGCATTGGCTAATCCCAAGCAACACCCAGAACGTGTCCGTCCTCGGGGAGACGCCCGTCAGCAGGCGATTTAAACATCTGCACTGCCACTATCTCTTCTAAATCAGAATAAGACATGCTTTATATCGAAATGTCAGAATTAGTATCTGCGCCTTGTTAAAAAGCTTGTTCTTAACTGCGAGCTCCGGACCCTCATCGCCCCACATCCTTCCTCAGTCGTCTCATCTGTTGAGGACGGCAGTTTTGAGCCGATACACAGAGATCCCCTCAGGCAGTTTTATATAACGTGTAATGGATTACATTTTTCACAAGAGCGGGGCTCCATCCCTGTGCTCAGTGTAAAGTACATTTCTTCATGTTCCTGTACTGATCTACTGAATTTGAGGTTCTTGCACTTTACTTTTACTTTTTACAATTATTACATTGAATTACATTCATGTGACAGCTGTAGTTACACGTTACTTAGTAGATCATGACACATACACAAATAATGAGGGCCGTAGCTTTAATTGAGGATGCTGAGGTCATGGCTTTGGTATTCAACACTTGGTTTTAACAGCTTCGGGTGGAGGGTTTCTATTCTGCCATTTAAAAATGTAGACATTGTCTGCATTTTTAGGTAAGGGTTCGACTGAATATATTCAAATGTGACTTGTTTTACAAAATAAATAAAAAGGATTCAGAACATCCCCACTGGAATGTGTCAGCAGTGTGGAGACGGCTTTGAAACGGCATTAAGACGTTTGCCTGTGGGAATTAAAATCAACAGGAAGTACAAATGAACGGTAAACTGTGCGAGCCGAGTATGAAAAATCCATATAATTACAGAAGTCTGGAGATTTTAGAGCTGTATTTCTAAGCTCTTTGTGCGGCCCTTATGTTAAATATATCAAATGTGCTTGTAATGACAGCAGTAACACCATAAAGTAGCTAAAATGAATCACTGAACAGCTGCTTAATGAAATTTTGATACTCAAACATATTCTGTTGATAATAATGCAGGACCTTTTGTGTCAAGTATTTTCAGAGAGCAGGCATCACTACTTTTACTGATGCAAAGAGTGTAAATACCTCCTCTGCCACAGCCTGTGTGTGTGTGTTACACAGTCAGACAACAATGCACAATGGAGCCAGCTTGAGTTTGTTTGAGCGTTGAACTTTCTCTCATGTAGACATTTTGATGGCTACACTCGATCCACAACCTCACTGGTGGTGCATCTTGTTTCCAACCCCTTCTTGTAGCGGAGAGTTTGACATAATGATGAATGGAACAAAATACATATCATTTAAGAATATCTTCTCCTTTGTTTCTTTTTTCTTCTTTTATTAGGGTTAGGGTTATTATTATTTTATTCTTATTTTTATTTTTTAAAACACCTGTGTTGGATGGCTCTTCCAACACCGGTGTGTGCAGTTCAGGGTCACAGGGAGCTGGCGTTAAAGTGAGTTTCGGTGGGTTTGCATCCCATAACTTTTCAGAAACATGGGGGGAGGGCATTTAAACACCACACATGGGACATCACAGCTGATTTCTTCTGAAAGCCTCCCTCCCTATTTTCACCTTTTTCATGTGAATTTCTCCAGACTTTATTTTTTTTTTTTTTTTTATCAGTCATTTGTTATAGTAGACCGGTCGTGCCACGGTCACGACTAATGACAGGGTGAGGCTGTCTGTCTGTCTGTCTGTCTGTCTTGTTGCTGGTGGTGGTGGTAACATCCATCGCTCATGATGTAGCCTTGTCGTTTTAACGTAGTGGAAGCAACCCCCCCCCCCCACCCTTCACCCTTCTCGGATACTGCCTACAAAAATGTAGTTTCCAACCCTACCCACCACCCACCAACTCCAACACACACACGCACACACACTCCTCCTCCCTTTTCCTCGCTTTCACAATAAACAGCTGTTTGTCCGTCATTGGAGGACAGGGGGTGTCAAGCGAGCCTGCTCCAGTGTGGCGTGTGGCAATTGGTTCACATGAAGTTTTTGCTGCAAATCGGTGGAAGCCCCAACCAGGAAGAGCAGCACACACACGACACACACACACACACACACATACACATCTTGCAGGCAGCGCCACTGCAAATGCCGTCCGTCTCTCTCTCTCTCTCTCTATGCCTCTCTCTCTCTCTCTCACTCCTCCCCAGCTCTCCCAGTTACGAAGCTCAGCCATCACTGCACCAGTCTGGCTGCAGCTCTCTCTCTCTCTCTCTCTCTCCTCCACACCTTTTTTTCCTTTATTTTATTTTATTTCATTTCATTTATTATTATTATTATTATTATTATTTTTTTTTGGAGGAGGAGGGGGTGGCTGCTCGACGTTTCCCCCAGGCTGGCTGGCTGGCAGGAGAGAGGAAGCGTGTTGTCGGCGAGCCGTCCGTAAGTTACCACCACCACCACCAGCAGCACCACCTCTCATTTTCTCCTCCTCCTCCTCCTCCTCCCTCTGATTGTTTCAAGTTGCTCCATGCCGTCCAGAGACAGACAGAGAGGAGCGCACAAACCGTAGATACATATTATATATATTTGCTTTTTCTCTCTCTCTCTCTCTTCTTCCTTTCCTCACTCGCTTCGTGCACCAGACAGCACACACACACACACACACCGCCGTTGCCTCCGCTGCTGCTTTACGTGCCAGATCCTCCCAGGACTGTGATCGCCTCGGTTAAAAAGGAATCCGGTCCGAAAAATGTGATCAGGAGAAGGAAAAGGAGGTGGGGTGACTGTCCTTTATTTTGCTTGCTGTGTGTGTGTGTGTGTGTGTGTGTGTGTGTGTGTAGTCGTCCACCTCCCCTCCTCCCCTTCTCCAGCCCATATTTAGAGGCTGGCTCTGCTACTTCAGATGGGCAAGCTACGTCAGGGCTGTCTCCTCATCCTGCTGTATGGATGCGTTTATGCATGTAGTAGTGTGTGTTTTTATATGTGTTTTCATGTGTGTTTTCATGTGTGTGTGTGTGTGTGTGTGTGCATGTGTGTGTGTGTGAGCCTTCCTCCACATCTCAGCTGATGGCATTCAGTGTGGTGTTCAAGTTCAATGCTGCCATGCAAAGTCTGAAACAAAACACGAGAGAGAGAGAGAAGAAAAAAAAAGAGAAAGAAAGAAAGAAAGAAAGTGACCCACTGTTTCAGATTCTCGCAGTCTTTTATTTCTCCGTGAACCCCACAACGTGCCGGCTGAGCGCCGCCGCCACCTGTGACAGCCTGCTCCATGTGATCCTGATGCTTATTTGTTTTGTTCATATGAGTGTGTGTGTGTGTGTGTCTGTGTGTGTCTGGGCCCCACCTGAAAGTTGAAAAGGGGAGACATAAAAAAAGGGAATAGAGAGTGTATGAAGTGATAATTACAGGTGTGTAGACCTTTGTGTGTGTGTGTGTGATGGTGGCACGCACGGCCTGTGTTGCCAAGTGATCTGGGAGCTGTTGAGTTGGAGTTTTTTTTTTTTTTCTTCAAGATGTATGACATCGTTGATTTGGTGGTTTCATGGAGTGTTTTTTGGCTTTTTTTAATGAAGCCAGTTCTGCTTTCTGACCTTTCTATTACCTTTCTGACCTCACCTCAGAGAGAGCGTGGGTTGTGTTGTGAGCAGTTGCCCGAAAAAAGTGATTTGTGCTCTTCATATTTGTTTTATTTGAAAGATTTTATTTTTAGAGGGACTTAGTCTTTCTGAAGAATAATCAGGAAATTGGGGACTGTGTGAAAATTATTAGAGAAGAAAAAAGGGGGCGCATTTGTATTTGTGTATTTTTAATTTTTTGCTGCAGGGATGCTGTTGTATATGTGTCAGGATGGTTAGGGAATTGTGAAACTGCATCTTATTTTCATAATTATGTTTATTTCATTCATTGTACTGTAAAGATTTTGAAGTGTTAAAGTCCAGGTCTTGGCTTGTTGACTATTGTAGGTGTAATTGTTTAGCAGCTATTTGTTAATACACTGATTGGCAGTATTTACACTAGATTGCTGTGTTTTCTATACATATATTATGTGGAGATATTGAGGCCCGTTTACCACTTATAAGCAGTGTGTTACACGTTAATAAATGGTTTACAACACACCAAAGTGTTGAAATGAAATGATGAAATGGATAAATGGATAATGAAATGTTTTTCAGTCTTCAGTCTATGGATTTGTTTGTGAACAGCTATTTCAAGCACGGTTTGCTCTGACCCATAAACATTTAATGGGTGCTTGACAACACAGTGTGACAGTTATTTTCATAAATTGTCATGTATTCACTAGTTCAGCACACATAATATATATAGTTATAAATAGTTTTAAACCTGCTGCACATGTTAATGGATGCAAGATAGTTACAAGCCAGCATATAATTGTAAACCGTAGTTGTTATTAATTATAGGCAGTTTAAAACCCTAACTTACACAGGATTTATTACTCATGAAAGAAGACCTTAAGTAAATTGAAACTACCTTATAAAATCATTCAGAGATTGTATTTAAAGTAAAAGAGGGCACAATATTATGTATATTTAATTACCGCTATGTTATACATTCATTAAATGTTTAAACAGTTATGCATACTTCATAGGAGGAGATACAGTTGATGACAAAGACATAAATAAACACATACAGTGTACTTATGTCTGTTTGAAGACGACATTATAGCGCGTTATAAGCCTTTTATTAATTGACCATATACTTTGTTTTCATGCTGAGTAAAGTGTTACCATAAAGATAAAATCATTTTCTGTAACAGATTTGGAGCCATAGATTGGGACCCACCGGGTTAATGTGACAAGCCTGTGGCCTGTAATTTCAAATATATGACCATGTAGCGAAGTGACAGCTTTATATTTTGTGGCACTTTGACCTCTTATCAACGCCGTGTTGCTGTAACACAGAAGATAGGGCTGAACTTTTGTGCTCAGTAGTAACCTAGTGTGATATTTGAGACGTTGTGGTGTTTTGTCTGCTGCCTCGGCTGATGGTCGCTTTAGCTGCGCCTGCAATTTCACGGCATACAAAAGGATCGGTGGAGTCTGTAGATTATTATTGAATTTCATGAGTCAGATTGTGTGTTGTATTATTATTTAAACACATCTGGCTTGCTGCTTCACACACATCGTCTTGGGAGATCTTGCGAGTCTTCTTATAAGAGGGAAGGGGGAAAAAAAAGAGGTATCCTGGTGTGCCCTGTGCGTTTGATGCTCTGAAAGGAGCTGATGATCTGTTTTCTAACCAATTAGAGACAGGGCGCGGGGTCATTGATCTTCCCGTAAATGTGAGATTACTTCCTGAGAGGATCACCAGGCCTCGCTGGGTTTAAAGAGCCAAATTACTGTTTGGCCAGAATGCTGCCACATGAGAAGAGATCGCGCAGGTTATTCCCTCCAGCGCCTCCCCACCTACACTTCTCAGCAGTGACCCACAGCTGCTGCTGGAAAAAAAAAAAAGTCTCTGTGGTTTAAAAAAAACACCGTGATGAAAGCTCAGCATCAAGGTTACTGGTTACATGTGAGGGGGAGCTGCTTTGATTATTGATTTATTGAATTCTGAATGAGACTATGAAGTGAAACACCTCTGGAGTTGAGGTCTGAAGAGTGTCATTCAGGTATTGAATATCCATCTCAGCCGGCAAGGTCACACTGCAAAACGGATTACATCTTGTCTGAGAAGCAGTGCCCGGAGTTAGCCGTCCTGTGACGCGGTGGAGGCACACACACGAAGATGAGGGATTGCACACTACCTGGTGTTGTCATTCATTGACTCGCTCCCATTGTTTCAGAGATCACAGAAAATCATAGGTAGTTTTTTGGTTTTGTTTCAAAGCTTTTAAACCTTTTGTTACATTAGAAGTGTTTTCTGAAGTGGTGGATGACAATAAGTTATATTAAATGCTATAATTAGCTTTTTAAGTGCAATGGAAATGGGAGTTGTAGGTCAGGAAGCTCTTTCATTTCCCTTAACCCTGCAGCTAAGCTTGTATAGGCTATTGTCAGGATCACTCTTGACATTTCAGTCTTGGACCGCCCTCACGCGACTGACTGAAGCCGACGGACTCAAACATGTTTGAAAAGTCCTGTCGGGAATCGACTGCAAGCGAGTTGGGCCAAAATCTCGCAGTCTTAAATGAGTTCACGCCATAGAGTAATGTTAACCCACCGCCAGGCCTCTCGGTGCCTCACGCAGCCGTGCTAGTCTGAACAGATGCCCCGTCCTGCAACTCCTGAAGTACAGCTCCGTACGCAGTGAGCTGGAAAACATTAAAAAGCTTACCGTGATAAGACCTGAGATGAATGTTTTTTTTTTTTTTCTGGTGATAGCTATGCAATCACTGTGATATAAAGCTGATTTAGGGAAATGTTAAAATTCAGCCAGCCTCTTTTCCTGCAGAGAACAGAGAGACAAGCTCGTACAGCATATTCTTTCTTTAAAAAAAAATGCAGGGCTGCAAGGAGCGACAGCAGGGAGGTGTGAGCTATGAAGTGTGTGACGCAGAGGGTCAGGGGACGCTGCGGGGAGCCCGCCGCTCAGTAGCACGTACAGCGACGGTGTAAACCGGCTCCTCTGCTGGGAAAGACGGGGAGCCTTGCAGACAACAACATGTGTAATAGACCCGTGTGCGTCGTCGTCACGGTCAGGGAGTGGACACAGAATCTGGCTGAACCAAAGTTTCAAATCCAAGGAGACACACATAAGCTAATTTTGAGCAGAAAGGGCAGGATTTTATTTGTGTTAGGAAAATTACCTGCATTTCATCATATGCGAAAGAGAATCTATAAGATTAGTGAAAAAGTGCTCAGTGAAAAAATAAAATTATAGTTCCTCTTTCACAGGGGAAATTCATTAACGGATTATAGCTAATTATGGGAAGTAATGGAATAGGACAAGAAGCTTTTGTGAGTTGGAAACAAGCTTTCTATTCACTTTAGAAAAGGACAGTTGAATGAAGGACCCTCTTTAATTATATTTGCTGTGGGGAGTTTTTGTGTTGCAGATTCTACTGTGTGCATTTTTGAGATGCAGATTTTAGTCTTTATAAGTTTACATATTTCATTAGGCAGATAATAAATATTCATGACCTAAACTCCACTAAATGGTTGCTGCTTTACCTTTTTCTTAAGCACTTAGGTGGAGTCATGGTCTGTCTATGGGTATTACTTAAGGAACAGTTAATTAAACATACACTTGAGTCATTTTTTGGTTGTTTATATTGCAATTTCACAAAGAGCTCAGGGAGTTTTTTTTTAACAGATACTCCTGAGCTAAGTGTTTGTTGCTAATTGAGTTTAATTGCTAAATGGTTTCACAGTGAGCTTAGGGAGTATTTATAGTATGCTGTGTCATAGATGTATGCACGAGATTACCTTTCCCTACACAATATGGATATTTAGACATTGATTTTAGGCAGCAATGCCTGCTTTTTATTTTGCTATTAGCCTCAGCTTAATATTGTAGTGAGGCCTTTTTGACGTTTTCCTTTGCAGACTAAACATTCAGACTAAACAATTGGGCTTAACAAGCTGTTATTTACATGCTGTGTGCACACTAGGTGATAAGGCAACAAGCGCGGTGAATGACAGAGTGCATCAGTTTCTTCTATGCTACATAAAACACAAATGCACACACACACACACACAAACCTGATATAATGACAGGATCTCAGACTGGAGTACGATAGCGGGATCCTGCCATATGATCAAATGCATTCGGTCTGACCACCAAACCATTCAGCTCAATTTACTCCGTATTAAGCTTCTTTATGCGTTGTGTCAGATGTTGTCAGGTTTAAATCTGAACTGAAGGCTTATGTAAGATAGTCAATATCTTTGTTACGCTTTTGTCTTGTTGGTGTTCGCCTGCTTTCATTTTCTTTGTGCCTCAGTACTTTCCACAACACAACAAAGCCCTTCCATCTTTGTCTAGTTCTTAGTGTCTCCACAAAAAAACATGCTTATATAATAATGTTAATGATTCCCACTTGGTTCATGAAACACCTTCCACCACTCGTTGAGTGTCTGTCCTGACCGTCAGTCCTGCTCTGATCAGTTAGCCCGGCTGACTGTGGTGCCTGCTGATAATAACGTCTGTCTTCTATGTTATCATAAGAAACAAAAGTAATAAATAAGCTACAAGCTTTTCAACATGTTTTGGCCTGAACCAGCTCTCTATTATTAAAAGTTTTGTTTGTAAGGAACTTAAACTGCTGTATTGATCGCTGTTTGTTTTGTTAATGGTGAACATGGTAAGCACATTGTGAACCAGGGCAAACTGTAGTTGTGACCACATGTTGGTTTCTTATCTCTAGGCCCCGTGGAGAAGCATGTGATGACTCACGCAAGGAAGAAGGGTTCCCTCAGGCAGAGCGACAGTACTGCCGAGTGGTGGGACAACTGCCCTCTTTGGCCACATGGTGGCACTATGGGCGGCGCCGGAGCAGAGCGCTCCCTACGATTCGGCAGGACGAAGAAAATAAGTGAGATCGTCAAACAAAGGAATGACACGGCAAAGAAGATGAATGACAAGAGAGGGAAGACAGAGAAATCAAATCAGAACAGAAAACTTGACCGGAGGCGCGACACGAAGCGGGACAGGAAGTTATATCCTTTGCGGAAGAGGGCCGGAGTTTCAGATGGCGAGGGTCTCAGCTGCCATGTCCTCCTTACACGACTGGAGGAAAACATCCGTGAAAAGCAGAGTTCCAAAGAAAGGGAGCGAAAGGATGCACACCGACATTCATCTCTTAAACCCAAACCCAAAAAAGGGAAAAGCAGTGAAAGAAGAGAGGCAAAGTCATTACCAAAAACCAAATCAAAGTCAAACAGTCTGAGTCATTGCGAGTGGATTCATGTCCAACAACCTCGCAAGCGCAGGCTGGCCTCTCTCAATGCTGAGGCGGTGAATAGTCTACTGCTTGAAAGAGCCACAGACCCTCAGCCAGCAGCCAAACAGGCCAGGAGGCAGGAAGATCCCACGAATGGAGGGATATCCTTGGACGTAGATCCAACCAGCAGTGCTGTCCCTGGAGGTCTGAAGGCTTCACGAGGAAACCTCAGCAAAGCCTCCACATCTCACAAGCTTGAACTGTGCCAAAGCTCTAAGCGGGTCAAGAAGGCCAGAGCCAGCCGAGAAGAGAGCGGGACGATGAGTCAGGAGAGTCTGCATGCCCCCGCCCCCAGACGATTGGCTGGACTCAACGCTGCGGCCCTGCTGAAGTTAACCAGTTCCTCTGCTACCAGTAAACACAGAGTAAAGGCTGCACCCACAGCCACTGTAACTTCAGACTGCAAGGCTCCACCTTCTGTCGTCTCAACCCCAAAACAGCACTCCAGAGTTAAACTCAAACACAAGGGACGTTCACAAAAGCAGAAGGGGAAAAAGCCCCCCCCCTGCACAGCGGCTGCAGAGCCTGCAAGAAGAAGGCGGACTTTGAGCCAAAAGTTGAGTGGGAGACCGGCAGCTGCACCCATCGGCTGACCAAACCAGGCTACCAGTCACGCAGCATGCTGGCGTACCCACTAAAGCAAGTGAAGGAAGAGCAGCTGGAGACCGAACTGAGCCCGTACTACTGCTGTCCCCCAGAGGGTTCAGTGGAATACTGCCACCGTTTGGCCTTCTTTCTGGGCCAGCAGCCCTACGGAGAATCGGACGATCAGCCACTTAACTCAGCCATGACCCCTGTGAAGCGCGAGTGCCTCGTAACCTCACCGTCCCTGACCCATTCCCACCCGCACACCGCTCTGACCCTCAGCCCCCACCCCTGCCTCTGCACCGCCGACCACTGCTTCTCCAGCTACTACGTTCACATCGCCCACCCGACACACACTGGAACGACGTCAGCGGGCCTGGCCTCGCGACCTCTGAACTTTGCCCCCTCCAGTTTATGTCCTAATCGGATGACTGGCTCCAAGCTGCTGGATCCCCGGGTGTCCCATGCCTCGGGAATGGCCCACCCCGCCTACTGCAACTCGGTGGCTTCGCCCTGTTACGGTGACGCCTGTGGGATCAGTGGCTACACCTACAGAGCCATGCCTCCGGTCACCAGCAGGGGTTGTTCTTTCAGCACAGGATGCACTGGATGCACACACAGCATCAAAACAGGTGAGTGGAAAATAGAGATGGTTTATCAAAGAAGGATCTCAGCTGATTTAAACCACTTTTTATAAGATCTGGAGCAGATATGTTTTTTCCCCATTGGTGACACGTTCATCATAATGTTGCTTCTACAATTCAGCCATCTTAAGCCCTCTTTGTATAGCTTTTACTAGCATGCCCTTAAGTTTTCTACCTTTCAATGCTGCTGGAAATGTGAATTTCCTTGGAGATCAATGTTACACTTCTATCTATCTATCTTTTACTAGGAAAGAAACCCAATTTACACTTGATTGAGTTATTACTTACAGAGCTGAAGAGTCCTGTTGTTAAATGTGTGCCTCAAGCTAATTGTGTGGCCCAACATGGGTGAACATTTCTGTTTTTTTGTTGTCGGTATGAGCTTTGAAAGTATCTATAGCTTGAGGCTGTGACTTAGATGTTTCATGATAAGGAGCTCCAGGCTCGTGTAATATTCTCCATAACAATGATCTTATATATAGTTTAGCTGATGAATAAGATAAATGAAGCAGGTTATTTTTAAGCTGATTTAGAGGGGAACCATGCAGTCATTTTAAGATTTATGTAACTTTTGCTGCAGTGACTGAACCCGCTACCCAAAGTTTGCTAACATTAGTTGCTATCGGCCGCTGGCCATAACACACCAAGTAAGGCTGTAGCAGCAAAACACTGTTGAACTGTACAAAAGTGCATTTTATTGCTTATGAGTTCAGTTTTTCATCTGTAAAAGTAAGATGTTATTTTGTCTTTCACTAGTGACATAGTGTAGCTTTAAGCTCAGATGTGATCCTTTCTGCCTCTCTTGCTGCTTTATTAAAAAGTTACTTTCATTCTTCACTCTTCCAGAGGGTTACTCCTCCCCTCAGGGTGACCACAGCCCCTCTCTTCTGGTCCCCCCCTCCCTGCCCATGTCCAGCTGCCCTCTCTCTAGCGTGCCCACTTCCACCCAGACTAAACCCCACCTGCTGACCCCGCTGTCGGGGCGAGACCAGCCCCAGGCCAGGTTAAAGCTGGCCAGGGAGTGCCCCCAGAGCACCAAGCCCTCCAACGGCTCCCTGTCCATGGGACGCACACGGCTGCCCCAGAAACAGCCGTCGCCCCTGCCAAGCCTCAGCAGCACCAAACAAAAGAGAGTCAGCCGCAGACGTGCCACCAACGGTTGGCGGCCCGTTGGAATGCCCACAGAGAGGGAGGTCTTCATTGCGGTAGGTTATTTGTGAGCATTAAAGATGAGCAAGAGATCAGAGAGCTTCTTGTCTGGTTGCCTCTCAAGTGAGGATTTTCCTTTTCCACCACCTCATATTATCCTGCTAGTAGGAACCTTAGCATCCATGCAGTTGCCTGGCAGAAAGGGAGAAAAAAAACTCAGCTCTTGGGGGGAAAGATAATTGTGTTTTGACCACACTGCTTCGTGTGACAGATTCCTTTTTGTCTTTATAATGAGAATTATATCTGTCCTTGTCGGTGTGTGCGCTCCCGTGCCTGTGTCTGTCTCAGGGAGAGGATGAGACGGCCCTGCGGCAGTGTTATGAAGGAGTCGAGAGGGATGGTGAAGTGATACATGTCAGAGACACTGTGCTGCTACGATCGGGCCCCAGGAAGAAATCCCTCCCGTATGTTGCCAAGATATCCGCGCTGTGGGAGGACCCCAAAACAGGTAGAGAGGACGAGGAGGGGGAGATTATGGATAGATAATGGTGGTTTGTGTGCATGGATGGATGGAGGAAGGGACATTATGGCCGGGATTGTTTATCTGCACCTTTTGTGTGTGTGTGTGTGTGTGTGTGTGTGTGTGTGTGTGTGTCTCAAATTGTTTCCTCAGGAGAGCTGATGATGAGTCTTTTCTGGTACTACCGACCTGAGCACACCCAGGGAGGCCGAGATCCCAGCACACACTGTGAGGTGAGGCTCGAATGGATTTTGACGTGGCCCAGTGGTTAAATGACAGTTTTGAGGGAAAACAGTAAAAGCATGAAGAAAAAACTGTGTGTGTCCCTCTAGAAACAAATAACTGAGATAAATTAATGTGTGATGTGGAGATTATTTTAGTGTTTAAGAGTTTTATAGGGCTTCAAAGTGGTCAATATGAAATAAATTAATAAATTAGTTAAAAGACATTATTAGATCACCATTAATACATATAGATTAATTAAATAATATTATCGTGAAATTGTGAAATTATCCAATATTTTAAAACTTAGCTCAACCCAGCTTTATTGATGGTTGTTTTTAATTAAAACCCAAACTTTTATTTCACATTTTTTCAGTTACCATTTCACTTCATAATGCTGCTTTTCTTCCTAAAGTCAGCTAAGTCAAATTGAGCCAGTAATTTACAGTTGTTAGTTGGTGTGAATGAGCAGAGAGCCAATCACATATGTTTACCTGTACTTATCTGTTTTTATTGGGGATCAAGAAAGGATTATCTTCTTTTATGATTGTATATAAAAGTAAAAGTTATTGGCAGTGTGAAATGATAACAGACTTTGAGGGAAAAAAGGGCATTTTGAAACAGAAACTGCTGCAATGAAATGAAAATGACCTATAATTAATTCATAATGTCTCATTTTTATTATGGTAGTTTTATATTTTGAAGCTATGTATTCATATGATTACCTACTTCATAATGTCATTTTTTTTTATATTGAACACTTGAAATTGGGACTTCACTGAAGAATGTGGCGACATTTATTGTTGCTGCTGTCTAGTGTAATTCTCAGAACTGGTGTAAAAGACAGACTTTATGGCTTGTTTGTTTTATTGTTACTTTATTGTTTTTTTGTATTAGTTTAAAAGCCTTCTTTAGACAAATACTGTCATGAGCTTTCACATTGTAGGTTATAACTTGGTGTAACGTATTTAAATTTATTTCCTTAAATTGAGGCAAGTATTTCCATTTGCATTACTTGCATCACATATTTATTGGTGCCCTATAATAGAAATTTAGTCATTATCAAGAATTTGTTCATTATAAGTAAGTGATAATGCATAATGAGGTGTCCCGAGATACATGAGAAATAATGTGCAGGGAGGAGGCGAACACGGCGTTCCCTCTGCAGCAGCAGTGAGACAGTGGTTGCTGCTGGAGGCATCATTATCTTTCTCTCAGCAGCCCTGAAACAGTTGATAGTTGGTTAGCTCTTTAGTGGAACCACAATGCCAAAATGATGATATCTCTGGCACCTCAGTTGTACACAAACAAAAAAGAAGCGAAAGAGGGCAATATGACAGTTAGAAAGTGAACACAGTAAAAACGCTACTTATGTTTCTGCTCACAGTCGTGTCTCCAGCACATGTTGAGCAGGGCAGGTTTTTTTTTTCTTCAGTGGTGGCACTTAGAGTAGAAACACAGAGGCACAATCCTTTATCATGTGAACAATTACTGCGCCGCTCGCAGTTGAAAAGTGTTGTCATTTCTTCAGCCCTGAAGCTGGCACGATAGAAGACACTTGTGTCGATGTGACATTGTACACCCACTGTGGTTTCAGAATGAGATTTTCGCCTCTCGGCATCAAGATGAAAACAGTGTGGCCTGCATAGAAGACAGATGCTACGTTCTCCCACTTGCCCAGTACTGTAGGTAAGTACAAGCACGCAGGCAGAAACACACCTCAGCGAAAGCTGTGTTAAAAGGTTTGGAGTTGTTCCTTTTAATTAACACCTCAGCTTCTGAGATATGTGGAAGCCTGTTCTGACTTCCTTCTCGGTGACACTGCAGCTGTTAATGATTTTGGGGGGAACACAGGCCTCTGAACATTTGCTTAGATATAATTTCCAAATATCTGTTTTGAGCTTGTTAATTTCAAATACAGTAAAGATGTTTCATTTGTGCTTGATTTCTCTCCTTATAAAAGAAACTAATAGTGTCACCTTGGATTTTTTTTTCCTTTCTGTGTGTGTCTGGGTAGATTTTGTGCCTTGGTGAAGCGGCGTGCCGAAGGCGCCCCACCTGGCAGCGCCAGCATGGTGCCCTGCCGCCCCGACTTCGCCCCCCCTTCCCACCGCTGTGTGCCCACAGACGTCGACCCGAGCGAGCTGGTGTATCTCTGCCGGCACGTCTACGACTTCCGCTACGGACGCATCCTGAAGAACCTGCAGTAGAGGGTAGAGGGGGTGTCGCACCCATGAATTAATCATAACATGGCTCCCCTCTCTCTCCTGCACGGAAGGTGTCGGGGGGGCGGGGGGGTTGCCGAAGAACTGAGCACCCCTGTCTTTTCTGCTGGAGACACTCGCGATCAGAGGAAAAGGAGATTATGGGGGAAGGGCTGGTTTTGGAGAGGGACAGATGAAGCAAAAAGTGTTTGTGACACATTATGAAGCACAGATCCCTTTAGTCGACCACAGAGGGGTTACGGTGCGATCGATGAATCCATCTCAGTCAGAGCACCAATATTTCCTGGTCTGGAAGAGCGAGGACGGGAGAATTCGTTCATCGGCTTGGATTTTTTTCAGCTTCCAAAGCATGCCGAGGTTACGCGGAGGCTTGCGTGCGCCCACCCCCACCCACCCCACAACTCTCCTCGCCTGCCAGGAATGCTGAACACCAGGCTGAACTGGGCTCCTGTCAGGACTCCCCCAAAGCATCTTAGCACAACAATCATGTTTGTTCCATTTGTAAGCTGATGGCTCAGGAATGGTCCGGCGCTAAGGTGCTTCCGGGGAACACAAGCCTGCACTGTCAGTGCGATGCTAACGGTGTTCAACCAGCCTGGGTGAAGGAGCAGCTAATGGAGAGTGTTGTCTTATTTCTCCTGATCTGAGTTTGTCTCCGTTGTGTGTTTTGTGCGTGAAAGAGAGAGAGAGAGAGAGAGAGAGAGAGAGAGAGAGTGGGAGAGTGAGTGTGAGTGAGTCAGTATGGGTAAATGGATAAATGTGTGGTGTTGTTTTTTTTTTTTTTTATATGAGGCTTTCAGGCAATCAAACCAAACAAGCAGCTTTAGAGGAAACAGAGCTCTCTCTTTTTCTCTCCCTCCCTCTCTCTCTCTCTCTTCCGTCCTCTCTCCTGTGTGTGTTCCCGCGCACTGACACAGACAGAAACGTTTTCATCTTGCGCAACGCTCTGCACAAACTAAAATACTGTACCTGAAAGGGAGTTTATGAGACAGACCTTTCCTTACCAAACTTGACTCTAGAGCAGGGCCTCTTTAACTTTAAGGGGCAGGACACTTAAACTGATTTTATTAGTGGAAGGACACACAAAAGGCAAAAGCCCCAGTGGATTTTCAGACTTAACTTTCATCTCAACCACAGTCTCAGCTCGAAGTCGCCTTGTTCTAGAGAGGCTCGTCCGAGGGTCCAATAAAGAGAGCTTATACTGAGGAGCTGTGATGCTCCTGAGCCCTGCGAAGGCTCATCAAGACGAGGGCCATCATTCATTGTGGGGTTTTTTTGTTTGTTTTTTTCCTTACGTTTTTTCACCGTTGCTGTTCCCTGTGACTTGCCTTATGACTTGCCGGTAGAGCTTTAGGCAGCTAGTCTCACCACATACATACAGGAAGTGGTAGAGCGGGCGTACGAGAAAAAAGGATTTTGTTGCCGATCGGCTGACTGACAGCTCTGACTTGATCACTGGACAAAATGCACTGGTTTAGGGCTGCAACTGATAATTATTCTCATTACTAATTAATTGCTTTGCCAAAAAAAAAGTCACAATATAGTAAAGTAGTGTATAAATTCAATAATTTCCCCAAATTTGCATCTTAAAGGGACATCTCTGCCCCAAAGATTTTCACTTCACTGTCATTTATGACAAAGAAAAACAGCAAATCCTTTCATTTGAAAAGCAGAAACCAGGAAATGTTTGAGATTTTTGCTTGGCTAAAATTGATTGGATTGTAAAAATACTCGCGCATTAATTAACAGGCAATCAACCAATCAGTTGATCAGCTCAGCGTTGCAGCTCTACACTGGTTCAAAACACGGCGCACTTTTCGTGTCACGGGTCTGCTGTGCTCTAGCCGCTCGCGTTTGCGTCCTCAAACGTCACAGCGGCCTCCGAAATGTCCATTCCACACGCTCTAATTCTACGCCCATGCCAATTTTTCTTTACCCCTCCCCCCCGAAGATAAACCAAAGGATGTCACACAAGCCAGAACACCCCCCCCCCCACCCTGTCTCCTCCATCGCACTTCTTCTCCTCGTCAGCACTTCTGCCCTCGTTCCCTGATTATATTGCACTAATCCATTCCTTCATTACGACAAACGTGTTCACAAACTTTTTTTTTTTCCCTCCTCTTTTTGTTCCAGCTACTAATATCTTACCAGGGGGAACATCCTGTGTATCATTTATGTGTGTGTGTTTGTGTGGGTGTGGGTGTGCTTGGCAGAGAAGGAAACAGTAAGGATGTCATGGCTGCTTTTGTCAGTGCAAACTGTATATTTCTATTCTTTCACCAGTAGAGGAGTCGGCCAGCGTGTTCGTCATGTTACCCGATGCACAACCTGTTGAATCCCATGGAATATATACAGTATATATATATTACTAGAGTCATTCCATTTGATTTTTCAATCAGCTCTGACATACTTATATAAATATACAGTATATATATATGTATGTATCCACACTGTTAATGTGATTAGATTTCAAAAAAGGCATCTGGATGGAAGCCTGACGTGCTGTGCGGACGAACGTAGCACCATGTTAGACGTGTATTTGCATCGAAGGTGGGAGGTGGGGGGAGGGCTGCGGGTGGGAATGCGTGGGAGGGTGTTTGATACTTAATTGAGTCGCGGTGGATTTCAGACCGCGCTCATTCATTGCCTTTTAACCTGCAAGTGTTGTACTGTCACTCAGAAAAACAAAGTAGTGTTGGAGTGTGTGTACCTTTTTAAAAACCTAAAGAGTACCCGATTGCTTTCCTACGCAGCAAACGCCCTGTTCTTCAACATTGGATAAGCCGTAAAAAAAAAAAGTTTTCAACACTCGAAAGCCATCTTTTAACTTTTTCTCTATTTGAGCAGCATGACTCCTGACCCAAAAACGAAATCAAATCCTGATCATTGGGTTTTTTATTTCTATTAATGCCCAGATTCTTCAAAGAGTTAATATATATTCTCCTACTTTTCAATTTCTCCTTAGTAAGAATATTTTATTATGTCGATTTCCTAAGATGGCATATGCAATATATTTTTAGACTTACTATTTTTAGACAATGAACTTAACAAATCAAGAAAAGAATATGCATTATTTTTATTTAATTTCAAATTAGTTTGAAATCATCGCAGCGTTAATTGAGATTTGACCAAATGAAAGAAAAGAGGAGAATGAAGGGACCTGGTGTCGTCATATGACCTAAGGTTGTAGATAATAGGCAGTGCGAGACTCCCTTCCAGGCAATTTCTAATGAAGTGTACATATCTGAACCCAGGAAGCACCGGGCACTCTTTAAACAAGCGGACAGCCAATGCACAGTGTAGTATTTTTGCAAGATCTGTAATAATTATATTTAAAGTAAGAAAAACAAGTATTTAAATGGAGTAAACAATACAATATATTAAGATTTCAATTTAACTTATTTGGAAATACTGTGTCTAATTGATTAACTATATCCTGTTTCTTTGTGCTCCAGGATAGAAATGATTTCTGTTTATTTGTAACTTATAAGTTTAGAAATTAAATGATTGAGTGGCGGTCGTTGACAGAGATGTAAATGTTGTTTAGTTTGTATCATTTAGTTGTCAGGGGTAGAGACCAGACCAAAGCACACCCTGGCAGACAGGGAGAGCAGAAGTGGCCTGCGAATCAGATGTGATCCGATTGCCCTTTGAGGTACTTCTGAAGTCAAATCTGACCCGAGACCTGTGGAAAGACATGACTTCCAGCTCTTCTGACTGACAACCTAACTGACCTTAAGTGTGACGTTTGGGAGAATGCCGTGGCAACATGGTCACCTGAGCTTATATTGATTCATCTGATTAGGGGAGAGACAGACAGACAGACAGAACACCTGAGACAGGACGGGACGTCCTCTGGGCTCCAGGTAGAAGATCCCCTCAGGCGCTGATCTGAAACCAACTTCCCCTCTCTAAATTTAGCCCAACATTATAGTAGGATTTCAGTAAGAGTCAGGAATTAGGGACTGTATAAAAATTATTGAGATAAGGAAAGGAGCAGGATTATTCATTGTTAATTTTTGAATTTTTGCTCTGGGCAATCTTTATTTGTTCGGAGGGCCGGGAACAGTCGTTAAGGCCTTTCTCACCACAGAATTATATTTTTTTTTTCATCCTTACTAGGGCAAAAATATTAGGATGCTCAAGTCTATCAGCAACAAAGAAGCTGGCCTGGGCCTGGCTCATTTATTCAGTGGCTATTCTTGGCCTAACCGTCTTTTAGAAATGGAGAGTGGCTGTATTTCCCCTATTTTGTTTACATATATATGCTGTTTTGAGACACTGAGGAGAGGGCATTGCAGTCTTTTTGTAAGTCAAAGGAGAAGGTCCAAAGGAAATATTTAAACTACTGTCGCTTTTTTAAAATAAACATAGATTTAGTCTCTCTCCTCAGTCAAGTAATTTTCATACAGTCCCTTCATGAAGTCATTAAAACTACAAGGTTTTCCAGTAGGCTGAGAGGAAATTTAGGACTTTTAATACAATTGATGAGCAGATCAAATTGAGGATTTGCTTCACAGCTTCTCCCACCATCCAATTCAGCCGGCCAGTCTTGCCTTTCTCCCAGACGTGCATTGACGGTGTTTGTCCCCTAGAGGGCAGGAATCCTGCGCGCGCAGAACGACCTCATGGCCACATCCCGCGTCTGCTCCAGCGGCCTCCACTCCTTATCCTAGATCCTAGCGTCCTCGTCTTTTAGGCCACTGAGAGTGATGCAGCGAACTTCCTGGAAAAGGAGATGAAGAAAGCTCAGCGAGGAAGTGGCCATGAGTCATCCTCCCCAAGTGCTGGCCAGCCCTGCACAAAAGCATGGACTAGATTGTATGTTATTATTTATGTGACTTCATTTCCAAGCAGCTTTGCATGGACACGGTTGCATCCTTCGTTACCATGACAACAAGGCAGGGCCAGCACTCGGGAGAGGTCCGTCTCTGTGTGCGCGGGGGGTGTCCGCGGTGGCAGGGGTCAAACACTGACTGACCTTTACTGGTGCCACACAGGAAGTGTGTTCGCTCCACGAGTCAAAAAGAAAAAAAAAAGAAAAAACAAAAGCACCCAACCAACCCATGAGATTCTGCTGTCTGTGTGGTCTGTATTGATGCTTACTGTCAACATATATTTTGATATATTTGGAAAAAAATGGGGGCTATAAAGTAAAATGTCTAGATATTTTTGGAGTAGAGAAGCAATGTGTGTATCAGATTATTGTCACTTTGTCATGCTCTCTGAAAATCTCTTGGATTTTTTGGAAGAATTATATAACATCCCTACTGATTTAATGTTCCATTGAAAGAATATTTATAAATTTTAAGTCCTTTGTGAATTGTGTATGTGGCTCTTTCTTTATTGCATTTAACTCCAGCGTACGTACTAACCTCGTGCAGCAGCGTTTTGCCTCTTCTGTAGGACACACTGCAAAAGGGAAGCTGCTCTCACTACATGTGATCAGTAGGAAGTCTGTAAAATCCCTCCCCCGCCCCAGAAACTGTTGTGGCGCACCGTCTCCACAAGAGCGCGGTAATGAGACGACATGCACAGGTCAGGGTCACGCCTACTTTGACCTTTTTAATTTAGGCACCTCATGCCGTACACTGCATGGTCATCTGTTAACTTTAATAGACCAGGAGACGGCGTTCAACCTTCCCCTGTCCCTCTCCCATGCTTCCCTCTCCCCTGCATGTCTTCTGTCAGCAAAGTCATTATCTGCCTTTGGCCTTTATCCCTGTTCAGGCCTCGGGGCATTAGGAATGTCCAGCTCGCACACACACACTCACACAGCCATAGTGTCTGTTACACAGGGATAACAGCAGCCAAAGCAGACGATTAGCGTCTCATAATAATATAACTAACCACACACTTTGACCTCTGAGGCCTCCCAGGTGCACCAGTCTGCTGTAAGTGTATTGGCTGCTAAGTAGTGTGAAGGAACTGTGTTCAGCATCTGGAGAAGTTTTTGTTTACATATTACCGTAAAACTTTGAAAAAAATGTGATAAATTGATACAGCTGTTTAGTCGTTATATTTTAGCAGAAGTGTAAAAAACAACTTGAAGCCATTGTTTATCTGGTTTATGTTTGAAAACCATATACTCAAAGGCATTTCCACTTTCGTATAGGTCAGATTTTCATAAAGTTGCGTACTGTGCTTTTTTAAAATGAAATAATTACTCTGGAATATAATGGAGAATATTCTATATAGGTTTTTTTTTGCATGAAGATAAAGTGTACTTCTTCACGCTTAAGACTGACTTTTTTAGCCCCAAATGCTCTTACTGCAACATATTTCACCCTTGCATGTTGGTGCTCTCTCATTAAGTAGCTAGGTAGATAGACCACCTGGATGAGAGACACTAGAAAGAGGAAGAGAAAGTACTTTATTAACCGCAATGGGCAACTGCAGCATTATAGCAGCCAAGTCGCACATGAATCACAAAATAAACAATGTGAGGACACCAAATGAGGAAGAACTGAAGAACTAAATCTTAACAACCACCAAGAGTCTGCTCTAAATATAAATGATGACAGTGCCTGGTAAAATATCTGTACATTGTAAGTACAAGTCTATTATGTATATATTATATATGTATTTTGTATATTGTGTTATGCTGTTACTACAAGTTGCTTCACTGGAATTGCATACATGAATGAGAATTAAACATATACAGAGACTATGCGGCCACATTCACGTACAGGAATGCACCTATTTATTATTTCTGTTTCATTTTTCCCCCCTGTTGTTGCCTACATAACTAATGTTTATTATTGTAGCTTGTTTCCCTCCCATAATAGAGCTGACATTGTGTCCTGCAATTATATTATATAACAGCAACAGTAGTCATAGTAGTTAGAAGCATCATAAAATATTCTGGGAAAATCAGCAATACATACATAGAAAAGGGTGGCCTGTTTCTCTTACACATACATTTATAGACTGTAGGCAAACACAGAGAAATGCATACAAACATAACAGGAAGTATGACTGAGCGAGAAGAGAAGAAATGAAGAAATGAGAGGAACTGAAAGGTGAAACCCTTTTTATTAAAACGTAGGCAGCATTTCTTATTTGCATTTGATCACTGGTCTATGGTCAACCACGCTTTTCCATATTCCATTTGAATTTATGACTCTGTGAAACATCAGGAGAAGAAATGCAGCGCAAAGCAATTCTTAACCATTCTTGGCGAATGGACGACTTCCGCTATGTGACCGGGAAGCTTTGACAGATCAGCAAAGAGAAGCATCTGCTCGAAAAAAAGAATCAATCCAGCGAATGCAAAACAGACAGAAAGGCGGCTTACACTTGGGGAGACCCTGACACAATCGCCTAACTGGCTTTTCATCTGCTCCTGTTGTCTTTCTCTGTTGGTCTAATTACCACGTCCGGCTTATTGTTCTCTTGATGACTGTAATTAATCAAGTTCTCCTCCCTAATCTCTGAATCTTATCATCCTTACAGTACACCAGGGCTGGCCACACCGGATGGTAGCCTGATGTAAGCTCTTTTTGGGAGCGTAATTGTGTGCTTGTCTGCAACTTTGTGTGCAGCAGCAAATTGCGTGGTCCCACCCTGCTGTTTCTCTTTTTTTTTTGTTTTGTTTTCGTCAGTGTGTGTGTGTGTTTTCTCAGCACACAGGTCAGTAATTGTTACTCATCGTTTCCTCCTTCAAGCAGTAGCTGTATGTTTGCAGACAGGAGTTATGTAACTTATCTTTCAGGAAGTTATTTTGGGGCCTTTAATGTGAAGATGTCTTCCCTGTCTGAGGCCTCCCTTGACCCCTGACTAAACACTAAACACTGCTCCTTCATGCACACACACACACACACATACACACACACACACACACACACACACACACACACACACACACAATTCTATACACCAATGGAGTCCTATACTCGCTCATCGTCTTGTCCTCCCCTGAGCTTCAGATGGCTTACCAGCTCCTTAATCTGTCCTCGTAGTGACATCACCCTCTCCCCGCACTCTTCGTACACTCCTCACAGGACAGCGGGGGGAGAGGGAGGGAGGGACGGCAAGAGGTGGCCACTGGTGGCCACTGGTGGTGGTTTAGGGAAGGTGAATTAGTAGGAGACTTAGTAGGAGCACCTCTCGGACACACTCTGTCAGCGGTGATGGCAGCGGGCATGGCCGAGGGGGACGCACACATGGAGGAGCTGTTGGACCAGGGGCTGGGGATGGAGGAGACAGCCCACGGCCTGCTGAGGAGGCCCTCACTGAAGGGCGGCTACCACTGTGACTCCCTGCTGGCACCCGACACTGACTTCATGACAGGTACAGAGATGAGGCACTTAAAGTGTCACTTCACCTAAAAGTGCTTTGGCAGATAGTTTGGTTTTATTTGCTCTCCGTGATTTCTGCCTTCAATCCAGAACAATGGACACTGATGCAGTATTGTTTGATTTAATCTGTGATGCTCAAGTATTGTCTTAAAAGATTTGCAAACAACCACTGGACATAACTAATGACAGTGACAAAACTATATGTATGCACTTACACTTGCAATTTATCACAAATTGGGTGAGAGCTGAGATGTGGGGTTTGCTGGTTTAAACATGTGTGTTAGTTTTGCTTCTGATTTGTCACCAGAAAACAACAAAAAAAAAACAGGTGAAGTAAGTTGAAAGTAACAAAAAATTAACTAAATTGATGCAGGCATTCTCTACATAGCCCTCACAGACAGAAATAGGCTGGTTTAAATTGTGTTATTTTGTGTAATTTGTAATATAAAAAATTGAAGTCAGTGTTTTGTTTTGTGTGCTGTAAGGAAAAAGATTTTTTGGGAGGGTTACTCATGATTATTCAAAAACACTATTTTTTAGTGAAATTTTTGTTTAATTTGGTTATATATGTTTACATGTCCTCCAAAACCTGGTAACAGAAAAGTTTATATTCTGTTATATATATATATATATATTCTATATGGCACTTCTCTGCAGAGCAAGAAGAAAAGTTATATGAGCAGATTTTATTTTGGCAGGCATGTTGGTTGAAAATACATCAGGGCAGAAGTAGTAAATAGATTGATAATACCTTGTACTCTATATAGCCCTTTAAAACCTGTTGGATAACCTCGTTAATGCAGTGAGTGAAAAGCTTAATTTCCCACTGTCACTACAGATCTCTGTTTAACCTGCACAATGCTTTGTTTGGAACAAGAAAGTCAAACTTAGACAGCAGTCCCACATTCCTGTCCAACCCATCATAGTGAAGTTGTGGGTGTAGTGGAATGTGCTTGGGCTGAGGAGATTTAGGGAAATGCCCTGTCCCCTCAGGGATATAAGTACCAGTGGACTAATATGTGAAGGATTGCTTGTGCACACGTGGCCTGTGTGTGTCAGCATGCAGGGTGCTGATATGAGCAGACAGATGCTGTTCCTTCATTCAAGAAACACCATCTGTGAGCAGAGATTAAAACACTCTGCTTCTCCATGCCTCAATGTATTTTCATTTCGCTAAGATGCATAATAGGCACATGAATTTTGAAACTGTCACCGCTGTCCTGGTTGTGTGCACACATATGAGTGTTTGTGTGTGTGTGAGATTGAGTCAGAGGTGCAGAGGTAGACTTGATGCATATGTTTGTGTGTGTTTACATTTGCATGAAAGGCATCCAGGGAGCCCGCCTGTTCTTTGTATAGCTGAGTTGGTGCAGAGATTGAGCTTTGGGCTGCTAATTCCCTTTTACAGCACTGGGATTATGTGCTATTCTAATCCCAATCCCATATGGGGTGTGTGGAGGTGGCACGAGGATGATGTCATGGCTAGGACAAGAGGGGACACAGAAAATCACAGGCCTACACAGAGTCACAACTCTCCATGAGCGGCAGATTACCTCCGGCCGTATGCTCGAGCGATTACACCGAAAGTCTTCGCCCACAGTGGATCATCTCTGTCAAGAGGAAAAACTCAGATCTCAGATGGATTACATCTTCCCAATAACTGAGACAAAGATCAATTTTAACACTGGATAACATGCATTTTTAGAAAATACATACAGCAGGTTCTTAGGCTTCGTAGACACTGAACTCCAATATCTCTGTCACACAAGTATCATTTGAACTGATACTAAATGGGATATTATTTTACTATTAATGATGAAAAGTTACACATGATAGTGAATTATCCGTTACTTTTAGCTATTTTGACATCTACACTTTCTAACTGTTTATCTGTCACCTTTAGCAAACTATTTCTTTTCATTAATTTTGAAATTTTTTAAGTCTTTTTAGTGTTTCACCTTAAATTGCTAACTAGTTGTCACATGCTCACAGCACGATGTGTCTAGGTGTTATATGACTGACTATATAGGATTATATTTTTTTAATCAAATAATAAATCCTTGTTTTTTTCAATGATATTTTTTTATTTTTTCCCTAATACAAACGACCTAAACCATAGTGAAAAAGGTAATATGAACATATAATAACAGATAAGAGGATAGACGACATATATTGAAAAGCAGAGCGTTCAAAAACAAGACAGAAAAAAATGAATTCAAATCTACTGACACAACAGATGTGTCAGTTGTGTTCCTGCTCCCACCTTGACCCCACGCACAGGATATATGCCGTGTACATGCTGCACATTTAGGGCATGTTTATGGCCCCTTTTTGCAGACAGGAAAGTAAAATGAAATATAAAAATAATTCAATAGCACAAATACGTTTGAGAAAAAAACTAAATCAATATGAATGAAATAAAGATTACAAGAAAACTATCCAGAAGGCAATATTTTTGTATTTGCGATGATTTCTGTTTTATCAAATTACTCGGGCTGCTCCACAATCTTTAGATGTGTGCAGGAGCATCCTCAGGAGTACTCTGGTTTGGAATAATTGGTTTAGTTCAAGTGTAAAAATACACACATGGCTGCAGATTGTGCAACTGATCCCTTTTGCTCGTGATCAATTTAATCTGAACTGAACTGCCAGGAAATAATGCTTCATTGCATAACAACATTGCCTTTCGTAGCTGATTCCTGTTTTTTTTTGCCCCGGTGTTCGCTCTGTGCACTGATTTTCATTTCGCCTCTTCCTCACCCCCCCTGTTGCTGTGTGAGCGACCCATGCCGTGACCCCTGTAACTCTGTGGATGTACAGGTTTTGTTATTTACGAGAACAGGCCACATTTTCAGGTTTATTTCTGCTGTTTCCTCTCTGTGTCTCCATCTCTCACAGTGACATGGGGCTTATGTGTGGGGGCGGGGTCAAAGAGGCTTAGTCTGAGGGATTATCATTGTACTCTGCACACACACACACACATACACAGAAATGCAAGTCCACACACACACACACACACGTGCAGAGACAATTTAGGCTGAATTGGACGACTACTGAGTTTTGTAAGCATTAACAACCCCACCCCCACCTTTATACAAGCACACACCCTGAGTAAAAGGGCTTTAAGCACTGTCATACACATCACCAGAGTCCCAGAGTGTGTTAGGCGACCACCGAGGAAGCGTGGGAGGACAAAAAAAAAGACAACAGTAACCTCATCAGATTCTGTAATACTGCTCGGCCGCTGTAAACAGAGGCGGACAGGACACCAGACCAGGCTGATCTGTGAGCTGTGTGTGTGTGTGAGAGTTTGTGTGACCTAAGTGGAGCAGAGGAGGAGATGAGATCTTAGTGGACACCGGCCAGTGGATCAAAATCGGATGGAGGGAGAGCCGGCTTGTCCGAGCGGAGCCCGAGGAGGTAAGAGGAGCGAGAGGGTGTGCTCACGAGAGGAGAGGAAGAGGAGGAAGACGGCTGGTGTCGCGGAGGAGGCCCCAGCCAGGCATCAGAGGCACCCCAGCCACCCATCAGTGTCCAGTGCCTCCCACGGTATCCACCTCTCAACTGTTGTCCCTGATGATTGCAAGCAGTAGAGGGAAAAAACATCTCTTAGAAATTAATTAAAGGAGAAATTAGAGCGCTTGACAGTGACAGTTGCAAGTGTTTTGGATGTGCACTCGGCTACCTTTGTTTACAAGCTGCTGCGTGATGAGACAGTGTAGACAAGCTGCTGTAGTCCAGCTGTGCTGTGACCTCATTAGCTTGATTTCTGCTACATAGGCACGAACAGGGCGACGTTAAAGAGCTTATTCCTTTCTCTGCTTATATTTACATCTTGTTGCCAAAAGAGATCTTACAAGAGAATTTATTGTAGGATTTCATAGAGTAAAAATAATCCTTTGGCTCAAGTTTGGAGCTAGAATTTGGATTTGGATATTCTATTTCCTTCCCCAGAAATTACATTACAGTTTTTTTTTTAAATATAGTAATTGGGCAGTTGAATAGCATTTTTCATACTCAAGATTTTCTGTCACCAAACAGCCGTATGCTTTCAGTATGAGTCACTTCCATTTTGATTTCTTTCTTGGCAACTGCCCTGTATGTGTGTGTGTATGATTATGTGTGTCCCTGTTACCCTCAGCTGGTTAACAAGGTCCGTCTGCCTGTTGCTCTGTAAGTTTTTGTGAGTTTGCTCTTCCTATTACTCTGCATAATCTGCATATTTCAAAATATTTGGACATGATTTGGAGGCTAGCAAAGGTTCAACGGATGCCTCTGACACTCCTGCTTATTGTAATGGATGTTAAGTCATGTCATCCGTTATGTAATGTTGAAAAGCATGACAAATGAACAACATAATCGGTCTCCTTAAATCTTATCTATTTGTATGTCTGTCTGTCTATCCACCAATATCTCGTCTTACACATCCTGTTTTTTTCTGTCATCCCTCCAGATGACCGCAGCTCAGCAGCCAGTGGCATGGACGTGGCCGACCGGCTGACCTACCTGGAGCAGAGGATGCAGATGCAGGAAGATGAAATCCAGCTGTTGAAGATGGCCCTGGCCGACGTCCTCAAGAGGCTCAACATCTCTGAGGAGCACCAGGCTGCTGCCGCCGCTGGCAGGAGGCCGTCGGGCGGTAAAAGTAAGCAAAGATCATGCAGCTCTGTGCCGTATGTTGGAGAAGGCATTGATTTCTTTTATGAGTCGTTGGCGCTGTGCTTTACTGAGGAATTAGTTAAACCAGTGTTGTTCTTTATTGCTTAAGCACACCTGCAGGTATCTGACTTTGAGCGATAATATCAGTGACAGTTATCACTGTATGTTGCATGAGGCAATTAATTATACAAAATGCTGTAGTGTTGTTATTGTTGTTCAGCATACTTTTGTCAGAAGTCTTTGATTTCTAAATGTGAGGGAAGCATACTAAGATGTATAAATGTCTATTAAATGTACAAAGGTCTATAAAATACATTAAAGATCACAGAAGACTAAGAAAAGTGGAAAATCCCTGTGAGCAGCTTAAATAAAGAATGTTTGGCATTTGTGCTTGATAAGTGATGTAAAATATCAATCGATATGAAAATAGTTGCTGGTTAAGCTTCTGATCTAACTGACTGATGGTGTCAGTCATCAAAATATATATAATTTATATTATAAGATAATTGACTGCTATAATATGGTTATAAATAGTGTAGAGTGAGTTGGTATGTAGTCCCCCCTCATGTTTCTGTACCTACTGTTAGATAAACATTAAAAAATAAATACACAAACTGAAAAACTGAAAAAAGCATCCAGAAAAGGGAAACAGTTCAGTTCAGGTCAAATTAGGAAACTTTTCCTAATATTTCTATACTTGTATATAGTAAAAAAGAGACATTTGCACCCAGTTACATTCAGATCATTTAATTTTCAATAAAAGAGAAAATCCATAAGTTCACTGTTTTATCTACCACACAAACACACACACATCATACTAACCATCCCCGTCTGTGTGTGTCTCCACAGTGAGGCCCGTGTCTCTCGCTCTGCCCTCCAGGCCGCCCATGGTGACCTCCAGCGCTGCCTCCCTGAAGAAGAGCTCCACGCTGCCCTCCAGCTCCACAGCAAGAAACTACAGCCCCACACCGCCCCGCAGGCAGGTAAAAACACTGCTGCTCAGTCTGCGGGCTCGAGAGGCTGTGACGTGATCTCAGCAGTCAGTCTACATGCAGTATGATCAATGTAATGCTTTGTGTTTTCAGAGCTCATCTGAGTTTCTTTATAGCTTGTTAATGGAGAGAAACCAGTCAAATGATGCACGCTCTTTAGTAGTCTTCAGTGGCCCAAAGAAAAAAAAATCTTGAAAAAACTCAGGACAATGATAAAGCTTCTGCATACAGTAGTAATAATGGAAAACTGATCCCATGAAGGATCTCGCGCTGAAGCCTCAGTCTCAGTCTCAGTCTCAGCTTCAGCTCTCATCTAATGAGCAAAAGCAATCAGTAGACACCCTCCATTATCCAAGAAATGGCGCACATGGACGCTCAATAATTATTCCAACGCTTGCCTTTATTTCAGAGCAATAAAGCAGCAAACCATTCTCTGCAGATGTCTTCCTCTCGATTACCTTTCAAATGATACTGCCATTAGATGGCATTAGTCAGAGAGCAACGGTTCTCTGTGTGGTGCCCTCGTGTGCCGCTGCTATATCTGGGCTATGCTGATATACAGAGAGACGTAAATCTCCATTCACTTAAAGCCGTCTGTTCAGTATTAAGCGTGAAGGAGAAGCATCATCATCATCATCATCATCATCATCATCATCACCTTCATAAGCAGCAGCAGTGGTTCATTTCCCTCCAGTCTCATCTCACCTTCTCTAATTAATCTCATCTCACTCTCTGTCTTCCTCTCTCTCTCTTTCTCTCTCTCTCATCTCATATTGATTTCTGCATCTTCTCTTTATTACCTGTTGCCTCCAGTAGTTTCAGAGTCCGTCCACCGTTTCTCTTCTCCTCAAACACAAGTGGCCACATCTGTTTTCACTCATAGTCCGTTGCGAGCTTTTATCACATAGCTTTAAAGCGGAAAACCCACCTACCATTTCAGTGGGTCCATTGTTACAGTTACGTGGTTGCAGCCAGGCACTGTTCAAAACCACAGAGCTTTCTTTTAAATTCAGACAGTTTCCAGAAAGATGTCAGGCTGATTTCCAAGGAAATGATGCACAAGACATTCAACATCCTCCAGTATGTTGCAGCTGAAAAAATACAAAATCTTCTCAGATTTGACTGTAATGTTTCACTTATTATGTGTGATTTATGACTGTAGGATACAGAACATGAATTTGTAGCAACATGTGGAAAACTATGTAACTGAATTTGAAGGTACTTGAGGTTACTGAGCCAGAATCAGTCACATAGAAGCCAATAAAAGAAACAATAACTTGAAACAATAACCTATTTGTGAAACATAGCTAATACTTTAATGTTAACATCAATACTTAATATTATTAAAGACATAAAATAACATGCCACTGACTTCATAGCAAAGAAAAAAAGAAAAGTTTCCAGTCACTCATCTGAACTTCTGTTTCTTTGATCACAAGACAAAATGTGATGTGATTGGACAGAAGTCTGATCAGTTCTATCGATTATGAGTGACCAACAGTGGTTAAATTTAGATTTTTTTAAAATCTCTAATTGTTGTCTGCATTTCACCAATCCCATTTGAGCTTGCCATGAAATTTCACCCCTGAAAATCTGATAAATCTCTACTGAGCTTTAATTTCCTTTTGACTGAGAGGTGTCATGTCAGCTGCTAAGTTTCCTTCTGAGTAAACAGCGAGTCTGATTTTCAGTAATATGGTGGACGGTACGGCAAAGCCCCAGCTTGTGGCTGCAACTGACTCAAAACAAAAGAGTTGTGGTGGCCTTATAGGACTTGTGTTTTTCCCCTTTACAGTAGTGTGAAGAGCCCACCAGGCAGTGTGAAGGACAGTCCATGTAAGACCTCTAAATCACGCCCCGCCTCTGCAGCCGCCGCCTGTAAGAAACCTTCAGAAAGGTAAGAAGCGGTTCTATGCCTTTTTGTTGTTTTCTATCTTTATATAGCCAAATATATTTTTTAAAATGCAATACTACCACCTTTTCATCCTTCTATTACTGTAAAAGTCACGCACGTTTCTTGCAAACCAGGGCACATGTATATTTCCACTGATTTTGGAGGGACCCAGTTATTTCTTGCCAATTAAGGCGAGGTCACTTCTCTCAAATCAAATCAAATCAAATCAAGGTTATTTCCAACCCCGGTGTCCTCTTTTATGTGAAAACAATTCAAACTCCAGAGGAACATTACAGCCGGTACATGGGACATTTAACTGCTTAGTCAACCCGAAACTGACAATCCGTGTTCATCACAAAATCTTTTTGTCAGATTTACTGACTCTCGCTCTCTGTGCCACTGTATCCCTCCCTCTGTTTCTCTCTCCTTGCCGTGTCCTCTCCTGTCTCTGTATCAAAATCTCTCTCTCTCTCTCTCTCTCTCATTATAACAGCAGCAAGTCCAAGGAGGCTGCAGTAAGTGTAGGTAAGTGAGCACTCTCTTCCCTCTGCTTCTCTGCAGTTGTTTTTTTTCCCAGGCTGTATCTGTTCAACATCAAAACGAGAGTGTGAAACAGCTGCTGACTAATCTTCTTTAAAAAAAAAAAAGGGATTTTGCAAAAGACTGACATGACAGTGGCATTGTTTGCTACTTGTAAACAAAACCCTCTGTTTGTGTGTTATTTTGGTGCAGGGACGAGGCGTGTGACACACTGCAAAGGTAGGATTCATCCCTAACAATATACTCCATTAACATCCCATTGTTAACTCTTGGTCACCGCCTTAAAAAGTTGAGAGCATTGTGTTTGAGTTGTTATTTTATGCCCGCCCTTCATTTTTTTCACATCTCACCATGACTTGTGTGCCTTCCCTCACCCTTCCTCCCTTTCTTTCTTTTTTTTTTTTACCTCATCTCCTCTTTATATCTCCCGTCTCCCCCTTCCTGCCGACCAACCTGCCCCTTCGCCTGTTCGCTCACCCTCCTCACCTCATTTCACCACTTCACTTAGTGACTATGCAGATCTATCTGAGCCCCCTCGCAAGAAAGACTGGGTCTTCTGAGGCTGGGAAATCTGCGGCCGCCGTGCCTGCCTGCCAACAGCGGGCCCGTGGCTGCGCCCAGCAACCCCAAGAAGGGGGCGGCAGCAGGCCATCGTCGAGGAGAACAACGCCGTCCTTCACCCTGAACCTGCAGAAAACCACCACCAGCCAGACCACGGCACAGGAAACATCCAGCTACAAGAGCCCCATCAAATCCCCCAGCCAGTACTTTCAGATCTGTTACTGAGGCAATCAGATAAAGATAGATTTACCACGAATATTGAGCCAACTAAAACCAAACTGATTGTTAAAAGCCTCAACCAGCCACTTGAACAGAAACTACAAAAAAAAAAGACTTTCTTATAGTGTTGAAAGAGAAACTAACAAATGAAGTTGAGTGAGACTTTGGTGGGATGCTGGATTTTAATGACTTGAGTCTGTACAACATGCAGCATTTCAAAACATTTCCATTAACATGTTTGAGTTATTGTCAATGCAGTGTTTTACGGCATGAGTATTTATTTTAATGATCGTGTGAACGCTTCAATGCATTTCTAGCCTCCTTAGAGACTGCAGCATAGTCCTATAGCTCCGTTCTTCTTCTGTGTTACCTGTTTACTGTTTCATTGGATGCCGGTGTTTACTGTAAACCTCCTGTCCCTCACTCTGAGTGTGAAGTTTTGTAAGTGACGATTGCGTGTCTGTAGTTGTCTCTGTGTGCGATGGAAAAGGGTACACTGTTGTCGGTGACTGAGTCTGTCTCACGCCTGTGTGCTGTGATGTTTTTAGTTTCGTAGTTGGATGTTCCACTTCAGGCATAAAACGAATATACAGCATGTACCAGCATTAGTCAGAAAGGCTCATTCTAGTTCAGGACAAACAATAAAAAACCATGATCACCAATGCGATGGCTTTTCTTCATATTGTCTACCACTAAGTGTGCAAGTATTTGTGTGAAACTCACGAGTCATGACTTTTTTTTTTAAGGAAGACAAACAGTCCAATGAAGACTTTAATTAAATACTGGATATGTGTGCAACATTTTCCGAAACCAGTATGAAAAAAACTCCAATACTTCGTAGGAGCTGATTCATGCAAATGGAGCTCAAGTCCACAGCTGAGTATGTTAAGGTGCGTCAGATTGATGTGGTATAAATATGGTATTATGGGTACTCAGCACAGCGTTTCCATTATTATAGCCGGCTTGTGTATTGTTCTAGTGATGCACACTTATTCAGACTAGTAAGTAAAAAGCCCTATTTGTAAATATAATAACTGTGACCTTCCATATGTTTGCGTGAGCTGTGATGAAGTGGGTGAGCTCCGCAGCCACAGCACCCTCCTGTGGAGATAAAGAGCCACAAACAGCCCCCAAACAGAGAGAACGGAGATCCTCAGAGAACGGTAACATTGTGTGGCTGTTAAAGTTGCACCACTGAATTCAGAGCAGCTAAATAAAAGTTCTTTTACACAAGGGGGCTGAGCGTTTACATGACCACCGAGCCAGCGAGCGGCTGGTGTGACCTGACAGTGATTCCTCAGCACTGTGTGAACCACTGTGGAAATTCTTGTGCTCTTTGGAAGTTAGGAGGACCTCTGCTGGTGAGACGGCAACACTGCTACAGGTTTGTTTTCGAATGAATGTATCATAAACCTGCATTATTTTGAAATGATGCAATGGGATGTCTAACAGCTGATTTTATTATTAAAAACAAAACAAAAAACCCATATTTAAATATATTGTATTATATTAAATCTCTTGTTGGCAGTGGTTCTGTCTTGTGCTAGATTTTAAGAGACTTGTGCAAGAACAACACATTGATGTCACCCCGACTGCAGTCTGAACCCCAGTATGATGTTATCCACAGGGAGCAGTCTAGCAGGGTATTAGGTGAAATGTTTTAACTTGTTCTAAATGTGATGTGGTGTGTTTTTAGCACATAGCACATAATGCCTTGATATAAATACCTCCTGCACAACCACCAACTTCGTGGTCTTGCTTCTCCCCACTGCATTTATTGTAAATATAAATGAGCTGTCAGATGGAGAAATATACATTTAAAAATGGAAAAAGGAAAGAGAAAACAACTGCAAAATAAAATTCACGTTGTTTGTGATTATGATCTGCTTTCTGTCTAAATGTTAGATGCAAATACACACAAACCTGTAACTACATCTCTTTACATCTCTTTATCTCTAACACTCAACGATATTCAAATGTAAGTTGTATACTTTGAGAAAACCTCCGACGGACCTAGCAGACTGACACAGGAAACCGTAGTCTGCAGAGGAGCCGACAGCACAGACTAAACTCAGGTCCTGAGCAGAGATTTAACTGAGCCCGTCTGTCCTCCATGTGAGGAAACAGCAGCTGGCTGTTGCAGACAGAGACAGATGTTAGCTGGTGGATCCTGGCTGCTGACAGGCGTGTGTGTGTGTGTGCCACATAAACTCTGCCTGTCCTTTCAAATACAGTGTCACACTGCGTCTATTTCAACACAAATAGCTGTATAATTCTGCACAGCAGCGTGTGGTATTCCTTTATCATCAGTAAGATGGCTGAGAAGGGAATGACACAGGGGAAGAAAAAATATAGGATGTGATGACACAGAAGATAAAATGGATTTAAACTAAGTAAATTCACATTTTATGGAATATCATTGAAATGTTTTGATTTTAACCAGTTCATCTTAAATGCCATAAAATAATGTGCCATAATTTGTTTGCAGTTCTGTACTTATGGGGACTTTCATTGACACTTAATTTTCTAGCCCCTTACTCGAACCCTAACCATCATAACTTAATGCCTAACCACTAATCCTGACCCTGATCCTAACCTAAAACTAATTCTGACCAAATCTGCCCCCCCCACCCTCCAAAAAAAACAGCACTTTCAAGTGAGGATGGCCCAAAATGTGCTCACTTTACAAAAATGTCATCACTCCCAAGGTGTAAAACTGGGTCTCACAAAGTAAAGTTCTCCCTCTGTCTCCATTTCACACACTCATCATACAGAAACATCTAGTGCAACAATAATCCACAACTATATCTGTATATACAGATACATATTTGTTTCTATTTGGACAGAGCGTATTCTCAAAGAAGTGCTTTGTTTTGTGGCACCTGGCTGCACGGCGGCTGCATCACCACACCGAGGGCGCTACCGTGCAGCAAACTCGAATATGTCAGCAGCTCTGCTCTCCTCTCCCTCTCCCTCTCTCTCTCTCTCTCTCCATCCAGCCTCCCAGTGGTTGAAGGGAGGAGAAAGATGGCACCTCAGACGCCGCTGTCAGCTCCTCCGCCCGGCTCCTCGTCCTGCGCTCAGCGGCGCCTCTGAGATGGCCTCGACGGAACCAGCGGCCGCCTGACGAAGCCAGCGGAGCACCAGCCTTTTTTAATTACTATTATTCAAAGACAGACCCGAAAGCTGTGGGCATCCGTGTAGCATTTTCCACACCCTGTCGCCTTTTTTTTTTTTTTTTTTTTTTTTTTTACCCAACATCTGCACATCCAGCCGGCTGCGGGGCTTCTTCGTTTGCACTCAAGAGCAGCTGGATCTGTCCTTTTTTTTTTTTTAAATTAATTTATTTTTACTGGAACTCCTCTGAAGGACAAAGCAGACAGAAAAACACTTCATCTCATCCGGACGGGGCAGGAGGGGAAGATGAGGTAAGCACAAGCCCGCGTCTCTGCTCTTTCTGCTGCGCACCATCAGATGCTGCGAGGCGGCTGAGCATCCCGAGACAGGGACGCACCTTCCACCCGGAGGCCTGAGGTGTGTGTGTGTGTGTGTGTGTGTCACCGTGGCACAAAAGGTGTGTCAGAGCACCACGCGCCTCTCTGTTTGACCGGCGGCTCACCTGTTGGCCGACACAATACGGAGCTTTAAGGCCGATCTGAGAGCAGCCTGTTAAATAACCACATCTCTGTGACTCTGCGAGGAGTCACGTGGAGGTTGTCTGCAGAGAGAGAGAGAAAAAAAGGAGGAGTTGTCATGGAAACCAGACTACACGTGCAGAATTATTATAAAGCGACACGCTGCGTAATTGCGTGCGATGGCTGCATTTACAAAGCGCGTCTTTCTTTCTGTCTTTCTTTCCTTCTGCCTTTCTTTTCTTTTCTTTTTCAAAGCACACCTATATATGTGTGACTCACGCGCGCGCACGGAGATGATGCCCGCCGCACGCGTGCACGCGCGCACACACCTTCCCGGCCGAGAGCCAATCAGATGACAGTATTCATTGCAGCATCCGGACGCAGCCGCTGTCTCGGGGATGCAAGCGCCTGCGTCACTGGCCGACTCTGAGAGCCAATCAGGTGAAGCGTTACTCGCAGGGTCGCAGTGTGAGCGGCCAATCAGCTGCAGGCCTGCTGCTCCACAGATGTGGGTGGGGCACCGGGGCTTGGCACAGGTTCACCATGAACAGGAGGAGCTCTGAGCTGGGTCTAATTGCTGCTGGCATTGAAATCTGTGTGTGTGTTGCAAGGTCAGAGTGGGATTTTGTCACCGGGGCACCCTGGGTCAGTGCTGCTTTTACCAAACTCACCCTCAACCTGCTACTGTCTGTATTGTCATCTCAGCTCTGTTTTTATGTTGAAGGTGCCAAACACACTCTGATAAGGCCTGACGTGTGCCCTCGAGCAAGGCTGTCTCTCCTCGTGTATGTATGGTTCCACCCAGGACCTCACCTGAATATATTTATGCTGTTTTACTTTATAGTGCATAGTCATTTTTAATGTATATTATGTGCACTACACTCTTTTTTTTCAATTTAGTGTACAAAAAAATCTGAAATAAAAAAAAACACTTGAATCAAAACATAATTTGGTAAAATGTACCATCAATTAAGCTTCATTGTCAAGACAGCTAAAGGTTTTTCCAGAGATGTGAAAGCTTTTATTGTTTTCTGAGTTGTTTCCCTTCATCCAATCCCATTTCTTTTAGTTTTATCTTGTCAAACTAAGAGCGGATCTTCTTTAATTTCCCTTGTGCACTGCATTAAGGGTCAACAGCATACCTCAAATCAAACATATTTTTCAGCATGCGAGTACATCGGTATACTTTAAATTGTCACTTGAAATGCACTAAACGACTCCACAAACTGCCACCAGTCTCAGAAGTGAAACTACGGAGGAGCTTGTGTTTGATGTGAACTTCCCCGACGAGCCGTCTGCTGATATCTCCTGTTACTGTGCGCTCCGTGTGACGGCCACTCAGATGCTCAGCTGTGATTTAGGATGAGCGATTCTGTGCTTTACGGAGGTGCTCTGTAGGTGGCAACACAGACTGTGACTCAACACAACCAGCCGGCGCTTCACACACTTCGCCCTGGCTCATCTGGGTGCAAGTGAGTTTGTGTCCTCATCTGTCCGTCTGTTTGCACGGCTTAAAGTGTGCAAGACTGAGGCAGTACATCAGTTCTGCTGATTGTAAGCGCATTGCGTGTGTGTCTTCGCTGTCCTGCTATAGTATGCATGTCAGTGGGATGCAAGCAGCTGTTTTGTGCTGCGATCTAATCAGCATTAGTCTCATCGCTGTGAGCTTCAAACATACATCACTCTAGGTCAGATGTGCAACTGTGCCGAGGCAAAGTGCAGAAACTGTGGTTTTAAAGGGCACAAGTCACAGCCAGGGTTTAGATTTAATACCAGCACAAAGTACATAGAAATTGTATCACATCATATAAAGTCAAAGGTTTCTTCAAGAGAGAGGATCAAGTTTTAAAGACCTGATTTCTCATATGACACTTTGCAGAGTGATTTTCTCTGTAAATGAACAGCCATACTTCATATATCATCTCATATAAATGTTTTACCAAAGTTGATGCTCGATGGATCTTGATGTCTGTCCTGTTTGGACTTTTCCTTTTTCAATTACTGAGGGAGTCAAACACTTGAAGCCAACGCAGTCACAGTATCTGTTTTTCATTTGTCAAGATTAGACATATTAGTTTAATTCTCTCCAGCTGTGGAGAGGCTGAAGGTGCTGTAGGTCTCTGGGGGGGGGGATCCTGGGACAGTAAAGCCGGGGTTATGTGATTCCAGTGTGGTATTAAGGTTGAAGGAACGATCTCTGGTTTGATGGAGCCTGAATGTCTGATTCCTCTTCTGGAGGCTAATCATTTTATCTCCTCCAGTTTCCTTCTCCACCAGCTCTCCCTCTCTGCCTCTTATTGATTGATAGGCTGGGATTTGTAAAGGCAGCACATTTTTTCCATGTTAACCTACTGGTCGGACACAACACCAGTAACTCCCGGACACTCGTTTGCTGCTGTGTGTGCTCTCGATTGTTGACCTGAAATGGGCACAGACCTGATAACTGCAGTGGGATGGCTCTGTTAATGTTGGTCAGTCGGTCCTCTTTGGTGTCCTCTTGACTTTGGTGACCCCCTGACTTTTTCTTTAGCGCCACCTTGAGGTTGAGGCACATTTGTAGTTTGTAATGTTTCTAGGTAAGTTAGAATTTAGTGTAAAGCACTGTGGCTAAATCATGGATGTAATATGAGACCAGCATACAGTGCCACCACTTAGGCTTAATTCCCTTTTTGTTCCCAGTGGCCCCTCACATTAGTAAAAAAAATCCCTCTTAAGGCCAAAATGCATTTTCCTCAGAAACCACTATCCTTAAAGAGACGTCTGTAAATCTGTCAACAGGGTACCTCCATTAATAAACATGATCAATTATTTTTCTTTGTATTGTATGGTTTTAAGCCAAGGCAGACAGTGTAAGATATACCCTGTACCCTATACATATACCTATGAATTAAATAAAGAAGTTAGAAACATTTTTGGTGTATGTGCCAACATGGCAGTTCTTATTGGACTGAATAAGTGTCAGTCTTGTTTTACCGATTAATCATTTAAATAATTTATCAAGCAAAAGATGCCAAAAATCTGCTCCATCCATCTTCTCAAATATGATTATTTTCTGCTTTTCTCTGATTTGTATCAATGTAAATGTAATATTTGGGGGTATTGTTTTTTTGGCTATTTGTCAGACAAGACAAAAAATTTGAAGACTAAAATTGCGCTCAGAGAAACTGTTACGAGCCTTTTCCACATTTTCTTGTGGTTTATAAAATTTCACTTTATTTTAACACCATCTTTCTCATAAAACTGAATACAAATTGGACATTTCATATAAATCAAACAATTCATAGTTAAGTAATATTTACTCTCAGTTTATGCAAATGAATGTGTGTTGTGCCGCAAACAACTGCACAGTCTTTGACTAAGATGAAGCCTTGTGTGCTTCCATGTAAGTGGCCTATTCTGTAACTAAATGACCACTCTGTACACGTACTCGCGTCTGACCCGCCCCTCTCGTGACGTTTGACAGCACAATTGATGTGCGGTCCTGCCTGTTGCCTAAGGCTGCCTGCACTGGCCTCCCACCACCTCCATTTGCGTGGATTGGAGTGCTTCATTATGCTCTGAAAATTGAAGTGTGGGTGCCATCGATCCAGCATCATCACTGCTGCCTGATGCGTATTGACAGGAGCAGTTGGTGGTATGTGTGTGACCCATATGAATGCCAACATTAATAGTAACTGCATGCTGAATTAATGCAGGACAAGGGCAAACACATAGAGGTGAACTCGGTTTAACCCTGAATGCTCATTCATGCCAAGAAGTGGGCTAATGCAAGTGCACAGAGATGTGAAATGTATGATTTCTTATTGCTGTGTAGGTGTGTAGTGAGCGCAAAATAAAAGCTTCAAAGAGGTTGCAAAGCGGAGGGAATAAGTTAGGCGTTTCCATAACACATTTACACTGTAAACCAATATTGCATGCATCTGGTGCCTGAGCTGAAATAAATCACAATGTCTCGCTTTATGGTGTTTCCTGTAGTGTCCTGCCATATCAGGGAGACATGACTGGCAGTGGAGGTCAGATTTCTCTCTCTGCATTGTTCTCAATGCACAGCTGTGGGCTTTGAAGTCGCACAGGTGTGTGCTCTGGATTACACTCGTGTTACAGAGTTAGAGCCTTAAAGTTGAGGTGTCTTTTTACATTTTGTTCCGGAGATGTTGGAAATTCTGACTAAAGTTCAACTGCAGCAGATCGAGGATGCCGTCAACACTGCACCGCTATTTTATGTTTCTAAAAATAGGTCTGACATCAGTTTCCAATGCTACAAGGCCTCATACCCATTAAAAGGCCATCTGGTGAATAGTTAAAGCTGCTATGACAAATATTTTTATATTATGAATGGATCAAAGGATATATATGTATGTGATGGGGTCACTCATGAAAACCCATAGATGATCATCCCTCAGCTTTATAGAGTGCCTTTTGTTTTTGTGATTGTTTTTCTTTTCACGGCTCACAACTTTACCGTTTTGGTGAAGACTCACAGCATCTATTTCAGTGCCAAACCTTTATTTAATTATTTATTTAAATTAGCAAAACAACATCAGGTGGCCACAGATATGACTTCAAATGAAAGCCTTAAAAGTACAAGTAGTTACTAAGTAAGTAATTAAGTAATGAATAAATTGCTTTTTTGACAAATATTGACTCATATGTATTGACAGTAAGCTATAAGTTAAACTTAATCAAAGGTCTTGTAAAAATCACAGAAACTACTAATTGGCAAATAACAGTAAACGTGTTGCAAAATGTTCACCTTGAGTATATCTGCAAAGCTTTAAGTGACAATGTTTTTTACTTGTTTGTCTGTGGCATAATGAATTTATTAAGTTATGTTTAGGCAACCACTTGGTTAAAGTGAAGAAAAGATTGTGGTCTTGGTTAAATACTAAAAAACTGAAGCAGATTTGACTCTGGCACTAGACTTGGTGTTCTTTGTGTTGTACATCCATTATCCGTCCGACAGACTCCCCATGACTTCTGTGCAGCAGTTAAGTTTCAGTTTTGTAGTATATAAACACAGGCTTGAGTCTTTCTACTAAAATCTGCAAAGAACTGATGCCTTTATTGGCTGTCATCAATTTTTCACATTCATTTTTTTACATTTGCCAGCTACATTGTGAGCCAGCTTTCATGAAAACTATTTAGTTAATGGGGCAGAAACAAGAATGCACAGACATCTGTTGCAGAGTGTGAGCAATGAAAAGTTCAACACCTTGTTCAGTTTTTCTGCTCACATGAGGAGAATTGATGCACGTCCAGAGAGTTGTATATATTCATATACTGCAGAAGCTGCTGAGGCTTACAGATTGTAAGCCTGTGCACGATGCTGCAGCTGCATCACTGTGAGTAACATCAGACGTGTTTGTCGCAAAACAGTCCAACACACAACACAAAATGGAGAAAGATGTTGCGCACTGTGATACATCCAGTGTCAGGTGTGAGGTCACGTGTCCTGCCTCCGTTGTGAATCTTTATAATAACACAGTGCATTCTGGATGACAACAGTGTGGTTTATGAGTCATAATTATGCACACTGAGGCGTCACATTGCACCGCGCTGAAGGTGATCTACTCAGACGCGCATGTGTGTGTGTATGTGCGCGTGCCTGTGTGTGTTTAAGAGAGAGAGAGAGAGGTAATCAAATCTTTGTGAATGAGAGGGAAATCACTCCCTCCTCCTTTTCCCCACTCTGTCTCCCTTCCCCCTCTGTATTTCCTCCGCCAGCTCCCATTGGTGTGCGCCGTAATTAAAATGATCGGCTCATGCGAGTCAGTGTGCATGCTGTGCGTTGTTTGCAGCTGAAATTCAATCCCCAGGCCTGAGAGGATGAGCCATAGTGAGTTAACCGAGAAGACAGGGGATGTCAGAGATCTTTAACCTCCTCTGTGTCACACCTCTCGCGCTCATTTAATACCTTTTCTTTCTCCACTCTACCTTGTGTAGCGTGACTGCTTGCAGGTGGATTGTGGGGGTTTGTGGGGATGAAGGGGAAGGGAAGTCAAATTGGATTATGCAGAACAACATGTGACTGGATAGCGAGAAAAACATACAGTGTAATCTGCATTTATCTGGACGGTGACACAATTTCTTGTTGCTTTGACTCCAGCACATTAGATTAGAAATGACACAGTGGCAATGAGGTCACAGTGCTTGCTTTAAAGTGAAGGTTTTCCCATCTATATTGGGTGAACTTTGTGCAAACTGGAGCCCCTTTTGTCCCCCAGTTGTCCCCCTATTTTGGCAGCCAGTTTTACAATTGGCTGCTCAGGTGTGTCTCAGGCAGGTGTATTTCAGAGAATGTGCTGAAATCAACTGGTTTTGTTGCACTGCTTAGTGGCAAGGAGCAAGGAGAAAACACCTTTATCACATAAAAAACACCCTGATATGATGGTTATAGTTTGCGTTAAAAAGTATATTAGTAAATGTCACTCTTGGTGGAGGTGATGTTTGGGCTTGTTCGTCTGCAGCAGCATGGATGCCAATTAAAGCTCCAGTTGGTAAGATCAGGAGAATCTCCTAATTAGGAGAATCTCTTAATCCTAACGATTGAAAGTGCTCTGTGTTTCCACGTCCCTGCTTCCTCTCTGCAGTTTGCACCAGCTCACCTCTAAAGACCCTGCAGCATCGCCCAGTCTAATTCTCTCTTTTTAATTTGCTTTTCTTCATTGCTTCTCTTCTGTTTCTGTCTTTTGTGTAAACTGTTGTTTTCTTATTGCTTGCTCGTTCAGTCAAGAAATATGACAAAAAGTTACCTATTTGTACTTTAATCAGACCCAGACAAATGTGACTCTTAGTTTAGTTTTTATTCCTCGAAGACACATTTTTTGCTTATCAACTGTATACATTTAATTCTGCATGTGTGTGTACTATGCGCGTGCTTGTGGGTGGATATTGTGCACCGACAACTTGAGTCTGTTGACATAATTCATGCAAAGTGTGTGGTTGTCCGCTCAGTGACAGCACCGTCATCGTAGTGAGTCAGAGTGGAGCGGGAGAAAGTTGAATACACTGTCACTGTACAACGGACACTTTCCTTCTCATGCTCTTTGTTTTATGCTCTTTCACAAAGCTCTAAATGTAAATTAACAACCCATGATTTTGGCAGTATCAAAATCTGGATAAAGGAAATAACTGGAAATGTTACTGCGGTGTGGCGGCTGTATGTGGCTTGTATTTTTCTCAACCAACGTGACGTGACGTAACTATATCTGTGCCTTTTGGTGTATACAACAAAGTGCAACACTGTGAATGCCTCTCAAATATCTTTAAATGACTGTACTATAAATACACCAATTAGTAAAAACCTGACAAAGGTGACTATGTGGTATTAATGGTGAATCAGATCATTTATCAGCTTCCAGTAAATCATGTGTTTGAGTCGGACCTCCTAATAGAGCTGAAACTCTAAACCCTCTCATCCTTTAGCTACATGTGCACACACAGTTCCCAAATCTGATGTCACTCTTCCCCACAGTTTCTCATCAGTGGCAGTATAATTTTTCTCGCCATTTTTGCTTTGTGCAAATCACCAATTTTCACCCCAACACACACACACACACACACTCACACACACACACACTTACACACACATTACTCAATCATGCTGTGAGTCAGACAGAAGGGCAAGGGCATCCCTCCTGCTGTGTATGCTAATAGCCACGTTGTTACAGTAGCGCTTGCCTGGTCTCTCTCTCTCTTTAATCACACGCAGACACACACACAGAGTCAGATATACAGACACACACAGTCGAACCGGAGGTGTGTAGCTCAGAGGATTAGAATACAATCTGCTGCCGGGGTCTAACCTGATGGGTGGGGGATGGGTGTATACTGCAAGTGGAGGCAGGATGTCCTTTCACCCTTCCTGTTCTGCCTCTCCTCTTTTCTTTCTCCATCTTTTTTTCTCTCTTGCCCTCCCCCTGACTCTGCCCCCACTGTCTCCATGCAGTTTATCTCCATCCCCACCCAGGCATTTGACTTTCTCTACCTGTGTCCATCTGTCTACTCATCTACCCTATTCCCTCGCTCCACCTTTTTTTTTAATACTCCAAGCCCCCGCCTTCATCCGTTTGTTGTAAAATCATTCCTACTCTCTTCCCCATCTGTGCCCTGTCATCTGTCAGTCTGCTGCATTTTTCTTGTTTTTTTTTTGTTTTTTTTCCATCTTCATACTCAGTTCCTCCTGTGTTTTCTCCTCATGATGGCAGGTTCTCCGCTGCTCAGATAACAAACACATTGTGGTGGAGGACGGAGTTTGTATCCATTGTGACAACTAGAATGCAACGGTAAACAAGTCTTTCACTTCTTGAAAAAAAAAGAAAGAGAGGTTGGATGACTTGTTGCCGTAAGCAGTCTTTCGCTGCCTTTGCACAGAAACCATTTGTGCATTTGCTTTAAGATCGGTGTGCTGCTTCAGTCTGTTTCAAAGTTAGTGTCCTCCGTCAGTGAATTGTAGTGAGAGTTTAAGAGAAAAGCATGCTGCCCATGGCGTGCTAAAGTTTAATTCAGAAAGAGTGTTGTTTATTGATTTAACTGCCGTGTGTGCAAACTGTGTGGACACACGCTGATTTCTGTGGAGGTTCATGTAGCTTATAAACCAAGCTGAAACGCACACATGGCAAACAACATCCCTCCTAACAGATAATCCAGTCTCATATTCAGCTTTTGGGAGGTTTTTTTTTCTTTTATGAAACAAGAAAAAATGCTGTCTGTCAGATGAAAAAAAATTCCATTTGTTTCAAGGATATTCCAGTAATGATTACTGATCTGATGTACAAGACAGACAAAGACTCTCAAGAGGGGACTAAATGGCTTAATGCCAGGATCAGACTATAACCCAGCCCAATCCAATAATGGCCCAAACCTGACAGATGTCTTGGGTAGGGAATGGCAATTAGTAATAATTGCTTGTGTTATAGTGGAAGACAGCTGATTGAGTATTTGAGACACCACGTGATGTTTCAAGACTATTATGTTATATTCTTTGCCTATAACAATTTGTTCTGAGACATTGACACCATGGTCAAAGGTTGATGCCCTCAATAGTCCTGAACACAACAAAATAAGACAGTACAGGCAGAGCACAAGGTCACTGTAGATACAGACACATCCACACACTTCTAGTGGTGGCAGTGTCTGTAAGTAATGATTCAGAGGGATTATTTTTATATCTGTTTATACTTTTTTTTTAAGAAAATCCTACTTGCTATGCCTTGAAGCTATAGCAAGAGACATATTATGTTTTCCTTTAAAAAAATATGTTAAATTCTGCAGAAAAAAATGTTTATTGTTCAATTTATATATTTAAATGGAAACTCTAACTAACCCCACACAAGGGACTAAAAGTCAGCATGGCTCAGTTTGATGATTCATTTTTTAATCCGTCTCCTGCAATCCTCCCAACTTAGTGGAGGTGCAGCTCTGAATCACTGGAGTATCCCTTTAAATCTGTGCTTTAATTGGCCTTGGAGCTGTAATGATGCCAGATTTCTATGAGAAGGCTCTGTGATGCAACTCACTGCAAGCAGACATTTGCATCCTACTTGAAGTAAAATCTGTTTTTTTTTCAGGGTCTGGCAAACATGAACTAAAATCTCGTGGATATAAAAAGGACAAGGATGAAATTTTATCATCAGGGAAATTTGTGGCCAAACACCTTTCAACAGAGCTAAATTGTTGTCAAATAGCGATGTCCGCTGCCGTCCACACTGATTACAGAGCAAACCATGTCATCCAATAGCTCTATAGCCTGTCCAATCAATGAAATTGCTTGCTGGCAAAACACAGCAGGGCAGATGTGAGCCGGGTGAGCTGTACTAGAAAGAGAGACCATTCCTGGGATGTCAGAGGATGTATGGTAAATACGGGAGGGATTGGCTGCTGGCACATTGCTGTGATGTGGAGCCTACCCACAAGATTAATGGCCACACACCACTTACTGTATATTTTATAATCTATAATCCATGCATCTGGACGCACAGAGCAAGGGAATAGTCAAGGGTGAAATGTTGGCATTGCACACTCAAAACTGGTAGCTTTTTGTTTATTTTATTGATGCAGACATTGACCCTTATTCCACTGATGCATTATTTAATTGAATTAATTACATAGCTTGCGCACATGTGAATGGATCTCCGCATATTTTCATATGCTTGTGCACAGTCAGTGGAGCCACCAAATTCCAACACCTGTGTCCCTCTCTGTTGAATGAACATCCGGTAAACGCTGTGTGTGTGTGTGAGAGTGTGTACTCTTGTGCTGATGTGAGCTCCACCCAAGCTCCGCATGCCACCTCAAATCATTTGCGAGAAAAAGCTGGGAGCCATCAGATGAATTAAAATCTGTTGCTCCTCCTCCTCGCTTCTCTTCCTCTCTCCTCCCTCCCCCTACGCGGACTTACGCATCCTCGCCTCGGCCAATCCAGCAGCCGGTACAGGAGAGCGAGGGAGGGTGGTGGTGGAGGGTGAGATGAGGAAGAAGAGGGAGGGGGAAGGAGAGGAAGGAGGGGCAGGACCAGCAGCCTCCGGGGCTGGCGGCCCATCGCTCTTGTCACAGCTGGGAAGGGAGGATGGGAGGGGTGGAGGGAGGGGGTGGGGGGGTCTGGGTTGTTGTAGAGGGAGGAGGTAATCCAATGAGACACAGAGAGGAGAGGCAGTGCGAGGGCAACGCCTCACAGCACCAGGGATCTCTCTCTATCTCCATCTCTCTCTCTATCTCTCTCTCTCCCCCTTTCTCTGTCTCTGAAGCGTAAAAAGCAAAGGACTCTCATCTCCCATTCAGTCTCTTCTGTGTATGGCTGAGGGCTGCTCTCATATTTTTACACCTCTTTTTCCCCCCCACTGTTAAAAATTCTCCTTCATTTTCCCCCCCTAATTTGGCTCCTCTACCACCTAAAGAATGAATTGATGACCACAAACCAGGACTACTTTTGTTTCTCCCGTGTCTTTAGGAGGCGGCATCTTTTACAGGAGTCATCTTTGTTCTTGTGCTCACAGCTGCTGACTGTACGCTGGCTGCTTGTGGGGAAATAGGTTAGTGTGCCTGTTCGGTGCCGGGCAGCAGAGGTGATTGAATGTTCTGTGTGCGGCGGAGGAGAGGAGGAAGGGGATGCCTTCCTGGCGGTAGCACTCTTTAGCCCCTGCGACCAAACGGGCAGAAGGTGACTTGGGATGCTGGTGCTGAACTCCGACGACCTGTAGCGAAAGTGTTGGCGAGCAAAAATTCTGGACAGACAAAGGAGGAAGCGACTGAGGCAACAAATACAGACATTCTCTCCAGTTCTGTGCTCGGGGGCCGACCTTAGCGTCTGCTTTGTGTGGACACCATGGACATCAACCTTCAGTCGCACCGATTTTACTTCCCCCAGATCTACTGTGCCGAACCGGGGGCGCAGCCACAGCTCACTGAGTTCAAAGTCAGGTAGGCTTCCAAGGGTGGGAAAGGTGTTTACGATGGATCCATCAATAAATGGTTCCTCAATGGTGGAGACACCCAGCTTTAATGTCTCTCTTTGCTTTTGCCTGTATCAGGTGTCTTTAGATCCACCAATCTACTAATGTAGCAAGAGCATCATGATTGTCTTTTCCAACAGATCCTCAGCTGCTGCTGCATATGAAGCGTTTCTGTGTATGATGACTGCCGCTGTGAGTGGCTGGTTGCCCTTGCAGGGGGATGGGGCTGCATGCTAATGCGTTAGCTAGCTGTGCAGAAAAGTGTTAGGCTCCTGGGAGAAGCAGAAGGCATTGACGGCCTATGGAGGAGCTTGCCAAGTTTGGACAGAGGGGTGACAGTGCCTCAGTTGTGTTATATTTGCCATCCAGAGCCCTGTGGCCGCTTGAGCCCTCTTGCCGTCTGCCTCTGTGGCTCTTTTGTTCTCTGTGTTTACGCCTCTCGCTTTCTTTTTCCGCCACTCTTCCTCTCCAATCAGCAGCGAAAGTGCTCAGCTTGTTGCATCCACAGCCGACGCCTGCCGTCATGGTCGCGGAGCGCTGGAAGACGCATGCTCAGCAGTGCAACAGCTTCCCTGCTCTTTGTCTTGTTGAGATGTGATTGTGCCAGATGGAGCTGTTGCATTCAGGCATGCAGGACCCGATGCCGTGTGACATCCACATGAGAAAATATTTGTCTTTTCACTCCAGTGAAGCTGACATTCACACTTGTTTCAGCGTATTTTTAGCCATCTGTCCTTGTATCCATCACCATCCATCCTTACATTAATGTTTAGACGTCCTTGTAATCCTGTGGGCGATACGCTGGACGATTTCTCCTCTAACAGCTCTGATTAGTGCAGCTTTAAGGGACTCAGCCAGAGTTTTGCCCAACTAAGCAGCTTTCAGTTTGGCCAGTGCTCCGGACTGGTGCAGCTTTATGGGGCTACAGCGTGTCAATATCACGGCCTGGCCGAGCTCCTCGGTGGCTCTGCGGGAGGCAGAGGGCGTTCACAGCTGGGCGGCACCACCAGGAGAAAGAGAGGGACAGAAAGTGAGAGTATGTGCACTACTGTTGGTACTCACTTGATTTAAGAGATACCTGTAAAATCATCAAATCTTTTACTCAAATGTGTTGTCATAAATGCCATATCTGCTGTTTTTAACCCAGGTTAATATTTAATTTAATGGCCAGAAGGGTTATTTGACAGTGTTTTAGGCCTTATAAACAATTAAACAGGTTCGATCCTCTGCACCTCAGTGACCTTCTGTGAAATGTCCATATCAGCAAACATTAGGAAATGTATCAGCAAATATCAGCGTTTGATGTTTCTGTGTAGACAGAAGCCTGAGAGTGAGTGAAAAAAAAAAAAACAGTCTCGCACATTTCCGGCTGTGGCTCACACCTCTCTTCTTCACTGCAAGAGGGAAACGTAAGGGAGGCACACAGACACACACACAACATGCACACAAACCCGCTGTGCATTTTCAGAGATTAAAGAGGTTTAAAGTGCGATATGTTTTCATGAAAACAAATCCAGGCCCTTAAGCAATATTAATATTTCACAAATCAATGAATACTCACTTACAAAACCAGAGAGGGGTTTTTATTTAAAATGAATAACACTGGTTCTGTTTCTGTGCAGATTAATCACTTGTCATATTTTTCCTTGCTCCTGAAGTTAGTTTAGCACGCTGTAAATGGGAAATCGACACTGCTGCACAGCCACGTCAATCACCATATCTACGGCGAGGTGAGCTCATTAGATGGGAAATAAAAAAAATTAGAAATCAAGAGAGATGGAGAGGCAAAGAAAGAGAGAGAGAAAGAGAGTGAGAGAGAAGGAGAGAGAACGAGATGAGAGAGACCAGGAGGGAGAGCGAGGGGGGATGGTGAGAAAAGCGATGCTAAGCAAAAGGGAAGCAAGAGTAGAGTAGCAAATGTGAGAGGGAAACAGTCAGGGCAGATGGGGGTGGAATGAGAGGAGAAAGGAGTGGTTGTAGAGGAAGAAAATGAAAATGTGTGCGCTCTTGTTTCTAACACTAACCCCCAACGCCTCGGAAAAGCCTTTGCGAGGGATGCTGGGATACTAGCTCCAGCCTGGGTTCCATGGTGACGGGAGGAGACGTAGCACACACAGTATAGCCAGATAACCATGACAACCAGTGCTGGCCGATCCATGGGAGCACACAGACATGTACAGCACATGTATGAAGAGAAATGCACACACACACACAAACACACAGAGCGACCTTCTGCCTCACTTCCTCTCTTCAAGCTCCAAGCAGAAACACAGCCTTCATGTTAATGTGTCAGACTGTGTTTATGTTATCTTTATCCTGAAGATCCAGTGCATCAATATTAATTCAGTAAAATTTCTAAAGCTTTTTAGACTTGTAGTTTTTGCTGCTTTCAATCGAGCAGAGCAGCTGTTTTTCTTGGCCTCATTTTCATTTCACTTAGACTTTCATTGAAATTCCTAAAGTGTTTTAAATATTCTTTCTGTGTCAAACAGAATAAGGAGAAAAATGTTCTACCAAAATATATCTCTTCATGTTTAAAGCTCATTTTAATCACTGCTAAGTTTGATATAAATTTGTCCTACTGTACTGGAATTTCATTACACATTAACAATTAACTACTGTTTAATAGTAAAAAACTTTCATTTTACATAAAGTATTGCACCAAGGGGGTAAAGATGGTTGTTCATGTTGTCAACTGACACTGTCTTCACGAGAATACACAAGAGGATTGGTCATAAGTTCAAATACCTAACAGGACCTATGCACCATTTAGTGTCTGGCAACGACTACTTGAGGCTATGTGAATTATGAGTTTGGTGTCTTGGAAGCAAACAGAAATAGTTTTATAGTTTGGCGGTCAGCGTTGATTTCATTCAACCATTTCTTTCTTTGAAAATAACCACAAAGCAAGTCGTGCAAGTTTTTTGAACCAGTCGCTTCCTCATTTTTGCCAAGTCCTTTTTTTATAACCATACCTTAACAATAGCAGTGGCAGGTCAGAAAACTATAGTGAATATTTGGAAATTTTAAGAATTTGGAAGATATTGATGGACAATGCTGTGCTGGCAACAGCGGATTCAGATCAGAAAACATTTATGCGGTTTGATTTTGAAGGTGAGATGACGAAATGACCCACAGTTTTTTAGTCATTTTTAGTTATTTGGAGGGCTTGTGTCAGCCAGAGGGGTGAATCCTCAAAGGGCGTCCCATGAGCGTCTGTCCGCTCCACTTCAAATATGCATCTAGTCTGTTTTTGACGAAAGCCGTGTCAGACCTTGCAGAACAGATGAGCCAGGCAGAAAGTCAGGCCTAGGGTTGGCATTGAGCATCTGGTCAATTTCTTAAATAAAACACCTTGTGCAGACTCTTGATTGTATATCACAGTACTGCATCAACATTATGACATAACAGGTTGCACCAGGCCAGAAGAAGTGAAAAGAAAAAAAAAGAAATCAAGGCATTAGCATCGAGAGGGTTGTTTTTTTTCTAAAGTCTTTGGATTTGCTTTCCCCCCACTCCTGTTAAAAATAGGATTTGCGTTGTACTAGCCGATTCTCCCCCTCAGCTCTTTCACTTCTTATTCACCTTGAAAGCCTTTGACTTAAATCCAAGAACTGCTCTACTGTACGTTATTGCTTAAGGATTAAGTATCGCCATGATGGAAGGGCTTTCTTGTTTTCCAGGATTCCCAGAGGAGACCTAATGTCTGTATTATTCCCTCAGTGCGCCGTGGCCTGACAGATCAGAGACGGGGCCCACCACACATGCACGTGGAAACATAAAGAAGCACTGCTGGAAATTTGTAAGATATTCTGGGTCATTGAATCCACTGACTGATGATTTGTGGCACAAATAGGAACCGCATGAAGCCACATGTCCGCTGCGGCTGTGTACGTTTTCAGAAGAGGACGAGTCAGACCAATTGCAGATGCCTGTGTCTGTGTGTAATGCGGACTATCAGGTCCTGCTCCACTCTGCAACGGAGGGCACTTAACCTAATGGCCTTCAGCAAACGCTCAACTGTAAAATGGATCACATGTAAACATGTCTTCGCTGTGTGTGTGTGTTTGTGCAAATGTGTGTGCACGAGGCTTGTAAGTAGCAGCAGTTAAATGGCATCACAAGGAGAGAGAGAGAGAGAGAGAGCACAGCTTCAGGGCATCTCCACAGCTTCCTTTCCCCCTTCCCTCCCTTTGCTCTCTCCTTCCTAACTCTTTTTTTTCCAGGGCTACGAAAGCGTTTCTTTTAGACAGTGTTAATGCTCCGGCTCGGCTCTCACCTACAGCCCTCTCTCTGCTGGGAAATTTCCCCCCCTCCGCCAAATGGAGATGCATGCATTTTTTAAAGCCTCCCCCGCTCTTCGCCGCGCTCCCTATCTTCCGTATCTCTCTGCCTCCTCGATTTATCTTTCTGTCTTAATTCCTCTTCTCCGCTCTTCCCTTTATCTCCCTTGTTTGCCCCCCTTCGCTCCGTCCCCTCTCCGCTCTCTCTCCCTCTCAGCGTGGGGTCTCTGCCCAACCATTTGATTCATCAGCTCATGCAATGACTGACCTCCCTACATGCATGCGCACTCTAACCAGTGGAAGTGCATGAAGTTTGATTCCTCTTACATGTTTACAGTAGATCATAGCTTCAGACGGAGGTAGACGGGGACCGCCTGAGGCCGTAGACTCTGTATTAAACATTCCAGCAAACGCTCATTAGCCGAGATCAAGATTCCCACGAACAACAAACTAGACAGGAATGTCTGGCTCCTTGTGGACCTGAAGCCTTTAATGCGGCACATGAAACAGAAATAAAATGTATGTTGACAGAATAGTTTGACATTTTGGGAAATACACTTATTCACTGTCGTCTTACTGAGAGTTAGACAAGGAGATCGCTCTCGTTTATGTCGGAGAAAACGTCCCCAAGTGTCAGATTATTCACAAAATGTCGAACCCTGCCTCTCAAGTGATCGTCTTGCACCTGCAGGAGTCAAATCTTCGTGCTCCTCATCAAATGCCAGCTGTGTGTCGGGTTGCATTGAGTTCACGGCAGATTAACGTGTTTGTTTGGGGCCGCAGTCAACTCATCATGGATCTATTGACCATGTGTTGTCTCTGCCGATGCGTCTGTTATGTCAGAGGATTTGACTGTCTTTGCAGAGACATAAAGGACCATCCGAAGTCTAAATCCTCCACGGCCGAGTCTCTCAGTTATTTTCCACTCTCTTCTGTCTCTCTGATATAAGCCAAGCGGGGTCAGACACAGACTGTCCTCTCTTTAATTTCAATTGTTCCGCCTGGCGTCTTCTCTCCGTGATGGCTTTTTTTTTACGTCAGGAGGGAGCAAGACGATGTGAGGACAAGAGTTAAGGCCGTCCAAATCGAGCTTGCCGGCTCTCTGCTGAACCTCGCGTTCCAGCCATTTTGCTGACGTGACAGCGCTCCTTTACAAGTTTTTAAGTTCTGCAGATGTGGCTGTAAGACCACAGCCAGAAATTAAAACATCCCCCTTCAAACCACTAACACGCCACTTAAACTCTATGTGAATCTTAAAGCAACATTTCCCCGTCCATCACACGTCATAATACGTGAGGTTATTGCCCAAACATTAAAAGTGGAGAGTACCTGATCTCACACTGAACCTGATTCTGCCCTCCCTTAAGAGATTTCCCCACCGCTACGCTGCTTTTTCAGAGTCTCAGCATTAGCGCTCGGGGTTGAGGAAACTCTTAAATGCTTTATGCGGTCATGCGGAGCAGCAGTAAAAGAAACCTCGTCCTTGTACTCTCTTCGCAAGCTCTCAGCTCAAATTAAACCATCGATTCAGACCTGTTTTTATGGCACCACGACGCGGCTTCACTCCCTCTGACCTGCGTGGACTGTCAGAGACGTTTGAGGCTTTTCTTAAGTGATTTGGAAAGAAAACCCTCAACGCAAGGCAGCATGCACAGTAGACGCAGAAAACAGTTATAAATATGCTTTATGATCTGTGGAGTCTGTGGTGAGAGACTCCAGCTGCAACAGCGGCCAGAGCTCGTACAGTGTTTCATAGCAATGCATACACAGATACCCAAACACTCATATGGATGCATACACCCGTGCTAATGTATACTCGCGGCTGTGTGAGATTTATTTGACGATGACAGGATGACACGGGACATTGTGTAGTATAGCTGCAAAGACAGTGGGGCCTGTAATTAAACAGCTGACTGTCTGAAGGCTTATGTTGCTGTTTTTGTTTTTTTTTTTCTTATCTATATCTCACTGCTCATTCATCTTTTCTTCACAGCCATATTTTCTAGGCCAAGTGAATATTCCACTCCACTTGTCATGCCAACAGATTAGCGTGCTCTTGCGTAGTCTCAGCAGTCAGCAGTCGAGTCTATGAGTGTGTGTGTGTGTGTGTGTGTGTGTGAGTGTTTTGTGTGTGCATGCGACGTCCAGTTTGTGTGTGTGTGAGTGTGTGTGTGCGTCTCCTCTGCAGGGTCTCCAGGCTCTGGCATGCATTCAGATACACACAGGATGACTATACTCCAAGTGCATGCACACACACACACACACACACACTCAGACACACATGATGTTTGATTAGCATGCCTTTGACTAACTCTAGTAGCAGACTCCACATCACACAGAAATGTATGGCATAAATAATAAACAAATACAATTAATACTGTATGCACTGCATTGCACTGACTACACTACTCTGAATAATCTTTCTTTTTAGGGATTTCTTCCCATGAGCTGAATACCATTATTGGTTCGTTAACAGAATAACAGTACCAATCAGTACCAGTGTGTATACGTTTTGAGAAATTTGCAGCATTAGTGTGCTAAATTAGCGATTAGTAGTTCCCATTTTTATCTTATATGGGTAAAATAACGTTTGACTTGAATTGTCTTTGTACAGTAATACCACTGTGAAACTAGCCTGTTCAGATCAGACACTTTACTGGGCCCCTCAGTATTGCTGGTATAGTTTTCTCGAGAGACGCTCATCCAAATAACTTCACACTCGACACTGCATTTCCCTTGATCCTCAGCAACACCTTTGCTAATGGATGAAATATTGTTGTGATAATTGGAGGACAGAGAGACAGACAGACAGAGACTCCTTGCATTTATAGTTAGATGCATTTTCCCACCTTCTCTGTCTGTCTTGTGGTGATGGAAAGGCCAAGAAGTACTTGTAAGATGCTCAGAGATTTCAGTATTAGTCTCTTCTCAGTAGTCTCAGTCTTCTTCACACTCTTTGTTGCTGAAAAACAAAACACAAACATAATTAGAAGGATTATGTGCATTAGAATAACCGCTGCTTGAATGTCAGCGCTTTCCAACTAATATTTTAAATGGATGTCAAATGTCATACATTTGAACAAGTGTACAGCCATGATTACAGCTCTGTTAGACTGTACGCCCAGTATAGTCAGTGGTGTTTTGAGGTAAATATTGATGTCAGCCTGCTAATATGCTCACAATGAGTATGGTAAGATGCTCATATTTAGCAGGTACAATGTTTATGTCAGTATCCTTCAGGTACCTTGAGATATTTTGCCTGTAACGGGTCGACATATTTCCATTCACACTTTTAGTGTGAAAATAAATATAATGCAAAATAAATGCACCCTTAAATATGCAAAAACACTGGCATGTTCTTTTAGGTTGCTATTTTCTGGTTACACTATGCTGACAGGAAATGTCCCTGTAATTGTGTCAGTGGTCTAAAACAGTGCAGAGTTTGCTAGATGGGCTTACACAATAGCCTGCAAAAAATTGGGCCAGAGTCCGCAGAGATGAAGTTTAAATAACGCTGTTCTATTTTGGTACTAATACGCAATGTCATATCCAACAATAATAATTATTACTGAGTCACACTACAGCTTCCCTATGAACCACTGCTTAGTAGTCAGTGGGAGACTAATGACCATCCTCTCTGTCAGGTCATAAGACGGCCCGTCTTTAATTATAACATTTACACAAGCACACAGTGAGTGAGTATGATTTCCACACATATAAAATGCGTAACCTAATTCAGCCGAGGCCAGTTATTTTTAGACTTTTCCTTTACAAGTTGAGCAGTTTGGTTTGTTTTATAACTGTTTATATTAGAGCCGGCAGGCTGTTTGACAGTCTGCGCCCATTTTTCTCTCTTCTGAGTCTTCTGTCTCTTTTTACTCTCCTGCTTCACTTTTTTCCAACCACCCCCCCCCCCACCTCCTCGTCTTTCTCCTTCCCAACCAAAACCTCAAATACGCAAGCAAGCAAGCTGCTTATGTAACTGGCCTGCAAACCAGCCTGACAGTTTACTTTCTTCTCGAACCATTTTTCACAGATAAAGGCATAAACATGCTTCCACGCATAACCATGCAGTGATTTATACCACAGGACAGAAGCACGTCTGCTTGCACACTGTAAATAAAAGGGGGTAGTCTTTGGACAACATAAAGAGTCAAACCTTCATTTTATTTACAGATACTGTTGGAGACGGATGGGCTGTATATTGTTATCAGAGGGTGTTTTTTTTTTTGCAATGAATTTGTATTTCTAATGTTTTAATATATATCATTACATATATCATCACTTAAACAAAGATTGACGTAGATATTTTAATGATTTTTTTTTCCAAACAAACAAACTCGCATTTTCCCAACCACAATACAACAAAATCTGCAACAGCCACAAATCACCTACAGTAGTTATATGCATGTATGAATTTTGGACTTTATTAGTCATTTGTGAATTGTTAGAATGAATTACTTTTAGTGTATAGCCTTTTTATTTACGACTGTGATGATTTTGACACTATTTCTATGTTAAGTTTAAACCAGAGTAATTCAAAGATGTAACATCTGAAATCCACAAATTGATAAGATTACATGCTACATTACAGGTAGTGCATGTGCATCATCCATCTTTACAGTCTGTGCTCAAAATCAACAGTAGGACATGGTGTCAGATTATTTTGATAACATCTTAGTTCTGACAGTATGTTAGTTAATATCGATGTAGAAAAAAAAACAATTGCCGATCATCCCTTTAATCGTTGATATGCAATCTGATCACCAATTGACATAAGCCTCCAGGACAAACCACTAGATGCCACTGGTCCTTTAACATTTTTGGAAATAGCATTCTTTATACTGTATTCCTTTAAAAGTGCTGATTCTTGTCTTCTTCTTGTCTAGCAAGTTTTTTTTTTTACAGAGAAAACATGGCTGACATCTAACACAGCACAACACAACTTTAGTTTCACTGAAGCTGCAGCAGCAACGGGGATGAACTCTCTCTGTCAGTGGTCGTGCATCTTCCCTGAAGTAATGGCTGACAGTAAACGAGTGTTTATTTAGAGACTCAGATGGGGCACAGAAATTAATGTCATTTAACCAAAGTGGCTCCTCATTATGCCAAATGGCCCCTCCGGTTGGATTGCAGCATCGGTTTAGCGCCATTTATCCCATTTTCTATGAAAGCTGAGGTTTAGCTCAGTCTTATTGCTAATGTAGCTCAGCCCTGGCACGCTTATAAATGTTTAAGCTGTCAGCTGTTCTTCTCTCTGCTTTATGCAGCTTTGATGTTTCATGCAGATGATGCTCGCACATGCAGAAATACGAACACACGCACTTGTACGCAGATACAAGAAACTTCATTGTGCACTCTTTTTGGCCTGTTTGCAGGCAGAGGATTCTCCACTATTTCTCTCTGTCTAGGGAAACAGAGAGCATTTAGTAAAGGAGTAAAACAAAAGAGACAAACAATTTGTGGTGACGATTGTTCTGCCAGCTAACTCTCGGGATTTGGCTGTTCCCTCTAAGCAGCTGGCTGCGGGACACACAAAGACACTTTATGTGATCCGCTCTCCTCCTCTTTCATTGCTACTAAGCCACACATCTTTACTACTCCAAGATAAACAGTGACAACGGATAGTGCATCAGCAACGCGGTGGACAAAAATAAAGATTTTTAAACCATTGGGCTAAATACTTTTACATCCTAAATTGATTTTCTGTCTTGTTATTCACCTGTGAGGAGTTTGTGTACCAACATCTCATGAATGTGGCAGGAGAGATGCGAATGAGCTCAGTCTGAGCCACCAGAGCAGCAGAGAGTGATATTACCAGGGAATGTTGGAGCTTGTAGTCTGGGGCCGCTGGTCCAGTCTCAAGGTCGCTGCTGCAGTGAGTAATAGTTGTATCGAGGCTAAGAAAACAGGAGTGTTTTGCAAATGAGAAGCAACAAATCTTGGAGGAGAATCCAATATTTGTTTTGCAAATTGCGCGTGTGCGCTCAGAGGCTTAGACACTATCTCTCACCCTAAAGATCACACAGAGACACACTTACTTTATTTCAAATAAGAACAGTGATTTTTCTCTGTTTGAGTGGCAAGCAAAATTATATTTGACAATCACCTGATCAATGCCTATGAGCCATTTCACTTCACATATTCTTGGTGACAAAGTGTCACAAGTAAGGAGAGTGTGGGTTTTAAGAAGTGCATCCACATAAAATGATCCAAATGATCTCATGTAATACCAATCCTGATTTCTTTACTCTGGCTTCCCTTCAATTTCATAACCCAGTTTAAGATTCCTGTGATGTTTAGAGCCTTGCATGTTCGGGCACCTGCCTACATTAAAGAGCTGATGCAGCTGGCATCCTCTTTTCTCTCAGTTTTTACTATTTATACAATGCATGATGACTTTTATGGTGGTATAATTATGTTATGTTTATATAACTATTTTTATTAAACTGAAAGATAGCTGTGTAGAGTTCAAATATATTTTTCTACAGCTACGGCTCTGTGGTGCTGATATTACTGATTTTCATGTGTTTGCCAGTGTTTCTGCTTCTCATGTTGATGGTGCGTCATCAGGAGGTTTACTATGTATTAACCTCTCGTTCTCGTTTCAGCAGCATCACTGGATAAGCTAATCCATCAAATCAGTTTATGACATTTTGATCTCCTAATGACTGCCCGTTGGCAGGTTTTCTTTCAGGGACAATATTGTCCCTTTGTTGGGTCGATTGTGGATTTCTCCCTGTGACCTGCAGAGACAGTTGGTTTGATGGAGGTCTTACAATATGTTGTGTTTAGGCTCTAGTTTGTAATTATTGACTGTTTGCACACTGTTATGACCGTAATATTTATTCTCTCTCTGTTAGGGGCTTTGTTTGATCAATAATTTAATGGTTTCATGGTCCTGAACATGAAACCATGAAACAGTGCAGCCATGAAGAAATGAGGTGAGAGATCACTTCATTAACAGTTAACAGTGCTTCGCCTGTGGATCGTGTAAGCTGTGTGCGTTGTAGCAGTTCTGTCAACATTGATAAATGTGAGGAGGCATCTTTAATCGATTTTTGGACACCTTGAGCTGAAAGTCCAATAATCACACTTAATGAATGAAAATCATTGTTTGAAACAGCATCGGCTCTTCAATAGCTCTTCGATTGCTTTCATACCTGGAGTTTTGCTTTGTCTAAACCTGAACAGACAAAGGAAAATTTTCACATTTGTGCACAGCAAAGAGTATCATCTACATTTACATTATCATCACAGATAAAGGAGAGAAAACAGCAGGTTTCTGTGGGTTCACAGACACCAGGTGTGTTGGCTTTGTGCATGTAGGTCCAACTGAAACGTAAAACATCATGACCTTTGCACTCCACTCTGTTGGCAAAAGATCAGATAAAATATATTTGGAGAAACAAAAATTTCACTTAAAAGGTTAAACTTATCTGCAGCTGATGTGTCACCCCTGTGCTTTGGTTAGCTTCACAGCCCTCACTGGCACAGAGTGGAGTACACATGAACAATGTAAATTTGTACTGCGAGCATATACGCAAATTTACATGCAGCGATGTGTGTGTCTGCATTTCTATTTCGGGAAGATCCTTCTTTGTTGTTGACGCACCGCTGCCTCGAGCGCGGAGGCCCCGGAAAGTGGAGCAGCACAATAGCTTTGATGCTGTGATGTCTGCAGGGTGGTGTACAAGCTGCAGCCTTCCTGCCGCGTGGACGGGGGGCACTGAGACGTATACAAGGCCCTCTGACAGCACAGATTAGCGTAACAGACAGACTACAACTGACACGCTCAAAAACACACACACTCTGACAGTAGAGCAGCACAAATGATCGTGAGAGAGCGGAGTGACAGTAACTCGTGTAACGTCACCTATGTAGTTACCAAAGGCTCATAGCTGACTGCTGATATTAAGTCCCTCACTAACTGGCTCGCCCTCTGGCTGGTGCTGATTCATAAAAACACACAGAAAAATGAATGAAAAGACAGTCTCAGTTTTAATGAAAATCCAAATATATAAATACTTCATTTATCCTAGTCGTAGTCATCGTAGTCTAGGGGGCAGAGCCTTCAGCTATCAGGCCCCTGTTCTCTGGAACCAGCTCCCAGTCTGGGTCCGAGAGGCAGACACAGTGTCAGTGTTTAAGAATAGACTTAAAACCTTCCTTTTTGATAAAGCTTATAGTTAGGGTGGGCACAGGCTCGCCCTTAGTTATGCTGCTATAGGTTTAGACTGCCGGGGGGCTCCCATGATGCATCGGGCACCTCTCTCCTCTTCCTCTGTCTCTGCTTCCTCTTTCTCTGCTTCCTCTTCCTCTGCTTCCTTTACTCATATTATGGTAGTAGTGCAAACTGGACTCACTTTTATAAACTGGTTAAAGTGGCTAAACTGGTTAAAGTAGTTAAATTGGTTAAACTGTTAAAGTGGTTAATGTTAATACTCTTATGTCCTGTAAAGTGCATGTTACTGCCGGAGCCCCGGTCCTCTTTGTTCTCTCCAGTCTTGCAGGTTCCTCACTGATTCTGGTTGTGGTCCATCTGTCTGAGGTTCACTGGCCTGGTGGGGACATGATCTGTGTCTGTGTTGTGGAGAGAAGGTCGAGTGGCCCAGAGCTCCATATGAGGACATCTAGAGATGCACCTGGACTCACAGACTCATTTCCATTACCTGTGATACCTTCAAACATGGACTAAACCAATGAACTCAGTATAGCTACAGTTTATTACGACCCATGTTTAATTCCATAATATGATTGATGATGTTCTCTGTACATGTGGCATCTATTGCACGTCTGTCCGTCCCAGGGAGAGGGATCCCTCATCTGTGGCTCTTCCTCAGGTTTCTTCTTTTTCCCATAAAGGGTTTTTTGAAGTTTTTCCTGACTCCGGTTCGAGGGTCTAAGGACAGAGGGTGTCACAACTGTACAGATTGTAAAGCCCTCCGAGGCAAACAATGTTTGTGATTTTGGGCTCTTAAATAAATAAATTTGATTTTTTGATTTGATCCTAGATGGAGAACCGAGTCACAGAACAGCGATAAATTATGTGGAAATTCCACCTTTACTCTATTACAAAATGCCATTACCAAGCAGTTATCGCGCTAAATTTAAATTCTACCTCCTTCTTTGGCAATTCATCAGCAGAAGAGAGGATCAGAGTGCTAATTATGTTTCATGCTTCAGGGGTTTTTATATGCATATATTTTCAACCATAATTTTCTCTCTCTTCTGCATGTGGATGTGTGTTCTTCTACCTGGATTTCCTCTGTGACTCAAAAGCGTGTTCCTCTCCTCTGACAGCTCCTGGCTGTGCTGTTCACCTTGGATCAGAGGGGGTGACGCCAGCGGAGTAAATATAGCGCAGGCAGACAGGAAGTTTGGCAACGGAAACGCAGAGGGGAACGAAGCACTTTGACGATTTGACGCCGCTGGTTAGAGTGAACCGACGGCGTGACCGGTCCAGGTGTGAGCAGACTGTTAAATGACCTCAGCGTTGATAAGTGGACTGGAAAATACTTGCGAAAAGCTTGCATCCGAACTGTGTAATGTAGACTTCAGGAAAGAGTGAAAAAGTTTTTGTTTTGTGTAAGAGAGAGGAGAAATGAGAAAAGCCAACAACAGTCTCGGAAGGAGTTTGGATGAACCAGGCATCCCATTAACCCTGCAATGACCTGACACACAAAGGAGAGCAATTTACTGTAATCAGGCTGCCGCATGTGTGCAGCGTACGTATTTCTATGTGTGTGCATGAACATAAGTTTGAAAAAGGGCAGGTGAAAAAGAGACAAAAAAAGGGGGGGGGGGGTGCAATGGAGCAATAATTATTCTTTTCAACCCTGCAAACATGCAGCAGTGCACATGAATAATTCATGTGTTTATCATTACAGGCCCTCATTAATCTGACCTCAGACAGACACACAGACCTATTAGTTTAAGAGGTTTTTGTGCTGAGAAGCCAATGAAAAACATACTAATGATGACAGTGTGATACCATTTTTTGTTAAAGTCATTTAAGGTACAAATCAGGCTGTAGGAGGCACTTTAAGATCCTTGTTCAAAGGCTTGGGCTGGCTTTCTGCTGCGTGTGTTTTTTGGGGTTCAGTAAGTGTGAGAGTGAAAAATCTGAAAATCCATCAGAGTCAGCAGTTAGAAAGCTGTAGTTTGCACAACACCTAGCATCCACTTCTCCTCAGTGTCTGTGCGCCACTGAATTGCCTACGGCGCAGTCATCTCCTACTGCACTGTCAAGGTTACGTTGTGATGCTTTAGGTCATTAAGGAATGACAGTATTATTAAATGATGGCCGGATTTAAATGTTTCACTGTTATGAGCATGAGAGGCTGCAGCCTAAACGTGCATCATCGTGGCTGTTTTACAAGAGAGGGCTCTAATAGTTAGTGAGCACATTTTACACTTGCACATGATTCCCCTGCACCAGTCGTCCTGCTCTGTGATTGGACCGTTCCCGTGGAACGGAAGACTCAATTGGGGACGATTCCCGAGCAGCTCTCTGAGATTTTTCTGTCTGTCCCTGTCACTTTGAATTTACTGTAGCGCAGACCGGTCATAAACAGACCATAGAGGATGGCATTTAGAGTGTGTGTGTGTGTGTGTGTGTGCTGTCAAGGTAAATTCAGAAGCATCTGGTTTATTTATGTCCTGTGGAGCAATTGTTAATTTTTCAGCGTGTGTGGCGTGAAGCAATCTGCGCCACATTGCTGTATTTCTGTGCACGTGTATGTTTGTGTGTTTGTGTGTGCGCGCCCCACAACTGTCAGTCAGAAAAAAAACGTGTTTTCTTGTTGCTCCAGCTCCTCCACCACTCCATCTCCTTCTCGCCATGTCCCGCGTTTCTTTCCCGCTCAAGTCTTTTAGCACAAGAACCTCATTTATTCATGCTCCTGGGCCTTCGATGCCATTTTCAGCTGGTTGCCAAGAACTCCCTTTTAAAAATTAACAGAGTCGACAAGTTAAGAAAATAAATTAAACACAGTGTTGAGCGGCTGGTGCTCAGACTGATTTCAAGCGTGTGCACATCAAAACCGGGAGAGTAAGACTCAACCTGGGAGAAAGTTATTTATACCACCAGCATGCATGCAGCAGGGTGTTTTTTTTTCACTGAAAGGCTTCTGCTCCTACAACTTTCATCCACACGCAGCTCTACAAGCCAAGACTTTTCCCTCTTTCTCTTTTTTTCCCCCTCTCCTTCTCTTCTCTGACGCAGCTCTTTCACTCAGCCTCAGGGGTCGATCCACTAATTTTAGCTTGGCAAGGAGGCAAAGACACAGATGGGACTCTTCTCGTTAATCTCATTTGCAAGTCAAAATTGTTTCTCAGTTCCTCCCCTGTGTTAGTCCCCCTCACTCCTCCTCATATATGCTCCCACCTTGAGCGCAGTCGCCGCCTTTTGCCTGTGAGACATGTGGAAAAGGTCATGAAAGGCTGCTCTCATTATGGGCAATACTGTTGTACAATACACACAAAGTCAGTGTGTGTGTGTGTTTGCGTGTGTGTGGAAGGTGGAAAGATACAGCAGGAGCTTCACTGGGCTGATGAATGCAGATGGGAGAGCAGGCAGACCCAACACTGGAGGCCACAGACACACACACACACACACACAAACGCATGTTATGATCGCCTCTCGTTAAGAACATCAGCAGATGCTGGACAAGCGCTTAATTACATTTGGATTAGACTATTAGTGTAACACAAGATTAGAAGGCTGAGTTGTTTCCTCATTCACTGTAATTATCTCACTTACATCCACAAATAGATAAACAGACCACTGTCTGTTACTGCCTTAAGCAGATTTGACCCCAAAACCACTTTTAAAAACTACAAATACAGTGGCAAGAAAAAGTATGTGAACCCTTTGGAATTTCCTAGTTTTCTGCATTTATTGCTCTGCTTTCCTTTGCAGACCTGAAGTTTGCCACTCTACAACACTAATGGGAAAATGTTTTGTAGACTGATGAAACTAAAATTTATTATTCTGTGTTTTTTTACATTTATTATTATTATTTTTGTATTTTTTGTACGTATGGTGTAAAAATGGTACTGCATACCAGCATGTAAACATCATCTCAAAGGTGAAGTACAGTGGAGAGAGCATCATGGTTTGGGGCTGCTTTGCTGCCTCAGGGCCTGGACAGTTTGCCATCATCATGGGCAATATGACTTCCAAAGTTTATCAAGGCATCCTACAGGATAATGTAAGGGTGGCTGTCCACTAGCTGAAACTCAGTAGAAGTTGTGTGATGCAGCAGGACAATGACCCTAAACATTGAAGTAAATCTACTATCTAGATCATCTAGAGTAGTTTCAAAAAAAGAAAATCCACCTTTCGGAGTGGCCCAGTCAGAGCCCAGACCTGAATCCAATAGAGATGCTAAGGATGCTAAGTAACGACTTCAAGAGAGCCATTCACACCAGACATCCTAAGAACATGGCTGAACTGAAGCAGTTCTGTAAGGATGAAGGATTTGTCCTGAGTGTTGTGTAGGTCAGATCAGCAGCTACAGGAAACGTTTTGTTGAGGTTATTGCTGCCAAAGGAAGTTCAACCAGTTATTAAATCCAAGGGTTCACTTACTTTTTCCAACAGCACTGTGAATGTTTAATGGATATGTTCAATAAAGACATGAAATATTATAATTGTTTGTGTGGTATTAGGTTAAGCACATTGTGTTTGTTTATACTTGTGATTTAGATGTAGATCGGATCACATTAAATGGCCAATTAATGCAGAAAACTTAGAAATTCCAAAGGGTTCACATACTTTTTCTTGCTACTGTATTTCTTAGCCTGTTTTGTTTTCTACCTTCTGTTTCATTTACAAAACTGGTCAAATGCAGATCCAGAAATGCAGGATAAACAGTGGATTATAGCTCCTCATTAGACTGACCCTGTTGACTCTTTATTTTAAAGGCCATTGACTAAACTTGTGGTTTTGTCCAATTTCCACTCCCGTTCAGTGTAATCAGTGTAGCTTTTTACACCCAGATGTATATAGCATTTTCAGAGACAAGCACACATCAGATACTTCAGGCTTTCTAACATGTCATCAGCGTTCTCTTTTTGAACCCAAATGATGATATTTACTTAAATCTTACTAAGTAGTTTTTTTTGCCTAAACCTAATCAATTGTGACTAAAAACAGAAAAATATTAAACTAAGCCCAACAATAATAAATTCATCTCCACGATGAATGAGTCCTGTCCTGTCCGATTAAGTAAGTGAGGAGAAGTGTTAAGAGTTTCTGTTGAAATGCAGCCAACATTTAAGGTTTTTTTTGGATGTCAGTAGGCGAATAGTTGCTGTGTAATGTGCAAATTGACACTCAAGATTTCTTTCTTGAGCTCAATTTCAATTCACAATATTGTGATGCATCATATGTATCTTGCAACAGCTTACAGGGTCTTGCCGTGTCGTTGGTGCCGTGTGTGTTGATTTTTTTCCTTTACTGAGTCTTCACCTGACTTAAACAAAGGATGTGCATACAAACATTCTTTTGCATATCGAAGTCAGACAAAGTGACATCTCAGTGGGACATTTTTAAGCTCGGCTATAGTGGAGGTCAGTCTGAAATCCAGCATAGAGAGAATACTATAATATATCTCTATAAACAGTCAAAAGTCACGTATGTTCTCTCCACCTATACACAGTTGTATAAGATGCAGGTGAATACACTCCTCTCTGAGGTTCACTGAAAGTTTGTCTTGGAAACTTTGATACAGTTGTGGCAGGCTGATGAAAAAGAGGCATATCAAGAAGTCACTCACTCGTGGAATATAGAGAAGATTTTTAAAATGATTACATATCCAGGTTGGATTTTTCCTTCAATGATTCGCTGTTGAACTGATGACAGTCTGTACAAAATGAACTCCCTCCTTCATCTCTCTCCTTCTCTTTCACCCCCAGTGAGCAGAGTATCTGCCAGGCAAGGGCCTCGGTCATGGTCTACGATGACACCAGTAAGAAGTGGGTGCCCATCAAGCCTGGACAGCAGGGATTCAGCCGCATCAACATCTACCACAACACTGTCAACAACACCTTCAGAGTGGTGGGCGTCAAACTGCAGGACCAGCAGGTAAAGGACAGAAGATGACGACACGCTGCTGTGAGACAAGGGTAGATGGTGGAGCTCATTTCAGCCCTTTAAGTCACTGACTTTTTCAGTCACTAAAGAGAGAGATTTCACTGTGCTGTGCGAGGATTGCAACATGCAGAGCATTCAGGCCATTTTGCTTTGAGATTAGGAGTTTTTTTTTTAAGTAACTTGTGAGACGAAATAGTTGTTGTCACTGTAGGAGAGTTTAACAGGAGAAAATAGTGGCGGTTTAAAACAGAAACAGGTGCGTGTGTGAACCCAAGAAGTGTTTGTTTGTTTGTGGGTGTGTGTGTGTGTGTGTGTGTGTGTGTGTGTGTGTGTGTGTGTGCGTGAACCCTAGCGTTTCATTAAAGGTCTTTAGTGGCACTAATCCTCCTCCACAGTGACATGACTGAGGCCTCCTTCCACCTCTGTCAGTCTCTCCAAAGTCAGCGTCTCATTAGCGAGCACGCAATAATATCAAACTCATCACACAGAGCGGCTGTCAAAAATAGAATCAAGCTGACAAAGATGACTGAAAATATAGAAAACACACTTACAAGTAAAACTTCTACCACTAATAATAATGTTTATGGTTGGATTTTTTTCTGTATTTAGTGTTTTTTATCTGTAGTGTTGCAGTCTGCCACTTCCACACTAGATTCAGATTGCCTGCTGAAGCGATGCATGTGGTACTCAGACTGCAAAAATGTGATTCAATATGACCCTTACATTCTTATGAAATGTGTGATTTTGATGTAGGATTTTATAATCAAAGTAAAATCAAAATATCATTAAAACAGAATGATAGTCATAAGTATTATCTGAAAATATAGCAGTACAGTATAAGATGTCAACCTTAAAACACATATTCCTATGATCTGACTTACATAAAAAATTAAAATACTTCTTATTATAAAAAGTGTACTATATTGTAGTACAAATGATACATTTTGGCTAATATACCTAAAGCTCTAAAAAAAAAAGCAAAGTAAATGTATTTTGCCATATTTCTTTTACACATTCTCTAAAAAGAGAGAGGCAGAAGGTAAAATGCACAATGCAACCAACATATATGGTTGACAGCCTTTTAATTTGGTGTCAGCGAGTAGCTGTGGCAGAAAATAATGACCAACATAAATCTAAACAACTGTTACAAATTATAGCTTGTAATGTGAGCCACATAAAACTTGTGACAGGCAACAAATCCAAAGGCTGCTTCAAGCTGTGCTGTTCATGAACACTGACTCCGAATGTGTCTTTACAGTGGAAGCAGTGACAAAACACAAATCATTAAACATAGAGGCATCAATCGTCTGGCATTTAAAGGTCTTTTTCTTCTTGTAACACAACAGAGTTATGAGAGTAGCGATCATGTTGTATTTATCCCTCCAGCCTGCCATCTGGAGATTTATATCATCTCTCAGATAAGGAAGAAGAATGGGTGTTTAAGATAAACGCTCCTGAATAATTTGTTTGCGGTTAGTAAAATACAGCTGTCATCTGCTCTGCTTGTCCTTCTGTCACAGGTGGTCATCAATTACTCCATAGTGAAGGGCCTCAAGTACAACCAGGCCACCCCGACCTTCCACCAGTGGAGGGACGCCAGGCAGGTCTATGGCCTCAACTTTGCCAGCAAGGAGGAGGCCACCACCTTCTCCAATGCTATGCTCTTTGCCCTCAACCTCCTCAGCGCTGATGTAGGTGAGTGTCCCCGCAGTGTGTCGCACAAACATTTTGTACACAAGCAAGCACGCCTGGAATAATGCTCACGAGGCCTATTGTGGAGGATTTCCTTATTTTGGGAAGCACTCACATGCCTGTTACCCACCTGAGCCCCAGCTTCCCCTCTAGTGCATCAGACTGTATTTACAGGCCTCTTTATAGGGTCAATGCAGAAAGCAGATTGAAGTTGCGTGACTAAACATGGCAGCTCAGAAAAGTACATGTCTGCAGATAAAATGCTTTTCATCATCTCATCAAGTTCATTTTGGGGGCAAGTGAACTGGCCTGTGTCATAAAAGTAAAACTCAAGGCTTCTCATACTCCTCCAGAGATGGCAACTATACACTTATATTATCAATGCAGTAGTTTATAAATCCAGCCAGATATTAATATGGTGGTATCAATATGTCAATAATGCAACAGAAAGTTAGAGTGCAGCAGGAAGCCACTGATGGACTTGGAGTCTTCCATGTGGGTGCATAAGTTTTTAGTTTATGTCATTACAATTAAATAATAATAAAAAACATATTGGAGTTATAACACTCTTCCCTAAGGCCACAAAGCAGCTGAGGTTGTACAACTTCTATTACGTGTATGAAGCAGTGGAAAGGTCACCTACTGATTGCTGAAGATATCACCACATTCACAACATAATAACCAAGGTAAAAGGGGGAACAAAACAAATACAAAGAAAATGAAAAAATGTAAATTAAACAAAAAACTGAATTTCACACATTGCACCACAAAGCATGAGCCAGCATAAGCAGCAGTGCCATGCTAACATACATATGAGCACTAGGGTGCATGAGGCCTCTTTTTTTAAAGGCTTCCATGTAGTAATTTGATTAGACATTTAAATCCAATTTGAAAGAAAAATGAAACGTAAAGTCTGGCTTCAGTATGTTTTCTAGTGCATCTCTAATCTCATTTCAGTCATAAATTTAAAGTCCTTTAATGTCTTCACTGTGTGTTCCCGGTTTCAGTCTTAATCGAAACAGTAAATCTTCAGTATTATAGCTGGAGTGGCTTCACTTTTGGCACCTAATCCCCTCTGCTGGGCACTTTTATAAAATAAGTCATGACACAGCATCCTGAACGGAGGAGCTGACCCACGGTGTAGCAGCAAGCCTTTAAAGTCTGGCAGCTGTTGTCGAAGAGCAAGTGAAAACCCATTAAGATGCACTGTAACCAAGTACACTGAAGAATATCTGCATCCTTTAATCTATTATCAACTTTTTTACAGATGTAATTAATCACATTTTTTGACAGCTACAAGTCAAATAGTCTGCTGTGAATATACGTGCAAGATGGGGAATTGAATCCTCATGAGCCTTGATCGTACACCGCAAATGTGTGCAGGAAACAGACAAGTATAAATTGGAGAGTGATAGAACGAGAGACTTGAGAGATTGAGTGAGTATCACAGCTTGCCAGTCATTACTCGAGCAGAGCAGCAGCAGCAGCAGTGTGTCTCCCCCTGCAGTCCCCTCCAGCCTCTTAATTAGAATGATACATTGAGAAGATCTCCCCTGGGTCCTGTGCTAGAGAGCAGATCTTTTCATCTCCCTAATAACACGGGACGGGGGAAACAAAGAGGCTCGAGTGACAGCAGCCAAACACAAGTGCACAAATACACAGGAGAAGAAAAAGCACACTCAATAGTCAGAGATAGACAGACTGAGACGCCTTAATGCTCCCAGCTCTCTACGATACACGACTGTGACTTCAGATACGTAAAGAGATACAATCTGTGTGTTCAAGGGTACCAACTCTATCACACACAACTGAAGAAAACTCATGAATAGCAGCTTTCATGTTCACGTGTGTCTATGAGCAGCAGGGAGAAGCAATTAATTGTATGTATTTTGGTGTGTGTGTCTTCTCTCCTACGCAGCAAAGGATCTGATTTCAGGACATCTGTGCGCTCCAAAGTGATTATATAAGACACACTCACAGCTTGGAGAGAAAAGATCAGGATAATGTGGGATTTTTTTTTTCCCTTCCACTAAGCAGGTGTGTCTGCCCCCTCTAGTGGTAAGAGGGTCAAAGTCTGACCTTTTGTCCTCCGTATTGTTCTCACATCGGAGCACAGAGCAATTACTGTATATTATGGTTGAAATAATGGGCGATAACCTTACAAAATGCTAATGTTTGGGATCAGTCTCATGCCTGTTTTCATAATGGAGAGGTACTTGCTGTCACCTTTACCCCCCCCCCCCACTTGGGTATGTCAGACCTCGTGAGATCAATGTCAGATTCTGCTAAATAATGCTAAATAATGAGCTGCTAAATGTTTGATGAACAACAGATAAAAAGAAATTCAAGAGATTCCTGCTTGATGATCATTTAAGTCATTAATTGAGGAAAAATACCAAAAGGTTTTGGTAACTGCTTCAGAAAGGTGAAGAACTGCATTCTGTTTTCTATTTCACATCATTACATATTGAATATATGGAGATTTTTTTGGCTGTTAATGAGATTAGGTAGTTATTTATAACCACCTTACCTATAATAGAGTAAATGATTCATTGACTAATTAAAGGAACTATTCATTGATTGAAATTCATGGTTGATTTTTGTCCTTGTAAACAGTGGTTGACAAAAACGTGCCACATCGTCCTCAATAGGTGACATTTCCCCGGTTGCCATGGAAATGTGGGTGTTGAAACTATTTGTCTTTATTAAACAGTGATTTTGTCCAAGTCCGTTTAAAATCTTATACTGAAAGTTCATTCTCAACCTTGGAATAAGTATTGGGGGAAAAAACTACAGATTCACCTAAAATAATCTTTTGCAGCCATCCTTGATTTAGTTAAACCTTTGACTGCTCAGCAAACACAGCACGTACGTTTTTTGAGTGACATTTTAATACAGTTGCTCTCTGAACAGTCTGCATGTGCGAGGCTTACTGTGGACCAGAGATGCTTGTGGATCATGTAATATCTGCGTGTGTGCGAGTGGCATTCAGCTGCGCTGCCCGCAGACAAACCCGACCTTTTGAAACATTAACCAGAGATGCTCGCTGTGCTGCTGCTGCCTGGAGGTGTGGGTTACAAGAAGATGACAGACGATACTGTGGCTGGGCAGAGGAGGAGGGGAGGAGGGGAGAAAGGCAGGCAGGTGAGGGGGGAGGTGATTGAGGGGGAGGACGGGCTGCTGAAAGTGAGAGATGGTCAGCAGGGAGTGGGTCTGTCAGTGCCTCTGTGTCTGCTACAGCCGATTCCTCTTCTTCAGCATGTCGTGTAGGTAGTAGAGCTCTGAGTGTGTCCGTTTGTGTCTAAACTTCTGCATGGCAATTATTATTTTAAGTTTTCGTGTGTGTGTATTTGAAGGCTGTGGTGTCCATTCCTGCAAATGTGGAAGTCGTTACAGGTCAGGTAGCGTTGCCATCAGCTGGTATTATTGTTTCATAGTGGAGGCCTAAGTCATTCTGTTTATGTCAATATAATTAAATCTCCCCCTTTTCTGTCCTGTATAAGTACTTAAGTGTTCTACAGGAGTAATTAAGTAAGTAATAGTAATAGCATTTTCTTTTTACTTTTCTCTGGTAAAACTGAATGTTTAAAAACTTATTTTAAAGTTAATGGTCTCCTACAGTAGAAACAACATTGCTTCCCTGCCCTTTATGACTTTCAAATGCCTGAGAGCACAGAGTTCACACATTATTTTATATGAAACAAGTAGAACAAAATAAAACATCCTCTTCTTTGATAATTGAAGTCACTCCTCAGTTATTGAGTGTGATTATCATTAAGAGATGACAGCATTTACACTGTGTAACCGAAGTGATTTAAACTATAATTATAGAAACTAGTGAAGAAAAAGTGAGGTTCTTGACTAAAAAATAAAACATGTAAGCAGCTTTCTCAACCTGTTTTAATCACGTCTACAAGTGGTGGAGCAACAATGCAGCATAATTACAGCAACAGTTGGTGCCGTGTGTATCTTGTGTGGAGCAACGCCTGCGTTGAGTGATGCACTTTAAGTTGTCTGTGTACTGTATGTGTTTGTATGCAAATTAATCCTGTAAGAATTAGTTAATTCATCAAGCAGAAATGCCATTTTATGCAACATTCACTTATTCTGTAAACTTTTCCTTTCATTGTAAATTATATACATTGGATTAGAAGCTATCATTTCATATGTCACTCAGTGAAAACTGACTCAAAATTGGACACAAAAGTAAGTAGAATCTAACCACCTAATACATGTCAGGTTTTAAGGTGGAAGTCAATTGAATATATGTGCTCTGTGGGTTTGAAGAACATGTGTTTGGAAGACATCTGACTCTTACTGACTCTAAAAGTTTTTTGAAATACTTTTATTAATTTCTTTTAAATGAGAAGTTCGATACAGCTTTCGTGTCTGTCCAGTAAATGTGAGCCAGGAGACAGTTTAACAGCTTGGCACAAAGACTGGGAGGATTAGAAAGCAACAGAGAGTAACAATGACAGTTTGTGGTTTTAGGTGAAGTTATGAGTTGGACTATTGCAGCGAGCAGTGACCTGGAGTCCTGTCTTCACAGTGAGGTTGCCAGGCGACCAGAAACTCCAGACGCCAAAATGCAACACATTGTTAGCCTAACTAGGTGGATATAGATACCACATACATGATTAAAACTACCATTAATGGGATAAAGTTTTACACCATCTCAGTCCAAATCTCCTCTGAGCTGGACATGAGAAAACAGACAACAATTTTCATGAATGATAATTAAGGTCTGATAGAATAGATTTATCAGTAACTAACTAATTATTACAGGATTTGTAGGCTGATGTGTTGGAGAGGAACATAGCTACAGTGTGTTAGTATGTGCGCGTGTGTGGGATGAGGTATCTGATAGTCGGCATGAGTCGTGTCTTTTGTCGTCCTGTGTTATTTTTGGGCTTCTGTTACTTGATCAATGGCGGCCATTAGCACCATCGGCTCGCCAGAGAGTCACTTCCATTAGAGATGTGAGCAGTGGAGAGTATCGTCAGTGGGTATTGACCCTGAAAAGGGCCTGACTGTGTAGAGCTGTAAAAAGTCTTATGTAAGGGACACCTTTCATTAGACAGGAGGGGACGGGGGTCTTTGGAGGCGAACCAAACGACAAACATTTTTGTTTTCCGCACATTGACGGCAGCTCTCCATTAGCGTTTGATGGCAAAGCAGCCATAAATCAACAAAATAAAGGTCTTTACACTGCAAGGGTTCTCCTCTGTTCCTGTATCTTTAAAAAGGCTTCATCACACTTCTCAATTTTAAAGAGAGTACGGTGCCAAAAACACAAATGTGAGCGTAAATTCTGATCCTCTCCTCCGAAGCTGTTCTCAGAAGGAACAATGAAGATTAATGTTGTCCCAGTGGAGCTCAGTGGTGAGGAAAGTTTCATTGAAAAGTGATGATTCACTCAGATTTGATTGTAATCCCCGAGCTGACGTCCTCTTGTCCTCGTCTTATCATGTCTCCAATTAATTACATTCCCTATCAGACCCTTCATCTGCAGATCTCACTTGTGGTGTTAAACGGATTACATCGCGATCACATCGCATCGTAAGCAAGAAGGGCAGCCACCAGAGAGAGGCGCAGATCTTTGATACTGAGCCTCCTTTCCTGGGATTTCTTCATGAAACAAGGAGCGGTGATCCCTCCTTGAGCTTTTGTGGTTTTATCAAGAAAATGCCCACAAACTCTGACCCTTAGAGCAGATGTGTGAAGCTGCTGCGTGTCGTCAGTGACTCAGTGACAACTGCAGACAACAGAATTTCCTCTGTTTCAAATTTAGGGCCATCTGCTCGGAAAGAGCAGCTCAAACACACTCCAGACGTCGTTCCGTAACACTTAACCCACCGGCAAGCTGCATTTCATCATGGAACAATACTCAGAATGTGCTGTGTGTGTGTGTGTGTGTGTGTGTGTGTGTGTGTGTGTAAAAAAGTGTGTGTGTGTGTGTGCGTTGGCATTTGAGTGAATTTAAAAAGCAAACAGCTACCCAGAGGACTGTGTGTGTATGTGTATGTGTTTGTGTGTGGGTGAGATGAGTATATTGCTCTCAGACAGTATTGAGAATCAAACAGAGCATCATGTATCCCTAATAAAGCCTTTTGGGTAACAGGAGGAAAGACACGAGTCACTTTGTTATGTTCTGCTTGCCTTCAGCATCTGCACAAGTGGAGTCCATTTATGTTCATTTACCTAGAGTGAGGGATTAATGTGATTTTCACTGCACATTACTCATCACAGACCAAAGAGGACATAATGATCAACTGCTGTTTAATTCCCTGTCATTTGGTAGTTAATTGTCTTGACTGGGACTAATTTCAATTAACGTTATTCTGCTCGTAAGTGATTATTACGGTCAACTTCACTTAATCTTTGTCTCTTTCTCTCTCTCTCTCCCTCTCTCTGCCCTCATTTGCATCCTCAGGTCCAGCTGTCCAACGCCAAGTCCAGAATGGACCAACCTCAGATGAGATAGAAGCTCAGAGAGCGAGGTAACAGAAAACTCAGCAGTGAAATGGTTGAATAAAACTGATAAATGTAAAAAGCCCCTGAAGTGACACTACAAAGACTGGATTTTTGAAAAAAGATAGAAGAGTCTCATCTATATTTAGAGCCTCCCACCAGTGAGGTGACATTTACTGCCCCCATCCAAAATGTTTACCTTTGAGATATTCGTATTTTAGTGCAAGTGGGATTGCTTGTTCAGGACATTTGCTGAATTATCCCCAAACTGGTGGGAGGACTTTCAAAGTTCAAACGAGTGGTTGGGATTATGGTAGTAAGTGCAATCCCATGTGTCTGACTGCCTGTAACACAGACAGAATATGAACAGAGAATAAAGAGAGATAAGCAGACCTGAGCTGCTCTTACTGACTTTTTTTTTTCTATGGTCTTTTATCCCTCTCCTCCCCTCGACTCCCTCCGTCTCCCTCACAGGACTAACTCTCATTGGTGACAGTCAGAGAAAGAGAGTTTCAAAAGAGAGTCCAAAACTCAAGATGTTCCTTTTTCTCAATCGTAGTAATCGAAATGATGCTTGAGGCTATTTCCATGGCTTACTAAGTGGCCTGCATTTCTTCCACTGTGGCTGTTATTCCTCTGTCCCCTTCAGAGACAGACTCAGGCACAACTAGGTCTTTGTTGCTGTTTTTAAACCTATTTCAGCTCTGCCTATTGGTCCATCTAAATGCCAAATTCCCGGGGCTTAAGAGAACAAAATATGACGGGAGTTACGGCTCGATCTGATCCCATCTCTGCTATAAACTGTACCCCTGGCACAAAGGATTACGTCTGTGATTGTGAGGGAAGATTGTGTGCTTATGCGTGCCCGTTTGGGGGTTTGTTATGTGTGTGTGTGTGTGTGTGTGTCAGCGGAGGCAAATTAATTCGACTGAGCTCTCTCCAGTGGTAGCAGGGCAGCGTTGCTCAGCAGCTCCTCGCCTGCTGCGAGCGCTGCTGTCACATCGGCGAGGTTGCTGGCTCAGCACTTCTCCTCTCCAACACACAGCTGGAAAATTCCACTTCCTCCCCATGAGCTGTCTCCTCTCTCTGCCTCCCGAGCCGTGACACACATATGCTTCTCACATCAAAGACAAGAGATGTGAGGAGAGAAAGAGAGGGGGACGAGGAGGTTTTTGGAGGGAGCTGGGAGGGGGCGGCAGTCGTAAGGTGGAGAGCGGAGATGGACGGACATGAAGGAGACAGTGCTGTTGGTTCAGACAGATGAGGTGAAAGAGGTTTACTTTGTGCAGCAGAGCCAAGAACTTAATTGAAATGTGTAGACGAGTAGATAACTTCCACTCGCAAGCTACACAAATCAAAGCCGCTTTCAGCATGATGACAGTGACAGAGAAAATCATCCCATCTGCCACAATTTAGAGGCAATTTTGTACCAAATTATGGAGGCATGGAAACTAAAGTTGCTCTTTTAAAGCTGCAAGTTTCGTAGCAACTCCAAGACAAAAATGTTTCAAAGAAAAATCAATCTTTCTTATGTGATTGCACATCATTTCTGGGTACCGCAGTCCTAAGCATGAAATTGGTGCACTTCAAATACACTTTCTTTTTTCATGTCATGCAACTTCACTTTAAGCTGGAGGAGAAAATAAGACAAAACAGCATTATGTATATATTCCAGGCCTTCATTAGCATCATTGTTCTTAGTCTTTTTTCCCCCTCAACATTAAATCGGTTTTGACGAAGAAGTTACTTGTCACTTGTCTTTGCACCTGCTGATGTCTGAAGTTGAGGTGGTTAGCTGCACTGTTCCCATCAGATAGTCAAAAGACAGAATCACAGACACAGACAGTGACTCGTGTGATATGAAGTGACCGGCCGTGTTTCCTTCCTGTCCCTTTAGGCAGATGATGGAGCAGCAGCAGCAGATGCAGGCGCACATGGAGCGGGAGCGACGGTCGTCCAACTCAGGTACACATCAGCTGAAGTTTTATAGTAATATTCACACTACAGGTACATATAAGAAAAGACAGGCAAGATCTTCTCCATCTTCACATATCACACGTTCCCTCCAGGTTCTCCTTTCCAAGGCCACCCTGCTGTGCTCTCTGTGGCCCCCCCAGTAGTACCTCCACCAATGAACATGGGTGGTCCTCCTCCTCCTCCACCACCGCCGGGGCCTCCACCACCTTCAGCGGGGGCACCCCAGCCTCCTCTCCCACCTCCGCTTCCCATGGGTGGAGGGAGTCACGTGGACGAGCCCCCCGCCCAGACGGGTCTCGCCGCAATGATCGCTGGAGCCAAACTGCGTCGTGTCCAAAGAGTGAGACACCTGTTTATCTTTATGGATTTTATGTTCTGATCAGTCTTCGTCAGGCAGGATGTAACTTACTGACATACTTAAAAGGTTCACTATTTGCAAAGTGACTTTGGACTCCTCTCCTCTCCTCAGCCTGAGGACAGCTCTTCAGGCGCCAAAAATGATGCCAACCGAACAAGTGGAGGAAGCGGAGGACTGATGGAGGAGATGAACGCTCTGTTGGCACGAAGGTCAGAGCAATGAGTTGAGAAAGACCATGAAACCTTTTTTGCAATGCTATCCTGCAGCCAAATTAGACATAATTGGACATTAAATCCTTTAGTTCATGTGTGGCTCTGTTTTCATTGGTGGGTGTTATTATTATACTAGTTAAATTAGGATGAGATGCCCTGTTCTTACTTGAGGCTTCTTCTTTCCCCCAGAAGGAAAGCAGCCTCAGAGAAGCCCGAGGACAGCCAAAATGTGAGTGAATGGAAAGCAGTGATGGTTTGTGATTCATGAGGCTGATGTTGGCTCTGTGATGATTGCAGTAGGATTGGCGGTGATTAGGGGATCATGATAATGAACGTTGTTATTTTGATGGATCGTAATTTTCAACATTTGCAAAGTGACAAAAACATCAAGACAAATAGATGAAAACAGTCGGAACAATTACTGCAATGAGGAAGAAGTTACTACCAAGGAATGAGATGAAAGAAATGTGTTCTGTTTTGTGCGGTGATGCTTATTCAATCCTTTTGTTTTTCTTTAGGATGACCCAAATTCTCCATCACCCAGCACCCGGAGTGGACAAAATGCCACAGGTGGGGAAAACTGAACACAATAAAACTATGATACAGCCTTATAAAATGTTTAGTATATTTTCTTTTGGTTGGACATTTCCTATAAAGATAGGTTACATAGAAAATATTAATTATATATAAATTCTAATGAATTAGTGAAATTGTGTTAAGTTATATAGATACAAAAAGGAAAACAAATTAATTGAATAAATGTACTAAAGGTATACAAAGTAGTTAAAATTATCTCCACACTGAATGCATACACCAGCAAATAATGCGACTGACACATTAATGCATCTGAGTTGTCAAACCAATAGTTTATATACATGTTTTGCATAATGAGTACTTTAACTTTTTATTCTTTGAGTTCATTTTTTCACAATACTTACTTACAATACTTAAGTCAGATTTTTAATGCAGGACTTTCACTTGTAAATAATGTGTTATTGCAATTTTTACTGAAGTATAGTGTTTGAGTATTTCTTATACCAGTGCACAGATGTAAAGTTAATGTTAAAGGAAACTCTGAGAAATGCAGGAAATCAATAACCAAAGTGGACAGTGAGTGAAGTAAAACCTAAAGTAACTCCAGAAAAAGAGACATGATGATGATGATGATGATGATGATGATGATGATAATGACAATGATGATAGCGATCATGATGTCTGGACAGAGAGTGTCCATCTATCGGTCCCTCCTTCTGTCTATCGACTTGTCTGGCTGTCTGAGAATCTACTGTGTGGAAATGTCAGTGAATCCCTGCTGGTTTTTCTGTCATCTAGATGGTGCAAAGAAGCCGTGGGACCGAGCTAACTCTGCAGACAGGTCAATGGCTTCAAGGTGAGAGCTGGAAGCAGAGCCGCTCATTGGATATGTCTGTGGAGCCGAACAACAACAGCGAATCTAACCGACAGTGATTTTCTTTATTATGCAGGATACGGCCTGTGGGGGGTGGCAGTGACACAGACTCATTAGACCTTGATAGAATGAAACAGGTAAAGAAAACTCACTGTATATTTGCACACTTTCTCACACTTAACTTCAACATTACAGTAACCACCAGCCAAAGTTCAGATGAGACTATGTTCTGGCATGTGACCACTTTTCTTGTCCAATGATCATTTGTTTATATGAAAAAAAAGAATCTGCTTTTAGCTCTTAAAATCTTGCGTAGAAAGGACAGTACATAAAGAAATGTGTTATGGTTATGAACACGTATGTGATCTATTTGTCTGTGCTTCATTAGGAAATCTTGGATGAGGTTTTCCGTGAATTGCACAAAGTGAAGGATGAAATCATCGATGGTATGTTTCATTTTCTGCAGGAAGGCTAAAGAGGGGTAATCAATCAGCATTTAGCAACACCGTCCCTTGCATAATTTATGCTTATGAATATTTAATTGGATATCTAACCAGTGGGATGATGGGGGTTAGGGAGTTATGTGGACTTGTAACCACTAGGTTGCGCTAGAGCCCCAGAAACCTGAACATGGAAGCTTCATTCTCCAAAGCCAACAATCCAGACTCAAGCAGACTCAACTTTAAAAAAATACTTCACACAGACAAGAGTAATGTGAATAGCTTGATTAGTTGGAAATGTGTTAAACAATTGGTATTGTAAGAATGTTTATCAGCCCATCAGTATCTGTGCACATATAAGGAATGTGACCATTTTTCATTTCTCTCATTGCACTTACACAGAAATAGGCACTGAATCTAAGAACATGGAAAAAGTCCTTCCTCAGTGAAAGTGACCAGAGAGGGAGAGCAGAAGACTAAAAAATAAACAAATACACAGAAAGTACCAGTGTATCGAGGCTTCCAGCAGTGGTGGCATCTCAGTGGCCTTGGATTGTTTTTCCAGAGAGTCATTTGTACCACATTGTGAACAAATCACTGGATAATGTTGCCATATTGAATGTCCACATATAATAAGATGACCTTTTGAATGGGCTGAAATTTGATCACGTAGGCCTGAAAACTCCTGAATGATGTCGTCTTACATTAACTCACATCTACTGCATTAGAATATTAGCATAATGAAAATGACAGTACATTACAAAACAAAATAGTGGTAATTGAATAAATATCACTGTACAAGAAAGAAAATGTAATAACAGATATGGCAGAAATGTGTTTCTACAATATGATTATCCAAAACAATCTGATGTATACAGTATTATATCTCAAATTCAAACAAAAATGTACTTAGTTATTATAAATATCTGTTAATTTGTAGCCACTAAGGACAATTATTTTGTATTTTGTTATGAGGATACATTATCAACCTAACTTTGTTCTTTTGTTTTCTCTCCTTCGCCTACAGCCATTAGACATGAACTCAGTCGAGTTAGTACGACATAATCTTTCAGAGCCACTCCCCGTCATGAAACACCTTTTTGAACCATTATTGCCCCTGCAGCAGCTGCTGTGGTCCTGAGGAGGAGGAGGAGGAGGAGGACAAGTCAGGAACGGAGGCCCAAACTGTGACATCTACTCATCCTGTGGAGCTGTGGTGTTGAAGCAACGCGGCAACGTTGCTGTAACACCTCAGACGTGTCTGTGTAACATTTGGTCTGTTTGTTTGGAGGGATGGACGTGAAGGGGGCACACTCTCGCACTGATTACTCTGATTTCTTCATTTCTTCATTTTTCTGTCTGTTTGTTAGCCCAGTTCGCCCCTCTGTCCTCGGCCTGAAGGAAAATGGATAAAATTCATCGGATTTTATTTGTTTTGCTTTTTCACAAGTTTGTTTTAAACATTTTTTTATTATTTCTATCATTGTCATTATTATTACTATCATTTTTATGATTGTCGATGTATTGTTAATATGAGTAGTAGTAGCATAGTGAGTACAATGGTAATAATGAGGAAACGATAATGAGAATATGATAGTAATGATAATGTTGATCATTATTATTGCACATCATTTTGTGTCAGCCTTTTGTATTTTATATTGGTTGTTTTCATTTTTGTTTTAGATACGGTTGCAAGTACATCCAAAAAAATGTTTTCTCATCATCTAACCTGGAACATTTTTTTTAAAGGTTTTCTTCTTATCCTTTTGGCCAACACAGCTATGTGTGGAACCATGGCAGAAAAAAAAACAGGCTCTGACCTGAGACCGAGGATGGAATAAACTTCTTTGGATATTGCAATCTTATAAACAAAAAAAAATTAAATAATACACCAGAGTATTTGTGATCATGTTGTTAATAAAATGTTTATTGGCTGCAAGGATATGGTGAAGTATTGTTCATTTTATTCTCTCCTTTTATGACAAAGTGCTTCCTGGTTTGACAACAACAAAGAAAAAAAAAAAGAAACGCACTAAGTTTAAAATGAATTCAAATAAAACTGTGAACAATGTCTTGGATAAATGAGGCCGTCTCTTTCCTTTTGTGTTTGTTTGGGTGGGATTTTGATGCTTGTCTGGTGCTTTTGTCTGACAGTAATTTTTCTTCTCAGTTCATTTATTTTTTTCCAAACACAAAAACGTGCTCACTGAGTAGGTGCAATAAATTACAGCTGGTGCAGCACAGATAAGTGTGAAACATCTGAGCTGTTTCTGTACAACCTTACTGTTATTATTCAAGTACTGCACACAGGATGCTGTTCGTGTCCTGCTAAATATCTCTATGATAAATCCAAATAATCAGTTAAAGTGTACATTTTATACATATCTTTATTTATTTACAGGGTACTCATGAGGGTATTTTTTATCACTGTCAGTTCTATTGGTCAGGTATGAGTACACAAACAAGGAATTATACTATTTTTAATGTACTTTTGCAAAAATAGATATAACAGCTAATTATCTGCAGATTTTAAATGAACTGTAACTTAAATATAAAACCATGCCATAGATTAAACCATGGGTGTGTGGTGTGTTTATTTAACAAAAACATACAAACTCTGTCAGCTTTGGATTATAAACTGCAAAAATACTGGAATCAACTGGTTGAGACATGAAGATAGGAAGATGAAGGTTATTTAGTCTTTTCTTAAATAATTTATACAGCTTTCTGTGTATTTCACATGCAATATTTGATGGGTTGGAAAAAAAAAGGAAACGCTCTTTTTGGTTTGAGAGAAACAAAGAAAACATGGTTTATAGGTTTGCTGTTCACATATATTAATATAATTTAAAAAGGGCAAGTACCATGGCACCAAACGCACAAACTGCTGAGGCACCACCGCAATCAGTGATGTCACAGCAGGTGTTTGCATTAAGCGGCCTATAGGAAAGCACCTGCTGTGACATCACTGATTGTGGTGTGGACACAGGTGCGACATGCTGGGAGGCTTGAATTCATAGAAAACAGTGCAGTAGCAGTTTTTTTTTTTTTAATTGGCCTCCCATCTGTGTCTACAGCCGGTATAGCTTCATATATAGGCACAGGTTTGATCATCATGGTGTAGATCTAATTAGAGACTTCTTCTGATGCAGCAAAGGGCAGAACAGATTTAACCCCACACTGTATTCTTGAAGTCAGAGGTCACAAAACTCACCATTAAAGGTGAAAGTCTTAATTTTTTTTTCTTTGTTTAAAAAAAAAACAACTGCAGCTCTCCTGTTGTGCACATTGATTAAAAAAGTAATACCAGTGAAAATAAAAGATGACGACTCAAGCTCCTCCTTAACATTTAGAACATTTTATTTCTATAATATTTTATTTATATTTATATTCTGTTTATTTTATTAGTGTTTATAAGTGTATTATATCTTATTTTATATACTATATTCTATCCCTATATTTTGAACTTTTGCACGAATCTTTATCTTAGGTCTTAAATTCTCCTTATGTCATATTTTTATGCAGATTTAAGACTAAGATTCAGATTATTGTGCACATAACAACATGACAGTAAAGAAACGATAGATAGATAGATAGATAGATAGATAGATAGATAGATAGATAGATAGATAGATAGATAGATAGATAGATAGATGTGATTTTTGGATTTTTGGACATTATGCAGACAAAATTATAATTTCATTTATATAATTTAAGTTCAATAATAGTCCTAAAATATACTTAAGTTGTTCTAGAGGCTCCATTTTATTGTTCCATCATATGTAAATATTAAATATACATAAATCAGAGGGGTGCTTTTAGGATAAGTATGATTCAAATATAATGTCAACAAAGTTTGAGACCTCCCCACCACTGTTATCGCTGTGTTCGCCCAAAGTCTCGCGATGTTTGGATGTCAGGGAGCGTAGTGGCCCGGAGAGTTGTTATCGAAGAGGAGGGTGAGCGGCAGACGGAGGCAGGAGGAGAGCCGAGCCGAGCCGAGCCGAGAGCCGGCGGGGGGGGAGGCGTGTGTTTGCATGTGTGTGTGTGCGAGAGAGAGGGAGCGTGTGTTTGTTGGGGGGGAGGGTGGGGGGTCCAAACGGGAGCGCAACAACACGGCAAGCTGGCGGACTTCAACATGGCATCCGGGGATACGCTGTACATCGAGACGGACGGCTCGGAGATGCCGGCCGAGATCGTGGAGCTCCACGAAATAGAGGTGGAGACCATCCCGGTGGAGACCATCGAGACCACGGTGGTCGGCGGGGACGACGACGACGACGACGGACAGCCCATGATCGCGCTCCAGCCGCTGGTCACGGACGACCCCGGCTCCCTCCACCACCACCAGGAGGTGATCCTGGTGCAGACCCGGGAGGAGGTGGTCGGCGGGGATGACTCGGACCTGCACACGGACGGCGGAGGAGGAGGAGGAGGAGGCGGCGGAGGAGGAGGCGATTTCGAGGACCAGATCCTCATCCCGGTGCCTGCTCCGGGGGTGGAGGACGAGTACATCGAGCAGACTCTGGTGACTGTGGCCGGGAAGAGCTCCGTGGCTCGGGTGAAGCGGGGAGGCGGCGCCGGCGGCAAGAAAGCGGGCAAAAAGAGCTATTTAAGCGGGTCGGAGGCCGGAGGGAGAAAATGGGAGCAGAAGCAGGTGCAAATAAAGACACTGGAGGGGGAGTTTTCTGTTACAATGTGGGCGTCGGGTAAGTACCGTCGGTGTGTGTTTGTGTGTTTGTCCGCTCCGGTTGTTAGCCGGTTGCATGAGGCCTCTCGTTACCAGGGCGTTGTCCTGCTGCACCAGACTAGTTCCTGGAGCGCCGCACCGCACCGCCGACAAACGACGCCGGTTTTCCGGACGAGAAACCCAGTCGACGGTGCCGCGGTGGCGAAATGTTTTTGTTTTGAAGGGAGGCCATGTTTTTTAGGTGTTGCTGGGCGCCGCCATATTCCCCGAGACGAGCAAGTATGGCGGCGGTCCCCCGAAAAAATGGCGATGGCCGCGGCCGGGGCAGAGATGGCGGCGGCGGCGGCGCTTGAGGGAGGGAGGGGAGACCGGCTAATGTTTGGGACACATGCAGGCCAAAACCACTGGTTATAATGCTGATTTTCTCCAAGCCACACTATAAAGTGTATTTAAGCGTGTGAAAGTTTATTTAGCGTTAAAATGTGCGTTAATTTGAGTTTGCTGCTCTGCGGCTGCGCCAGGTTAGCTGCTGGCTGCAATGTAAAACTGACCAGGTGATAACCCACCTTTATTCTTTAAAAATAAAAGCATTCAGACAGCCAAGAGTTTATTTTTTTACTGATGAAAAGAAGCTGATTGACATATTTTTATAATCTGCAGCTGCATTTAGTGCCCGGTTTTAATATGGATTTAATAGTTTTGATCATTATTTTGCACACATGTTCCTCATGAAACAAACCACTTGTTTAAATGAGGATCTGTGACCTCAAAACAACGCGTTAGGTGTATTTTCACACCTTATTTTGTTTTTTTTTTGTAGTTTAAATAATGTATTTCGAGTTTAAATGAAGCCTAAAATATCTCGTATGGGTCAAATTATTTTTTTTCCTGTCTTGGTTTTAGGTATTTATTTTTTCTGTGTATATTTGTCATGTTCAGTTTAGTTAATCTCAGTTTGAGTTAAGTGTGGCTGATTCTTGTTTGTTTGTTTACATGTTTACAGTTCAAGTAAAAACCTGCAAAGCAAATGAAATGAATAATGTGTGTATAAAGGTCATTTTCCCATTCATTTTAATTCTGAAATAATTATGCATCAGCAATGTGACTCAGTAATAAAAATCACAAGCTCATGACAGATGCAGATGTTTGCCCGTCACACTTAAAGAGATATCAGAAATATTAGAAATATATTAGAATATTTGAGATATTTACAGATGAATCAACAAATTGTTTCAGCTTAAGTAGTTTTGTAAATGCAGGTCAGCTGAATTTAAAGCAGCATTATATGGTGAGACCAGTAAACGTCCACAGCCAGTGGACATGATGTAAAATGATGATGATGATGATAATAATAATAATGATGATGATGATGATTATAATAATAATGATAATAATGGCGATGGCAGCCGCAGATGTTTGCCCTCCCTCACACTCGTAGCTAGGGGGAAAACCAATCTGTTATCGGTTCAGTCTCTGTAATGTGTTTCTAGATGACAATAAAGACATTGACCATGAGTCTGTGGTGGAGGAGCAGATCGTCGGGGAGAACTCCCCCCCGGATTACTCAGAGTACATGACGGGGAAGAAGCTGCCCCCTGGTGGCATCCCAGGAATCGACCTGTCAGACCCGAAACAGCTGGCCGAGTTTGCCAGGTGAGTGTGTTTGACTGTGTGTGTGCATCCTTTGTTCCCAAATGTAAATGCACCTGTTTACTAAGAAAAGCACCGACTGTGGACAGCTCTGATGAATATGCAAACAGAATGACTCTGCAGATATTCTGTTGCTGGAGTCTGTCCATGTTGAATTATTGTGAAATAATCCCTTTATTATTGCAAAGTACCAAATGCCAGTAAATAATTTGTCCTTAAATTTTGAGACTAAGCTGCACAATTTTTTGTCATTTAATTTTTGTTGCTGCACCTTTCAAGCTTTCTGTTCTTGTGCACAGTTTAAAATGATAACAGTAGATTTATCGTCAGTATTCTTGGTCATTTGTGAAACAATAGTTTTTTAATTTTACACAGAGGTAGACAAAAGTAAGATCAGACTTATTTTCTTCTAACCTAATCATGTTTGGCTGCTTGGTTTTATTGTTTGACTTCTGCAGTCCTCAGATATTCTGCTGCTGGAGTCTGTCCAGGTTAAATTATTGTGAAATAACAGAATTTTTGATGTACTTTACTTTATTGTCCTGGAATTTGTGTTATATAGAGGCTGTTGTTAGAAAATATGAAAAAAAAAACTGACTTAAAAAAAATATGCTGCTGCCCAAAAGTGTCAGTTTGTGTTGTTAGTCATGTTTTTTTTAATAGTAAAAGATTTAGGCCAGTTAAGCAACTAACTAATTATTTTTATTAGTGATATTCACCCAGTTGTTGTTTTATAATTCAGTAAGTCATCAAATATTCAGGAAATAACGAAAAATGTCAGATATAGTTCTAATAAAAATTCTAGGTGACCCATTAAATAGCTGTTTTGTCCAGCCAGGAGTTCAAAATCCGAAGATGTAAAAAGAAATGTTAACGCACGAGGAGCTGTGACAAGTGTATTTTTACACACACAAACAAAGACTATTATTACTAGATTATAACTTCACCGAATTGTTTACATGTTTCCTGTAAACCGTGCTGCTTTGAGTTGAAATGTCAAGTGAGGATGTTTTCACTGTGACAGACAGACTCTCGCTGACACTGGTTACTGATTAACTAAATAAACCAACATTAAAACTGGACTAATAGCATCGGTGTTTGTGTCAAAGGGACAGCTTTGCATCATGTGTCTGCTTCATATTTGTTTTAAATAAGTAAATAAATAAGCCATGTTGTTTTTTCTCAACAGAATGAAACCCAGGAAAGTCAAAGAAGACGATGCTCCCCGGACAATAGCTTGTCCTCATAAAGTGAGTCCAAACTCAGCGTGCCTCCTCTTTGCTAAAATAATGAATTTCATAGTTTCTGAGAGGTATGATGGCCTTACATGGTGGCTGTGTTGCTTTCTGGCTAATTGGAAGTGTCTGTAAAGGTTATTTAAAAGTGAAGAGAGCACTTTAGTGTTATTGATTTTCATGTACTTACAAGAACAATCAGGCCTTATCTGAACTCTACATGTATGGCTAATGTAAAGGCTTTTATTTGCTGTGTGAGCACTCCGCTATTAGAGTGTGAAGCTGTTAACGATGCGGTTCAACTTCAGGGGAAAACAGATGCCGACGAGTCTTTTCAGAATTCATACCTGATTAAAAGAAGTTATACAAAGTGCCAAGGACACTTGACATTTATACATGCCGACAAGCCAACAAAAAGCCATTTGATGCACCACTTCAGAATTTACAAGCCTGCTGCAAAGAACCAAACATCATCTGTCTCTCTGTGCTGTTTGTCAATTGTGTGCTGCGCTTTCTCCGGTTCGCAGGGCTGCACAAAGATGTTCAGGGATAACTCAGCCATGAGGAAGCATCTCCACACCCACGGACCTCGCGTCCACGTCTGTGCCGAGTGTGGCAAGGCGTTCGTCGAGAGCTCCAAACTCAAACGTCACCAACTTGTTCACACAGGGGAGAAACCCTTCCAGGTTCACCATGCACCACTTCACGCCACCCACACGCTCGCACTATTTTTACATTTTAAGTACATAAGCCTATCACACTTTTAAATTTAAGCTAAGAAGAATGGCATGATAAGTAATTGCTCGCTCATAGTTTTCAAATTATTACCAAGAGCCAAATGCCAGTAAAAGTTCAAACTTTGAGACTATGCTGCAGAATTTTCTGCTCCCTTAATTTCTGTTCTGCACCTTTCAGCTTTTCTGTTCATGTACACATGAAGTTTAAAATGATAACGATGACAGATTTCTGGCCATTATTTGAAGCTATAGTTGTTTCCACACAGACGTATTTCATTCTTACCTGACCTTGTTTGGCTGTTTGGTTTTATTGTTTGTATTATTAAAAAAAACTTTATTTTCAATGTTACAAGAGAAAAACCTTTTTAGGATGAATATTTATCAGTGTGTTTGGCAAACACAAGATTATTTTGGGTAAAGTTGGCTAATGTGCAAACTTTATCAGATCCAGCAATGAGCAGGACAGAAGTGCTAACATTAACCTAGTTAGCATCGAGGACCAGCTGCCGCAGCTCACATTGAGACAGAGAAATGCACTGATTAGTCTTTTCATTACATTTAAGCGCTAGTGTTTTTGGTTATTGGAAGGTTTTTAAAAAAAACACACCCTTAAAATGAGTATCTGCTGTTTAAGGGGAAAGGTTTAAGGACTAATAATGTCACACAGTGTATGATCAACACACAGTCTGACTCCCCTGCTCCTCTCCCTCAGTGTACCTTCGAAGGCTGTGGGAAAAGGTTTTCTCTGGACTTCAACCTGCGCACACACGTGCGGATCCACACTGGAGACCGACCCTACGTCTGCCCTTTCGACGGCTGCAACAAGAAGTTCGCACAGTCGACCAACCTAAAGTCTCACATCCTCACACACGCCAAAGCCAAAAATAACCAATGAGAACCCATCCACCAGCGTCGGGCCACTCAGACGGAAACAAGGAGCATCCTGGTGGCACGCGTGAAACCTCCTCTGAGGACGGAATGAAAAGCTTGAGACTTACTGATTTATATGAAAACAAGAAATCTGACAGATGAAAAGACTTAAACACTGAAATTCAGCTCGTTTTCCTGCATCCCCTTTCTTCTGCTGTCACATTGGATGAGGAACACAGTGACTATTCCCCGAAGCCCAGGCCAACACAGCCCGTTTTTTTTTTTTTTTTTCTCCAGTGGCACTCGGCTGCCAGAAGATGGAACTCATGGACAAACATCAGAGACTTATTTTTACCAGAGTGGGGAGAGAAGCAGCAATGTATTAGTATTTTTATTTTCTCACATAGCTTTTATATTCGAGTGTGCATATTGTACACTCGACTCAGGCTATGTTCAGTAAAATTGTGATTTTTTTTTTGTTTTGTTTTTCTTCCTGCATTATGAGATCGTACTTATGACACAAAAGGCCTCGGCCTTGTGTGACCTGTTTCACATGTATGAAAAGTTAAAAACAGCTGTATGTTTGCATTTCCATACCCTCCTTGGTTGTATTTTTCTCTAACCACAAAATAACCTTGTATACCTGTATTGTATGGCTGTATTGAAATTACGTAGACATAGATAGAGGTGTGATTTAAAGTGTTAACCAATTAAAGTTTTAGTCATGAGTTGCTTTATATTTTCTATGTCTTTACACAGATGAATGAGTAATATAAACTTACTCAGAGGCACGGCTCAGTTGAAGCATTTAGAGCGAACATTGAATTGACTGTGAGACCATCACTTTCTTTGTCAGAATGTAATGTACAGACGTCCACCATTAACTTCCTTTGTTGATATTTACACCCATGTATCTCAACTGCCCACAATAAAAATGGCTCATTCCAACCCTGTCAAAATATAAAAAAGCCTTTATTAAGTGTATCGTTTTGATTGACTAATGTTTTTTTCATTCCTTTAGGATAAATTCCAATAATGAATATGGTTGAGCAAACTCATTCTTTAACCTGCTTGTTATTATCAGTTCTACATCATCTAAAATGATTATATTTAATATTGTGTTTGGCACTTTTTACTCCATTTAATACATATAAGTATATTATTTACAGCAGAAACAATAAGTTAGTAGTTAAAAAAAATCAATCTGCAAATCTTTTGATAATAGTTTATCAATAAAAATGAGAGAGAGGATTTTCTGCTTTACTTCGTCATGTATGACACTAAATTGAACATGTTTTGAATTTCCATAGATGGTCAGATAAAATGAGAAGTTAGACATAGCCTCGGGCTTTCTTTGAGAAATTATAGCCATTTTTCAGATTAATCAATAATGAAAGTGTCCACCAGTTGCAGCCTTCATGTTATTAATTCTAACAACCATTTTCCAAAGCACGCCATAGTGTTTTGAACGTGTCTGTTTTGTTTTTTTTTTCTACAGACGAGGACATCTTTCATAAAATTTCATACCAGCCATGTCTGATCGGCCAGAGAAACAGGAACACTGTACAAGCTGCCGAACTGTAACCTTTTAATGAAAGATGCTATCATATCCTTTTCACAAACTCCATTCTTACTATTTGTGTCACATCCGGCACAAATACACAATTCATGAAAATGTCATCAGCGGTGGAAAGTAACTTAGCACATTTACTACAGTATGGTGCACAAGTTCATAATATAAAGCGGTTAAAATTGAAGAGGCTGGCTCTAATATCAAAGTACTGCAAACATGTTAATGCATCAGTAATAATAATCCAATAATATACTAATATAACAAAGAAAGGGGCCGTTGTGCATGGTGAGTGTTTTTATTTTTAATGCTTGCTAAAAGTAATGCACTTAAGTACAATTTTTAATGCAGGGCCACCACTTGTAGTGGAGGGTAATGCTATGGGACAACAAGACTCTAGAGTTGTTATTTTCTCCTTTGAAATGTGTTGTTTTGTCTATTTATAATATTCAGTTTATTAAGACGACTAATAAAATATCCACAAGTAAGAAACTGAAAGCAGTAAATTTGTTTTTTTGCTCAAAAATAAGTTCTGCCTTCACTTCTTGTTTTTGGTAAACACACCACAGGCCTCGCCAAAGTGCATCTTTTAGAGAAATTAAAAATTAAAACACCACCCTTCATGTCAGACTTCATTCACATTAGACTCAGGATAACAGACTTTCTTAAAAGCTGCAGCAGCTCAGTGGACTTTCCCTCCTTCCTTCTTGGGTCTGCCATTTTTTTTTTTTTTTATTTTACACATAAGTCCATTCCCTTTTCTGCTCAGCCAGCAGGATTATCACAAATGTCTACCTCAGCACCCTGCTAAGATCCTGCTCTTTGGCCTGATCCTGGTCATCCTGCTGCAGACTCCAGACCGGCTCTCACTGCCCCCTTCTGGCACTAAACTCTCATGACTTTTACCCAGGTGGCAGTGCTCTCCATGGTGCTGATCCCCCAGGCGGTGGATGCAATGGCATCGTCGTGCCTCTCCGCGGGCGTGGAGTAAAATATACAGTTTAAGAGTTGCTCTGGAGTCTGTTTCTCTGTCTGTCACATAGAAAGATCACAGAGAAAGGCAGAAACAAAAGGGTGCCGCGTTGCTTTGGTTCTGGCGAGGAGACAAATTGATTTAGCTCGAGTGCATTCTTGATGTCTTATTGGCTTTTTTAGCCTCCAAACAGCTCAGACCCGCTGCTTGAAATTCAGAGCAAGCACATCTCGCCTCTACCTGAGAGCAACTTTGACTGGAGTGATGTGTGAGTCCACCCCCTGTGTGTGTGAGAGAGAGAGAGAGAGAGAGAGTAAAGGCTGATTCAGGCATGATTCCACTTGGGGGTCTGTCTTTTTTTCCTTTTCTAAGGGAGCATTTATTCACAGGATTGGTTGTTTTGATTGACAAAGGCAGGGGAGAGTAAATGTGCTACTTGTTATGCAGCTGAAGTCTGTCAAGCCTCCAACACCTGCTCTCTTTCAGATGCTTATTTCATTATGGCTTCTCTCTCCCAGGAGTCAAGGCACTTGTATGTGTCTCTCTCTCTTTTTTTTCCTTCTATTTTTAATTCTGTGCTGGATGTTTACCTGGATCTTGCTCCATCTCTTCCCCGCTCTGGCCAAGTCCCTCTTTATTTTGCAGCCCAGAGTGAGCTCACCTACAATCTTGTCGCCTGGATTTTTGCTTTCATTAGTTTGTCTCTCCCTTTCTCTCTCTCTTCCTTCTCTCTCTGTGTTGCACTGGCTGCGAGCAAACAAAACTTTATCACAGTGAAGCGTGCACCAGGCGGCCCTCAGCAGCGAGATGCCCACAGTCGCTGCACTAAACCCCTTCATCTGTGAGTGGAGACTGAATCAGGAAATCCGAGCAGATCAGCCCTCTGTGGTTTTTATTATTTATTGTACATTTCTTAATAACACCTCCACAAGCATCATCCCGTGTGTGCTCTGCTTGTCAAGAGCTGAATTTCATAGTCACATGGTGCGGGATGTAAATAAACCAGTGTGGAAATGAAATTGTGTAAGCAACTTCTGACATTAATTTGGTGCGGCCTGTTTAAATCTTCATATACAAGTGAGACACACACATTAAAGGTGAGTAAATCTAAGGGATTGTACAAATGGATTTATATGTATGTATGATCCACCACATCCTTGGTTACATATAGTGAAAGCCTGTCAGTGACTATCACTCTTAACTCCCCCCACTGCTCTATCACACGGCCAGTTTGAAGGTAAGGCATGCAGAACAACGTAACTCACTTCCATCCAATCTGTAGGTCAAATCTCTGAACATAAATCTGTTCTAGACACGTTTAAAATCTCTTGAAGTGCCTTTTTATTTTCCGCGGTGGGCACAGCAAGAGATGCTATTTCCATGCAGAATATATGTTGCCAAGGTAACAGAGGAGAGAGTGAGAGAGTGTGTGTGTGTGTGTGTGAGAGAGAGAGGCTGAGATACCCCCTGAATACCAGGACTGCCACTTGCCGCAGACGTAGAACGCAACGCTCCACCCTGTCAGCATCGCTACAGCAGATTTTCAAACCTCGCACAACACTGGTTACACATCTGAAGGCTGCCTTTGAACACCTTAAATGTCAGGACACTCTGGTCTCTATTTCCGTCTTTATTTGGTGCAGTATCGCGCCAAAGGAACAGTACAGGTTGTAATTCACATTTCACATCCCTGCTTTTTTTCTACATCTCGGCCTCTTTTTCACCTCCGGTCCCTTTATCAGCTCTCTTTCTTTGCGAGTCTGCCTCCACCTATATATAGACTGCCTTTCTCTCTCTCCTCTGCCTCAGTTTTTTTTCTCTCTCTCTATCTGTGTGCACCTGTCTCCCCTCTCATCCTCTCCCTGTCTGTCAAACACAAAACTGCTTCATTGGCGCAGACATAATTAACTGCACTGTTGCAAAGTGGGTTGTACAAGGTTTACAATGGAAGTAATAACTGAGAATGTAAAAAAGACAACAAATGGTTCTTATTACAACACTATTTACAATACTGAATGTTCATCACCATCAAACCATTAATGGATTTGTCGTTTGTTTTGAATATTTGAACAGAGATGCTGATTCCAACTTCCCGAATGTGAGGATTGGATTAGAAATGTATAAATTTTTGGATCTGAACTGCTGGTTGGACAAAAAAAAATCATTTGAAGAAGTGGTGTTCTAGTGGGCTTTTTTCACGGTCGTTTGCCACCTGATTTCAGTGGTATAAAGTACCTAAGTGCATTTACTCTACAAGGACTGTACTTAGGCACAATTACAAGGCACTTGTACTTTTCATATCACTATTTTATGCTACTTTATACTATTATTCCACTTCATAGGGAAATAATATAATTTTTGCTACATTTATTTTTGGTTGTTATTACTTTGTAGATTTTACATTACAAAAAAATATGTTTATGAAATAGAATATAATAAGATTAAACCAGTTGTTTTTTGACTGGTGCTTTACAAGTTAGTGCGTCTTTTCATGTTTGTCAGATGGTTTTACTTGAATGTCTGAGGCCCAAAGATGACAAAAAAAGAGTAAAGATTACAAATAAATCTAAAAAAAAAAAAAGGAATATCGCTTTGTGTAGCAGCGCTTTGTATTTTCTTCTTTCCTACATCATAAGTCATCTCACAACCCCTCAGATTTATCTGTTGACCCTTTGGAGGATCATCAGTATTAATCTAATTATGAGTCACAGGGGCCATTTTTCTGCTGAACAACTTCTATTTCATATACATGAGTACATTTTGCTGTTAATACGTGTGTGCCTTTACAGTAGTATAAATATCCAACGAGTAATTTTCAAAAAATCTAATGATATTCAAATAGGAAAATAATGATTAGTTGAAACCCTACAACCTAGTGCACTATAATGAGAGGGCTTTTAAGTCTGAGAGAGTGTCGAGTTCTTAGGAGCTGAGTTGTTGTTTGAAAAAGAGCTTGGTACTTTTGTCTTCACACAAGCTGCAGTGTGGCAGTAAGTATTACTCAGTCTCTACCTCTTGTTTTTGGCAGACTGACTCAGTCGCTCTTGTCTGGGTTGCCAGGTTTGTCTGTGTCCACTAGTCTCAGTGGTGGCCAGGTTGTGATCGCCACGATCAGATAACCAGCCACCTGGTATTGTCTGTTCGGCGCTGAATAGCTTTGAGTTTACCTTTGTGGTTCGTGTGCTGTCCTCTTTCTTTAGCTGTGATCTGATTGGTCCGCATTGTGTGAAGGTTGTAGCGCTCTGCCTCTCACTGTAGTCTCTCTCTTTCCTTCTCTCTCTCCTCTGCACCTCAGTCTCTTCCCCCATCAGCCACCAGACGTCAATCACAGATCGACCTTTATTTGATTAATGCTTCATTTCAGGATCCTCATCACGTCCCCACTTCACTCCACCCGGTCACTAAAGGGGAGCTCTCTTCAAAAGAGCACAGCCATTGCATCTACATTTCAAATCACCGACTGTACGACTGCGTGGAGATGTGACCGGCCTGCAGGTTCTACATTGCAAGCGTGGTTAACGTTGGATCAAAAGACCTTTAAAGCCTTGTTTATGAAGAGCTACCTGACATTCTCAACTTTACCCGCAGTGTCTCTGTCCCATCAGCTGCAGTGGATGACAACTGATCAAACAATAGCTGTAGGGCCACTGCCCATATTCCCTGCTCATATCCCCATGTGTGTTAGCGTGTACTGCTTTATGTGCCCAATTAGTGTGAAATTCATGTTAAATGTGACACCGTGGTTTGATATCTCAAAATAACAAACACACTTAGATGGGATCACTCTGAGCAATAAACAAGATTAGCGTACAGAAACACAGTCAATGCATAATCCAAGTGTGAGCTGGTTATGAAAGCCTTGAAGCCATGCAGATTTTTGTGAGTGCAGATGTTGAAATTATGCATCGACGGCCGAGTGAAACGCAGGCATGCGTGCGCTAACATGCAGTGTGGGACCGCTTGGCGCTTCTGCGATGGGCTAGCAAAATGAAGTGGCCCACGACCTCCCAACAGCTTCCTATCCTCCATTACCAGAAGCCTGAAGCGATAACAAGATTAGCATAAGCACTTTTAGTAAGTCACTGTGAATGGGACCCTTAAAGAGGCTTAAACTGTCCCCCCCTTCACCACAGCTGATAGATAGTTGGGAACTGACTGGCACATCTGCATGGTTGCTGCACTCGCCTCTTAGTGATCTTCAACACTGGCAGATCAACGCGAGATCCATCATTGGGGACACTCAGCGCAGAGACAGGGAGCGAATCACTTCTATAAGCGATAGCAGCTATCAGGCAAATGGGCAGAAAATGGTTCCTAATGGTGTCTGGTATGTCTGGTGTAAACTGCAGCCAGCCTCTTAGTCGTCAATCACCCTGAAGCATATGTAACTGAAAGAGTGGGGGGGGTGGCAGGAGAGGAAAGGAAGGGGAGGAAGCATCTGTTCGTTCAGCGTGGGAACCCCTCAGGGGGGCAAGACGATAATCCGGGTTCGCGTCAAACCAGATCTGGTGTCTGGTGCTGCGGGATGATGCTGTGTCACTGAGTAAGTCTGCGTGTCAAACAGCGGAAGTCACTCAGTCAGCACCCCTGTTGTGTGACCTTCACTCAGCCAACTCCTCCACTTTCTAATGGGATTTCAGAAATGCTCACTCATTTTCTCTCCTGGCTTTGTCAAAATCCTGTTGGTAATTGAAGCACAGTTGACTCAAAAGCTGAGATCATAAAAAATGAATGACTCCAGCCGTCTCTCTAAACCCCTTGAACGGGCAGAGTCCGGGTGCAGGTAATCACCGGTCAAGAGAGTTAGCGAAGCAGTTTTCAGCGTGAACAATTAACATCATAACATCACACTTGGTTATCAGCTTGAATCATGAGTTTGACTAGACAGTAACAGTTGGTGCTGAGTAAACAAGGAAGTCTTTAGTTTAGATTTGACCATTTCAATTACCTCCCCTCTTGCCCAGACTGCTGTTTTCCCAGAAACAGTAATCACATTCACTATTAATGAGCCATGATGTTCATCCTGGACCCATTTACTCCTCTCAATAATGCATACTCTTTGGAATTGCCTGTGCATATTTTACACTGTGCCACCCCCCCTCTGTGCGCTCCCCCATGAGAGGGATATCAGTGGTGTTTTGGATGGATTTGCTATCTGGCCCAAGGCTCCCTCTACGTGTTCTCCTGGGGATAATGCTCGCCGGGGGAACAATGTCTTATGTGTGACTCTGACTCAGGCTGCCTGCTGCGCGGAGATAATGAAACACTGAGCAGCAGCGTGGAGAGCAAAAGGTGCTAACACACTTGTTGAAGGACTTCAGTCTTCTTCGATTAAGCATTTGCATTGCCCCTCTCTAACTGTGATTCTAATAGGCTCTCCAGCTTGTTGAAATAGGCCCAATGATCTCTTTAAATAAGACAATTGACCACAAATTGGACACATCAATGCCCCAATGTGATTTTCCCCACATCATGATTGTCATTAAAAGCAGGCAATTGCGCCATCGGAGACCATGTTGGTTTAAGTGCTCCGTAAAGGGACTCGTCCTGTCAGAACCAACTGAAACTCACACAAAGGAATGAAAAGCCCATTACCAGTGACAGCAGAAAATGAATTTAATCAGTGGAACATTGACGCCACTATTGAGAAGGGGGGGGGGTAATCAAAATGCTTCTGACAATCACTCTGACCCCGATGGCATTTGAGCAGCATATCAAATCAGCGCAGACTGAGGCAGGACTGTCCAGCGTGTTTGCAGAAGGCAGGTCAGACTCGGAGAGATTGGCAGGTCCAGTTCTCAAGTGGGCCAGTGGGTGGGCAGGAGGGGGTTTGGATGTGAGCATAGCAGGACTCTGTTGAGAGAAGTGAGTCAGCATGATGCAAGACAGTAGACTCGAGAGGCGAAGGAGTCAGATGGTGGCGAGGGGAGGAGGGAGACTAGACAAGGGCCAGGAAACACATTATAGGGGTTTGGAAAGCAGGTCAGGCTCGTGCAGCGTTGTGAAGGATGAGCGTGTGGTTCTGATCTGGCTGCAGGGCTCACTCCACTCTGCTCGTTGCCAGACCTCCAGCCGAGGTCCATCACCCAAGCTCACCCCACCGCTGCCCCCTCCTACTCCTCCATCCATCCCCTTTGTGAAGGTGCACTGAATACTGAAGAGCCAGAGGCTGCATGGCTGGCTTACAAAGGATGCTCTTTTCTCTGTCTCCTGCACTCCTCGTTCTGTTTCGCTCCACATTCTTTCTTACTCTCAGCTCCCTGTGCCCTCTTCCTCTCTTCTCTCTTTCTCCGTCTCTGAGCTGTCTCGCTTTCTTCTCTGCACCTCTCGCTCTTCTCTATTTCTTCATCCTCACCCCTGCCTCGCTGCCTCCCACCCTCCTCGGCGTATTTGTTTCACAAAACCTTCCATCTACTCCTCTCTGCTTTGCCCCCCCCCCCCCTCATTCTCTGTCTCCCTCTCTCTCCCCAGAAATGCATCTATTATTAACATACACCTCTGGCTCTCGCCAAAGACTGAGCCAAGGTTCAGGCCAAGCTCCTCGGCATTTTAATCACTCATAATGAGCAAGTAATAATGAATAAAGGGGGATTCAGTCTTGCAAGTTTGGATGACATTTATGTCTCGCATACAGTATGCGCAGCTCATCTTAACAGGTTTTCCCTGCATGTTTTCAACCCAAAGTGCTGTACCCCTCGAGGTGTCATGCTGCGAAAGGCATACCAATGCCTATAAAAATCAATCAGGCAGCATCCGACCACCAGTCAATCAAAGCTTGTATTCCAGCAGATGATGCATATCATGTGAGTCCTGCTGTCGGGAAGACATGACTGTAACTGTAGAATTAGTCGTGTGCGGGTTCCCACTGCGGAGATTGTGTTAAACCTCTCCTGCGGCAGGTTTCCGCAGTGGCTGCTGTCCAAGGGCAGAGGCACGGCGCTGTCAGACGAGCGAGAAGATGCGCAGGCGAGAGGCGTCCCCGGTGACTAGCATGGCCTCTTTTCATCATCTGCCTCCCTCCTCTCTTTGAACAAACACGAGGGCTCAGAGCATCTGTCAGAGGTCTACCACTTGCAGAGAAAGGGGAATTGTGTTGCTGCAAGACTAGTGAAACCCCAAATTCATAACCACTTGGCTGGCAGAGCATGCTGAAATAAGGGATGCATGCATTGTCTTGTTCCTGAAACAGGGGAAAGCTGGGAGAATTCACAAGGCAAGCTGAAAATGAGATAAGTCTGAGTGTGTCCCTTTTATCACTGGTTTATTTATACTGGTAAACATCAAACAGAAACAACAGCAAAATCAAGAGCTGACATCCTCCCATACTTGATTATCATTTCTCTTACATCGACAAGTTAATTTACAATGGTTGTCATTGGTGTGACATGATAACGCCAGTAAGTAAAAAATATGGAAATGAACCGTTCCACTCGATCCCGTCCACACGTAATATCAGATTACTTCCCGCACCTGTCATGCTGTTGGTGTTGGCTCAATTGTTGCTCAAATCAGTCATGACAGGAATCCTATCACAGTTGAGTCTTTATGTAATTATGTGATAAAAATGTATCGATTCAAACCGGAGGGCAGTATTAGGCTTAGAGTCGACTTGTGCCACAAAAATACTGCATTGTGCTGTGTCTGGGGGTGTCAGGATGAAAAGATGGAGCGTTGTCTGTCTACTACATTCTGTTCCCGCACCCTCTGGGATGTAAAGCCCATTCGTAATCTCCCCAAACCACCGCCAAGGTAATTAAGACATGTCACCGTCTGTCTGTAGAGCTGGAGACAAGAATCATGTTCAAAGTCTACAGAGATTGTATCACTTTAAGTAACAGGCAATGAGAGTATAAGAACACCGCCCCCTGTGTGTTTCTTTCTTTGTTATAATACAGTATGTCCAGGTTACTGCATTCAATACCACATGAACACTTATGGTTGTCTGGAGATATACAGTATCTCACACAACTAAACATTTTTGTACATGGAGCTGTTTTATACATTGTTGTGCCTTTCATCAGAGTTTTATCAAATGTCATTATAAAGTAGACTTTGATGGGTTATAAGGTAGAAAACAAATGTGAAACGTTTCCCATAACCCTGTACGCCTGCCTTGCCCCCAAATATATGAGAGAAGCTTACAGGTCCCTCAGTAGAGAGCACAAAAGCTCAAAACAAGGCATAAAATCCCTGTCTGTTTCACAACGGGCCACAAATCCAATCCAAGAAAACAAGAGAACGCAGGTCATAAACTCCAAATCATAAAGTGCTCTCCAGAAGCCACTCAGACCTGGAGAGCTTGTCCCTGGCCCGGTGAATGTTTGTTGTGCTCTCGAGTTGCGGCAGCTCTCCGCTCATCGACAGGCTCCGCTTAGAGCGCAGACTGGCCCCGGTTTTGGGGTAGGCCACATAGCAGCGCTCCCGATATGAGTCTGCATTAAGGGAGTGCCTGCGGTTCATCCTCACTCCCCCTGCAGGCACAGTCATGTAATGTCGAGAGGCCTGCTGCGGCCGCGGACCCCTTGGAACGGCAGTCCATTTGGTGTGCTGGCCAGGAACTGCCAGGGCAACAGCGGTGGCCATTTTAACCTCCGATGAGTTATTCCGGTTCATGTTATCGAGCTCAACATCTGCCTGAGCTTCACCTCGGCGAACCTCTGAGGGTTTCGGTGGAGCACTGAAACGTTTGGGCCTCGGCGCACCTGGGGAGGCCGGGTGCCAGCTGTGGCTGGCGGCAGAGGTAGAGACAGTGCAGTCAGGAACGGAGGGTTTGGTGGTGGCTACAACAACTGGCGGCCTCTGCTTGACTGGCTCTGGCGGTGGCAGGGCAACTCTGAGGGAGTCCTTGTCATTCTTTTCTGGACGCAGGACCTGCTTGGAGAGGGACTTGGGGATCCCACAGCCCTGTAGCTGTCCATCACTGCTCAGTGACCGAATATCCCCCATCTCTAGAGCCTGATGTGACAGGAAACAAGTACGGGAAGAAAGAAAACAATTAAAGCTATTCTATTAGACACCCTTGTTTCAATATCAACAGAGATAATGAACAGAAAAAGAACAAAACAGAGGGAGTCGTGCCAAACTGACCTTATCTGAATCTCCTTGGTTACACACCCGGTAGCGCACAATGAGGAAGATGATAAAAGCCAGCACTGAGGCCACAATAATCCCTCCAATGATAACCACAATGGTGCCGCCAAGAAACTGGGACTGCATGAAATGGCATCTCAGGTACTGTGGCTCTGTGGTGAAGTGGATACAACCTATCACCCTGGTGGCGGTGAGAGCCGTCACCTGGTCATCGTAGATAGCCAGCACACAAAGGTCGTAGTGCGTACCCGCCGCCAGGTTGTTTACCATGATGCTCTTACTGGTCGGGGGTATCATTCTGTCAAAAAGAAAATAAAGCATTGTGAGTTATGACAAAGATTAGGCAGGGTTAAATGAAAGGGGACAGAAGCAAATCAGATTATCCAGCTTATTGTTTTGTGGGGATAAAATTACATGACAATCATTTATCTCTCAGGGGGCTATTTAAGATCTGTCTGGGCATAATCTTTTGTGACATTTGATTTATTCTCTCCAGCATCATTACTGATAAAAAGGTTCAGTCGCAGGGGATGCAGGATGCCTCCTCCTTTGCTCACATCAGGATTACAAAGGTGATTCTCTAGCGTCTCCTGAATTCGGTGGCTGCTGCAGAACACTGTGTGTGCGTGAATGTGTGTGTTGTGACTTCGAAGTTCCTTTGGAACAAAAGGGGTCTGTACGACGATGCTATCATATCACAGCGATTAGCCCTAAATATGGAATGAAAGAGGGTAGAGATGAAAGACTGCTGTGCACGCTGGTTTCGCAGATGGGCAAGTGTGAAGGCTCTGATGGTTTTCATGAAACACTGGCTGACTACTCTTTCATCTTCGTATCAGTCCGCAGCTTAGTGCTGACATTCTCTTTTGATTTTGTTGATCAAGCATTATCAAGGTTTTGCACATAGTAAATGATACATTCCAGCGAGATGGGGATTATGAGTCAAAGAAAAAGAAGTCAGATACAGTGCATTAGTCCATCTCCCTGATAGGATTAATAGACACCGCAAATAATCATTCGACAGCCAGGTCCAGTTCCTAATGACTAAATATCCAAAAGGATTTAAGCAATTAAAGAAGACTATGAAGGTAAACTGAGGGTCAAGGGATTTTTTAGAATATGATTCCACTCTGTTTAACTTTATTTGCATATATCCAAATTCAGATTTAAGGTTTGTTTACCTGATTACATTTAGTTAGTATTTTAAGAAAAAGAGCATTTTTATCTTCATGCTATGTGTTAAACCAGCAGGCCATCTATCTCTGTTTACCTGTAAACCAGTGAGTCATCATAGGTGCCATTATATTGGATCTGGAACATGCGTATTCCTGGGATACTCCTCTGAAAGTTAAACTTGACCAGGGCCGAGGTGGACGTGGCCTCAGCAATCACCACTTTCTTCTCCGGGCTCGTCTTTGCATTCCCCAGAGGCAACCCTCCCGCCTCTGCCCCCGTCTTGGTCACCGTGGCGATATCTGATGAACCGGGGTCAGGCTCCTGCTCTGCCACTGTGTTATTGGTGATGTGAGGCAGTTTAGCGATGACCAGATCCACCGTCTGCTGGGCCTCACCGGCCGGGTTGGAGGCCACGCAGGTGAAGGAACCTGGAACAAAAACCAATTAGATTATCATCCTTCCTGATATCTACTGTGATCTACAGATAAGTACCATGGGGCACATACATTCAAGTTGAAATAAAACATATTTAATCATAATGGTTTATGAAAAAATGCTTTGGGAACTATGCAGAGCCCCCAGAGTACTGACTGGTTATATTTCATTATCTAGTGTGCAAACAACCCCCTTGCAGAGTTAGATTATACGACTGATAAGGCTCTCATATCTGTTATATAAACTATAAGGCGACAGCCAGCAGCTGGTTAGCTTAGTTTAGCGTAAGGACAGGGGGAAACAGCTTGAGTAGCTTTGTCCAAAAAGAATCTGCCTTCCAGCACCTCTAAAACTCAGTAATTAATGCATTTCGTTTAATGCATACAAAAACTTTTGTGTAAAAACAACAAATGGGGTTATTAGTGGAAGTTTGTCATCACCGTGAGGTTGCCCCCGGTGAAGAAACAGCTCATAACTCCCCCAGAAAACCAGAACTGCTCACTTTTACACTTTTTTTTCACAGTTTTTTTTTTACATATTAAACAAACAACATATGGTATATTAATTAGTAAGCAAGAAAACAGATGAGTGTATTTCCCAAACTGTCCCAAACTATTTCTTAGGTGGAATTTTTAAACATAAGATGATTCAACCACAGAAACACAAAGGTGCAAAGAAACTTGGCCAACAAGGTTAAAAAGTCATTTGTCATTCCATTGTAACTTTAGTAAGTGTACAGGCTGACGCTCTTCCACACTCCAGACTTTATCGCCTGCTGTAGTCAAATACTTCAGCCCAATAGTCTTGTGGGCACACAAGCAAACAACTAATTTTGTTCAGTCAACAACACAAGCACAGCCACCGCCGTGTAAACACACCGGAGTCCTTGACAGTGCTGATGAGGATGTCCAGTGTGCCGTCTGTGTGGACCGTGGCCCTGGAGGAGTTGGACATAAGGCGTCCATCGGGGGCGATCCAGTGGATGATGGGGTCTGGGTCGCCTCTGGCCTTACAGCGCAGGGTCACGCTCTGACCCTCCAAAGCTTGGAGCTCCTGAGGCAGGGGGGAGGAAAGGAGGTTAGACACACTGATTTGATATTGACATTAATTCCCCAAACTGAAAAACAATTAGAATAAGACAGCTGGAATAACTGGAGATACTCTAATTAGTGCCCTTATTGGTGATGTTGTGCTTTAAAACTGTATTTCCTGTAAAACAATTGATCATTGTCATGATATTGAATTAGAGTGATTATGAAAGCAAGATATTTAATATAACAGAACAGTGCAGAGTATATGATGGAGTCTAAGTAAGATAGTAAGACAATTTTCTGTGCAATTACGCAAAAGAAGTCAGCTGAATGTAAATGAGATGATAAAGCTGTAGTTATTTAGTGAGGATTTGATCAGATAATTTTGTTTGGATGCATGAATCAAGAGCTAAATCACTGTAAGCTTTCACTGTGTAATAAGAGCTTCACAGCGGACCCATCATAAACCTGCAAATGGCTTTATTAAAACTGAAAATCCTGCTAAAGAACTTCTCTGTAAACTCTCCACAGGCCACAATTTGATTACATTTTTAAGTAAGGCCTATATATTTTACAATATTCAGTTAGCTGAGCGACCCAGATGAGTCCCACAAGTCATGTAAGACTCCTCTGTCTCGCAAAGCTAATATTTGGTGTGACAGTCAAAGAAAGCACAAAGTGCCACTGCGGATTAACTTGCAAAGAATCCTGTGTCTGGCTTAGAGAGTGCAACAGTGGCTTGTGTTAGGTCTTACAATGCACAGCTCCATTTGGAGGTCATACCTGAGAGTGCCTGGTGATGAGAGGAGGCTCACACAGGAACTCCTCCTCTGAAACAGTCCAGAAATAGCGTCCGGCGAGATGTTGCGGGGAGGCACAGGTCTCCAGATCATCCTCCCTCCGCAACCTCCGCAGCCAGAGCAGCTCACAGTTACACCTCAGCGGGTTCCCTCCGAAGCTCAGCGCGAACGACGAAGGCCCCATTATCCCTGAGGTGGCCAGGACTCCTGCTCTTTGGAAAATAGGGTCAGGGGGAAGTTTCTGGAGCTTGTTGGAAGTCACGTCCAGCCTCTTGAGCTTCTGCAGCCCAGAGAAGGTGCCCTCAGGGATGTAGCTGAGCATGTTGTGGTCCAAATTGAGTGTGTGGAGATTGGACATCCTCTGAATGGCCACCCATGGTGCACTTTCCAAGTTGTTGTAGGATAAGTCCAGCTCCTCCAGCGCCGTCAGATCATTAAAGGCCCCAATATGGATGTGGGTGAGCTGGTTGTTGTTGAGGATGAGGTGGTGCAGCTTGGACATGCCGCTGAAGGTGTCGTTGGTGATTCGGGTTAGCCGGTTGCTATCGAGGTGGAGGGCCCGCAGGTTCTCCAGGTCTTTGAAAGCATGAGGCGCGATGGAGCCAATAGTATTCCGGGAGAGGGTCAGGTCCACCAGCTTGGTCATGTTGGCAAAGTCTTTGCGCTTGATGCTGGTTACAAAGTTATCCCCAAGGCGCATCTCCACTGTGTGCCGGTCGATGTTCGGAGGCACAAAGAGAAGCCCCTTTTTGTCGCACAAAGTTGCCAGGTTGGGGTTGAGCACCTGGCAGACGCAACGTTTGGGGCAGATCTGAACTTTGTGGGCCTTTACAGCCACACCGAGGACTATCAGGTAAACCAGGAGAGACTCCATTTGGCTCTTCAGTCAGGGTAATATACCTAAAAAAAAGATCAAGGTATAAAGAGAGAAAGAGAAAGGCATATTTATCAAGCAGTTACATTGAAAGCAAGGCATTGAATCTGTGGTTTTAATTTGTATCATCTTCATCAAACTGTAATTTCAGTACCCTGGTAATCACACATGCACTGAGAATTCCCCCTTTAAGAAGGGGGACTGGGGGATTCTGCCATATTAGATTTAGAAACAGTATCTCTGCCAGCTCACAGCTAAGGTTTACAGAGAGTCCAAACTCTAAGCAAAGCGCTCAGACAATCAGTGCCTGAACAAACAATAAATGCAGTGCAATTAGACATGAAACTAATTTGTCACCTGCAGACCTGAGAGCGAAACATCTCCTGTAATGTTGTATGAGTTTTGTGACAACTCCCCATTTTAGCCCCTGCTCTCCCGATGGTACATTTTTGATATGATAATGCCAGGCCTTTTATGTTTGTGTACAGAGGGATGAAAGTCTAGACCGGCGGGACAGGGCCTCATCAGAATTAGACTGATATCTCCCTGGATCATATCGCCAATAGGAAGGGATGATCGGGCCCAGTGCCTCAGTGAGAATGTGCTATGCCTCGCTATTGATTTTCTCTCTGCTCTCTCTGCTGCTACTCTTACTTATGACACAACTGAGATGGGGGATAAGGAGGGATCCATTTGATGAATCCTGAGACCTTGTCAGGGATATAGCATGTCATAAAACTAAGACAGTAGAGATCAGATCACAGCACTGCAGGTGCACCACAGACTGCAGCAGAACAAGAATGACATTAGATGTGATTATTTTTAGAACTGAAATTTAGTGTCACTTTGGTCAAACATGCAATATTCAACTCTCAGGGTGTCCCATTACAGCACACAGAAAGGAACACCAATCCAATCAAACACAGAGAACAAGAGATCCAATCCCACAACTGTAGTAAAAATCCAAAGGCTAACCTTTAAATACCGAAGAGAATGGCTGATTTATGATTATAGCTTTCTGTGGTTTGCTGGTAATGTTTCCACTGTCGACATTGGGTCTTGGAGAGTGCGCATAAAAATCTTGCCTCAGCACAGTGCCTGCCGACTGAGTACCTTCATGCCTCAAAAGCCTCTGTTGCACCGGAGCTGTGACACAAAGCCCACGGTGTAATAACCTTGACAGTCAGAGTGTGGGGAAAATATCACAAGGAAAGGAAAAACTCAGACAGGATGGGAATGACACGCTTGCCATGTGAGGGCATGTTTTTAACGTGAGAAGGGGCGCGAAGGAGGCCTGGTGGCACCAGCTGACAACAGTTGCGTTTTGACAGCTCGGTAAAATATATTGCAAGCCTGACAAGGAGGCAGGAAAGAGGTCGCCTTAAAATGGCCCATAATAGCAAAGGGAGGAATGATATCATTGGAGAGAGCACGCTGGGTGTGACATTTTCATGAATACTGCTGATCAGGCAGCAATGAATCAATGTCTTTCTCGACCCTTTTTTTTTTTTTACAAGGGAGGACTTTACCCAGACACACAAGAGCCCTGTTTTGTGGATTGCAGTCTAGGGTGCAGAGATTTTAGTTGGTGCGAGATAGATATATCATTAAATGTTGTCATGGCTCTCATTAAAGATGGCAGCTGACTCCGGTGTATTAGTTGTGGTACCTATGTGGAAACTTTAATACCTATTTTGTTTGTGTGCACATCAGAGGAAGGTGTTGAAAACCTGGGGCTGTGCGTGAGTGCGCTGATGTGCCAACCACCTTCTGCTCTGACTCTGAATGGCACGGCCCTCTGGATGTGCAATGAGGCGGAGAAGACCTGCTACTTCCAGACTCGAATGGCGCTGAAGACGTGATATTGATTCACTCGTTGAAGATGGGGCTCTTTTTTTTCCCGCCGCTGAAAACTCAGCCAAACGTGAAGAGAATGGTTGCAACGGTAATCCCTACAAAATTCGTTCTGTGAGGACAAAAGGACAGCCCCTCGCCGCTGAGACGGGGCAGGAAATATCTGTTGCCGTCTCCCTAATTTGCATTTAATTATGGCTGTAGCACGGACATTTGCATAACAGGTTGCACTCATCAGGTACAAGAACAAATAAGTAGATAATCAATCAATGCATTCATCAATCATGCACTTCATCTTTAAATGTCACGCCCCCAGAAAATCATTATCTTCCACACTGGGCTGTTCATTATGGTGAGGCGACTTGGGAGGACCACAAATAAACAAGAAAACAGATAATCTACTGATGCATTAACCATTATCTCCTTCTTAGTCAATCAAATGTTCGTTTACTACTTCTGAGCAGGTCTTTCCGCCCTAAGAGAACAGAGCAGAATGACAGCACACACCCACACACGCACACCAGTGGGTGGATTTGTGCCTAATAGAGGTAGCTCACTACACAACAACCCCCAGCAATGGAGACAGACATTCATGCGGAGCAGCAGCAGCAGCAGCAGTATACTGTAGGAGAGGATATCTATGGTTTCCCAGGGGCAGCATTCAGCAAGAAAAGCCTTATGCAGCATACTGCATGCCAATCGGCCGGTGAGGTCATGGGGGATATGTTTTCAGATGGTCCAACTTATGCTGGAGCTCATGTGAGAAAGCCTCTGCAATCCACGTCTGGGCAGGGAATCAGAGAAAGCAGCCCTGCGAGGGGAGGTTAATGAGATGAGGTCTGCTTGGTATGCCTCCTCGCAGGTCGACACGATGGCACATGGCAGAGTCTCGGCAGTGCCTCACCTGGGTAGCTCAGGACAAAAAGCAGCCGGACGTCTGCTTCTGCCAGAAATAAGCTCTGTTGTGTCAAAGAGGTAAACTGATGCTGCAACATGATGGTAAAATGGTATCGACAAAGCAGTGAAATGGGTCCTCAACCTGCCTGCTTTATGAGACCAAATGGAGCTGCATCTGCTGAAGTGGATCACATTTTGACTGAGGCCGGCGGAAATTATATTTTGTCGGGTAAATGCTCATGTAGACCGAGTCCAAACATCCTGACCAAACACTGATGCAGTTATGGGCCGCCTAACTAACACATCTGTGTTTGTGAATGTGGGTATGTGCTGTGACACCCTTTTCCTACAGAGTCTGCCAATGTTAGAACGCGATAGCTCTTGGGTGACAGCCTTGATGCCATGGCAACACAGAAAACGTCAGTTTTGGGTGAGATGTAATCAGTGGCTCATTTTCAGATCACCTAATAATATTTAGAACAAAGAGTACTCTATGGAGGAAAGGGCCCCCACAATTGAGGGTCTGGTTGCGGGCCAAAGCAGACTCATTGTACCATTTATGACCGTGATGAGAGGAAAGGAGGTTGTTCACTCAGCTAATTTTGTATTGGATTCGATGTTTGGGGTGGCTGAATTATTACTGTTTTTCCAGTCTTGCGCGTAATAAAAACCTAAATGACTTGTTGTACAACTCTGATCTCGTTGAAATGATTTTTTCAGTCAGACAAGCTTGTGTGGGAATGTGTGTGTGTGCATGTGTGCCAGGGGGATAGCATACTAAGCAGACCCCACTGCATCAAGAGAAGTGCTGTTCATCAGCATTTACAACTCCCCCTTGTAATTCCAAGTGTTTTCCTTTGCACGCTATCACTGGAAAATCAGTGATACCTTGATGTGCATGAATATCTCCTGATTGGAGCGTTGGACCAACGGAAAAACAAAACAAACACAGAAAACGCTCTCCTTATTTTTCATGCTGTCTTGTATGGAAGCAGGAGGCTGAACGGGCCAAATTTAAATGCTGATCACTGACTTTGGATCTTAATTCTTGTGCCGTTGTGACGTGCCCTGATGTGAGGGGCTTATGACCAGGGATTTTCTTCCGGAAAGGGGAACGCAGAATCCGTGAACACCACCTCTGAATATCAATACGGCCTCCTCAAGTGAATATTCTACACAGTATGGGCCCGCAGGTCTGTGGACTTTCAAATCCGCCAGTTCCCATGTACAATTTCGGGGGCAGGAAGTGTATGAAAAGCGAAACCCTCGCTCTCTTTGTGACAATACTGTGCCCTGCTACATGGGCTCCTTTTCATGTTGCAGCCCAAATGTGGGGGAATAAGAACAGCCATGATGAAATCCACAATCGCTCTACCCACTGACTCAATTTCCCTCTTTTACAGACCCTCAGGATCCTGTGTTCGTACTGCAACAAAATGGCTAAATAATGCATAATCCTCCTCTCTCCTTATTGTGTTGTGTAATCAAAATAAGCAACTCTCACACAGCACAAACACACATATAACATGTGGACCAGGTGTGTGTGTGTGTGTGTGTGTACAAGTTTGTGACTGCTTGAAAATGATCTCCCAGCTTCAAGCCTTAATGAAAGCACTTCCTTGGCGAAAGACAAACGCTTATTTTATGCGGTGAGTGAGAATTTGGGTCAGTGAATGTGGAGCTGGTGTGCAGAACGGCCTCGGTGTTCAGGAACCACATATCACTTCCCTGGCATCGATGCAAGGTAGCAGCGTACGAGCTACATCATTGAGTGCATTAACGCAGCAGCAAGAGCAAATAGAGGCAGCAAAATGAGGCGTGGGCCTGATTTCACTGGTGTAGCAGTTACAATGGTGCCTCAGGCACTCATGAATAATAAGATATGTGATAACTAACACTCGACATAAGACAAGACCATTACACCTCATCCTTTATAAAAATCATTAGACCATATTTTCAGCTGTCTTCATCAGTCACCTGGCAACATGCTCCCCTGCCCACACACTCATCCTCTAATCAATGTTGTTATTTAGGCTAATTTAGGTCTCTGTGCTACAGTTAATGACTGGTGTGTCATTTGCATATCAGCTGGGGTTTAACCACAGCACGGGGCAGCCTGTCACCGGGCCCACCATGCTGGTAAAACACACAGTAAAAGCAAAGAAACACCTCACATCTGAAATCAGCCTCTCAGATGTGAGCGGGCTGGATAATGGCCACATACAGGCATGATGCTTAGTTTCACCTGTAGGGAGAGAGGAGAGGAAGAGGAAGACAACAGAGCACAGGATGCAGCCAAGTGGAGATGAAATTTGCTATCTGATGGCGTTCCTTGACAGCTGAGGGGGATTTTTTTTGACCTTGCGGTGCAGGTCCTGGGCTGGTGGGTTACAGGCACAACCCCCCTGTCACCATAAGGGGGAAAAGATCTGAGCCCTTTGGGATGGGTGCTGTGAGAAGTACTTCAAGTCAATATTACGCCTCTTGAAAGACAGCCCCCCCCGCCCCTTTCACTTTCACTCCCCCACCCCCCCAAAAAAAGAGTAAGAGTGAGCATTCAGAGCAATTGCATCACATGAAATGTTGAATTTACCTTGTAGATGAAACATGAAGTCAGAGGAGGGAGCTCATTTCCTCCCGGGAGGTGCTGAGGGCATCCTGAGAGCTGGCTCGCCCTAAAAAAAAGAAGAAAAAAAAGAAGAAGAAGAAAAAAGAAAAAAGAAAAAGGGGACCGACGGTGGTGCCTCCTCCTGGAGATAATTCAGGTGTCCCAGAAAACACGCTCCTACAGCATGTGACGGCCTGCGAGACCGGCGATGCCCTTCAAGAAATCCATGACCAGCAGATAAAGGACGACTCCTTCCCGATCTCTCTCCCCTTCAACACCACCACTTCGTAACTCCTTGCCCCCCCCACCCTCCCCACCACCAAAACCGCCGCCGCCACCCCTCTTACGTGCCCACAAAAAAAGAGAGAAATAAAAATACTGGAAAACGCAACCTGAAGGGTCCCGGCGCGGCTCGGAGGCTGCAGCTGTGCAGGGATCGCTCCTGACTGCGCATCCGCCCGTGCTGCACCTCCAGGAGAGAAAACGCCTTTTTTTTTTTGGTAGCTGCCTCACTATCTGCTCCCTTCCGATGCTTCTCCTCCTTCTCCTTCTCCTCCTCCTCCTCCTCCTCCTCCTCCTCTGCTGCTGCTGCTGCGAGTGCGACTGACTGCCGCTGCGCTCAATCCGGCCAATCCAGCCAGATGTTCGTATCGCTTTTACACGGGCTTTCGCCGGCGACGCAGGGCTCAGTGCGAGTTAATCCAGATTGACTGAAAGGTTGCTGCCATAATATGCACCCCCTGCCACCACACACACACACACACACACACACACACACACTCTGTCCCTCCTCCCTCCCTCCTCCTGCCTTACCCTCACACACACACACACATATATACATATATATATACACACACACAGACAGCCTCCCGGCCCCGGACTATACTGTCAACCACAGACCCGGCTCCACTTCTGACCAGAGGTGCTGTGCTCGGAATGGTAATCAGCGCGCTCCGAGCTGCACAGAGACCATTTGTGTGCACAGACAGATGCAGTGCCTCCCAGCCTATCTCGCAGGCAGGCATCATAATTTATTCATGTAGATTGAACTCTGCTGCTGCTTGCTGCTGCTGCACGAAAAATGCAGCAGGCCCGTAATATTCTCCAAAAAAATTCAATTAATTTTTTTTTTTTTATCAGATTTAGGCACACAGGAGGTGAAAAATGAATCTGGCAGTAACAAGTTTGTTATTGAAAATCCATCCATTCCTTTAGATACAGACTCTGTTGGACAGTGCATCTATCTATCTATCTATATATATATATGTATATAGCTGCCTATTCCTGCATGTTTTACATAGATTATTGGCAAGAAAGTGTTGAGTTGGGCGAAAGTAAAAGCTGCCCATGGGGGGGTCTGCTTGGCACTCGACCCGTCAGTATCAGATGCAACGATCCTGTGGCGCTTTTGTGCAAGTTGGCAAAGCTTCACTACGTGTTCGTGGTGAGTCTGTTGCAGTGCACGTGTTTTATTTAGTCTCATTTTATTCCCAAGAGCAATGACCCACACTGCTCCCTCGGAACCCCCCCGGCACTTTGAGACAAAAAACACAGGAGTGTTGGTCGTCATCCTCAGAATTACCCTGAGGATCTCTGCTGCAGATCGATCGCTCCATCCAGCTACAACACATCCACTTGAGATCAATAGGAATAGCCTAAGTGGTTTAAACGTAGTTATCCAGAACTGGACTGGCAAGAGCTATTTGGTTGTTTATCGTGTATTGTGTGTGTGTGTTTTGCAGGTTGACTGAACACATGTCGGCTATACCTGCACACAAACCGAGCAGAATATCAGCCACAACAACAACATGATACAATCTTTTTTTTTTTTTTGCTGCACGGTGGGAAGAGTCATCATCGTCAGGGCCTCTGACTGTCTGTGATGTGAAGTGACACTGACATGCCTTGGTATTTTTTTTTTTTCTGCTCCTTGTGATTCATCTCTTTCTCCCATCACTTTGGCGCACCGTCATCCAGAAACCGCAGGTAGGTGAGGCCGTCCGCTCCTTCACCTGTCCGGCTCTTCCTCTCCAGGAACAGGCCCACGCTGTCCCGCCGGGGGTCGGCGACGCTGCGGCCCCACGAGGGCTCCGTGATGCCCAGGAGCTCGCGCACACAGGCAGGGCGGAGATGACCTGCAGGGGCGCACAGCAGGAGGAGGAGGGAGGAGGAGGAGGAGGAGGAGGAGAGGAGGAGGGAGGTGGGTTATGATCCCCTTTGATAAAGTATATGTTTACAGCATGCGACCTTTATCTAATAAGGGAGCCCCACGGAGAGCAAGGTGTGTGTGTGTGTGTGTGAGGGGGTCCTCACCTGCTGTGGCACCAGGGGGAAATTAATCAAAGAAGGACTCGCAGGCTAAACCAATATAAATCTCCACTTAAGGGAGCGCAGATGATTCTTTACTGAGTCAGTGCGTCCCGAGATATTTCATTATATCAGTCTGGACTCACCAACAGAGACCACATCTTTCTTTTTCTTTTTTTTTTCGTTCTTTTGAGGCTGCAGAGCTGAGTACATGAAGGCGCTTTTGGCCAATTTAGTTCTGACCTCAGGGAGAGATAAAAAACAAACAAACAAACATAAAAAAAACAAAAAACAGCAAATGCGTGATGCGGATGATCCGAGGTGTCTGCTGGCACCCATACTCGGCTACAACACACAACTTTAATTGGATGTCACGCCGTTCAGGTGAAAGGAAATGGGATGCACGACTGGTGTTTATAGTCCACTTAGAGCTTGCTGGAGAGACGTTTTGGACCAGCTACCAATCACATATATATACTATACTACCATAGGTTCACATCCTCTTATTGTTTTTCTAGTCTCCTTTAAACCAATCTATTACTTTACCCTTTGAATAAACAATATTAAACCCATGCCACCAGTGATGTCCAGCACATGTTTGGTATTTTTACTAGAATCACTATTGCGCCTTATAAATAACAGTATTTTTATATTCTATTGTACATTATCCTGAGTTATAAATTCAATTTAGATGTATTATTTATATTTTAGGTCTATGTTTTTATTTTATTACCATGGTTATTATTTATTTTAGTTCTATATCTGTTTTTTCTCTTTGCATATGTGGTCTTTTTTCCTAAATATTTTGAGCATTGACTCAAGAATTTCATTGCCATAATTGTGCCCATTATAATTGTTGTGCACATGATAATAAAATCTTGAATCAGTTAAGACAAAAAGCTAATTGTTTCAGATGCTGCAGCAGTTTTTAACAGTGCCATCAGTGCCTTGGTGCAGTCTGATAAAACTACTTTGAGCCTCCAGCTTTGATTTGTGAACAACTCCCATCTTCTCCATACCTGCATGTGTTTAAAGTCTGTCACTCCAAGTCTTGGCAAGTAGGTGCGGTTTACAAAGATGAGCTTCCTCCCAGTGATGAGGTTCTCTGTGAAACACGCCTGGCGACAGAAGATGCATGGTGAGCTCTGAAAAGTGACACATATACTTCATAACAGCGCAGAGTGACAGTGTCTCCTCTGTTTATTCAGGTGAACCTCAACCTACTTTGTATTGTGGAAATCCTAAAGACTCAATCCACTCTGCAACATCATGACAACTCCACTGAAGGAACTCCATGTTGCCTGCAAGCACGTTGCCATGGAAACTGTTACCTGCGACCAGGTGTTGGGACGTGTCTCCTGCACACATAAAAGCACACTTGACCTTGTCATCAATATATATTTATTTATATTTTTAAAAAGTGAGGGAAGCGTTGTTTAAGACATCAAAGTTCCCGAATAAGTTTTTTATTTAATTTTTTAAAGCCCTAGAGTGAGTTTAAAGAAGCAGCCAATCAGCTTCTTGTAATTTAGGGCGGCCAGCGAATACCGCGCCGCGATTGGCCTGCGGCTCAATTTTAGTCCCGCCTACGTTATAAGGAACCAGCCAATGCCCGCCGCGCGCAGTCCCCGCAGATCTACAAATCACCTGCTCCGGCTTTCTCTACTGACGTCACGCCATCGATGTTTTTACAGATCGCGTCAAAAACGCCGCGCCGCTCCGTCCTCTCTCTGCTCAACTTCTCTTTGCTCTCCGGCGTCTGTCGGGTCGGCTGAAGGTGGTCCGGCGAAGGAAAAAAAAAGAGACACCCCACAATGGCAGCAATGCTCCTCCGCTCCCTGTTGAGCAAGAAGGTAAAAAAAAAGTGATTCACCCCCCACGTGTTTCTGTGTTTTTGCAGAAGAGCCGCCTTTGCTTCGCGCTTATGCAACTCAGCTAACAACACGAGCTGCCAGCTAACAAAGTCGTTGCACGCCGCTTTCTTATTTCTATGCAAGCATTTAATACTTATGTGCAATCTGAGTTTGCATCACGGCTAACAAGCATGGGATCAGACAGACTGGGCTCTCTTGCTCATTAGACCTTGGGGGCCGGACAATGAGTTAAATATAAACTGAACTTGACCATACTGTCCTGGTGTTTGATTTCCTGCAGGTCCCCCTCCAGCTGGGTCGCTGTTACTCCTCCTCCTCAGTGGTAAGCAGACCCACTGAGCAGCCTCTCACAAGCACAGCCTCCACAACTTATGTCCATTTGCATCATGGAGTCAGCCTCATGAGCCTGAGATGTAAACACAATGAAATGGTTGCACAGGTTATTTTATTCCAATATCACAAGTCATATCTTCATGGGCCACGAAACTCCAAATGAAGCTGAGACGCATCCTGTTACCTTCAGTCGTCTTCAAGAAAATGCCCTCAATGATGCTGGATTTTAAAACCAAGATCAGTATTTTGAATTTTAGATGGTTTCTTGGCCAATATTATTCATAAGTGTCCATTACAGTTTGTTTTTAAATCAGTGTGACCAAGATATGCACAAAAATGGTTGTTAAAATTCACCAGCCACTCAGTAGTAAATTATTATTCATCTTGTTTATGAAATCTACCAGCTATCTTCACATTTTATCAGGATTTGGCTGGTGCTAATTTACCACCTTGTACCGTACGCTTTTCGAAGCCAGTGTCTCAACTCCCAGTGGTTCTGCAGATATTAAGCAAAGAGAAGGATAATTCCTGACCTTTTCATTTCTCCCTTCCACACTTTTAATAACTGATTTAAAAAAAAAAAACAAAAAAAAAAGAAAACTGAGCAACTAAACTATTCGAAATTGTGCCCACAGTGGTGCCTGGGTCCAGCGGGCCGCTCCTGGTCAACTGTTGTGGTAGGATGTGCCAAATCGCTGCAGTTCCTGAGACTATAGAAAGAGATACCACTTATTTCACTTCACTCTTTTCTCCACGCACACTATAGAATACAAATTTCCATCTGCTCTCCTGGCTCCAAGAGAAATGAGCTTATAATGGCCCACAGAATCGCCCCAAAAAAAAAAAATCAACCACCAACAGACTCAGCCAGTCGCTGATAGCCAGTACATTTGTCCTGTTGTCCGACCCCAGCTTACCAGTATGTATCATTGGTTTGAGAGACAGCCTCTGCATAGAAATGTCTGATCAGGAAAACCAATGAGATCTTTAGAAACTCACTGTATATGTAGTGCTGGTGTCCTCGGTGAACTTTGTAATGATGTAAGCAGGCTTGAAGGGATTTAACCATATGTTTCTGTGATCCTCTAGCCCACCACCAAGCTGCTCATTGATGGCAAGTTCGTTGAGTCCAACACCTCTGAATGGCTCGACATACACAACCCTGTAAGTATTTGTGGATGAACTAAATCCAGCCCTCGAATGGCGCTGCAGTAACAAGATATCTACTATAAGGTGGCTTAAAATAACCATAACTTTCTAGTAGTAGCATTTGGATGTTGAGAAGGGGAAAATAAGTTTTGATTGGCCAATTTCTAGAAGCTTCACTTACAAAGCGAGTGAAATTAGAGCCCAGTCAGTCATGTTTTATATCTTGCAAAAGTCCATCCTCGCTGTAGTTCAGTCTGACAAATAAAAGCCTCCAGCAAGGCGGTGATGGATGATTATAGCATGCAAAAACTACTTTCATCACATAAAAATCTCAAACCTGTAAAGCATAGAAAACAAAAACATGTAGTTATTAATATTAATGGACTAATGCACATGCCGTAATACAAAGTAATGACTTCCCCCTGCTCCCAGTCAACTTGTCTGTGTGGACTGTCTCCTGCTCCTCAGGCGACTAATGAGGTGGTGGGACGTGTTCCCAAAGCCACCCAGGAGGAGATGCTGGCCGCTGTGGACTCCTGCTCCCGAGCCTTCCAGTCCTGGTCCGAGACCTCCATCCTCAGCAGGCAGCAGATCTTCCTGCGCTACCAGCAGCTCATCAAGGATAACATCGTAGGGGAAATTTGTCACTTGCTTATATGTCTTTCTCCGAGTACACATTTGACTGATTGCTCTTCTCTTTCATCTTTTGCCAATTTGTTTCCATTTTAAGATAATTCACCAAGGAAGGAAATGGTTTGTGCATGTTTGTTTTTTTTCCTCCAAATTAATCGTTTTTTTTTTCCTCTGATATTTCAGAAAGAGCTGGCTAGAGTAATCACCTTGGAGCAGGGCAAAACTCTTGCTGATGCAGAGGGCGATGTATTCAGAGGACTCCGTAAGTAAAGCGAAGACCTCCTGGCGTGCTATCGAGTTTTGATATCCTGATTAGATTAGAGCGCTGGTGAAAATATAGCGAAGATCCAATTCCCCTGTTCCGACTGTTGTCCATAGTATCTCCTGATGAAAAGCCTGTATCCTTGGCAACCCATTATGCCATTGCCTGTGTAAAAGTTTGACGCTAAGTGGCTGCAGGGTGTCAATTATTTGCATGTAACCAGACTCTCCCCTGCGAAAGTGAATTTCACTTTTAAATTAATAATAGGCTGAGGGTTCTGTTTTGGCCATATTGGCTTAAACTGCGTTCCAAGAGGCTTTCTAAGTGTCCAATTAGAACAAAACAAGGGTTAAGAAACAGTATCCCTGCAGGATCCCATTAAGTCCCAATGTTTAAGTGTGACTACCTAGTTTGTTTTTATGTGAAACACTTTGCAGGCTGCGCTTTAACTTGCATGCTATATAAAGATAATTATGCAGTTCCCCTCATTGAGGTGCACTTGTTCACTTTGGCAGTCATGCATCAACAAGACCCATGTTGAGAAATTAAAAGGAGCCACACGCACTTGCAAATAAAGGGAGATATATTTTGGTTATTACACGACAGAGCTGCCAAAGTATTTCTTGTACTTGGTGCGGCTCCCAGTTTGGGGATGCTCGAGTTCTTCTGGCATGCTAACTTTTAACTTATCAGCTGAAATACAGGCTACATCTGCAGGTGTGCTGCCAGCAGTAGAGATTTCCTACAGTACTGCAGCTAATAGCGCTTGAAGTTTCCACGAGTTCTAATACTTAAGAATAGAAACTAATTGTTAAATGATTTGTTTTCTCAATGAGTAAACTGTAAGAGGCTACAATACAAAATGAATAATGCATTGTAATGTAGACCTCATCATTTTAAATAACTCATCTTTCCATTCCAGTTTTCAGATATGCATCCATTAGTACATTTTGTATCTCAAATCTAAGATCTGTTTATGTCTTAACTTTTGTATTGGTTTACTTTATCCTCTCTCTTCCTCTTCACCCCCCCCCCCCTCCCCCCCAGAGGTGGTTGAGCATGCCTGCAGCATCACTTCCCTCATGCTGGGGGAGACTTTACCTTCCATCACCAAGGACATGGACACTTACACCTACCGCCTGCCCATCGGAGTGTGTGCTGGTATCGCCCCGTTTAACTTCCCCGCCATGATTCCTCTGTGGATGTTCCCCATCGGCATGGTATGTGGCAACACGTACCTGATGAAACCCTCCGAACGGGTCCCAGGATGCACCATGCTCCTGGCCAAATTGCTCCAGGACGCCGGGGCACCAGATGGTACACTCAACATCATCCACGGCCAGTACAGCACGCAGGTGGGTGAGTGTGTGTGTTTGTGTTTGTGTTTGTGTTTGCACGCCTCTCTGCTCATCCAGAAGCCCACAATCTGTGTGTGTGTGTGTGTGTGTGTGATAAACAATGTGGAAAGGTCCAAGGATGATTCAAACACTAATCATATACCCCCTGGAAATATGCAGATAGGAAATTTCCATCGTATGCGCAGCTTATATCTGTAAGTAATTCACAAGTGTTTGAGGCAAGATGATTTGAATCTGTATCCGAGTTCTTTGTGCTCTTATATTGTGCCTTAAAGCGATCTCAAGGATTTTCATTTAAATAAATGCCTGTTAAGTCACTATCTATTCCTGAATGGGGTGACGCAGTGAATTCAGTATTATAAACCGGTTGACGGTGGGGTGTGTGTGAAGCGGTACATTGATTTTTCTGGTCTGTGTTAACATGGCTGAACAAAGAAAGATAACTACAGACGATGAAGCGTCTGTTAACAAGTGCAGAAAAATTCACCTTTGAAGGCAAATTGTCGCAAAAGTGAAGCCGCCGTCGGAGGGGACAAATCAGAGTTGCCTGGCCAAATTGAGGGCATTGAAAGAAGTAAATGGACTAAAGGGAGACAGACATGGCTCACTTTCTCTTGGACAGGAATTGCACATTGCCTGTTTGTTAGTTGTGAGGTTTAAAACAACGAGCAGGACCATGTCAAGATTACATTATAAACATTATAAAAGCTTCAAAAATATAACTTTAAAGGTGCAGCACACGGATGAAGAAGAAAAGATTTACAGTGTGTTTTTTTTTTTTTGTGTGTGTAGCGGTGAACTTCATCTGCACAGACCATCCAGCCATCAAAGCCATCAGCTTTGTGGGCTCCAACCCAGCCGGAGAGCACATCTACGAGCGGGGCTCCAAGAACGGCAAGAGAGTGCAGTCCAACATGGTACTCCAGACAGACTCATTTGAACACTAAACATGCTGCTCTTACATGAGGGGTCATCAGTCTAACTGGGCTGAAGTTGTCCATTTTAACCCATGCATTTTTAAAGGACAGAAACATATGGAGCAGTGTATTTTATATCACTGTTGCCAAGACAACAGCTCAGTGCTTAGCTGTCAATCACAGATATTTTTGACATATTATTTGTACTATGTTGCCTCTGTTTGATGTCCTACCATCTAACTGGAGAGAAATCCTAACCCTTGAGAGCCATGTCCTACTTTTTTATTTATTTATTTATTTTAGGGTGCCAAGAACCATGGTGTGGTGATGCCTGACGCCAACAAAGAGAACACCATCAACCAGCTGGTGGGTGCAGCCTTTGGAGCAGCTGGCCAGCGCTGCATGGCTCTCTCCACTGCTATTTTTGTAGGCGAGTCTCGCGAGTCAGGCTCAGACAGACTCATGCTGGTGCACACGAGCAAACAGATGTGTTTTTTTTTTTTTTTACTGCAAATTGAACTTACTGCATGCCATCTAAGTCAGCTCATCAGTCAGGTAACTCCACGCTGAAGTAACATGTCCATCATTTAACCTCATGCTGCTCTTACGAGGGGTCATCAGTTAACTGGGCTGAAGGTCCAAACCATCTTTTTAAAGCAGAAACATATGGAGCAGTGTATTTTATATCACTGTTGCCAAGACAACAGCTCAGTGCTTAGCTGTCAATCACAGATATTTTTGACATATTATTTGTACTATGTTGCCTCTGTTTGATGTCCTACCATCTAACTGGAGAGAAATCCTAACCCTTGAGAGCCATGTCCTACTTTTTTATTTATTTATTTATTTTAGGGTGCCAAGAACCATGGTGTGGTGATGCCTGACGCCAACAAAGAGAACACCATCAACCTTGCAGCTGGTGGGTGCAGCCTTTGGAGCAGCTGGCCAGCGCTGCATGGCTCTCTCCACTGCTATTTTTGTAGGCGAGTCATCGCGAGTGGCTCCCAGAGCTGGTCACGGAGCGATCCAAATCACTGCGCGTCAATGCAGGTAACTCCACTGGTAACCATGGGTCAACGCAAATAAAAACCATCTTTGCTAAACATGTCAAATGGTATCCATTGGTATGCATTTTTCTATAAAAAGTTTTTCTATATCACAGCATGATACCATAAATTTGCCATGTTTGCACTTAAGGTGATCAGCCTGGGGCAGATGTGGGTCCCCTGATCTCTCCTGAAGCCAAAGCCAGGGTGGAGTATTTGATCCAGAGTGGGGTGGACGAAGGCGCCAAGCTGCTGCTGGATGGGAGAAATCCCCACGTCAAAGGATATGAAAATGGAAACTTTGTGGGACCCACCATCCTTAGCAGTGTTACGGTAAGATGGCTGAGACAAAGCCTGCAACATGGCTGCCTTGTGTTGCATTTCCCCAACTCATCATGTTTCCTGTTATTAGTGTCGTCAGACATGGTCAGTTTTAAAATGGAAAGTAGCTGCAAGTGTTCTTGAATGCATGTAAAGAACTTTTTCCTCGTCCTCTCTATGTACTGATATTACATCAGAACCTTTTTGAATGCACTAAGGCTGTAGTCAACCAAAGAGAAAATCTCAATACCTACTCTACAGCCAATCGATCAGGGTAAATCTGCACATTATCTCTAGATTAACTAGATCAGTCTCAGTGCAATGAGTCCTGGTAACCTAAATGAATTATAAATAAACATAACAAAGCTGTTTATTAAATTATTTTTAACCTTGTGTTATTTTATACTGAAACAATAACAACAGGCCCAGAGCTTGCACCTGCCCAAATTAATTTGATTTCTGTAAATTAAACTTAACAACTACTGGTCCCAACATGAGAATTATTGAGGAAAATGAAATAATTCAAAAGATAATTCTTTTTGTCTTATTTTACAACCGCAATAAAAGAAACACTACTATTGTTCCAGTCCAGACCAGTGTGATTTATTTCCATGATTTATTTCCAAATGTATAGCTACACCGGTCCATATAACATATGAATGTGATCAAAGCAGTTATATTTGAAACAGTGCTGTGATAAGAAAACTGCTGTGAGCACAGTTTTTATTTCCACTTTTTGTCATCCCTTTTAACAAAATGCTGCCTCGCCCGCGACGTGCTGTCAATTAGTTTGGAGTGAGTAAATGTTAATAAACCTCGTCTCCATGTGGGAGTTCAAAAGTGTGAAGACGGGGGTGTTTTGACTTCCTTTCTTATAAGTCTTAGTCTATTAAACCATGCAGAGTTATTAAAACAGAAACACATTTGTTGAGCAAAAATATTGGAATATTATTTTTATTCATAGCAAATTTATTTCTAACACAATATAGCCTATCAAGCGAAAAGACATGCTGTTCTCCTCCATAAAAGTAATACCAGCTAGCAGTTAGTCCAACCATTGAGAATTTGGTCATAAAAGAGCATATGGACCAACCAGAAGGTGTCGGCCCAAGACCACAGTCCTTATGTAATTTTAACAATGCCTTGTGGAGTTTTAGTTGTATATGTTGTAAAATGCTGGAGGGAACTCTGGTGCGATCACTCTGCAATTCTTTGCAGCCGGACATGAAGTGTTACAAAGAGGAGATCTTCGGACCGGTGCTCGTTGTCCTGGAGGCCGACACTCTTGATGAAGCAATTTCTTTAATCAACAAAAACCCCTACGGCAACGGCACTGCCATCTTCACCACCAACGGAGCCACAGCGCGCAAATACACACACGAGGTGGACGTTGGCCAGGTGAGAGACGCTTTTGTGAAGCCTGAATAAAAGGACATGTATTTGATATATTAGAAAAACATATTGGCTCTGTGTGGTTTTCAAATTGACTGTCAGGATCCAAACTGGTCACCTTTGGTGTTATTTTGATACTCAGTGAGTCACCTGTGTGAGACTTTGATGAGTAAACACTTTTGTGTGGGAGGCGCTCCGTTTCGAAAAGAGGAAACGGACACAGAGTTCATGTAAAGTGGGAATATTTATCAGAGCGACTTGAGCTCAAAGGAATAGCGCTATAAAGTATTCATGAAAGTGAAACACTCAGTGCTGATTTCTCTCGCTTAAATTTAACAGTTCATCCTTTTAAAACAGGAGCTGCACAATGTTTCTTTTCTTTAGTGGCATCAAAGGATTGGTCCACAATTTTTAGTAGTTTTTTTTTTTGTTTGTTTTTTTTATCAGTATTTGTTTTTTTTTTCACTAAAAAATTAAGAGCATCAGAAATAAGTCAATCAGATATCACCTGTCAATGCAAAGGGAGCTTTAGCTGTAGTAGTTACTTATGATTTCTTATTAATGTGTTGATGCATTTGCACAGATTGGCGTGAACGTGCCCATCCCTGTCCCCCTCCCCATGTTCTCCTTCACCGGCTCCAGAGGCTCCTTCAGAGGAGACACCAACTTCTACGGCAAACAGGTAAATAACAAAAGCTGCTCGTCACGTCGCACCGAATCGAAGTAGTTCAACCAACACGTGCCGGGTATTTGACGCAGCAGTTGTCTCTTTGCCACCAGGGCATCCAGTTCTACACCCAGATCAAGACCGTGACGTCGCAGTGGAAGGCCGAGGACGCCACCGTGACGAGCCCGGCCGTTACCATGCCAACCATGGGACGCTAAGCTAAATTGAGCCCAGAATAAGCTTCAGTGACTTCTAATATGCCTTAAGATGATGCCCAAGAAAGGAATTGGGGGGGTGGGGGGGAGGTTACATGTCCTTTTGACTGTAGAGAAATAATCAAATTGGGGATTCTTAGTTGGTGATTACTTGAACTTTAAACATCCAAGACAGTGTTGCCGTCAATCATGGTCAGTTTCCACACTCTGTTGTGGTATCACATTTCCCAAAACTTGCACCAGAAATAATTATAAAAAAAAAAAAAAAGATCAGGGGTTTTGTTGTCAGAGCAGATGTCTTCCACTAGTATCCTCCTTTTTTTTAAGGTCGTCTGTTCATCAGAGCGTTGTGTAGATGTGTAGATAAAAGCACAAATCCTACCTAAGGACAAGGACACTCCCTTTGTCTGTCACTCCATTTAAATTGAGCCTACAGTTACTGAGTCTTGTCCTCTAAATGTATATCCTATTGTATACTGTTAGGATTAACATGCATCTCCTGTGTGTCAGGTAGAGGTTTACTGTTTTGTACTGTATTGTCGGAGTGCTTTTCTTTTTTTTTTTTTTTTTTTTCCTGGTCATGGATTCAATACAAGTTGAATTGCAGTGTTTCACATAATATGCACCTGATTGCATCTTTTCATCCAAAGAGCTACTTCAAACTCTGTCCCCTTGACTTCTCTCAGCTCGTGTGACTGAAGATTGAGAGATGGTGGGATGTTTAAGTCTGTAGTTCACTGTTAGAATAAAGACACTTTAAATAGATTCAGTTGAACTCTTGATTTTTGTTAAAGTGGTCCTCATTTGTGACGTAATGTGCGTATCGTAAGACAAAAAAATTGGTATGCTTGAGCAAAGATGTTACAGAGTGACTTGATGCCTAATGATATCCACAGATGGAGACGTAGGTGATAATATTTGAATTTGAGTTATTCTTGTTCGGCAATGCACAGCCTGGAAGTGTGCTGCTGAAAGTGCCCCACTTTTCTGACTGCCTGTGAAATGCAAACAGAGGTGGAAGAAGTATTCAGATCCTTTTATATAAGTAAAAGTACTAACACCACCATGTAAAAGTCTTCCACTACAACTAAAAATCCTGCCTTCAGAATCTTAAATGAAAGTATATTCAGTGTAATGACTCACCATGCAGGAAAATGTTTCCTGTCAGTGCTTTACTATTATATCTGATGTTTCTGAATCAGTATTACTGCTGCATTAATGTGTATGTTGCATCTTACATCTGTAGATGTTTCAGCTTGAGCTCATTTTAACTACCTTATATATTGTTGGTTAGGTTAATCTACACCTCACAGTCTATAAGATTGTCACGTTTGAAGCATTGCTATCGTTTGAGAACCACGTATGTCAGAAAAATGGCCTGTTTTCAATTTTGTGAATGAATTTTCCAGCTGATCCAAGGAGGGTTTAAATAGAACCCTTAATTCTTCAGCTTATCACAAACTGTGAAGAGTACCTATATCTGTCAGACTAATGTAGTGGAGTATTTTTACATTATTTACCTTTTGAGACCTAGTAGTGAAGTATAAAGCTGCATAAAATGGACATTCTCAAGTCATCTCAAGTACCTCAATTTGTACTTGGGCAAATGTACTAAACGTCAGAAATAATGCTCCTGCTTTTAATTAATTTTATTAATTTTTTTTAATTAATCACTGAAATGTGGTTTTCAGTTTACTGTGTTTTGTTAAGCTTGTTTTATTTTGAAAGTCCCTGCCGAGCCCGCCTCACCATGACAACGCGAGTGACGTCACGAGGAGTCAGCCGCCGGTCGGACATCATGGTGAGCAAGCACCGTGTTTACAGTCCAGAAAACACTAAGTAACACGTGAAAAGTCCGATACAAAATGATTTGCCGTGTGTTTCAGAGGTTTTCATTTGTTTTTTAATCCTTCCTGGACTTTGTTTGTCTCTAAACTCCGAGCCTCGTCCTGGAGGAGCCAGCTGTAAGGAGCTTCAGTTAGCCGACGGAGCTAACTTGTTGAGAAACTTTATTTCATTCACAGAAGCTGAAGTTAACTTTATTGACAAGATGAGATGCTGTTAGTAACACTAGGTAGCTGAGGATCATTACACTATTACACAAATATCTATCTATCTATCTATCTATCTATCTATCTATCTATCTATCTATCTATCTATACAATGAAATAGACATACATACAGTTCATAACAAGGACAATAGCTGACAAGGTAAAAATAAACGACCACGTACAAGTATAAATACAGTGGCTGAAGAAGTATACAGATGTATTACTGTAATAAATATACTCAGCTATGAGTAAAAAAGTCCTGCATTCAACATCTTACTGAAGTAAAAGTACAAAAATGTTCAGCTCAGTTCAGTTAAAATACAAGTATGATCATATGTAGTGGAGATGTGTGAAATGGGACACCAAATATATGTTTGTAATATGTTATGTATATATATGTTATGTAATGTAATATTCCTATCTTAAAAACTAAATGGTCACATGACATTTATTTTATAAGTCTAAACACAGGCTAGAAAAGATACAATCAATAGAGATATATGGCAAGTTTAAGTAACAGTACATGTTGGTGGTGATGGTGGATTATTCATTTTATGGACGCTATAGCAGTAGATTTTTATGCCAACACTTGCTGGTTCGTTTCTGTTAATGCTCCAGTAAAAGCGTTTATTTTAGTCATAAAAATTGCCATTGTCCTGCAAGCTGCTTTTTAAATTCAGTATCAAGTGAAGCAGCCCTGAGTGTCGGCATAGAAGCATCCTAAACCCCCTCAAAGCCCTAATATTATGATTTAAAAACATTACAAATGTAATGTGCAAACAGTATAAAACTTAAAAGCCTGTTACGGAGTTTTTAATTTGTTAAGAAATTCTCAACTTTATAATGGTGTTATTTTCACTCGGACTTTATTGTTTGTGTTTTGGTAACATTGATAAAAACTTATATTTAACCAAGCAGCAGTGAGAACATTAACTTAACTCAAAAACTCATTTTACAATGTGACTTGGAAGAACTTCGAGTCTCTGTTGCGTGTGTGTACTGCCTTTAGTCAGCAGTGAAAATTCAAATATTTAAGAACTAAATTTCTAAAAAAAATATTGCAAAAACTAAACAGGGTTCTCGAGTGATTCGAGTGGATCATGCAGGGTTTTCTTCTTTGTTGTCCAAAGCTGACACTGTTTCTTATTTTTCTCTGTCTGTGGAGCCATAGATTTACTTCACATCAGTACGAGTCTGGAGACTGGAGACAGCAGTAAAATGGTAGTCGCATAAGTATACGCTGTCAGACAAGATTTTCCTAATACATGCTCTTCACCCGTACTGAGAAGTAAGCCATGTGACACGTTGAGTGATGAGACTGTCATAACAAGCTCATAATTGCTCTGAAATCAGCATCTTTTCTAGCAGAGTCGCTTCAAATGAGCACAAAGGAAAATGATCTTGTGCTTCATTTTAAAGTTACACAGAGGAACATACACCCCCTGCAGTAGGCAAATAAATGAATCTATTGTCATAAATCTTCTTTATAAATACCACTTAGCTTCTGACACATTTCACTAAAAAGTAAATAATAAAGGAATAAAGTGTCAGAGTTAAGGGGCCCAAGTCTTTAACCCATAACGTCATGCCACAGAGTTATAACTATAACTGTTACATGGCCACTCACTTTTCCTTTTTAAGGTTGGCGTAATTCCTCAAGTAAAATGGTCTCCAGTCTTGTTAGATCAGCAGGGTGACAGTCTCCCTGCAGGTGTTTCCCACTGAGCGGTGCCTGACCGAGGCTTTTAAGACATCACAGTTCCTCACATAAGATATCTGAGCTTTGTGAGGCGATGTTCAGACATGCTTGAGCTGCCGTGTGCATTGATTGTACATCAAGATCAGAGGATTAAAGTCCACTGATTTCCAACACAGTGATGTTTTTTAAAGTGTCTGCGGGAGTTGACTCAGCAGGTGGAGAGGTTAAATTTTGGGTTATGTTTGTGATTGGTTAGAAAGCCTGTTGGGGTGTGGTCAAATGTCCTGGTGGAAATAACTCTATAGCTTCATGCTCCTCTGTTGAGTGTCACGCTGTAATTTAACATTTCCCAATAGCAGTCCGCAGCAGCTTGAGCTGCTCTTTTGAGCAGTTCGAAACAGTTTAATAGACTAATAGTGTCACAGCGCTGCAACAAGAAGACCTGTCGTTTTTTTTTTCTTTGCCGATTCTCCAGAGTGAAGATGAAGCTCTCCGTGCCACTTCCACTCCTGCTCCTGCTCGCCGTCGAGGGACTGAGACAAGTCCAGGCCAAGACCTCTCTCTTAGATTTGACCAACAGCATCAGGAGCATCCTTCCCAGTCTCAGCCGCCCAGCGAATCACAGCCGCATCTTCTACGCTGTGATGTTTGATGCAGGGAGCACGGGGACACGCATCCACATCTACACCTTCATCCAGAGTGACTCAGGTAAAACTGGGCAGAGCTGGACATGTTGTCAGGTTACTCTGACCTGCGAGTCTCTGCTCTTTTACTCATGATGTCAGGATCCTGGATGGGAGGCAGGTTAATTTATGTGTGTATTTACTGCAGCAAGGGTGTTGTGTAGCATATTTACATAAATATAAAATATGTGTAAAGATCAGCTGATTTACAATCCAAACAGCGGAGTAACAAGCTGTTTTGCAGTCTATTCCTTTCCTCAGCTTCCCTTCTATCCTCACAAACCTGCACGCTTTTACTTCAGGGGACAGAGGTTATACTTGACTTTTCAAGCAGTAATCCTATTTTGTCAGATTCAAGTCAACGTGCCTCGTCTTGAATAAGGGGATCTATTCTGCATATGTATGCTAAGCAGATTTAGGCCTCTTAATGCTTTTAATAGCTGCTGCATATTTGATGTGGGTGGATCTTGTATCTTTTAGTGGAGGTGCCTGTTTTGGACAATGAGATGTTCCATTCCATAAAGCCTGGTTTGTCAGCATATGCTGACTCCCCTGAAATGGTGAGTTCATTGTCAAATCTAATCAATTATATTGAGCCGAAGGAAAAGGTCCGCTGGCTCAACATTGTATTCAGAATAATTGCCAATAGCCTCCCTCTGCAGGGAATCATGTTGCTAATGAAAGTAAGTAGGAAGTGAGAAAAGCAAAATGACAAAGATTCAAGCAGCCTGATATGTAACAACTCAAGTGTTTTCTCGACTCTACTCAGTCACTCTGTTGTCAAAGGACAGCTCTGGGCAGCGCCGGTTTGTTGTGAGCACTGTGTCTGTTTTTAAAGGCCGGACACACAGTGAGGATATTGTTGAAGGTGGCCAAGAAGACTGTGCCCCGTCTGGAGTGGAAGAGAACGCCGGTGGTCCTCAGAGCCACAGCTGGACTTCGGCTGCTGGCCGCTGACAAAGCTCGGGCCCTTCTGGAGGAGGTAAAAGAGCACAGTGGTACTGAGCCTTTCCATTGAGATCTCCGAGGTACTGCTTACACAATGCCAAGATGCTGTAAAATAGAGCACGGTGCTTTATCATAGGGGGGTTGTTGGGCACTGCGTTGTCTGACACTTTCAGGGGAAAGTGCAGCCTGTTATCCAGAGAAGGAGCAGGCAGAAAAAGAAGGAACGCTTTCAGTACTGTGGCAGGTGGCACAGAGACAAGAGGAAAAGTATTGTTATCAGAGTGGTGTGAGCTTAGTGTGGAAGGCTCTTGTGGAGGGGATAAGATAGTAATGGATGGCCCTGGGGCACCTTGGAAGATAAGTGATACTTTATTAATCCCCCTGAGGAAATTAATTAATCCCTTCAAGCGGAGGGCACCTCTGGATGAGCTACCATTACAGTAGATAACATTAAGGCCATTTCTCTGCTGCTTTCTTTGGCTCCCTCTTGTTCTCAATCGCCCTCTCTCTCTCTCTCTCTCTCTCTCTCTCTCTCTCTCTCTCTCTCTCTAATCTCTCTCCTCTCTCTCTCTCTCACCTCCCTCTCCTCTCTCTCTCTCTCTCTCTCTCTCTCTCTCTCTCTCTCTCTCTCTCTCTCTCTCTCTCTCTCTCTCTCTCTCTCTCATTCTTCCTCACCTCCCTCTCCTCCTCTTCTTCCGCCACAGGTTCGCAGTGTGTTCGACGAATCTCCTTTTTTGGTCCCAGACAACAGCGTCAGCATAATGGACGGCACGAACGAAGGTAACGTCTGCCCTCCCTCAGCCCCCGACAAGCAACACATTCGTCAGTTATCACAGCCACTCATGTTCCCTCTGCAGCACTTTGTAGGTGGCATCAGTGATCCTTCTGCCCTACTTTTGGTGTGCTGTGCAGTTTCCAAAAAGAATCTTTGTTTACTGCAGACAGTTATCTAAATTGGAGCAGATTATGGATTGCTGTCTTTTATGATGACTCAAGAAAATGAAATTGCTCTTCGCCACAAAGTTGTTATGACCTTAAAAGGCTGTAATTATGTGGTAGAAATTTGCTATTGTCCGTTGTGCCACAGTGTAATTGATTTGTCAGCGTTTCAACCTTGTTTTTTTTCTTCTAGAATCATAGCTCTTACTCACATGTTTGTACACGTGTTTGTGTACTCTGTAATCACTGGTTATTTCTGTGAAAATTTGTCGTCAGCTGCTCTAAAATGAACTTATGCTTTCCAACTAAGATGACTGTTTTCTTTTTTTTTTTTTTTTTGGTTCGCTTGTTTGCTAATCTCTTTAATGTAGGAATCCTGGCATGGATATCTGTGAACTTTCTGACAGGTAAGAGCTGTAAACCGGTGTCTGCAGCATAACACACCGAACATGTTTCCTCATTATATTGTGTTTTCGGAGCTCAGCTAGTTTATATCCATTTTTAGTGTCTTATTATCGACTTTGCTTCACAAATACAGGCTGAATGCATGCAGCTAGGATTGTGTTGCCTAAAGGGGATAGCTTCGATGTTTATCAGGGTCAGTGTTGGGATTTTATTCTTTTTGGTTGCACTTTCTTTGTCAAATAGGCCGTTTGAAGATAGTATCTAAGGTATAACCGATTAGCTCTTCTCTGTGGCGGCTGCTGTATTAATGTAGGGGATGTTTTTCAGGTCACCTGAACACGCAAACCAAGAAGACAGTAGGAATCTTGGATCTGGGAGGAGGATCGACGCAGATCACCTTCCTGCCAAAACTGAGGGTCAGTTGTTTTTGTTTGTTTGTTTTTTGAGATTTCTGTCCAAATTAAAATCGTGATTAGTAACCCACCTTCATGTCCCACTGTAGAAAACTATAGAAAGCGTTCCTGTTGCTGATTACGTTGCCAGATTTGACATCTTCAACTCAACATATGAACTTTACACTCACAGGTAACAGATTTGAAAATTAATGCACATTTCATAGTAATCCTACACTTGGATTATTTATTACTTCAAAAGCATTCCTGGTTTAACCTCCTTTCAAGGTCATTTCAACTCCAGTATTGAATCATTATATTACCGCTGACTTTGTTGTTGGAACTTCACTCCGATTCGCTTTTAATTAGGAAAACTTGTATTATCTGTTTAGTCAGTTAGGCTGTGAAAAACAGGCAGACACCATTTGTTTGGCCTATTTTCAGGATGACTTACTTGTTACATTGGCAGTCTGTTCCCGCTTCGGTTGTGTAACCGTTTAACAATCTTTTGACTCCCTCCAGTTACCTTGGAAATGGGCTGATGGCGGCGCGACTGGCCACACTGGGTGCTCTGGGTGCAGAAGGTACTGTGGCATACATGAGGAAAAGGTGGTCGGTTGCCATTAGCTGCGGGTCAGGGTTGTTCATTGTGAGTGTGTCTCTTAAGGATACTGAGACACAACAGTGAGTCAGTTCTCCAAGTGCTCTCTCAAGTGCTTTTTTTTTTTCTTTTTTCTCCTCCTTCCTGCCCATTTCTCCAAATACCGAGCAAAGAAGGTAACAAGAGGAAGATGTTTTTTTGTGGGAGACACTTCAAGTCTTTCTTTCTAATAATAATAAACAGTTAAAGTGAGACTCTGAGATGAATCACCGAAGGGCTTTGGGGAAAATTGTGTTTGTTAGCACTTGAGTCAGCCCCGGACTGCGCGGTGACCATGTGCGAAGCCGCTGAGCCAGTTAGAAGATTAAACGAGTCATGTCTGTGCTCTCAAAGGGTTGGAGTGGCGCGTTTTTAAAAGTTCCTGCCTGCCGAAGAAGTTCAGGGACGAGTGGAGCTTTGGAGGGCTGACCTATCAAGTGAGCGGGGACCCAGATGGCAAGTATTATCAGCCAGCTACTGTATGTGCGCGAGGATGAACATTTTTTAAAACATTTCTATTGTGACAGAGTCAAATCAGAGCGTGGCAGATATGAGCAAATACAACACTGAATGTTTCCCCGACAGCATCCAAACATCTGCTGTTCTGCCTCCAAAGCCCATTAAAATGGACTCAGCCAAATTACGCTTCATTTCATAACATCGCTCCGACATGAGATGCATAATTTACGCTGCTGTCTCTGTTTCCTCTCCAGGTTATGCAGGATACAAGCTTTGTTATCAGGAAGTACTTAAGGTGGTGAAGGGGATTATTCATCAGCCGTATGAGCTTGAAGACAGCAATGTTTTCTATGCATTCTCCTATTACTTTGACAGAGCTGTGGACGTTGCAGGCCGCAGGCCTTATCGGTTAGCGCACACACACACACACACACCTTACATAATTATACAGACCCAGCAAGATCTTATTACCCATTCCAGCGCTAGACAGAGGCAGGTAAATGTGAGTCATCTGCACCCGTCTCAGCGGATTTGACAAGCTATAGGTGTGTAGTCATTAGAAAAATTGCTATCCTCTTCCAGTCCAAGCTGAAAGGGCACAAGCTGTATTATTAGTATTATGGAAATGTGTATGTAGATCTGCTCCAGTAATGAATGGTATGTCATTTTTAAATGTAAGGAGGATGACCCCCATTCGCCCCTTGTTGCAGATGGGGTCCAAGGAGGGATGCTGGAGGTCAGAGACTTCAAGAAGCGAGCTAAAGACGGTGAGACGGGCAAAGCAATGCATCGTTACTATGACAGATGTGCAGCTCCCTGTACTTGAGACGCAGCGTGAATCTCAATAGTCTGGACTCATGTCCTCGCTGCTATCTGAAATCCTGCCCCCCGTCCTCTCAGCAGAATACAGATGACTGATTATCCAAACTAACGGACATGATTCCCCTTTTTGTCTGTCTCAGTGTGCAATAAGATGACCAAGAACCCTCCCGTAAATCCTTTCCTGTGTCTGGACATGACCTACATCACTTGTCTGCTCAAGGATGGGTTCGGCTTCAAGGAGAGCACCGTGCTCCAGGTGAGGCGGTAGCGCACGACACAATCGACATGACTTCGGTTATGAGGAGGAGTAAACAGGAAGGAACATTTTCATTTACATTTATAAAAATCAACTAGTTTAAAGTTGTATAGCTCAGACTTATTTTTTGAATCACAAGCCTGTTAACTCATGAAAAGAAACGAGCACAGGTACATTCAAAATAGACTCCATTTAGCATTTATTAGTACCATTTTAAGATCTTAGATAACGAGATCATAATGCATAAGTAATGGAAAAGATGGCTGTTTTTGACACTTTAATCAACCCTGACATTTGGAAAAAAAAGAAGAAAAAAAAAGTTACTTAAATCAGAGTACAAAATTAGTGATGTTGCAGACCTCATAAAAAAAATGAAACATAAAAAGTGAATTTAAAAAAAGCAAATTCTACACAACAATTTTCTTACTTTTTTTATTTCAATAAATACAAAAGGCATTTGAGTGATTTGGTAGTGGTGTTTTTTTTTCCCCTTTCCCTTCCTAGTTGACCAAGAAAGTGAACAACGTGGAGGCAAGCTGGGCCTTGGGTGCCACGTTGGACCATTTCCACAACCTGAAGATCCACTGAGGAGGGAGGAGCAAACACTGCTGATGTAGGCGGTGCACAATAACAAAACACGAGTGATGAGCACTACCCTTTTTAAAAGCAATTATTCTCAAGTTAATATATTGAGCTTTAAATGAGCAATGTGTCGCCTTACTCAGAGAACAAATGAAGCACTGGAGGTTGACATTTGAGTGAAAGATGTTACCAATAACGCACTCCGTTAATGTAGCTTTGGGCAGTACGGGAGACACAATCTGTTTGAGATAGATGGTTTTGTGTTTTACTCAAGCTGATAAACAGGGTGGCCTATCCTGTTGTGCCGTGCAAGAACCGGCGTTTCCATGCAGCAACGTGATATACTGTGCTTTAGCTGTTTTTAATGTCAGCTGTTTTGTAATTAGTGAGAAGGACAATGGGGTACATTTCTGGTACATTTCAATTTGACAGTCAATCATTTCAGCCATTGAAGTTTTAAAAATAAGCAGGACTCGTTTTCCTTTAGAGAGTAATGTTCATTATTTCAACCTCAGATTTCTGTTTACAATAATAATGCACACAACAATGCATGGTCATTATATCTCTAAACTTTAAACCCGTCTCAGTATTTCTTTGGGAGGATTTGTTTTCAAAAACATGAGGGGAAAAAGGTTGTTTGTACAAACTTTCATTTCACACTTGTCAAAATAAAAACATCGTCGGTTGCTAATTACAGGTATCTACAGGGGAGAGAGTCAGTGGAGAAGCTATGTACAAATAGACGTCTATGTTTAGTCCTCTTTGACTGTCAGTCTAGCGTAGCTGAAATAGGCAGTGTGAGACATTTTTTCATGATGGCAGACTACAGCAGCGCCACCACATCTTCTCCATATGCATGGCCTTCGGTTGTCATGGTCACCAGCTCGTGCGGCTGAGAGAGAACTACCACCGAGTCTGCAGAGCCTGGAGGGAGGGACAAAAGACGAGTTCAGAGCAAAAGTACCTGTTAACGTGAACTAACCTGTCAATCCTGCAGTCATTATGAGAGGAAACTCTACTAATACATTTGGCCTAAAGTTTCTGCAAGTTTCCACCTGGTTAAGACTTTTGAGGTTTAAATGCCAGTTTAGTTCAAACTAAAAGACATGCAAAGAAGTGCGATGTTTAGAAAGTATGTTAGAGCTGGGCCATATGGTTGAAACATATGGATTGAAATCAATAGATCTTATATACTCCAACATTTATGTATAAAAAAAATCACCAGCATATATTACACAAAACATTATTAATATTGATTGACCAATTAGCCTTAGCCATATGGGGGTGGACAAAATGACACAGCACAGCAGTAAACACCCATTAAGAAAACATGTAAACAATTGTTTGCTTTTTGTTGAGACGTGTTAACTGAACATTTTTTGGCAGTGTTGCCACATAAATACTCGAGTAATGACACCAATATAACTACCTAGTGTATAACATCCTTTGGAGAAGCAGCCCATTTTAAGGAGATGATAACTAAAGTATACGTACTGTGCAGGCAGATAATTATAAACATATGTTAACATTTGTCAGAGTTACATGCCTCAAAATTTATACAAGATTTGCATCAAGGCCTCAGTAGATTTGAGCCATCCAGTTCTAAAATGTTGAAAGGTTAAAGGTCCAAGAGTTCACTAAATCATAGTTGGGTTCATAATAAAAAAGATCTGAGACAAAAAGCTGGGCTAAGTCCGAGGTATAACCAGCATCACAATGTGCCCAGAGCAGGGGAGCACAGTACATCTATTAGAATCACAAAGGTTCATCCTAAATCTACAAGACAGAGGATATACTCAAAAAACATTTAAAACAAGTCATTTGCAGCACAAGCTGGTTAGTAAGGTTTTTAGAAGACTCGAAGTTATTCCTGAACAAAGAACTGTTTGTTTTCTGACTTTTTCATCTCCTTTCTTCGCCTTCAATCATTCTGTGTTTACAACTGATTTGCAAGACATCCAGACAGCAACTTCTTTAAATCACCATCACAAAAGGCAATTATACAACTGAGCCAGATTAAGTAGAGCAAGTTACCCACAAACTGTGTGTTTCGACATCGTAAATCACCGTTTTAACAGAGTTTTCAAAGCAACATAAGCAAACTACACATCTGCAGTACAAGAAGTACAGAAAGCTGCTACAATTGTTCATTGTTCAAAAACCCGAACGAAAACAAAATAAAGAAAGTTGAACCGTTAAAGACTGTGCACAAAATAACAGACAGTCTATGTATTGTGTTTTTCTCCCACCATATATGTGCAGACGCCTACCTGGTGATCTCAGCATGGCATGGTGAAGATTCATGGGCTCCACAGTCGTTGTCATGGTGACCATACCGTCTCCATTTTCGCCGTCTGCCTCCAGCAGGCTGCTCTGTGTCAGAGCCTCTCCTATCAGTAGCAAACACATAACAAACTTTTGCTTTTTCGCACACTTCAACATGAAAGACGCACAAAACAAAGAATAACGCGCTGTACGTAATCCACGATCTTTGTAGTATGTAAAGCTGAGAACTTAATGTAGGTCAGAGAGTCAGTAATCAAAACTGAAATCTGCTCATTATTACAAACTCTCAGGTTACCTTCTGACAATTGCATGAAAATTATTTTTGTGGATGTTTTTAGGACTGTAGTTATTCAAACAGTGGGTTTAATAATTCATCCAGTATAAATAACACAGAAACTACCCCTGTGTTGTGAAGCCGCAACTTCCTTTGCTCTGCTTTTTACAAAAGACCAGCCTCTTTGGGGAGGCTGACCCGAATAAATCTGCTGTTTATAATTAGAGCTTTGGCAACATTTCCTCTGTGGTGATTCAGCTTTGGTGCTTCCCACTGCTACAGAAATGTGACAAGGAGGCAAATGAACTGTCTGCTCTCTCTCTCTCTCTCTCTTTGTTCCACGTACAAAGAAAAACTCATTTTAAGCTGATTTTGTACAATTAGACAATAGGCCGGAATATAAAGAGCTCATTGAGAGAACGCTTTTCATCTGAAGGGGTGCTGAAACTGATACTAAGAATAGAGGCAGGAGCGAACCCACAGCTGCAGTGTGAGATTTACTCAAGCATCCACTCATTTATCTCCGTAATTTGTGAGGTGAACGCAAAAAGACATTTGAGCGAGGCAAGAGAAGCTTGGAGACACGAATTTGAGTTACTGTGGCATTTTAACTAGATGATTACATACTTTTCAGACGAATCTGACCCCATCACAAGACGCCTAAGAGGACTATTTCTGCGGCAGAGTTGTGCTGTCTCTGCTTTTTCGGAGATATGTGTGGTCTAAAGCAATTCAGCTACCGGCCCAGAAGAACAAAAAATTTGAATGATAAATTTTTAAGTGCTAAAAGGCATTAATTATTCAAGAAATGTCCCTAAATGTAACACCATCTCTGTGCACATTTTAAAATGTATGGGTTGCTTGAAGCTGCATAATCCAAGGATTAGCATAACCACCTACTGCACAGTGAGAAAAAGATAATGTGAGTGAGAAAGACGGAAAGACCTGTTTCTCTGCTCTCGCTGCCGAGCCCCTCCTCTCCGTGTCTCTTCCTCATGTGGACGTTTCTGCTGCCGGACTGCGAGAAAGTCTTCCCACAGATCCCGCAATGATGAGGCTTCTCACCTGGGAAACAGAAGACAGATGTACCGTCCTGTGATCATGCCTGAACTGACACGGACATGTGATGATATACTATATCTGTAGCAGGCTGATTACAATAAAACACAGAAATATTTCTTTTGTTTTTTTTAAATGCTCAGTGGTACAGCTGTTGACTCTGTCCCACTCACCAGAATGTACGAGCATGTGTTTTCGTAGACTGGAATACTCTGCAAAGGATCGCCCACAACCATCTGCTTCACACAGAAAAGGCTTCTCTCCTGGAAGCAGCCACCCACCCCACACACACACACACACACACACACACACACACACACACACACACACACACACACACACACACACAGAGTTTAACTCCACAATACAGAGACTTAATCAAATAAAGGCATTATTGCAGAGTTGCACTGAAGTATCAGATGAGAATATGTTGAAAGTGTAGAATGAAGCTTTTGTTGTTGTTGTTTATGGACCACATGGTGACAGCTGAAAAATATATAGCTGGAAAATATAATTTAATCCAACTAAGTGCATATTACAGCTCATAGAAAGCTGTTCTTCCAAACATGGGCAAAATATAAACACCGTATAATGCCTCTGATCTGCTAACTGGTCCCTCGACAAAATAAGCAAACTGTGGAACAGGCCATCAAAAATCTTAATGTCACCCTAAATAAAATATGACAGAGTACTGTTACTCATTGCAGCAGTGAAATGGAGGCGCCAGCGCTGCTGACTCTTCATTTCTCCAGCCTTGACTGCACCGAGGAAGCATTAAATGAGCGGAGTCAAATGGCCTGAGTCATTTGCTGCTTCCAGCGAGTTTGGGCCTTTATGCCTGGGTATCTCCTGCTCCCCACCTGTGTGTATGCGTCTGTGGTTCTTCAAGTTTCCGGCCGTGGTGAACTTCTTGCCACAGTTCTTCTCCTTGCAGATGAAGGGCTTCTCGCCGTTGTGCGTCCTCATGTGAACCTGCAGCCTCTGCAGCACGTAGAAGCTCTTCCCGCAGCCCTCCGCGCCGCACCTGAACATTCGGTCGTTTCTGGGGGCCGAGATAACCAAACAAGCCTCGGTGTCTCCTGTGCACACGTTTCATTTGCGGCGGCCCACCACAAGGTCAGACAGGCCAGCCGCAAATAGATTTCCCACACCCATGTTAAGAGAGCTCCTGCAGCACCAGCACACACTTCTTTCTGAGTCTCCTCTGTTTCTCTCCCATTTGGCCGCTCTAACTGCCTCCACTACAGGCAACCTGTGGATAATGCTGTGTGACCGCTCCTCTGACTGAGCTGTAAAACATCTGTACAGCTCTGACTTAACACGTCTGTCCCATACATTAAGACTGATGAGCAGTCAGCCCAACACTAACTGTTCCACTTGAAGTTAAAGTTGTAACTTAAAACTAAATTAGTCTCAGAAGCCTGGAAATGAAGACGAGATGAACTATACAATTTGTATTTTGTGTCATTTCTGCACTTCAACACTATTGTCAGGGATATTATGGATTTAGTTGTAGACAAAGGTTTTAAAATCTGTTTAAATCTGTTAAATGATTGTTTTTCTTTAAATGTTTTTAGGATTTATAGCTCTCAATCTTGTTTGTATAGATTTCTAGGGGGCGGGGCCTCATTAGATATAAGACATAAGATAACAGAAGAACTTTAAAAGTGATACCTTCTATTTAAGAGGTGGTGTGGTTTTACAGGTAATAACGGCTCTGAATTTTTAATTAACTAAGAAGAGTTTTGATTGCAGACAATATATTAAAAATCTACAGTGTGTAATTACTTGGAGCAAAAGTTGGAAACTGTGTTGGCCTGAAACCTTGCATTATTATTTTCCAATTTGGAAAATGTATCCACATTAGCCAGGATCTGCACGGGACTGAATATTGATGATTTGGCAACGGCGTCTCGTTGGGACTGCTGCCTGGACCCATTACCTTGAGCTGCTGTGTGTGTGAGATGCGTTACCTGTGTGTTTTCAGGTGGTATTTGAGATGAGCCGGCCAGGTGAACGTCCTGCAGCAACCCTCGAACGAGCAGCGGAGGATCTGCTTGGAGAGGGGGCGGCTCGTCCGGGACTGCAGCTCTCGCTTGTCTCCATCCGCCGTCAGGCCGTGTGTGTGGTCACCTAGGCAACCGGAGGGAGGAAAGTGAGAGCGGCTGTGCAGAAAACAATCCAGGAGTGCCAGGTGGCCGGCCTCTGGAGCCCGGCTGTATAAAAGCTAATCATTGGGTACCGACTGAGATCTGCTGAACAACCGCAGCCAAAAGAAAACAACCCGGAGCGGAACGCAATCACTGTCTTTTCACCTGCTAGAACGCCCCGCTTTGAATGCCTTTAACAGGTCCAATTTAGCTTACAGCCTGTCAGCAGTAATGCACCTACAACGGATACCCTGCTGCTGAGGGAAACACGTCTAATCTAATGCAAGTTAGAGGGAGGGCGGTCATTACAAAGGCTCCGACAGCCGAGCTTTAGTCCTACAAAGAAACCAGTTAGAGTCAGCTGAAGACATTTTATTTAACAACTTGGAAAGTATTTCAAGCCTTCTCTTAACTGGTACAGTAGTTCAGAATAAAAAATTACATTTTTCAATGTGCTACTAACACTTCATTTTGGTGAGAGCATATTAAAGACACCCAAGGCTGGATCCACAAAGTCTGAAAAAAATGTTTTCTTTCTTCCTTTGCTAACTGTTCTAACTTAATCTTCATGGAAATATAATGAGGTTGAGGATAAAAATGTGAAGAGAAATCATGAGGACATAAAAAAAACATTTGTGCTAAGAGAGCCCATCTCAACTCTTAACTTGTCAATGAGAAACACCCACTTCAACATTTCTTCTATAGAGAAATGAAAATTATACATTTAACCACCACTTGCACAACGAAGCAGAGTTACAAATAAGATCATAAGAAAAAAGGAAACAGATCCAGGTGGAGACGGGTGCAAATAAACTGGGAGGAAACTTAACTCTCATCATATCGCTTTTCTAACCAGGACCCCGGGCCGCAATTCGGCTCAGAGGTAGTTCAAAGATCAGAGACTTAGCTGGGGGGGTCAAAGTGCATTAAATGTCATGGGTAAAATCTTTAACTGGCGGTCTGTGGAGGGAAATCAAAATGGGTTGTGATGTTGTCCCGACTTCCCAGGGTGGGTCAACAGCTCGCCGCGGCTCTGCATGCTGCGGGAGAGGAGTGTCCATCTTAGATCAGAGCGGAGAGCGTTACAGTGAAGAGAGCGAGGGGAGATTAAAAGGCTGGTGAGCAACAAATTAAGATGGTTTGGCAAGTGAAGGAACTGAAGGGAACTACTCTTGACGCTGACAGCAAAACGAAATTACACCAAGACGAGTGTTTAACTTTGGACCGAGCTTTATACTCCACAGAGAAAGCCCATCTATTATGTGCATAAGAGTTGGTATAGCGCTTAAAAAGCAAGAGTTCAACACTTAGTTTCAGTGTTAAATGGAGGGTTACAGTCAACATTACACCATGTTCTGTGACCTGATGAAGGGTTTCTGCTATATACATCCCTTTTCATCACATAAGGAAAAGCACAAGTGTAAATAATAACACCAACGATGGCTCTATCCCATTACATGTCCCTGTGAACATACACAACACCGGCGCCTTGAAATCTAAAGGCAGCACAGTTATCAACTCCACCTGTGCTTTTCCTGCTCTCACTGTCAGAACGTCTGCAGTGAAAAGGGTCTATTACTGCAAACGTTTTTCTGTATGAAAAAGATCAAAAACCCTCTCTGAAGCCTCCATTCGCCACATTCCTAAATGCATGTTAAATCAATGCAGACGTGGTCTATGTTTTCCGATAATGTGGTGTTTTACAAATCCACTGGTGTCAGATTTGTAAATCCGCGTGGACGAAGCTACAAATTCGTTTTGATTTACAGGCTTGACGATCAGACGTGTTGAACACAGTTTCAGTCGGCGCTGATTACGCTCCATTTCCATCTCATTGATGACCTCAATTCCCTTCTTCCGGTCTTTCATGCCTCTCGTAAGTAGACCAGCTGATGTTATCATACCAAAGAAAAGTGCTGCTTCCCATACACAGGCTTAATTTACTTTATATTTTTCTGTTTTTTTCTAATTCTTGTCTTAAACTTGACACTTCCTCACTGATAGGTGGCTGTGATGCACATGCCACCAGCATCTCACGCGTCCATGAACAACGTACTGCAGTATAGTATGGTATGGTTCCAGTGTAAGAGACCTTTAAACCCACTCCTGCTTGTGTTGATAAGACAAAGTGACTTTACCGTTACTGACGCTGGCGGCTCTGGCGTCCTGGCTGGCCTTGGCATCCCTCGCAAGCTGTGCCCGTGTGGCGGCAATCAGGCTGTCGTGTGCCAGCTCCTGAACCTGAACGCAGATACCACGGAGCACTGCCATCTATCCCGTAGTCCCCCGACGAGACTCCCTCGTCGTCATCCTCCCCGGCACCATCTGCGGCGAAGATCAGCGACTCAGAGGAGGCTGTGATGCCTGAGAGGGATGAAAAGTCAGGGGGAGAATAACCGTGACACAAGAAATTCAAAGCCAATGCAATATTCTGCAAGCTCAACAATGGCCTGAGCGCCTCTAGGTCACATTCCTGAATTCATTACTCCCATCACACTCAGCAATTTTGTGTTTAATGTTGTGGCTTTATTCTGAAAGGATGCCGGCCAAGGACACATTGAAAAATCACATACATACGCTAAAAAAAAAAAAGAAGACGACACAATCCCTCTTTCCTCAGGATTTGAATTTAATGTAACAGCAGACAGAAAGTGACTGTGTCTACTGAAAAGTATTTTCCATCCTTCACTTTGCTCGCTGAGTCACAGCCAGAACGCAGCACACTTCACAAAAGGTGTATGTCAAGGGACCAAAATTAATTTTTTGCCTCTCCTGCCAGAGGGCTGATGAACCAAGAAAACGTGCCTGCCAAGGATCATTTCTTCCAGCCAAAATAATTCATAGTTTTCTTCATGAAAATGTGTCACCCCATTTCTTTTTAACGCTGTGTGCAGAATCAGGAGTCGTGCACGAGATCAGATTCTTAATGTGAAACTTCCCATAAAATTACGTTTGAATCCATCAGGAGGTGACAGGATTCATTCTTATTGTCAATATCGAATGATCTGTTGATTATTTGTTCAATTAGATGCAAAAATGAACTGTGTGGGGGTTTGTTTACCTTTCGCGAGGTTCAGCAGGACGTACGAGGTGCTGTCTGACTGCTGCAGGTCGTGGAGGATGGGCGGGGGGCTGGGTGAGGCCCGTGGATGAGGGTGCGTCTGGACCACCAACGGGCTGCGCTCCGACACCGCTCCGAACTCCGACAGAGAGGGAGAGCTCTGAGGCTCGTGGCTCAGACCCCCATCTGAAGAGAGAACCAGTGTTTGATCGTCTTAGTCCTGAATATAAATGCTGCATCCACAGGTTACTACAAGCAGGGTAGTAATGTGGATAAAAATATGACCTTTTCAATTATGTAATAGATAAAATATGTATTCACCACTCTACAGAGAAGATGTGATATATAAATACATTTGAACAAACACTTCCTGACATATATTGCATTGAGCACGCAGCCTTATTGCTATTATTGAGGTGTAAATTATGCTTATTTACAGTTCTCACGAACGCTTGCTCAGTTTTGCACAGTTGGCGTTAACCATGTTTTCGTGGGTCCTTTACACAGATATCTGAAGGCATCTGCTGAATCAGACATGGCACACCTCTACAAAAAAATGTAAGAGAGTTAAAATAAGAATAAGAAAATGTTCTCTGTGAAAATGGGCATCTGTTCGTCCAAACAGAAAAACAACAGATGAAGTGAAGTATCTTAGATGAGTGTTATGCTCTTCTGAGGGCTGAAGTCAGACCCAATAACTGTTTGCCCTCAGCAGAGTCAGGTGGTGTCAGAGCTAATCTTAATAATTCAGGGATGGCAACGGCACACTGATCCAAAGGGCAAAAAGATAAAGATAAAGAAGATGAGCAAACCTCAAACACCAAGAAAAACAAACATGTGAAAAACTGCAGGTACTCATATCCAGGGATTTCTTTGTCATGGACTACTGCAATTAAACTTAAATGTGGCACATGACTTCTATTACTGTCTATCACTCCTGCATTTTGATGAAGAGCTGGATCCAGATGCAGATTTTTAAAAACAATCTACACTGTTTTAACTAATAATTAAACTAATAATAATAAACTAATAATAATAATAATTAACTAATAATAATAACTAATAATAATAAACTAATAATTAACTTTTCTGTAGTAATATACATTTTGACTGCCCTACTGAACTTTAAACCTGTATTTTTTGGGCCTTGCCACCTTGCCAATGTAAGTCCAATATTCTCTCTGTTTTTATGTTTTGTCTCTATCAGCTCCTAAGTGACGTATCTATTTGTTTAGCTCCTAAATGCTCCGGTTTGTTCACCAGCTAGTCGCTAACCTTGTCTGTGTCCCTTTAGGCACTAAAAGGAAAAGTACAGGGAGTTTTGTTAGAGATTTTTTTCAGGAAAAAAACTGTCTTCTGCAGCCATAAACGACGCTATAAGAGGGTGAACCAAAGTGGTAAAGCTGAAGGACAAACAGCTAAACAAGATGAAAAACCCTAAAAAGCTCTGTGAATGGGAATAATTCTGTAGGTCTATCACTACAAGTGATTGCTTTCTCACTGTCTTCATCTGATACATATTTATTATAAAAATATTGATTAAAGCTGCTTTAACGTCTGTAAATGAAAAAAAAAAGACATAAATCACATGACAGAGAAGCAGCCTTTCCGCACACACCTACAGACGTCTTAAATGCAGACAGTTGAGCTTTTTCAAGTCTGTGGCTTTTTAACATTTTAATTATAGCCATTTTAGAGTGAGATTTCCTTTTTCATCTTCACAGTTATGAGTGATAAGTAGAGGTGTGATACTATTACCGTGAACAGCAAACTCTGGTGTTTTTGTTGATCTTGACAGTGGAGGTTTCAAACATGTGTAGGACCCTGCTACAACTGTTAACTAGATATTAGGAGTAATATTACTAAATACTAAAAATTCATCACTAGTGGTTATTGTGTGATATGTAGTAAGGAAAAACATGAGCAAGCTTTGAATGACCCTACTGGTATCGTGACCTGAGGTGGACGGGACACGAGCAGCTGCTGACCTGTGAGTTCCAGCGGGCCGCACAGCGAGCTCTCAGCTGGAGCCAGCAGGGGCAGGCAGGAGTGTTTGGACTCCGAGTCCTCCAGGCCCTGCACCAAGGGGATGGATGCATTCTGTACAAACTGCACCAGCAGCTGAGAGGAGAGGAAGAAAAGAGCCACAGCTCAATAACTTTTATTAAATTCACTGGACCTTGAAACATCTCTTTGGGGGTTTATTTTTGCTTGTTTTTCACAGGATAGGGTTGAAGTTGATACTGAGAAGCTAAGAAACTCTAAGCATAACTTTCAGTGTTTATTCATGTTGTTGTTGAATAAAAAGTCATACTTTTTTTTTTTTTTTTTTTACAAAAATGACTCTTTGATTTTAATAAATGTAATATCTCCACTAGTGTTCATTTTCTTGCAATTAAATGTAGATTATGTACAGCGTTATCATATCTACATAGTGATAGAAAATGGATGTGCACCTATATAGCATTTTTCCAAGTCATCACCCCACTGACTCTCACACACACACACACACACACACACACACAGAACAGCCTTAGGTAGAAATTTGAATCAGTATCATGTGGACTGGAGGGGCCAGGGATCGAACCGCTCATGGATCTCCTGATATGTGGACGACCTGCTCTAGAAGTTATTTGGTTGTGTATAAAAATTCAGATCTTAGTAAAGATCACGCTCTTTAAAGACATTTTATCTGTGTTTTTTCCCCAAAGAAGGATTATTTCACGGGAAAATGTTAATATTCATTGCTGATACACAAAAACAATTAAAGAGGTTTAAATCACTTTTTTTATCATCTAGTTTGTTTTCTAACAGCTCAATTTTGGTACTTTTCACTGGCTGCAACATGACATTCAGAGGTTTATTTTTACAGGTAGACATCTGAACTATGTTGACTTTAAGGTTTTTCATCACGGTGTGACATATACTGACACATACATATACTGTTTTTCTTTGCCGTCAGGAAACGTTGACAGCCACAGAGCTGTTACAGAGTCGGTTTGTATTATTTAATGCACCATCTGAAAACACAGTAAACTCTGCGTTAAAGTTTGACCATGATGATGATGACGGAGAGATCATTTTTTACTGTCCATTTTGTGGATTTCATTTAAGGGATATACAGGAAGGGTTAGTACAAACTTCTATTAAATCCATGGGACCTTGCAACATCCTACATTTCTACTCCAAATACCTTTTTACTCATTAACTTTCACTTTAACATTTTTACAACTTTGTCTATCCAACTGCTTAGTTTTCACTGGACTTGTAATTTGACATAAACATCCAAACTAAACTATAATAATATGATAACTAGAAATATATAGAGAGTTGGTTATGTAATGCATCATCCCAAATCACAGCAAAGTCTTCCCCCTCTGCATTAAAGCTGGATTATGATGATGATGACAGTGGAGAGAAAAGTACCTCTGGTTTGGAGTCGAGCTCATCAGAAAGCATGGGTCACCCTGTGTGGAGCCTGCAGGAGCAAAACAAGGAGAGAAGAACCGATCGGTCAGACGATTAATCGACTCAATGGGAGGAGCCTGGCGGAGACGGTGGGACGCTCACCTCAAATTAGACCTGCTAAAATGTGAGATCCTCTGTCGGTCATGGACTCGGGCTGCAGGTCATCTCAGAGCAGAAACCATCCCCCCCCCCAAAAAAAGAGAAAATGACACCCAGCAGCTGCTAAAACTAAAGCTGTCTGACAGTTTTAAAGCTCTGTTAACTTGTTAGCTTGCGAGGTTAGCAGCTGCTAAAACACTCCGGAGCTGCAGGGTTGTTGTTGTTGTCGTCGCGGGCCGCCCCGGTGTGGAGGAGGCCCGGCCGCGCTCGGTGCTCCGGGTTTAACACCAACAAAACGTCCAGCAGCTGAACACTTTTAGTTTTTAGCTGTTTTTTTTAACCCTGTAGTAGTAGGAGTCGTGTGAACAGGCGGTGGTTTGTCTGTAGCTGTGAGGTGGTCGTCCCAAAACAAGAAGAGGGGCAGCTTTGTTCTACGGAGTCTCTCGTGGAACAAATGTTTGTGCGTTTCCGCGTTTTCCACGGAAGTAAGCTCCGCCCCCCTCCGCCGCTCTGTTTGTGTCACCAGCGACGCCCAGCGGTCAAAACTGCGAAGTGCACCCTCTGGAATCAAAATATACACTGCTGAGGATTGATTGTTTTTTGATTAATAGGATGAAGTGAGGGTTTGATCAGGAGGATGGGAAGGGGTGGGAAGGCTTTATTTATTTATATATTTATTTATTAATTTATTCTAAAAGTACTCTCTTCAACAAGTTAATTTAAAATTTAGTCTGCACAGACAATCACTGGACTCGTGCAATACCTTTTAATTCGGTTGTTAAGGGATATATACATATATTTATTTATTTATATGCACTATGTACAGGTTTAATTACTTTTTGTTTGTATATTATTCTATTCTATTTTATTTATTTTCTTACTGCTTGTATTTTTTTTCCCTACTGTATCCCCACTTTAATTAATGATGTGAATTGCAGGCAGATGCCCTGGAGATATGGTTAATACTCACATGTATAAGGTGTTAAAGTGTGTGTCTACCAACGATGTCTATAAAAAAAATGTAATCAAGATCTCACCCATTTCTGAATAAAATGATGTGTCAAGTGGTTTGGGGGGTATTTACAACAAGCACAGCAAGGAGCCGTAATAGGCTTTATAACTCTTGAAATGTATTCTCTTATATTAGCAAAATTCACACAACTATTCACAGTGTCTGTTTCCTATTTGTGCTACTGATTTCTCAGTCTGCAAGTGTGATGAGAGAGGTGTGTGGAAAATGACAAAAATAAACACTTGAGTCTTCCTCTGTCTCACCCTCCGTCCAAGATTAAATGTTTAACTGTTTAACTGCTCCTCCTCGCTGTGTGACTGTTGTGTTGGATAATAAAGAAGCAGACCCATTCATCCAGACAGACAACGCTGTAAAAACACGAGCATTTTCTTTGGAATGACATTTATTACACAAGCAATGAGTCTCTAGCTTAAAATGTACAAAAAGAGCCCTAAAGCATGTTACATTGATCTTCTTTTATTAATCCTTTGATTGGTATAGCTGAAGTATCTTTATCTAGAACAAGCTCCATGTTCCAGGTTTAAATGACATGAAACTGATATTTTGGTAAATTCTCCCATGAAGATTCCAGCAACTTTCTGCATTTACATATTTAGAGTAGAAAAAAAAAGATTGCCAGAAAGCCACATGACATTCAGCCTACCACTGAAGGAAACCATCACAATTCCTCTGTTTTATATATAAAAAAAAATCATTTGGGCTAAAGATAATTTTTGTTCGTCCCTACCATTGGTGCACTACTGAAACATTTTATGAAACAATCACAATCATTCTCACAAACATTTTCTGCATCTTTAGAATGAAAGAAGGCAGACTGAGATGCAAAGCTGCCAACATCTGCATGAGAAACTCAAAATCAAGTGTTATAAAATTACAAGTTACTGTACAAACACAGTCTTTAGGCCTTGTCAATGAACTGTTTTAAAGATGAAACAAGAAATCTGCAGTCACACAAACGTGATTTTGTCGCAGACAACGGCAACAGCAGCAAAGTGTGTAGCGGGGTCAGACTTTGATACAGTTCAGTCGTCGTGCACAGGATCCAAGATAGTGACGGCAGTAATGTGGATGCGTGGAAACAAAACAAAACTTTAGATTACTGCGAGCTGATGGTCATTGCCCTTCAACAAATAAATAAGTGTGCTCTGTTTAAAGCTGACTGCAGCAAATGAAGAAAGCTCTTTTAAAAGAATAAAATGTGGACATGAACAGCTTCGTTGTGCTATTTTCAACCAAACTTCACTGAACTTTTTCATATTTCAGTACCGTCATTTATTCCATTGGCAGCGCACCAGTATCAGAACAGCAAGATCTAATTTCAGAAGGCGGCCATCAAACCATTTTTAGGCTTTTTTAGAGCCTACAATAACTAAGAACAAGATCAACATGAACTCCAAGAATATAGCATCTGTGTTTATCTGATTAAGCAGGAATTTGGTCACATTCATTGTGTAATAAATTGACATTAAATTTAGGTAAATGATTTAGATGTGTTGTTCAAAAGAAATAAAGTGAAGATAAAATCTTTACTGGTAGAGTCTCGACTCTGAAGAATATGCAACAGCTGTAAAAAGAGCTCAAACAAACCAGTATTTGTTATTGGCCGAGGCAAAAGACCGGAATGGTGCCGCAAGTCTTGCTGCGTTCCTGACCCCGGACACGTGGTATTATAATTAATTACAGAACTACTGCAGCGACAAATAGCACAAATATTATTGTATAAAAAAATGACAAAAATGACTTTATGCGAGGAGCCAGCTGTGGCTTTTAAAATCTTGATTTGACGACCGAAAAAGATTTACAGCCAAGTAAAGTTCGTAAAGGTTAGAGGTCGTAAAGGTTACACAGCGAGATGCGTCGGTCACAGCATGTGAGAATTTCAGTCATTTCAGTTTCTATTTCTGACATTTGGAAAACATGCATCATTAGCACAGAAACACAAAAAAACAAACAATTAGGTTCTTCATAAATGAACTGTGGGTCCTCTGAACATGTGATGACGTGTGAAAAAAAAACAAAAAAACACCGGACTCCCAAGGATAGGACAAATAAAATGCTACTAAACAAATCAAACTAAAATGTTACTGAGCCAGTCAATCTGTATCTGGGTCTGTTGTGCTGAAAGTGGAGCAGTGAGTAAGGCAACCATCAGCTAGATGACTGGATGTTAGACACAGCACAGTTTTCCTGTATGACGAGAACCCTAAACACAAATCAAATGTGGTCAAAGTAATTTACAGCGTTTACTGTAATAATATTGTATTATCTGTTTTTGTGTCCTCTTCGGAGTCAAAACATCTGCTGACTCTGACTGATGAAGACATAACTGTGATCTGTCCACACAGTAAAAGCTGAAAGTTAATCAGTGTGCTTCAGTTGTCCCTTCAAAAGCCGCGCTGTGCAACACAACGGATCTGTTATGTTTTTCAGAACACCCACGATTCATTCACAAAACAACCCGAACCTCTGAGCTGATGCGACAAAGACTCGCACACGTGTCGTTGCAGAATACGTAACCCTCAGAGGTGCACATTCACTTGACTGTATTTATGTTCACATGGCAAAAATACAGTCTGTGGTCTACTTCTGTGCTGACTGCAGAAGAAGTTCTCCCTTACTTGAGATGTTCCTTTTGAGCATTTTAAGTTAAGCACAGCATGTAATCATCATCACATCAAATATTATTATACAGTTAAAGACAGAATGTGGAAAAATGTGTTTAATACCAACAAGAAAAAAATCTGACAATGTAAATGTTGTTATAGTATCTATATACTGGTAGTGTGCCTCACTGCACCTTAAGCACTACAACACAAAAAAAAAAACACAAAAAGATTTCTGCAGTATGTTTCAAATGAGCTACATTAGCTGCCATTAGATTTTCAGATTATTTAAGTGCAAAAAAAACTGTTCTGTGACATACACTGGGGTTGGATGTTAAGGCCATAATTTATAAACGTCCAATAATAACATCAATAAAAATGTACAACTGTTTTGTTCTTGGATCTGATAGTTGTCAGTCTTTCAAATAAAAGTAGACATCTGGATTTATGAGGCCCAACGTTGATGCACAACAAACAGTCTTCATCAAGAAACCTGATTTGAAGGTTTGTCTTAAAAAAAAAAAAAAAAAAAAAAAAAAAGTTCATTCATTGAATATTTCATACAGACAAAAACAGAAAGGACCTCAAAACAAACAAACCAAAAAAAATCAGTGCTTACGTTAGATAGCACTGCCGCATTAAATTAAATCCACTTGGATAAAACACAAAAAAAAAACAAAATGATAGAACAAGTACACAAAACTCACTGATAAATATGGATGAACTACAGGAAGAACTCTTCACACTGGGGTGTTGTCAGGAGAAGCATTTAAACGGCTGTTAAGAGCTTTATTTCCAGCCAGTTTGCACTGTATTACAGTTGCCATCAACATGATGGGAATGCCAAACTTCGACGAGCCGTGCCAAATCTTTCACATCGAGGTTTAAAATGCCTCTAAAAACTAAAAAGACACTTTAGACACGTTTGTCTATTTGAAAGAAGCTGACTGGCAAGAAGCCCTGGACACACCCCACGTGGTATGTGAACATTTCCTTAAGCCTGTCAGGATCGTCCATGTTACATAATGGTAACTGCTGCATAAATGACTTCAGATTACGTATGCGCTCTGAGTGTTTAGAGAAGTACAATGAATTATGCCAAACTATTAAAACAATACAAACGTTAATTCATGTAATGACATGTTCTGTTGCCTCAATGAGTACTACACCTATAATTTTAGATGAAAACACCCTGCTATGCACTGTTTAAAGTTTAAATATCCGTATTACAGGTTTTAATCAAGCTTTCAGACTGACTTTGTATTGTGAATTCAGTAAAAGAGTTTTGTATTCTTTCATCCCTAGATATCTTCAATCCAACTCTTTTGGGGGTTTTGGGTCATGAGTGCCAATGAGCAAAAGATTTCTGTGCGATCTGGTCGGGCTCTGTATTAGCAGACAGTGAGCTGTGGTTACAGCCTCGTACTCATTCGATCTTGAGCCCCCGTCACATCCAAGCCGACAACGAGACCAGGCAGTGCTTTAAGTGTAACTTAAGTATGTGAGTGCCCATAGTTTTTTGAAGCATGTCCTTCACTGATGGCGCTAGTCAGACCTTATCTGTAGCTGTTAACTGTGATTTTACTGATGTAGTGTGGTTTCCTCTTGTTGTTCAACATCTGTTTTTTTCTTTTTCTGCGAGCTCTGGACAGATTGACAGCATCGTGGCAAAGCAAAGCGTGTAATTATCAACTTCAGATTTTTTTTCTTTATATACTGATATTTCCCACTTCATAGTCACTTCATCCTCAACGCAGAATGAGATCACTTTAGTGAATTCTGTGGCAAAAAGTATAAGTGTGGTTTTCTTCTCTTCCCCCGATGTTTTCAGGATTACAAATACAGACTGCTGACTGAAATATTCCCTTTCACACAGGTGCGAAACATATGTGCATGTTGGCGGTCAGCTGGCCACCAGCTATATGGCGCTTTTCCATTAGCACCTACTCGGCTCGACTCGACTCGACTTCGGTTTTTATGCATTTCCATTACGTTATGCCCCTTTTCCACTAGTACCTACCACTTTCGACTTCGCCTCATTACCTCAGTTTGTATCATTTAGCGTTTCCATTACGTGTTAGTACCTGGTACCAGGTACTTTCCGTAGTACCTACTCGGCCGGGGTTCCAAGCGAGCTGAGTCGAGCCGAAAATGTGACGTCGGCAGATGGCAGGCCACTGATTGGCCAGGGCCTGACATCACTAGATGCTTTGGGAGAGCGACTCGTTCATAAGAGTCAACCACGCCATTTTTAAAACGCAATAACAACAACGAACACGATCAGAGAACGGCACGAGGTGCAGACATTTCTTTGTCTGGTGGCCTCCATTGCTCCGTAGTCGCGTTTCGTGTTTGTGTCGCATAACAAATGAACATCGCTGGAGTTTCGGCCGCCATGCGTTGCCACGGCTGAATTCCCACCCACGCTGAGGTGGTACTCTATTGTAATGGAAAACGACCCGAAACTGAGTTTCGAAAGTCGAGTGCCAAGTAGGTACTAGTGGAAAAGGGCCATTAGTACCTGGTACCAGGTACTTTTCTAGTACCTACTCGGCCGGGTTCCAAGCACTGATTGGTCAGGGCGTGACGTCACTAGATGAGTCAGGAGAGCGACTCGTTCATAAGAGTCAACCCGCCATTTTTAAAACGCGTTGCTCTGACGATCCCACCCACGCTGAGGTGGTACTCTATCGTAATGGAAAACGACCGAAACTGAGTCGAGTCGTGTAGTGCTAGAACTGTGTAATGGAAAAGTGCCAATAGTCTTACGGCGAGCGCAAGTGAGGCAACAAAAAGTCTTTATCTGCACTAAATCTTTTAGTTTGGCTTGGTGTGTCAGGGCCCTAAGGCAGCCAGCAGCTAAAATGTAGGCCACAGCACACTGTCTGTGTGAGAGTTAGGGGGGTGGATGTATAATGTGCAAGACATTACTTTCCGGTCCATCTGTTTCTGTACCCTCCAACCCCCAACGCCGGCCTTCCTTTTCCCGACTCAGTCTAAAGGATTACTGTCTAGCACTAGTCTAGGTCTAATCTGCCTTTAAGCTGGTCTGGGCAGTTCTCTCCCTTTCTTTCTCTCGGTCTTCCTCCAAAAGCCTGGCCTGCAGCTTAACACAGATGCTGGTGTCACCGCTGAGCAGGGCCTGAAGGAAGAGGTCTGTGTGTTCTTTTAGCTGGTCCAGGTCGTTCTGGGTGCGTCGGTTCTGCCGGTGGAGCTCCTTGGTGCGAAGGGCGATGTCAAGCAAGCCGGATTTGCTCAGGATGTTGTAAGTGTTGCAGAAGCGCTTCCTCTTCGTGTCTGCGTCACTGTCGCTGAGGGTGCATACTCCAGGCGTGCCGTTTGCCTGGGTGGCCGTCAAGGGAGCAGGGAGTGTCTGGTTTTTGGAGGCGGTGGTGTTAGTGAGAGACAGAGGGGTGGTAAACTCTGCCTGGCTGACAGCTGATGAAGGCCTCTCCCTGGTTGGACTGCTGTTGGCACTGGTCTCCGTGGTGTGGAGAGAAAGTCGCCTCTGAAGCAGAGGCGACACAGCGCTGGGGGTAGCAGGAAGCCTGGGAGTGGTTGAGCCAGACTTACTGGCACCATCACGCAGGATTTTCTTCTGCTTCTCTCTGTGTTCCTGGTGGCTGGAGGTCAAACTGCTGCCTCTCTCTGACCCTGAAGAAGAGGAGGCAGAGGAGGAAGAGGAAGACGACAAAGCAGTTCCTCTCCCTGAGGAACTAGAGCTGTCTCCTGGATGTGGAGCAATCTTGGGGTAGGATTTCAGGATTGGAAGATACTTCTTAGGGCGGTGTCTGTGTCTAGAGGAGGTCTCTTTGGAGGCAGGGGAAGGCTGACGAGAGACCACAGGCTGGATGAAGACCACCTGAGGCTGTTGGACCACAGGCTGAACCACCTCCACTGTGGGACTAAATCCCCAGGGCTTCAGAGCAGGAGGATTATCTCCAGGCTGAAAAGGCAAAGAAATTTTGAGCTTTAAAGGGCGAGTCAATCACAAGCACTTGCCTATTTCACATGTTTCTAAAATGTATTATTTACTAATCAGCCAAGGAACTCATAAATTATAAACGTTATAAAGACACAAACCACACAACACTTTTGATCCTGTTTCTGTCGATCAACTTTGAGAAATCACTTCAGCCCCACAGTTTTGTCATGACTACACAGCGACCTAAAAACCTGTTCTACCTACGATAACCACTTCCTCTTTCAGGGACTTGTGTATGATGTGCGTCTGCTGATCACACATTCAACCTGCGTCTGACCCATTCATGAAACGGCAGCCACAGGTCAGTCGCTGGTTGTCACCATTTGCCTCCAGTCTGTCGTTAAATCCTATACTACTGAACCATAGAATAACATTAAAATGTATTATAATTATATTATATTATCATTTCCCTATCACTTTTGTTCTCCTCTCAGTTATCACTTGCTCTCTCATTGGCATGCTTTCCATTTTCTTTCTTTGCCTTTGGAAGCACTGAAAATTGAACACCAATACCACTCAGTCAATTTCTATCCCTAATTGAGATGCCTGGTCACCTGTGCTCAAACCCATCTGGAGGACTGTCAAATTACATGTGATTAGAAGCCGTCTGTTCATTCAGACAAACTGCAGATGCAGGTTAGACCCACATCTTTGTGCCTGTCAGAACGGACTACAACTAGTACCAACGAAAGTCTATTTAAACAGAAGCCTACAAGTTACAGTGACATTTTAATCATAGCACTGTAGAGCCATTTCATTTAATCAACAAAAATAAAGCAGACTAATACCGTTGTGTTATGTTGATTAAAGCAAAACTGAGGTGAAAAACTCTGATATAAAAACTTAAATATCTCTTTTTTTTCTGTTTTCATTATGGAATTAAATCTGAATCTAATTCACAGTGCTACTTAACTTTTACGTCCTTGCTGTGGGTCAGTAAGTCGCCTTGACCTTGTGTGATTGGTCAAGTCTTTTTCTGGCAACACATTCCAGGCAGCACTCAAGTTAAACACAGACACAATAAAGCCAAACCGCAACTATCCTCATGTGACCTGCTTATATCGCTGCCTGAAGTTAAAAGGTTGAGGTTTAAGACTGTAAAAGTGTTGTGAAAGGTTGAAGCTCGGGTTTTGCAGCAATGTACCTGCTTGAGGAGGACGTTGTTCATGATGATCATGGGAGAGAGGCTCGAGTAGGAGCCTCCCACCACAGCCAGCTGAGAGGTCCGGGGCCCCGAGCCAGACGCCTGTGGCCCCTGCTGAGCAACAGGGCGGGGTGAATCCTCAGAGTCTGTGGTGTCCATTGTGCTCGTGTGTTCCGAGCTCGCATCTATGACACAGGAAAGAAAAGCAACTGGGGTTCAATTACGCGATACCCGATAATCTAAGCACATTAAGTTGTGGAAGAGCAATGTCGCACCTGAGAAGCCAGAGTCTCTCTCTGAATCAGCCCGAGAGCCTTGAGACTTCATCAAGCGTGGTCTGTTCGCAGCCCTCGAGTGGCTCTCTGCCTTCCTCTTGGTGCTCATCTCCCTTCCCGCCATAAAGCCTTGGCTCCAGAAGCACTCACAGTGACTATATCAGCATATGAAATTAATTAAACAACACTCAGTAGACCCTCTTTTCATGCCAATGACAGATTATATGGCGTGTTATATATATATATATATATATATATATATATATATATATATATATATATATATGACAGTTACAAATAAACATATCAAACCACGAGACCAGATTAAAAATGACAAATATAACTACATATATTTTAATGCTCCGTGATATGAAAGTGGTAGCCATTTGATGCCACACACACACACAGAACAAATAAACAACAAAATATTACATTAAAAATAAAACATTACATGTGCAAAACTAGCATGCCAGGCTAAAACAAGCATCTCATCTAGAGTTTTTCTGACTTTAATGGACAGTCCAGGTGAGTGAAATATCATCCGTTTGCCTATCATATTTTGTATACACATCTAGGAACTTAATTTTAGCTAATTTGTGAACGATGAACATCATTAGATAAATAAAAAAAAACAAAGTAAAAACTGCCAAACACAAAAGTACTCATGCTTAAGTATTTAGCAATATACTTCTATCTATATCCATTGTCATGTGTTTGTTTTTTATTTAAGTTTTATAGTTTATTTTACATACAATATTATATTCCTATATCTTGACCTTTTAGTCATTTTATACCTGTGTGGTTTCTTTCAACATATTTTTTTAGCAAGTCAACACACAGCTCTACGTCACTGGACTGCTCCATGTAATTGTTGTGCACAGGACAAATACAAATCTTGAGTTGGCTCTGTAATGTTTAATACGACATTAAAAATGCATTTATCTGCCTGGTTTTAGTAAAAACATTTGATAAAAAGAAGCCTAAACTAGCTTAACACTGACTGTTAGCGCCTCGAGCTAACTAACTAAACAAAGCTTCGCTGAGATGAAAGCGGCCGTTGGAGCGTCAACTGACACGAAGCGAAGCAAACAAACACAAAACGCGCACAAAAAGACACTTAAAACAGAAAATATGCGTACTTTGTCTCTTTAAAAGCTGCGGGTATAGTCGCTCGGCCGCCGTTGTGACTTCTCCTCCTCGGTTTGGCCGCCGCCGCTCCGGTAACTAGAACTCGGTGTTCCACATTACAATCCACGAGACGCGCCGCCCCTCCCCCGTCCGCTCGGTCACATGCGGAGCACGGTGGCAACAACACCGCTGCCGTTTAGCTGTCCTCACCGAGCGTCGAGACGGGGCTTTCGACTGCGAGGGGCCGCGGACTTCGAAGCTCAACCGACTGTAAACGCTCCTGAACGGGGGGGAAAAACCGCAAGCGACAGGATATTCGCCTACAGCTAGTCTGCCATATTTGGAGGTGGAGGGCGTGTCACCGGCTACGTCACAGTCTTTACGCAGCTACGCCCGCCCACCTGATGCGCTCCCTCGCCTCTGATTGGCCAGGCGCGGCCAGCAGCAGAAAAACGTGACCTGAGCTGAATGTGTGGCAAGTTGAGGACATTGTGTACGCCGTGCATCCGGGAGGTGTACTGTACTTACACAGCGCAGACATCTCAGATGTGCTGTCAGGAAACCCTGTGACGTGGACGTGTTGAGCGTAGTGTTCTGATGCATTACATAATAGGCTGGTCGGCTTCCAGCTAACCTAAGCAGGACGAGTCTTCTCTGCAGTGTGTTTGAAGAAGTAAACAAAAAAAGAAAGAACAAAACGTCCTCACGTGGAGGGCATGCATGTACGTTAGTTTTTACTCCCAACAGCTCGTTTCCTCATGCATGCTGTAACAAGCATGGAGGGTGAGGTGGCAGCAGCCGATGAAGTGTTCATACATGCAATCACAAAAAGCTGCTTTTAAATTCAGTGGGAGCAGCATGAAAGATCTTCACATGCTGAAAGAGGATGCTTCAACATAGCACCATTAGATAGTTGTCCAAACAACTGGAAAACATTACACTACCTGCTGGCATTCCTTCAAGAAAACCTGAATTTGCTTCGTTTTCATTCACATTCACAAAGTTGTCTGATCGTCCTGTTTTGTGAGACACCATAAGAGGAGGCTTTGCTGTTAAATGAAACCACACTTCTGTCATCTCACATGTCCCTGCAAGGCTGTGGATGCAACACAAATCAATGGATACCAGTAACCCCTTGTTCTTTGTTGACAGTGTCACCACAGAGCGCTGCTGCAGAAAGAGCTGGCAGTGTCTGCATGTCACCCATCCTAACTGTCTGCCAATGCAAATGTAAATAACACAAAGTTTTTTTTGTCTTTGGAGTCCCTTTTATTTAATGAACTTTTCATGTCTCATAATCAGCACTTTACAGAAAGTCACACATCTTTTTTCATAGTCTGTGCACCAGCAAACAATTTGTCTCACAATAATTATAACAGGAAGTCACTCTGCAAAAGTAGCAACGACCAAGATTCAAGATTCAAGATTTAAGATTCAAGAATTTATTGTCATTACACAACAATTACATCAGCAATCATTGGCAATGAAGAAGAAGTCAGAGAGAAGGTTCCTGGGCTCTCTGTGAGTGTTGCCATTGATATAATGGTTAATCAACACCTGAGGATGAATGGAGGCTTTAATCTTTTGATAAGATTGCAGCATTCCACAAATTATCCCCTATTCTGAATTTGTTGTAATCTTTGTCTCTTTTTAAAAGTTGAAACAAAAGCAGCTAGATTAATAAAATTAAAAAAAAAAATGACATTGATTTTGGTCTATTAAAAACAGCAGATAGAGCCAAAGGAGTTTGCAGATACGACTGTTTGTTTAGAAAGAAAAAAGGCTGTCATGGACCGGGTGGAAAGTCTGATGTCTGATTGACAAAGTGAATAAGGAAAGATATGTGGATAGATTTAACAGTCAGCTATGATGAACACACAGATCTGGTGCTGTTTGCCACTCCAAAGTCACTCCTCTGAATTAAACTTTGGACAGACACATGAATCAGTGAAGATTGATCTTGTTTTGAGGGAACTGGCACCTGAAAAGACAAAAATAGACAATTAAACAAATTCAGACTGGCTCTACAGAATGTCAGTAAATTTAATTTGAATTTCATCCCAGCTCTACAGCTGCAGAGAATTTGATGTTAATTAACAATGTCATTTATAAGCTATAATTAAATTTTGCTGATCTTATTGCTGGATTTACCCCTCCATCCAATAGATTTCCAGTTATACAGCCAGAGCCAAGACCATAACTGATAGTATACAAAACCTGAGTCAGACACCAAATTGGAAAGAATTTATTACTGAAAAGCATTATTTTCTTTCAGTGGGACTTAACACTGAGGGGCAAATTTATATGCCTTGTTCAAATGCATGATACAGTCAGAACATTGTAGAAACAATGAGAAGTTTTATAGCACTAACATAACATCTCTGAGCAGAAACCACAAAAAAAACCCAAAAAAGTAATACTCCCCTTTAAGCAGAGATGTATTACTTGAATCAGCCCTTAAGTGTGAGCTTGTAACACCAATCGAAAGTCATGTCATTGACAATAACCTGTATATCACCTGTGTTTTTACGGTGATTATCTACATTGTGAATGAGTTAAATGCTCATTTCACCAACAGACGAGGTTCTCAAACTATTTCTCAGCTATTTACAAATTGCAAGTGGACTCTAAATAGTAGCTAAAATGCAAGCTCTGCACTACAAATCAACCACCCAAGTGATAATTTTGACACTTGCTTGGATGGGTTTATAGACCAGGCCTACAGGGCACAGGCTGAGGGGTCAGAGGTCAGACTGTGTAGTGACATTTCTAACTGCAGAGTGAAAAGGCAAAACGTCCCTCTGATAAGTGAAAACATTCACCAAACATTCACTTTGGGATTGTCATGAGCATGAAACCATCATGAAACCATCAAGGGGAGTGTTTACTCCCTAAATTTGAGTGTAGGAAGTTTTACTCCAGTTTATGTTCAGTAATCACATAGTTCAATTTAAACCCTCTGAATCTGCTGGAAGACATTAAAAACTCTCTCTTCTACTGTGGGGTCCACTGACCACCAAAGATGGAGTGAGGGGGGGTTATGAGATAATAAGCTATGGTTTACAACAAGCACTGGTGTAGTATTAGCATAGCACTTAACCAGACACAACAACATGGCCACACAGGCTCATACACAGTTCGTAAATAACTTCATGTGGGGGAACCTACGGACCACCAGCAAACATAACCTTAACCCTAAATGATCTCAGTCTAATGTCTAGCTTTTAGCTGGGCTGTCTCACAGGGTGGATTTATTTCCAGCTCTGTTTAGGCTGTTGGACAAGATGTCCCCTTGCTCTCTTTCTCATCAGAGGTGATGGTGAAAGCCAATAGTCACTGCTCCAAACAGACTTAGCCTTCACCGGATAGAGCACACATCCCATCAACTTCAAATCACCCAATGTTCCTTTTCCTCAATGAGGGACAAGTCTGTGTGCCTCAGTGTCGGAGCCAATAGTGACACATCCCACATTGATCATGAGGATCTTTGATAAATACCTGAAGGATTTTTTGTCGACTCTATCTTAAAACAATATTCATATGCCCATTTGTCTGCTGAAAGAGTTAACTGTCTCTGCAGTTGTTTCTGGCTGTGAAGAGATCCCTCCATAATCATAATGCAATACCAATCCAGTCGTCAAACTTTGCAAAAAATGCATTCTCCAGTTCAGCTGAGGCTAATATGGCTAATACACCTCAAACGTTGGACAAATAAAATGGATACCTCCTAAACTTACAGTCTCTTCAGTACAAAATCCTCTCTTTGTGTTACCTCAGACACTGTTTCCTTACTGAGCTGAGATGGAGCGATGGTAACGCAAAGATTTTTCTCTTTACTTTAAAAGATACACAACTAGCTCAGACCGCTCATAGTAAGCTTCAGTTAACTTCAAAATGTAAATTTGCACAAAAAGAGGATTTTAGATTTTGTCGCCCACTACATACATAGGAGTTGTTGTAAGACGGGATCTTTTCAGGTCCAGTGTGTGCAGGAGCATTGATGACAGCACAAACTGTTTTAATGTAAGTATGGGCATGAGCATGTATGAGCGTGTTCTTTTTTTAAAGGAACCAGTGTGTGGGATTTAGTGGCATCCAGCTGTGAGGTTGCACATTGTGAAAATATGAAAATCCCTCACCTCACCCCTCCCTTTCTAAACATGTAGATGTTAAAATGCTAAAGGCCCTCTCTGGAGCCTGGTTTGTCCATTCAGGGCTACTGTAGAAACTCTAATCCTAACCCTCCCTATGTAGATATGAAGGGCTCATTGTAAGTTAATGAAACTCTTAGCTTCAGACAATTACACACTAATAAAAATATAATTATGAATATTATATTCCATATCTGCCAATAGATATGATCCTAAATTCTACAAACTGGCCCTGTAGAATAAGATTTGAAATAATGTGAAACTGACATTTTTGGATCCTACTGATCCTCTATTAGCTGCACAGTGCCCCTTCCTGGTAACATCTCCATGTTCCGATAATAAGTTGCAGTCCTCTTCCCCAAACAGAGACAAACCTGAAGACATCAATGGAGTTATTTTCATCTAAAGCCAAATAAGACATTAAACAAGTGATTTTAAAAAAGTCTCTCAATCTCTTCCAAACAGAACCACTTCATTACAGCCTACAAACTTGGCCTGCAGTCTTGAATCTTTAAGCCTCAAAATGTGGCCTTTTCAGTCCCCATTATTTATTTTCAGCATTTCGTTCTTTTAGCGACGCCATCATTTGAGCACTAATTCAAAAACTGGTTGCACAACAATTTCCCCTGTCAAACAGAGGAGAGACAAAGGGGGAGAGAGGCGCAGGGAGAGATTACCGGTGACACGCGCCGCCCTTTTGACCTGTTTGTGAAAAGACTGAAGCCCACAGACAAACAAAATACAAAACCTGCTGCGGATTAAACTCTTACATGTGTTTGTAAAATGATGGGTTCTGATATTGCTGTAAAACTAATTTAGGCTCATTTTTGGCCTCTACCTCAGATCAGAAGTAGATTTGTCTGCTTTTTGCATCTATCCTTGGGTCAGAATCAGTTTTAAGGCCAAAGTTGAGCGCCGCTGTTGTTGCAATCATAATCTAGTCTCGCCTCTATCTCGAGTCAGACGCGTTTTGACTAGTTTTAACGTGGATAAAATTGACGTGCTCATACACCACCAACTTTTCCTCATCCCATTTCTTCTCTGTCCTTTGCTAACTTATGGGATTCTTTTTGTTATTTTTCCTGATGTGTGGATGTGGTCATTTTCAGGCTAAAGCTTCACACTGGCAGTGCTTAGATGGAGCAATCAGCAGCCTTGGATTATTGTGCTGCAAAGGCTGTGCAGCTGGTGGATTACAAGGGCCGCCATAGAGAAGAGCAACACAGCAGACAATATATAGTGATACTGCTTAATCGTATCTGTCCTTGGTAGTCTGACAGTGCGGAGGAAACAGTGATGAATGTAGCTGTAAATGTCCAAACATTATGAAACTGTGTGTGTATGTGTGTGTGTGCATGGCGCCACAGGGGGGCAATCCATCTCTTACTTGCCACAGCCATTTGCAGTCTTCTTGTGTTTCCTCCTCCGCGGTCTGTTCTTGATAGACTCGCCACTGCTGCTGTGGGGGGAAGAGCAAAGTGCGATGAAGATATTGATGTGCTCACATCTGATAGATAAAACGTTCGTCTACTGACCTCTTATTATTGAGACGTTTCTGACGGGCTCTGAATGAGGAGGAAAAAAAAAAAACACCTGGCGGTTAGCTGAGCTATAAAAAGAATCTGTTGTTTATTAGAAAGAAGCCACAATTTACCTGCAAATACATGTCTGATGCTCCACAAATGTGAGTTCCACGCTGTGCATATACATCATGGGATGAATCCTCTTCACCTGAGAGGCAACAGACAAGGTAAACTAAAACTTAATATGGGGTCATATATTTAATGTAACTATCTGCCTTCTATAAATCATTTCTGAGCAGAGATCTTGCTTCACCTCCAGAGTGACGTTGCGCTCAAGGGCAGGCTGGCACTCTAAGTTCTCATCCACGCAGCAACCGGAGCATCGCCGAAGTGGGACACAAGCAGGCAAGTAGATATACTCCACGTCTTCAGGGTACTCCTGCTCCACATCCACCAACTGCTCCATGGGCTGGCACATGCTCTTTTCCCAAACCTCGTTGAACGGCATCACTGCAAGAGAAGCAGAATCTTTAGTCTCTAAATCGCTTGTAGAAACGTCTACTGAGTGGGATATAGTCAAGAGGACAGGTCTCACCTTTTGAGTGACCCTCTTCTGGAGGCTGTGAAATCTGCAAATTACATAAAAACAAGCAGATATTTACATCTACAGAGAATAACCCTCCATTCTCATTTGATACATGTGTTATTATCAATGCAAAACATGGTTGCAATTGCATAAAAGCTGCAGAGGCAGGAAAGTGAGACATTAGCATGATAGCAATGGTTACAATGGTTGTGGGTTCACTGAGCAGGTGCAGAGCGCCCTCTTGTGGCAGGGAAAAGGTACAGCACACACAATGGTCCAGTAAAAACAAGGATGCAGCAAGAGTTTCAGCTGTGCACCACTGTGCGGCTGTTTGCAAATCAGCAAAAAAGCAGTAAAATGAGCCAGCCAAGGACAAAAACTCACATGATTTCTCAATCTGCTGTAATACTAGAGGGTTTGTTATCCCAAGAAGCAAAAACCTTCAAAGCATGCAAAGAATAACAGCAAAGAATAGCTGCTGTGTTTACTCATGGGAGGTTCAACACACAATAAACAGTTAAAACAAAGGCAGTATTGACAAGTATCGTGACACAGCACAGATTTTCTCACAACCCAGCCTCCAAACTCTCAATGGCAACGTTCCCGATTTCTGAACGGCAAATTGAGCAGAAACACAAGCACAGAGTTGATCTTGGCTCACTCCTTCTTTTGAATGTCAACAATCCCTTTCTGACTCCTCACCTCTCTGCTGCCTCCCTCTCACTCTGTGAACACTGATGGGAACACTGTCTCCTAAATGCTACGGGCAGGGAATGCTTCATAGTGTGGGCAAGAGTGGGTTTTATTGTGGGATTTTTATGTTGGCTGCAAGTGGGTTTGCTCTTGAGCCAAATACAACGCAGACCCAAAGAGCCCGTGCTGATTCATATATGAGCAGATTACAACATTGGAACAGCTATACAACAGCCGTATAGGCTTAATGGTGGCTTGATGATAGGCATAATGAACTACATAACATCCATCTGATGTCTAATAAGTAAATGGTTGGTTTGCTAAAAGGAAAAATACAGAAAAGTCTTAAACATGGAAAACTGTGTGGTTTTTGTCATGCTCTCATTTTACTTTTCCACCTCCCTCTCACAAAGCTTCCAAGCAAATGAACAATGGTTATCATCAAACTTGGGAAAAAAATTAAAGAATGACAGAGGTATAAGTTGTTCTCTGCATTCTTCTCAAAGATTTCATGCCTTTCTCTCTCCCACTTTTCCTCCCATCTCTCTCAATCTGATTTTTAAATATTACAAGCATGTTTTGGATCAGTGTTTGACAAATAAAATTCTTGGGTTTGCTGTTTTACTGCACATGGTTTGGACTGAGGAAACTTTCAAATCTACATTTTGGAAACTACGCACAACAACAACCAGTTCGAAAAATAGATTTCACCAGGTATTAATGTGATGGTCATTTTGGTCACAATATCCCAAATTCTAGATGTGTGTCCTGATTCTGGAAGCTGAATCCACATTTCCCTCACATTAATTAGTCCTTTTGTGAAGTACCCGCAGCCAACGCACATGTAAGTGAAGTGGTTCAGGCTTGCAAGATCTTGTCAGGTTTTCACGCTGGCTAAAAAGCTCCTTAATGTTTTCTGAACAACTGACAGTGTGCCCTATGTGCAGCCTATTCGTGTTAAATTAGAAACATGTTGTTTTCCCTTTAAATCAAGTCTGACCAGTTGCATTTGGCATTTTGGCTACAGAACTGTGAGAGGAAACCAAGAGTTTATTTGCAGACACAGATAAACACCTTTCTTAAAATGAATAAAACAACACCAATTTGATTGAGTGCACAAGAAAATGTAGTGATTTAAAAAAAAATTCAAATAAACGTTTCAAATGCACTCTGGATGATAAGAAAAAGATATCTCAAAATATTTAGGGGTGACTTTAAACTTACCACAAACTCATCTCACATCAGTGTGCCTGCGAGTGCATTCAAAGCACTTTATGTTATTCCACAGTCCATCTGAGAGCCGCCTTTATAGATTTGAACTTGCTACTCAATTCACGTCCCATTTATAACCCCCCCATATGAACTACCTGTGCAGTCAGCTCCCTGCTGGGCGAAAATGAATGCATCTCCCCTTAAGGTTGGATGCTGTCACAGCCTGGAGGGAGCCAGAAAGAGCTGTGCAGGATTACACCTTCACCACAAACATGGGAGCAGCACCTGGGAGCTGCAGTGTGTATCCCTCTGCACACCTATCTGAGCCCGGATCAGTAACATGCAGCAGCTGCAGCATCTGAGGCTGACTGGCTATGTGAGTCAAAGTCTGCACACATGACTGTAAACCCACTAAATGCAGATGGTATCTTCATGGTGGGGCACAGGCACTCAAAATACAGATAGTGTGTAAAAAAAAAAAAGGCTGGAGTGTGGGGACAGATGTGCCCTCTCTCACAGTGGAAAAAAAAAAGATGTGACTTCTGTTATAGCCTCACTGTTTCACATGAGGTGCAAATAGGAGTCACGAGAAAAAACAACCCTCTCCAACCAAAGGGGAAAAACTACAGTGCTGTCTTGCAACATCACAGGAGACTCTGGAATTTCACATTTATTTACACTTTGGTACTTAATCAATTCAGACATTTCACCAATAAAGCACACAACAGTTTAAAATGACACCTGGAAGTTGCAGCGTTAACCAAACGAGGCGCGCCGGTGATCGTTTACCTGCGCAGGTGCCACCTCCAGCAGGACGACCAATAAGAGGTGCGAGAGTCCGCCGAAACTTTGCATGGCGCCGCAGACGCGCTGACCTCTCCGGTGTGCTCGGACGGGACTGAGCGGCGGAGCTGCGGAGACGCTCCCGGTTTTGATTGGCGCGCCGTCACGCTGTGTGCGTGCTGGGATGGAGAGAGAGCCAAACCCCTTGTATATATATGTAGAGAGAGAGAGAGAGAGAGAGATGATGATGATGATGATGAATAAGAGACGTCAATTCCAAAGAAGAGATGATTCAAGTCTTTCCAGGAGTACATGAAGTTATGTAACACATATACATTGTTGCCCATAAAGTTAATTTCTTTATTTTTATTCTTGATAGATAAAGTGTCACTGTGATATGTTTGGAAGAGACTGACCAATCAATAAAGTTTTGAGAAGATATACACTTTATCTATCCCGAATAAATCACATTGTCACAATAAAAAATATTTTATTCCAACTTTATGGGCAACAGTGTGTGTGTATGCAATTATTAGTGCTTAAATAATCATCAGAATGAACAATAGAAGAACTGAACAATAAAGAATAAACGATAAAAGATCTTATATTTAGCTGTTGAAAATTCTCTTATTTCTGATGGTTTTATATTCTTTATGGAAACCACTTTGTGCTCCCACCTATGAAAGTGCTATACAAATAAACTTATTATCAATATTAAACTATAATAAAGAGAACGTTTACTTTTATTAGGCAGAGTAGTCATGTTTAATGAAAGTTAAAGCAAACTGGATTAAAATCTACACAGGTATATTTGATGTTGATTGGTATGTCAGTAAATTTGTATTATATTTACATTATATTGAACTGTATTGTCTTACTGTACCACTGCAGGGCTGTGGATGCAGTATTTAGTGTATTAAAGGACCACAGCATACATGCTTTCTAAACATTAGCCCAAATAACTCATAAACTATGGTACTCCGTTTAACAGACACCCATCATTTTCTGTCCATATACGTTAATCTATGAATGCACGCTTGCTTGAGCTGCAATAGTCTACTATTGGCAGGCATCTGTTGGTTTCCACTTCTTTCTGTCTTATTTATAAATCTATTAGCAAACTTGCTTGTGCAATCTGTTACAGTGAAACAAGCTTGCATTATTATTATTTTTTCACTGTTTCATCATCGTAATGCGTTGCAGACTTTACAAAATCTATCTGCACTTCAACCACACAAGGATACTGTTACACTAAGAGAATTGGTGCAGGCTCGATGGTCACAGTGATGCGACTGCAAAGCCTTAAATTGTCTCTAAACTGACTTTCATGCTACTGTTGCTCTGTCTACAGTTATTCTCCCAGTGATTTGGAATTTTTCAGATAAAATGAAGAATTTGGAGTAGGTTCACCATCTTCTAGACTAAATAAACTATTAAAAAAAGAACAGGATTATCTGAAAAAAAGATGTGACAAAGCTGAAAACATGGCTGTAATTCATCACTCACGAATAGCTGACATTTTGGGGATACATACACAAGACGAGACACAAGAAACAGGTATACAGAAATGAATGAAAACCAATGGCTGCTGGAAAAAAGTGGACATTAACACTGATATGCTTTTAAGTCCTCTTGTTCTTTTGCCCTTTTCCTGCTTATAATAACGAAGTCCTGTCTGCCAGGGTCACAGTATGAGGGCCCCCCTCTCTCTGTATGGCTGTACTGACCGCCAACACACAGCTGCTCCATGTCCACCTCTGGAGCTGGTTCTTAGTTTAAGCAATTTGGCTTTTCTGCATTGTTTATACACTCAGGCCCTCAGATTGCTGTTCAGTCTTGGCACAAAACCCTCCGAGCCGAGGTTATCAACACTGATGCTGCAAGAATGGGCCGAAATATCTCCGAGGTACCCTCCTCCTCCTTTTCCTCCTCCTTGCTTGATCTTGGTATGTTCATGCACAGTCTTGTGTTTACATCAGACACCACATCGGTTATCATCACTATATCTCTGATATGAGCGCTAAGAACAACTGCTGCATAAATTTAGCTCCCTTATTACATAATACCTGGGTTACCTTCACTTAACACTGATTAAGCTCACTCCCCAAGATGATTTTCAGCTGCAGTGATACCGGCCACAGTTCTTGTTTGCTCATTCTGCGGGTTGTGAATGGCAAGCAACCGAAACGCGCCTACATTTATTAGAAGGGCTCAGATGTGTCCTCTCCGCCAGTGTGATTTATGAGATAATTGGGCTGGTGTGTGTTGAAAAACTGCATCTGTGGAGGAGAACCAAGACGGATGATGACTCTCACTCCTTGCAGGCTGTGATGGTGGACCAGCCTGGAGCCTGGTTTAACCTTGTACATGACGTTATTTTATGTATGAATCAAGTGTTCTGCAATATTCCCCGTGCCACAGGAAAATATAAAACTACCATGCTCTGCAAGACCAGCCAGTTCAAGAGGACTTGGCAAACCCAAATCTATCAGAGCAATCTCTTACAGTGTGTTATAATCACTCAACGCCAATATCTTCAAAGCCCAACATGCAGTCTCAGCAGTCATACTGACAGATTTGGGCGTGTGAACTGTTTTTGAACTTCCTGGTCTTCCAAGTGAAATGGGTTTGCCAAAAAACTCCTTGCAGGCAGAGCTCACCCACTTTCCGGGGTTTCCCCTTCAGGCTCCCCGTTTAGGAGCCAGAGGTCAGACGGACAGCTGTAGCTTCCTGTCTCTGGGAACCACGCCGATGCTCCAGTCCCAGTTCCCATCGAAGGAGGATGGGGTTTCCCTCAGCTGGAGCAGAGTAGCTGCAGGTGGGTCCAAAAGGACGATCCGATTTGGGCTCGCACAAACATTGGCCCACATCCACAGGTAGGAGGTCTGCACTCCTTCCGCTTCAAAGTCTGTATAATACACTATCATATTGATAACAAAGCTCTCATTTTCCTCTCCAGAATCTCTCTGGAGGTGAAAGAGGCTCAGTAGATGACCCCACATCACATGGAAGCAGATAAAGCTCCAGCCAAATGTTCGCCTGATTGTTTACCTACAAATCACCAATATCAGGCGTGCTGACAAAATGTTTCCAACACTTTGTTTGTTTGACTCTAAGTGTTGTTGGGTTTTATTGCTGTCACCAGAAAAGAGATAAACACATGCACACCCTCCTCACATTTATCCACAGCTTGATCGCTGCAGCCCTGGGTTCTCCTCCGCTCAATGTCTGCGCCTATTTTTATGCCTGCAATCACAACCCAAACTCTATCTGATTTCCCACACTTTTTTTTGCCAGTCTTGATCCGCAGGTGCATTGTGGGTAATGCTGCTGGTTCCCAAGCCCACAGTAGCCAGACAGGCCAACGCAGAGTGATGAATGTGACCCAGAAGGCCAAACAGATGCAACTCCTCTCTGAGACTCAGACGTGCGCATACACATAGAAAACAGCGTTTCGGGAGTTTTTCGAACAAGGAAATAACCTTCACTGTGTGCGGTTTGGTTCAACCACACTTTCACCTCTTAAAGTGAAAAGAGCTGGTGGATAAAGCCCAGAAAATTGAGAGTACAAGAGAAAAAAATGCATCCATCAAGTACATTTCTAGTTTCTATTTACACACAAGAAACTTGGCTGACATTTTGTCCTGAAGCCAACTTAAATAAGATATTAACGTCACCGTAAATACAAAAATACACAAACATACACAAAAAGAAAAGGCTGGCGCCCCAGTACAGAATAGGAGACTGTCCTCCGTTGACATCTGTTGATCCACTTATTGTAGTCCTGCTGCACACTGGCCTCACTATCTGCACTTTATTCCCTTGGCTGATATTTACAGCTTACAGCACTGATTGTCCAGGTAAACTCAGGCAGAGCTTGTGCAGGTAAATTGATACAGGAGTTTATTGGTTTAGAGGTGAGATATGTGCATTTTATTGTGTTGACTGGGTTGGCAATTGCAGTATGGTGTTATTTTGAACTAGCTTATTTGAAAACTAGATGTCATTCAAATAATGACATATAATAATGTAATAAACATTCAAACAGTTTATTACTGGGGAACCGGTAGCAGTGAGCTTTGGTGCAACATGACAGATGAGTCTGCTTTTTCATAGTTCAGTTTGATGTGTATAAGCTATTAATCAAACTATCAAAGTTAGTAATGTTTCTTTTTTTTTTTTTTTTTACATCATTCTCTGATATAGAAAGGACAGAAAAAAAGCATTACTTGATTGAATTCTTTATTGTTTGTAGTGATGGTTGAATTTAAACAACAAAAACAACAATCTTCGACACACACAGGCAATTTAAATTATTTTGCTTGATAAGAGCTCTCCTCAGGACTGATGGACTGACCCCTTGTTACACGTGCTTCACTTCGGGTGGAGCAACTCGGATCTTTGTGGTGGAGTATGTGAGAAACTCGCTGGATACCTCCAGGCCTCCTTAACATGAAAAGCTGTTAATTAGCTGTAACAGCTGCGGGACTGTACAAGACCTTCATCAAGTCCAAAACAATAAATAATTACCGTTAAACGGTCAGATTACCACACTTCCTCATACATTACCATGGAATAATGTTTGTTTTCTCCAAAGTTGAGCCACATTTCCTTTTTTTCCCAGACAAATACATGACTAAAGCTCAGTTTAGCAATCATCTGAAACATTTCCACTGGAAGTGATGTGTTTTTCATTTTAACTGGAGTGAGAATGAGCACGTACATGTTCGGCATCTTGCTTAATGAGACCTTAAATGAAACAGAAGACAAGGCTGAATTTAGCACAGGACATACTTAAAATTCTAATACTATAATCCTTGTAAATATTATATCAACGTAACCGCCTTAAATCCATATATCTTTTTCTTCTGGTACGGTCAGAAACCAGTTCACCTGATCATCAAACAGCCCACAATCAGTGCATACAAAAATGTAGACATTAAAAACATCTAAAGCTGTGTCTGTAGTTAACACAAGAACAAGATTTGTGTTGAGATGTTACACTTAAGATTACTGAACTGTTCTATCAGGTAGAGTAAAGGAGAGTACACTGTTTGAATTGTTTCAGCACATTCTACTTCTCCGTGGAGAAGGCTCTCTTCATAAGTGGAGGAGGGGTCTTTCCTGCTTCGTAGAGAGATTCAGGAGGAGGGGAGCTCAGGCAGCACCAGTCTGGGATGCGGCCTGTCTGGTTGTAGTAATCTCGTGACACCGACCTGCTGCCCAGGATGTCCTGCAGTGCCCCGAAGATGGCACCTGTTGAGCAGAGGACGGTATGAATCCAGAGAGGACTTTCCAAATCATATCAGAAACCACACACACAATATATATATATATATATAAATAAAAAAAAAATCGTAATGTCATGTATGCTGACACTTGAGAAATATATATTTATCCACTGTTCTTTAAAAAAAACATTGTGTAAATTAAAAAAATTGCACACTCAGGAAGCCTTCACTTCAGCAAGCAGTGATAAATATTTAAACAAAAGCTTCATATCTGACCTCCGAGCCAGGCGGTGCAGTTGGGCTTGGCAGGTGGAGCATGTATACGCAAGCTCTTGCTGGCCAGCACGTTGCTGTACTTGGGTTTCTCCACCAGGAGGCGCAACTCCGCCAGCAGACGGTGCAAGAAACCGGGCAGCATGGCCGTGCCTCCGATCACCACCAGATTCTCGGAAAGCACCTTTCGTGCGTCAATGGGACACTATGGGGAAGCAAACGCATACATTTTCCAGATTAGATCATTCACATTCATTCACTGTTTTTTTTTTCAACCTTCATGTGAAGTTGTTTGTCACAATGAAAACATGGCTCACTGCAGCCAAGGAAACCAATTTCTGGTTTTCAGGACAGCTGCAGACTAAAACTAAATATGATGGATGAAAGTAGCCGAGGCAATCATTACTGCAGTGCCTTCTCTGGAGTGAAGAGCCCTAATCATATATCAATATCAATACATCCTGAGTAGAGGACTGTACAGATTGGAGCAGTGTGTAATATCTGCTGCTGGACCTACTGCGATTAATTCAGCTGTCCTGTGCCGACTCGATCCCCACACGGAGCAACAACACTGCTCTCAGTTACTCAGGAATGGCCACGGCTGAGTGTCGCCATGGCAACTGTGCAGAGTAAAAACTGTACGCTTGACTCCACGGCTCTACAATGTGGAGCATAAAAGTGGGTTGCTGCATTCCTCCTGCCAAAGATGCTGAAGGTTTACAGCAGGACAATCGGGCACTGACTGATATCCACCAAAAGGGAAGATTAGTGACGCAAAATTCAAATGAAATTAAGTCAACCAAGACACAAAGGATGGCGATGGGAGGCCTGAAAGATCATCCGATATATTGTTGCAACATGCATGCGCTAAAACAGGTGAAAGTACGTAAGAGTTAAAAAGAAAGACTTGATATACTTATCTGCTGTTTTTAAGTCTCACGGTTTATTTAAAACCCAGCTGCATCCAGTAAGTCATTGCTCATAAACACAAAATCTTGCCCCTGCATATGCCAAGACAAACAGAACAAGTAACTTTTTTCTACCTTGACCAGAGCGTCAAGTATCAGAGAGGCCACACTCTTCTCTTCATTGTCCTGTTCAAACAGGATCTCCATCACAGAGTCCCTGAGAAAAAAACAAACAGACAGAAAACCTGATGAGCGACAACTTTGTGACAGAAATCCAAAGGCTTGGTGCGGAAAACAAGCGAGTTAAAGAACAAATGTTCTGTCCCAAAGATGTATGGTACAGCAGAGAAACAAACATTAACAGCAGATCATCTCATTTTACAGCAGGACTGGAAGATACTCTAGTTTAAATACATGTATAGAAAAATAGCGTGTATGTGTCTCTCTCAGTTGAAGAATAAGAATCTGATAAATTACCTGATTGGTCCTTTGACGTGCAGGATTTTCTCACCATCCAGAGGGTAGTCGACATCTGGAGGAGGGGCTGGACGCTACAAATGCATTTGCAGGACGAAAGAATTGTAAATAAGTCTACAGCAATGTGTTACTTAGTGCAAACATTTGTTTACAGCATAACAAAGTTAAATGGCATTAAAACGAGCATACAACCAACATTTCACTTACCTCAGCTGTACCATCCAGGTTGAATTTGGCCTTCCTGGATCTTGAGGCCTCGCTGCAGGTCACTGACGAAGCATGTTCTGACTGCAGGGAACAAAAACAAAACAATAAACAAACACCCAGACTAAAAGATAAGCTTATTTGTAACTAAGGATGAACATTTTAACCAACATCTTCAAAGACTGGAGGCAACGTAACAACAGATAATGAATTAAAAGATTAAAAAGTTTTCTCAATTACAGCTTTAATTACATAATTGGCCTGCTAATTTCCAGCCCAAACCAAGTAAATTATTTGACTCATAAAAGGCAAAAAGGACAATTAAACCACAATTCTGTGCAGCTTAGAGGTTAAATGAGTTAGTTAAATGAAACTAAATGGAAACACACTATCAACATCAAGGGCTGCAGCCTACAAATGAACAAATTAAAAAATTACAGTGGGCCTACCAATATCCTGAAATCAGTGTTCAGTCTGTTTTTTTTTTTCCAGAAATGAACATATCTATGGAGTCAGGAGTGGTATGCACAGTCTGTCGATAACATTTTGATGAATCAATTGTTGGCGGGGTCATATCACAGTGGAGGAATGGTAAAGAAGAAGCGAGCAGCCAGAAGTTTGGATTGTGTCGATTTCTTTTGGGAGTGCTGCCTTTGAGGGGAATTAATAATAAGCATGCTCCATTATCCTCACAGGAGCCATGGGAGACGTACAGGTTTCAAAATCCCCCCAAAAAAAGAAAAAAAAAAAACCCATCTCGGTCAAACCTACCCTTGATATCCTCCACAGTCTCCTCCGGGATGGTCCCTGAAAAGAAGATGAAAAAGAGATAGAAATGAAGTGAGACTTAATTTTCTGCAGTTTCGCTTCTGCATGAATAAGCCATCTCTCTCACTTCATTTCCGAGCTGGATTTATGGCGAGGCTGAATCAGCGTTTGGGAGAACGTCTGAGCTGACACTGCAGCAGAGGACAAGTTTCAAAAGCGACTGCTAGGTGTAAATCTAAGAGGGGTCTTGTGTTGTTGGAAAAAGAAACTTGTTTTATGGCATTTTTTCCTTAATTTATTCCTGAATGGACATCAGATTTTTTCTCCCTCCCTGCATCATGCTCAGTTTAAAGGGTTCGTTACAGAGACGTCAGCCTTTCTGCGTTTTACTGCAGAACGCAGTCAGTTCAGCAGTCCAGTCAAGTGAGTGGGTCTGCTGTCTGTCTTAATTATTGATGTATATATGTGTAGCATCTCTCACTCTGCTGCATCTGTAGGTCTCAAAAGCTCAACACGGTAGTTCGGTAAGGTTTCCCTCATCGAGAAACGCATGGAGAGAAAAACTCTAAAATAGGCTGCGTGAGTATGTATAATTCACAAATTGAGAAAGAGAGTCGCTCAAATGTCACACAGAGGAAAGTTCCTCTTATGAATAGTAAATGAGGCATAATGGGTCAGAGGCATTGCATTTTTCTGCTCTCTGCATTGTAAAAGAAACCAGCTTTCCACATCAGAGTTACAAGTTTATCCATTCAGAAGACAAAGATACGCAGTGTGTGGTAATTTTCTGTAATTACCGATGACAGCTGGTACACTCTGCCCAGTGGTGGTGTCCGTATCCACAGTGCACTGTTCTACGAGAAGAGAGTCTAATTCTCTACAAGAAATACAAAAAAATGCAGTTATGGGAAGAAACAGGCGTAGCTAAAAAAAAAAAAAAAATTTTAAAGTCACAAGATTTTCAATAAACACGAAGCAAAGTGTGAAATTTAAAGTGTTTTTTTTTCACAGCCAGGATGCAAAGTCGCACACTGCTCTTAAATCTGTGAGAGTGACTTACTTATGGATGGCTTTCCCTCCTAAAGGCAAAGCTTCCCAAGCTGGCAGAATAGGAGTGCACTCATAAACCTGATTTCACAGTTAAGGCAGTAACATATAAATCCCAAACTGAGAGTTTACAGGCAACTTTCTTTTTCTATTTACACATTCAGAGGAATCACAGAGGAGCACATCAGCAATCCACCAATTACAAGACAGCCCATTTGTGCACAGCAGTCTTGATTTTTCTGTGATGAAGCTGAAGGTAAGGTAAGTTTCAACAAGACAGACAGAACAAAGAATGTTAATGGAGGGGAAAGAGCTATGCTAGCTCTTAAACAAGCGCTTTCCAACAACCACACATCGGTCATTTACAAATGCAGAAAAACATAACAAGACATTGTGGTTTAGTAAGCAGTTGATCCATGCATTGGAGCAACTGAGTGTCCTCTATCCTGAACTCACCTAACTCCTGCTACAAAAGCAAAATCCATTTCCTAAACAGTTCAGAGCATTTCTTTATGGGGTCAAAGACTCCAGGGTGGCAGAAAAGGATACAGGGAGCACCAATGTCTCCGTGTAGCCACAGTCCATCACCAGAGCGGAGTTGATGCCCAAAGTCATGATGGCCATGAGGTGACTTGGGGCAAACAGCACAGAGGGCACCTGGAAAACATCAAGTAGAAATAACACTGAACACACCCACTACACACTGGAGCTTACACTTACTATTAATATTGTCAGTGAAGTTAAACAGGTGATAAAAAAAATCTTAGTTTCTTGTTTTTTCATACCTCAAACTGTTTGAAGAAAACCTTGGTGAGCGTCTCCCTGAAGTGGGACGGGCAGAGGATGGACTCGATGATGACCACTCTTCTGTCGCGAGGGTTCACCAGCAGGTGTCTGATGAAGGCAAACAGGAAAGAAACAAACCTTGAGTGGATGCTGCTGGAAACACTTAAACCTGCTTACAGTGAATAACTAATGTGACAGAGTCTTACCTGAAGTACAGTAAATGGATAAACTCTTTGAGGATGACATAAAGCTCTTCTGTGTTGATGTTGTACTGAACCACTTTGATGGCCTGAAAGTGAGACATCACATACCACATTAACCACACTATACTTTGCATTTTCCAAAAACCCCATCTGAATGATTACACTCAGCAAAGCACAGCTGCGTCTCACCTGCTGCTGTCCCGGTTTCCGGATCTCGCTCGGAATTATGAACCTGGGCCCCGTTTCCCCTGCAAAGCCGCATCTGCAAGAAACGTAAACTGTCATCAAGTTGTAGAAACAATATATTGAGTAGATATTTATATCTGTGATAACTCGGTAATATCACTAGCGAGACTCTTGCAATTATGAAGCTCTTCTAATATATAAAAAATATCAACATGATGCATACCAACATCGTTATCAGACTTTAGTGAGGATCAGTTTCTATTTGAGGAACAAAGACTTGGCTCAAATGCCACATAATCAATAATCAATTTATGGGATGGCAAAGCCTTTTTAGTAAATAAATAAATAAAAGAACAGTGCAGCTCTGTGCCAAATGTTGTGGGGCAGTAAGTGAAGACAAAGGCATCGTTATTAAGAGTGCAGAGTCCTCTTGATCTTCATGTGACTTTCCTCAGGCCAGTTCCTCGTCTTAACAAAATAATATCTCCGACTGCAATTCAGCTAAATATATTAAGATTTTTACTGGAGCATTGTTGGTAAATCTCTGATAATGCACTCAATGTAAGTACCAAAAGTGTAGAGAGATACCTGAGGTATAAAGAGAGGCAAAGCGACTTTTGGTACTGGACGGCAGTTAAATACAGCTATTTAGGTCAGTCAAACAGCAGACAGGACAGAATCTCACAGCACACAAATGACAGGAACCTGTTCTGAGATGTAGACACGCAATTTAGATGTGTTGTTCAGTGCACTACCTGAACATTGCACAACCACAAATTAAGACACTTTTAAAATCCTTCTTTTGCTTACTACTACCTCAAGAGACATTGGCTGTTGTATGTTTGTCATATGTTGTATATGACTTTGTACACTGTCATACCTCTATTTTCATTGCAGTTAATCCTATTTATTGTTTATTCTGTTTATTTATATTTATCTACTCATTTTGCACTAGCTCATTTTTGCTTATTCTATCTAGTTTATTTTGTACTATTCTACTTTTTTTTTTATACTTATTCTACTTTTTATACTTATTCTTATTTGGGCTTGCACCGGGACCAGGGTAGCTAATCTCGTTCCATCCCATGTTTAACTTGTGTTGGAATGACAATAAACAATCCTTGAATCCTTGAGGTGGCCTCTAATATCATTCAATTTCCACCAATGGTCAAACACCAACACTTCTCCATGCCTCTATTTCCAGTTGGATAGTTTCAATAAAGGTTAGCCATAGCTTTAAAAGGTGTAATTTGGGAATCAAATCCAATGTTTTTTGGGGTAGTTTCATGACTATTGTGTCAAAATCAATAATATTGTTGTATATCTAACAAGTCACACTTCAGATATACAACAGAGGTGTGATCCCAACATAAGGAGATTTTGCTGTGATCTTATTGCAGTAAACGGACAAAAACAATGCTGAAATAACTGCAACATGGTGCCGACTTGTAAAAAGTGTGAATTCATGCTCTGTCAGGTCTGTCAGCAAGATGACAAACAAACAGTTTTAAAAATTCTTGTTTTTTTAATGAGGTCAGGCTGCGCCTTGAAACGGGTGTATTGTCTGAAGTGCACCAAAATATGAACATATAGCGACGGACTAACACTTTAATATGGCAGTGTAGATGGCCATGAAGCTACTGGCTACTTGGTGCAGTTGTTATTTTTCACTTATTGGATTGGATCTAATCTCTAATTTGGCATTAGCATTGACATGTGTAGTTAGCATTAACTGGGTGTCTTACTAACTCACGAACTACCCCTCAATATTTACTACCTGTATGTAGCTACAGTTATGTATCATGTGTTTGTGAGGTTTGACGCCTGTGTTAGACCTGAAGTGCTAAAATACACATTCATTTAAGAAACAACAAACAAACATACACGTTAGCATATCATGCTAACGGGGTGTCACTCACTTTGTGTACGCTGCTCCCAAATCAATGACGATCGCAGTCTTCTCTCCTCCGCTCCCCAACCCATCAAATAAGGGCATCTTACTGAATCTACTATAAAATAACGTAAATACTTATCAGGCGCAAATGTGCATCGTATTAAGAGGAAAAAAACAAAACAAAAAAACTACAATGTGTTGTCTTCCTGTTGGGCTGGGTCGTCTGCAGAAACGTGATGACGTCACACTGCGTCGCCTGATCGACCCACTTGTGAGTTTTTTTTTTTAAACTTCTCTTTCTGTGATGGAGATCCAGAAGCACCTTTTTCACCAATTCTCACAAAAATGAGAAATTATTGCAAGACCTTTGCAGATTTGTCATGGATCATATATTTTTGAAAGATTTTTACATTATTATGGGAAAATGTGGTGTTTGGTTTAATCAAAAACCAAAGAAGAGAAGATGAAAACTTTTCATACAGAAATGTCAATTTAGCAATAAAAACATATCTTATTGTTTAACTGAATGATGTTGAGCTGTATGTGAAACTACTGTCTAATCTGACTAACAAACACTTAATATCTGTGTGTTTTATAATATTTTTGTTTAGTGTGACATGGCTGGCTTTTTTTGTACTATCCCATGTATATTGAATCTGTATTGTGTTCATAAAACAAACAAACAAAAAGATGTGAAGGAAATTTAATCTGTTCTTTATAACCCCAATGATATTGTGTTGGTAGATCAGTTTTTTCATATAAGAATGGTTTTCTGTTGACTTATAAAGACTTTTTTGTTGGAATATGATATCCCTTTAACACCTTTATGCAAAAGTTCTGACAGTTCCCCTCATCATCTCGAACATACACTCTCGTTGGCAAGATTTGTTTTTCTAGAAATTCTTGTAATGACGAGATCTATATGAGCTCTGTTCCAAAGAGATACTACTACATTTCCATTATGTAATTTCATATTGCAATTAATTTGTGGATGATGTCGCATGAAATAAGGCCTTTCCTCTACTCTTTGAAATATTAAAGGGTGGCTTTTTTTTTTTTTTAAAGATTGTCTCCCTGAATATGAACAGACACAGATGTCATTTATTGATGCTGATGGTGTAACCTCAGTGGACCTCCACAGGGGGTCACTGGAACTTTTTTCTGTATGCCCCAACTGTACTCCAAGGCTAATATCTCTAATTTCTCTGATGCTAATACATGCTAGTTATTATGTAAATAGTTAGCAATTACCATACTCCATTACCATACCATTGACTGCACTCAGTGTTTAGATATCTTATGTCACTGTTTGGACATTTGAGTCTCTCAATTTGCAGTGAAACCTTCAGTATCTTTGAGGCTGAGTCAGAGCTGACTTGTTAGAGGAGCAATATTCACCTTAGAGCGTGGAGCTGTGCAGACCTGCCAGATATGTTACTTATGATAACTGGAAGTTGTTATTTCATACACACACGCCACTATTTGCTAGGTGCTCATGCATGGAAATGTGTGTATGCTGTGCTAATTTGAAGTAACTATGCCAGTAGAGTGGGCCAAGGCTCAGAGAAATTATTCTTTATTTTTATAAGTAGCTCAGTAGTCTATTTATTCACAGTACAATGTTGTGTAAAAGCTCCGAATGCATAATTAATGACTGCAGGAACATGTGCTTAATCGCTGACACCTTCTGTGTCCACTTCTCATTTTCTAACAAAACTATTCTAAACCAAAGAGACTACAATATCTTAGACATAGCCCATGTAGACTCCTCTTGTTAAAGTAACACAGTCTGTGAAGACCACATCTATAGTGCTTTAGAGGGCACTGATAGTAAATTATAATGCACTCAAGATGCTTTATGACTTCACTCATAAACACACATAATGCTTTCTGCTGCACAATATCAACAGCTATAAAACACTGTAGATGTGACTATTAATGAATTGTAAGTTCTGGATGCTCTGACCAGTTATTAATGACACATTGACTGATGTGGCTTATAACACATTATTGCTTCCTATACTCACCTGTAGGCACCTCAGTGATCAAGTGTACTAAGCACTCATAGTATGACAAAAACAATGGTGTATCATAAGTGTAACTGTATGCATTTTACCATGATTCATTTATTTATTTGCAGATCTGGTTCTCCACTGCTGTGAAAATAAGAGACACTCAGCTCAGCTTTTGCATGTGTGCTGTCATCATCACGAAAGCGTGGATGCAAAGTGTTGATCACGATGTTTGAATGGCAATTACAGTACAGTAAATAACATTACTCAACCAACAATCCGTGGCAGATTCTGACCTAATTTTTGCATTAAGGTGACTTTAAAGGTGACATATGCCTCTGCTGCAGCGGGTGAAGGAGCTGTCCATTCAGCACCACGAGAGCCTCGTGTGACCCTTAATGGGGAAATAAATAAATAAATAAAAGCAGGCAGAGCAAAACAAGCATTGGATAGACGCACTGCGAGGCAGCAGCTGTCATCTATCGCAGCAGCGAAGTCGCCCGTTTGCACAAACCCTGCAGATCTGGAGCTCAGTGAGGAGCGGGCGGACTCACGTCGGGCAGACTTTGAGCCGGTGACGCTGAGCTGCACAACAAACAAGCCTCTCCTCCGGCTTGCCTTGCACAGCGCCAGACTCTCCTCAGCTTGGATCAACTGCATTGCTCCTTGCAGGCTGCGAGAGGAATCAACCCGACGTCCTCCTGGGCACAGCCATCCGTAATGAACCCGGGCAGGTAATGGCAGTTTGATCGATTACCTGATTGATTGATTTATGTTAAGCCTGATGCGACTTTAACTGCAGCCTTGTGTGAAATTTCAATTGGTGGTGCGATTTAATTAAAAAAAGGGGAGGGGAGGGCGTTATAATCTCTGTGCATTAGCCCCTGTGCAGTCAGATGGGAGAAATGTGATTCAGCACCGCAGTGTGGATGTGTTTACAATCCGAGGGGCTCGATTGTGTTGTCAGCTGCACGCTCGTACTTGGTGGTGTTAGTGGTGAGCGCGTTGAGTGTATCGATCGCCAGGAGGAGGAGGGGGAGGAGGTGCGCAGGCAGGGAAGCGGGTTTGCCATTGCATTGTGACATAGTGTGTGTGTGTGTGTGTGTGTGGAGTGTGTGCATCGTCAGGGGCCGGGTGATGACTGCTCCCAGACGTTTCTCTGACTCAGGCAACACCAAGGAGAGGATGTCACCCCCGTCATGACGGACAACGTCGTTTCTCTTTTCGTTTTCTGCAGCCCTTAAGTTGTGATCAGGTGATTGCTGCTGCCACATCTTGTGAGGCAACACACAGCTGTGAAAATGTAACATTCATGGATCCATCTGTAGAGCATCCAAGAGGATAGAAAACCTGATGCTATTTATAGGTGAAGTGCGGAGGGATGGTAAGGATTGCTGTGTCAGATTCCCTCTCTCTCTCTCTATCTCTCTCTGTTTGTCACCCTCCCCTGTGTGTGTGTGTGTGTGTGTGTGTGCAGGAGCAGCCAGCAGCATTTCCCTCTATTTATACCAAAAATGAACAGAGGACTCTGAGATGAAAAGGAATTTCATCCGAATTATTCAAAACGGTGCAACTGCAGCATCAAAGCTAAGGCAGGAAGAAATGCCAAGTTAATCCTGTTCTCTCTGGTAATCACAGGCCACATGAAGTTTTCAGATGAAATGCATTTTGCTCTCTGACCCTTTAATCTGCAGTTGCACATCTTTTCTTATGTGCCACCTGTCTTCCTTTCCAGCGACCTTTTGCTTTGTCTCTCCATCCAAATGTCTGCCGGGTGACTGTTTGAACCTCAGTTAAGCCTTTGAGTGTTTTGTCGTCCACTCTCAGCAGGCACTGAGACGAGACAGAGATGCTGATGTTTGGCACGCTCCATCGCCTCCTCTTGGCTGGGACCTGTCTCTTTGCCTGTGGAACCCCCGTCCCCCTCCAAAACTTCACCCCAACGCAGGACGGCGACTGTGACGGGCAGTGTGCAGCAACCACTGGGTCAGCTCTGGATGTGAAGTCTGAGCCTTCAGATGCAGAACATGTGACTGGCCTGATATCGAATGGAGGTGCAGGAGGAGGGGCTGCTGGCCTGCACGGGCAACCTGGGGGGATAGCTCTGGTGACGCAGACGGAAAACGGGGACAGCTTTGATGGAAGATCTGGGCCGAGTGAGGCTGGCGGAGAGGCATGGATCCGAAGGAGCGAGGAGAAGAAGGTCGGGAGCGCATCTGAGATGGGAGACGCTCAAAGACGGTCGGAGGCAGCTCCGGCGCTGCCTGTTGATACAGAAGATAGAGGGGAGGACGCTCCTGCCACCGGCGAGCCTATATTAAGTCCAACAGGTGGGAGGGAGCAGCTGGATGTACCTGTGAGCGCAACAAGGTTGACTCCAGATGGATTTTTCGCCTCCTCCTCCACAGCTCCAATACAGCTGAGCATCATACCCAGGAAGAGCAAAGAGCAAGGTGAGGAGGAAAGAGCAAACCAACCAGGTTATGCAGATTCTCTCCAGGGTAAAGACCCAGAAACAGAGGTTCCAGATCCAGATGGAGCAGCACGGTTTCAGAGACTGACCTCCCACAGCCCCATCCCACCCTCGGTCTTCGTCTCCCTTCGGACCTCCACGCCTCTGTCGATTTGGGGCCAGGAAGGAGCCACGGTGTCATCCCTCCCAGACCCGCTGTTACCTGAAATCGGACCAAACCTGATGCCCAGGGAGGATGGACCAGAGAGCCTGTGGACTGAGGCGGCGAGGCCCAGTGGAGGTAAGATGGGAAAATTAGAAAAGTGTCATTTTTAATGATGGAAAATGGACATGCATGTTTTTTTTACTGGGTTAAAACTTCCTGGAATCCCTTATTAGTCATTAATTCAACCTGTCCAAACTTGAGACACACAAAATCCCACCAAAGTCACCCAATAAGAAGCACCCTCCACAGCAAGCCATTTTTTCCCCAGTTTGCTGGAGTTTGCAGGGTTTCAGGAGGCTTCATTAAAAAGTGAGGCGGAAATGAAAGCGACAAGTCTAGTGGCAGAGATTGCCTTTGATGATTGGCAAAGAAGGCGCCCGCTTTTCCACGCTCCACTTTGAACCCCAGCTGGGACCCGTGGCAGTCTAATTACTTTCTATTCCTGACTCTAGCCGGAAAAAAAAAATGAGAGCACACACACACACACACAACTGCCAGGAAAAGGCTGGTGGCAGGGTGCGTTACACAAGTCTTTGGTGGATTCAACCCCTTTTCTCTCTATCTATACAACTCCCCCCAAACCCCTTCTCTTTCTTTCTCACTCCCCATCCAGACTATTGTAAAGAAGCAGGCAGGTTATTATTCAGCGAGGCGGGAGAGGGAAATGGATTAAAGGAGTCTGTCTGAGCCAATATGTATTCCTGCCGTCCATTTGGGGGTTGTCTGTTTGATGAAGCTTCCTTCCAATAGAAAGGAAGCCGACAAAAAAAAAAAAAATTCCCAAAACGGCATTATGTAAAAGGATTGCAGTCTTTATAAGAATTTTCGGCCTACTTTGGACTAAAGGAAATGCCCGCGAGATACACAGTAACAGTTTCTTTCCTGTGACAGGCCCCTCTGTGGTCGCCTCTTATCTAGAAAAAAACACTTTTCAAACAATCCGCTTTTCATTGTGTCTTAGCCGTGAACTCGACTCTGAGAAAGTGCAAGGGCTGCTGATGATGAGAAAACTGCACGTCCGGAGAGGTGCCAGTCCCAAAAAGCTGCACTCTGCCACAAAGCCCAATGTGCAGAGTGCAGCTTTTTTAAATAGAAAATATACATTTTTAATCTGAGCTGTCAGCAGAGTTGTGAGTAAAGAAACTGCAAGACTCAACTTGTCCTTATTCATTTGCCCTAGTTTGCTCACTGGATTGAACCCAGCATGATTACACAAACAACATTTTCAGACTTCACTGACTTCTAACAGAAGATCCAAACAGTCTTGCCCTTTAGAAATAAAATACCAGGCGACATGTCCTGACCCTCATTCTCTCTCTATGTTTGTGTTGACACGATTACAGTGGACACTGTGGTCCCGCCGTCCCAGGATGAAGCCACAGAGGGCACCATGTCGTCTGAGGCTCTCCCTCTCATCTTTGAGCCTTTTGAAGATGTCACACCGGAGGGGGCACCAACAGAGGCGGCAGCGGCGGGAGCAGCAGCAGCGGCGGCGGTCACGCTGGTGCCCGGCAGCGCTCAGCCTCCTGCTGCCATGGTGACCGGAGGAATGCCTCAGTCAGAGGTGGACGTGGACCAACTGGTCACCGTGGAGACAGACAGCTACGGTCCCTCGCATGCCCCACCCCTGCTGATGCCAGACTGGACGTCACCTTGGCAGACGTCTGGTGCTGAGCTCCTGGAGCCAATCAGCTCCGTGGGGCCGTCTGTTTCGCAGCGGCAAGCCGGGACTGAGCCGGAGGATCAATCGGAGAGAGGTGTGAGAAGTGATGACAGCACCAGAATGACTGAATGAATCTCAATGTCAAAGTCATGCTCTGTGGAACAATAACTCAATGTACCATATTGCTTTTTTTGCATAATTTAACCTCCTCTCAACAAACCACATGTTACTGCAACCAGATTACACACATACCATAGACATCATTCATCAGTGTGATGGTTCTACCGATTTCAGAGTGTTTCAAGTGTACGCATTTCGCATTCAAAACCCAGCATGACACAATGGTACTGCACAATTTCTCTCTTAAGTAAAGTATTTCTTAGCTTCAGCTTGATAAAAACTGCCTCAAGGCAACTTGTGGTTGGAATTCATGTCACTTCAGCAGTTATGTGAACTCGCAGAGCCTCTGACATTTGCCTGAGGATTCATCATCATTGAACATTCATTGTGTGTTGTCAATGCTTGCCTATTCTGCGCTTGGATTCCCATCATTACTTGCAAATGCAACGCTGCTCAGTGTCTGACATGTGTCTGTGAACGTTTGAATCGCTGACACACAACAAATAACTGCAACACAACTTCACCCCAAGTCTGTTTAAGCATCTTACTCCTCTGCACTCTGACACAGATATTCAAATGAGCTGAGTATGTGAAAACCTCCATTTCTGTTGCTTTCTCCCTGTGCCATGTGATTTTGCGACGTGTAGGCGCTGTGAAGACGACGTACCTTGAGGAGAACTTGCCCACCACCGGCCCCTCCTTCTCATCCTTCCAGCATGCTATGACAACGGTAACCATGGCAACCCATCAGCCAGAGCACAAATCCAGATCAGGGTTAGAGGAGATAGAGTCTGAGGGTAAGACGGGTTTCACTGCAAACTAAAAAAAATATTTTATTTTGATTAGCATTTTATAAATTCATGTTTTCAACCACAGTAAACGCGACTGTTCCTTTGTGGCTGCAGGAATGGTAATTTTTCTTTGCTCCCCACAGAGGAAGAAGATGAGGACGATGAGAACTCGGAGGAATCAGTGGAGGACGAGAGCGAAGAGGACCTAACAGAAATGCCAAAAACATCCTCAACGCAGCCTCCGTATAGCCTCATCCCTCCACCTCCTGTCTGGGTCCAACGCAACCAGGGGCTGAGTATGAGAGCATCTTTTTCAAAAGCCTTGAAATTTAACTAATGTATTTAATGCTCATACTTTCATGAAAACAACCATAAACACAAATATTTTTTAGCTGCCACCAGTATAAGAGGGGAATAGTTTTGTAGGACGTTGCTCTGATAAAACTGTGACTCTTTTCTTCCAGTGCGGAGCTGGGTAGAGTTAATCAGAGAAAAGGTAAGACTGCCCCCTGCTGTCCATAAATAGTCTTGATGGTCCATAGAAAAAAAGGTTCCTTCACGTCCTCACCAAGTGGCATTAAGGATAATATTCTCAACAATTAATTAATGAGTATAAGAACTATTGCCTATTCTTATTCCTCTGTGCCATGGAGCTCCAGAAACTTGAGCACCTGAGCACCAGATGTGTATTAATCTGCCGCTGAAAGTAGTCCGTAATAAATGAACCTTTAAACATTTTGAGTAACATCTGCTAAAACGTACAGTGACCAGTTATTACTGAGATTAAGAAAAAGATATTTTTAGGTATATAACCTGTTTTTAAAGATTTAAAAACAAATGGGCTTGCGGTAGAGAGCTACCAAGAAGTTTATTTTACGGTTTATATTTATCTGTGTGCTGCTCTTTCTATCTGTGTGCTGCTTTTCTTATGTGCTGCTGGAAATTTAAATTTCCCTGAGGGAGTCATCCCAAAGGGATCAATAAAGTTAAGACTAAGTCTAAGTCTAAGTCTAAGAAGGTAGGGAAGGTGCAAAGTACTGAGAGACAGATGGCTTCCTTCTTTCCTTTGGATTCTTTGAAAATAATGAAAATTTAGAATTACGCCAGTCATATCTATTAGTATATGTAAGTCATCTTTCTTCATCCAGGCAAATTCACCACCACTATTTCTCGATCATTTGAGATAGAAGACAGACTAAATGGACTTACCTGGGTTGAACCTGTTCACGACTCCATTTCCATTTTGACCTTTGTGTCTCCACCCTTGGCAGGCGGGTTATGTGTCCGGGATGTTGGCCCCCGTGGGCATCGGCATCACTGGGGCCCTGCTAATCGTCGGAGCCCTCTACAGCATCAGGATGATTCACCGCAAGAGGAGGAACAGCTTCAAACACCAAAGGAGGAAGGTCAGACAGCCAGAGGTCAATACCCCCCGTTTAATTCTATCACTTGTTTCACTCGTTTCACTAATTATTATATTGGATCACACTTGTATTGTGTATTAAATTTACATTTCATCCTCCTCCCCAGCAACCTCGAGAGCCTGGGACCAGCCGGCAGGACCAGGCCATGCTGCTGGCCGACAGCTCCGAGGACGAGTTCTGATGAGGCCCGTTTGGGTTTCCTTTTGTCGGTAACCAATGGCTGACGCTCCGGTAAAGGAGGCTCAGCGAACACCCTCATCGCTACGACTACCGCATCTCCAATCACCCTGGGCTGTTTGGCTATGACTCATCTGATCCACAGAGTGTGACAGAGTATAGGGCACAATTTGCACAGGCTGCACAAAGGTCAGCTTTGTATTCCCCCCGCTTTCTGAAAGTACCAATGTGAGCACTTTTCTGAATGTTGTCAGGTGATGCTGACTCTAATGGCTTGGCAAGGCTGGTGTGATACACTTTGACATTATAAGAAAAAAAAAAAAAAAAAAAAATCCTGCTGGTAAAAAAAGATAACGCATTATCAGGGTATGGCAGGATGAATGTGTTGCTGGTGAATGGGGTATTTGCTTTTGCGGAGTTGAGGGGGAAAGTGTGGACCAGTGGTGTTTCTGTCAAGTAATAAAAAAAAAGGGCTGTAGAAGAGTTACATTACATAACCGTGTAAATATGTGTACTGTATATGTTGCTGACTTGGGGTCAGTCGTGTTAGTGTACATACAGTTTTATTTCTTGCTATGCATCTAGATAATTAAAGGAACTCTTTCAGAGGATTAGCTTAATTTAGCATAAAGACATGGTGGACGCAATGAGTCTGGCTCTGTCCAAAGGTATCAAACTTTGTCTACCAGCAGCTCTAAAAGCTTATATGCATATTTGAATAATCCATAAGAAAACAAGTGTAAAATGACAATATAATAATAAATATAAATATAATCAGGGAGCTTTAGAGGTGCTGTTACGCCGATTTTGTTACATTTGGACAGAGCCAGGCTAGTTGTTTCCACCTGTTTCCAGTCTTTATGCTAAGCTAAGCACTTCCTGGCTGTAACGTTAGCTTCGTATTCAACGGACAGACGCAAGAGTGCTTTTGGTGTTAACTCTTGGCAAGAAATAAATAAGTGTGTTTTTTCCGAAATGCAGAATAATTCCTTAAGCAAGAGCTTCACACGTTTTAGAAACCGTCACATACAGTTCATTTGAATTAATGCTTCGTTTAAATGTGAATTTTGTGGAAATGTAAACGTTTTATTCAAAGGCGTTTGTTCATAAAAGTTACTGTGAGACACACATACAAAATGCCATAATCCTACAAAAGTATGTAGCATAAAACAGATTTTGGTGTACAATATAATATTCATATATAATGAATATATGAATCCATCCTTTTGCCACCGTTTCTCTTTTAAGTGCATGACTATGTCCAAGTCCACAGACTTGTTGCAGAGACTTCTTTCTAATGAATGAAGTGTTTCTGTGGGCTAGAAAAGCACAAACATTAAGGTCACTGGAGCTGAAGTCGATACTTTCACAAGTGATTTTTTATTTTTTTTAAACCAGCTCCTTTTTGCACAATAACGTTTTTTGTGCACCAATCTGGTTCAAACAAGAACTGATAAAGGAGACATTTTGGCCAAATATTTCCTCAAAACATCTCTGCTGTAGTTCAATCAGAAAAGATGCAAGAAACATTTGAACACTTCAAAATTTTAGCCATGTTTGTAATGCCAATGATAATTACGCAAGCTCTTTTGTTGAGAGAAAATATATTTTCTGTAACCTCATGAGCCATCTGATATGCTTAATGTACAACTGCCTGTTTATATGAAATAATACTGTTTTAGGGTAAGTGTGTGATGTAAAATAGTGGACACTTTTTTGTCTCTTTATGTAGATATGAAACAGGATGTGATCAAATAAACAATTCTTTTAGATGTCTGATTGTGTCTCGTCCTTATGAAACGATTCAATTCAATGTTTTAAGTGAAAACCACTCCACACAGCAGACAAGATAACCCAGTTTACAGCATTAAAAAAATCAAATAATTTATTTCTGTGTTCTTTTTCCACATTAAATAAAAGCTATCGGACATTTCCAGATCAAAATCAAGAGAGGGGATGGGGAGGAGGAACAAGGGGGGGAACAGAAATCTGACATGCAAAAAAGACCTTTTGCTCTCCCCTTCGCACACTTTGTGGATGGTGGTGGAGGCGGCGCTGGCCACCCTGAAAATTCTGCAGGAAACCCCCGTGGATGGTTGGGTGGTTGTAGGGACCACAGGTTTTAATGGCGCAGCAAGACGGCCGAGACAAATGTTGTTTATCTGACCCAACAAAATGGTTTCTGGGGGAATTTATGATTGTAAAATGTAAGATGGCAGATGTCGCCCCCGGGTGAGGACAGAGAGGTGGGACTAGGAATAAAAGAAAAAAAAAAAAAACTGCCTCTGACATCTGTGAACACTGAACTGGCATGTCAAGTCAAAACTTATTCCAAATGCATCGTCAGGGAGGGAGGGAGGGAGGAGGAGGGGGAGAGAGAGAGAGAGAGAGAGAGATGTGAACTGAACTACGCGACAGCACAAGCCGTGGATACAAACTGATATTGATGACGAAGCCCTTCAGTCTGTGATCGTGATCTAAACAGAGCCCTTTGGCTCTCAGTTACTGGCTGTAATGCCCATACACTGAATGGAACTGCCAGAGTTTTGCAGTAGTAAAACAAAAGACCCCCTTTCCTTCAAAATCTAAAAATCGGCTTTTGCGCTGACAACCGTTCTGAATGAGCGAAATAGGGTTAATCATGGAAGGTGTTGCCTATCCCGTCCATTCATCCATCAGTAGTCACTGTATAAAAGAAGACACAGAAGTGAGGGGGCACAGAAGTGGGGAAACAAGTGTTCAACACAGGGACAGAAGATTGAAACCTCCAATATTAACGCAGGTTTGGAACTGAAATCTAAACAGTGTCAGATGAGCAGTAAAAGAGAATAGTTGGTGGTGGTGGGGGGTCTAGAGAGTTATCGTATGCCCACTATGAACAGCTCATAAATCTTGTTACACCTCTGGATGGGCTAAAGTAGCACAGAAATTAAAAACAAAAAAAAAGAAAAAATCACATCTGGTAAATCAACCCAAACCGACCCCTTCCCAACAGATGATTCACAAACAAAAAAAAAAAAAAAAAAAAAAACATGCTCTCAATAAACCCAATGAACAGAACGACACTCGTATACAATATCTGGAAAAAGAAAAGAAAAATAGGTCATCTGATCCATTGCTCCAAAATGCATACAGACACAAACGTACATACACAGGCTGTTATGTGGGTGGCACCTCTGTAAACATCTACTCTCCCTTTCAGTCCTGGGCTCCTCTGGATGAAACGCGTCAGCTGAACTGCTGAAAAGGGGGGAAATAAACCCAAAACATGACCAAGATCCTGTAGTGTCATTCATAGAAAAAAAACTAGCTCATCCGTGCTTAAACCGAGACATCTGACTGCCGCAAATGTTTGCTGGAGACTTTAGTTTGTTTTGTAGTCAATATTGTGTAGCAGACTTTACTCAGATTTTCAGCTGTGCCACATGGCAGTGTCTCGCAGTGCTTTCTACTCAGTGTTGTAGGCAGGATTAAAGCACGCAGATGTCCAATTGCATAACTTGAGGCGCTACGAGGAAAAACAAAAGTCCGTTCGAAATTGCATTTGCAACCTGTGATGCAGGTTGTTTCCAATTTGAAAGCTGGTTTGGGGTTTATTCTCCTCTTAGCTACTAATCAAACTGTCTCCTGCTCTTTCTATTACAACAAGGACTAACTCCAATCTTAGCTTTAAAAAAAGTGTGTCATTTGTTCCTTCCTGTTGTCCTTATAAGGATGGAGCTAAACACAGCATCTCAAAGGCTCTGATTTTCCTGTGCGGGGCCTCTGAAAGTAGAGAAATTAAAGTCTAACAGAACAGATCCACACCGCTGTTAAAATAACAAGACGCACACAGACACACTCATGCGCGCGCAAACACACACTGCAGCAATTTCCAAAGAAGTGCATCTGACCTTTGTTCATTTTACTTTTAAGAAAAGAAAAAAAAAGCGGCTGAAACAAACTCTCTTTGCCATAATTAGTGTGGGTTTGGAACGTCCCGGCGTCTCTATGACACGTTCCAGGCTGGAGATCTTAAAAAATGTTAGCGAGGTTCGGTTGTGCATCGAGTTTGGGGCACCTGGGAAGTGCATTGTGGGCTCAGCCGCTCACGAGCAGCGCGAGGTTATACAGGTGTATGGTAGACAGTCTAAATAAACCGAAAAGCGAACACAAGAATAAAATATAATCTGCTAATCTGCTAATACTTGTCTATTTTCCTTTTTTTCTTCTTTTTTTTTTTTTTAAACAAGAGATAAACACGCGCACGCACACACACAGCATACTCAAACAGGATTCCAGCATTTCTAACACTTGGCGTCTCCGGTCTGTGTCCGAGCTCAGACCGGAGCTGGGCTGAGGCTGCCGCGAGAGGCCTGTTAGCGGGGCAGATCGCTGCGGTTGTGGCTGAGAGTGCTGATGGACTGAGTGGCACTTGCAAAGAGGAGAAACTAATGAATAATTTAAAAAGGAGTAAACTGAGACGGTTAGGGCACGTTTGACCACACCATCATTGGCAAGGGGCCTCTTTTTAAAAGACTCAATTTTCTCCTTTTTTTGGGGAGTTTTGCAGCGGCTGGCAGTGCATTTAGGGGGGAGTTCTTAAGATGAAAATTAAACTCCTCAAATGTACTGTTGAGGTATGGGTCCGATGACGAGAGAGATTTCGTGAGGGACACTGAAGCAAAAAAGGTGGCGAAGTTTAAGGTGCTAACGGAGTGATTTGTTTTCAACTGCACTGCACCAAGATGCCTACACCGAACACAGGAAGAGGGGGGGGTTCGGAGGGTTAGGCCCAGACTGGGTTGATTAACAGACACACACAGAACGCTTTTCCTCCCGCACTCACATTAAAATAAACGCATGCATATCTTTACAGGCTTCCGTCCTGCAGGCAGAGGCAGGTGATGGTGACAGCAGCAGGGAGCAGCCGCGCCCACTGGACAGGGTGGGGGAAACAAAAAAACACACACACACACACCTGTACGGACAATTTCAACCAAGTATGCGTACACACACGCAGTCGCACCAACACGTTCAACTTGCTCACAGTGAAAACAACCACTTGCAAACACACATGCGCACAAAAACAGGCCGAACACACGCTTTTCCAAAAGATAAAGAAAAAGAGGCGTTATACACACACACACAGTCATACTATAGCTTTTCTATCAACCGTCCAACTTACAAGGTTAAAAAAGAAACACAAAAATAAACTCCACAAATATTTTCTTCCCAGTCTGTTTTTTTTTTTTCACCGCCCCGCTTCCTTGTTTTCACATGGTGTCGTTTTCTTTAAGTCAGCTTTTGTCCTGTGTTCTGCAGGAGGATTTGGTGTGTGTGCCGGGTCCTCTGGGGTTCTCGGATGCGCGTCCTCACTTGAGCTGCCTCGCGGTCCGGGGTTGGCGCATGGCATCCAAGCTCAAAGGTCAAAAAAAAAAAAAAGGGGTCACCGAGTCCCCAATCGAGGTCATCCCAGAGACCACCCTCACTCGCTCCCCCCACATCCTCGTCACAGACGGTATCAGGCGCCCCTTCATGAAAACATTAGGTGGGATGTCAGTCCGTATCTGCCTAAACAGTTGTTCAGAGGTCAAGGACAAAAATAGGGTGTGTTTGCGTGTCTATGCATACCTATGTGCATACTCCTTATGTTTGTACACAGGTGTGTGTGTGTGTGTGTGTCTGTATGTGTGTATAAGAGTGAAATGACCAGGGCAGAGCTGAGGCTGTCAAAGCTGATAGTGTACGAGGTGAACAGCACCCGCTGTCCCGTCCTCCCCCGTCCCCTCTTCTTTCCTCTAGCGGAGCCACAATTTGAGCCGCAGCGCGTCCACTCCGTTCAGGTAGTATCTGAACAGCCGCTTGTCTCTGACAAAACCCAAGTTCTCGTACAGCTTCAGGGCTGACTTGTTGGTGATTTCAGTCTCCAGTACAACCTGGGGACACAGATGGCTCTGTCAGTGAGTTATTACATACACGAGTGGACCAACAGCTCCTTGTGAGGTTTATTACCTTTTGACAACCTGGTACAAAAGATATTTTTAGTTGCATTTGAATGTTTTAGCCCGCTAAAGTAGAAATAGGTAACTTATCTAAAAAGAACTTTTAGTCAAGTTTTCTAAAACTATCACCATATCCTGACAGCAGTAGATGAGACAGATAAGCTGTGAAAAAAAAGGGCTATTTGACAAGAATCCACCGTGCCCGGGTCAAAAACAACCAAAGAGAGGATCTGACAGAGCTTCAGTCAACGCTCTTGCACAAACTCTGCTCCACCGCACATGTGCCAACTTGGAGCAGACATAACAGTGGATAAACTATGACTGAACGAACCAAGTAACAAGAAAACAACAGCTTATGTGTAAGGTAAGTAAAGAGATGAGGTTCAGTGAAAAAAGGCGAATTAAAAAGAGAGAATTAGACAGATCAACGCTGCAAGCAAGGGTTTTAGAAGCAAGCTGGTGTGCACTGTAGTAAGAGGAGGGAGTTGGAACATATACTCGCTCTAATTTTAAAAAAAAAGAGAGAGAAACCGACACTTTAAAAGGGAAATATCAACATTATTGGAAATGGGCTTACTTGCTGTCATGGGATCAATATCATTACATCTCTGCTGGTTTGGTGCAGTGATAGCTTTGTTGTTCATCCTGGGCTGAGCACCGCAGAGTTAGCGTATGTAAATAAAACATACTGAACCTCACACCTCTAAACCTGTCTTAACTACATGTTGTATCTTGTGGCAAGCTAATTATACATATATGTCCAAGAGTCAGCTCGGTGTTACAGAGATAACATCAAGAGGGTTGAGCGTACAAATGTTCAGTTCCTCTCTTCCCTGCAATTAAGTTTCCATTCATCATACTCGAAAAAAAACACACCTTTCTATAAAAGCGTGAACTCGCCAACCTCGTGTGTGCACAGCACCTGAAAAATGATAACTTTAGTCTGAGTCAACAAAGAGGTTGGAGAAAGTTTAATACTTCAAAATGATTTCAAAATCTACAGTGTGTGTAATAAAGAAGCAGGTGAGTGAACATGCAGCCATTCAGAGAGAAGCAGAATGAGTAAAATAGTCTGAAATAGAGAGAAAATACTGAAAGGTTAGGGCTAGTGGACAATTAAACCAAGGTTACCAACAAACTTAGATAAGTGAAGGACAGAGAGAGAAAAATGAGTCCTTGAAATGCTGGCAGCAGTTTTTTGTCTTTTGAGAAATCGTCTTTTGGCTCATGCTGGCACAGATTATTTTGTTATTTGTTGTTGTTTGTGTATTAGCTGTATTTTCCAGAGAGGTTTTTTGGTTTCTTCTTTGTTTTCCTATACAACCTGGTTTGATGAATGCCATACTGTCCTCTGGTCCACTGCCTACGTTAACATTGTGAGCGGACGCGCTGGCACGCTGCTTGCGGATTTGTGCCAATGATGGGCATAAAGCCCTGCGCCTGTTGGCACGAACCCACTGATGTGTTTCGGGCTCTTCTCAAAAACTTAAAATGTTCTCTGGACGCGTTGAAATAAGGGAAAGACCTGCGAATTGATTGAGACATCCTGCAGTGGGAGTGTGTTCATGCATCTTACCTCGTCACAGTCACCCTCCACCATGGCATAGATGGCCTTCTTCACCAGATTAGTACCTGAAGCAGAGGAGTTTAAGTCAGTGACAGCACGCATACAAACAAAACACACACTTTTAAGAGAACAACACACATTTCTTTACTCCTGATTTGATTCTGAGAGCATAAGAGAGGCAAACGCCAATGTCACTTAAGTTTAAAGTATGGTGTTACACATCCGCTCCACTTTCTAAAGGCTGCATTTACATAAAAAGATTTGGTTGTCAAAGAAGGCACAAAAGACGCCGTTGCACAACGTGGTCTCGGCTCCACATTGTGAAAGCACAGATGGCCCTGTTTGTTCTCACCGATGCTTTTCCTTCTGTGTTTCGAGTCCACGGCCAGCATGGCGATGTAGCCGCGACGGAACATCTTCTTGTGCATGTCGAGCTTGCATACGATGGCTCCAACACACTCCTGCTCCACCATGGCCTGCGACAGACACACACACAAAACGGGTGAGCCCTCTGAGCGTCGACCGGGGTTGCCGCTGAGAGCCTAGCAACAGTTCCTGTACAGTTGCTGTCATCCTGCCAGGTCTTCCCGGCTCTCGGGGCTGACCTTTGACCTTTATTTCATGGCACTTCCTCTTCTGTCACATGCGGCGTTCCAGACAAACTGGAACTGGGAAGTTTACGACCTTGAGGCTCAGAGGATAAACAAAAGACAGGACAGTGTTTTTCAAAGTGGGAAACCTACCTGGACACTGTAGGTGAGAAAGGGGAGGGAAGACCTACTTAAAGCACGTTACTCTGTATTCTGGTAAAACTGGAAATCAAAGGTCTTAAAACTGAACTTTCTCCTAAATTCCTGCACACACATGACTAAGTTATGCATCAGGCATGAACTAAAAATGGTATATTATCACATCAGTTCCATTTGTCTCTCCTGGACAGCCATTTCTTCAGACAAAAATACATGAAACAGACAGGGAGAGAAGTGGGTGTTGCAGCTGTCAGCAGATATAATGAGACGAAACGCCAAAGCAATGTGCTATCAATGACACATTTACATATGTGTGTTTGAGCTGTGTTTATCTGTGGCTGCCTGACGAGACACACCGACACATGATGGACACACACACACAGCCCCCCAAAAATGTCCCATCCGGTGTTAAAAGAGTGATAAAGAGAGACCACATTTTCTTCTTGACACCGGTGTCACACTCACCAGGAAGCAGAGCTGCGGCCAGTTGTGGATGAAGTACCTGTACGTGTAAATTGAATAAGGCTCAGACAAGTCCTTGGTGATCAGTCTCATGATCCACGGCATCTGCAGCTCGGACTCGTAGCGGACGTAGCGGATGCCGTGGCCGTCCTCCTCGGCTCGGCCGGGGGAGCTGCTCAGGTCGAGCCGGGCCAGCTCGGCGGTGGGAGCCTGCTGCTGCTGCGGGCCGGGCCCGGCGCCGTCCGGTCTCTGCGGCCCCGTGTGGTCGAACTCCTCTCCAGCTTCGTCCCCGGGGAGGCCGTGCGCCGCCTCCGGTCTTGTGAGCCCCGGCACCCCGTTCATGCTAGTGTTAACCAGCGGAGAGTGGCTGCCGTTCTTGGAGGGGGAGAGGGGGCCTTCGTGCTGGCAGTGCTCGCTGTTGTTGGTGGCGGCCGGAGCCTCGTCGCTGCGGCCGCGGTCACAGTTGTCCACGGACGGTCTCGGGTTGTCGGGCCGGTGCTGGCGGCTGTCAGCGACCTCCGAGGGGCTGGCCAGGCCGTTCAGCTGCTGCTGCTCCCGGGCTTGCATCTTGAGGCGCAGCGCCGCCGGGCTAGCTCGGGCTATCATGTTCTTCTTCGCCGACGCTTGGACCTCGCTCGCCGGCTGCGGCTTCTTCCTGGTGTCGGCGGGCGCTCGGTCCTCCCCGCGGCCGGCCGGCTCCGCGTCCACCCCCGCCGGCTCCGCGCTCCCGGCCCCGGGGAAAGGAGGACTCTCAGCCGGGGATGCGCTACTAGGCCCAGGCGGCACTGTGGCCATCCCACCGCATTAAGGTGGAGATTCACGCTGGGAAAACGGTGGGCACAATCTCATCCACGGGGCGAGGGGAAATACTATAAATATACGAGTGAGTTGGCCGAATATCACATAAATCCGCGGATTTTCGGGGCTTTCACGTTTCCGCTGCCGACGCTGGCCGTTGCTTTCTCCTCCGTTTCCCTGCTGCCGCAAAGCGCCGTCGCAGCAAACGCCATTGCAACGACAGACAGCAGCGCTTTACGACAGTGGCGTTAACGCATGACAGATGAGGGTTTTTTTTTTCAGAGCTGATCAGCTGCTGCAGCTTGTCAGTACTTAAATAAACGAGTTTCACCTTCACTGTTAGTTTGGTTGACTTTTATTTAAATCCCAAACATATTAAATTGATCTTCCAAAACAATATAAACACTTTTTTCCTCGAAATTGTTTGCATCTACCCATGTTTATATTTCTACTTCCTATGTTTTTTTTTTTGCACCAACATATCAAGACAAAGGCAATAAACCTGATTCTGATTCATGATCACGATTTTAATCAGAGAAGGAGAAAGCAAGAAAAGATTGACACTTTGATTAAAATAATTAAAAAAATAATGATTTTACATTGATTAATTATTCCTCCATTTCAAATAATTAAGACAAAAATGGCACAAATAAATGTCTTTTATGGTCTTCTTTGCAGGACTTCCCTATAAATTATTGTCCAAACAATAAAAAAAATCCATGATTGATTTTAGATATGTTGATATGCACACTCTCCTTTTTTTTATGTTTGTGTTTCATTTTCTACCTATTAAACCTACATATCATATTTGAATTTGTAGTGCAGCCTGATGTATGTTGAAGGATTAGAATTTACATAAATATCTTTATATATTTATGTACAGTCAATGGTTGAACCACTTTAAATTGTGAAGTTGTCTCAACTGTGATTCAGGAAGCTGTTGACTTTTCTACTTTCTTACCAGCAGAGGACGCCAAGTTCAGGATTGATTTGAGCAGATCTTTTTATTTTATTTTTCTCCAGGAGGTGTCGCCAGTAGATTATCTAATCTATGTCTGCCTCTTCTCATCAGTTTGCTGGGTGATCTTCATCCTGGAAAGTAGTTTGAGAGTTTGTTTTTAGGTATCATCTTGAATAATACGCGGTCATGACCTCATTTATAATCAGTTAAATTTCATTTAATGTCAGATTCATACAAAACGTCACATAATATTCAGTGCTGGTCTTTACATCTACATAAAAAACAGAAGAAGGAAGCAGATTCAAGATTTAAGATCTTTATTGTTGTGCACAGCAGTTACGCAGACATAGACGCATAGACGCAGACATTGGAAATGAAATTATTCTTCCAACAATGCTAAATAAATGTGTGAAGAATATAAATACAAAAGGAGAACTTAGGACATAAGATATAAAATATTGCAAATGTACAACATATATAATATAATATAGTATCGAAATGAAGATATAGCAGACTAAAATAAAATATAAAATAGATTACTAATAGAAATGTCACATATAAAAATATCATGCTGTTGAGGCAGGTGTGCAGAAGTGATGAAATGGAGGTGTAAACAGCAGTAAAAAATGGAGTTGTAAATAAAATAAACAGAGATGTTTTAAAGAAGTGAAGTGACAGTAATGAACCTGTGAGTATTTGGAAGTCTTTTGGCCTGAGGAATGAAGATGATGAATCTGAATTAGTTTGTCCTTTCTCTGTTTTTTCCTATCTAGTTATGTGTAAGGTTTGAAAAAAAAAAGAAACTGCAGCACTGACATAAAAGCATAAACATGAAAGAGCATAAATAAGACAAATTAAAGAAATATTTGATAATACGGCTGTATATGTATAACTGCACATGGTGCGTACTTCTACCCCAAACAGCTTTACTATAAATGAATAAAAAAAAAATCATCTTGAAGACAATGGTAAAAAAGTGCCAGTCAGGTTTGACACGTAAATCTTGCAAGCTGAGTCAGACTGAGACAGCAGACTTACTTTTACCTGCAGCAATGTGGCAGCATTTGGCCTACTAAGGCCACATTCACACTGCACGCCTCGGTGCTCAATTTGGTTTTACTGCTCAGATTTTTTGTTTGGGTGGTCACAGGTCACAATCCTGAACTGACCCACGTGCACAAAAGAACAAAGTAACGAAGACATCACATGCTGTTGTACAGAAATTAACATAGAGGCCTCTGAAGGTAACATTTTACAGTTTAATTTATAAATTGATGAGCAGTGGAAGCCAGCGAATTTGTGAGTGGATGATTATGATGATGAGGAGAAAGAGAGCCAATTTTTTTATGATTGCTTCTATTGGAGAAATGGCTGCTACTTCTGTATGGAGGTGCGTGTGGATGCAAAGCCAGGAGTGATGATGTGAATCACCCAGATTTCCAGACGTCAAGGGCCACTTTTAATTACAACTGTCAGTGCCTATCATGACGAATGTCGACCTAGTGTGATGTAAAAGTCATGTAAGTTCTGATGTAACTGTTCAGGCTGAGTTCTCATTGCAAAAAATCAGACATGCATCTGATTAAACCAACCATTAAAGTGGCCTGAATCAGAATTGAAAAGGTCAGATTCCACATGATTTCTGCTGTTCACACTGAGTCACAATTGAGCAAGAAACTCAGATATGGGTCACCTTTGCCTTCAGTCTGAACAAAGCCTTACTTTAGTCCAAGTTTATCTGCAGGTGGACATGGCCCATCCTAGGTGGCAGTGTTGCTCTATCGTCTCCTCGAGCACGTCCACTAAGAGGTGGAGCGCTACTTCGAGAAGACATCGGGTGGACGTTCAAATCATACTTCCTAAACATAACAAGAGGAAACAAGATGCTTAAACTGATGTATTTGTTTGAATAGATAGATGGATGGATAGATAGATAGATAGATAGATAGATAGATAGATAGATAGATAGATAGATAGATAGATAGATAGATAGATAGATAGATAGATAGATAGATAGATAGATAGATAGATAGATAGATAGATAGATAGATGATAGATGATGTCTGGTGAGATGTCTTTATTAATGTGACATGTCATATTGGTAAGCAATAAGACACCTTCTCCTTTGCCCAGATTCCCTTCTATATGTCCTACATTCAACTCATCAGAGTCCTCTTTAGTTTGTAGATATACGTTACAGAGACAGAGACGGCGAGATAGACGGGGAGAGCGATGGCCCTTTGAAAGCTAAGCCTTGGGGCTGAGAACTCTCCGAAGAGCTGGAATCAGACATGCACAATCAGTTCCCCCTCTTCAAATCTCCTTTACAGGCCTATCTACTTGAACAGGCTTCTCTTAATTACTTTCTCTATCACTTAGCCGTGCCGTGCCTGGGACGAGGAGCAGCAGCGTCTTGCCAGAGACACTTGGCTGGTTTGAACCCATATTTATATATCTTCTTTCTCACAATCCTGTCCCTCACCTTTCCTTTTCTCCTCCTCCTCCTCCTCCTCCTCCTCCTCCTCCTCCTTTTTCCCTCCCCGCTTTCATTCATTGACGCTGTTCTTGTCTCTCCGTGGCTGGCTCTCCCATACCGTCTCTACCCTTTTCCAAATATCTCCAGGGTGTCAGTTGCATCATGTGACTGGTGCGCTTGTGATTACAGCGCTTGGCAACTGCGCTCATCTATGAGGAAGAACCTAAAATACCTTGAAAAACGACAGCATGAAAAGAAGCAGAAGGTCAGTGCGGAGCTCAACGGAGAGCGTCAACGTGCTCGGGACAACCCCGGCCGACAGTGACACCCAAATACCCTCCACCTTCGAATCTCTCTCTCTCCCCGTCTTTCTGTCTGTCTGAACTGGTCTCGGGGGCTGGAGGCCAAGCTTTGGATCTTCTCCTGCCTGTCACGTTGGCTCACTCTCCTCACTCCACTCACTTCCCTGGGTCCTCCTCCTTCTTCTACTTTTTTTCTTTTTTTACGTTTTTTTGTCTAGCATCTGGTCCACCAGAGCTGTATTTAATTAGTTTCTGTTGGGTTAATTAGGGACTAAAGTTAGGGGGTCGGACCAGAACAAAAGCGGGTCAGGCTGGACGGATGCAGGTGCTCCTGCCCGGTTGCCAGATTCCACCGTTCAGATTAAGATGGCTGCAAATCGTCTGGAGTATTGGGGCGAGAGCGAGCCACCAGTGAATCGCAGGGGAGGTTTTCCACCACATATGGGATGGCAGCTCCTTGTACGCCCATGCTGGCATCATTGTACTCATGATTTCATACATGCATTTGCCACAAGAAACCGCCTTTATATTCATGTGACGTGAGCTTGCCTGCTTATGTTTTCCATCCCATGTTACACTGGGACATGTCACACGGAGCCAATCTAATGTATGGTGTATTCAAGTGATGTCTTTGCCAGTTTGCGTCCTCGCTGATACACAAGGCGCTGCGCTGTATGTTCTCATTCATATCGCTCCCAGCACTCCCAGAGCTTTTTTTCATCTACAGCTATATACCCTTTCCTTTCACTTTGTTGGTTGGCTGTGTAGAACGAAAAACATGTGAGGGGCGGACATCAAATGTCCAATCCAGACAAGTGAAGTGTACATAAAATGGGCAATTCAGGCCTGTGAAGTGTACTTCAGTTGTTTAAATGTAGTGATCGTGTAAATGAAAGGAAATAAAAAAAAAAGCAGATGTGAGTGTCGAAAAGCTTCAGGCTGCAGCATTTTGAAGGTTACCTGTTTACTTGTTGTACTTTTGGCATATATTTACCACTTTAAAACACATTAAAGTGGTAATTGGCGCTTTTTAAAAAGATGTATGTCAAATATGCACTCAGATACACACTTATTTGTGTAACTTTGATTACAAAGGGGAGCAAAAACAGCCTAAAGAGACACAATTTGACCTTTTCTTCTGTCCTGTGGAGATGAAGAGAGACCAGATGAACTGATATGAGGCGAGAGGAGGGGAGAGGAGAGAGAGGGCATCTCTGGCATGGGTGGACACCCTCAGTGTGTGAGGGTCCTGGGGCCCTTTAGACAGGCGCCAGCCCAGCAGGGAAGCAGAGACAATCACGCAGCACCAGATTCAATGCACAGAGATGGAGGGATGGTGGGAGATGAGGAGACACAGAGGGGAGGATTGAGTGAGGGGAGGGGGTAGCTGGTGGCACAAAGAGCACAGTTGAGAAAGGTGGAGGACACGACAAGGAGAAGAGTAAACGTGTCCAGGTAGAGACGGAGAGAGCGGCGCAATAAAAGAGATGAGTTGAGATGGATGAAGAGGGGGGAAAATGACACAGTAGATCAAGAGGAGGTGAGAGGAGAAGGAGTAAAAGGAAGAAAGAGCGAGCTAGAGAGAGATAGCATATATTCCCTCTGTAACAGTCTTTATCACCGGCCCAGATCGTGGCATATGAACAGTGATCCAAGTCAACCATCTGCTGAGGCTAGATAAGCCTGGGAGAGCCGGGTATTGAGCTGTCACTCAGGGAGGAGTGCAGAAAAAGAAAGAGAGGAGGGGAGAGAGGAACAGAAGAGAAATAAAGACAGAACGGGAGAGGGAGAGAGAGATCGAGAGGGAGGGAAGGAGGGGTCTGCGCAAGGTAGGAAAATTCAAAGGAGGAGATTTGTGCAGACTGGAGAGCATCCGTCTTGTTAGAGAAAGACTTAACGTCAAATAGATGTCCAGCCCTGTCCTGTATAATCTTGAAATAATCCTTCAGCTAATGAGAAAAACAATAAAACAAGGCTATTTATTGGGCTTTTTTTTTTAATTTATCAACCACACACACACACACACACACACATATGCACACACATTTGTGCATGGAGACACACACCACACACAACCACTCACAGCATCACTCCTAATCACGGCAACGCTGACACGAGGCTGTTTGTTGTTCATTTTCTGCCACTAACACGCATACATACATGTCACCACAGCCGGTTAGAAGAACTAAATTAGGTTGCTTTAATTTCCTTCAAATAACTCTACAATTCACACACACTCACACACACATATATACATTGGTAATAATGGCAAAAGAGTGTGTGTGTGTGTGTCTCACTTGATTAGACACCTCTACTGGTGGCGAGGATCCCCAGAGTGGAAGATGGGTTACTAGTTGATTAAGCCTATGTGTAGGTGATTAAGTTAAATCCCACTTAAACACACCCCTTTAAACAACTAACTGCACAACTATGAATGACATTATTATAAATGTATGAGACAGAGAGAGAGAGAAAGTTTAACAGTCAATATTGAGAATTGATAAAAGTGATTTTGTGTTTCTAAGATGAGCGTCCAATTCTGGCTCTATATTTTTTTGGACGTGTGTTTGTGTTTTTAGTGTGATACTGTGGTAGTAAAGGGAGGCGTGAATTAAGGCCGGGAGGGGGGTCAGGCCCTGGAGTGGGGGGGTGGTTAGGAGGGGATTAGCCGAGGCCAGTTGGATCATTTTACAGCCGGAGGACCCCCCCTCACCCTCTGCAGTCTCCTGGACAATGAGGATTAAACTTCTCTTGTTCCTCAACTCCGAAAAACGGCAGGGCGACAAAGACACTATTCCTCCAGGGTCCCCTGGCTGTGGCTGGGAGCTGAGCTGAAGGAGAGGGAGGGAGGGAAGGAGTGAAGAGGAGGAGGGAGGATGAGGGAGGCAGGAGGAGGCAGGGGGTCCATCACAAAATTAATCCCTTCACAGTTTCCTCTGGGTGCAAAGTGAGATATGAGGCAGACATGTCTAATGAAACGCTACAGTCATCTAAAGGGCACCGCGATAAAAGCATATATTAAACTAATGGAGCTCGTCATTAGTGCCTCTATTAAGCGGATCGAGAGGGTTGTGCTCTCCTTTGGTGATCGGCACGGAAGATTAATCAATACCAGTGAAACTCCACCTTCCCACTGTCTCCCATTTCAGCGAGCGAACAGTGTCGTCGTGTGGCAATATTTAAGCTCACTTACCCATAATCCTCAGAGTTTAAACTATAGCGCACATTAAAGGAATAGCTTGAACCGATGCCACTCTTGTGTCTGCACAGTAAATATGAAATGATACAGCCTGAGGATGTTTGCTTAGCTTAACATAAAGATTGGAAACAAAGGAAACAGCTAGCCTGTCTAAAAGTAATAAAATTTGACACTTGTGAAGCTCACTAATGAATATCATGTACCATATTTCTATCAGTATAAAGTTGTAGCTTATGGTTATATACCAGGCTATCGCAACATGTCTTTTTTTTTTTTTTTTTTAACACTTTTTGCACAATTAAAAGAAATTATCATGTGAATTAGTCAACTTTGAAGTTAGGGTTAGATTTACATATAGTTTGGCAACCTTTTTCCAGTCTTTATGCTAAGCTAAACTGACTGGCTGCAAGCATCATATAGCACAAAAAGCACAAGATCCTCAAATGTTGAACTATCCCATTGATTGCTGAGTTTTAGCCGTTATCTTCAGTTTCCAGTCTTTATTGCTGAGCTAAGCTAACCCTCACCTGGCCATTTCCCACACAGTCAGACTGCATCAAAAGTACAATGTGTGACACTCAAATCGACCACGTTGTAGCACTTGGATACCCTGTGAACAAAAAGTACCCCAAGCTTAGTAAATTGAAAGATAAATCCCGTGTAAAAGCCCAGTGTTGAGCGGTGTGTGATTGTAGCCCGAGGCATGGCGATTAAGGATCCCTATGTGGCAAAACGTCCACCCAAGGACATATGACTGAGCTCAGTTTGTGGCAGGGTTAAGGAAGATGACAGGTTTGGTTTCCCTCAGTTGTTTTATTGCAACAGCCACTGCTGCTTATGCAGAGTACAAAGGTAATTTTTTTATGTTGTGATGCCAAGGATCAAATTTGCTGGTCAACATCCAAGTGAGGGGGACGATAAAAGGGGGGAGGACAAAAGAAACAGAAGTCCACTGGTTTTAATCTGAGAAAAAAAATGAGGGAGTCAATATAGGAACGTAAGGAGAGGAGTGAAAGAGAAGAGCCGAGGAGGAGGGCAGGGAGCACAACAGAACCAGGGAGAGCTGGAGGAGAGAGGAGAGCAGAGGAGGGGCCTTTCATAAAAAAAGGCTCTCTTTTACTTATAGAGGGGGGGAAAAAAAGAGCAAAAGAAAAGCTTCTTCTCGCCTCCTGGACGCAGTGTCAAACCCAATCAGTGTCTGGTCTGGCAGCACTGCTCGTCTCCCAGGCACCGGCTCACAATGGAGGCGAGCCTCGGCCGCCACACCTCTCACTTCCAATCTGCATCCTCCAGGACGGGCCTGAGAGCAGGGGGCCTGCGGGGAGGGACGACAAAGCACCTCAAATGTTCAAATTCTCATAAAAACTTTCTCTGTGTGGCGAGAATTGGATTAACTAGTAAAAGTAAGAGAAAAAAAAACACTTCTCAAGTAGCTTTAGATCAGTTTGCGTTGATGTGGACAGTTAATATTTACTGTGAAGAAGCTGGCCCAAGTGTGGCTTAGGAGAAATGTCCGGGCGTGGGCAGTCATTGTTCTTAAAGATTTTCAACACAGGTGGAAAGAATGGGACTTAGTGTTGGGGTGTGTGCATGCAAAGCCAAACACAAACATGGATAAACTGCTCGACGATTACAACAACCAACAATCCCTGAGCTGCGGAGTCCCGCGCTAATAAACGTGAGCAACAAGGCTTGATCCTTAAAAACCCCGCCACTCAAAAAAAAAAATGTCTATCTTGAATAGACACCCCCCCTAAATCGCATTGTTGAGCAAATCCTGTATTAAAAGGAAAGAGTTACTCTGCATTTATACTCCTGAAGACTTTAGTTAAGCCAGTGCCTCTGCCACTTTGCTGCGCGGGCTTCATCGAGTAAATCCGTCTCTCAGTGGCGATTGGCTGAAGCCGAAGGGGCCATCTTTTTCACACGCTTCCTCACTCACCACCCCCCCACACACATACACACACCCCACCTCCTCCTCTCGGCTAGTGTTTACCCGTCACCAAACAATAGCTGGTTACTGGCAATTAAACAGCATTTTCCGAGGAATCCGTGGCACTGGTCTAATGGCATTACTGTTGGATGATTCAATCCCTGAATAGTCAACAGGATTTTGCCTCTCACCAGGAAAATACTGCTTCATCGAATTACCGGTATTACATAGATTTACCCAAAGCTTATGATTCAGGGTTCACAGATTACTGCTCTTCTGAAGATGGCGGGAGAAAAGAGCGATAGGCCAGGAGAGTGATGACTCCAACGCCGCAAAGCTGTCAGTGGCACACTCTTACCCCCGGCAAAAAGGCTGAAGCAGGCCGGGGATTTACCCAGAAACCTTTGCAGATTTAGAGAGATTATTCATTTACCTGAACGCAAAGACTTCTTTTATTTTACTGTTCTTCGCGGTCTTGGTTTTTAATATGAGATGATGCAAGCCTCGAGAGACAGCGTGCACAACAACATTTACACACACAAACACACAAACATATAGGAGCCAAACTGCACATTGTGCCCTTTGACCTTCCGTGGGTCGAGTCGGGCTGGGCGGCTCGGGGAACCAGGAAGACCGGCCAAGTCCATTATCTCACAATGAAGGGCTAATTACTGGGTCTGCAAGCCTCAAATCACACGGCAGCAGACTGCCTGTCTCTGTCCTCCGCTCACCCAACATCTTAATTGCTCTTTTATTCTCTCTCTGTTTTTACTGTGCCTCTCTCCCCGACTCGCTCTTTCTCCCGCCTCAGCCATTTCACACATAAAAGCAAGATGCTAATTGCCTGCTATGGAAATATTGGGCCTGTGATTAGCCAGGCAGAAGGTTTGGCTGGCCTGTGTTTTTCCCTGTCTGTTCGACAGAGTGTCAAGCCAGCATGCCGGGCGCAGAAATAGGGAAACCGCGGCCCGTCAGTGGTGAAAGGAAATTCATTTTTCTGTCATTCACATGCGGGGCACGCTTGAAAGTGTGAGGATTGTCATTGTGCTCCAATGGCAATTTGTCAGACTGCTATCTTGGCGAAATGTTGATAGAAAATCTTCTTGAACGAAATTATATGAAAATGAGTTCAGTTGCTTTTAGGCAGAGTTGGGGCATTGTTATCATTAGCATTGACATTATTATAGATAATTATAATTACAGATATAATAAAGTCTTATCATTTTACCCCCTTATAGTTTAAAAACTGTCAACCTGAGTAAATAAATGAGGAAAACAGTGCGATCACAGCAGAAAACAGGTTGGTGCACACGATTGGTTGATGAATTTATTATCTATGTATTGTGTCTTTATCTACGATGAGTAATTCACCCAAACCCTCATTATGTTCTCCTCCCCGACACTGACTTATTATCTCAATCAGTAGGTAATTTACTACTAATGGCCGCACATAATCATCTAACAAGACAACAAGGGTTAGTCTTAATGGACTCCATCTTGAGACGCACATACATGTGGAAATGAGACCCAGTGGGGGAATTTGCCTCGCCTTCTGCTCTACATAACTGTGCCCTCTAACCAGCTTGTTTTCTGAGGAATTAGTCCTGTTACCAAAGGTACTTTTTCTGTTTCAGTGATGAAATGTGGTTTTCTTCAGGAAAGGAAGGAAAACAATCCCCTCATAATCCTAATTTTAAGTGTGCATGTACTTTACTTTTCTAATGTTATCCATCACAAATGGAACTAATCATTGCAAGAAGTGAACTTTAATTTCATTTTTACAGCACTTGAAAAATCACAGTGTTTGTGTGAAGAAGAGAGGGAGACAGAAGAGGAAAGAAGATGTGAAACAAGGTGAAAAAGGTGTATAACCGACAAAGTAAAAGTTATAAAATCAAGAAATGAAAAAAAAAATCATACAAATGAAACATTTGTTTTAAGGTGCATTTTGATTTTGCTTCTCTGAGACTTTAGCAGGTGCAACCTTTTCCCCTCCACTGTTTTCTCTTTTGTCGTGCTTTCATGGTAATCTTAAGCTCTTTTCCATGCACGTCAGATGTTAGCAGGTTATTTTAGTAACTTTTCTTCATTCAGAGTCACCTGCCATTTGACCTCGGCCTTGTCCCAGTCCCAAACCAAAGCTTTTTGAGAACTTTGGCGGATATTGAAATGCTCTTTCAGACACATTCTCTTTCCAGTAGTCCCCCAAGTGCTTTGTCCGAGATGCTGGAAAAGATGGAGAAGGGAGAGAGCCCGGTTTTCCCAACGATCGGAGCCGTGGAGTGTTTGGGCAGCGCAGTGATTGGCGGCGGCGGTGGGGGAAGGTTTTGGGGGCCAGGAGGGGTGCAGGTCGGCTGTTCAAAGGCTGGCTTTTTGCATTGTTGGTCAGTTGGGGATTAAGGTCCTCTGTGCAGCAGAATAGCCCCTCTAATTAAAAAGGATAAGAAGGCAGAAAAATAGCGAGAGGCACGGGAGGAAGCAAAGAGAGAGGGAGAGGGGAGAGCAAATTTGCAGAGAAAAGAAAGAAAAGAAAAACTGTTTTCAGTGTCACTCCTGCAGCCGGGCCCATCGATTCAGACTGGATTAACTTTACACTCCTCCTCCCCATTTCTCTCTGTCAATCTCTCCCCCAATCTCTTTCTGTCATTCTTTCTATCTTGTAATTTCCGAACTTTGTTCTCCACATGCACTTTATTTATTTGAAAGCAAAGTTAAACAATGCATTTGAAGCTTTTAGACGGTCCTCAAAAAGCTTCTTCTGTGTTTCTTTGGGGGGAGGGGTCAGTCTCTTTACAAAACACTAGCTGGTGGAAACTACAAACTATACTATACTTTATAGTTATCCTCAACTTCAGGCAGAAAACTAGAATGAGACATTTTTTCATTCTGCTGCAGGTTTGCCAGGTGACATTTTGCTGTATGAAACCAACCACTTGCACCATTGTGTGTGTGTGTGTGTGTGTGTGTGCTGCTCAGTATTTGCCGTCATCACAATGTGAATAGAGCGGCTGTGTGCTGTGCCCCAGATGCTGGCTGACAGTAGGTGGGCTGTTTGCCGTGGGGATGCCAGGTTGTGTTTTTGTTTGGCCCTCCTCTGTCCCGCCTGCCTCCCTCCCCTTGCCCCGGCGGGGGGCCGTGGGCTCCCGGGGCTGGTCCCTGCTGACCAATACCCAGGTATGAGGCCTCTCAGTTTGGCTAACACTAGCCGCAGGCCATGGGAGGTTAACGAGGTACCAGCAGGGACAAGACATTCAACCCTCCCACGGGCAAACCACAAGTGGTGGATGTATCTCAATGGAGGGCATGAATGAGATATGATGTAAGGCAAGTGGGAGTGGGTGTAAAGGGGTTAAATGATAATAACTCTCCACCATATCATTTTATTAGCATAGTGTCTATAAGCTGACTGGGCAGAGGTATTCTGGCCCAGTAGCACCAAAGTGGGAAGATTTTTTTTAGCAAAACCGATTAATTTGAACGCAATTGTGTGGATCAAGTAGATTCACCTGAGGGGGTTAAAGTAAATCAATGCAAATCTTTCGCATCAAATTCAGCTTTGGGAAACTCTGAAGTGGGAATTTGTGTGGTGGACCAGCAGCCAGCCATCCTGACAGTGCTGAAACCTTTGAAGGAACGTAGAAGAGAGTTCAAAATGAAGGAGTTTGTACCCCCAATTTCATCCAACTCCTTTGCCAGACATTAAAATATGTTATTTTAGACAGTTATGAGACAGGAATTGATGAAAAAACAGCCCTTGAATAAAGATTGTTTACTTATTGCTTCATGAGATTGCTCGAGGAGCTTTCTTTTAACCTAAAGCAAGAGAAAGAGCTTTATTTTCCTCCTCTTCAGTTTCTATAAATGGAATAAAATTGTGTACAACTCTGAGAACAATATCAGGATGAAAAAAACAGTTCAGTGCTCTCTTAAATTGAAAGGAGTGCCCCACAGCTAACTTAGTTTCAGTCCCAAAGTACCGCCTCTCTCTGGTGTGTTTGGGCCTCTAAGGTGCCTGAAAACTACAACTGGCCTTCTGAATAGAGGAGATTTTTTTTTAAAAAAAAGCTTCTTCTCTGTTGTTTTCCTCAGAAACACCTGCTGTCCGAAGCTCATGCAGACTCTCCCGATAATACAGTAATTCAATATCCATGGACGCTCACTCCGGCTCATCAATACATGTTTGCCTATCAATAATTCTGTCAATGTGAAGTTTGCAGTGCAGATTGCAATAAAGCAAGCAGTCATAATGCCCAGTTCTCTCTCTCTCTCTCTCTCTCTCTCTCTCTGTGCATGTGTGTGTTAGTGTGTAACAGATGGGGTTGGCTGCATAGGCAAAGTCATTGATTTGACCTTGAAGTAGACAGCTGAAGTGAATTGAAATGGTCGACGCAAAACCCGAAGATCCAATAATATTCAGCACAAACATGATTAAATGGGGCGACGAATCGCAGGGATCTGATTTATAAAATTACAAAGAAGTACAAAAAAAAAAACTGGAATTGCCCTTTAAAATGTCCTGTTAAAAAGTCAAAGAAATAAACACTGACAAAAATAAAATAAAGGTAAATTAAGTATTCTGAGCCCCATTTAGCAATAAGAAGTCATTAGCAGTTGACATGAATTTATATCTTGAATCATCACTTCATAGGAAAGAATATAGAGAATTGATTTTATATGAGACTACTCCAGTGGGATATAGTTATTTTATTTCAAATGTGAATCTAGTGGAGGATTGAAGAGGTAAAATCCCACAGCCAGCACAGGCCTCTTGTGATTTTTGCATCATTTGCGGCCTGTAACCACATGAAGCAGTCCTGCAGGGAGCAAACAAAAGGCTGCAGGAGGAGGAGAGAGAGGAGGCATCGTACTCTCTCTCTCTTTTTCTCTCTCTCTCTTTTTTCTCTCTCCTGCCAGCCAGTCTTATCCAGAGAGGGGTATCTCAGTCCCACGATTCTTAGCCCTCAATCCGTCTCCCTAACAGCAGGAGAAACCGTGACTTCGTCAATTGGCCCGCAGACAGGAGGAGGAGGAGGGAGAGGGAGTGAGGGAGGGCATATTGCCACAGACGTTAACAAGCGACTTCACCTTTTTTTTTTTTTTTTTCTTTTACAACCACGGCTCCGTTTAGCTGAAACGCTCCCCAGGGCTATTAGATTATTTTCCGATGAATTATATATCAGAGCTGCAGATGAAAGGACTCTGCGTGAGCCAGAGAAACATGTGGGACAATAAGAGGGACCAGACACTCGGGCTGTTTGTTTGAGTGTGATCACTGAGGGGAAATGGGAAAACTCCACTTAAAGCAGAACTGATTTTTACTTTTTTTTTTAAATCACTACGATAATAAACTCCTTTAGCCCACAATTAAATCATAATATGAACAAAATGCCATTTATTTCCACCCTGCATCTCGCTCCTGGTTTGACTTCCTGTAATTGCACTAAATCCTAAACAAAGATTTTTTTCCCCCCTTAAATACTGTAAATTATTTTCTGTCTATAGGGTCTTTGGTAAAATATCGATTTTGGTCTCGTCTGAGAGCCCAGCAGCTTCACAGTCTGTTCATCTGGCATGCAGACTCCTAATTAGTTCTCTAACCTGCTGCTTGTTTGGGAGCATCAATCAAGACCTTCAGTTTGGAGAAAAAAAACTGAAAAAAACAGACGTTTTATTGAGTCCCCCCAAATGCAAGGAGACCCCTCCACCCCCCATCCACCCACCCCTGGATGCTGGTTGAACAGGTGAGGCAGGTGAGGAGGTGCAGAGATACACACACAAAATCATTTTTCAAGTGTCTCATGGTGTAACCCAGAAAATTTGATTAAAAACACATCATTTAGAAAAAGGAGAGAGAAGGGATGATGATGCTGGTAGTGTGTGTGTGTGTGTGTGTGTGTGTGGTGGGCTTGTTCAGCTTCACGGGCCACCCCTCTCCTCCTTAAATCTCCTTTACAGGGTTACACAGAATCAAACCGTGACAGAAACCCCGAGAAGTTATTTTCACTTCTCACCAACCACAAAGGAAAAAAAAAAACAGAAAAAAAGAAAAGAAAAACAAAACACTGCTTCGGCTCATTCTGACAATTAAAAATCTGCAGCTTCAGTCTCCTGATTTTTAGCATTTACAGGAAAAAGAGCTCCGTGCAGGTGCATCCTCCCCTCTGATTGGTCGGCGCGCCTCACCTGCATCTTCAAACGTTTCCTCTCCTGCAGGAAATGAAATACACACGATCTTTTCATGAGTTCAAAATGGATGATATAGTTATTCATTTCTCTTCTTAATGATAAAGAACACAACACATGATTTTTTTTCGCTCCAGCTGCTGCATCCTCTCACCTCTGCCCATCATCGTTTCTCTCTCTCGTTTCCATTGGCTGCAAAAATAATTCCTCGCCGTCCCTCTCTTCTCTCTCTCTCTCTTCCTCTCTCTCCATAAATAGTGAGCATCTCTCGGTATTATCCGCATCCAACAAGCTTACCCGGGAGGAAACTAAGCAAAGCCGCTTGATGTAAAAAAACAGCGAGAGAGGCGCAGAGAAAAAGACTTTCCAAGAGACAAGTAAGTGACTTATTTAACTTGTTTAGGCAGGGCAGTGTATATTCTTTTTTTTTTTTTTTTTTTTTTTGCATGAATTTATTTAAGTGCAAAGTTTTTTTTTCTTCTTTAAATCGATGTTGAAAGGCACCGGGATGGAAATGCAGGCAGCCCACAGGGAGGTAATTGGGGAGGTGTGCTGCAAAGAAAAAACTTTTCCCCTCTGCGGGCTGCAGCCTCGGAGCAAAGAGGCATTCAACCGATTAATGGCAGGCCTTTGCAGCGGGCCCACAACTTCGCATAATACACTGCTAACTGCTGCATGTGTGGACTGTACGCACTGTGGATGTACTCAGCCATGTAGAGGAAGGGGAGGGAGCTGCAGGTTATATTAACCATCATGCACACTGAATTGAATCAAAAGTTTCCTCTTTATAATCGAACATGAGCTGCTGGAATAAAAAATAATAATTCACTTGTGTTAATTAATAATAATAAAGTCCTATATTTATTGCGCAAATTCACACAATGAGAATTATTTTATTTATTGGCATTTATTGCAGATAGCAGAACTTTTGCAGAACATTTAAACAAAAAATGAAAATTGTTCACATGATGCAAATTGCTGGATAATAATAATAATAATAATAATAATAATAATAATAATAATAATAATAATAATTTGCATGTGTCAGTTTGGGAAAGTGAGTTGGAGGTTGGTTGTGCTGGGGTTAGGGGTGTGTGTGTGTGTGTGTGTGTGTGGGGGGGGTTCATGGGTAGGGTGTGTGTGTGTGTGTGGGGGGGGGTCAGGTTGTCTGGCAGTCAGCTGGTCTGATAAATACAATGCCCCTCTTTGTTTTATTTTCGTGACGCAGAAAATTAAGGAGGCCTGAATGCGGAGTCGAGACTGGCGTCCTGTAATCAGGCCAGCGCGTGCCGTCCGGATTATCTCGTTAATTTCTTACAGAAAGAAAAAAGAAGAAGAAGAAGAAGAAGGAGGAGGAGAGAGAGTAAGAAAAAAAAGGAATCCCGTGTAGCCAATAATAATTAATGGCTGGGCAGGGTTAGTTATTATTGAACGGATGTGGAGCAAAAAGTGACAGATTGAGTCCTGCAGTGGCCGTTATTGTTGCTCCATAAGAAACGAGCCTGGGAACTTTATTCTACAGGTAGGTGTCAATGGAAACGTTACAACAGACCTCGGAAAACAGCATCTGGTATATAATTAGCTATTATAAAAAAAATAATAATAAAAAAAATATTAAGGCCTGTTAAATATTAGGATTTAATTTAGTTTTTTATATATTTTCTCCTGCAACGATGACTAGCAATGGCTTAACCCTCTAGAATAAAAATAATATATTGAATTTAATGTTGAATTATAATTTCTGTATACTCAAATTGTACGAATACTCAAAATATTACATTAATATATATTCAATTTATCATTATAAATCTATAATATTGATCAGATTTATAGGCGTTTGTCTCATTAATTATTCATTCATCTAGTTATCCTGTTCTACTTGATTTATCAATAATATTTCTACAGTGTTCCTGCAAATAAAGAGGATTGCTGAGGGTTTTTGTAAAATGTTTTAGTCTTTTTTTTAATAATAAGTTTTAATAATTGGTCTGATTAAGATAAAGTGGCACGAAAGTGAGGTGAACCCCCCCTCCTTCCCTCAATACCTGGAGACAAATTTAGTGTGCCATCTCCTTGTTTGTTTAGATTAAGATTAAGTGCTCCTCTCTAATCAACACTTTTCGATAGTCTCACCTTCCAAATCTAATTACCGGGAGCAATTCATTAGGAGGGGAGGGGGGGTGGCCCCGAGGAGTCCTAATAATATGTCAGACCTAACTTTAGGGGGGCTCCGTGTTTCTAATTATTTGCTAAAGTTGTCCTTCGTATTTTAATTTCGTCACATTTGAATGTACAAGGGTTTCAATGGGGGCCAACAATGGGCCTCGGATCTAGAAATGAAGATGCTCAGCTGTATTTGAATGAGAGCTCAGTCTGCGGTGTTGGCCTCTTTGTGTGTGTGTGTGTGTGTGTGTGTCCCTTAAAAAAAAAAGTCTTTTGTTATCACCATTACTTATCGGTCAACAGTGGGCTTTGTTTCTGCAAATGCCCCCCCAATCAGCTGTCTATTTAGCTTCGCCTAACCTGTGGGTATATGCTAATTGGGAACCCGGTTGGGGCCCAGCAGAGTGTGCGCATTTTAACGACAATGTTTTGTTTTGGTGGTACGAGGAGAGGAGTGTGTTTGGGCGGGGGGGGGGGGGAATGAGAGGCGGGGTTACAGGAGCAGAGCAGTTAGTGTGTGTGTGGTGATGATGAGGAGGGGGTGGGGGGTGTGATGGCGTAAACGTGCTGTCAGCCAGACAGCATCCTCAGTCCGGCAGGGACAGCTGGGGGTCTCCACTCGGCTTTAAGAGCCCCGCCAGTCCGAGGACGCCCACTTCTCTCCAGACGCTGCGCCGTGCGTAAAAGGCTGCGCGTAAAACTGCCGGCGGACTCAGACCCGAGCTAAACCTTCCCGGCCTGCCCCCCCTTGTTTTGTGTCCAGGTTGATCCAGACGTGCTGAAACCTACCAAGCGGAGACGAGAGAGGATTAAAACGCTATTTCCTTCCCCGTCCATTATTATTATTTTTTTGGTCGCATTTCTTCCCCTCGACCGGCCGCCAGCATGATGTCCTATTTGAAGCAGCCTCCGTACACGGTGAACGGACTGAGCTTATCTACCTCAGGAGTGGACCTGCTGCATCCTTCAGTGGGATACCAAGGTAAAATAACCCAGGGTGCAACCACTTAGACAAATAAATTAACATTTGTGTGCCTGTTAAATAACTTTAAAGTGTCCAGTGTTATTTAAAATCATTAAAATAGTTTTTATTCGCAGTTTTACATTAATAATTGAATAATAAATGGCTTATTTTCTTATCATAACAACAGAAAATTGAGTATTTATTCATAGCCAAGGCTCTATTTTCATTATTTAGACTGTTTATATGTAATTTTAAATAATATAGTCATATATTTGAAAAGTTATATGACAGTTTCTGAGAATTAAGTTACAAAAGTTGACTTTAAACGACCATGCTGTGTTATTTCTTACATCCATAACCAATGCCCTCCCCCTCTCTTCTTACCAGGAACCCCTCGCAAGCAGAGGAGGGAGAGGACGACCTTCACCCGGGCGCAGCTCGACGTGCTGGAGAACCTGTTCGCCAAGACCCGCTACCCCGACATCTTCATGAGAGAGGAGGTGGCCCTGAAGATCAACCTGCCCGAGTCCCGAGTGCAGGTGAGAGTCCAAAACACACCAACAAACCCACCACACTATTCAATGTCCGTGGAGGGGTTGGGGGCAAACCGGTCACTTGACCCTGAGAGGGGAGAGACTCCACTTGAGGGTCCTCTTCATACTTAGTGCTCGATACTAGTCACTTTTTTGCTGAAGTTACAAATGAAATATAATAGCAATAATTTAAAACGTCCAGTAATTTAGTTATAAGTTTAATTTAAGTCATTGTTTAAGTTTCAGAATAAAGTTTAGATATAAAAAAATCTGAATTATTTATACCTATAATTTGGAAGAAGTTCACAGTTTTCTTAGATGTAGCTACAAATATATTTTTTATTTGGCTTTGTGATCACTTGAATATTTAACTCATTGTTCTGTTCACGTCTATATTCAATCACATGTTAAATTAAATGAATCTTTTTTCCCTTCTTCCTCTTCCAGGTGTGGTTCAAAAACCGGCGGGCCAAACATCGCCAGCAGGCCCAGCAGACGCAGAGCGGGGTGCCCAACAAGGCCGTCAGCAAGCCGCTGAAGAAGAAGGGCTCCCCGGTCCGAGAGGCCAGCTCCGAGAGCGGGGCCAGCGGCCAGTTCACGCCGCCCTCCACCACCTCCCTGCCGGCCGTGAGCAGCAGCGGCGGCGGCGGCGGCAGCGCGGCGCCGGTGTCCATCTGGAGCCCGGCCTCCATCTCCCCGCTGTCCGACCCGCTGTCTACCTCCTCCTCCTCCTGCATGCAGCGCTCCTACCCCATGACCTACACGCAGGCGTCGGGCTACAACCAGGGCTACACGGGCTCCCCGTCCTACTTCACCGGGATGGACTGCGGCTCCTATCTCTCGCCTATGCACCACCAGCTCACCGCCGCCGGCTCCGCCATGAGCCCCATGGGCGGCGGCGGCGGCGGAGGGGTCTCCGGCCACCACCTGAGCCCCGCGTCCTCCCTCTCCTCGTCGGCGTACGGCGCGGGCGGGCCTCGGCTTCGGCGGGGACTGCCTGGACTATAAGGAGCAGGCGGCCTCCTCATGGAAGCTCAATTTCAACGCGGACTGTTTGGATTACAAAGACCAGGCGGCGTGGAAATTTCAGGTGTTGTGAGAGGACACAGACATTTTTATCCACCCCCCTCCACTACAGACTATATAAAAAAAACCCAAGATCGGGAGCAGCAGGAGCAGGTTTCTGATTATCATGTGATTTTTCGTTTTTTCACGTCTTACACAGGCCCCCAAACTTCTACCTCGGGCAGGGCAGAGCAGAGCAGAGCAGGACTGCCGGCCGGTTGTCTCACTTGTTGGGTTAATTTATTGAACATGCAGACTGACTTCTCCCCAACTTTGATCAAGGACACGGAACAAATGTGTTGACCAAAAGAAGGAGGAGAGAGAGAGAGAGAGAGAGAGAGAGAGAGAGAGAGAGAGAGAGAAAGGGATCAAAAGAGCGAAAGAGCCTAACTTGGTTGAGTTTGAGGAATAGGTCAGGTTTTTCTTCTAAGCTCCTTAAAGACTCCCATCTCTTGTCTTTTTTTTTTGTTGGCACGCTGAAGGGCCCCTTTGATCAAAGCGTTGAGTGTGTGTGTGTGTGTGTGTGTGAGAGAGAGAGAGAGAAGAGAGAGACATGAACCTGGATGCACTATTTAATTTATGAGAAATATGTTTAAGACTAGTTATAAGAGACAATCAGTCCGTTTGCGTGTGCTCATAAATGTTTTTTTAATTGTCCCCTCCTTGTGTTAGATTTCTTTTTTTCTCTCTAATTGTTCTTCTTTGTACTACCTGTATGCAAGTTTGCTTCAAACCCGGCGCAAACCGAGCTGTGAATTTTGATAGATTTGTCCCCATGTCTCGACTTTCAAATGATAAATTATTAATTAAAAAAAAAAGGACGTATTAGTTGGATGAAAACGGGGGATGTGCAGGGTGAAACCGAGCCAGCAGCGGGCGATCTGAGCTGTAAGAGAGGCCACAAACACACTCAAAATGACAATAAAGACCACTTGACTTGACTCAAACTCTGTGGCTGCATGTGTACATCTGAATCCTCTCTGTGTTTTCTGCACGCAAACGCACCACCACGACGTGTTAGCAGGCACTGGGGAGGGGGAAAAAAGGGAAAACACCTCATTTTACGCACGCTTATTTGGACTTTACGCACTTTTTACTCTCTGGTTTGGCGTGAGTCTCCCTTTAAAAGTGTCGCATTTCATCATTTTGCAGGAAAAAAAAGTTTATTATTTAACTTGTTTAAGGATCACCAGGGTGTTATTATAATTTACCCACTTTTCTCATCACTTTTACAGCTGCATCACCAGAGTCCGAGCTTTTTGTCCAGGCCGGGAGGAATGTGAGGTGTGTGTGTGTGTGTGTGTATATGGGGAGGGTGAGCTATGTTAATCCCGTCTCATGAAGAGGATAATCCAACATTTTTATTGACGGCTGCTCTCCGGGTTCAGGGCGCACCGCTGGCCAGTTCACACGGAGAGAAATATGAACACCAGTTTAAAAAAAAACTTACATATTTACATTTTCTTTAAGTCCATGTAAAGGTGGGTAAAATGCAAGAAAAGAAAAACACATGAAAAACATCTTATCCGTCACTCTGCAGGTGAGGGGTTGAGCTGCAACTTTATCACAGGATATAAAGTGAGTTGTTGCAGCTTTAATTATCTATATACGTGGCCAATATAAAAAAATAAACCCATCAAAATCAATACATCCGCCCTGTGTGATCAGTCCTGTGCTGCACATATTCGTGTGGACATAAAGCCATGCGTGCAGCCTCAAACAGAGACTCTGACAGGTCCAGAGGCTCGTGTGTGGATTATGAAGAAGAAGAAGAACATGGAGGAGGAGGAGGAGGTTCGTGCTATCGGTCTAATTAGGATGTGACAGGAGACGCCAAAAAAGCTTCAAACTCTTCTGGCGTGACTTTCTGCTGCCACTGAAGTGCTTTACTGACCAATTCAATTGGTGCCCCAGTGACACACACACACACACAACTACAGAGTGAAAAACACTGTTACTGTCCAGGGTGCACTCCATTAAAGCAATATACTTTTATTTATAGGTGACTTATTTCTTTTTATTTTATAATCACGACAAAGGATTTGGCACGAGTATAGCGACCAAAATCAGGACATACATGTACGAAGACACATAAAACTAATAAAACAGCTGGAGGAGTGATGTGCATCTTTAGGAGTGCTGCTTCCTCATAAATAATCTGAATATTTGCTGCAATTTATGGGGAAAGTCCTTCAGCCCATTCTGGATTAATAAAACAAGTCAAATCCACGTGTGCGTAAAAGACTGGACTCCTTTTTGTTTGTGCCAAGTTGTGTGATCAATCAAAAAAAAAAAAACTTGCACATGATTAAACTGGACTGTATGTTTTTGTCACTGTCCTCCTATATACAAGTCAACAGGTTCGGTAAATGTGAGCAGAGAGCAGTAAGTCAGTGTCCCTGCAGCAGGAGGAGCCGGGCCCCCGAGTATCCATTCGGTTTTAATTAAGCACAAGCGGCACTAAAGGGGACATATGGGTCCGGCAGACGCGCTTCATTAATCCTCTCATCGCATTTGAGGATGTTAAACAATAAAAAAAGGAGCCTCGGAAGCCTCTTCTTGGCCGAGGCGACCGCACATTTAGTCGATCGTCGCCCCCGAGGCAGGGCCCCCCCCCACCTCCCCACCCGAGAGGCTCCACTTCACCTCGGCCTGGGATTTCCAGGTTTCCCCCCGCCGGCGGAGAGAGGAGATCCGGGAAAAGCTGCAGCCTCGATCACTGATAGAAGCACCTCGTGAATACTGAGACAGACATTCAGCATGTGTGTTGATCTCCCATGATAAAAGATTCAAATATTATTCTTAAAGTTTTTTTTGTTTGTTTTTTTTTGTGAGACATTGTTAGTTTTGCAGGCTTTAACGTGATTTGTGATGGTCCAGTACCATACTTATACATTATAGCCCATTATTTATTCATTACTTTTTACGTGTGTTTTTTTATTTATTTATTATTATTTATGTGATTGGTGTAACACTGTAAGTCCTCTTTGGTTTTAATAAAGTATATGATTTCAAAAAACAGAGAGGGGCTGGATTCAATATTTATTTTGTCACAGAGACAGATAATAACAGATAATAACTGCATTTGTTAACACCATTTATTAACACCAATAAATGCCAATAATATAAATAGATTGTATCAATCTGTCCACTTATAATACTATTAATAATATTATATGATAATTATAGTCTGGAAAAAAAATCATTGTTTGATCAATTTATCATTAAAGGTACAATTGATATGAGGTTTGCAAAGTAATATTCAATATATGTTTTATCATGAACTGGAATTTTTGTCATCTATTTCTATTTCACTTTCTATTGTATCACTTAATATATCCATCATATTAATATTTGAATAAAATCACAAAAGTTTACACCAACTATATTTGTAATGGTTCATTTAGATGTGAAAATATTTCACATTTTTGTGTATCAGCTTTGAAAAATCACACCGTGCATACTGTAACAGCTCTTTTTGTGTCCAGCTTATGGACAGTCATTGTTTGAATCAGACTAATACAACGGGCACATTGGGAACAAACCAATATGTCAATTATGTACGTCTGCAGAGAGGAGAGGCATGACATGAAACATCAAGAAATGTGGATGGCGAATAATCCCTGATTTAAACTAGCCCATCAGACTGAATTTAAATAGGCTATGCTATTATCAGCTGTGTCACTGACAGCCATATGACTTTGTTTTTTAGGAATAAGGAATTAGTGAAAGTACTGGGGCAGCAGTCCTGCACATTTGAATACAGTAACCGTCGTTTGGTGAAGTGTGATGAGGACCTGATTTCTGGACAGCAGTTGCATAAGAGATGAACTGAATGTAGTTTCTTTTATGAATAAAAAAAAAAAGAACATGGGAGATAAACGGCCAATTTGTTGGTGAGAATATAACCGAAGACTATTGTTATGCATGAGTATGTGTCCTACATTCCCCGAGAGACGGTGTCTATCACATATCAACACAGCCACACATACATAATTCATCTGCAACAACAACAGTCAAGGAATCTCATTTAAATGGATGAAACAATAGTGTTTCTGTACTCGTGTCAGACTGGCGGTTGAGGAATATGGTAAATGGTTAAAAGTGCACAGCCTTAACTCTTAGTAACCCTCTCTATCTGTGTTAAGCCATGTAATGTTTAGAGTGATTTCACCTCGCGGATTACACAATTTGATGAGATTAAAATCAATTCTATGAGATGCACGTGCTAAATGTTGCCATGTTATGCTTTAATGGGACTTAGAGCAAGGCAAAATGTTCTTTTTTAATTGCTCCAAACACTCAGCTGGGGGTTAACTTTAAAATAGGTGCAGCTGATCTCATGTTGATTTACAGGCTTTAATTTACAGCCTCCTTTCACATGCTGTAAATGCAGAATATAACTTAACAGAAGGAAACTTTGCATGTTTTCTCTGTTGGTAAAATGTGAGTAAATGCACTAAACTGACAAGAACTTTTTTTTTGTACATAAGAGCTGAACTTTATTTGACATGTCGACTATTTACAGCAAGTGAACTGAGTGGTCCATTACTAGATCAAATACAGGAATGCCAAAGGGTTTCTGGTAAAGTCAGCGCTTAAAGAGAATTTATTCATCTCTTGTATAAAACATTTTGTTCATGTTTGGATTTTTTCTAAAAAAAGAGGTGCAGGGTTCATGTGTCAAAATGAATCAGAGCTCAAATTGAAAACGTTTCTGTGTTTCTGAAGCTGTTTTTACTGCTGCTGTTTATGTTGAAAAATCTCAGCAGTGATGGAAGAAGTATTTAGATCCTGTGCTTAAAGTAAAAGTAAGTAAAAAGCACTCTATTACATTCAAAATTTCACTAAGGAAAGTATCATCAGTAAAACATAATACTTTGGTACAGTTATCACAAAAATGGCCCCTGCGACTGATATATTATAAAAAATACATCATTAGATTCTGAATACTGTTGCATCAATGCTTAAGCAGCATTTTACTGTTGTAGCTGGTTTCAATGAGTGCTCAGTGTTTCAGGGTCTGGCCCCCTCTGAAGGCTCGAAAAATACATTTGGGACATCGTAAAATGGTGAGACACAAATGTGGAATCCAGAATTTTCTCTAATCTTTGCCTCTTTTGAAATATTGGATCGTTTTCCCTCTTTGCACCTCAAACAATTATTTAAATAAAACAAAACGAGAATTGTAGGGGGAGAAATGTCTCTCAGGAAGAACTGCTGACAACTTACAGACATCTGAAAATTGAGAGAGGCCCCAAAGTAGACACTGCCTTTTACTAAGGGGTCATAAGCCAAAGATTCATTGTATTTTATATTCATGTTGACGTGGCCCAAACAATATCTTATTGAATGAAGACACTAAGTAAATATACACAGTCACATTTCTTCAGTGGATCTTATACAGTATCAAGTAATGAAATTAGATGTTTTATGTGTGTTTAAAGTTAATTAAAGTCATTTTGATTATTAATAGTATACATTTTTATATGTTGTCCGTCAGCGATGCAGTTAATCTCAAGTTTATGAGATCTGAAACACCGTTGGATAACAGGTGCCCATCGACAATTTGGAGCCCTTTTTCATAAATTTAGGATCATGGAGAAATGTAACATGTTTATTACAAGGATAGTTTGGCTCTTTTCCAGCTTACATAGGAAAATGCCTACTAACAGGACCTCCCGAGTGCCTCTTCAATGATAATAGCTGCTTTCGCCTTCTGTTGATGCTATTTTTGTACGTCAAAGGATGGCACACTGCACGCATGTTTTTAATTTTCTCACGAGGAGCGGGAAAGTCTGCCAAACACAAGACTGTCTTTCACGAGATGAAATGATCACACGTTTACAGCTTTTGCAAAGTGCTCTAATGAAGGCCACAGGCTGAAATGTCTGTATTGCTATCTTTTCTTAAGTCCCCTTTGAATCAATTAAATGCTGTTTGATTTCTCGTAGTCATCTTTTTAAGTGGAGAAAACCCTGCAGGCTGAGAAAAAATGCTTTACAGACTCCACGATGAGCACCGCCCTGCTCTAAAATCATAAAAAATGCATCTGATTTGTATCATAATCTATATTAATCTCACCGAATAATAACTGAATTTATGCAGAATTAACAGATTTTCAACACTTGAGCCTGTTACAAATGTATGCAAACCTCTTATGGAGAAAATATTAGCAAAACGTTAAACTAAATGACGTTTGAGCGGTGCTAGGATTTGAGCTGGGTGTTCACGCCATATGGCCGGAGTCACACGTGTGAGCCAAAATATTAATAATGCTGCGATATTGTCGTTTGAGGAAATACAACACCGCAAAAACACACATATGTCGTACACACACACACACACACACACACGATGCAGAAAGCTGATTACAGGTTTAAAAAAATATCCAGCATATGTAAAAAAAAAAAAAAAGATGAATTGCCATCAGAGAATTAGTGCTTTACATAAAGTTAATGCCCAGTTAATGTTTCTTTCTTTCTATTTTTTTTTCAAAGCATCAATTTAGATCCAGGGCCTTGCAACCCTGGATTATTTCAACAGTGGACATTCAGCCAACAAAGCACTCCTGCCCTTATGAGAACAGACCGTTAGCAGGAAAAAAACACACATCACAAAAATCTCCTTACGAGAGCCAAAAGGGAGAGGCTGTAATAACAGATTAAATGCATTTAATGGCCAAATTTACATCCATAAGCTAAAGCTAAAAGCGTTTGACGCAAACAGATAATTGAGTGAAGCTGCGTCGAGGAAGCTATATGACAGCGAGGAGGAGGAGGAGGCGTGGGTGGTTACGTCAATAATGAAATCAAAAACACCTCTTTTTGTTTCCAGTTTGTTCAGTAAAGTTTGATTTGAACTGTTTAATCTGAAGCTGAAGGTTTCATTTTTCTTGTAAGAGTAATGCTATATGTCTTCTAACACAAGCACTAAAAAAAAGTCACAGCTCAGTGTTTTTGTTTCATTGGGTCAGATCTTTAAACATGTATGGTTGGTGCCACGAAACTAAAATCCAAATTGTATACAGCACATTGTTCCTGATGCAGCACTGCAAGAGGATCAATCTGAAACCTCACAGTTGAGCTTGTCCACGTGGAAACATATTAATTCAAACAAGAAGGCCATTATTTATGTGACATGTAGGCTACAGACTGGACTTAGTTAGTTTTATTACACAGTCTTGGAAAAAACTTTGACAATAACTAATGGGAGCAATGCTTTAAAAAACACCAGCATTAAAATGGACTGTGGAGAAGTGGATTATGCTTCAGGATTGATTTTGCATTGTGAAAACTAACTGGAATGAATTCATGATGGTTGATGCTCCCTTTTAGGAATTAAGTGACCAACTTTTATAGAGATGGTTTGATGATAAAATCATACAGTTTGGATAGATTGTCTCTTCTACTAAAAAGGCAGATAAACAACGTGAAACATCTAACAATAAAAGCTGGATCCACAGAGTATTTATTTATTTAATTGTATTTGAATTGCATTTTAAGGACTTCTTTAGATGATGGTGTTTTCTCAGTTTCCATTAACTTAACCCTCATAACTGGTCAAAACATCAAATAGATGTTGTGCCAATTCTGGTAGTTTTATTATATTACAAAAAATGGGTATGTCACTCTACTGACTATAATATGAATATGTACACATTTTGTATATGTATATATATTATACATGTTTCATAAGTAGCAGACAGCCACTTTTTTTCATTATATTTATTATTCTATATTCCCTATTCATATAAAAAAGTCTTATATGTTAAAAGAAGGTCACATCAGTGCCAACAGCTTGATAACTAGATGAATCTAGCTCTCCTGTACTGGTGTTACAATACAAAGGTCAGAGGTCAAGGGGCCTCCCGTTGCTTGTCAGAAAATCATACAGTGCAGAAAATCTTATGAAACAACATAATAAACTCGATTCATGCCCATCCTCACTGTTATGGGAACGGGCCCGATGATTAGGGTTTCCTCATTTCCATTGTGTTACGGACCGTCCTCCTCCCTCTGCGCCTCTCTGGGCAGATGGAGAGGTAGTACAGTGGAGGAGGATGGATGCAGAGTTTGTCTGCCACGCCTCGCCTCGGCCCACCTGTTAAGGGCAGCAGCGAGCTCCTGGAGGCGAGCGTGTCTGTTGTGGACGCACACCGGGAGGAGGCGGGTGGGGAGGGGCAGATAGGAAATTCTGGCACGTGTTTCCCTGCGGAGATCTTCCTTCACTTACAAGTCTTACAACAGGACGTGTGTGTGTGTGTGTTTGCGGGCATTAGCTGAGTGTGAATAAGTACAGGTGTGTGTCTCCCTGTGTTTCCTCTCCCCTGTGTGTAAGCACAGAGTGTGGAGCGAGCACTGATGTGTTTATGGGTTTATGGATCAATCATATGTGAGCGTGTGTGTGTGTTTAGGGGAGCAGGAGGAGTGTGCCCTCTCTGCACCCCCACAGCCGCCACACGCCTGGCCACCTGCTCTGGGATTAGAGAGCATGCGGATTACACGCGTCACAATGGAGATACACAAACACAAATATGCCCTCGGCCAACAAAGGACACACACACACACACACCGGACGGCCTCACCGCTAATCGTTTTGAGCATCTTCAATATTTCCATAGTTTGGTAAATAATAACTCAGGACGCAGTGCGCAACACGGCAGATGATGTTTATGTTGACTGATGCTGTAAAGTGCAAGAGGGTCGAATTATGAAGTATGGATTTTATTCTGTGGATTCATTTTTGCATGTGTTGGCTGACGAGAGCTTATAGCACCGTTGACAGGGCTGGTTGCTTCAATGGGGTTTTAACGTGTGTGTGGTGTGTGTATGGGGGGGTTGTGAGTGGTGTTGGGGGGTGACCAGGGAGGTGTTTTGCTATGCCCGCTCTACTGTGACCCACAACAGATTTGCTGGCCTACTTTTCAACTAAAAAACACTGTGACGTCAACGCGGAGAAATCAACAGGCGATCGTCACCGAGGAAGGCCCTCGAAGCAGAACGTCTCCATCGTCAGCATGGACAAAACACAACACACAAACACTAACAATAGCCATTGGTAGTTCTTGAGTGGCGTTTAACAGCAACATGCTCTAAGTTACAACAAGGGTCGACTCAAAGATGACTCCTGTCTCTACACAATGGCCTGTGAAGAATAGCGAGCAGAGGGACCCCGTGAAGCATGATTAGTCATTTGTTTGGGATTAGTCTGAGGTGTGTCCATTACAAGCTCTTTATGAAGTCAGATCACTACATCAGCCACTTATTCTTGAACATTACTGTGTACAGGGAAAGCTATTGAGAGTTGTGACTTTTTTATTTATCAGCTTGTCATTAAGGGAGCCTGTCAAATGCACTTTTGTCATGTCTGCTGTGGTTTTTACAGATTAAAAGGTCAAATATCTAACATTTAACTGCTGCAGCATCAACTTTTTCTAATCTTGTAAATTTCTGTTTAGTAAATCAGCCAGCTTCATGCAATTTCCAAAAAAAAAAACGTGAGATGCCGACATGATCAAATAACGTCACTTGTTCAGTACAGTGTGTCAAAGTGCAAAAATAATTGTCAGGTCATATAGCTTATATTGTTGTGAAAAAAGGAGATACCAAACATTGGCACACTAAACAGTTTTTAAAAAGCAGAATCAAAGGTTTTCACAGATGACCTTAAAAACCTGTTAAAAACCAAAAAAATCCAACCGAACAAAAGCAATGGAAATATACAGGGAAAATAGGTGTCTATAATAATAACAATGGGAAACTACATGTAGTTTAATTGTCTAAAAAAAGAAGTCAAAGCTGATCTAAGTAGAACACAAAAAAGATAAGTTGTAGTTTCATGGTTTAGCGAGAATTTTAGCTGTAAGGGTGATTTCAGCTTTATAAATGCAAGATAAAATGTGTTTTTTAGGTGTAAAGTCATTGGGGAGTGCTCTTTCCCACATAAGACAGGAAAGTGAATGAAAAATGTCACTCGAGATGAAACAAAGGTACGCGACGTTACAAACATCACCCAGAGGCTTGAAGAGAGGCCGTCAGCGGCCTGCATGTAAATCTAACAGTCATCACTGTAACACTTGTTTTTGTATGCATGATGTAATTCAGCGCTTCAGTGTCACCCAAATATATTTTAATGACGCGTCTGAACTAAACCTACCACAGAAATTACGGTAAGGTGATGTAAAAGGACGCCAAGACCACTGATGTACAGCCAAAACTGCACGTGAACTACTGGCGCTCGACATTTTAAAACACCTCTCACACTTGTTGGACGTGGGTGAAGTGTAAGAGGCCTTTGGGTGGCTTGTGCTTGTGTGTGTGTGTAAATACTGTCCTGGTGGGATGATTTGGGAAGGGAGGTGGTGGTGGTGGGGATGGTAGGGGCAGGGGGGGGGGGTCTTCTGCCCCCCATCTTCCTCGCCTCCTTTTGCCCCACGATCGGGTCGGTGGGTTTGTTTTGCTAATGACCCCATCCCGTTATGACCTCATTCAGTTTGCGCTCAGTAATTGGTGGCACGCTGACACACTGCGGTGAAATCGGGGGAGGGGCTCACAGCCCAAGGGGGGCGATCCCATTGTAAACATTCCTCCCTGACAAATAAGGTATTGTTATTGATGATTAACGGCAATGAAGGGTACTCTGTGTGTGTGTGTGTGTGTGTTTGGGCAGGGAAAAGGATAATGAGGATGATGAATGATGATAACAAGTGAGGTGTTACCACAGATTAACCTCTGCGTGGAGGGAAGTGGCAGTAATGACAAGAGATGACTGTCTTTTTCTGTTTTTTTTTTGCATTCTGACGACGATGATGATGATGATACTCTTCACACCTTTAGTTACTGAAATGCCTGAAGGAGTGCAGAGAAACTCGAACTAGGATCAATGTATCTGCTAAATATATCTTTTGAGTATTACATTTTTGAGGAATCCAGTTATGTACAAAACAAGATTTTAAAAGACATGCTGTACAACATAATGTATATTTATGTGGAAAAGGTTATGTTATTATTAGAAAGTCAGTTCTGAGGACACTTTTAACTTTAACTGCTACTTTACGTTTTACATTTTAGGGGGACTTATTGTGCATGATCACATAAATCGAGTATTGTACTCCATTTATTTGACAGGGTAGTTATTGTTCCTTTAGAGCTGAATATGTCACATATAAAATATGATCAGTTTTAAAATAAGATGCATTGTAGTCGATCAAATGGTGCATAAAGTAGTTCAAAGTAGCTTAAAATTGACCAACTGCAATGTTAAGCAACTGCACATTAATGTATCAGTAATTTTAATCACTATCAGAAATACCTCTGAGTATAATTGTTCTCCTAAAGGGTCTTTTTTGTGAATCTTGACAGATTATTTAAAAAAAAAAAAGCCCAATCTTAGAACCACATTGCAGTGTGGGTTTGGGTGCATGGATGTTTGAAGGTGGATGAGTCTCTCCTTTCTTTCCTGCCACCTGTGTTTTGCAGCCTGTCAGGGATCCTCTTCACAAACTGCCTCTCCTGCAAAGACTCGCAGAGGCTTCTCTATTTAGAGCAAAATCCTCCCGGCTGGTGCTGTCGATTTGGCACTTTTTGGGTTTGGTCTCGATGTTGCAGTTATACCTGTTTTTTCTGAAACTCCAGGTCTGCTGGTCTGCTTGTGGCCACTAGAAGAGGAACTCTGTAGGTAAATGTGAGTCTGGTATTCTCACAACAAGGCCAATCCCTCTGAGTTTGTGTTAATAGACGCTAATAAACACTGATGTAGTTGTATGGTGCTTTACTGTACAGCATAGCTATACAGTAAAGCACTGAAGACAATGGTCCACAAAAACTTTCATCCTGGGTTAAACAAAGGACGCAATGGGACAGTTTATATGATGATGTATTTGTATGTCAACGTCAGATCTGAAGGAGAGGAGGCTGCCAAGGTAAGAAAAGTGGTTCACACTTTTGAAACTGTCGATGTGTACTGCAGGTGAGTGCTGGAAATAAAACTGTCCCAGGAGCTCGTATGCTTGAACAAATGCATCCACAAATAATAATAATACTTCTCTACTAATTAGAATTATGAATACAGGATTTTTACTCGTGATGAAGTATTTTAACTCTGAAGTACTGATACTTTAACTAAAGTGAAAGGTCACAGTACTGCCGCTGCACAAAGGGGACATCTAAATATGCTGCACTAATGTGGTGGATATCGTTATTATCTATGACAGAGGTGAATAAGTTCCTGTTTCATCCCCCACCCTCTTTTTCCAAAACTTTCATTCGACTCGCAAACGGAGGCCTCTCTCGCATGGATGGAAGGTAAACTATTAGACTGGTAATATGGCACAAAATTATACCCTTGAGGTCTGCAGGAGTGTGTGTTTGTGTGTGTGTGTGTGGCTGTGTGCTTTAGCGTTAAGTGGGTACATGTCTCCTGTGAGAAATGCCCGGGGTCATTCATGGGTTTTTCTAATGTGTCTGTCTACATGCCATTATTCAAATGAATTCAAGGGCAAGTGTATCGCATGTGTGTGTGTGTGTGTGTGTGTGTGTGTGTGTGTGTGTGTGTGTGCACTAACACTTTCCACTGAGAAAATGCACCCTCCGTTGTACATCATAAAAGTCAAACGATGCTATCAGTCTTAATTATCATCTACTATGTGTAATATGCAATTACACAGGCATTATTATCATTCATTAAAGAGCATTTCTAAATTAATTAGCATGTATTAAGTCTGCGTGTGTGTGTTTGCATGTGCTCTGTGGTGGTGGATTTGTCAGGTTTTAAAAAATGTTTTGCCGGTGTTATATTGTGTGTGTCACGCAGGAGCCTTTCTGCAAACAAGAACAAAAACAACAACAACAAACAAAAAAAACATCGGATGAAAGTGTTTTTGCTCGCGTCTGGTTTACATTTGGAAAAAAAAAAGAAAGAAGAGAGGCCTACACATGTGCAAATGCACCCAAAAACACCCACAAGTGCAAACACACGCGTGCACAATCTCCCTACTTTTAGTGGGTGGCAGCGAGAGTCATCCCCTGCAAGCTCCCCTCCACCTCACCTCATCTTTCTCCTCTCCTCTCCCCTCCTCTTCCTCTCTCCCCTCCTCTCCTCATCCCGCTATCACATCGGACAGGGTCTACTTATATAGTGCCGCGCCAGGGAGCGGAGAATGGGGAGAGAAAGGGTATTATGACAGCGAGGAGAGAAAAGAGAGGGAGCGAGAGAAAAGAAGGGCAGACAGGGTATTATGAGAGAGAGGGATGAGAGCAGTGAAGGCATTTGGAGTCTTTATTCGCCTTCCTAAGCCACGGGCTCCGCTCCCAATCCGATTGGTCGATACGGCCAGCCATGTAAATGAAATGCAAAAAGCAGAGAGACCCTGACTTCCCTTTGCCAATTTGTAGGGGCCCTTTTCTCTCTCCCTCCGTCGATGGCTTCATTCCTTTATCAGTCTGTCTTCCTCGCAACGTGAGCTGTACGCCTTTCTTCCTCGGTATCACAGCCCCGCCGCCTTCAAACCCTGATTCTTCAATTCTCTCTCTCTCTCTCTCTGGAAGATAATGATTTGCTTTTTTTTCCTGTAAGAGCTGAACTCTGCACTTCTCTAATGTTCAGCTCGAAGGATTTAATCCACAGAGGCTTTTTTTTTATTTCCTGGGAAACTCCAGTGGTGATTAAGCATATGCTCTTTTGCATGTGTGCTGCTCTGTTTGTGTGTGTGTGTGTGTGTGTGCAGAAGCATTTATAACTTTAGGTTTGAGACCATTAGAGGTTGTTTGCACTTCCACTTTTTCCCCCCACCTTTCTTCAGCTGCATTAGAGTAGAGTGAACTTCACAACACGTTATTTGTTTCTATCAAAATGCTCTTCTCCTATTTAGACATTTCATTTAAAGTCTATGATGGAGACCCTCCTCCACCCCTGCAGAAGGAGGGTCTGTTGACACTAAACTCTTCCCAGGGGGTAGAGTACCAGTAATGGGGGCTCTGGCTGCGTAAAACCCCTGGCTGTGAGATTTAGGCTGCCGTTTATTTATTTCATTTATCCATTTTGAAGAGTCTAATCAGCTCCAGCGGTGATTCGTTTCAACGGGGATGGGACGGGGTTGACAGGGTGACCGACGGGGCAGGACTGATGACAGTTTTAAGTGCAGACAAAATGCCACAGTCTGTCCCAGATTACAAAATGCCCACCACCACTGTAATCCCTTGTAGCGCTGCCAAATTGGTATTTCCTTCCCTTTCCTGAACTGAACGAGCAGACAGTGGGACAGGAAGCCAGCGAGTGTCACATGTACGGCCTGGACTGACTGAACTCTCTGGCCCTGTGTGAAGTTGAACCGGACTGGATTTAATTCTTCTGCAGAAACGCGGGTTGTGCCAAGAACCACTGCTAGACATGAGTTTCAGGAGCCTTGTTGCATTGGTGCTCACAAAAGTAGAAATATGTATAAAAATGTATCTCAAGATTATAGGAGAGAGAAGATGAATGTGAGAGATGAACAGCAGACGATCAGAGAGGTAGAAATGCATGAATGGAACCAAGTGAAGAGCAGAGGGAAGTCCAGGGAGGAGTGCAGCGGTCAGTGGTCCAGTTTTCATTGTGCAAACACTGCCACCTGCAGGCTGCTGTTCACAACACAGCTGGACCATGTGAGTACATGCAGGAGACTCAAGGCAGAGGTTCAAACACATGCACAGACAAAAACCACATATCAAGACAGAAAACTCTGTTTGTCTGTGAGAGAAACTCACCTCAGAAATTATAAAAAAAAAAAAAAAGATGTGGCTAATGCATCTGCAAGTAGAAACTTATGAGATAACTACTGATGTCATTTAAAAATTAAATTAAAGCTGATAAGGTAATAACTTTCCTATAACTTAATAAAACGATGGAGTAACCTTGTCCATACTGTCATATGTTATTACATTTAGTGATATTGCATTATTGTTTATCACATTATTTGGTGGCAATATTTGCGATGAAACATGTTGCTTAGCATACATTGTCATAACAAGTCTAAATAATTCACACGTAATCCACTCTGAAGCTTATGATAACTCACCGAGCGCTCTCCCCCCAACCAGTTGATGCTTCCACCGCAGAAACCACGACACAACATTTCACTTGACTCCCACCAACCAACTGTGCTAGTTTTGTTGGTTACAATTAGAGCAAAACTGATAAATTGGCCCGATATTAGCTTGTTGCAGATATATTGTAACAGTGAATATGTTAGCAAATGAAAAAATCGCAGAAAAGAAATGCCAAAAAACAAAAAAGTATCTGTGCTGTGTAGCTGTGTTTCGTGTTTTAAGAAATTACAATTTTATATTATTTCATAATCAGATTTTAAAATGACGTTTTGGGTGGGTGATGGTTACAACGCCTGGCTTATCTGGCCTCAGATATCTGTGATTATGGGTGAAATACTAATTTAACACAAGAAAATTGTTTCATTATATTATAGGTGGTGCAAAGATGTTTCAGTTTTCACAGGAGACATTTTCACATGTCTCATTGAGGACTGGAAGTATAAATAATGAAATGGCTGAATTACATTTAGCTGTTTTGGTTTCAACATCCTGATGTCTCACTGTCATGACTTACTGGGACATTTGTGTAGAACAGAGCCTCATGACTGTTGTTAGTAACACCTGTGATTTTACGACCATGACAGGTCAGATGTTGGGAAGAAGATCTACTGTATTTTGGAGTTCACTTCCATAATAATGATAATCATGAATTTTGTCAGTAATTTGACAACATAAATCAAAAGGTCAACATTGATCATTTTTCCGGGGCTTTTTTGGAATGACAACTGAATAAATCTGATCCACTGAAGAAGGCCTCAAAATTCGATTGTGAACTATTGTGTAGCGTAAATTTGCAAAGCCAAGGGTGAACTTTGAAACTTCAAATTGTCCAAAATAAACACATTTCTCAGCTATAAAAGAGGTTTGGAATTGAGCACTGTGACATATACAAATATAAATAATAGCAGGTGCCATAACAGAGCTGCAAAGATGCCAACAGAATAAAAGGCCTCTTAACAGCTCTAGTCAACATTAGCTAGCACATTTAAGATAACCATGAAGTCACAGTAGTTTCAGGAACTACCCAAAGTATATTAAATGGAGAAAAGCAATATAAAGTTATCTTAATTTAGTAAAATATTGGTTTGATAGGTAAACATGAGAAATGTACCACAGTTCCTTCGTGTGCAGTAAAATGGTGCAGAGAAAGAGATGCAGGTGGGCGGGTCTCCAGCTGCTTCATTTAACTACGCAAACATTTTGAAGTGGATTTCAACTCAGATTCAAAGGGCCAGTTTGCCAAATTTCCCACCTCAAAAAAGCTCACTTGCTTCTTGTGGACTGAAGCCGTGCAGATAGTTTTGGATTCAGTATTTATCCCTGTACAATGAAAATAAAAGCCATCTTTTCTGTGGTGTTGACAGCATTGAAATTACATTTTAATGCAATGTGCCCAGCAACTATTCTCTGGTTTCTCTTTATAATCCCAGGAACAAACTGTAGTATCATTGCAACTATGAAAACTGTCCTACAACCCGGACAAACTATCTGCACGGTTAAACAAGACGTGACATGGGAAATACATTTTTATTTTTTGCTGCGACATAAACTTAAGTCACCACATGTTATTTGTGCAGAGCAGACCTGGTAATGCGAATGCACCGTGATGGGCGACGTGTGGGAAGCAACCCTACAGCTTCCTGACAGGAGGGGAGGAGGCCCACCGTAACACACGTCAACACGTGCCCTCGTCCTCCCGTCAACCCTCTCTCCCTCTCCGTCGGCTCTCCCCTCCTCCTCCTCCTCCCCCCCCCCACAAACCCTCCCAACAGTCCTGCCAAGCTGACAGCTCCAAGCTCCGTGGAAAATGAGTCTCGCTCGCATTACAATCGCGCAGGACAGATTCCATTAGCACTATCTGAAATTGAGCGCGGGGAGTGGAGAGCGGGAGGCGGCGGCGGCGTGTGCCCTTATCAGAGGGAGAAGGGTGAGTTCCGCCGACGTCACTAATCCACCAGGCAGGATTGAACAGACACACGCGGCGGAGGACGACTTGGGGAAGACGCGGGACGCACACACACACACTCTTTCATATACAGAAGACAACAGATAGAGGAACATACCTTCACACACACACAGAAAGAGACACAAATTAAAGCAAACAGGAAATGAAAGGCCGGTAAACACACACATATACAGATACGGCAACTATGACAATGTGCTGAGAAAGGAGCAAAAATTTGCATTTGGCGAAAAGGACATGATGAAACTGGTGGAAAACAGGCGACGGATCAACTCCCTGCCTGTCTCCGTGTACACGTGTGCAAGCCTTTTTCCTGAGCGGGGCTGGCAGGTCTGTTTCCACGCCGCCGCCGGTGGGATTTGTAACGCATCAGTCCGTCGGTTTGAGGTGAAACTGAGCCTCTCTCGCACTCGCTGTGTGATCTCTACCTCCCTGCTTGTGTGCATGTGCCCCCCCTTCATCTCCACCCGTACGCACAAACACCCGAGCAAACCTTCTTCATATATATACGCTCACATTCGTGTGCGTTTGCAGAAACACCCCACACGAACGCCCCCTCCCCCCCCGTGTGCTCATCCTCATAGTTATTAACCCCTGACACATAAATCCAAGGGTATGTGGGTGTGTGCGTGTGGCAGGGAGGGGGTTAATCTTTATGTAGTGGGGATCTTTCACACAAGATCACTCAATTTAAATACAGCGGGAGCACTTTGATGTCGTCCCCCCGCCCGCCCCGCTCTCCTTCTCTCTCATTCACCCCTCTAATTTGCTTCATGTTGCCCCCCCACCGCACTCCCCCCCTCTGCGCCCCAGTGATAAGGTGTAATGAGAAATGTTTTCAAAATGGCTCTCACCTACCATGCGGTGCTAATTGAGTGTGTGCTTGAGACGCAGCCGCGAGAGGAGAGCGCTCGTCCCTTGACCCGTTGAAAGGAAAAGAGGCGCACTTCGTTTTCCAAACATGAAGAGGGAGTAAAATAAAAGTGACACGTGCATCAAACCGAGCGCCACTCACAGCCCCCCCTCCCCCTTCCTCAAAGAGACAAAGTGATGAGGGGGGGAACACCATCTTCATTAGTTGTCATTTACAGGGAATTACGACGATGCCTCCTCGGGGCTGTTATTGGTCACGCTGAGAGCGAGCAGCGAGAGCGGCGTCAGGGCTGGGAAAAAAGGGGAAACTTTGGGGAAGATGTGGGAACAGAGGAGCGTTTGGCCTACATTCATCGAGCGGCGGAAGGAGCGCTCCCCTCATCAAAATGGGGAACATGAAAGAGAAATTAGCTCGGTGGGTTCAACCGCAAAATACAAACGTGGTAGTAATTGAAAGATAAATTAGCGGAGTTTCAAGTACACAACAATAACAAACAGGAAGAGGGCTTGAATCAGATGTGAAGTCGCAGCCGTGGACTTGAAACTTGGTTAAATAGGGCTCGCGCACGAGACGCAAAAGTGGAGTCACATTCGGTCGACTGCAAAATAACCACATTTCTCAGCTATAAAAGAAGAAAACAGAGCTGTAGCACATTTAAGATGGCCATGAAGTTGGTCATATTAGCTAGATAGAGAAAGGCGATGAAAAAATTATACTAATTTAATGAAACAGGAGAAACATACCGCAGTTCCTTCGTGTGTACTAACGCAGATGGGCGGGGTTTCCACTGCGTCATTTAACCACGATTTCATTACCTTTTGATGGCCCCTAAATGTGTCAATTCATTTGATGAAGCATGAATTCAAACTTTTTTTTTTAACAAATCAGCATCATGATGTGTTTTTTTCTGAATCCTTTTGATTCATTTATTGCAATTAAATTACAGCAAAGTCTGTTTACTTTGGGATCATAATGCTGCAGCAAACGGGATTAATTTATATGACAGGTGACTCGTTAGGTACAGGGAATATTGATTGATTTAGACTGAGTCTTGTCTGGTGTAAAGTTTACCATTGGGCCACAGTTCCTCGCACTGAAAAACATCTTGATAATTTTCATGCTATTTTGCATTCAGCTGCCATGATACAATATCATAAATATTGGTATATGTATAAGGTAAAGGATAAGGTCACCAAAATCACAAAAATGCCCTTTGTCCACATTTTTAAATAGAGATTTATAACACTTTAATACAATTACCCTTCAGAAACTTGTGACAAGACATCACAAACCTTTTTGCACAATTTGGATTTTTCTATATCTAAAAATGGATGACTGTTATTGAACTTTCCATGAAATTAATTTCCCACATAAGGGCCTTAATGCTGCCCTCATAACATCCTTGTGGAGAAATATTCTATTGAATATCTTAATTATTACCATTTTTCAAATGTAAACATTGTAATTAAAATGTGCACAGAAATAAATGGCTAGAAACAGAAACTGGTATATTTATTCATAGCCAGGGCTCAATTGTCATTATTTAAGACTATTTAAATCTCATTTTAAGAGATATTTTAAAAAATAGGATTATATAGGCTTTTTGAAAGTATATCTGATGGTTGTCTAAGGCCTAAAATAATTAAATCAGTCTATAAAATATCCACCATGTGCAAATCCCCACAGGACATGACCTCAGCATCACCTATAGCTCTACTTTTACTGCTGTATATGACATTAAGGGTAAAATGTCAAAGTCATTTTATATATATCTAATTGAACAGGATGGGTATAAATGTGGGTGGAGGTGGAAAGTGAAGTGGCGTCATCAGCGGGCCTCCCCTGACTGCCACAGCGAGGACGGATCTTCCCGAAGGCTTAACTTAGCCGTATGTGGCAGGTGACAGATTCCCTCCTCTGTCGCATTGTCATCCCGTCACATCCAAGCCGGGCCTCACCCTTTCCCGAACGGTGACGTGTGACGGCGGCAGAGTGGGGGGGGGACAGGATTACCAACCCGCCGCCACAACATCACCTCCCTAAAAGGATAACACAGCATAATAAACTCCATAAAATAATCAAACTTATTACAACTCTTAACCCCTGTTTAATACACTTTGCGCGGCTTATGTGTGTGCTGGCGCTGACTGCGAGCCGAGCCACAAAAGAGAATAGTCTTATAAGACCGGAGAACACTGGACAGCAGCTTGTGATGCCTTAATATTGGGTTTAATTGGATTTGTAAATGATGTGGCTAAAGTAACACTTTCTATGGCTTGGTGACTTAGTGAAATGTGTAGAAGGGGAGAAAAAAAGAAATGGAAGTCTTAAAGTTAATTAATCGACTGTGGCCCCGGCTTAATTAAAGTTTCCCAGTGTTTGTAGTTAATGGGTGGATTGGTGGAACAATGGCGTGAGCTCCCACCACCCCACTGCTACCTCCAGAGTGAGTCCGCCGAGAGTTACGGAGAGGAAGATTTCAGAGTCGTTGATTAACACTTGCGCACACACATCAACTCAGATGCCTTCACATGCTCCCCTCACTTGTGCGAGCTCACACACACACTCACGCGCGCACAAACACATTCCCCTTCAAAGTTCCCAGTCACAGATACCCATTACTCCCCATTGAGGGTTTCGCATTAATTAGCTGGGATCAAAACCTACAAATCCCTCTGCAGAGAGTTGAACTATATTGCTAAACCCTGCCTCCATCATCTATCCTATGTCTCATGACACACACACACACCGAGCATGGCCGGATAAACCTGCACTAGAGCTTCGGGGCAAGAAAGAGCTGGGCCCCTATTAACCCCCCTCCCCTCTCTGTTTCTTCCCTCTCTGTGCGGCACGTACAGTAGTTTTTATGACTGGATATAATGTATTTTAATTTGCTCTGACGTAATCTGGTTAAATAGAAATTAATTTAGGAAAATGCACCATTTGAAAACAAATATAACCCTAATTGATAAAAGTATCACAGCTACAAGGACCTGCAAGCTGCAGCTGGAAAACAAGGTTGATTAAAGTGTTGAGAGCGAACCGAAACAGTAAACCTCCCAAAACAGTGAGCTAAACAAAGAAAATGCTAAAACGCTCTTTGAGGCTGAGGGGAGCTGCAGACTCGGGTGATAATTCTGGTGGGTCCCTACACGCCCTTGATGTTACAGTTACTATGAGCAATTGTTTATATAAAAATGGCCATTATCATGCCAGTTGATGTTTTGCTTCAGCAGTACATATTATATATTACAGAATAAAGTTAATTCAATTCATCTGCTGCACAGTGATTCTGGGGGCTTTCCCAGCATGTACTTCCTTATCAAACTGTCAAGCACAGTGCAGATGGATTTGTATCAGTCACTATGTGATTATTTCGCCAGAGACAACCAATCAAAATGCATCCCTGAAGACAAAAGAAATTTCTGCAAAACAACTTTTTACCTCTTACCTGTTAAATTATTTGCTATGATCTGTCTTTATTCTTAAAACTGTTCATGCTGTGAAAAAAATTCAAGTTTTAACCCTCAAAAGTAAAGTTTACCTTGTTAAAAGCACTGTACAACATTTTAATTATTATAGGTAGTTTATCAATGTGTATTATATACAAGTTATAAGATGAAAATTAGAGTGAATCTTAAAATGTACCAGTATTTACTTTGTTCATATTGTCTCTTCTATAGAGTTTCAGCAGGCTTTTGGTTTTGTTCCTCTCGTGCTTTGGAAGAGATTAAATGCAGTGTGGCACTGAGATACCCATGAAACAGGCTTCACAGTCTTTGAAAGAGTGGTTCAAGAGTGAAATAATTTCCGAACAAACTTCTGAACCATTCTCGGCAGTCTTCAGGAGTGTTTCGGCAGACATCCCAAATTCGTCGCAAAAGGGGCGAACTTAAAGTCTTTTGATTTGCTATTTTAATTCAGGCGTTCTGTAATTTTGTAGACATTTACGGCGCCTTATCACATTTGCGTGGTGATGAACATGACTGCCAAAACTGCTCATTAAAATGCTTGATTATTTTACAGAGGTGATGCAACTCAGAGCAACCTTGTGATAGTGCGTGCCTGCCTCAGAGAGCTGGTGGAGAGCGCCCTCTGCTGGCTCTGACACATGGGAAGTTTGAATATGGTGAACTTAATGTGTGTAATGAGCACATTCTTCACTTTACGCTGATCTACAGTGTTTCACAACCCAAAGAAGAAATCATTGAAGAGCAGCAAATTCAGCTTTTTAACAGGTTTATTGACATGTGTATAGCGATTGTCTGTGCACCGGACGATTACAGAAGAATATGATATAAAATAATACAAAAACAGCTGTACATGACACAGATGTCTTTAAAAGGAATGCATTATTGACTGTGAGGTTTTTTACGCTGTATAATAAGTGTCAGCTACTCACTCACCTGTTATAAGGCGAGTTCATAAATTGAGGTTTTGCAAATCTGGAATGAAGGGCAATTGATGTATACATATAGTAGAAAAGAGAAAAGTTAGGGAAGAGCTAAGGATGTTACTGGTGGTGTCAAACAACCTGATGTCGCACTAAAATACTGTATCTGATTTAAAAAAAAAAATTTAAAAATCCACTGTTGCTAAAATATAAAAACTAGGAGAAGGTAATTGCATATGGACTCCTATAACAAAGAGGGCTCAAACGAAGAATTAAACAAAAGGGAAAAGTAAAGAAAAATCAGCTAAAATAAATATGTCAGGTCATAAACTAGAAGCCAATTAGGGTGCTGCAACGACTCTTCCATCCACATGCCAATGGCATTACGTTAAGTGTATATATTATCTTCAAAAGCAGGATTCACTGGATTTGGCGTGCTTAGTAAAGGGCGACTGATCGAGATGTTTTTCTTCGCCTTTTTGAGCCTGTTTCACTAGACCCCCCTGCCCCCCTTTTTTTTTTAGTAAGACCCGTATGTGACTGATCCCAGACCTGCGGCGATCTACCTTTACTGTATGCCTTCTAGCATTTGGCCGTTACATTCGATGATTACTCTCGCATCTAATATCTAAGTTTATGGGTTTCTTTTTTGACTGAGAGTGTCTCCAACCGGGCTTCCTTCAGACCTCGCAAGCTTGTGAATCTGAAATCACTGATCCTGAGCTAAAGTAATTATCAACATACGTCAATTAATCCACCACAACTGTATGGAGTTTTAATCTTGTATTTAGACTCTGAAAAACGGAAAATAGGGTATTTTGGAAAGAGCTTGAAGTGTTCAACGCTCGGTCTAAATACAAAATGAAAACGACCGTCGGACATCTTTCCACTGTGAACTGGTGTTTGGCGGAATATATTAGCATAGTAGTACAAAGTGGGATTCGATAGGTCTCATTCACAAACGCCACGCATCTATCAAGTATGAGGATTTTTTTTTTTTTTTTTGGCTTTTTTTTCCTTTTGGAGAGTCTTCTGAAAAGAAAAAAAAAACCAAAAAAACAGAAATGCTGCAGTTTTAATGGCTGAGGACTCGGAAGACATCTTGTTCTGCGACATACGCTCTCGGCATATGAATAACAGGTTGGCAATCAACCGTGCAAAGGTTTTTTTCTTGTAAGTGTACGTGTAGTGTACATACCATATGTGTACGTTCAGCACATGCAAGCTAGAGACACAATTTTTCCGTGTGAGTGTGTGTGTGTTATCAATTATACGTCTTCCACACTTGAGGCTATTATTCAAAGTATCTGACTGTTCGAGCTAGTTCACCAGGCTACACCATAATATTCAGTTACAAAAATAGTATCACAATATAGACCATTCATTATGAGCACCAGGGAAGGCTAAACATAGCCTGAGTATTTGGCTACATTCATTGTCTGGGCAATGTTTTTACGGTAGCAGTGTGTTAAGTGTGTGTTTGTTGGACACAGTGTTGGCAAATGTTTTCTCACTCACAAGCTCTCCTACATCTACCACACGATAATATTCGGAAACATACAGAACTTGCTTACACTGAGTAACAACAGTTAACTAAAACCGATTATCAGTTAGAAAAATAGCTTTTGTTTTTTTTCTTTTTTTTTTTTAACACTGAACATCTAAAAGAATTCCTCCCGTTTCAAATTAATCCCTCCCCATTTCCTAACAAAATAGTTTTTCTTTGAAACGACAACAACAAAAAAAAAAGGTTATCTTTTGAGGTTATGCAAGGTCAAACCTTTTTGACACTCCACCGCACTAACATGGACCCTGTTTAGCATAATTCAGTAACCAGAAGTGTGTTCAAATTAACACGACAGCAGGGATGGTCTTTCGAGACGGCTGCTGTGTCCTTCTGAAGCCGAAAGACATTTTCTTTCGGTATGTTTCGGCTGCCGATGCATCTGAAATTAGTCAGCTACTTGATCGCCGATTCACTTGCTTGTTCTACTGCTTTGGTTATGTCACACACACTTGTATCGTCAGTCTTGAGAGACCTCATTGGAAATAAAAAATAAATTGGGACATTGAACACGCCTCTGGTTGAGCCCTTAACCTGGAAATCATTTTCAGCCATGTCTGAAGTGACCGCTTACCTAACACTTGGCTAAACATAGCACAACATCTAGCTTATCTATGGAAGTGCTATTATTGCTGCAGAGAGTTATGAAGTGGATTTTACCCGGTTGCATTCCCGGCCCTTGCTTATAATGGGTGTGCTCGATAAATCGGGATAAGATCTGGGCTTGACAGGCGAATTCTTCGCGGTGCGATCGTGCCGTGTGTAGTGTTTCCCTCTAGTGCTTCAGAGGTAATCAAAGAGTCTGCAGGTTTTCAATCCAACCCGATATTATACGAGGGCTTCTCATTTATGGAGGCCCTCTGAATAGATTTCACTCTTAAAAAAACATGCATGAAGACAAAGGATGAAGACTGCATATACTCAAAGACGTCCTGATTTTAATAATGGTTATTAATAGTGCCTTAATGAACCACTAGGATATGCTGATTAGAAGCACGAGCCTCTGATCTCACCTTATTATCTTCCACATTTACCGTAAGTGTAATGAAGGTGAAGGTGGCTTTTGAGGCCAGATGGGTTTTATTTGTTTGGTGATCAAAGTGCTGCCACGACCACTAATGACAAAAGAAGAAACATCAGTGAGTGGCAGCGTGTCACAATAATTACAGAAACGTGTGTTAGAAATTAAGAGGTGGTTGGATATCAGGCCGAGAAGTGCAAGAGGTGGCGTTTCACCGAGTTAAGGGCACGCGGGCGCTGCAGACGTGCAAGACTGCAGATCAACTGAGTAAAAAGGCCATTTCCATTCTTGTGTGCAAAAAAGCTACTTGTCATGTCACACATGGCTTCTGAGATGAAAGATCTGTTTGTTTTGTATGACATGGCATATAATCAGACGAAGGTTGTGTCGTTTAACAATGGAGTGAAAATAATTGTTGGAAAGGGGTTAAGCAGCATCGTTTAAGCTCCTGTGTATACACAAGGTTACTTATGAGAACCCTTTCTCGTTGGTTGGGTCATCAGTGAAATCAACTAGTGTCATGTTTGGTTGGATTGAAAAACAGCAGAATCCTCAGCAATGGAGGACTGGAGACCACGTCGACTTAATGCTGTCCACATGAAGAGTATTCTGTCATTTTTTTTCACCTATTCTCCAGATCATATGCCAATCAACGAGCATTTAACGATAAACAAGGGGTGGGGTTCTTCAGCCTTGAGCTGCATTCAGAAACATTTGTCAGTGTTTGTTGTACACACAGAATGTGTGGCCTGAGTGTAGAACACACACGCTCTTATAACGCAAAAATGACAAGCACCCCAAATCAATTACCAGTCCATACTGAACACTGATCAACGTTTGCACCGTGAATGAAGCTCAGGCATATTTGTGTTGTTGTGAGTGTGATAGTGGTTGCTGAGGAGTGGCGGCTAGTCGATGGGCCCCTGGAAGATGAGCCGCGTCCAGCCGGGGGAGCTGAGGGCAGTGGAGCAGAAGGGGCAGATGGGTCTGAAGGCGTGCGTCCCGTGGGGAAGCGGGGTCTCAGCCCAGTACCTGGCTGTCCTCTCTGAGCAGACGTGGCCACACGGCACAAAAGCGTGAGTGGGAGCTCCAGCGTCCACGTACACACAGCTGGCTCACAGCCCAGCCAGAGGGGCACGTAGGGACCCACGCTCCTGCACAGGGGACATTCGCGGCGGACTGTGGAACCATCGCCCTCTCCCGGATCCACCTCTCCCTCAGACCTCTGGCCCCAGTCGTGGCGTCCATGGACATGTCCACAAGCGAGGTAGACCCAGGGCTGACGCTCCTCAAGGCTGAGGTAAGACATCAACAGATTATCAGTATTTTCAAATTTGTGTAGAAGTTTCTTTTTCAAACTAGGCAGGTATATATTCTTTGTAGGTGGGCTATTGTAGATGAAAGAACACCCTGATCATTTTTAACTGTGGCTCTCACCTGTGGCTGCGTGGCAGGCTGGGGAAGGCCAATGTGCTGAGGCCTACGGGACACTGGGGCCGAGACGCATTTAGCTCCTGCCGAAGTGCTTCCAGATGACGCAGGGTGGGAGCGCGCATGAGCCCCTCGCCTGTACGCCACAGTAAGGTGGCACCACACAGGTCAACCAGGGAACCGTCACGTAGCGCACTGCTCTCACCCTCCGCCTGCAGAGGTGCATGACAGACAGACGCATGCTTGCTATCAACCCAAAAATAAACCAACAAACCAAACCAATAAACAACTTCGAAGGCCCCACGGTAACAAAACAGCCGGTGGCTCACCAGTTTCCCCCGGCTGGGTCCAGAGCGCGTCTCCCGCAGGGCGTAGACATCTCCACACACAGAGATCTCCCTCCACAGACCCTGCTTGGGGTCCTCTGGGAACCCCTCCGGGTGCATCACTAGCACCCCGTTGGTGGTCAGGCCGTCCATATGCCCATCAGGGTTTTTCCATTTGGTTGCTTTCTCCTGTGGTGGCACAGATGTGAAGGCATATAAATCATTCACAATCTAATTACAGTGGGCAATCTACAATGGGTAAAAAAATAAAAAAGCAATGGCAAAGTTTCAAACTATGGTCTTTGTTTTGTAAAGTATTTCCGCTACTGATTCCAAAAATAAACTCTCAATCAGAAACCTTTGTTGGTTTGTTGGATCATCAGCCTACTCACCCCGAGGAAGATATTTTTGGAGGAGTCAAAGCCAGCGGCGTAGATGCGCGCAGTGTAAGGTGGGTTGCGTTCACACACCACCCTGCAGGCAAAACGTGAGATGGTGCTGGGTGCAATGGAGGGGTCCTCCCCCTCCTTTCCCCCTCCGGAGGTGTCTGTCACCACAAAGTCAATGGGACTTTCTGTGGAGCGTCCAATCTGCAGGGAACAGGAAAGAGAAACGCTCACTCCAACTCCTAGACAATCCTGGATATTCTTTTAATGCCTTTTAAAGCTAAATTTATTATTGTTCTATAGAAGTACTGAATTATTAATAGTTTGATAGTTTCGGAAAGCTGTTTTTCCACAACCTAAAGACTTTTGTCTCCCACATGATTACTGTGGGTGATTAGGGTGAAAAATACCTCATCACTTACTAGAAATGAAATAAATCTGTGATACTATTATAGGAACAGCACTTTGTGTGTAAAAATAGACTTTCTTGGAGATTTTCCATGCAAGTCTTTATTATTAATATTTGATAGTTCGGAACCGAAATAAGCTGCCTAAAGTAGAAGTTCCTTTGATGACATTACATAACAGCATATTTTGGGAGAAACGTGCTCTGGATGACAAATGGAGCGTTATTTTTGTAGTAAAACGAACCTGATGGATGTATGAAAGAGTTGACCCTGTTTTGTTTCCTCTGCATGTTACCGTACCTGGAACATGTCTGTGTTGTTGTCATGGCAATACTCCACCACCACCGTCTGGTTACGGGACAGAGTAAAAGAGATGCTGTGCTGCCCCCTGCTGTGGACAGCCTGCAATAACAACAGCAACAAGCACAATTGAGGCACTCATCTTCTGGAAAAGTCTTTAGTTTTCTTGATGCTGGCCTTGAATCATTTTGTTACTCAAAAGTCTAGAAGACATAGCTACATTAATAACAATAAAAAAAAAGTTTCATAATTTAATGCTGCACATAATAGACGTGTGACAATAATGGTGCTAAAAAAAATATTTATAACTTTCATTTTACTTCCATCACACAATCATGCATAATGTAAGCTAACACACACACACACACACAAACGGATAGACAGCCCATATATGTCAGTCCCCATGCTTAGTCATCCTTCCTCTGACTGATTCATAAAAGACAACAGGGAGTCACAGGAAGGAAACTAACATTACACACTGATAAAACATACAGTACACAAACATGCAATCACACACGTAGACACACGTCTACCTTGGTGTCCTGTGGTGTGTTGAGGATGTGCACAGCGCTGGGTTTGACGCCATTGGCCTTGGCCCTTCGGTACAGAGCGAAGCGGCTCTTTCTGCGCCCACGGTCCCCCGCTTGGAAGAGAGCCATTGTACCTGGATAATAGAAAACAAAACAAAAAAAAAAAAAAAAAAAGCGCAGGGTGAAAAACAAGTTCACACATGTTCATTTCGGTTCGTCAGGCGTCATTGAGAAAACCTCAATCGTGGGAAAAAACGGTTATCTCACTGTGTGCACACTGTATTCATGAACTGTCATCACTTGTGGGGAAACTAAAGCTATAAATAAAAACGCCACTGACGTTGCCAAGACGTCTGAGGAAATAACTGCAATTAGACTGAAAGCTTGAATGATTTTGTGCATCTTTACGGCCTCATTAACATGGATTCTTTTGAAATGAATTAGAGCAGCGCACTCGGTCCACTCGTGATTCATATTAAACTGCTGGCCCTCTTAAAAAAAAAAAAAAAAAAAAAAAAGGACAACCAGTACTTGATCTCACTCACTCAGCTCGTACTCGAGGCTTGCATACTGACAAGCAGCTACAGCTACAACAAGACAGACTCATTTTCACAACACCATCACACAATACCGTTGAAGCATGTAGCCTTCAGAAAGTGCTCCAGTTAGGATTGTCAACACTGCTTTGAAGGTTTGCGTTCATTATTAGAAATTATAATGCATTCTAGACCTTGAGTGTTTTATAATTCAGTCTCAACCCTTTTTTGATCTCAGTTTTCATATTTTAATGAAAAATGATGCCTGGTGTTGGTGCTGACTGAAATACAGACTTTGTCCTCAGTCATTTTTGAAGCAGAGCTGAACATCATTTTCACAGTTTGAGTTCATGCAGGAGGTAGTATGCCAGTTTTAGGCTTTTCACTAATGGGCAGCGCCTGTTCCTTATTAGAAACTATTCAGAGGATACCCTGCAGGCATGAAGACTTCGTGAGGGACAATAACTGTCTTTGCTGGCCTGCAGACTTGATCAGATCAGAGGACATCTGTTCTGGCTCCGGTCTGATCCGCCTCACATTGGCTTCGCAGCTGAGGAAACCGCCGCCTGCCTTGACGCTGTTGTACAATGAAGCTGAAACTGTAATTGAATCATCAAACAGTCTCTTTTAAGGGAATCAATCAGTAATTATTTTGAAAATTGATTAATTACTGCTAATAAATGCAAAAATGTCATAGCATTTCTTCATTTAACATCAGTACAAATACAACACTTCGATTTTTTTGCAGCTGGTCAGACTGCGCAAACAGTCTCATCACATCACTCTTGGTTCTGGTGACTTGTGGTGGGCATTTGTCATTTGTGACATTATATATCATCTGAGTATCTGATCATCTGATCATCTGACGAGAAAACCAAAATATAAACTAATCATTAAGGCTGCAGCCTAAATAAAACAAAACAGTGTACAGAGAGAATTATTAATCTGAACTGGAGCTGAAGAAATGAGTCAATAATTGGTAAGCAGAAAGTTAATCAGCAACATTTTTAAATCATAGTTTAGGTCATCGGTGTTAGTATGTGTTTAAAGAACAAATAGAAAAACATTAATTAATTTCAGCTTCCAACATTAAAATATTTGCCAGTTTTCTTTGCCTCATGAGAGCAAACTGAGTATCTTTGGATTGAGACAGTCAGACAAAACAGTTGAACTGTTTTCTCATTTTATACACCAAGTGGTTAATCAATTACTACAAATAACTGGTAGATTGATAACTAATGAAAACAACTGTTAAATGCAGTTGAACTTTGATAAGTTTCACGATCACTATTACAAAAGTGTAGTTTTGATAAAGAGTAAGTTAATTTTGCTTGTAAATCACACAGTGTCTCAATACACAAGAAAGACCTTTCACACCGGCACAGTCAAATAAACACATCACATAAACATATATCAGCTCGGTGTAAATACTGGAGTCTCTACAGGAGGTAAGAAATATATCATAAATATAGTAACATCATGAACAGCTCTAATATTTGCTCAGAGATATTTTCTTTTTATCTTATCATATTGTTTCTGAATCTGAAACTGAAGCTACACTTCTTATCTTGTGTTAGTTTTTTCACTTTCCTTAAAAGGTGCCAGTTTCTGTTTATGAACATAACATTCAAAGTTGGCCCGTCCTCCCTAGTGGTCCCATCTGCTTACCATCTCATTACTGGTCGCCAGTGATGATTGAGAGGGAATATTTTTGCATGAGTCAATAGATTATATCTTAGTGAAATCCCCCTCGTTACACCTTTACATATTTAAGGAAATTTGTTCACTAATATAATCAGAGAAGAAAAAACTGAATACGTGAAAGGGAATTAATATAGAAATGTAGTCAATTATTAACATTCCTGACCTGAGTTGTAGAAAAATCAACATGAAAATCTCAGACCTTTTGCCTATATTTACCTTTCTTATATTATCTTGATGTACTTTTTTATTTCAGTGCTAGCAGTGTATTTTTTTTATGAGGCTGGAGTTTGTTAAAATGTGTAAATTGGTTTTGGAGGTCAAGTGTGTCTGTCTGTCTGTCTGTCTAGGGAAAGTTTGTTGACATTATGCATTTTTTATGAGCCATACTTCCATGAATCTCAGGACCAAAATTCATTTTCTACGAAGGCAGAGGAGGCAGATGTTGGTGAGATGATCGGGTATGTCACTTGGAAACCTGTGCAAACGGTCCACATTTCTACTCGTGATATTTTCTAAATGCGAGTCCAATCACGGAGGATGACTCAGTGCTACCTGCTCCCTGCCTGTCAGCTTCAAACTGGACTTCGGCTGCCAAGAGAAGGACTGGGTCAGGAAAAGAGGGCGCGGGCAGACTGGCTTCTGAGGGGGGTCTGGTTAAAAGGCAGAAGATATGAAACAGGACTGAGGATAAGAGGGCACGGGAGAGAATCAGCTTATGGATAAGAGAAAAGATAGCCAGCGCTTTGACAGAAACAGAGACAGAAAAGAAGTCAAAAGCTATTAAGAATATTTGAGACTGAAAGCCGAATGAATGAATTTAAACGAAGGGCAGGGTGTGCGGAGCCAGGAGGGTCAATTAAGGCGAAGGGTCGAAAGTAAAAGGCCAGTTCAAGTGCAGCTCCACAAAGTGTGATTTGCCGAGGCCGCCTGCATCACGCATGTGCGTGCATCATAAAGCACTATATGAAATATTCACTCCTTCTGCCCCTCAACATGGGGTTTATTTTTGTTGAGGGCAAGCCACCGAGGAGGCCTGCATCCGCGAAAGTCAGCCCTCAGCAAAAACAGTGACAGGCTGGCGGTGAAGCGACTGGGGTGGTGAATGCACGACAGAGACAGTGTTAAGAGGGGTTACGGGTGAGATAAAGAGGTGTTGGGATTTTGGGGGTGGGGGGGGGGGGATAAACACAGAGAACAAGAGGTATGTATTTGCATAGCGATGGCAGCAGGGTTGTGAGCGCGAGCTGAGCTTCGCCGGGGTGCTGGTCGGGGGCAGCACATGGCCGTACATGGTGTCCAGGCTGACTAACTGAGGCAATGAGTAACGGCAGACCCACTGCAAAGATCACATGGCCCCGCAGTGAAGCAGGCATCGACCACACGGGGCATGTGATCATCAAGGCTGACGGATGCAAAAGTTAAACCACACTTGCGCAAAACAGGCCGGGAAAATATGATATCTGACAGGAAACAGCAGAGGGAACAGCCTGTTCTGACGCCGGGTCTCTGTGGTCAAAGTTACCTGCTGCTCGTTTGGGGACGGACAAAACTGGGCATGGGCCTGAATCCTAATAAATCCCACTGATCTGGGCTCACTTGTGTAGTAATGTTAATACTGACATTAACAGTGCATCGTCTACCCATGTGATCAGATTGTGACATTTTTAAACACACTGCTAATCATCTTACATAACAAAACGCCAACAACCGAAGACAGCCCTTCATTTAAAGCGGTATCTATTTTCCGCACATCGCTCAGCCCTCGTTCAAAACCACGAGATGGTCCCTATAATCGTCTGCGAGCCTGTGACGGTCACTCTGGCAGAGCAAGATCAAACCTCAATCACTACAGTTTCAAAGTGAGCTGATACAGATGCAGTCTTTAGCCCACTGAGCGCCAAGGCGCACGCCGCAGAGCACACTTGTGTTTAAGTTGCACTGCTGAGAAACCCCCCCCACCTCCAAAAAACACATCCCTTCCTCATTCAGATCCGAGGATGCGAAGGAGGCGCTCTGTTCAAACCAGCCGGATGACGAGCAGGAGGAGGAGGACGGCGACTAATCAGTATTCTGATACAGACGGGCTACAGCCTCCTCGCTTGCTCCGTGTTTGGCCGGAGGAAGAGATAGGCCATTAGGTCAGTTATCTTTGGCATACACAGGAAGCTCTGCGGGGCAAAGAGGGAGGCCTGTGTAAGCCTGGATATGACTGTGTGTCTGTGTGTGTGTGTGTCGTGGCATTTCTGGTCCCCGCAGACCCTGTGCACAGCGTGGAGCTGCAGGGGTGGAAATGCTGTGGAAGCTGGTGGCTGTCATCAGCACATCCTGCCTACTGTGTGCTGGTGATGTAGAGGGGCTTTTCTCCTCCTCCTCCTCCTCCTTCTCCTCCCTTGGCATGGATGGTCATCTGGCTGCGACGTGTATTAATTAGTAATAGAAGAGGCTTTCTGACTAAACAACACGACCAGGATGCATGCATGCAGTTTGCAGACAATGATATCACCCCCACACTTTTTTTTTTTTTGCAAGCCCTGATCCAGCATAGTATGACATCATTGGGATTTTCAGCGCCGCTTACAACCATTGATGAAAAAGCGGCCACATCCGTAGTAGCCTCACACAGCTCGTACGGCATATTTATCTTCTTTAGATACTACAAAATAAAGCACACCACGGATGATTATGGGGACAACAAGGAGGATTAGTTTGGGGGATTATTCTTTCAAAGTTTGTTTGTAAGACAGGCAGGAGCTGGTGGTGGTATGCGACGGCAGTGTGCGATAAATGAGCTGAAATATGTGGCCACGGTGGGTTTATTATCTGGAAAAGAAAGCCCACCATATGGAGGGAGGGTGTGTTGGATTAAATATGATCTTACACGACGTCTGCTGTTTTATTCTCGGGTTAGGATTAAAAAAAAAAAAAAGACTTACCCCAAAATGACCAACTCGCCGTATTTTACCGGGTCTTTAACGGGCACATCATCGTCTCCTTCTTTTTTTGGTGAATTCATCAGACTGGAAAAAAAAACAACAAAAAACAACGCTACCAAACAAAAAAAAAGATAAAACAACAAACGCGTCCAGTGGCAATAGTGGTGAGATAAAACAATGCTAACACACTCGCAACTATGAGGGAAGTGGTCTGGGGGTTTTTGGTCTATCAAAGTTTGGGCACAGTCGGGCAAAGTTTCTCCAGACTTCTCGCGGCTCGTTTTGGCGTTTTAATCCCGTGAAGGAGCATCTTTTCTCGGCTTTTAACGCCAGCGCGTCGCCACTTAGTCTCGCAACAAATCTGCTCGGGTAGCATGAGATACAACAACGGCTAACGGCGAGGAGTGGGACGTACCATCATCCGCAGGGGGTGCTGGATCAAAAATGTATCTCGGAATAGCATCTAAAAGTACCTCTAAAATTATAAACCCATATTAAATTTACTTCTAGAAAATATTAAATACTTAACAATAAAATAAAAGACATTATAAAACATTTATCAGTCAACATGCAAACGCCTTAATGCGTGAACCCCCCCCCTCCCCCGTGGAACAACACATGGACGCAGCCTCTATAAGACGCTGGTCCCCTCTGTTAGAATAAAAATGAGGCATTTGATGAAGGCAGAGGAAGTGTCCCCACATCACGGCGTGTAAAGGCACACAAGCACCTTCAAAGCGCACCACTCGGGCATTTTAATGGTACGTGTGGAAATCTTAAAGCCCCGATCTCGTGGGCCATTATGGAGGCTGACGTAATGAGATGCTCCGGGGGGGGTGTGGTGTAGCTGGGATGTGGGTCACCACTGCGCCCCAGACGAGACACCTTCTTTTCTTCTCGTCTGCATCTCATGTGGGAGTTGGGAGACAGATATAGGCCGGCTGGAGCCCACGCTTCCATCTTCATGCCTCTTTTTCTCCTTCTCTCTCTCTCTCGTTGCCTCTGCCTCTCACACACACAAAGAGTAGTGTCCGTACTCATCATCCTGTGGCCACATGAGGGCAGTGCGCTTCAGTTGCAAAGTGCAACTTTCCACTCTGTAAAGTTAGCCAGGTACGTCTTAACATCAGTTCTGCAAGTGCATTAATTCGTCAAGCCCCACACATGATATTTCATCCTGGTGTGTCTTCTGTATGGGAAGGCTTTGGGGATGTGAATGTTTAGACTAATATAAATGAATGGGATGGAGGCCTACAGTTGGGTGAGACACAGCTGCCTTGTCACATACTTGGCACATGTTCCTTTACCAACCTGGCTGCTGTTCATTGTTATTTGATGAGAAAGCAAAACCTTTGCTGATTTTTTTTCTTCCGTTATTGTTGTTGCACAGAGCAAAGAGCCGGGGTGTCAGTAACAGAATCTGCCCAGTCTGCACGGCGGCATCGCTGCCTTCATCTGGAACAGACACCTACTTCATGTTCTGGCAGGGTGGTATAACGTGTTGTGGCTTGCACGCAGGGTAAGCCACAGAGGCGCCGTGCAGCGTTCTGCATGACTCTGCAGCGTGCGGTGATGTTGGCCCTTGCTGCTGGATGTGTTCGGTGTCATTAAAACATTTGCTTGTGCAAATTTACAGATGTTAACTGAATGATATGATAAGAAGATCAAAATGGAAACGGCAATGGCCTACCTCACATATTAAGTGCTGCAGCGTTATGGGGGATGACTCAGGCCTAAACGTCAGCATAAATAAAACCAAACAACCACACCCTTAATCTATGTGATAGCCCACTGCAGTCACAGGGTAACTAATCAACCAAGAGTATACAATATTACACAAGTTTCACAGTAGAAACTGGATGGACCAGATGTGTGTGTGTGTGTCTGTGTGTGTGTGCATGTTTCAGTGAGTTTCTTTCTTTCCCACTGTGGGATTAAGGTCACACCCTCCTCACTCTCAGTCTCTCTGTCCTTTTCTCTCTCCATGCTTCCCATGTTGTCTCGCCTCTTTCCACCGCTCTCTATTCTCTGTCCTTGTCCTTGCTTGGCTGAATTTCACAGTTAACCTAGAAAATATGCCTCCATCATGCAGGAGGAATCCTCACCGCTCCTTTTAATTTGCTTTGTTTATGGCCATAATAATCAATCAGCAGGACTAGGATCCAGTTTGCGCTGTGGGGATTATTAACCAGGAATTTACAACGTAAAGAAAGAATAAAATCCATTACATGTCAGATAATCAACTGTATCTGATATCAAGTATTTGATGACTGTGTAGTGCTTCATTCATCAAGAGATGAATTCCTCTTTTAACTTTGCAGTGGGAAGGAATTTATCAACCGGCTCAAGGACACTTGACGGGGCAGATGCTTGTCATTACTGAGACTACAGAGTTTGTTTGTTTTTTCATAAATTGTCTTTCTGCTCACAACATCACCCCACTGCTACAGACAGACAAGGAAACTGTTTATACAGACACTTAGCATGATGTCATCATTTCTGTCACTAAGGTCGTCTCGCGGTTTAAGCAATAAAGACAAAACTGATAATTAGGAAAAAAGATTGGACATGGCAGTTTTGATTGACAGCCACTTTGTCCTATGATGGCCTCATCAGCTGGACAAATCCTCATCAATTTACCGCAGTGTGAGTTCTCGGCTGGCCTCTGTAGCTTTGCACATTGCTTCCGCTGAGTAGCAAGATATATAAAGTAGTTCAACTCAGTGAGTCAGCAGCACATAACGTAATTTTAAATGTCCATTTATGGCAGCTTGCTTTGACATTTATGTCAGCGGCTTGAATATAAGAGATCCAAGCAGCCAAATTGGAAAGGAATTTGTAGTCTACTCTGTGTGTAGTAGCGATTATGTAGAAACCATATTTGGTGAGCAAATCACAGATCAGATTGTATGCCTAATTGTGAACATGTGGAATGCATTACCTCTGCTATCATTATGCAGCTTTTGGCAAGCTGTGTTTCAAGTCAAGCAAAACAAAGAAGTGGTAGCCGCTGATCATTTATAAGTGCACGCTCATACAGAAGATACAGAAATAAGGAATTCTTGAACTCTTATATTTTGTAAAGGACAGTTGATCTATGACATACACAAATATGGCCACATTTTCACATTTTCACAAATGATACATATACATGTACAAGTAATAACAAAATAAACACATGGTGATAAATAAAGAGTTAGAGGCACAACAAAAAACTACATTAATAAAAGATACACAAACACACACTGAATGCACATAATAGCATGACACCATGCATGCTTTTGGTTTAAGAGACTGTTCCACATATTGCAGACACTATCAGACAGAGTTCATGATGAATGTGACTTCTGCTTCTTGATGTTTCCTTGATTTAGACCGTCACAGCATCAGTGACGTATAGACACCCCTGGGCTCACTTCCTCACTCTGGATTCAATTGATGCTGATTTAAAAGATGGAAACAGATACTTAGTAGAAGAGCGGTTAAGTAAGGGATGGGTGTGAAGATAGTCAATTTGGGCCATTTACACGTGCTACAGCCATCTGCTGCTGAGTCTTTGTCAATGTTGCCATGGAGACAAGAGCAAACAAAGAAAAGGCATTTCTGTCATTTAACTACCCGTCTCCCCTGTCTGTGGTTAGAGCTTAGATGCTTACGCTGGTGAAGACTTTTGGATATAATGCATACCAGCCAGAGGCGCAAGAGTTATTGAAGCACTTTAATATGAATCATGATGTGATCTCTGTCTCTCGTGTTAAGTGTATGAAGCCATGCTTGTAACAAAAAGACAGTGTCCTACCTGTGATGCACGAGTGCACACATGCCTACTGGGTGTGTCTGTGTGTGCGAGAGACACCATGCTCCCTCTACTTGATGAGGAGGCAGACTCTGACATGGAGCAGGCATGATACTGCAGATGGCTCAGCATATTCCCATTCTCTGGGACACAACAGGCTTTGCTAGTGATTTTGGCTCCCTGCAGGGAACACTAATTGCATACACAAGCAGGTTTGTTGCAAAACACTGAAAATGAATGGCTTTATAAACTGTGGCATTGGATTGTATATACTGTAGATAATAGCTTTAACGGACCACAGTACACAGTCACATACAGTATATGCAGTATAGTTTCAGTAGTTTTTCATTTCAGCAGTTTTGCAATTTGTGCTGATTTGGGTGGCAGTTTGATTGCACATAATGACATTGTTCAATTTAGCACATCATTGAGCAATAAAAGGAAAGATGATGTGAGATCATGTGATAAGCAGGAGGAAGTCATTTGAGGACCTGATAGAAACAACTTCTGTGCCAAATGAAATGGACCAAATAATGCTGCTGATGTGACGAGATTAACCTTTGTAGTCAGTCAGTTAGGAAGTACATTCTATGTATTCCAGTGCATTAATTTGAATGAATAGTTTATTATGTTCCCTCACAATGTACAACAGAACTAAATAAATGCAAATAATAAAAAGTATAAAAATAAAAAGAGCCATTGCTGCAACTTCATTCACTGTGGAACACTTGTAAACTATCATCTTCACAGAAACAGGAAACATTGTCCCAGCGTGGGATATGAAACTGCATTTGCACATCATGAGGCCTTTTGGTCGGACAACTGCCGCTCAGCTTAAACACTGACTAGTGAGCTGAGACGTTCCTCTCTGATTGCTTTCACGCACACCAAGGCCTTTCACAAATCACTGTGTATCCACGGCACACCTGCCCGCAACCTGCCACACATGTACATGACCTGAGTGCACAGGCCACACGCACAGCTGCACTGAGTGCTTTACACGAAAGCAGATGGCTCCTCAGACGGGTCATCAATAAGAGCCAGTGGGGAGGCTTGTGCGTGTGGTGGGTTATTTTTGGATTTAGTGTTGGGTGTTATTTAGGGATGATAGTTGTATTGGTGACTCTATTTCTGCGTTTGTGTTGTGGGAGCTTGCCAACAGGCACCAGAGATGGAGCTACATTTAGAGTAATTGGCTCTCTGTTCGGTCTGACAGTAGTCCTCGGAAGACCTATTAATAATTACACAACGTGTGAGTGGCAGCATTTGACCCAGCTCCAATGAGTTTTTATCGCGGCAGCTTTGAAAGAATGTGTTAAGGCAGCTATCCTGACACTTGTTGACTGTTTTATCACCTCCCGAGATGAATTAACAGCAAGGAGTTAACTGAGAAATACACATATATGATTCCCTCCTTGGACAAACTCAAATTCATCTAAACTTCACTACGTCTCAGTTTCACAGCAGAAAGCCAGTCCAGGTAATTATAGTGCTGTTTAAGAGACACATAATTTCCTTCAGAATAACAATACTTTAAGCTCGTTCTGGTTTATTCTAGACTCAGGCCGACATGTCTATTGTAGCTCTCTCTACAATCCTGTTAATCGTATTTTATCTCAACGTGTCCATCTGTTGCTGTGGTGTGCCATGTGTCACACAGGAAGGTTGCAGCACATGTCACTTCCTGTTACAAACGAAAGCACGACTCAACCTCCACCCATCAGTTCAGGTCTTTATCTATAGAGGTGACGATCTTTCTGTAATTAGAAAATCACTCAGCTTCCTGTTTTTTGTTTTAAATAGTCTTGATCTGCCGGAGCGACAACACTCAAAGCGGTCTTTTCACTTCTTTGTGCCGACTTCCTGAGCACACTTGTTTAGCTTACCTAATGCTAGATTGGTTAGCAGACATTTTGGCCCACAGAAGCCATCACTGGTGTGTAGAAAGATACTGAACACAATGAAACCAAGAGCATAGATGAGGTACATTGTGAGCAAAAGTTCACCCAAGTAAAGTGAAAATGCGTACCACGTCTCTCCACCATGTGCTCTTATTTTAAATTTTCCAAGATGTAGAATCTGCTAAAACCACGTTTTGTTTAAAGGATGTGAAAATGCTCTACTTTCAATGCACAGCCTCCATTAATTACATCTGTGAGCCTCAGCCATTGCCTTTGCACACATCCCTCCCACTGCACAACTTCTCCGCCAAATGCAAACACAGGCCTCGGGCTCCCTGTAATTATTAGCACATTGTCCAAGGCGGAGGGAAATGCATCATGCGACAGATTCTGAGGAGCTTACAACTGTCTGGAAGCTGAATGTCACTCCGCATGCTGCTTTTATGACACTGTTTAAACGGGCCCCATGACAACCCGAGACACTGAGATTCTCTGAGCTGAAGCTCTGGCCCATCCAGCCAGTCCTAAAGTCCCTTTGTTTGTGTCAATGGTGGATGTTGTTGGACAGGAAATGCCTTTGAAGAGAACTGCTGATAATCATCCAATCAAAAGAAAGTGGTTTTGAGAACGATGGAGAAACAAAAAGCAATCCACGGGTGAATCTTTCCCTTTTTTTTTTTGTCCTGTTGCCCACGGCAACCGGAGGATGTACCGTCCTAGGTTAGAAATCCCCCAGAGGTACTGGAGGCTGATGGTGGAAAGGGCAGGGTTATGACAACTACACAAATGACTGTAAAGTCAGTTTTCAGTGTTCATACTCTAAACACTAAAAATGGTCAATGAGTTTCCTATTTGAGAGACATGTCATGACCATAGTCTTTGTGTAACATAAACGCTTTCCACAAAACAGACTAGGTTCATGTCAACAGTGATAGACACAAAGCTTTTAAAGGCTTCAGAATATGATTGTTTCCTCTAATTCATCTTAATGAAGTTAAGTTCAACAGTTTTGTTAAACACAAAGCTACAACAGCCAGTTAGCTTAGCTTAGCACAAAGACTGGAAACAGGGGGGAAAAGCTAGCCTGACTCTGTCCATAGGGAACAAAATCCACTAAACAGTGCCTCATTAATTAACAAAGCTCATTAATTAACATGTCATATCACTCTCTATATAATTAAAAAATGGCAAAATATTACCATTTTCTGTTTATGCATGTTATTATGTATCGGATTATTTCTTGATGGGGAGCAGATGCCAGGCAACCAGCGGAGACACCAGGAAGTTATTGTTCCCAGCCCAAAAAATATATACTGGCATGTAATCCCAAATAAAACAGCAATGTCATTTTTACACTTCAGTTTTTCTAACAAATGCGAGATAATGTGTTAATTAGAGAGCTGTAGAGGTGCTGGTTGGCACATTTTGGAAAGAGTCAGGCTAGCAACATAAGCTAAGCTAACTAGCTGCTGACTGTAGCTTCATATTTAATGATGTGAGATTTGATGTGAGATCATTTCATCCAACTCTCCACCAGGAGGCAAATAAAAGTGCTTCCCAATGTATCAAACTATTCCAATAATCTTAAACAATGAATGAATGGATGAATTTAACATAATTGGAAGTATTCCAACCCAATGGTGATAACTGTAAAAGATCATTCATACAGCGTGGGTGCAACTGTGTTTTCTAAACTCTGTCAAACCTTCTGCATCTGTTCGTTTACCGACGTTTAAACACATATACATATTTGTACAAACACAATGTGGAAAAAGCTGGAGTGCTTCACTTGGCCTTTGAGTCTTTGAATAAAGCGAGCATACCCTCTCTAAAATCCCCGGCTCTATGGAAACAACTGTGGGTAGAGACAGACAGCCACTGCCCGAGGTGTGACAAAAGCAATGATGAAAAGTGTCTTTTTAACTCCAAATCACTCTCAATATCAGTGTTTCTGTGTGTGTGTGTGTGTGTGGGCTGTAATTAACAGAAAGACAATCAGTGTAAATGCAGTACAAGCTCTGATTGCAGACAAGTAGACTAAGATTTACGGTGACGTGACACACATCATTAACAGCTGGTTCAGAACCGGGCAAAGAGCTGAATATTTCCTAGACAATACATGTTGGAGGGTTTGTTTGTCGTACTGAATTAAAAACGAGTTCATGAGCAGACGACTCTTTCATGATGAAATGCACATTGTTTGTCTTGTGTGTTTCCTGCTTTGCTGAATGAAAAACTGAAGTGAGATTAAAATCAAAGAGGAACGCCGGAGTAAACAAATGACGGCGGAGCTGCCAATGAGCTCCGTTCAAAAGTATTGTTTGAAACCTCCCCCTTCAAAAGGCGTACAATAGTTCAATCCACCCCCCACCCAGCAGCATACAATGGCAGCGCTCGGGGCTGAACCTGAACGCAAAAGCTCAGGCTTTCATTCAAATCCAACACTTCCGTGGCAGCTCTCACTGGGAGACCGGTCACAGGAAACACATTTCAAGTGAATCAAATCCAAAGTCCTGATGTGACTGTTGCCGGCGTTGATAACTGTAAGACACGTCTCACTGTATCGCTGAGGTTAGCAGTAACTCTTTTTTTTTTTTTTTTTTTTAAGATTCTACCAGGTTAAGTAAGAGCAGCAACACAAACTCTTAAATCGTGTCCTTTAACTGAGGGCCACAGGTGAACCTGACAGCATTTGACACCAGCCAATGTGTGCAGTGCATCTGCTGCTGAGTGCGGTGACAGCTGCACAAAAGCCCTCCGACATGTGCAGCATGATTTACCGGCTCAGCGCTGATGTAACATCAGGAGCTGTTTTCAAACTGCTCACCCTTTCCACATTTCCTCTCCAGAGAAAATCAACGGATTTGTAGATTTCACTTTGGAATTTCCTCATTCCCAATGAAAGTCATGAATGGAAAATCATGAGCAAACACGATTATACTTGACACTGCAGAGGCATTTCCTTCAACTGTTCAAATACTGTGGCTTCATTACAATATGGCCCGCTCTGAAAATGCAGGAAATTCCTGTATTGGTGCGTCCGATTCCAAATATTTACTAAGTGACAGCGGTTTCGGGAGAGATAAAAGGCCGTGGCATCTTTGCTTGTCTCAGTGTAAGAGGCCGTCCCTGTCCTTCGTGCTGGACACGTCACAGTGCACGCTGCTGCTTTCAACCCAGCAACAGGTCAAACTTCAAATCACCGGCCACAGAACAAACACCACATGAGCAAACAGAGCAAATACAGTGATAGAGAGCGAGCATTCCTGCACAGGAATTCCTGGACTGTGACTCCCCTGAACATTACTAAACAGTAGAATATAAGGGGAAAAATGCAGTGCCTCCCAAATACAATCCTTTCAGGAAATTGTGCTTCTGCTTTGCACATAAAGTTCAGAAATGGACAGAAACATGCGCCTGAGTTAGTATTTTACCTACATGTGTTTATCTTTACAGTTCAACCTGACACTTGCTGTTACTGTTTTTGCCCACAGACAGGCTCCTATAAACCGCTGATTTCCATGGCAACTATTTTCTTCTTTCGAGCGTTTCCTGACTTCACACGGTAACGTCACTACCCACAATTCACACCCGCCTCTTTTTTTTTTCGATGCACATAGAGGGGAACCTGACCTTACACACTCACACACACACACACACACAGACACAAAGCTTTTTTTTCCTCTTCTTACCGTTGGCAACACCTAAAACTCTGAGCGCCGACAACACGGTGAGCAGGTAAAATGAGGTGAAATTCAAAGCTGTGGCCTGATCTCGAGTCTGTGCCTCATGGCGGGTCACGTACCCGCGGGCAAAATGCAGAGACCTTTGATGAGGCCGTACCCGTTACACAAACATGAAGTAAGACACTGCTCTCATCATGTTCTCATTACCCAAACTCACTCTGTCTATGAACAAATGCAAGATTTTCTATCATGATGACAGTATACATCCTGATTTGTAAGACATATGTCATTTCCTGCTTACGTATATACTATACTAAGCATACTATTTCACTTTATATTTAACAGCATCCTTATTTAGATTAGAGCATCCTGTTTCTTCTGTGCCCTCTTTATAAGTTTTGGGTAGTCAACTTTTACAACTTCACGCATCCGCTTTGATTTGCTTCCTCTGTTTTGAAAATGTCAAAAGTCGTTTGGGACGAAGCGATACTATGAGACCTTTGGCAGAGCACAGTTTAGCCTGACAATCACTACTCTGAAACTAGAGATCTCATCACTTATTCACAGCCAGTGACTCACACATGCAAGCGCAGAAAGGAAACAGGCCAGGGCTCACTTCACCTCACAGTTCGTTCAAACCAGTCCCTCTTTCAACCATTTTAAAAACACCCTGGACTCTCACTTCCTCTTCTACGAGCTCAACTTTTTCAGAAGTGAAATATTACTTTTTTGCTGCTCCTGCCAATGCTGGCAGCTGCTTATTGAAAAAGGCGTCACTTCCGTACTGATCTGGATACATTTTTTTTTTATTATTTCATCAGCATAGCAAAAAAAGAAAAAAAGGGAACAAAAATAAAAGAGCAGTATCTATGAGCTATCAACAGAAAGTCAGTGGGTGTCTGGAGGACAGGTAGATACAGGTAGATGATGATAATGACAGATAAAAATAAAAAATAAAAAAGAAATGAAGAAGAGGAGGGTTGCAGTCACTGAAGCACCTACATTGGAGGTGGCGGGGGGGGTTGGAGTTTTCATAAGCACTTGTTGGGGTCCAAAAGTCAGTCACAGAAAATCAAAATGTGCACAGCCAGCTGGTTAGTAACCCCTCCCCTCCCTCCCAAAGTGCAAACTCGGCAGTTGAGCATACCTTCTGCTGTAGTAACTGTCTTGATTTTGTTGGGGGGGGTGCACCTGTAACTTGTGTCCCCTCCTAAGGCAGCTGAAACTACAAATACCCAACAGTAATGGAAGCTCTGGGAGGAACAAAAAAAAAAAGGCAGTAATAAGACTGGTGGTAACATGTTCGGACCCTGAAACAACAAAAGTATATGTCCATGTCACAGTGTGTGTGAGTGCATATCCAGCGTCCACATAGTGTCTTTTTTTTTTTTTTTTTCAAACAAAACCACCACAGCAGACATAATGGATGTAATCACAGGAAATAAGTACTAACACGTTTCCTCAATCATCCCAGTACAATCAATTATGAAAACAGTTATCCCCCCCCCCACAGGTCCTAACACATCCATAATACACATTCTTACAAATTACACAGGCAGTTTGAGCCATGAAAGTGATATGCTGATGTAGGCAATGGTTTCTGGACTTTCCCATCCTTTGGATATGTAGCTGGGTCATGAGAATACTGAATGAGAGACAAGCAAAGGGGAGGAGAGGGCAAAACTATAACCGTGTGACCCAAAGTCCCCTCAAAGAAACGATACAAAACAAAGCAATAAGGAGGAAATCAATAGAATTTTGCTCCAAGATCTTAAAAGTAAGCATTTTTGTATAATTAAACAGTACTGATTATACAGAACGTGAACCAAAGCAAACTTAAAAAAAAAGAGAAAGAAAGCCAGCCAAAAAAAAAAAGTATTATGTTATAGTGAAGTCATCATTATCAAAAGAGGAAAATAAAACAAAATATACTTGCTTCTCTCTTTGACATATACTCAGTAGAGAGGTCATGTATTACTTGCTTCAGATTGCTTTTTTTTTCTCATGTTTTCATTTGCAGCTACTTTTCTTTTCTTTTTTTTTTGCCTCCAAGTGTCCAGGCTGGTGAGTGGAGAAACGTTAAGGTTTGTAATTTGAGGTAAGCCAAGTCAGGCCCTCGTATAGTCCGTCCCCTGTCGTCGCGCATGAGGGCTGAACGTACCAATTCCTATCCCTGATCCGGGTCAGGCCTAGCTTCTCCTGGATCTCGTGGGGCTTCATGGCGTCTGGGAGGTCCTGCTTGTTGGCGAAGATGAGGATGATGGTGTCGTTCATCTCCCGGTCGTTGATGATCCTGTGGAGCTCCTGCCTGGCCTCGTCGATCCGGTCCCTGTCGGCACAGTCCACCACGAAAATGAGGCCCTGGGTGCCGGTGTAGTAATGTCTCCAGAGGGGCCGGATCTTGTCCTGGCCCCCGACATCCCACACGTTGAACTTCACATTCTTATAGGTGACGGTCTCCACGTTGAACCCGACCGTGGGGATGGTGGTGACCGACTGTCCCAGCTTCAGCTTGTACAGGATGGTAGTTTTACCAGCAGCATCAAGTCCAAGCATCAATATTCTCATCTCCTTGTTGCCAAAGATCTTGGACATCATTTTCCCCATCTTTTCTGCTGTGCATAAATACTTTGTGGGGAGAAAAGTGAGCCTCCTCTAATGGGAGAATGAGGTTGTTTTCAACACTACTGGGCCCTCCACGTGATGGCAGCTGTGGCTCTGACACGGGGGCCAACGCTCAAGAAAAAAAAAAAAAAAGAGTGACTTTTTCAAGTTTCAGTGCAGACCACCACAATTTGGCAGATATGACCCAAGTGGGTGAGCTTTCAGCGGGAGCGGTGGTGTGCGTGGAGCCCTCGCAGAGTTGGGTGGGGATGTATTTTCATGATCCACTGCCCTCCCATGTAAGAAGAAAAAATTACATCCCCTTGCTTCAGAGCAGACCTTCAGCACACACTTCCTTCAAAATCCACATTTCAAGTGTTTTCTGACCCTCTCTCTCTCCTCCTGTGGCGTTGATGCAGAAAAATAAAAATAAAATAAAAAGACTACTACATAAATCAGGCCCAGTCTAAGCCCGGGGTTCCCACTTCCTCCTTGGCTGCCGGCTGTCCACACTTGCCCTCACCCTGTTCCAGTCGATGGATCTCGCAGCTCAGTGTTTTTCTCCTCTAAACACACCCAATCAAGAGGAATAACCCGAGCTCTCTCCGGCCTGCGTCTGCACCGGGACATCCAGAGGTGAAGAGGGGGAGAACAAAAAAAAGAAGGAGAGGGGAAAAAAAAGGTCATTGATTCATCCGATCCGACTTTCTTCTTTCTCTTTCCCCCCTGTGACACGAGAAGGGAGGGGTGTTAGTACAGAGGACAACTTTGCATCCGAATAAATACTCGCGGCGCGCATCGGAGAGCCAGGCGGGCGCACGGAGCGCACAGAGCGGGGTACGTACCTGCGTCTGCCGCGATCATCCTCCGGTCCCCGGGCCGTTTCTCCCCGCTCTTGCCCGCTCTCTCTCTCTCGTCCTCCCTCTCTCTCTCTCTTCCTCCCTCCCTCCAGTCGTTCACGGCAGTCAGTGGCGGTGCTGTGTTACCGGAAAAGGTGCGGACCCAGACCAGCAGCCACTTCCTCTACGCTGCTCACACACACACTGCTGCCGCGTTCAGGCGCTCCCCGTCAGCTCCGACATCTCAAGACGCAGGAAACATCCGCGTGTAAGGGGCATTGAATGAAAGCCCGGTGTGTGTTTTTTAAATAGATTTTCCGTACTCACACCTTGAGTCTATTTTATTGTAATATTAGTATCCTATCAGTGTCAAATTCAGGGAAATTAATGTTCATTTTTTACTGCCAAGATGTAAATAGCAAACTTCTGAGACTGTGTTCTGGCAAGAGGTAAAATAGTTTTTGTTTTTTTATAGTTACTTTTATTATTATTATTATTATTTTATTTATTTATTGTCTTATTATCTTATTGTATTATTGTTATTCATTGTTATTGCTTTTTCTTACTTCCTGACTTACTTTACTTATTTTTGCATTACCCCCTCTCTCTGTTGTAAAACTGGATTATCTTATTTTATAATAATAATAATAATAATAATAATAATAATAATAATAATAGAAGGTTATTAGAATATATACAGTACATATATTCTTTAAATATATGTATACTTGTACATAGTCATAGTTTAATGTCTATAATAATAATGTCGAGCTTGTTGTCCTTGTTTTAAGTTTGTATGTCTGTTTCTGTGTATGTACACTGACAGTAAATTCCTCATACGTCTACACACACCTTACCAATAAAGCTGATTCTGACTCTCATTAGAAAATGTATTGTGATAATAGTACATGAAAATGTAAAAATTCTGTTTATAATAGGTTAATCATCATAGCAGAGACCAGACAAACAGTTTTCTGCTTCACACGCAGTGAGTTGAAAATCAAGTATGTTGTGTTAAAGGCCAAACTGTGTACCACATGTGATTTTTTCAGGAAAGTCACCACAGACACCTGGGTTGTAAATCTCAACTACAGGGGCTTTCATCACTGGGCCATAGGCTTAATCACCATTGTGTTACCTCATTCAGCCATAGATAGACATTTATTTAAATACAAAAAATAGATTATATCTTTAAACGTAAATAATTTTGGCAGTTAATAATACCTTTATAAAAAGGTATAGTGTCTTAATCAATAATAATCAAACACTAGTTGCATAAAAAATAAATGCACCCTTGATTTAAATGTTAAGATTTCCGACTACACTCAAAGGCACCATACGCCATTTCGCATGCGCGCTTTAAAAAAACTGATGCGCAGACCGGCCCATTATCTCGTGTTAACGCCATTTGAGCTTTCTTTATGCATGTAATCCCATTTAACATCATGTCTGCAGAAAGAAGTACACATAAGCCGGCACATGTGGCTCAGATGTAAAGGTTTAGTAGGTGTAATGGTCTCAAAAGAGGCGTTCACTGCCGGATCTTATCATTCATTCAAAGCGGTTCATGTACGATCCGTGACGTGGAGGCTGTGAGAGAGCAGGGCGGTGTTTCAGGCCTGACACCTGATCATTACACTCAAAACACTCAACATATTTCTACATGCACATGTTGCACTGAGATGGCTGAAATATGTCATGAAGGGAGAGCAATTACAAAGATTTTTTTTTTTTTTTTACTGATTTCAGTAAGTTTCACCATGAACAGAGAGGCATTAATCAGGAAACTTTACATTGTATGCTTCTCAAAGTTTCTGCACTTTTGGATGTCTCTCCATTTTGTAGTGCTCAATAACATTTTAAAAGTCTCTATAGTTTATTAGAAGTTCCTTTAACTTTAGCCAAGCATATATATTTTCAAGATTTTCAGGTGTGAAAGCAAATAACATACTTTAGCATGTTTAAAATCCTGAAGAGATCTCCCAAAGTCTACTAAACTTTAGCAAGGTCAGTATCTCTAAAGTAGATAATGACAGAGGCGTGTCCAGACTTTTTTGACTGAAGGGCCCAAGCGTGGCATTGACTTGGGCGCGAGTAGCTAGCTTTAATTAGCTATTTCCGTCTGCACTATTCATACTTTAATTGCTAACATTACAGTACCTTACATGGTCTTACATTGCTGTGTTAATTTAAAAGATAAATAGTCCAGCCAACCACAACACAACAGTAGCACCATGGTGTAATATGAAGTAACAGTATAAAGTACCAAAAGACAAAACATTGTATTGAAACTGTATTATGCAATACTCCTAAAATATAAATCTATCACAGAAAACGTGCTCCGGTAAAATACTAGACGAGCCCAAGATACATGCGTTAATTACAACCATCTACGACATTTTAAAAAGTTTAATTTGCTTGTTCTTGTTTTGGCTTTATTATAGTTTTTATTATAGTATTTATTTATTTATTTTACTATACTAGAGAGTTAAAAAAAAGAAGAAAAAAGATAATATTACATCAGCCTACATATAGTTTTTTGTTACATAAACACATAAGATAAACATTTTTAAATACCTGTATAATTATTTTTTTTTAAGTGATATAATATAATATATCACAATTTAAGCATATAATATTTACAGAATTATAATAAATGATAACAATATCAAAAATGTTATTAAAGTAAATGCTTATATATAACATTTGTTAACCATCCTTTGTTTTAGTTTTTCTTCTTTAAAATGTTTCGTAAGATCGCGCCTGGGCGGGCGTTGCACTGCGCATGCGCACAGTGTGTGAGTATGGTGGACGGGCCGTCGTAGGTTGAAACAGACCGAGAGAGACTTCGAGAAGCCGCACAAGTTCACAAGTTCGACACACATTTCATGGAAGATACTGGTAAGATCCTAAACACGTATCTTTATCCATCCTGTTGGTGTGATGTGGCTGGACGTGTGAATGTGGCGACGAGCGGTGAAAAGGCTAGCGTTAGCCGGTTAGCTCACTGGTACCGACTATTAACTGGAGAGGGAGGCAGCACGTTGTAGACGCTGTAGTTAACACAAGGTGAGCGGGATTAACAGACAACACGTCTATGTTTGGTTGGTGGTATCACCCTGTAGGCCACGAAAAGACGAAGTTAACTAACTAAATGCTCATTGTCTCTAAAAAAGTCCTATCGTGAAGCTAACATCCAGTTTCTGGTGGTTTAGTGCCGTGGTGCTTCTCAGGAAATAGCCGGGGATCGAGGCCCAATTTCGGATTGAACTTTGACCGTGCAAACACGAAGCATGGCGAAAGGATAGGATTAATGGGCTTTGACGGAACACTTAGTTAATCATTACTAAATTAAGCAGCCTCTCCTCGTGTTTTTTTAAATTAAGAAACGAATCACGTGTACATAGTATTTTTAGCAGCTAAGTTGAACCTGCAGAACAAGGAAGTGTCCTGTAACACCAGCTGCTTTGACCTTTTTAGGTTTAAAGATTATAAAAAGCCTTTTATATGAGCTACTGCATCTAAAATAAAGCTCAGTTTAATGTCCCACTGTGTTTATGATATTAATGAAGTGATGAACTGGGAAGTTGTGAAAAATCTTACAAGAGAGTGAAACTTGCTACAAAACTGAAAATAATTATCTGTAGGAAGCACAAATTAGGTAGGTGTTGGTTCATTGGGGTGCTCAAGTATCTGTACACTTAATAATAATCTTGTGCAATAAGTATTCCAAGTAATTGGCTTTTCTTATCCTTCTCACTCAAGTGCCATGTTCCCAGCTTTAATTGTACAAACATGTAGTGAAACTTAAAGATTCATGTAGTTTTTTAGTTTGTTTGGTTTATTTGAGAGAAGGCACAATGCAAAAAAATGCCTCCAAGTAAAAACAGAAAGGGCATGCAGTTTGAAGACGGGAAAAGTACTCAACATGTAAAAGCAGTAGTGAGGTATATACACAAATAACATCTTGTTTATTTTATTTACATTTACTATAGCTGCTCTTTGAGACGTTAATCAGGCCTACAAAGTTTTGTTTGCATACAGAGCTCACACCTTCATAAGACAACAGACCACAGAATCAAGTTACACTCCAAACGTTATGGACAGATTAACGAGAGAAACATTGAAGGTTGTCTTGCCTTTGTCTTCAAACAATACAAGGTCTCATAACACGTATTGCAGGTTGTTTTGTTTTTCTGAGAGAGCATAGGAGCTTCTCAGGGGAGAAGAGGGGAGCTTAGGCCATCTGCGCACACAGGAAACAAACACGAGACACAACCATTGTAGATAATGTATAAAGCATAAAATAAGAATGCAAATGTCTTTTAATCTCTGATATGATCAGAAACATATTTACATATTACCATTTTTTTCTGTGATGCCTTAAAGTAGCTTTTTTTTTTCTTAAGCCAGCAGTGAAAAACCTAAAAATATTTAGTTTATTGTCATACATGGCAAATAAAATGAGAAAATCCTCACATTTGATAAGCTGAAACCAGGAAATGTGTTCTTTTTTTCCTTGTAAAATGAATGAAACAATTAATTGGTTATTAAATTATAATTATTTTGTTGATGGACTAGAGTGTTTCAGCTCAAATGATAATCCCACCTGCTTTTCGACAGGCCCACAACTCTCAGACGACGCTGTTACTGGAATGCTGGACACTGAGTCCCCTGCCATGGAGAGCAATGGGGATGCCTTTCTTCCTGACCTTCCTGTTCTAGGCCAAACTGCTGACTGGTCCATGGACCACGCCGCTCCTCAACCACTCACTAACATCTTGCCCGAGGACCCGGATGCTCCAGGGCATCAACAGCACCTTCAAAGCCAGCAGATGAATTCCACAGAGCTGGGATCTGTGGAGAAGGCTGTAGAGCATTTTCAGCTGGCCAGTGCTCACCTCTTCCAAGATGAGCATCCACCACCACCTCCTCCGCCCCCTCCACCACAGCCCACAGAAGAGACAGGACAGCCACCAGAACACAAAGAAGAGGCTGAGGAGTCTCAGCAAGTCAGCGAGGAAATGAGTGCTGAGGCTGCTGGACAGGACAGCAGTCAAGGTAAACAACATTGTTGTCTAGTTGTTGCTTTGTAGTGTTAAGGTGTTTGTGGCATACCTTGCTTGCTCCTCCGCTTAATCCCTCCTCCTTAATGATTCCTTATTAACTTCTCCAGATGGGACTGAGGCAGCACATATGACGGAGGATGGCATGGAGCTGGAAGAACCATCCAGAGACTCAGCAGAAGAATCAACTGTTCCTACAGAGCTGCAGCTGCCCAGTGAGTTTGAAAAACTGCTCAAAGGGTGCGAGGAGAACCCAGAAGACTTCAATGGATGGGTCTACCTGCTGCAGTATGTGGAGCAAGAGGTGAGAGGAGACATCCATAGGACATGTTCAGTTTGTATGTAGGTAAAATTACACAGAAGGGTGACAAACAAGTGATTCATACTTATTTGTTGTTACCTTTCTATTGCAGAATGTCCTTACAGCTGTGAGGCAGGCGTTTGATGTATTCCTAGTGCGCTATCCCTACTGCTATGGCTACTGGAAGAAATACGCTGATATTGAGAAGAAGCACAACAATATACACGTTGCAGAAGAGGTAAATATAAATATTCTCTGGACACACGCACACACCTTAGTTGCTTTCTTGTCTTTGGTTTTTAACCTTTAGCTGAATGTGTTGTTCAGTCTAATCAAATATTTGGCTGAGCTGTTTTCACATTATTCCTGTTATGTATCTCTAAACCAGATGGTGCCTTAGGCTCGGTCCTCCAGAGACCTATTAAAGGCATCAGGGCAGACTGGAAAGAGAGCCTCTGTTATAAAGGTAGTTAAATTCCTCCAGCCATTGAAAGGCTTGTTTGTATTTGGTCTCTCCCAAGGTGTACAGAAGAGGCTTGGAGGCCATCCCTCTCAGTGTGGACCTTTGGCTGCACTACCTGGCCTTCATCAAAGAGAATTCAGACCATAGTGACCCAGAGACTGAGGGGCGCATTCGAGCGTGAGTAAAAGACTTAGTTCATGGTATAGACTCTGTTGTAAACTATTTAAATGACAAGCTAATGAGAAATAATTGCATAAGATTCACAATCTTTTGTTTTCTTTCATTAGTACCTATGAACATGCAGTGCTTGCGGCAGGCACAGACTTCCGCTCAGACCGTCTGTGGGAGTCCTTTGTCAACTGGGAGACAGAGCAGCAGAAATTGGCTAATGTCACTGCCATCTATGACCGCATCTTGGGCATCCCAACCCAGCTGTATTCCCAGCATTTCCAGAGGTAAGGGGTGAAAACAGGATTAAATGTAGCATTGACCACAATATGATGCTTTCCCCCTGGCATTCTTCCCAATACAAAACAAAATAAACCTACATGTAACAGCATCCAAAACCTTTCCTTTACTTGAAACTTATTCACTTATTTTTAATCTCGACAGGTTCAAAGATCATGTACAGAGCAACAACCCCAAGCACTTCCTGTCAGAAGAGGAGTTTGTTCAGCTGAGGCAAGAGCTCTCTAAAGCCAGTCTAGCCACGATGGTTGGAGAAGACGGAGAGACGCCTGTTGCCCAGGAGGAGCTGCCGCCCGGTACAGAGGATCTTCCGGACCCTGCCAAGGTATGAATCCGATTGCCGATCCTGCAGGGGAGACACATTTACGAAAGCATTGTTTGCAGGGGTTAGCAGGAGCTTGCCTGTTCTCCATGATGAGATGGAAAGAAAGCTTTGTTCAGGTTTGAAGAGGTGTCTTTATGTCAGCAGCCAAGCCAATGAATACCGGGGGGGGATTCAAGTTGGCTTCCAGTCAGGGACTCGCCCTAAAACTTAAAGGATCAGCCGTGGCCATTGACCCCAGCACCTGCACCCAGAGGTTGATATGCAGGGTGCATACATACCTCCCCCCTTCTACAGGCTTCTTGTCTCTCGCAAGCACATGGTGATGTAACTCCTTGGCTGCAGGACTAGCAGTTTTTACATCAAGTGGAGAACGTGATATGGTGACACGTACGTGAAGTTAACTATGAAGTGTTTCTTTTGTGTGTCTTTATATAGAGAGTGACGGAGATCGAGAATATGCGCCACAAGGTCATCGAGGTCCGACAGGAAGTGTTCAACCACAACGAACACGAAGTCAGCAAGCGCTGGGCCTTTGAGGAAGGGGTAGGTGTCTGGTTAATTTCCACAACAATGTTAATAGTTTGGTTTGTTTTTATTCTCTGACACTGTAAAACAAACATTTATTCATGTCTTTTTAGATAAAGAGACCATACTTCCATGTCAAAGCCTTAGAGAAGACCCAGCTGAACAACTGGAAGGAGTACCTGGACTTTGAAATTGAGAATGGGACTCCGGAGCGCGTGGTCGTTCTTTTTGAACGATGCCTCATCGCTTGTGCACTCTACGAAGAGTTCTGGACCAAGGTAACGTGACCTTCATCCCCGCTCTCACTCCCGCTACCTCCCTGCACTTCCCCATCAACGATGATATCACAACGACACAGTAAATCGTCCTGCACTCTCTTTGCGTGTAACGTTGATATGTGACTGTATCTGTTGTATTAGGGGATGGCCAGCTTGCCACACAAGATTTGACTGCAGCATTTGCCAACTACTACGTTGCATCTTCTTCGTCTCCCACTACCTTACAGAAACTTATCTAATTGGTTCCATGAAGGTGCTGATGGGTTTACACAGAAAATTTCTAAAAACGATCTTGTCAATGAAGAAATTCACTGTTCTGCCAACTGAAATTTTAGATTAAAAATGTGTTCTCTTTTGCCTTTCTTTTTCTTTTTCTTCCCTGTTCTTTTTCCTCTGTCCTCTTTTGCTTCTCCTCCAACTTGCTTTCTCTTTTTCACTCTGAAGTATGCAAAATATCTAGAGGGCTACAGCATTGACGGAGTGAGACATGTCTACAAGAAGGCGTGCACCATCCATCTGCCCAAGAAACCAGCCCCCCACCTCCTCTGGGCAGCCTTTGAGGAGCAACAAGGTGTGTGATACTCAAAGTAATGTGTAAATTGAACAAATTACCAAGCAGATTATGAGGGGAAATGTCCATGGGTATGAATAAATAGCCACTTAAGATGTAACTATGTAGTGATACAGACTTTTTAAAACATAATTTCATGAAATTTGACTCAAGTTCAGTCATACTCAACATTAGTCTGCCTTTTTTGCCCAGGAAACGTAGAGGAAGCTCGTGGCATCCTGAAGTCCCTGGAGGCGGCGGTCCCGGGTTTGGCTATGGTGCGTCTTCGGAGGGTCAGTCTTGAGCGTCGCCACGGTAACTTGGAGGAAGCAGAAGCCCTGTTACGGGAGGCCATGGAGTCTGCGAAGAATGCTACTGAGACATCTTTCTATGCTGTGAAGCTGGCCAGGCAGCTGATGAAGGTGCAGAGAAGTCTGAGCAAGGCCAGGAAGGTGCTGCTGGAAGCTATCGAAAAAGACCAGGTGAGAGCCGGTAGATGATGTATTCAAGAGATGGATAAATAAATATCAACCTAGAGAATGATTCGATCCAAAAAATGTTGCCCTTTGGCACAGTGTTTTGAATGGGGGGGAGGAACAGCAGTAAAAGTAAATAATCAACATGCATCACATTTACTCACTTATCATGGGGTGACCTAGTCCTTTTTATATGCCAGTAAAAGGTTCAACACTGTTTATACACCAACGCACTCTACACAGATCATTGACTAACCTCTTATTTAGATTACTACTGCACTATATAAGCTTTCATCAGGAAAACTGACTGATTTACAGTTTTAAATGTTGTATTTGCAATAACTTTTTAATGGTTAATAATTGGTTACATGCAGTCCTACCAAACAACAGGTCTTAAATTAGATTCTTTTTTTTTTAATTAGAGACGTGTTACTTAAATGAAGTCAAACTAGGGGGAAATATTATAATAATATAAAACTCAATCGTACAACTACCCACTGTTGCTCTGTTGCAGCAGTTGTAAGATGCACACTGACCTTTCTGTGGCTTTACAGACGAGTCCAAAGCTCTATCTGAACCTGCTCGAGCTGGAATACAGCGGAGACGTGACATGCAGAATGAGGCAGAGATCTTGGCTTGTTTCGATCGAGCCCTGACGAGCCAGATGCCCCTTGATTCACGTCTCCTCTTCTCCCAGCGCAAGGTTGAGTTCCTCGAGGACTTTGGCAGTGACATCAATGTGTGAGTTTTTTTTTCTTATTTTCAAACTATGACTAGAGTAGATTTATTTTTGTTGTATTCCTTTTTGTCATGTGTGATATTGAGTCGTTTTCATTCTTGTACATCTTTCAGGCTTGTTGCTACATATGAGGAACATCAGAAACTACAGAAAGAAAGCGAAACCTCAAAGAGAAAAGCCGAGAACGGGTATGACAGGTGGATAATGGAACAGGGCTCGGGTCACATCAATACATCATTATTCTCATACATTTTTTTTCTCAAGTAACTTAGCAATCAAATAATTGTGTGTGAAGTGTAGTTATTCACTGCATGAGTGATTGACAATTGTGTAGTGGGCGTTTGACACCAGTTGAACATCATCTAAAAAGTTACTAGTACAGTATTGTCACTACAGCTCACACTCTGATCTGCTAGATGAACTCCTTTATAAGGGATTTTCCTAACTTTTTCAACTATTTGTGTGCAGCTCCCAGGAACCGGACGCCAAGAGGCAGCGCGTGGATGATGGTTCCACGGTTGCTGCAGGAACAATGGCAGACACGCAGGCTAACAACTCTGCATACAACTACAACAACTGGTACCAGGTGAGTTTCGCATCTGAGCAGTTTATGCAGAAGAAAAGAGTTTCCGTTCATGTGCATTTCCTAGTAAGAACTTATTTTAAATCAATTGTCTGACAAATCTACACCAAAGTTACACTCTTGTTCTGTCTTTTGAAAACTTTCTCAACTTTGATTTCCTCTGTCCCTCCTTTTAGCAACAATACGGCGGCTGGGGACAGAACTCCTGGGGGCAGTACAACCAGTATGCCCAATATAACCAGTACTACCCCCCTCCTCCAACATGATGGACAAAACCCTGACAAGAAGACGAAGACTCAGAGGAAAGCATCCTTTCTGACCTGCTGACACCTCTGGACAGGGCTACTCAACTGGTTGTCATGGAGATATGAATCCAACCACAGAAGTTCATTTGTTCCTTTTTCTGATTTAGATCATTAAAATTACACTTTGTAGCCATTGGTTGGATATCCTCTGTGGCAGCCATGTTGATCAGTCATGTTTTACAAGACAAAAAAACTTAATTGCTAAATCCATCATCTCCAACACTGGCTGCTCTTTTGGGTTCTTACATGCATGTTGTTTGTGAAGGCAGATTTAGTTTTCCCTGTGTGATTAAAAGGCTTCTTGATTTTTAGATCGGATGACTTAGGTTGGTCTCTTTCTTTGTGTTTAAAAGATTTAAAAACTTGTAAAGGAGGCGTTCATTGATGTACCTCTGAGTCGTGAGTTTCTTCCTCAAACTGAAAGATTTTTAATATTTCATGGTTGTGTTTCCATAAAGACAATGAAGAGTTCCTCCTTTTTTCTTTTTTATTTCCACTTAATTTCATAATAAAGATATTGATATCCTGAAGTGTCTCAATGGTTTTGTCATTGTTTCTTAAATGGCTCAAATGCTTACTGTAGGCCTCTATCACATAATCCAACAATTAAGTATGTAATGTGTTTTTGAGCACATATTTATCTTATGTTCAGCCTTATGTGCAATCATATATCATTATATCAAATAGTTTTGCAAATATAACTCCGTTTTATCTTTTAAACACAGATTTTACTGTAAAATAAAAGAGGTGACAGCCTAGTAAGCTGAGTCACCATAAGAAACTCATTTTAAAATGCACACAAAAACAATCCTGCTCAAACAAACACTGCTTTATAATGACAAAAGATTAAATGATTGTGTCGTTTATTATTGTGTATTTGTGCCCTTTAATGTAATATAGAGTTATTGTTGATTAAAACAACGGAAAGTCCCGATTATTGATCGCTTAATGATTAACTGCGCCCTCCAAAACGTGGTGGGCGTGGCCATCGCTTCCGACGAAGCTTACGTAAATCCACACATGCGCAGTGTCGACCCTCAGACAGCCCTTTTTATGCTTAGCGTTGAACGACTAGCATCAAACGAGGTAAGGCCTGTGCGATTTAAGTGAAAAAACCTAAATATGTGACATCTTGATGGAGTCTGGCACGCCAATATCGCACATATGTCCTCAGTTATTCCGTATAAGTCTTTATTTAGTACAGTTAGGCCATATTTAATGAGTTTTTAAGCGACTTAATGAAACGCGTGCCCCATGCGGGTAGTTTAGCTAGTGTAGCATTAGCAAGATACAGAGTCTGCCGCACGTTTCTTTGCTCTGTTTCTCGACTGTTTTCAACTTTGTCACACGTTATACCTTTTGAAAAACAATAATTTTAACGTGAAAAAATATATGTAAGTCCCGGACACAGGCATAACGTAGGCAGTGTTTGCTGTCACACATAAATGTGACGCCGCAAGCTGATTTCCGCCATAGTTTCATCTTTAGTGACTTCTATTACTGTTTATATTCTTTATTTATTTTTCTACTGCCTATATCCTCATTTCACTGTCTATATTCTATATTTTTTAATACTGTTACGAGCATAATGCAACGAAATTTCGTTCTGTATACACTGTATATCTGAATGACAATGAAGTCTGTCTAAGTCTAAAGTCCACTTTGGTGTTTTTTCTGCAGCATCAAGATGCAGCTCTTCGTGCGTGGCCAGAACACACACACCCTTGAGGTGACCGGACAGGAGACTGTCGGACAGATCAAGGTAAAATGAGAAACCACCAGACCTTTGATCTAAAAGAAGCTGTAGTTTGAATTCAGCATTTATTTGCATGCGTGTTTGCCTGTTGATGACTTTAAAATGGGGAAGACCTTTTTAAGATTAACTTTTTTTTTTCTTCCTTCTCCTGGTTTCTCTCAGGCTCATGTTCAGGGTCTGGAAGGTCTCCTGGTTGAGGATCAGGTGCTGTTGCTTGCTGGGTGCCCACTGGAGAACGATGCCTCCCTGGCATCCTGCGGTGTTTCAGAGCACTGCACCCTGGAGGTAGCTGGCAGGCTGCTGGGAGGTCAGTGCACAGATGCAATATACAGCTGTGTGTTTGTACAAAAGGAAAAAAAAACAATAAAAAGGAAAGCAAGTGATGTAAACCTGAGAGAGAACCTGTTAAATGTTGAGCAACAACTGAAATTGTGCTTTTATATTAAGTTTATGTGATCACTCGCTCATCAAGTTGGCCTCCATGTGCACTGGGGGCAAAAATCTGAATTTTCTGTTGGTGAAACACTTCATTTTAACTTGGTGCACAAGAGATTTGTTTTGTCTTTGATACTAGTGGCTTTCAAAAGTCAGCCATGATTCCCAAAACACTACCACTGTGGTACAAGCTGTTTTGTCCGTGATCACAAATGATTTAATGATTTCATTATTGTGCCCCGCTTGTTAGTGTTATAAACAAATGGTATGGTGGTAACGTCTATAATGTGAACAAGAGCAGTAGCTTTTGTGCGACAGGGGAAATGTCTCAATTAACATTTCCATTTTCCTCTTTTCCCTCCTCAGGTAAGGTGCACGGTTCTCTGGCCCGTGCCGGAAAAGTGAGGGGACAGACACCCAAGGTAAGACTTTTTTTTGTCTGTTTGCTCCACAAGTTCCAGTATAATGCACACTCAAACATTTGTCTTTACTTGTCTTACACACACACATAGCACTTCAAGAGTGTAGTTGTCATGTATATGTATGAAAATCTTTACATGTTCTGTTCTTCAGACGATGTATGCATTAAAGTACATAGTATGTTAGGCTTTTGGAGAATTAACAGAGGCCTTGTCCTGTCACATTACTCAGGTTGACAAGCAGGAGAAGAAGAAGAAGAAGACTGGCCGTGCTAAGCGTCGCATCCAGTACAACAGGCGCTTCGTGAACGTTGTGCCCACCTTCGGAAAGAAGAAGGGACCCAACGCCAACTCCTAAGTGCTTTAATGCCCAAAAGGAGAAACATGGTCACCGCTCATGTTTGACAGCCCCTAACAAGTTGAAATGTTATCTTGCTGTACAGAATAAAGATTGGCTTGGACAAAAGAAGTGTTGGTGTGGTGCATCAAAAGTGCTGAACAGGCCCAAATGATTCTGATTTTGTATCAAGATGGCAAGAAGAAAAGATCTAAGTGACTTTGAAAGAGGATTTTATTGTTAGGATTTGTGTTGCAACAGTGACCAAAATGATCAGTGATTTAAGAGAAATACATCAGTTAACAGGGTTGGAAATGTGGTGCTAGTCTGTCAGTCCATGTAGTGGAGGTGCTGGAGCCTAGCCAAAGTGACATCAGGCAAGAGAGAGTACACCTTGTCACTCAAACCTACCTATAGGCAGTTTAGATTCACTAATTAACCTGGCCCTGTCTTTGGATTGAGAGAGGAAGCCACACAGGGGGACCCAGTTGGATGTGAACCCATAAGACTAGCTGAGAGGCGGCAGTGCCAGCCAGTGCACCACTGTGTCAACTCCTTTGTCATTAGTGCAACGTGTAATAAATAAAAATAAATAAATAAAAGCACCCATCCACAGGGCATGAAGGGTTTGTTGTGGATGAAAATGTGAATCATGCCATAGCCTGCATAGTCACCGCAACTCCATCCCAACTAAACACCTAAATGAGATTTTGGAGCGATGTATTAGACAACACTCTCCACCACCATCATCAAAACATCAAATGAGGAAATGTCTAATGGAAGAAATGGTGTTCATCCCTCCAGTACAGTTCAGAGGTTTGGAGAATCAGTGTCAAGGAACATTAAAGCTGCTCTGGTTGTATGTGATGGCCCAACATTTTGCTAAGACAGTTATTGTTTTTTTCTTTCATTTATCACCCATTTGTGATTAAACTTAAACTTGCCATCCTGTGTGTGCTGTAAAATCGTCAGTCACTACTGATGGAGTAAAAACAAAATGAATAATTGCCATTCCTCACCAATGCTTTAGTCTCTGAAACAGGTTTATTTATCATTTACACTGCACATGCAAAAGAACAAAACAAAAAATGCAGAGAATAAGGTTTTCGGGTGTCTCATATGTACATTATTGACAAGCCATCACATTTGTGGCCAAAACTTTCAAACAACGTGATAATAACTGGTCATCGTTTCTTGTAACGTGACGAAGAATGAGACAAAGTAGAAACACGGGCAGTCCAAATGCCGTTTTTTTTTTTTTTTTAATTTGAATCTTTACAGCCAGGCTATCGAGTATTTGTTTCCTCGAAACGTAGTGCATGCTGGCCAACCGTTTGTCAGTTAATCCACAGACACCAGCTCGACCTCAAAAATCAGCTTCGCGTTGGGCGGGATTCTGGTAGAGGTGGAGTTAAGGAATAGACACGAGAACATATGACAGTACAACATCTGAACCTGACCTCTGACCCCCTGTGAAGACATACAAATTTGAAAAAAAAACACAGAAGGATACTTGGACTCGGGGAGGCCCTTCCTTCCGTAGGCCCACTCCGGCTCTATCTCCAGTCGGGCCGTTTCACCCTTGCTCATCGTCAGCAGCCCCTCGTCCCACTGCGGAGGAAAGGATTAGCGATGAGGACGAGCAGCGTCATATTGAGAAACAGATGTTTGGACGCACAGAGCCGACAAACGCCGGCGTCACTTACTCCTCTGATGACTCTGCCCATGCCAACTTTGAAGCTCAGAGGTTTGGTTTGCTTCTTCTTTCTTGCGGCTGCAGAAAGACAACAGAGAGAATCTTCATCACTTATTTAATCTGTATCTACGACAAGTGCTATTATAATTAAATTGTGTGATTCAAAGGCTGGTTGCAAACAGCATTGTTCATATTGATATTCTGGAGACAATATTTAGTATTATTTAGTATTGAGTATCACTTTAAGGTGCAGGTCGGTCATACTTGTGGGGATATTGGTGTCGAAGACGGTTCCATCCTCCAAGGAGCCGGTGTACCAGCAGCTCACAGTATCGCCCTTCTTTGGAAAATTCTGCTTGTCGCCTTTCTTCAGCACAGACTTGGTGTACTTGGGCGGACCCTGAGAGAAGAAACGGCCCGCGACAGTTGGAATAAGGTGCAAAAGCCAAGTCAACACAACACGAGACAATCACCCTCCCCCTGAAGTCAACACCCTGCTTTGGACCAGTACCTCATCCACAACCTCCGCCTTGACCTCTTTGGGCTTGTCATCGACTTTCACAGCTTTAACCTGCTCGGTGACTTCTTCGATTGGCTCTGTGCCTTTAAACCGCTAAAAAAAATAAAATAAAATAAAAATGATGCATTAAACAAACACACATAAACATACAACCCAGACTGTTTCCATGACCATGTGCATCAACATCAAGCCATCACCATCACTTACTTTGCTCTCAAAGAGCTGATTGTAGGCGATGATCAGCTGCTCTTTCTTTGCAGTCTTGGAGACGTTTTTGATGTTTCCCAGCAGCTTGTGCTCGTTGAGGAACTGAGAGAGGAAGAAAAAAAAAAGCAGTAAGGAGGAGAAAGATGATCAGGTGATGCACCTCAGATCAGTGACAGGTTTTTGGTTATAATGCCGATGGCTGAGCAACGAGGCGTGCATCTGCCTCTGCTCTAAGTCAGGTGAAATAACGAGCTGATGTCTGATCTGTGCAGCGGTGTTTGGTGCAAATAAATCATCTGCATCGCTTGCTGCACGCTGCATGCAGGCTCAAAGGCAGCGTGGGGCGCCGCAGCCTGCAAACACTCACGCCGAAAGCACAGAGAGGTTTAAGGGGTGCACGTACCGAGTGGGCCGCATTGTCCTGAATGAACTTTATAATGTCTTTTTTGGGCAGGTCGTCACTTTTGAGCTGCTCGTCGCTCCACTCCCGAGTCGGTTCAGCCGCCATTTTGAGAGGCGAGCTGCTGAACTTTCACCCCGGTGGCGCATCTGAAAAACTTCTTTCTTTAGAGAGTTTGTGTTAACAAAAAGGGAAAACTGCGCAGAGCTGTTGTTTTATTATGAAGCCTTTGAATAGTATTATTCATTTAACTTACAGACTATCAGCTGTTTTCTTTTCTCTACGGTTTAGTAAGAAAAGAAATTCAGGGAGGCGCAGGAGATGAGAAATAAAATGAACAAAAATGAGAAAATAGATCAATAAATCAATAAGAAAACGTGACTGTTTAAGTGATCATATAATTAAAATAAAGGAGATCTAATCAGAGTTTGGGGCGTTTTATCTCTCTAACATGTGTCTTGCCCCCTAGTGGAGAAATAGATGCATCATTTTAGTGAGATATTAGAAATAAACACAAGACAAAAAACATATACAAACAACATAACACCAACAATAATATTAATAACATTACAACAACAAAAAAATCTAATAATAATAATAATAATAATAATAAGAAGAAGAAGAAGAAGAGTCATGATCATAATAATAGTAATAAACTTTATTTATATCACCTTTCAAAACAAAGTTACAAAATGCTTTGCAGGATGTGAAAAATGGTAGATGATCACTGATAGAAACAAATACAAAATAGTTTAAAAGTTATATGACATTGAGCAAAAGGAGCTACACAAAATACATTTCAAACAAAACTACCAGTAAATAATAGGAAATTATTTATATAACGTAAAAGAAAGAAGGACATTGTCAACCCTTAAAGCAACATTTAATCTTTCAATTCATCAGAAAAAACAATCAAAAAACAAATTCAAAATCACCAGAATTTTGTGGTTAGATAAGTGGTTTTCACTAGACAGGAAATTTATGAAAAAATCAAGTAAAGTAAAAGTTCCTTGAATTTGTGCTTGAGTAAATGCACTTTGTTTATACTTTGTTTATACTATATACTACATTTAATTCTACCACGTCATGTATATAATTAAGAGCACATTGTGGATTATATAGTAACTCAGATAGTTGACCGTATACAAAGTCGTACAGCTCTTTTCTGTACAAAAATGTTGCAGTTTTAGTGACTTTATGACTTTATAGATGAAAGAAAGTCAATTTAAGCATGTGGTTCATAGTTTGTGGCGTAGTGAGTAAAGTGTTAAACTCTTGATGAATAGTTTAGAGACGATGGCTTTTGGATCATCCTTCGCTAATGTGAAAGTTTAATGGAGGTTTAAATAGAGATGAGACTGTAACCAACTAAAAGACGAGCTAAACAATTTTTCAAACAGTTTCCCTTCCTCTAATGTGAGTCATCTTGCTCTGTTGTAACTTATTAGAAGACTTTAAGAAGAAAGAAATGAATATTTATCACGGATTAAGCCTCATTAGAACGCAGGATTTAGAAAAAAACTTAAGAATTATAAAAGAAATACAGAATGGTTGACCGGACTGCAATTATACAGCGAGACTACACGGCTCTTTGACAGGCAGTTCAGAAGAGGAGAAGCATTACATCTGGATTGATAACAAGGCAACAGCTTTGTAAAAACGTTTGAAATGTTGTAATTTATGTGATTTTATCACTTTGTAGATGAAAGAAAGTCAATTTAAGCACACAGGTTTGACTGGGTCTTTAATGATACACAGTTTTTGGTGCTGATGTGTTTTTCTCTTCATGAATCTCTGACAAATTAAAATCATTGGTACTGTACATATATCCAACTTTATGATGCATGTGTCCTCCCAGTACTGAACTGTGCTGCAGGGAGCTTCAACGAATCTAAAACTGTAGACACCAACAATGTAAAAAGACAATGTAAGTGTGAAGACTAAGGGACATGTGTGCTTATCAAACAAAGTGTCCCTGAATCAAAACACGCAAGGGGAAAACAGACCGTGTGAGCTGTGTGATGTGGGTTAAGTGAATCCCATTTCCTTTTGTGCTGCACATTGTGATGAGTTAATTTTCCATGAAATTGCTCGACAAAACCCCCGAAAACCCCCGAAAAATATTCAGGTTTGCAGATGAGCAAAAACTGGGACAGGCTGTTTACATTTTATGTTTAAGTTTGCTAAAAAAAAAAAAAAACCCTGTAAAATTAAAATGGATTATTTCATGATATAGTGTTTTGTTGTAGACAGTGATGGTCTGAATATTTGGTTGTGAAAGATGCTCTGTTGTTTGGAAACAGATACGCAGCGCTCTGTTATTGGTTTCTGTGGATTGATGGTGTCTCGAAGCCCCACGTGGGCTAGGCACAGTTTAATGCTTGACACAATAATAAAGATTTCATTTATTTATTAGCACACACCACATCCCTAATCTGATTCTCCCCCGCGCAGTGCTTTGTCATTAACATCACAGTCGTCTCCGCCGTGTACACATCACTTATGTTGACTTCATATTCGCACAACTACATCTAATTTGGGTACAATGAATGCAAATAAAATCTCAACTAACACTGCAGTTATGGCTAGAAACTCTTCTTCTGCTTTAGCACCACCCTCTGGACTCAGTTCTTTGCTTTTTCTATATTTTTCGAGAGCTGATGTCACTTATACAGTACGATATCAGCATCACCATATCCATACAGTTGTACTGACTACCTCCACACCTATTCATGGTTGAATAATGCAGCTGCTGTAATGTTTCCTCATGAATTCAGCTCTTTTCTTTTCCAAATTTTCGTAACTTTATACTTTATATTTGTATTTTCTTATTTTTTTCTTATACAATTTTATTATTATTATTATTATTATTATTATTATTATTATTATTATTATTATTATTATTATTATTTTAACTACTAACCTTTGTATTTGTACTTTTACCAACACTTATTAACACTTCTTAACAGTCTTATTCTTACAACTTAAGCATTTAAAAATGTAACTTCTCTTATACAACCCTCTTGATCAAATCAAATAATAAAATAAGTTACATCTGCCAACACTTTCCTGTAGATGACTGCATAATCAAATTTCATTGGTTGAGTATATAAAACCATCAGATTGTACCTTTTAATCAGAACTTAAACGGATATGAAACCAAAGTGGTTCCCACATTTACAGAAAACCAAAAAGGGACACTTCCTTACTGTTGTACATTTGTGTTACATACCTTTATAGACTGAAACTGTAACTGAAACAACATTTCACCTGAGTATAAAGCATTAAACGCTTTACTGTTTGTGTTACGTTTCCCAATGAGGCATGTCGCTTTGTTCTTACATGAGGAGCTGCAGGTAGACAGGTTACCATAGCGAGAGCCTCATTGTTCTGTCAGTCTGCAGCCTCCTGCTGCGTCTCTCACAGTCATCATGTCAGTCTCATCTTTGTTGCATCACGCAGCCTCTCTGTTTTCTCCCCTCTCTTCTACTGGAAGTCTTGGATGCACCAGCATAAAGAGGCCTGCTTTAATTCATCAGTGACCTTGGGAAGCGGTGAGACAATGACGATGGCGATGATGATGATGATTTGCCACCATGAGATAAAACCTGGCTGCAGAACAGTGTCAAACAGAGCCTTTGTTTCATCTTGTCGGTTACGAGGCAACAGCAGTGACTCGGGGTGAGAAACTTACGAGGAAGAGGAGAGGGCTAATTATCTCTTTAGAGGAAATCGCCAAGGCCTCATCTCCTCTCCTCTGATGCCCATGAAGGAAAGAGCGTCACAACAGCACAAAACCTCGGAGGTGAGCTTCAGAAGAATTCAATCGTTTTCTAACTCTTCACTTAATGTAAAAAACCTAAGATAAAATGAGCATCTGCCTTTTGATATTGTGATGTGATGTCTGTGCAGAGTACAAGCAAGAGTTTTTGGTTATCACTTGGCCACTGGGCCTACTTAAACCTCCTTTTCTTCTCTCCTTTTCCCCCCTCTTCTCTGTCTCTTCCTTTCATTCTAATGCCGCCAGCGTAACGCGTTTGCTTTTGCATTCATGAGTGATGAGCGTGCCTCTCTGTGTTTATGGGTGTCTGGATGAAAGTTGCATCGCAGGAGGAAGTTTCGGGAGACAAAAAAAAAACAAAAAGGAAAAGAAAAGACGAACAAGGATCACGTCTTGTGCTCCGTGTCGTGATGAAGTATTTCTCGAGGAAAGGCAAAAGCTGAGGAGCTTAAATGAGCTCACATATCAAGCGAGGGAAGAATTCAATTTGATGCGGCACCTGAGAGCTCTTCACATCTACAGGTTACACAAACAAGTGATACACATTCTCCGAGATGCGCCGCCTCTCAGCACAGAGATGGCAAACAATATAATCCTCAAGTAATGTTTGCAGAACTATGTCCTTAGTTACACTCAATTCGAGCACAAACACTGTCAGTCAAGATTTCGGGCAGCCTTTATTTTGGCTTTCTGTGGCTCACGCTCAGGGCACTGTGTAAATTCAAGTAAGCTACCCTACAATTAGATAGTAAGGGATAGGTACAGGCGAATTTATCACTGAAAAAGGTGTTATTGGAAGTATTTTTTTAAAGGCATGATGTACTAGAACACACTTATTTATGTTTTGTTGGTGCTTCACTTTCTGTGACAAATCAGTGGGGAAAAAAGTGTATGAAGCACCATCTGTGTACTTGTTGTAAAGTTGAAACCAGTACTGTCACATTTTAACACTAATGTTATAAGTTTTTTTTTTTTTCATCCCTCAGGTTAATAATGGTTTGACTTTTCTCTGCTAGGAGCTGACATTTATCACCCATTACTGCAGCTGAATGTCTTACCGCGCTCTGCCAAAGATCTAAATCTCTGTATTTGTCGAATTGGCAAGCGCTCACATCCTAATGGGACTCTTAATTAGTTGATTATCAAAAGCAGGCACTCAGTCTTGTGCCAGTTAAGCCCACGTATGATAAACGTTATGATATATGTACAATTAGTCATCTTCATCTGTCTTATTTTTGTACTTTAAAGGTGAATTAAATGCTAAAAAATCTTATCCTTGAAAGGAAATGAAATTATAACCATTCAAGTTTTCATATTATTTGTCATATCATCATACTAAATGATACAGTGTCAAGTACAAAAAGAAATTTTGCCTCTGATTTATCTGCAGTATTAACAGGGATGAAAGTGAAGTTAAATGCTGATTAATTTATCCCTTTTAAATTGCAGTGGAACAAACAAAGAGCAGCAGTCTCATGTGTTGCACACTATTTTTTCTCTCTCGGTGAACAAATACATGATATTTTCTTCTACTATTGGTAAAATGCATTTCTATAAACTTAATTTAGCAACCTGCAGCCCAATACAACAGTTAAATCTCACATCCAGAGTGCACTAATGCAACCAAAACGCATCACTCACGTCTGAGGATCAACTCGTGCACCAGGATACCGACAACATATGACTGGAAACATCTTGTCACTTATTACGCAATGACATGAAAAGCACCATAAGCAGGCAGCATCATGTATATCATGTCTTTGAAGTATGTTATTATTTGTGCTTCCTCATAGCATATGAAACACAGGAATGTCTCCTGCTATACAGCGTCACATCATCTTATACCGTTCTGCCTCACCTGGGCCCTTTTACTCACCTGGCACAAGTCTTTCACAATGTTTTTCACAAGTCGTCAAGGAATAAAAACAGGCACTCAGTGTTGCATGTTGCAATCAAATTCATTATAGATTTAGATATAGAATTTCATTGCCAGTGATTGCTTGATGTATATTGTTGTGCATGACAGACTGCAGTGTAATTTACAGTAATTTAGTGTTATTTTATATGTAAATTGAATATAATAAATAGTATCTATCTATCTATCTATCTATCTATCTATCTATCTATCTATCTATCTATCTATCTATCTATCTATCTATCTATCTATCTATCTATCTATCTATCTATCTATCTATCTATCTATCTATCTATCTATCTATCTCTATCTAAGCAAGTTCTGTCTCACTGCAGTTACAACCTCTGACCTCAGGGGGGCAGTATGTACACATCACTGATATGGATAAAGCAGTTTCGTCTGTCCCACATTTACAAAAGATTGATATTTTCAATATATGAGGTTTACAATAAGGCTTGACAGGAGGGAAAATGGCCATGATTCACCCTGTTGAAGAGCGCAACAATAATAAATAACATAAACAGTGTGAATAAATAGCAGGTGTGTGGTGAGGAAGAAAAATAAGCTTTGCAGTGCTGCTATGCCAACAGTGCCAACAACTGACTGTCTGGGCTGATGGTGTTAATTCAATGTTTATGGTTAAAATGCCTGGTGTGCATCTGTTTCTGTGAATGTGCAAAGAGAGAACAGTGCAAGTCAGTCCCTGTGTGAAAACTGTTAATTTGCCAGTTTTCTTTCATAACTTAATTAAACCTTTTAACACATATGAAATGACTTGTGTGTCCTCATTTTAGTTTCATACATTTTCATGTCTCTGGCAGAACTACTGTGGATGTACTTTAGCTAGACCTCGCATGAATCATCGCATCCATGTAAGTACAAGTGGAAATACTGAGCATGGCCACCATGTCACTTCAGCCTCTCTCAGCTTCCACATGGTCTTCTGGTTTGGTTCTTTTCTTTTGTCTTTTCTTTCAGCATTCAACATCCAACGTCCACACAGACTATCTTCACTTGCCTCAGCACACGCATACATTATTGATGGTTCACATCTCATGCTTTGGTTTGTAAATATTATTTAGTTAATAAATAGTTTCTTTTTGAGCTTCCGCCTTGTGTATGTTCTCCCTTATTTGTCTGAACTTTGAGCCAGTTCATGACACTTTTCTTTATGTAACAGTGCTTTTCAAATCTGTTCATTTCCAGGCCTTGAGTTTCCTTATTAATCGTCCCTTTGATAACCTCTCTTGATTCATTTTACATGTTTAAGCCCACAGAGAAAGGGCGAGATGAAGAGACAAGTCACGGGGGTCAGATGGTGGGTCATTTGTATTATCAACAATATAATTGCTTATAAAACTGTTCGGGGAACAAACCAGAGAAATCACATCACTTAAACTTAAACGCCTCGAGTAGGCGGGCCTTGAGGATATCATCCAGTCGTGCACGAGCCAAGCGGCCAGGGTGCAGCCCTTGTCCCACATTTCCACTCCCCCCTCCTACTCACACCAGTGGAATTAAAGGCTTTCATAATGGAAATCATCTGTAGGTGGGCTTGGTCCACTGTGGATAATGTGTTTTCTGCTCAGAGCCTAATAAGCTCCCCCTAAGCCATATGGCAAGCCGGGTTCACCTGCCTGTGCCTCGGGCTGTGAGAGCACCTCTTTTAGCTTCATATGGAATTTGATTCGTACACTGCTGCAGCTCAAACCAGCACCGCCTTGTGATGTCGGCAGAGCACCTTCAGGGTGTTGGAGGGTGCAATAGGTCAGCAGTGGAAAACTCCACCAACATCTGGCAGCGAGGCAGTTGGAAATGTTACCTTGGCTCCATAAAACCTTCACCTATAACCGCGTCTCTAGAGAGGAGAGTGAAGGTTGGATTAAAGTGCGGTATAGCAGCTGGGCAAGTCAATAGGGAGCGTGGAATTTCTTGCAATCATGCTCCTGGTATCATCATGCAGCAAGGAGCTCTCCAGTCAACAGGCTGCACCAGGCTTTGGAAGATTTCCAATCCCGAGCTTAGCCTGCAGATCTGTAGTCTCAGTACTAGCCCATGCCTGCCCTGTCAGATCTAATCTCTTGGCTGCATGCCGTGAAATGGGGCTTATTAAGAGTTTAACTGAGATCAGCCCAACCCCGATCTGAGGCGTGCAAAGGAAAAGGGAAATCGCTCACCTGAAAAATCTCAAAATCACAAGAACTGGGTGGCATAAGGGTGTTGATATCAGTCACCAGAGGCTTTGCTGTACACCACTACGTGCTTTCTCCCTTCTGTCTCTGGGATGCATCATCTGTTAACTGCTAATTAGAAACCAAAGAGAAAAGATGGATTTGAAGTTTCAATTGGAACTGGTCCCAGTATGATATCTCACAGGGCTTAAAGGGACAGACTTCTGAGTCACATGCTCCCAAAACTCATGTCTCCTCACATTACTCTCACACAGCCTGTTTGCATTTAAATAATAAGAGTCACGGCTGCATCCTCAGTGCAAATTACACATTTAAAACAATGAATTATAACTTCTCCCATAGCTTTATCAAGGATGCATCATCACTTCTTTTACCTTGTTAAAAAATATAGTTTGTTCTGACCGTGGCAGTGGAGGGATCAGTATGTTCACCACTTTAGTCCAGACTGAAATATCAACTATCGGATTGCTATAAAATGATGTACAGACATCCAGTGATGACTCCTAATGTCTATGGTGACTGCTTGGCTTTTCCTCTTGCACCACCAACAAGTTCACATTTTTTGTTTTAAGTTAAATGTCTCAATACTGAACAGATATGATCACAGCAATATGTCTAAAATTAAAAAGGGCCTATGTCCTGCTTTTTTTTACACCCACTGTCCTCTCAACTTGTTGATGGCATAAAAACAGAGCACATCATTCTGTAACAAAAATGAAGACGCACTCAAGCGATGTTGTCCCACGCCTCCATTTAGCGATCTCCCCCCGTGACCGCACAGCCTGAGATCAAGGTGCCTGTCTCGCCCCAAACACACACATCATCCACTCTCCCTGCCCCATCTCCGAGGATCCATCACCAAAAGGGGCTTTGATTCCTGTTTACCAGCCTTGGGATGAGCTGCACACATGGGTCCCCCCAGTGCTACACGCTGTAAACACTGGAAAATGATGTGAAACCTCAGGACGGAGATGGTTGATGCGCTGTGATAGTGACGGGAATGCTGATGACAGAAAGGTTTTGAGTCAGAGGTAGAACTAAGTGACACTGAAAGGAATATGTCAAGACCGTGGGGGTTTGGATTATGAGCATTTTTCTCAGTCTAATTTGATTTGAAAGTGACATGTGTACAGCATGATGGAAAGCTGGTATTTTTAATGTCAGGAAACAGAGAATGAGGAGCAATCGGGCACATTCATTACTTTGAATGATATCACTTTATCATTTGAAAATATGCTGATTTTCAGGGCTTTATTTAAAAAGTTTTATGGTGATGCCAACTGACTTAAACATGTTGGCAATACCCAGTTTCATCTAGCGGTGTTTGTACGAAAGTGATTCACTGCTTGTTTCAGCCTCCATTAAATCCATGCCAGGATACGTGGCCTGGCACTAACCTCCTCATAAAACATTCAAACCTTTAGATAACATTTGAGTAAAATATTTTTTTCTCTGTTACAAAAAGGATAGCGTACCTCGCATTATCAGGATGTCAAGTAAAACACTGAGCAATTTAGCTCAACTTACTTCAAGCAGAATGTGTTTTTTGGGATGTAGTAACTTTTTTTTCTTCCATTATTTCAAAGATTGGATTGAATTTTAGAGCGATCCGTTTCTTTTACAAGAACACAAACTCGCACTGTGCATGTAGGTGTTTGTGTGTTATTGAAAATGGGTTTGCGTTCAGTAGATGGAATTTCATCTTCCTCCCTTCAGTTCCATCACCAGGATGAAGCAGGTTTCGCTGTGACTGCTATGTAAAATACGTCATGACTGTGGGAAGAAGAGGGCCTATCGATAACAAAACAGGTTTCGTACACTTTGTATTTATGAAACACCTCCTGGAGGTTATTTCTGAGGCAGAATCTCGCCTCTTGGGGGTGAGGCATAACAGGAAAGATGGGCAAGCATGTGACAGATAGTGTCATGAAAGTCATGAACCCATTATGTTGTTTGCAAATAAAATTGTACTCTACGGGCAGATCAGGCCCTGGAATGTCACTTATTTTCCGGGGACTGCATGCATGAGGTTGAATGCACTTTGGAGAAAGATGAGACGGATTGAGGGTGAAAGAGAATTTGAGGGATGAAGGGCTGTGTGTTAAATCCAGTGCATGCTCAGGGTACGCACCTGGTGCAAAACCACAGGACATTAAAGCACTACGGCCATGAAAGAGGTGACCAGTCTTTTTTTTTTTTTTTAATGTGCTGCTTTCCTGCCCCTCCAGCCAGCTGAGCCACTCAGGCTCAGAGTTTGATCAGTGTGTGAAGCCTGACACGGACAAAGCACCATGCAATGAACATGAAAGGCTCAGTAAACACCCAGGCGCTGACACGCACGCACACTTACACACGCAAACATACGCACACATCCACACATGCTTTTTCTTTTTATGTGCCTGCCTCCCTCATTCCTCCGTTTTGCGGTCAGAAACGCTCCAAAAACACAAAACCACCAATTCACACACCGTTGCCCCCACGCCGACTCTGCACTTCTCCTTCGCTCTCAGAATCCCATTCATCTCAATAATGGAGAGGAGGAAAGTGCCACTGCCAGATTGTCTGTGGCACCTCTACCACCTTGCATTTTGTGGGTGCCAACCAATCTGTCTATCTGACAAAATTCATGAAGGTGCCACTTTTAAAGAGGTGCGAGAAGAAAGGTCATGTTTGAATAATGAATCTGCACGGAGAATGAACTACGGCCCAAGTGTCTGTCTGAGTTTTTACAAATTTTCTGCGAGTGGGTGAGGCGGTGACCACAGGTTGAACATCTGTTCGGGACACTTGAGTAAAGACGGCCTAAACTTTCCATCAAAGAGGATGAACTGCTCAAACAAGGAACAAGGGAGACACACCAAATACAAACCAAACAAAATCATTATAAACTTATTAGAATGTAATATATGCCTTTCCAAAGCCTTAGTGAGATTCCAAACAAAAAGAAAAAAAAATTAGAAACAGAGAGAAATGGCGGTGATGATGACTGTGATATTATGGCATTGTTCACTGGTATTAGCAGAAGGTCACACTCTGTCCTGACAAAAAAAAGCCATTATCTGGAAGGGTGAGATGGTCCGCTGGGGCTCTGGGCTCATCAGTGTAAAGGACAGAGGGGGGAGGCTGCAGACGACAGATACAGTAGACAGGCCGAGGCGTCCCACGATGGCAATAACAGCCCATACAGGTGGAGAGAGGTGTTATTAGGAAGGGGCAAGGCTGTCTGGCATCCTCCTCCCTGCCACAGACAGAGACAATACAGTTAATTTAGTGCTGTGTCATAGGTTGCCCCTTAGAATACTTTGTTAAAGCTGCAGTGACATGAAAAATGAGATTTCTCTAAATTTATGGCCTTATATTCAACCTTGTACACAAAAATATGGTAACTAGAGGTGTGGTGTAACTCCTGTAGGAAAACTCTCCCTCTGGCAGTCAACATTACAATATTTACAATATTCACACTCACTCACAATATTTAAAAAAAAAAAAAGCCAAATTTTCCACAGTAAATTACAATATGCTATGTAGTTGTAAATAAAAAAAATCAAATTGGTTTATGTCATGCATTCTTAATGAGATCAGGCTGCTTCAGTTTCTGACAGTTACCTGAAAATCTGTTCCCCTGTACCTCTAAAATAAAGGAGTAGCAAGATATTTAATTCAATTCAAGGAAAGGCCTGTATGTTTCGACAGACAGCAGCACATTAAGCAAAATTTCAGACATGCCACAGTTACAGATTTCAGATCACAGCGAGTACACAAAATAAGACTCGGGTCAGAGTGTCCTGGATCACACAGGGCAAGTAGCTCAGTCAAAGGATCAACAGCCTGATGTGCTCTCCTCCAGCTCCTTCAATCTATTTTTGAAAACACCTGAAGTGACCAGCTCCCCCAAACCCAAATCACTCTGCAACAAATTCCAAGCCTCAAGAGCAGCAAACCTAAAAGCCCTTTTTTCCCATCTCAAGACGGACGTAGAGGGACAGATTGCAAGACTAAGTCAGGCAGTGACCATCTCTGTGTCAGAGTGAGGATGGCCACTTCCAGCCTTTTTCAGGCAGATATTTGAACACTGTCGTATCAATCCCTTGTTAAGTTATGACCAGGAGGTTAGCTGGCTATTTACACATGCGGCAGGCACATAACAGGAGTCGTGTTTTCCTGAGAGGAACATCTGGCTCTTAAGCAGCTAAATGCTCCATGATTGCTACCTTTGTCTGCATTTTTTTTTTTTTCTTTTCAGGGCACGTAGCTGCCTGCTGCTTCTGGAAATGAGGTTGAGAGCAGCAAGCGCGAACCAAAAAAATAAAGTTTCAGACCACGAAATCAAAACAACGAGCTGAGACACACAAAGCTCCGTAGAGCCGAGGAGAAACCGCAGAGACCGATAATTCTCAGTGGGTTCGTCACCAAGAGTGATACCTTTTGCATTGGAGGCAGTCATTTGATTCATCGTAAATATAAAAAAATATGGATTAGTGCAGCTTTAAAGTCACTGTGCTCCAGAGGCTTTCATCGCGGGAGGACGAGGATTTAAGACCTTGTTGTGAGAACACTGTAGATTTAAGTAACGTAAAGTAATGCCATTGCATGTTTGCCAGACAACTTCTTTAACCCAGCTAAGAAGTGCCTCAGCCCAGGGACAGATTTAAAAAAAAAAAGATTATTTTAAATGGATCACTATTAGATACACTGCAGCAGTTTTTTTTGTAATGGCTATTTAAATGCTATTTAAACTTACATTAACACTAAATTACAACTACATGACAAAATAATTTAAAAAAATCATATTCATCATATTTTCATAAACCAGTCCCTCAGTAAATCTTTACGCCACCTTCATCTATAATCACACAGGATCTAACTGAACTGTCCACAGCGTGTTGGAGTTTAATAAACAGCGCATGATTGAGGAGTATAAGTATGAAAATGGTTTAATCAGCAATCTGCATAATGGAGCAGATGAAAATTGCACCTTACAACATGCTGTACATGTACGGTTTCCACGAAGCAGCAGGTGAAATCATTAGCTGTTTGACTTTAACTGCCTGTCTGCTGCATGATCCTGTACAGAGGTATCAGCGTAATAAAGTGAAATAATGCAATTGCATGTGCAAGCCCGTCCGGGGAAGGAATATAAAGCGAAAGCAGGATGGAGTTCTGCTTTTAAGGCTTGACCCTTCTCCCTGGTGATACTGCATTCAGCAAGACAATGCTACAGCTCATCCTAATTATTTCTAACTGATGGGCCAATCCATCAAGAGAGACAGTCTAAAAGAAGGTGGGGAGGAGAAGACGGAGGAGGAGGAGGAGGAAGAAGAGGAGGAGGTGGTGGTGGTGGAGGGAAACAGGGAAAGATGGTAAGAACTCATGCTGAGGCTCAAACACTCTTCCTCTGTAGGATCTCTAATTTCTGTCTTCTTTTCTTTCCTCTTTCAGGTCTCTTACTGCTTTTCTTTTCTCACTTTCAAAAAAAAAAAAAACAGTATATATTTGGCAAATTTCAGGGTAAGTCGATAACACGTATATATATATACATGCAGCTGTCATTGTCATAGTTTTTAATGTACAAAGAAGTGATCTTCTGTCCGAGTGAGTGAATGAACCTATTTAGGTTTATTTCTCATATGAGGATTCAATGACAAATCGCCACAGTCCAGGCACATCGGGTCATTAAATTCAGATTTATAAGATTGATATCAATACTTATCAAAACACTAACGCCCCCTTACGCCATCAAAGGCCCCAGGCGCCTATTCTCCCCTAGTGAAGAGAGAGACGGATGGACCCAGAGGACGGAAAAGAGTGGGAGAAAGAGAAAGGGATAGATAGAGAGAAAAAATGTCCTCCGCCGCAGCAGCTGAGTGCGATTCACCATCGCAGCATTAGCTGACGTCTCCTGATAACAATGGTGAGGGATTAATCAGTATTCTGTGCATAGCTTAGGGCTGCACTAGTCCTTTATCACAGCAGCAACTGCGGCCTTCCTCTAAAGGTAAGGTTAAAATGGAGATTACGCTTTGTTCCTGCTCACCTCCTCTAATGAACCTTATCTCCCCTCACTACCCATCTCTTCATTCTGTCTCGCTCGCACAGAAGAACACACCTCCTGCCCTCTTTTCCCCTCTCTGGAGGGAAACAAAGAAAAGCTCTCTGTTTTCTGTGTCTCCTTTTAAGTGCAATGGGCCAGTCATCCTGTTGTCTCCTTCATTTCCGCTTTGAGTCAGTCACGTTGAAGCGTTTACACTACTTGACTGCTTAGAGGCAGTCTCGTCCAATGTCTGAGCAATCTGTCAAAATCCCTTACCACAGGCCCATTTCCTCATAACGCTTTAAAATTACTTACTGCTTTTCATACAAAAAGGCAAAAATACAATTCACTTCTGCAAACAAGTAAACACTAATGTCTGCTCTTGAGAAGAAAATCAATTCAGCCTGACTAATTGAAACACAATTTTATCCATCTCACATGCAAAGCAATAAACCAATTCACATATGTGCTAAATTACTGCAGTTCGGGATTATAGAAAATTACACAGCGAACACCTGAAGGTGAAGAGATAATTTTACCACATTTGAAAGCATGTGGCGTCAATTTAACCTCAAACATTTTGAGGAATCATGAGCTGGTTGCCCTTGCTCTTTCAAAGGTAGCCTATTTAAAATGTAGGTGCAGATTTACACACATTGAAACTGGTCACACCACACAAACTAAGACAAACAGCTTGATCTCATGACGCATGAATTACCTGCCAGGTGTGACTGCTGCGTATCCAACCCAACCAACAAAATGTACGTTAGCTTGCTGACACAGTACCAGTTTAGACTGACGAGTAAAAGAGGTAATATGAAATATAGTCGACATATCTGATGTGTCTGATGATCAAAATGCTGTTTAATAATTATGTAAAAAATTGAATTAAAAATTGAATTAGCAGCTATAAAAACATTATGCCAATAATTTTAGCATAATCATAAATTCGCTAATTCTAAACTGCAAACAACTACAATTTTTCATGTACACAATATAAACTAAACAGATTTCTACATACATGGGATTGGAAATGAGCTATATCACTTTAAATACCTAATTACATACTTTTGTTTACATAGTTGACCCTTTTGATTGGATGGCACTGCAGATGTTTCCTTGCAACCATTATACTTGTTATGAGTTTGTATGAGCTCAAACATTTATCCTGATTATTGGTGCAACCCATTTTAGTGAGCCACTGGTTTGATACTAGCTAACTGTTACTGAGAACATGTGGAAACTCTTTATATGCAAAATTAGTGATGCACTTATGGTGCAACCCAATCCAGGACACATACGTGCTACTCTGCATTCAAAAAGCCATTCAGCAAATTTCTTCAAGACAATTTAAAATGTAGAATACACAACCTTTGTTCATTTTGTTCCCTCCTGTTTTCACTCAAAGAGCTAGCGAGACAACAGAATCAGAATCAGCTTTATTGGCCAGGTATGTCTACACATACAAGGAATTTGATTGGTTTTTACAGCAGTACCCTCTCGTACTTAAAAGGTCAAGAAAATGGAAATAAACAAATAAACATAGTTTACATAACATAAACATAACATACACATAACATAACTTAAAGTGTTACAGCAACTTTTGCATTGAGCAGAAATATGTAACATGGTAATGGCACATCGTGCCGTTCAACTTGAAGAGCGTCAGAGTTTGCTGTTTGTACATGAAGGTGGCAACTTTCAGGACATCAACTCTGTGAACTTCTCAACCATCAACAGGCTGAGGTAGAATCACTAGAAAAGATATTATTTGGGGCTCCCTTTTGAGAGGAAATGTCAAGGAGCTGATGCACCTACATGTACAGTGATGAAATTACATCACTGTATGTTATTGTGTTGTCCTTCCCGTTCTAAATGGACACTTTCAGAATATTTAATATATATGATTTATATGTGCATTTATTACAATTATGTGATTAGAGTGGTTTTCAAAACTACTTTGTGTTTTGTCTCTTCAGAGTGACGGACCTGGAGGAAAATGCATCCCTCGCGCAACCTTATTATCTCGATAAGGCAGGATTCAACCTGACAAAGTCAAAGGAAATGGTCACAGGCGGTGCAAGACTGGTAATTTGACAAAGTGTCCTCAAATATTAGAGAATGTTGTAATTTTTCCAATTTTCTATCATTTGGCTCTGGAATACAAAAACACTATCTCGTCTGTTTGAAGGCAACCTCCTCATTTCAACCTCCTTATTTCTGAAAATGAGAGTGCTGGTGTGGGCCGACTTAATGAATGATGTGGCAGTTTGGGACAATTTTAGCTTTTTGCCTGTCTGCTCTTAAAAGGCAGTAGTTTACCATGCGAGAGTCTCATCCTGGTGCATTCCTCGTTTCTCCATTCAAACTGAGGAATTCTCCTCATCGGTCCCTAAACCGCATTCAAGCGTCTCAAGCGACAATATGAGGTGTGATGTGAGTTCTGTGCTGCAGCTAAAAAGGTGAGGGGAAAGTGGGAAAAGACGGAAATGCCACAACATATGGTTCTATTTACTTTTACTTTTTGCTTTAAATCACGGGGCCTTTGTTATTGAACTACATCTGCCACAACACCACTGTTCAATTTTTCATCATTTTTTTAATGGATCTGTCTCATGTTTGCTTTTTGTAGCTGTCAAAGGACTGAATCTTTAAGGACATTTAGCAGGTGAAAACATATTTTGATAATCACTTTTTTTTTCAGAATGTAGACAAAGAGTATTAAAGATAATGATGCTTTTATACCACTGTGAATTGTGTTTTGTGTACTTTTAGCTACTATTTTCTGCTGTGGCTGTAGATATGGTGGGGGCTGTAAAAACAACCAAAAAGCAAAAAAGCTAAAATGCTTCGAAGAGCTAAGGGACCTGCAAAGTTGGTGATAATTCTCTGTGGGTTTGTCACTATGAGCAACTCCTTTCACAGTAACACACGGTCATTTGAAAATCTTAGTGAATTATAGAAATGTGTATTAATGTAGCTTTAAGGGCAGTAATTTTTAACAGGGAATTACACCAGTTCTACTCATGTAGTCTCTGGGAGTACTACTGCATGTGAAAAAAAAAATAAAATAAAATTGCAAGTTGCTTGGGGAAGGAAGAAGAATATCTGGAATAAAAAGAATATAATTTACCTAGTTCTTCTGCGTCAATTTTGATCCCTTTTAAAATGCTCATGAGTTCAACAATGTGCAAAGCTAAATCAGTGGAGTACCTCTTACATACTCAATACAAACAACCAAACAAAAATATTACTTTTTGGCAGCTGAAGGAAATGAATATCCTGCTTGGAAATCCATATTGTAGGATGGTTCATGGTTACAAGTATTTTCCCTTTAGCTCCTTCTGCTGTGCTGTGCTGTTGCAGTTTCTGTTTTCTACTGCCAGACTTTAGTCTGCTGTCATAAATGACATATGTTATCTGCCATTTACTATTTCAATTTCTAACCTCTCCTTTTTGTCTGTCATCACGGGGCATCAATGTAGTTTCTCCCGGGCGCGGCTGAAATGTAGATCTCAGGATACCATTTGCATAAAAATCGGTAAAAAATTGTTGCTTCGGCTTCAAGGGATATATCTTTCGTGCATGCGCCATTGTTCACACCTAATCTCTGAAAAAACGCTCAAGTCATTTCCCTGCATGAATGCCCTTTCTAAACCAACAGCCTTTAGACGAATTCTAAATCACTCAATGTGCTTCTCTCCCCACTTTCTCCCTCAGACCACTCAGATCCAGAGCTGGCATGATAAATCTGTATGCACATCTGCCAAACCATCCCTGCCTCCTCTCCACCTCTCTCTCTCATCCCCTCCTCCCTGTTATAACCACCCCCTCCACCTCCCTCCAGCTCTCACTCCCAGACTCATTTGATTTGGGGTGTAATTGCGGGTGCAGATCTGTGGCAGGGTGTGGAGAGGAGCGATTGCTGTGCTCCGCTGAGTGCTGAGGATGAGATAGAAGAGAACAGTGCCCGGGAGACTCCATGCTGCTATAGCTGGTTACCTAGACTCGTACCTAGCTCCAAGCACACTACAGTGCCAACGGAAAGCCGGGGTTGGCTTTGCCAGTTTAAGTCGTTCTGTCTTTGATTCCCTCTCTCTTGTTCTGTCTCTTTCACACTTGCCTCCCTCCCCTGTGGTCACCTCTTATTCTCTCTTTGACTGTCTCTCTCTCTCATTTTTGCTCGCACTTTTTTTTGTTCTCTTCATCTTCTATTTTACAGTCAACAGCTCTATCTATCTATCTATCTATCTATCTATCTATCTATCTATCTATCTATCTATCTATCTATCTATCTATCTATCTATCTATCTATCTATCTAGGTATACCTGAAATACAATATTTCTGTGTCTTTCTCCTCCACATTCTTTCCACGAGCACGCATTTTCAATTCGACGTGGACTCCTGCAGATTTCTCCTTGCTATGGCTCGAGTTACCAATTACCACGCCAGGTGCCTTCACATTTTCGATTTCACATTCACTTGGCTTGGAAAAGTAAACCCAAATATGTGTGAATGCATATTGCAGACGACGAACTGCGGGATGATCCTTTTTTTTCTTCCCGAGCGTTGCTGCATGGAGCCCATCAGGGAAGCAGTCGACCTTGAACACCAGAAACAGAGTTCGTTTGTTTACTCTCGAAAGGCTGACATGTTTTTTTTTTTTTAGTTTTGAGCTGATCGGCCGTGCGGCGTCTTCGTGCCACGCAAGCCCTCGGGTTCGCCATCAACCCTCATTGTGTGACAGCGTGATGATATTTTCTTTTACTGCAGCGGCCGGCCTCAAAACTGTAACAATCTCGGCGGCGCGAGCCAGTAATCAAGTCCCTCAAACTGCATAATTACACCAACAGCCGACTGCTAAAACCCATCAGCCTCCTGTGGTTCCATGCCAACGTAATAAACAGAGGTATAGCCTGTAATTATAGTCAAGACATGCGGAGTATAAAGTGAAGTGCCTATGGACAGAGGAAAATATTAAGCTAGCACCCCTGTGAGTCAAGACCCCTAGTAAGTAAGTAAGTCCCAACATGCCATGGCACACAACAATCAGGTACAGTGGGTTATAATGCTCAATTGCATGACACTGACATGGCAAAGCTTTCCCCAAATTGGCTCCCCTAAGAAATTAACTGGCGCTGAGTGTGATAAATATTCTGAGTGAGTCTATTCTGGTGAGGTGAGGTGAATATACAGACTCAGCTCCCTGCTCTCTGTGGCAGCCTTGAGATCCACGCAGGAGGGATTCAGGAGGGAAAAGAGTCTGAGTCTGGGAACGGTCGCTCCGCAGGACACTCCAGGCCTTCGCAGGAAATGATTTATTCAGGAAGTAAGCGTAGCACCGGGCCACGGGGCCTCCCCTGCCATCATTTAGGTGCATGCGCCTGCTTCATTTATCCTCCCCCTTTTATTGATTAATTCATGCCCCTGATTAAATTTTCACAAGTTGCCAATTGTCCTTCACAACGTTTGACTCCCCTGTCGATCTGGAGCCGGTGGGGGACGGCTGCCCTCCTGGTAATGGGAGAAGAAGACGCCGCCGCTCTGGAGCGTTTACTCCCTCATCACAGACGGAGCTGGTCGAAGAGATCCCTCCTCTCTCTCTCTGAATATTTTACAAATTGCGGCCCATTATAATCGTTCTTTTTTTGGTTACGCACTGAGAGATTACTTAAATATTGATGATATGGTAATTCATCAATAATTGCGGGCTGCTGGGATAACAACCCACATATGGGCAAAGGAGGGTATCAATTAAGCGGTCAATCATTTCTCACTTAGAGTGTGCAGTGACTTTGCCTTAGTGGAAAGGTGTTTTGCAGTAAGTTGGGCATTAAACAAAGTGCTATACAGGAAAACGTCTGACATCCAATCTCCATGGAACCGAAAATGATCTCATTATTCATATGGCCGTGACGAAGCTCTAGCAGGGAAAATGATTTAAAGGAAGATGCAAATGGCAAAAATCCTTGAATTAATTATGCAGCAAGCAGACATATTTCTTTAGAGATACAGTGCAGGAAACTCCGGGAAAAGCTGTGATTTAAGGTGTAAAGTAGAGCCGGATGGCAGCGTGAGACACCTGAATACATTTAATGACCATGTTCAAGACCAAAATTTTGCGGAAATATTACAGGTTTGACAAAAAGCATGTTACTAACAAGGCAGGGAGAGGAAGATAAGCGCTGTAAGTTAACAAAGTTTTCCCAAAGTAACAGCTGAATTATCTTACACACTTTGGCTCTGTCTCCTCAACTCCTGCTATTTTCCCTTTCATGTTCCACTTTTCTCAAGGCTATGACATATAAAGCGAGAAAACCCTTCTGACTATGAGAAATCACTTTCATTTCTTTGCAATAATAGAGTCAAAACCTACAATTATTCCCACACTTCTCTACCTGATTGCCTGATACGCCGCAGTGCGCACACACATACGCACACAGGTGTGCACACACACAGATAAAAAGAGAATGGAAGAAGGAAAAAAAATACAAATGCAGTGTCGCTAACTTTGCTATTGGGATAGAATTTGTATCTCCACAGCAATAGATCAACCTCATTTCCTATAACAAGATGATACAAGTCTGTGCTGCATTAAGCCCACACATATTTGAATGTGAGCGAAGCGAGGGCTCATTTCTCTGAGTGTGTGTGTGGATGTGTATTGACCCGAACATGTGTATGAGGTCAGCTGTGGATCCCTAGTCTGAATCTGGCCGTGTTTCCAGCGAGCCAAAAAAACTGACGATGATTTGTGTTTACAGTATGAGACGATTATCTTAATTATCAGGAGGCCATAACACAATTATTCTCAATATCCGTAATGTGAAAATGTCAATGAATTTCTCAAGATGAATTAAACACCACTGACAAAAAAAAAAATCACTCAAGTCCCAACCAATAGTATCAAATGATCTTCCTCAGCAGTTGGTGTTATCCAGTTTATGTGGAAATGTTGGTGTCAAATGTCCATTTCTGCACAGAGGACTCTGAAACTTAAAAGTTTTGATTCAAAGTTCGACTTTGACCACGGAAATTGCAGTTGACAAAACCCATCAAAGGCTCCAGAATAGTGACTGGACCTCGAGGTGAGACATATTTTCTCACCTGCTGCCTCTGAGAAAGATATTTTTGTAAAGATGTTATAACTGTATAAGTATAAGTAGTAACTGTAACTGTCTCTTTAAAGCTGCATTGAACATTTTGTTTTTTTGGCTACTTCAAGGCAACATAGCAAGATGTATAATGTCGCCTTCTAAAATGTAAATAGCAAACCATTACCTATCCACAAATCCAGCAGATACACAGCAACATTAGCACTCATTTCAACGGGCAATGGACGAGAAACTTACCAGTGATTGTCCCAGTCATTTGCAACATTATTAACATAAAAAAAATATTTCAAAGTGCAGCTTCAGTGTTGTTGTCTCGTGCATTATGTGCTAATCCTGGAGAGATCAATGAATTACTGGGATTTCGGGAAACAAACAAACTGTCTGCGCACGTTGTAGATGCCCGCTGTATGTATGCCGCAGACATTATGTCACATAAACTCCTGGGGAAGTATGTAAAACTGCCCCACTCCTGTTCAGAGAAGGCACAGCATGGGAGCTGTCAGATGGGTATTTAATAACCGAAGCGTTATCCAAACCACAGCCCTAAAATTAGTCACCACATTCAGTTGCCATGGAGAGTATCAGACGGAGCTTTGTCTGTGTGCCACGGAGAAGCATAAATCCCACAGCCCGGCGATAAAAGCCGCTAGATTAGAAACACGGGAATGTGCTGAATGCATCTTTTCTATCTCTACCTCTCCTTTGTTCTCTGCTCACTTTGTTGTTATGTCCTTTCTCACTCTTCTCACTCCGATTCCTTTCTCCTTACCACCTGTCTAAAGGGAAAGATGGACTCTATTCGCCACCATTCTCATAACAGACACTGACAGCGTTTTTCTGTGTCAGAGTGTCCCCCTTAACAGGCGTTATTTCCACACGCGTGTCCCTTTCTTCAGTCCTGTCGCACATTCCCCCCATTATATTACATCACTTCTCATTTTCACACATTATTTTCTTCCTCTTTTGTTGCTCGCACTCTCTTGCTCTCTCTCTTCCCATCTTTTTTTTCTATCTTTTTCCTCCTTCAGCTCCTCTCAGACTCAGGGTTGCATGGCGTTGCCCCCTCGCGAAGGCACCATCCCACTGTAAACGAATGAGTCTGTCACACCGCAAACAATCTGCATTCATCATGTCTTATCTGCCCGGGCCTCCGCGGCAGCAGTCATGATACCCTGGCACGGGGAATGTGTTTGAGCCTGTGGTGCGCGGGGTCAAGGTCTACGGCTCAGGGAAATAGCGTGCAGGCTCAAGGCTTATTTGGCAAGCTCGTGTTGGATTTAAGCATCAGGCTGTGGAGGAGGGGGACAGGCGGCTTGACTTATCCTTGATCGAGGATAACGCTGTTTCTCTCACTCTTTTTTTTAAAATTTTATATATATATATATATATCTATGTGTGTGTCCAGGGATGGTTTGCTGACCATGCATGCGCTCTTCCAGCAATGCCCGGCTTTGGATTCACGCAGCTGCAGCGGACACATTAACATCTGGCAGGATAATAGGATAACCAGAGACTTAAACCTATACATAAACAGGTTTAAGTGCCTTGCTTGAGGGCTTATCATAATTAATTGTTGAGATGAGCGAGGAGAGAGTGCCGCCTAATCACTTTCCCCCACCCTGAATTTCTCCTGCAGATGCAGGATTCACGCTGAAGCATTTTTTTTCCCCAATCCACAACTGCCTCAAAATCTTACTGCGTTGATATTAAAGATAAAAAGCACGCGCGCAGAAAAAAACTACTCTGGAGTCGCTCACACAAGAATATGTGTGAAATGAGTGTTTACAGCGACCAATTCAAAGGTGAAATATTGTTCCAGCAAGTCGCAATGAGTCAAACTACACTTATTGCCAGTTATCAAAGTCATTACCACAGACAGAAACATGAAAGCTATTTCTGTAAACAAAAGCAGCACCATGGAGCTTGTACTGATGGATTCTATGATATATATATATATAGTTTCTTGTGTCTATTAAGGAGTTAAGCCCTGATATGAATTTAGATTTTGTAGCTCATTTGATGCTATAATAGAGCACTCTGGCCCAAAGGATAAAAACAGAAAAACATCAAAACATGAAAAAACAGGACAACATAGATGTTTTTTTTCTTATCTTTTAATCAATAATTGATCGAGATGCAATTTCTGGAGCTTTCCTAGCATGACTTAATTGTTGTCTGGCCTTGAAATGCTAATGACGGCAGGAGCGCAGTGTTTGGAGGCGAGTGTTTATGAGCGTAGAGGCGAGGTTGAATGATAGCGCCGGTTTGAAGGTCAGAGCTGCGGCGCTGACCGAGCAACAGAGTCACTGACTCCACCCTCTGCCTGGCAGACCTCCGGGCCGCCTATCACTCACCCACCCTGCGGACTGCCGAGCCCCGGGTGACTGGACTACCCCTCCCAGCCAGCCACTCTATCACTGCAGACAGCGCTCACGGGAGCACGGGCCGAGGGCATGTTTGAGGTTGTTGTCAAGCACGCGGCCCAACTGCTCCATCTGGGGGCCGGCGTTGTGGGGGAGCGGAGAGGTCGAGGGTCACGCAGACGTTTTGATTGAGTGACTGGATGTGAGATGGGACTCTGCAGTGATTGGGAGATGTAACATGGTGGAGATGATGGTGTTTTCTGAAGATGACTTTAGATGACTAATTAGAAATATCTTGATAGATGTTTGCAGCTGACCATGAAAAACACATGCCAACACATATGTTTTTGTTTATGTAATTGCTAATATTACACTTGAGCAGACTTTACTTATGGCAGCATGCTGTCTAATTAAAATCTCATCTCTTGGTCCATTCTTCAAATCATCCATCACTCAAACAAAGACCGCAGAGCAGAAAAAAAAATCTTTCTGCAACACTACACTCTGCAAATCAATTTCCCCTCTTTTGCTTCTGAGTGAATTATATATAATATCCCTGAAGTGCCAAGCAGGAGTTAATGCTAGTGGACTGGCTGGGCTGTGGTTCCCTCTTTTGTTGTGCGTTTCTTTTATTGAAAAATTAAAATCGCTGAAGGGAAGCTTACCGCTGCAGGGGTGTCACGCAACACCCTGCTTGCCAGTTTACGCACAAGTTAATGAGCACCTTGAACGATGTTCTTCAAAACAAATTGAGTTAACCTGTATTTTAATTCAATTTGGCCTCTTATTGAGTTGTTAATGCCGTATTTTTATCCAGCTGCATGCACATATCTACAGGAGAGAAAAATCGCTTCTTTTGTCTTTTCTGTTTCTTTTTGCTTCCCCTTTGCGATGTGAATGGATTCACTGAAGGATGCAACATGAATAACAATTAATACAGATAATAGTAATGACCACAAGAGTTACTCCCAGCACTTACAGTGGCATTTGAGTGTTTTGTATCTGCTCATTGCATTAGCATCTATAATCAGGGAAAGCTCTCTGATGGACAATATCTAAAAGCAGTGGCCTTTAAACTGATTTTCATTTCATCCCAAACAGGCCTGTCGACAGTGAAATACAGTATTCCTGACTGATAGGGACGCTGCTCTGTTAATGCATATTTAATTGTGTGAGCCATTACGATGCTGGAATATTTCAATTACATACATGCATTATACTTTCCTTGGAGGAACAGCTCTGTGTTTAATTTGATTCCGTATAATTACTGTAAAATGAATTTTAATTGTTATATCCAATCCTAAAATAAATTGGCATATATTTTCTGCTCCCTGCGGTGAGGTGACTTTTCATTTGGATTTGAAACATTGCAATCAGACTACATTTGGCTGAATTAAGAGAACGGAGTCCATCTAGATAACTTTGTTTAAGCAAAAAGCATGAAGGACAGTAAGGGCTCCATTAACCTACTTTGCAGCAGAAGCCAGCCCAGTGGAAATCTCATCACCGAGGGGTTAGTCACACTCAAAAGTGAGTGGATTTGAATGCAAAAATGGGACTCCCAACCTTTTGTTTTACCAACATCAGGCAGCAATTTCAGGACCTTGTCAAGAATATTACGGGCGTCACAGCAGCCCAAGCATATGCCATATTTATTACAGTTGGCTGCTTATTTCTGTTTTAAAATTACACCAGCACTTGGGTCAGTGCTGCTCGCTATGAAGTCATCCCTATTAGGAGATGAAATACATGCGTCAGCCATCTCTCGCCACCTCCCTCTCCGTCTCTCTCTCTCTCTCTCCCTCGGTCTCCGTCGATGGCTTCGGTTGTCCGAGTGGATCCAGCAGGTTCCGCTAGATAGAGATGAGCCTCCCCTATTCGAAAATCAGGAGACACAGCCGCCTCATAATTAGATTTGCTTTCTGTGTGGCGCCAGTCCCTTCAATCTAATCTATTTATGCATTCCCTCTTTCAGGCCTCATTGAGATTCTATCGCCTTGTATTTGTACCCCGCCTGTCAAAACGGCCTTCTTTTCTTCACAATTTTGGGCTCATTTCACTGGCGGAGATGGGCGATGATTGCCCGCTGGTCTCATCGCAAATGCAATGTGCTGGAACTTAAGAGGCTTCTCTTCTCTCTTTAAAAGGCTGAAGTGTGTGTGTGTGTGTGTGTCCATGTGTGTACGTGCGTTTGTTTAGCAGGATGAGACATATGCTAGGCAGTGGGATGTGTTTGTGCTTTTGTGTATGTGTGGTCATGTCCTTCTGTCTCTATAGTATTGATGTGGGCATCAATAAATAGTCTGTGTCTGAGTGTGTGTGTGTGTGTGTAGCTGAGGTGTGGGGTTGCAGTGGTGGCACGGAGGACAAGGAGAAGTTGGAGTGTTAAAGTAAGATTAACTTTATTGATCCCTGGGAGGGAGAATTGGTTATTGTAGGCGCAAACAATAGGCTATGTTTGAAAATGTAATAAACTGAACATGAAGATGTGCACCATCCGAAATAGACCTTCTTCTCAAATCACAGATTCTTACAGCTCTCAGAATGGAAAGACTATTGTATTATCTGGAATTAAAGTGAGACAATGTGACTTCTACTAAAGTGACAAATACTGGATGATGCTAAATGCTAAACACTGTGTAACAAATAGAAAAAGACTCTTTACACACTTAATAAGCAACCTGTACGGAAATATTTATTACTCTTGACACTATTAGCTCATAACAGAGCAAGTGAGACTGTAGCAGTAAAACGCCTCAGTGTGTTGACTTGAGCAAGGTTTTATTTGCTTATGAACCCAACTTCTCATTTGTAAGAGGAAGGATGCTCTATTTATTCTTGCAAAAGTTGAATAGTCTTATTTTAAGCAAACTTTTAGCTACACAGGAGACCCTGCCAGCTCTGGGTTATGCAAATCAAAAGTGATTTTCCAGATTACAAGCACAAGAGTGCATTGTTATGTAGTAACATCATCAGATTTCCAGAAGGAAACAGCAGAGCTTTTGAGTGAGGACACACATATACTTGCTTGTGTGTGTGTGTGTCTTTCGTTTGGCTCTGTGCTTGAGTAGCTGTGTGCATGCTATTTGTTCACATGAAAAGGAGAGAGCCTTAAAGTAAACAGGATCCAGGTGACTTGAGGCGGTTTCGGGCTGTCTCAAGTGTTTCACTCCGTGTCTGTCAGCAATGAAACCTGTCGCAGTTTGTTGCCAATCCTATCAGCGTGAATGGCAATGTCCCCAGAAGGGCATGGCAAAGCTTCAGTACATCTGAACAATAAATTACCCCGATAACAACAATGAATGCGATTCCTGACAAGTCGCTTGCTATTTTATCATTGTCCAGCTGACACCATCTCCAGTGCCAAGCTGACATCGGTCCACATTCAAACCAAATCAGGCTTTGTGGTGAAGCCATCTGCGTTGAAGGACATGCAAAAAGAAAGAAACTGTGGCTGAAGGTTACGGAACAACTGGAGTGATCCACAAAACACCTGGCAGGTGTTTAGTTTGCATAACAGGTGATTTTCAAAAAGCCTCCTGCAGCGTTTTAAATCACTATGTTCTGACTCTGTCGATTTGAAATGAGGTTCAGCGATAACTTTTTATGTGTCAAAACCTTTACTTTTGGTCCACAAGATCATATTCGCGAGGGCACATTATGTAAATTTCAAACCTTCAAACCAGTATGTAAAAATCTAAAAGAAAAAAGAGCTGTGTGTGAAAATGAAGCTCTATTTAAACCTGAATTTCTTTGTAAATTTGAACAGTTTAGTAAAAAACGGTTCGAAGGTTAAGCTGCTTGCTAAGAAAAATAGTTGCAGCAACTTAACTTGATATAAAACCAGAAATTGTCACTTCCCTTTGTGTACAGACCACACAAATTAGATATACTGTGTTAATTTGTGAGCTATGGTGTTGTTGGTATTTCTTTTTTTGTTACTTTGGACAGAGCCAAAGTTAATCACCTGTTTGCTTTAGCTCAATTCCTTGTACAGATATGAAAATGGTGACAGTCATTGAACTGTCAAAACCAAGTGAGCATATTTTCAAAAATATCAAACTATTCTCTAGTTTTCCCAGACTACATGTATTTGACTTAAAGATTTTGTCATAAAATTTATTTTAAACACACACACACACACACACACACACACACACACACACACAGATATTTGTTAGGAAGTTTATTAGGTCATAAACTGTGCAAGAACTAAATGTAAGGTTTTCATACTCAAAACTGCATGTTTTAGGTGATTTGAAAGATTAGCTTATTAAATGCTTTCTGGTAAATCAGAAAAGAGAAATTTAGACACTCTTTTACTCCTCAAAAAGCAAACAAATAAAAACACAAGTTAGTATCAGTCTACCTTTAAGCAAGGAACATAACCTCAGACTGTAAGTATAACTATTCGTTGCAGAACAGCATGAGACTGCCACCAAAAATCTCTTCTCTAAATGTGAAATAAGGTCTGAAATTGAAGTCAGGTCTTGTTGTAAATGTTCACTCAACCTTCTCTGCTGAATTCAAAATGGGGGGTGGGGGGGGCGACGCTAATTGACTGCGTTGAATAAAAGCCAGTCAGTATGACAGGCTGTTTCTGTGATGCTTGTTTCCTGTGTGCATTCAAATCTCTTGGGCATGTAATGCAGCTCCGCTTCCTGAGAGCTGCAACCAGCAGCACCGTTCAGCTGGTGACACCATTACAGTGAGTGATGGTCTGTCTGACAGGGGCTTCTGTCACCACTTGCAGGAGGAGTCAACGAACTGAACAGTCTCTCAGCGACTGAGGAGCTCTGCTTGTTGCCAGAGGGATAAACACTGTCACTGGTTGCTTTTAATTTTGCCTTGTCTTGTTGAGCATTTGTCAGCTGAACCACTTGATTGTGGTCTCTAAAGCATTTTAGTCCACTATTTGACAAGTATTCACTTCCTGTTATCTAACTGTGAGGGGCTTTTGTGGAGATTTTGTGGCTTTCACCGCCCATGGAAATGCAGTTGGATGCTGTTCAGTTCTCACACATAATAAATATATAATTTCATCTAATAGTTTAGCTGAGTTTGTGTAGACTTGTTCATGTGTGAGCAGACTGAGAGTCTGCATGTCTTGCCACTGTGACAAACTCGAAGTTCATGGGAGCACCTTGAACTTACACCTCACAATACTTTGCAAATAAGATTAGAGCAATTTAATTAGGCAGAAAGCCGCAGTAATAAAGCCATTAAATTAGTCGCTGGTGCAGGGCAACAGTGGCAAGGAAACCCACTAATTAACCTGTGTCTCTTAGACTGTTACAGCCCAGCTTGTCATAATGACGAAGACTTGATGCCGCACTGACCCAAATGGCCTGACCTTGTCCAAAGCACTTAAATTCTCATCTAGTTGCAAAATTGGCAAAGTTCATTAGTGTAAACATACAAAGTGTGCAACATCCTCTTGTTTTTTTCAACTCACTGAACCCTTGATGGATGTAAAATGTAAATGGTTAAAGCACAGTGAGTCCATGTGAACGATCACAGGCTTAGCTTAGCTGCTCATTTCTGCTCTCATCCTAATTCTGAACTTATTGACATTGCTTTAAGTTTAAACATAATTTCCTTTGAGGTTTAAAATTATATCTGAGATATGATGTGTGGGCACAAATCATCATAGACTTCCACTGATGTTTGTTGTGTGAATTTTTCCTGCTTTTCTGCAGCCTGTGCAACCTTAACATCACCTTTATGGGAAAAAAACACACTTTGCTCTGTGATGCAGACTAGTAGGCACAAAATATTATTTTATTTGGTAAAGCTGCCCGTGGATCAAGCAGCTGTTATTCTTCAAAATCAGTTTCTGGTACTTGACCCACAACCATGCCCAAAGCAGCTAAAGTAGAGTCATGAAGATGAGAGTACAAAAATAAATCTCCGCTCAAAATGAAAGCTGAGCTCGATTGCAGAAATAACATCTTGTGGCTCATCACCTTGTGCACCCTCATCTACATCCTATCAAACAAAAAAAAAAAAAACCTTTGAAAGGCATTTTTTTTATTCTCATGTGGCTTTGGTGAGACATGAAATGGTACTAATTACTGTACCTGCCCACATTTTCCTAACACCACAGCTAGAGGGCAAGCTAGCATAGAGAACCATCTTACTTTGTGTCAGAGGGAGGGGGGTTAACATTCAGTGGTGCTGAAAGCACATGTTAACACATCATCATCTTTATATGATATAAATGAAGGATGTTCAGAGTGAAATTGCACTGCACCTAACCCTTCAGATATTTTGTCTATTCTTACTTGATGAGTGGTGCACCCTTCAGATTATTTGACAACTCGCCCCGTCTCATTTCTGAGGCTTACGCTTGCAGCTGCGCACTTGCGCCCGATTCCCCGGCGAGAATCAGCAAGACGTAAGACATGACATGTTAAAGATTTAACATGAAGGTCTGAGCGGCGCGGGATGTTTCTGTTGGTCTCTGACACGGTATCCGTTTTGGGTGTGTAGTGCTTCTGGCACGCGTCGGCTGACTGCAGCACCCATGGGACTTTGCCTAGCCCCTGGCATTGTCATTCTTCATTGATCAGAGGGGAGAGGCTAACAAGGTCTCCAGGCTACACGCTGCTCTCTGTCTGTTGCTAGAAACCTGCTCTTACTGCTCAATCTGGGCTGGGCTTTAATGCTGTCTTACTCTAGACGACGGACAGTGTTATTCAGCGCCTACGTTTCCTTAAAAGATCAAAATTCACGACAACTTGGACCTCATTTTCCTACTTTTCGTAACCTTTTCTATCAGTTATGGAGATTTAATTGGTGAGATGTGTGAGTGCAGAAACATTGCTAAGAAAGGTTGAGATAGAGAAGGAATAAGAGCAGCGAATAAGAGTCAGATTAGCCAGACTTGTTTGAAAGAGAAAACAACAAAGACAAACCAACCCAAACTTTCCATTTTAAACTTTCACCACAGCGCTGTACTTCTTGCACACAGTGTTCCTGCGAAATGAGAAATTACAGCTGACATTTCGAGTGCACTTACCTCCAAATAAAGTGGTTTAAATGACCCTGCTAAACTCTTGGCTTGTCTAAAGACTCATCATCAGGTCATATCCCAGTGTTGTGTTAACAGCTTTTTTTTGTGCAGGTTACAAAAAAATGCATTAAATGAGAGTGAGGACAATAAACAAGGCTCAGTTATCCTCTCATTTTTAGTAACGCGCATTTAGGGAAGTCATTTCAACCATGAACCCGTTCACAGGTTCCCCCTCTCTTTGTCAAAGTGAATGAAATGACATAAATACTGCATGAGTAATGAATACACAAGGTTCCCATCCTCCTGCCGCTGGTAACACAAAAGTGAAAGGACGTAAATAATGATTCCACGATCGCACAGCAGGAGGCTCTTACCTGTACACTTTGATGTAACTCAAGTTCTGTGAGTGTGCACGCAGCCCCACGGGAATATAATTAAAGCGTGATATGACCCCATTAAGCACAATACATCCGTCCAGAACTACGGTGGGTGAAATCCGACGCTGAACTGAAATGTGCACCGTAGATTATTGTTAAACCCTGTGCGTCAAATACTATAATATATCTATAATATAAAAATATAATAAGCCGCCTTTCGCTTTTTCTCGCTCTGTCTTGGTCTTAGCGGCAGTATAGTGATCCCTACCAAAGTAAAAATGACCATTAGCAGGGGTACATCGGCATCATGGATTTAAGCAAAGTTATGTACAGAGCATAACTCATTAGCCTCCACACCGTCAAATCCAGTGCGCTTATCCTGGCCCTCTTACCTGCAACCTGCATAGCAATCATCCGTCCCCCTGACCTACTCCGCCGACCCGCCGCTTGCCCTCTCTCTGCCTGCTTCCTCATTAGTGGCTGGCTCTCGATGAGGAAAATCCATTAGTAATCCTGCTATCTCACAGCGTGAATCTGTATTTTTCCACTTTTTTTGTTTTTTCTTCTTTTCTGCGCCCATTCTCAGGTTTCTCGCTAATTCGCGTGCACGCCAACATCAGCGCGGGGCACGCTTTTCACGCTGACATGTTTTAATTTCTGCTGCCACTATTCTTACTCCTGGCACTCTGTTTGTTTCTCTCCGCGGCCTCATTCCCTCTCCTCCTCCTCCACATGTCTGTGAAATACTCAGAGAGCACACATACACGCTCCCTCCCACGCGCTCCTCCTCTGGCATACGCTGCATCTGAGCTGGGTGAAATCGTGGTCAGAAGATATCTCCGCCGCTTGGATCTAAATTGGCCAGCCCTGAACTCCGAGCTTCAGAGGACGGCCTGCGGGTAACAAACGGGAGGAGGTGAAGCCCCAACAATACGCGGGGCCAGTCACTTATTGAGTTTACGAAAGGGGGTTGATTTTGCCGCTCACAGGATGAGGAGGAGGACTGCATAATCAGCTGCGTTGTGAATATTCAAATGTACATATGTCTCACGTGAATATTTATGTCATCCATCTCTGAAACGAGTGAAACGATTGCAATATCAGAGTACACAGATGGCTGAGAGGCACGACTTGGGGAAGGCTTGTAATAAATTAGAGCATTTTCGGCGCGAGGAAAACAGACTCTTGCACGAAAAAATTCAGAGATTATGAGAAGTCGCAGCCTGAAGTCATCATATACGTTCAGCGCCGAGGAAGCAAACACATAAAGAAATCCTGCCAACTCAGATGACTGGAAGCAGACGGGGTAATCATACAATTAATCTACTTGTTACCTGTATCACCCTGAAGCTACGTGATACAAACTAGACTAAATTACACCAATTAGGTTGCTGTGACAGAGCTAGGTGCTCTTCATCTTGGTCCCCTAATTAGTTATTTTTGTGCCGCAATTTTTCCTAATTGAACACGTCAGGAAAATGCGTTTAGCACAAACAAAGCGTGGCTAATTGTGGTGTGGAACAATGGCAGGGGTGAGAAATGAATTCGTTCGGATGACATGTATGAGTGAGTGTGTGCGGGTGGAGATTCGCACGTACAGTATATATGTGCGCTGGCGCTGCAGTGTAGCGTGTGCGGACACGATGGGGTTTTCCCATGAACACCTTCAGTCGGAACTAACTAGCTCTGCTTTTATTGCTGTTTTGCAAGTGAAACCCATTAATTACTTTTGTATGTACTTTACATTAATGCTGATCATTCTGCCGAGCGTGCCATAGATTTTAAGATTGATTTCCTACCTTCCAGGCACCCACTGGTTCCCTTTTCTTCAGTACACTGTGAAGCTAAAATGTTCACCGAGACTCCGTGAAAATGAAACTACTTTCACTTTTTTATCTTCATTTTTTATTTGATCATTCTGTAGTGAAGTAGCTGTAAATAGGGACTGCTCCTCTTGATGCTTTCAAGGACTGCTTGATGACTGGGTCTTGGAAGTCAGCCAACAAGTCCTCATACCTGCCTGCCACTGCCTTCCAAAAGGACAAATAAGACTTTTTTCAAAAACTACCCATACGAGTGACTTTTAGTAATGTGCTCGTATAGTGAACTTCTGGATGAGCTCAGACAACTAAATCTATTTGGATTAATGTTAGAGAAGGATTGTTGTTGTGGTATAAAGAAACCGCTGTCGGGTGTTTGTGCAGGAGTTGGGGTGATAACATAGTCTGCTTCCATTACACTTCGACCTCTGATTTTCAGATTTGTTTAGTGAATCTCACTTGTTGTACCCATCAATAGTTATTTCCACTGGTTGGCGAAACAATTCACCAATCAGTGTTTAGTAGGCAGGATTAATACTGAGGACATCATCTTGCTGCATTGGAAGCTAGATAGGTATCTAGGTAGTTTAATGAAAACAAGCGTGTATTAGATTACATGTTGTCGTAAACTGACCTTGAGAAATAAAATCTGAAATTGATATTTTTCTTTAATCAACATGAAAAGCAGTTAACTGCTCCTAGCGAGCATTACTGCAACCTCCATTTCAGATGTAAATGACAATCAGCATACCTCCCCTCTAAAGTAGGAATCGGTTGACTTGAACGCAGAGTCAGAATGAGCTGAAACATCTGCTGCACTACATCATTATGTTATTTCTACCTAAACCTGGAGTCTAATGAAGAAAAATTCCCCTGCTCACAACAGCTGACTAGGTGAGACTGGTAAAACTTAGAAATATAAAATAAAAGTGACTAAAATGTTCATTCTAATAGACTTCATACTTTAAAACTTTTTCATAGCACACATAAATAAAATTGAGACGCGTAGCTGCCCCAAACCTTCTGGTTCTTTCAGTAACTGGACCTAGAGGAACAAAAGCATCAATATTTTACTGGAAATGAGTCAGAAGATGTTATAAAATGAGTCTGTATGAGAAGAACATCTGAACAGATTGTATTTTCTTCTTCTTTCCTTCTAACAATAAGGTGGAGTTTCATTCCAGCTGCCACTTCAGCTGTGCTAGCATATCGACTATGCCTTGACCTAACCTTGTCATTCCCCCCATTGTGCCCACCACTGCTGGCCCCTCTCCCATTTCACTCTCTCATGGGTTAAACACACGTAGCCTTTATTCAATCTAGCCCCTGATCGGGCAGATAATGACTTTAGGGAGCTAGTTAGGCCGAGGGACACGAGGACGCTCTGTGCACATGACAGCCAGCAGACGGGATAAAGAGACCGTTGGCCTTGCCAGGAAGACAATCTGAAGGCGTTTGCATTCAGGAGGCGGCCTCTTAGAACATTATGTGTACCCAGCTCCGATTCAAAGAATATGTGGGCACAATAAGACTGTGTGTTTGCACATGTGTAGATTTACAGTGAAGAACGTGCATCTCTATTAAAAATAGAGGCTGCCTGGAAGAGATTTTTGCTGAACTCTAATTTGTGTCATGTGTAATATTCACAAACGCAACCCCGGGCAAGGACAACCCTCCTTTTTATGTCATAAGAAAACAGAAATGTTCAATTGTACTGTTAAGTACAGTAGTGCTGCAGCTGTCCCCTTATCTAACTGTACTTGTGTACAGTAGATTTAGCGCATGAACAGTAATGGAAGTCATCTCCTATAAAGTCTATAAAGAATTGTTCTGACACACACTTGTGTTAACTCCAAAATGTCAGAGCAAATTTACCCATTCTCCCTCTCTGTCTCCCTTTATTTCATGCCCTCTTTCTTTCCAGTGCTCTCTTCCTTGCTTGCACAGGAAATTCAGTGGGATGCTCGTTCTCCAGAGACGACACAATTTCCTTCTTCTCGCACTTGAGTCCCCCAGTCAACATCTCTCAGTATGAATTATAGCTGGGTAATGTCAGACCTCAGCCTCATTACCAGTTGTAATCATGGCGGGAGAGAGGTGACTAACGTATGCATATGGGAGGAAAGTGGCTGTCAAGTAGCGTGCAACACATGCAAATTGAGGCCTCATTTTTACTTGAATCTGGAGCTGTTTGATTCTGCACTCCTTTCTTCACTCTAAACCTGAAATTAAGTGGAGAACCACTCGAGTCGGACCTGAGTAGAAATGAAAGTTATCATCTCGTTTTTGTATATCCTCCCTTTGTGCTGCTTTTACATAGCGGAGCCACTCGACATCTGAGATTTTACAGCCACTTTTACATCCACCTGCGCCTTTCTAGTCCTTGATTTAAGGATAAGGCCAGCGGTATAATATATTTTTCTACAAAACTAACAATGAATTGATCCTAACAAGCATTGTTTGAATAGCCAGAGCACATAAAGCTCTGCTGTTGTCCATATACGATTAAAACACATAAATGAGCCACTTCCTTCCTTACGATAAACACGCTCTGCTGTAAATACTCATTAGAGCACCAAATGTGTGTTATGCTGTGACCTGTTTTGAGAGTAGTAAGTGGAGAAGTTGAAAAGTACTGAGACAGATTAATGCAAATGTTGGTTCGGGGGCTTTTTATGGTATTTGCTGGCAATGAGTAAAAAGGCATGGAATAATCTAGATAGTAATTGCTTTAGACTGATGTGCACTCGAGGGGGCCTGTTCGTTTACTTAATCCAAGACACAAGATGTGGCGACGCATGGTTGACATAGATACGCCATGTTCCGAGAGCGCAGTGGTCTCTTTCCCAGGGAGAAGCCCAGTTTGCCGTGCAGATGGCCACAGCTGGGGCGCGTTGGCATACGCTCTGTTCTGCTCTGGGTGACCCTCCCCTGTGCCGGCCCGGGTAAACGCTGCAGCTGTGGTGAACCTCGCCACTGCACACCCTCCTCGCTCAGCCCCTCTCGCTCTCTTGCTGCTCTTTTCCCTCACATACACACACACACAAGCCAATGTGCTCTCGGTCTCCAGGGATGTATATCTTCATCTGTGAATTCATGGAAAAACAAACCGCCATCAGAAAGCAACATATGGCCCGCTTCTAATGGGACACATCTCTTGGGGTCCAACTGATACAGTAGCACAAAAGGCCCACTGGCTTGAATGTTTTGCACCGCCATTTGAGCTTTATGTGGGATTATTTGCCGAATACAACAAGTGAGACTTTTATTTTGTGGAGTTTTGCACCGTCTGTATTTGTTGTGAGGATGACACGGGTCTCGTCTTTGCCAGCTTTGAATCCCAAGGACAATCGGGAGATGAATTCAGCAGCGTAGAGAATCAGAAAACTCCTTTATTTATGCATGTAGGTCGGTGAAGAACAAATTCTTTATAAGCATAACCTTGGAGGAGTGAATTTTCCTCTTGAGTGGGAAGGGGTGGAGATAAAAAAAATGACGTTCAGGCAAATAAAAAAAACACTCCACACTGAGGGGCAATATTAGACGGTGATGAATAACAACATAAATATCAAAATAAGCGCAGACTGGCAGCAAAACATGGTGGCACAGTAAAAATGAGAGCAGAAGAAGGAATAATGAAAAGGGATTAGGCAATAAATTATAGTAAGCATGAAGAGAGGCGACACACAAAAAAACAACAGAACAGCAGGACCCTAAAATCATGAGAAACCAGAAATAGGTAAGCTGAGAAAAACACTGCCACAGGCATGAGACCAATTCTAAGATTCTGTGTTGCAGTACGCTCAATAAAATGTGCAAATGAAGATGCAGCGTGAGACCTAAATCCACGCTTAGTATTTAATCCTCCGAATGAACTTTTTTCCTCAGTCTGAAAACACCACCGTCGGTTCGCACTCACAGCTGAGGCTGATCTGAGACACCAATGCAGCCCACACCTGATCTGACCCACATATACAAAAACGTGAACTGAATTTCCGTGTCTGGTCGAGCTTTACAAGAGAATGGAGACTGCGTCGTGACCGAGAGAGCAAGGGGAGGCGATGCGATGTGCAGATGGGTGTCTTGTGAGGCACATTACTTGCTCTGGTGTGAAAACAACAGTTCATCCTGACCTAATCATCACTTGAAAGAACTGCAAACAAAATGCCACAGTAGAGATTTATTATTTTGATATAATGTGCTGGCCAAATCTATGTGTACACAGAAAGATGCAGATTCTGAACATTGCAGCCATCACTCCAACACAAAACTATGGGCATTCATGTTTTGCAACAACAGCGTCGTCTGGGAGGCTTTTCTTCAAGAACCTGGCTGCAGGGAATTAATTCCATTTAGCCGATGAGGGCGATAAGGCCGGTCTCACAGTTGCTGGATGAGGCTGAGGTGATGGCTCTGCGCAGGCCCAAGCCAAATACCAAATGACACACATCATATTAGAGACCTGTTTTTAAAGATTTATGTCTCCAGTAGGAGGATGGGCTTGGGACTGAGAGCCACACAGACACAGCTCATCGTTGGATTTGGTCTTTTTGTGAATTTTGTTGTCAACAAGAAAAATATAGACTAATGCCGACTTTATTCTTTAAAAGAGCAGAGGCTGGTGTTCAGGTCTCATCGCAGACCTTTGATCAGCTTCCCATCTCACTAACTGTAACCACAGTGATGCCCTAACCTTAATGGTACTGTAGCTGCTGTAAATATTGTAAAAAGGTGGGAATAAGCACTGACATTGGAAATGAAAATGTTATTGCCATGGAACATATTCTGGGGTTCTGTCTAACACTGATGTTCCTGTCTTATCTTACATGGAAAACAACCCCACACCAACAGCATGTGTCCACCACAGGCATGACAGATGGAGTGGCCTGGGGTTATTTTAATTATCCTAAACTATGACTGGCTATCTGTCTTATCAGAGATGGGACTTTATATTTTGTAAGTTTAATAATTCTACTTGTACTTTAAACTGTGATTCTATTTTTTAATGTGCATTGTTTAATTGTGCACATATTCTACCAGTGGAGAACTATAAGTACGGAGGATTTATACTACTGTTTACTGTTTGTATGGGTGAATTTGTGTTGTGACTGGAAGGTCTATTTTTCTTTTAAAATAAATTTAAACACATGACTGTAGGACTGTAAGAAAATGTAATGTCAGTAATAAAGTTGATATGAGTAGTGGCAACAGAAACGGTCAAATTAATGCTTTTGGACCTCCACCCCAATCAAGATGGGCATGCCTCTGGTGTCTGCATACTTTCAGCTACAAACTGTATAAATCAACTCTTAAAGTACTAAACTGCATCCAATTGCATTTTTGTAATGTTGTAATAACTTCCAATTACATCAAAGCACAGCTCATATAAGAAACAACCTTGGTTGCATGGCTGTTTTTTCACCAATAAAGTCAACACATGCTCCACTGTCAACTTCCAGCATTATTTACAGCTGCCATCAAATCTCTCTCAATCTAAAGGACCCTGCAGAAAAGCTCAAAGCTCAAAGTGAAGCCAAACAAAGAGAATGGTTTATGTAACACTGAGGTGTGAGAAAGGACAACATTCCCGAAAAAAGTGCAAACTTTGTAATTTTTGCCATGGAAACAAGCTGATGTTCTGTCTCTTTATTTTTTTTTCCTCCAAAAAAGTGAAGCTAGCATTACTGTTTTAGTAGCGCTGGTTCAATACTGTGGTATGTAGCCTACATACTGCGTTTCATCTGGTATGAAAAATTTAGAACATGTGTTATATCACCATCAGACCCACAGAGACATGAATATCAAAGCACATTTTCTTGGTTTTGTTTCATAACACCCATAAAATTCTCTTTCTACCTCTCCCTCTCTTCTCTGATGCAACATATGAATGTGTATACTGTACATGAACCCAGCACGTCCACAGAAAACACAGAATAATCAAGGTTGAAACAATGGCGTCACACTAAACTCGCGCTCACTCCCGCCCACCCCCAACCCCTCTTTCCTCACTCTCTCTCTCCCTCTTTTTCCCCCATCAACGCCATCCAGCTCCCAAATGAGCACGGATGCCTCCTAATAGATTCTGCTAACTCAAAGACCATCTCTGGTGTAGCCAAGACAACACGGCGTATGATATATTCCCCCTTGATATTAAAAACAAGTGGGATGAGCAGAGGGATTGTCTGGGCTCTCTTATCTGACTTCTGAGAACCTTCATCTTCTCCCCCCTTCTTCCTCCCACCTGCCTCCCCCCTGCTCGTCCTCTCTTCCTCCTCCTCCTCCTAGCTCTCCTGATCGTCACAGTGATAACACAGAGTGATGAAGGGGGTGGTATGCGTTCTGGGGGGATAACGTTGTGGGCTAACTTTTACCCCCCCCCCACCCACCATTCCTCCATATTCACCAAATCCTCACGATGCTGTTCTTAGATCAGCGTATTTGTTATACACAGGGTTTTTTTTTTTCCCTCTCTCTTTCTCTCTTGTGCAAGTGTTTGAGGAGTGCCAGTGTTGCCATTCTCTCCTCCCACCACTGTCACTCTACAGGGATATCTGTGTTTGTGTATTGTCTTACATGCAACCTATCTCGCTCTCCGCTGCGATGTAAGTGCACCGAATGCAGGTGCAAATTGGCAAAGTCTGCTCTTCATTTGTTGCCTGTAAACTCCATTAGCCTCCCTAAACTGCAATCAGTGTGAAGCGTGACAGCATCAGGAAAACAAAGACAATATATTCATATACTGGGGTGGGATTTAGTAGGATTTGCCCCTGCCCTTTTGTCCTTGGAGCCCCTGTATATGGTGTCACCCAGCCCCTTGGCTCTCTGCCATTATGGGAACATAATGGGCCTGAAGCCACTTGACCACATAGTCAGCCCATCTATATGTGCGTGCCCCATTGATATGCATGTGTATGTATATTACTGGCTTTATGTATTTTTAAAACCTTTCATTTATTCAGCTTCATATCATTTAAATATTCCTTATAATGCATTTTATGATGACCCTGATGAAGGCAGCAAGCCAAAATGCATAAAAGTTGTTTTTCATACTGCAAGTGTTGTTGGAGTTTTGACCTCTTTCGTCCTCAGAGCCCCCCGCCAGGTTGAAACAGCGAGCTAAAGACCATAAACAGGCATCACTCACACGATCCACGTACAGCAGAAATTAGATTTTAATTTGATTAAGTCAATAATGCACAAGACAGAGCCCATGTCAACACCGTTCTGATGGTATTAATTAAATTTTGCTCTTGATCCATAATTATAATTGTGTTAACATATGCACAGTGTTTGGATTTTAATCCCATTAATAGACACCAATAAGAACATGTGTAAAACTTTGCAGGATTTCTTGAGTTGTCAAGTTCAGCAGGAGGTAGAAGGGAACGTGAGCCTGGACGTCATTCAAAACTGCTTGTTATGTTTATTTTGATTCATGTTATCCCACTTTACATCTCTCATTTAATTGTAGGGATTTTTACAATTAAATATACATTTGTCAAAAACTAAAACATCATGGAAATTGTAGTTCCAAACATGTTTATCTAAATTTAAGTCATAAAAGATGAGTGACAACTGCCTTAATTTCTGTTGGGTGTGGAGCAGGATGGACTCAAATACAAGACAGACCAGAGGCAGAGTTGATTTGGATGATGGTAGTTTTATTGAAGGCTCTCTGGAAGGTGCAGGATAAGGCAGGTAGACAGGCGGGTGGGTTCATGAGCACACGGAGGCACGACAAAACAGCAACAAAACACAGACGAGCTGACACAGCGCAAAGGAAGGGGACTAATATAAATAGTGTGGCTGATGGGGAAGTGGAGACAGGTGAGGAGACTAATTTGGGAACAGGTGAAGCTAGATTGGGGAGGGCGGAACAGGTAATCAAACAGGGCAGGAGATAAAGTGTCAGACATGTGAGGAGAGGTAAGTATAGAAAATAAAACAAAACAAATCTGAAATCAGCCAAAGACAAGAACAAGATCATGGATAGATAGATAGATAGATAGATACTTTATTGATCTCCAAGAGAAATTCACATTTCCAGCAGCATTGAAAGGTAGAAAACTTAAGGGCATGCAGATCATGTGATATTATGTCCTATGACAACACTTAGAAATGGCAGATATAAACAATCTGAAATTAATATGGATGCGACTTTTGAGAGAAGCTTCTCTGCAACTCGTGAGGCACTTTTGCTTTATTTTCAACACTGCAGACCAAGGCTGTCCCCATACAATACACGCACTCAACCAAATAGACTCAGAGCTAGAGACAAGAAAAAGCCTTTGCCACTTGACAGCATGAATACACACTTACCTCACACACACACACACACACACACACACATTCACACATTCGCATCCCAGCAGTTCCCTGCTTTACATAAACCAATAATGTAATGGAGAGAAAGCCATTCCCTGATGAACACTGTTATAAATAATTTAAAATAATACAGCTGAAAACCATCTCAAACTTTTAAACTCGCTCCAATCACACATTCAGAAAGTCCATAAAGAAATGTAATGGCAGTCAATAGATGTCGCAGAATCATTGTACAAATAAGATAAGTTGCTTGCATTTACATCCAATTGAATTCAATAAAAGCTAACTCCGAGCTGGTTTGATTTTCGCTGTGATGGATTGTAGTCGAGCCCTGCACCGTGGGTAGCAGCAGGCTAAAGCTAGCTTTGTTTTTCCTGTATAATTTCTCTTCATGCCTCAGGGGCGAGGCGACCGCGGCGACCAGAAAGTGGGAGGGAGATAAAAGAATTTCATCTTTGTACAGTGGACATGTATGTGCTGCAAGCGCATGTAGATAAAGATGTAGATAAATAACTGGGTTTAAAAAAATAAAAAGAGCTCCTCAGGGAGCTTGCAGTTGATGATATTAAGTCGTGGGTGTGGGCTACTCCTGACACACTGGCCTCTGTTAAATGATGACGATAAACTGCCAACAGAGACATGATTATGACATCCATGATATTCCTGGCCACCATAATTCCTTGCAGATTAACCAGACCATCTGTATGAATCATCAACTGTGTTTTAGATTTATTTCATGTATGTTTATCTCTCTTATTATTAGCGTATATTTTACACTATTCATTGCACCCATTCACTCAGATTAGATGTGATTTTCAACTCTTGTTTTGCAAATAGGGACAGAAGCTGGATAATTGTTAGGCACAGAAATCTTAAAATATTGGATCGTCGAATGGAGTGTACAAGGTTTGTCACAATTTTGTGGATTTTCGAGGTGTTTCTATAACAAGTAGACAGCAATAGTAGGATATAGTAAGAAGGCAGTTATAATGATTGGCGTGATTGAGTGTTGATTGTGACAGAGTAATTGCACTTGAAGTGGGTAAGTAATTGTAGTGTTTTCGCATGATTTTTTTGAGAGGTTGGTATTGTGCATTTTTCAGTCTTATTCAGAGGTTTGGTTGTGTCTGTTTGTCTCTGGCAGCGTGATTTGTGTGCATTTTCCTTGTGTGCCCTTGTTGTATGTATTAATTTATTTGTTGGTTTTTGTGTGAGGAAGGTAAACAGGTGAGAATAAGAGTAGAAAGGGGTGTAGCAGGAGATAGTAGACGTAGATTCAGAGAGGGGTGGTTAACAACCCTAACCCAAAATAGTGAGGAGCTGGATCTGAAGCATCGTAAGTGGTATCCAGAAAGGTCAACCAGCAACAATAAATAATTCAAAGAAGAACTGATGCCATCAGGTTAAAGGGTTAACAATGATCACCTGCCATGATAAAATTCCCAATAAATCCACTGTTGCATGAACGCCTGATCGTACCTGTACTACTGGATCTGCAGGCGCATGAAAGTCTTGCCAAAATGAGTGTTCAGTGCTGAAGAAGCTGACAGAGTATTTGGGGAGCTTTATTCCAGCTATTTTGGTGGAGTGGAGAAAAGCCACAGTGCAATTAAAACCGGTACTATTGGCCTTGAGAGGAGGATGACATTCACAAGTTCAAAATAATGAGGTGGAATACACTTTCAGGTTCAATTGCAGAGCACAGAGAAGTGTAATGTGTACCTTTCGTAGAGAGCGGTTACTGTGGACCTGCGGATGTAACACCAACTAATGTTCTGCAGCTGTCCTGGGTGATTTTATGCTGATAAATGCCTCCTGATATTGTGTGCTCCAAGAGACCTGCTATTAGTATTCAATATGGGTTAACTGGCACTAACATATTCATGATCATTTCTAAATGATATTTGTCTGTTTAGACTGCCCAGTGACCACAGCGTCAGTCTAACAGAGCCAATGTTAAAGAAAAGAGAGAATATAATCCATTCTTCCTCATGCACTTCCTGAAAAAAGGTTGCTTTATCATACCAGAAAATCCAAATTATTTCTTGCCTTCTGGTTACTGTACTTGAACTCTACATTTTAAAGTTCCCAAACGGTCCCCGATCACCAATTGGGACCGTTTCCTTCAGTCCACCATGTTTGGCTTTTGCACAAGGGAGGTATCCTTTTTGGGCAGGTAACAACAGCAGCCTGGTTATCAAAGATGAGATCTGTGAAGACCTAAAAAAAAGAAAAGAAAGCAGGACTCCAAATGTACTAAAGCCAAGAACAGCACAAACCAATCAACACCAAACACAGACCTCTTCACAGAAACATGTACCGAGCAAACAAACACGCTGCACATCTGATCCTAACACCATCAGTGTCCTCTGAAAGGCCATCTACACACCACCAGGCCCCAGAAGCCTCTAATGGTGCAGAAATAGGTGAGTTAATAGACACAAAGTACATACCAGATTGTGCATTTCACAAATAACTGACATTGATATTTTCAGAGACGTGAAGGCATGTAAGAAAAACTAGATGCTGGTCTGGAGCTTCTAAAATATATTCTGTGACTCTGGCTCAAGGAAGCGAGTTAAAGAGTGAGTTACTATTCCTTTTATCATTATTGGACTGATATTTTCATTTTAAATTGTTGGAAAAACAGTAGATCACAGATTACTTTGATACTCACAGGCTGTAAATGCCTACCGTACAGTCGTGAAAAGGAAAATAGGTGCAGTCATTATAGTCTTGAACACAATGACCTTTCTTAAACATTTACAGATGGAGACACAACCATGAGATGTGTATGAGGGGTGGGTATGATTTTTAATTGCATTTCCATCGATCATGCATCTTAAGGAGATGAAGTCCTTGTTCATGGACCCATTTGGGGCCACTCAAGAACAAGTAAATCGATGCAAGGATGTAACAAGGTGAGTGGATTATCATCTTTAATGTATGCATTAGAAAGGTACACGTATTCATGCATTTTGAATAATATTTAAGGAGCAACTCAGAGCACATTAAATTAATTTCTGCCGAACTGACATGAGCCTGTCCTTGTGAAAGTCCTCTGACATGATTCAACAGATCTTAAATTCAAAGTGAATCTTACGTGGGCTTCTGTTGGAATTGGTGTAAGTGTAATCAATCCGGGAAATGGGTCTGCTTCTCGACTGCTCATGCCCGACAGCGGGACACAACATCATCTGCTGTGTCTGAGTGCAAGTTAACAATCTGATTATCTTTGTGGCCATCTGTCATTACAAAAATTCATCATAATTATACTTATCTGAAACATTTCCCTGGTCCCAGTTCTCTGTGGACCAGGAGGGTGCGGCTACACTGAGGCTGTACATAGTGAGCGATATCCTTGCAGATATACCTACATGTAATGTCTGTATTGGCATTGGACTACATTAATGCATGTGTCATATTTACAGATGGCCAGCTGTGTCTGGCTCTTGATATTTCAACCGTAGTCCAACATTCAGCTGGAAGACTGGGGTGCACCTCGGATGGGTCACCTGAACATCAACAGGTGAGTGCTCACAATCACACAGCTATTGAAACTAATTTTCCTAACTCACATGTCTTTTCACATTTGAAGGAAACTTGAGATGGGAACTGAGAATCTAACAGATACTTACATAAGAAATAATAGATTAATGTCCAATTAAGTTTTAATTGCTTCGTACTACATCCTGTTCTGGATGATAGGGGTGGGCGGACCGATACCAAAATTTCAATACTACAAATACCACGCCTCACTAGGATCAATACCTAAAAACACATACATATGACTGAATGAAAGGGTGTCACCTCTGTTTAAACACATAAGAAAAAAGGAAAAAAAGGAAATACTTCAGCATCAGCAAGACCCGCAAAAAACAGAGTTCATGTTTTTTTCAGAGAGGCTCAGGCAAGAAATATCCATGTATACAGAAGGTTAAATTAATATTTCAGTCAAATCAGATATTCAGCATTGGTTAATGTTACATTTTCACACTGTAATTGGTCATCATTAGCTGACTTTAGCAGACTGATAAAATATAGCAGACTATATTCAGACGTTCAAATGATATATTCAGCCCTTTGAAACTTATCAAAATTAATTATTTTAGTGGAATTGAAAAAAAAAATACACCAACTTGAATTATGAAAATGGCTGGAATATTATAACCTCTTTATGCAACTGTGAAAGGTATAGGATTCCTACACCACTGGAGGACTACAGCTGTGCTTACAGGTGTAGGGAGAAGAAAACAGCGCTGCAATATTTGTCTGTTATAGTAGAGTTTCATAGTTCATTCTGCACTGCTAAAATAAAGGTGAGTAATAGGAGGCAGCACTTATTATAAGGGCACAAAACACATGCTTAAGTCATGCATAACTAATGCATGATTTAATAACATGCATTAATTCAGGATGTATTATGAAAGCCCGTTGCTTACCATTTATGAATAATTGAGTCGCTATCAGTTCATGTGCTTGGTTAATGCTTAATGGATCATCAGTGAATGAATGTTAACTCGTGCATTCGATTGAACAGAGAGCAGGAGCAGTACATTGTCTCAAAGAAAAATGAAGCTGTTTTTATCATGCAGAAACCTGTGGATGAGTGCACGTCACTATCATCTACATCTGATATGACTGGCTGAAAAAACAAACCCCAGCTGCCTTTCTCTGAGATTAAGCAATTATCAAGTGCATGAATCTGAAATGCCCATATTCCATGCAACTGGTTTTAAGTTAATTTAGTGGTGTGTGAATTAACATCTGAGCTCACTCGCGAGTTAATATAATGCCAGCTGACCAAAGAGGAGGTCAATTGCACACGATGTATTTGCTCACGCCTGCACTCATGCCAAACGAGCAATAAGGCACCTGAAGGTTCACAAGAGTCTTTCTTGAAAGAGCGCCAAATTACCTTGGTCCCAAAAAGGGATAAAATTCTCCAGATTTGTGCTGGTCTAGTGAATTTAAGAGCTGACCTTCTCTCAAGTGAGAAGCGAGACATGTAACGCTGCACTTTAAAACACATGTTCTTACGCCTCAGCACCTGTTAGTGTCCCTCTACTCACTGTGTTTTGCTTATTATTAAATCACTTGCATGTTTGAGCGTCACCATGCAGTGATGTCTTTGTAGATTTTGAAGGCAGAAGGCTGTTTTCACATTCATCTGTTCAAGGGGGAAGGCTTTCCTTGTGCTCACCTTTTGAAATGTGAGTTTAATAAGCGAAAACATATCTGGAGGAGATCTTGGGCGTTTTAGGAAAATGACATGAGGTATAGCTGCATATAGTTTTACCACAGAAATGTACTGAAATGTTGAAAAGCCTCTGAAGTAGTATTTAAACCATTGTTAAACACTGGGACACCTAAAACCCAGTCAAATAAAAAAATTTTATGACAAGTATGACTAAAAGGTCTTACGATGTCTGAAATTTTTCTTATTTTATGCTTGAGGTTTATTGTTCTGTTCTTCCTGTGCACTGCATACATTTGTCACCTGTCATCTGATTAATGTATTGTCCTGTATGCAGGAACATGTGTGAAAAATAAAAATTGTTCCATGTGTGCACCTGTGTAGTCATTGTTGCATGAAACGTATAATTTCAGGTGCACAGCTGATGTCCAAATGATTAACCCTGCAGATCTTAGTTGGACATGAAAAAAAAATGAAAAGCTTACAGTATGTTTAATTAGAGGTGCACATAAATCATTAGACACATTAGTTCAAACACCGCTAATTTATTGGTCAACATAATATCCACCCACCTGGACATGGTACCCACTGTGCCTGTTGGGAAGAATGACATACTGCCCCAAGATACTCTTCAAGTGACATGGTACTCTTGAGGGGATCCTTAATCTCAAGGAGCTGTGTTGAGTCTAAAATTCTTTCTGGGTTCACTCCAAACTAGGGATGCCCCTGAACCTCCGGGATTTTTATGGCATTGTTCTCATTTTGTGCTCAGTATCCATGCATGAAAGGTGTGGTGCAATCAGGGTCGGACCGGGAACTCAGCCCTGGCAATTTTCATCTGGACGGGTCCCATTTTCCCCAACCTACACACTCAAGTATCAGGCTTTTCCCAGTACAGGCTAAGCAATAGATATCAGGTTAGCAGTAGAGCGGATCTTTAAGCACCCATCAAATCAGGCCCGGCGCCACAAGGGGTCTTAAGGAGTCTTACAATCATGGACGGTGCTGTGGTGCATGCACCACACACAACCTGCTGCAGCTCTGGCATCTGCCAGGGTTGCCAGATGGCCAGTCCAAGCTTGGGTGCAAATGTTTATTCAGGACTTTTCTGGGTGCTCCATTTGGGCACCTTCTTTGCTGTGCTGACAGTCAATCGCAAAAGTAAGAAAAAGTACATCATGCTAATATTCTGATTTGGTACCAATGTCTTGTAGGTCAACCGCTCTACCTGGACAGGGCTTAGTTCAGTGCAGGGGAACCGACAGCTCTTAAAAGCCGCATGATTCTTGAAAAGTTTTGGGGAGCTTACATCCTGCCTTATGGCTGTATCCCACAAGAAATTGGCCAGACAACGGTGGATGCTCAACATGTACTCCAGGATACTCCTACAGGATCCTCCCAGCTACAAACTGTTCTGCCTGCTGCTGTATAGCAGATGGTACTGCAGCATCAGGACCTGCACCACCAGGCGCGAACAGCTTCATCCCTACGGCCATAAGACTGCTGAACTCTCGGGCTCTCAAGCTCATTACTGTCACTTACTCACAACTTAAAATACTAATTTTAACTTTAACTCTGACTTTCATCTCCATTTATGCATATTATTTTGCTGTTTACATCTCTGTTTATGTCTATTGTTACTGTTTACAACTGCATTTCTTTTGTTTAAATATATTTTACAAGCTGTTTAATCATCACAGGATATTTATTATTTAGTTCTATGTCTTCATGACAGATATACATTGTATTCTATTCCTACTGTTCATATTGTTTTGCACTATTTATGTTCTCTTTCTACTTGCATGATTTTCAAGTAGGTGATTTTCTTTTATACATATTTATGCATATAGATATTGTTTAAGCTTTCCTAGAGGGAGACTGAGAATTAAGAATTTCATTGCCAGTGACTGCTTTATTGCGATTGTTGTGCACAGGACAAAAAATCATTTGAATTTGAAGGACGTCTCCTTCTTTACCTGTCTTACTGAAATGAACACCCTGCTGTCTGAATTTCAAGCACAGTCTGTACCCGCCTACATGGTTCGGAGCTCAAAGTGTCGGTGTACGGTATTGTTGATTGATCATGAATAAATTAGCCCACAAAGAAATCAAACCACATTGTGTTTTTAAAGGAATAAAAGCTTTGTGGTCAAGAAATGTTGTGAAATATTGTCATTATCATTAAAAGATCTCAGCGCTGATTTTCCAAACTCTCTTCTACACAATGTGAGAGAAAGAGAGGTCATATTTGACTCTTTCTTCAAAGCAGGGTCGATCCGGTTGATGAAGGTTTTAAAGTCACGTGCCACATCAGTTCACTTCACTCCACAACCATCTGTCATCCACCTCTTTCCGAAGCGTCATCCAGCCTCACTTTGACCGGCTGCCCTGCTGCATGGTGGGCCGGTCCAGTGGGACACAATGGAGGTCGTATCTGGAAGGAGACAGTACATCAGCTGGACGCTAATCGGCTGACTCACCTTCACAATGCTCCCTTCTGGGACGGGCCAGAGGACTAGCGAAGGGAAAAAGGCGGAGGGAAATCAGACTGTGAGCGATTAGGTTAATGAAAGAGGAAAATGGAGTGAAAGGACAGGAAAAGGTGGCCCTAAGGCAAATAAGTTTAGAGGAGAGCCGAACCAATTGCTCTGACAGCTTTAGAGCACAGTATTGAGACACTGATTGGCAGAGGAGAAATAAGAGCCAAGATACACTGTCACCGGGTGAAAGAATTACTTTAAATGTCCTATTTTAGGACTTCCCATTTCTATCAACCACTGGAAGGTCAATGAAAGCGGCGCTATCACACAGAAGTCCTCATTTTACAGCTGTCTGGTTTTACTGACTAACTGTAAGTTAACTGAAAATCTCCAGTAAAGTCTCCTTTTAATGCTCCGCTTGGCAGCTTTTTATGTAGAAACACAAGCGTCTTCGCCAAAACCCTGAAGTGGGGCGGCGATAGAGACGAGCATCCAATCAAATGACACGGAGACACTGCAGGAGATGGTGATTTATTGTTACGATTTATATATTCTTATTTAGATGTACCCAGTAACTTTACACAGTGTTATAAAAAGAGAAGGAGGAGGAGAGGGGAACAATTTGTCCATGCTGCCTTTTGTAGCTGCTGACATTTTGGTCAAAGGCATTTTAGTCGTAATACACTTTTCTTGTCCTTCACCCTGCACTTTATGCTGCAGCTGGAGTTGGCCTCAGAGCACCAGTGTTGGCAATAAATACGTGTTTACTGCTCATTACAGAATCAACACAAAAATATACAACTTAAAACCAAGCAGGTCATATATTTATAATCAGCAAGTGTTCACTTTGTGAGGAAAATCAAGGGGTATTATTATTATACTGAGCAACATACAGTATAATCAAGTTCAAGTTTGTCACATATAATCACACAGTGTATGTGTGTAAGTGTAAGACAAAGTAAGGAATAATTGATAATGTTAATTATAGTTGTGGTAACATTGAATAATGAGTAATTAAAAACTCTTAGGGAGCGTTCTCATTTAGGATCCCAGTGGCCTGAGGGTAGAAGCTCTTCCTGAGCCTATAAGTGTTGGCATTGTGTATCTGCTATCTTCTTCTCGACTGCAGCGAAGAAAAAAAGGACCGTTATCAGGGTGGTTGGGATGATTCTCCTAGCCTTAGTCTTACACTTCCTGGTGTAAAAGTCTTTTAGGCATGGTGGAGTGCTGCTTGTAATGTGATTACCGAATGAGCCTCTCTTTGCGGGGCCTTATTCTGTGCTGTTCTCGTACCAGGCAGCGATGTTCCCCTTCAGGAAGCTATTGATGGCGCAGGAGTGGAAATTCCTCAGTATTTCAGGAGATACCTCAATTTCCTCAAGTGTCTGAGGCGAAATGGTCTCTGCCTTTCCTTTCTCCCTGCAGAGTGAGTATCTGCCTCTGGTCTGTGCCGTTATCGGGCTGGAGTGTGGCTTTCGTGCTGCTGATTTTCAAGTAAATAAAGCCTAACATTTTTTTTCAACAGCTTTTAAATGAATTTTTGGGACTAACAAGAAGTGACAGTGATGATTATTGAGGTTTGCACTTTTGCATAAATGTGTGAGTTTGGCTGGGGGACATGCTCCTGGTCAAGGCTGCCCCCGTAATTTTGAAATGTGCTGTACGTGTTAACAAGTCCGTTCCCAGGAAATGTCAGGCAAGGAAAAACACACTGCAGGAATCATTCTGTTGGAAGTGGAGCTTCCGAGTATATATGGCTGTTTTGTTGGATGCTAAATAATGCTGAAATCAACAGCGGTCTGGTGCGCTGAATTTGAAGTATTCCTAATGCACAATTCCCTCTTGTTCTGTTACCAAAGAAGAAGACAAGGGAGAAGTAGGAGAATGGTAAATGATGACGATAATAACTTCAGCTGCTTCTTCACAAGCTCTGATGGTTTGCTGAGGCCCATTCCCCTTAGTTACTGCTGCTGCATCTGTCAGACTTTTCTTTCTCACAAAACAGTGTAATATCAACAGTTTTACTGTGGCAATGTTGGCAGATTTACTGCTCAAAATTCAAAACACAAAACTGCCCGTCTCGCCTTTGTCAACAGCAGCCTACACAAAAGGCAATTAAAAAGAGCAAAGAAGAAAAGGAAGCTAAAAAAGAATTAGACCAAGCAACTCTGTGGGGAGGGGCTTCGAGAATTGGATTTGCTCAAATTTTTAATGTAGGTCCACTCTCTTCTTTATCTTACTGACTGTATCTTTAAGAATAACTATTAGAAAATAATTGAAATAACCAAATATTCTTGCTGTTAGTCTCGTTTGCTTACATAGGTCATTACTTATTTTTTAGATTTTTATGTTATGTTATTTCTTTCCTATTATTTTTTCCTACTATTTATTTCCACTGTGTGTCTCGCTGCTGCTACAATGTGAATTTTCCCACTGTGGGACTAATAAAGGCTATCTTTAATCTTGAATCTTGAATCTACTTCTCTAGACATGCCTACGGTAGCTTACAGAAACCCATCAGGCCGGCTGTGCCTAGTTATGGTTCCTGAGGCTGTGGTTGGCCAGTTGTAAATTAAATATATCCATGTTTTTCATTTGAAAAACTAAAAAAATCTCCCGTCTGTGCTTCATGGGTCCATCGCTATCATGAATTTCTTATTATTTAGTTATGTTTTTTTTTTTTTTTACTTCTACCAGCTGCACAAGAAAAGTATGGCGTTTAAATTCTGTGTCTTTTCTTTAAATAACATAAAAATCCCCGTTTCTCGCTTGTATTTCTTTCATGTCAGCTAAAAGCTTCACTCCAGGCATCCAGAAAAGGACAATCTTGTTTGAATTCAGTGTAGGTGATGGGGTGTATTTGATTGCCAGTCCTGTCACCTTTGCTGAAGCCTTAGAGCATTGTTGAGATTGGGCCTGTCACTGTGCCGGTGTTGAAGAAGCATTTATTTTGGTGATATACTCCCCGCATTGCTCCGTATGTGCCAATTTATCTCAAGGACTGGCCCCTTCAGATTATATCGGGCTCCTCAGGACATCCCAGAATTCAGCTGTGAGAACAAACAAAACAAGCTTAAGTCTCCCTTTTCCTCTCTGTGCTAATGTGTTCTGCAGAGAAGCAAACAAAAGTATATATCTATAAGTATATATCTCTGAAACAAGAGGAGCCATACTCTACCAGATGAGCGTATTGAATTTTAAGAAAACTCTTCCTCCAGAATGTGGAACACGTTTAAGCACCTACAGGAACCAAACTGCTGAAATCCTCCCTCCGACCCATCGACATCTTCCTTCTCAGCGGGACAAAAAAAAAAAAAAGGACAACTAAACAACTACTGAAATAAAGCCCAAAGGATCTTGAACCATCTGGGCCGGAAAATGTGTACAAGCTGTAAACAAATAGCCAAGGAACAAACCTCTGACTCTCTGCGAGCGCTCATCAAATGCTAAAAAAGTTCACCTCGCACCGCAGGGCTGACCTGGCCCTCACCCAGTATCCCCAGCCCCTCTTAAACCTGACTCCGCAGCCCTCACAGAGGCTTCCTCTGTAGTCCAGGAGAGAGCAAAGTGTCTCAGCGAAGGCCTTTTGATCTGTGAAAAAAGCTCAGACGATCCAAAACAAAGTGTGTTGACGCTGGCCTCCGAGGTTAAAGGTTGCAGCTGACGGAGGGCGGCTTGCTTCCTAATTGTCAGAGATGCTGAGCTTACATCAGCTGCAAGTCCTGTGGCAGCGAGAGCGAGGTGGCTGAAATGGAATTAGATTTTTTTTTCCCGATTTTACCTTCCTTTTCCTTTTCCGAGCCTTGTGTTCTTCTGTTTCCTCCCCATGCTCCGCTGAGGGGCAGTAAAGTGAGCCGGGGCCACTCCACCCCCAGCAGCTTCTCAGTGCACCTTCACAAGAGTGTGAAATTTAATTGGACACCTGCACCCAAGGAGCACCAAAAATAGCTCCCTGTGTTTACACCAGAGCTCGGAGGAGGGAGAGCAGTGCAGCTAGAGTATCAGTGTTCACCCTTTGTTAGGCTCAGGCTGCTTCATCGCCGTCGCCTCAGTGCCCGGCCCCTCTGCAGCGCTGAAATACAAATCCATCCTAAGTTACCGAAAGCAAAATGGAATTTCAAGTGCTTTTTGGTGTCTTTGTAAATTCTCGCACTAATGTCGACACAAATCTCTCAGACCAGACTACTTGCCCTGAATTTGGCTTAGTGTGGCTCTTTCAGGAGGAATTTCTAGTACAATACAAGGATTAATTCCCTTAGAAGAAGAATAGTTTGCTCTTAAGTGAGAGAGCCAGCCACAGTACGCTGCCTTTTTTTTAAATTTCCTCATTCACCCCTTGTCCTCCTTCATCCATTCTTGATTTTAAATGATCCCTGGTTTCCCCCTTAGTGAACCGTGATTTTCAATGATCTAACTACCCGAGCAATGTCAGCGGAAGGAGGAGAAAACAAAGACTTTATCTTTTAAGAAAGAGAGGTGGTGCGTGCTGAGGGCAGCAGAGTGAGGGGGTTTGCTGCGTCTGTCCACATGCCTACTATTTACAGTTCTCTCCTGATCAATAGGCGCTCCAGGCAGTGAAAACCTCAGTGAACCAGATCTACATCTCCACCTCTTACCCCTGGGACCCGCAGGAGGATCTCAGCACACAATTAAAATTTCACACTCGACTGCATTCCTGTCAATATTAGGAAAATGAATAACATCAAAGTTTGCCGTAAACATAAAGTTAATGGGGACTAATAACTTGTAAAAGTAACTGATATAGAAACAATAATAACAGAGAGGTAATTAGTTCAGACTAAGAACGTGCGGTCACGCTAGCGGCTTTGTGAGGCTGTAGTTAAAGGCATAACAGGTACGATTTTACCAATAAAACAATGTAATTAAAAGTGTGGCAGTGTATCAGCACAGACCCTGCTCATCTTACTTTTATACCTTTAAGCACAGCGTCAACCAACATCAGCATCCTCCCATGATTACAGTGACAATGCTAACAGGTCGATGTTTTGCTGGTATAAAGTTACACCTTAAATATGTTACAATATAGTACAATGAAAATATGCAATTGGATAGCAGAGAAATATATGTGCTACTGTGGTCAGCCCAAACACAGCACTATTACTATATATTTATTATAATAATTATATCTTTATTACTATTGTTTATATTAATATCATTATTATCTTAGCACAGCTGCTACGTTTTTTTTACATCCACTCATGACACTTCTTTATGGTATTCAATATGTCACAGTCACAAGTCTTGTGTCCATAGAAAGAACTACTACATTTGTGTTGTGCAAAACAACCTATTTAGGGTCTATCTATCTTCCAAGAACAGGTAAAGTTGAGGACTAACCAGAGCTATGTTGCTAGCAGGTCTAAAAATGGTGCGAATTGTTGGATCTCTGTTAATAGCATCGTAACGTGTACGTGGCTGGACGCGCTCAAGATGTAATGTGTCATTAGATGACTTTTATTGTGATCTGTGCTAAATAAATAAAACTAAATTTAATTGAATTAAAAATAAATAAAGTCCCAGGAGATGATATTGCAAGACATCTTTGGTTTCACACATCTATTGTCAATTATTATTGTTCTGTGCACCAAATGGCCTACAGCTTTGAGTTCTTGGGTACTCTGTTCCTTGTTGTTTTTCTTCAGCCAGCGGAAGGTTTAGTCCTCTGGGAGAAAAGCTGGCACAGGATGGCTGCTTTGTTCTCTGCAAGACATGACAAAATGAAACCGCTGCAGCTGCAGTGAACTAAGTCGTGCCTTTTCTGGCCAAAACAAAACGAATGCCATGTGAGGCAGCATGACACAGTCCCTGGTTTCGAATGCAGATATCAAATCAATTTGACCAGCTTGATAAATATAATTCCACATAAAACACATGCCACAGAGTTAGCATTCCAGCACAGCTCCACAGCAACCATGACAGAAACAAACAAAATAAAACCAATTGAATTTCCTGTGTTGTCAGCCTTTTGTCGGGGTGAAAACTAGTTTGTGATGCTGTGGGGCAGATTTCGCAGAGGAAGAACGACAACCTGTTAAGCGGAACCAGGGATCAGCAGAACTTGTCACAGACTTGGCACCAGAACATTTTTCAAATGATTTCCAGTCAACTCACATAGAGGCGAGGGCTCAGCCACCCGATGAAATATGTGAACACTAGAGAGGTATCTTGTCCATGATAGATGGGGGATTTTTTTTTTTACATCTATCTGTCTGTCTGTCCGTCTGTTTGTCTGTCTGTCTCTCTGTGTCTGCCTGTTTTGGCAGATGCAGAAACAGAAGGAGATAATTGCTTGGTCTAACTTGTCGTCTTCATGCTGAGAGGCACTCTATGCCTGTGTCCTGTCCTTCAAAGGACCCTTGTATGGCATCAAAACCACAAGTGGTGAGCACGAATGAAAAGAGGAGATGGAAATTATGGATTGGAGTTTCAGATACATGTCCAATTTCAACATTAATATTTTTTAGACATCTTAACAGGTTTTTTTCTGACAGGAGTGAAATTACTCTCTTAAAAATATTTCCATCTCACTTGAAATTAGAATACATTTAGATTTATTTTTCTTTTTTAAGGATAAAACTTTTTTTTTTTTAAAGCCGCTGTTATCAGTATTTTTGTATGAACCATGCATATGCAATAATACATCATTATGACTGAGCATAATGCGAAAATGCTTGCTTATAGTGATGAACTTACTTTATCTTCCCATTTTGAAGTTCATCTATAATCTATTGAGCTTTTTAGCTGTTTTAGTTCCTTGTTTGGTTTTCCAGCCCACAACTTCATTCATTCGTTGTCTTGTTTTACTCTCCAGACTCTCATCAGCTGTTGAATGCAGCAGTTTTAAAAAGATCTGATAAATCCATATACTGTATATAGATAAACCTGCCCAGCACCAAGCGACAGATGAGCAACACTGTGGAGCATTTAGCAGATAGAGAACTGGATATTTCCTTCAGGAGTTGGTGGAGACCAAAACAGAAATAAAAAGAGAGTGATTATTTGTGACTTTTGAAGCTTTTGCTGTTTGCATTCATTAACCAGATAAAGTTCTTAGAGTATAAAGATTATGAATACTATAAGTTGCAGTAGTATTTCATTACAAGTCAGTTTTAATTGAAGTTCTGTAAAAAATAATTCCAGACTAAGGCTTTCTTATGTTCAGCAGCATTGCAAGAGAAAAAAAAACCCTTTACTTTCCTAAATGCTGTTTATCCTCAAGTGAAATTTTTCACTCAGTCAAGGTGATCTGATGTTTAATCATATCACTTTCATCCAAATCAATTTTCGCTATAACAAGACAAATGAGCTGTTTGTTTCGTGGCATCACTTCCATGCTGACTGAGAGAGCGTAAATTGAAAATAATTTTCAGGCTCCGTATCACACGGTTTGACCTACTTTTTTTTAAAGGGCGTGTGACTTCATTGTACTGTGAAATGAGTCACCTCTCAGTACCCTCTCAGTGTACGGTCAGTCCCTCTCAAGCACAGACTGAAATTAAAGGAAAAGGATCCCCCCCTCTTTTTTTTTTTTTTTAACCCAAATCATATTTGAGACCACTTGATGCACTGCTCCAAGCAGGGGCGTTGAAACCTCCCTGAATTATAATTCTTGGGCTCATATTTAATGGCGTGACCGCTCATAAGAGCAGCGAGATAAGGGGAGCAGTGGGGGTGGATCCTCGTGGCATTGTGTAATCAGGACGTGGTGATGAGAAAAGGTCATTTGTGCTAATGCAACATTTTTTATTCTATGAGAGAGACGTCAGCGCTGATAGATGATCCAAAGGTCGCCCGTGTCATCACGCCCATTCTGTCCTGTGGGGTGATGCAAAACAGATCTGATGACTGCCCTCCGCGCTCGGCACTCGGAGAGCGAGAGAGTGAACAGCTCATCTGGTGGGCGGATAAGGGCCTGGGTGGGGCTCGCTCCCTCGCATGATGAACAACCTTGCTCGAGACCTTACTCATAACATTACTCACTGACTGCAGTGGCAGAGTTTAGCACGGAGGAGCCGATGGAATCTGGGTTTAAGGTTCAGTTATTTCCTTGCTGACACGGAAGACACAGGCACAGATTTACGCTCTTTTGATCTGTATCAGCAACTTTAACAGTAATGAACAGCCTGTGTCCTCACCCCACCGAGACGCTGCTCTGATAAACACACAATTCATAGTGAGCAAATGAATCACCTACTTGATATGCGCAGCAGCAGTAATCATTATCTAGCTAGCTCATGAGCATTATACTCATAGCCTACCAGTAAACAAAGCTTATGAAATCACTTTTTGTCAATTAGCTCTTTGAGAAATGATCCAGAAAAAAATACGGTGAACGTGATTTGAGAAAGTGAAGAGCGACATTGTCTTTTTTCTTATGCCTTACCAATTCATTGCTAAATCACTTTGCAAGGAAGCTATACATTGAGACCACCAGACAAGACAAAGAGAACGCTCTGCTAACAAATGCGGAGGGGAATATTTACTCGGATAGGCAGAATTAGATGTCTCATTTAAATCGACTCGTTAGAGTCAACAACAAAGAGATGAATGCGAGTTAACAGATTTTTCTTTCCTCGTCTAAAGTAAAATTCTCACCAACTCTGAGAAACTTTCTGTTCTGCAGAAGCGGGTCATGCTGTACCCATGAGAGAACTACATGTAAATCCACCCCCCGAGGTAATCCATTTTATATATGAGACAGTATTACAATACAGAAAATAAGAGTTGTAATCCAGGGTGACATTTGTCGTCGTCGTAATTGAATTAGGCAGAAAATCTGCAAAGATTCAGCAGAATTTCAGAATCTCTTCATCTATTGTTTAATTACCTGGATGGGTGAAACTGAAACAATGAGGCGGTATGCTTTGTGAAAGCTCTGTGCTGCATTAGAAATGCAGAGCTCAGTACTGCAGTACAGCAGAAGTAACCCCCCTTAGAGTTGAGGAAGAAGTGCAGCAACAGTGCAGTGCACACATGGAAAAGGTGACCACACTGCTGTTTAGGTGGTGCTTGGTTCCCCTTTGTATATCTATCTAGTGGCCACAATCCAAACAAGATCTGATGTCTTTCTCCCATGATGTGCACTCTTATCACACGACACAGATGTCTGAGCGGACGCCAGCGGGCTCAGGTCTGTGATGAGAACTCCTATTTATGCGCGGTGGCACCCGGTGCGAGCGTCGGCTTCCGAAGGGCAGACAGATAAATTATTCAGCCCAAAGTTTTGCATCAACACAGCTCAAATGGCAGCACATGAGAGGGATTAATTTATGCAACATCCACGAGAGGACAAGGAGATGTCTCAAAGCCATGAGCTGAGTGAAAGGTGCTCAGATGTATGTGGAGAGGCAAGTCACTGCTCATATTGGGAGAATCGCTAATTGCTAAGTTACTGTAGACTGACATCTCCGTATTCGAGATGCAGGTGATGAAGAAAACAACAAAGCGACGCCTCACGGACTGGTTGCTCTGCTTCTCCTCATATTGTTGATTGGATTTATTGTTTTTAAATTATTTTGGGCTTTCTGTGAAATCTTATGAATCTTATTTAAAAACAATAACTTTGGCTTATTAAGTCGGAAAAAAGACGCACTGAGGCAACAAAGATTGTCCTATCTACTCGATAAGAAAAAAATCCCAGCGGTGTGGCCCTTTTGGTTCTGTTTTTTTAAAAAGAAGAAAAAATCATGTGTTTTATTCTCGAAAGCAATCAGCTTTAATCATCTCAGCTGAACACAAATTAGTTTAAGATGGTGAATAAATGAGGGGTGTTTCTTTATTGATAATGTGCCAACACTGCTCCGGGCTGCAGCTGTGGTCGTCTCATGTTTGCCTGAACGACTCTGACAAAAGCTGGCATAACTGAATAGATATTGTTTGACTGACACGGGGAGCCCTGTCAGAGGAGCATTAGCGGACCATTAGTATTCCATGACATTTTCCCATCCGTCCAGAAAGCAATGGTGGCCCTGTAAACAAAGTGCCGTTGCGGTGCATGGCAAGGAGAAAAGGGAATAGAATGTAATGTAAAATGGCATTGTTCAGTGGTCGAGATACCAGGTGCGCATTCTAATGCGGCTCTACAGGGCAACCTCTGGCTGGCTGAAACAGAGGAGGGAGACGATAAGGGAGTGGACGAATGGGACATGCAGCAGGGTAATTGAAAGTGCTTTGGATTTTAAAGGCCAAATGCTACCAGGGGTTATCAGCTGCAGAAACAATCTGAATTTTTTATGGGAGTAACTTATTATCCGGACAAAAAGGAGGTTTGTCACGCTTCGCAGAGGGCACGCGGGATGGAACAAGATCATAAAGGCCACAAGCAAACTTTAGAAAGCCTTTAAAGCACTGTAAAATTACTTTTAGCACCTCGTGCAGCGGGAGCAATGCTTGGATTGTGTACTTCGCGCTCTTTTGAATAAATGTGCTCCAGTTACCACCAGCCGCTCCCTTCACGGTAATTGTCCGTGTAATGGAACAAACTCCATAATATGGTGCTGATGTTGTTGTCTTTTTTTTTTTTTCACGACTCCTCACATGCTAAAAAGAGATCACCACTTGGATATCAGAAAAGAGGCTTACATCACGGCTTGTGTTACCATGCAGGGCGAAGCCAAAACTGATAAAACAGAGGTGGAGTGCTGCAGAATATCATGTGTTTCTGATTGCCCATCACAGAGCTACAAATTCCCACAAAATCACTGCGGGGGGAAAGACACATCACCACTACAAAATGTTGTTGAGGCAATAAAATGTTCATGTGAAGACGGCACACACATGCATGTAGGCGCGCGCCCACACATCCTACACAAAACACACACAGCCATAGCGTTTGCTAAATTGGTGGGCAGCCTTAGGAAGGCCCTGAGGCTAAAAGGAGACTGATGACAAAATCTGCATCTCATAAAACAATAACACTCTCCCGCTGTTCCCCCGGGGGCGCAGGCCTGAAAAACAAAACAACTGGCACACTCCTGGCAGAAAACAACAACTTGCCTTTCAGGAGTATGGACGCGGCTCGGCCCACGGGAGAGTCGGCTGTATGGTGGAGGCTGCCTATTAGCGCCGAGAGCGAGGCCTCTTTGTGCAAAGAGTGTAAACAGATCATCCTGACATGCGTTACTGTACTTGTCAGTATTAAGGGAGCATCAAATTGCAGCCTGGTCTTTCAATAACATTATAAAATGAGTAAAGCATCTTTGTACTTTATAGTTATTTGCTTTTTTGACGCAGGTTACATGAAATAATAGAGTTTTATTAGTCTCATGTTTTGTACATTAAGAGCCTGGAGAAGATTAGCTTAGTTCAGAATTAAGACTGGAGGCACTTGTTTGACATGCTGTATCCTATTTGTTTAACCCTCACACAAACTGGGACATTGACAGTGTGTGTGGGGTTTCTGGGATATGTATTGTGACTATGTCTTGGTGATAAACATATATGCATAGTGATTTCCTGTCGTTACCAGGAGGTTGGTTAGTTAAAGCACGTACCTCCCCCTAAAAACAAAAATGGTTGTTTTTACATTACTATTTGTGCATGGATTAAATCTATGAGATAACATCTGTCTCTTGACAATACTGCCACCTGTTGATCTGTGGAATAGTTTGAAACCGTTGGCTGGAGTGTGTACTGCAGCACAGACGTGATGAAGAAAAACAATGAAAAAGGGATCATATACATGAAACCAAAACTGCTTCATGGTGTTAAAAACCTCAACAGGTAACCTTGCGTTACTTTATATACGAGTCTGTATTTTTCTGACCTTGCAGTTACTTAAAAATTTTCAGTAAAGTTTGTTGGTTTTCTTCTATATTTAGCATATCAAAGAGGTGGATTGTTCAGGGAAAAAAAAAGAAGAAAAGTCATTTCAGGTGGTCTACAGTAGCTTCTGCTTGGGTTGCCTTTCTATAAGCTTTCCTCAGTCAGGAGGCCCCTGCTGGCTAACCTTTGGATGACTTTCAAGTCCCTCCACACACTATTGTTTTTTTCCCCTCCGTCTCTCCCACAGATGTCCTTTTCTTGCCACAATCACCACTCATGCGCTCTCAACTCTGAGAGGAAAGCAAGCATGCCTAGCCCCTCAGAAGAACCACAAACTGGGGAGTACTGTCAAAAGAACAATTTGCACAACACAAAAGCTTTTGTTTCCAGCCCTTTGAGTGGGAGACAGGTGGCCACTATGGGAATAACTTGGCTTTCCCTTTGAAAAACTATGGGGACAAAAGTGTCAAGCACAGGCAGGAAACAAGAGGATTTGTGTTTCAGCACCAAGCATATTATACGGAACATTATATTCTATTCTATCCTGTTCTGTTCTACTTTATTATGCTCTAGTCTCCCACTCTGTAATGGAAAATTTATGACACAGCACATAAAATATTCCTTTTCTTTATTTTTTCATTAGTTGCAGGTATGGCACAAAAAATGGGTGATAAATCCAAAGAAATACAGTGAAAAAGAAGCCTGATCATATATAAATATAGAGCACAAAACAGAGAAGAGTGACAGGTCATCATTACAGGGTGTCAGCACAGAACAAGATAAATAACATCACTGAAACACAGCTTTCGCAACAACCATGATATTACACCATCAAATCTCATTATTTCCAGGGGTCTTTTGAAAAGCTCAGGGGGGGGCGGGAGGAGGTGATTTCTAGATGGTGGCGAATGTCTTCATCTTGTCTCCCTGTGCGCAGTCAGCGGCACCGATGGCAAATAAGTGGACAGGTAAAAAAAACGCGTGAGCATTTGTGTCGCCCCTGCCTGTCCTGCGAATCTTGATCACAGCAGGGAGGAGGAAAGAAAGGGGGGCGACGAGGAAAGCCATCGAGAAGTTGAGTACAGCGAGAACCACTCCAACACCGGCGACGCAAAAAGGTACAGAGAGGAGGCAGTTTTTTTTTTTTTTTTCTTTTTCCCTCACTGGTGAAGTTGTCACACTGAGCAGCCACACCATCAAATGGCAGCGCACTGCTTCCTCCCTGACAGAGTAAAATGAGATCTCTGAAATGTGTCTACCTCTTCCAGTTATTTAGTGAGACTGCAGTATGCCTCCTGTTGAGAAGTCACTCACTGCCGGCCTAGCCACTGTGCGAAAGTGAAAGAGACTCACCGCATTAAGACGGCAATTTTACTCTTGAAAAACATTCAGCGCAGTGGTAATGTCTCAGGTCTACTATGACAGACATTTTGTTCCCGTGCTTGAATCCTTATATGAACGCGGACTGCCAAACTCGCTGCGACTGCCAATTCTGTCGGTGCTGGTCGTGCCTAACCACACAATGCTACCACCCCGCCGCCCCCCTTTCTTGGCAGAGATTCCCTTTGCTGAATCAATACCAAGGAAGCAGGGTGTGTGTAGTGATAATTAGAGCTACGAGCCGCAATTATATCATGCTAGTCGAATTGAATGGTTATTCGGGTGGGGGAGCTAAAATAGCGCGATGAATGGCACAATGTGACAAAGCCCTTCTTAGGTTGAACAGAAAATGAGAACATTTCCACTCAGAAAGAAATGTTGGGACTGTTCCTTTTAGAGACCCCCGAAGCACCAGGTATTAAGCATTTGAATACACAGTGAGAGTAATACATTTCCAGGTAATTATAGCTGTAACTAAGTAGGTAAAAATGTAAAAATTACAAGGGATTCTTTAAAAACACCTCTCAAGACACTTCATTATATTACATTTTTGAAAAACGCCAGAATTTAGCAGCATAAGTAAGCTTCGCTTTCTGAGCTGGATCTTTTCTATTTGAAGTTTAGAATATCACACAGTATGCGCTCGCTAGGATTTAAGGCAATATTTTGTTTTAAATTACATTTTTCTCACAGAGCAACTGGTCATGCTTCTGCTCACATGGATAGGTTTAATCAAATTTACCAAAGAAACTGGGAAATTGTTTCGACGTACTGCATGTTGTGGCAATTATGTTCCATCTGCGGCCTGCACAAACTCTTGACAGACCACATCCTTTAATGCAACAGTACCTCCATTTTAATGGTATTAATGTAAGCACTGGGTACATTCATGCACAACAGCATAATTCATTTGTGGATTCAAGACAGATTTTTGCAAAGAATCTGAGATGAGACAGCACTGGAAACAAGTCCTTGTTTGTTTCCTTGGTAGTCCAGGACATTATCACACCCCACAACAGGTTATTTCCTTTTTTTGGTCCAGTTAAGAACAACATGTACCATTTCCCATTACAACAATACAACAGGTCAGATGTGTCATTTTATTAGTAGGGGAGTGAAATTTCTTAAAGGAAAACACTACTTCTCTCTCTGTGTTGCAGACTGCTTCCCTCCTCCCACAAACCAAATGCCTCTTACCTTTTCTATGAAATAAAGATTAACTTGTTTTCAGTGGTGTCACAAAAGGAAAAAGGCAATCTCTAGTCCATGCTGCGTTAAGTGAGATGCAATGCAACACAACTGACCGAAACAAGTTGAAGTGTTGAAACAAGCTTCAGCACTTTTAGGTTATTTTCGTGTGTTGGCCGAACTCTATGGTGCATTTTCTGGTTCCACTGTCTGTCGGTTTTATTTGATTAAAAATGTTGTCCACCTCATTTACATTTACTGCTTGGAGGGACAAAAACATAACATGATCCACCATCCCGAACTGCAGAGCTGAATCGACACCTTTATGACATGACAACAAATAAACTGCGTGTCAGTCAGAGACATTCGAGTCAAGAAACTGATGATTTATTGCAAGCTTTTCCACATTTCAGTTTAGTGGAGCAGGCTCTGCAGTTGGGAGAATCTAAGCAGCGACAAGGAGTCTGGAGGGAGAACAAATCCTCCTTTAAAAAAAAAACATATATTATTAACAACAGCAAAAATATAGCACACAGGAGTTTTGGGCGGAGGGAGTTGTGACAGCAAACAACAGTGACAAAAGCGTATCAGCAAAGTAAAGGGGAATAAGTGCTGAAGCGAGTATTACGTCTGTGCTCTGCCTGCAGTATCGCAGTTTTCATTACTGGACAGTTGTATTAGATTGCAATACTTATGGTGTGTGTGTGTGTGTGTATATATATATATATATATATATATATATATATATATATATATATATATATATATATATATATATATATATGTATATACACACACATACATATATATACATATATATATACATATATACATACATACATACACACACACACACACACACACACACACATATATATATATACATACACATATTCAGTATGTATATATGTATGTATATATATATATATATGTAAATTTTGCAGACTAAAACTAAAAGAACTTTAAATTTGATATTATCATAAAAGCGTTTTCAAGCACTGAACTAAAATGATTTCTGGAGAGGTCTACCAAGAAAAAAAAAACAGATGAAAAAAAAAGGTACTGTCATTTTATTCTTGCAACCCTCTATTAAAATTTATATCACTGCCACCACAACTGCAAAGTCGTGCATGAGGGTATCGTACTAACGTGGCTGCTGTGAGAAACATCTGATACTGTGTGCGCTGGTGAGAAAAACAACACACGCAAGCACACACACAAAAATGTCTTGGGCCCAGGCAACGATGTGAAAACAAACCACTTGGCACACTTGGACACATTCATCTCCAGCACCCAGACTAATCACGTGCTCCAAATACCTCAAACCCATTTCCCCTTGTTAGTTTAAGAACACTTCACACCTCCTGCAAGTACAGAAGCCTTTAATCATAAAAATAAACTCGGTAAACACTGCGAGAAGGAAAACTGTCACACAGCCCTGTTTACATATCCCCAAACTGTTAATCCCCTCCAATTGTACTTTGAAGTAGCTTAGAGGACTTTTATCAATAAATAGAGTGGGCTCCAGTGTGTAAAGCTACTCACCGGGCTCACATCCCTCACACACAAAAAGGGCAGAGGCTGATGCTTTTGCAGATGTGTATGAATGTACCCAGAGTTTAATAACGTACGCAATGAAAGTTGGATAAAAATCAGGTCTGCAAGCGGAGTTGAAAGGCTAATATTGATACTGGTGCTGAATTTGACGTACATAAAACAAATTTCACAGTATGGCGACTTGGATGGAATATACAGGAGTCTTTCGAACTCAGGCTGTTACGTAACGTAATAGTTTGACATTTTGGTGGACATATGCTTATTTGCTTATTTTTGCTGAGAGCTGGACGAAAAGATCGACACCACTTATGTCTGTTTGGTAAATATAAGCCTACAGCCAGACGCTAGTTGCTTAGCATAAAGACAAGAAACATGGTGGTCTATTTCTTGGCTGAGGGCTGTAACTAACCTGAAATCTTTGCTAGTTGCCCGGCAAGATCAGTTGGCAACCCTTTGTTAAACCACAGCTTGTCATTTGTGTTGTCTACCAATGAAAAAAATGAAACGTAAGGTGTCAGAGCTGGGCTTGCATTTCCCACCGTCTACGGTCTATTTGCTTAGATAAGCTGACTGTCTTTCAGAAAGACAGCACATAAGCTCACAAAATGTCAAACTATTATGTTACATTACATGAGGAGTCTGTATGTCGTGAACTGACCAAGTGCTTGGGGTGGCTGCAAAAGGAACAGTTACCAAAATATCTTAAGGAACTCGTATCCATACTTAGTAACAGTGACGACTGACGCAGGGCACTTTGGCACTTTTCATTACCTGCTATACCACGGGAGGATACAGCGACAAGCTAATGGATGTTTCATCTCAGCTTATATTTTTGGAAATTTGTGTCAAAGGCTGTGTCAAAGCCAGACAAAACTTCATGTTCTTGACGTGTCCAAAACAACCTATGAAAGTTCTGAAAGTTCTCATCATCAAAAGCACACAAAAAAACACATTTTAGTAAAACATTACATCTAGTAAGACTGTAAGAAAAGAACTCCCATCCCCCCTCCCCAGAACTCCATTTACATTCATTGTGATCTGGGCCGTATGGAAATAAAAACACAGAAATGAAAAAAAAAAACAAAACAGAAATGGATAGCAAATAATACCTGTGGTTATGTCTCTGTAACACCAGCATACAGACCATAATGATATTTTAGGGATGCCCTGAAATGCTCATCATTCTGCTCTGTTTTGCTTAGCATATTTATCTTCTTTACATGTATCAGTTTCTTATCACACCTATTGTACACAGCTTTATGCTCACACATGTACATGACCAGACCAACCCAGGCTTCCACTGAAGAGGCTACATATGCTGAACAACCACAACACCAAACTGAACCTTTACCCAGCATGCATTCATGAAGATTTCATTCGTACCCTTGACAGGATTCCCTTGGTGTTCTGGTTGCACTATAAATATGAATGTAACAAGTTAAAAAAAAAAGGTCAATTTGCTGTTTCAGAGTGTTTCGTGGACTTGTTTCAGAGTGTTGAAAAGCCTGCGGGAGTAGGTCATGTATGTGCAGAGAAATATAAAATGAATTTTATATGTTGAGACCTTAAACTGTATGTTGTGCTTCCTGTACTCCAACATAAAACATTTATCATAAACCTTTGAATAGAGCTTCTTTAACATTTACAAGTTATACAGTTACCAAATTGGTTTACTTCTTATGCTTCCATCAGCTTTGATACTTTAGCAATGCAAAGGGAGACAACAAGAAGAGAAAGGAAGTTAAGTCATCTTCAACAGAAAATATAAGAAACAAGACACAAGTCCTCAAAACATTTGTCATAACCAACAATGAACGGAATTTTTCATTTTCTTATTTTCTCTTTTTTACAATACATTTTTTAAAAACCCCGCTGGTTAAGGTTATGGTCTCAGGTAGATCTTCCACAGTCAATCTTCACAGTTTGTGTAAAAGCAGAGAAACATTCTCGCTAGAGTAATAAAATATCATGACTATTATTATGGTCATTATTATCTTTTATTCTCATATTGTTCCATATAAATGGTGGAGGATAGGGCCGAGGCATATCACCCTAATGAAGAGCCTGCAGTCCCAAAGTTCCTACTCTCCTCCCTGTACAACACAATGTTTTATTCAGCAGTTGTTCTTTTCTTTTGTTAAAAAATGCTCGCCCGCAGGGAGGGAGAATTATGGGAAGAGAGAGTGGGGTATTCATTCGACAAAGTGTCTTTATCCTCCTTGCATGATCGCAAACTGTCTCTCTGCGAAAAAAAAAAAAAAAAAAAGGATCCAGAGCCTCACTGACTTTCACTGTTGCCGCTGTTGTCATCCTGCACCGTCTGCCAGTGCCGCCCGGTCGGCTGCCCTCACGTCCGAACTAGGCATAGGCATAGGCTTAGGCGCATGCACGCACGCAAACACACACACACACACTCACGCTCACACACTCACACATACAGGCAATCCCATCAGGAGTTAAATCCGGGTGTAGCGCAACCACGTACTCCCTCCGAACACATGCATGCCCTCCCATCAGCACTTGTGGGGCAAAAGAAACATGTAGAAAATAGCCCATCAGAGGAAACATGAACAGAGATGTGTCCGATGTTGATTAACACCCAGGCTCACGATTCGGTTTGTAATCTGAAGGCACTTTGTTTCATGGCAGAAAGTAAAGTGGCTTCTGTTCCACAGGTGGACCGCTGACTGAATATTCGAGTCGGGCCTCACTAATCGGACCGTCCTCTACTCTCTGCCTGTTCCTCCTCTCCCTCCGTCCCTCCTCCCTTTCACTGCCACCTCCTCTCTGCTCTCTCTCCACCCTCTCTCGTTTCAGCTTGAACCTCTCTGCCCTCCCGTCATCTACACCTCCGCTGATTCTTCCGCATTTATTGTTCTGCCACCATACCGTCGGTTGGCCACTTGGACTCGTGAGCACAGTGTTAGAAGATACATAGGCAGCTACAGGGGAATAAGCAGACAGAACTAAATGTTGCCAGGAGTCCTTGTTTTTCTACAGTACAGCACCAAGCAGATAAAGAAATGCCAAGGTGTGACGTGAGACTGGGCCAGAGTGAAAAACAAGTGTCGTGATTGGCATCTGGTGCGAGAAAATGAAGATTAAGATACACAGAGAAAGGTCTGATTCCATGTATTTGTAATCAGGGAAATGTTATTTCCTCTTCAAAAAGCCAGCAGTCTATGTTCCGCTGCCTTCCAAAGATATTTTCGTAACTTCATAAAATTGTTCTTGTGCTTTACAAACTGTCCTCCCTCGACGCTTGTGAACTCTTTTGCCAAAGTCCAGGCTTATTCGACGCCCACCTGTCTTTGTGCTCGTAAAGAAGTCCAGAGTCCTGCACCGAGGAGTGTTTTCTGTAAAAGAGGTCTCTTTAAAAAAATTAGCGCATCTTCTTTATTACTTCTTGTATAATTTTTTTATCACTATTTTTTCTCTCGTTCTTGAATTTCGGTCCCTCCACGGTCTGTCGGAGGTCCCCTGCTGCTCTCAGGATGCATGAATCTTTGGTGATTGGATGCCGAGGGTACAAGTTCACAGACGGTGGGTCTGAATATTTGCCTCTGAGATGACGGAGAGAAGGGTCACCTCTGACCTTCCAGGAGGGTCATCACCAAGGTGATGCATAGCAGCCATATATGGGAGGTTGTGGATGGAGCCCTGGAGCTGAGATCTACACAGGAAGAAGCAAAAGAAACAGAGAATAATGGTAGCTATTGATTGTGAAGAACAATAACACCTCCACAACACAAAAAGAGAACATACGAAACACATAATGAGCTTGTGAGGTTAATGAGGTTTGTTATTATGCTCATTCACTTTCTTGCTGAGAATACAGCTCCAATGTATGGACGAGAAAATATGAAGCTACAGCCAGCGGCCAGTTAGCTTAGCTTATCATAGAGACTGAAAATGTGTGCAAACAGCTAGCCTGGCTCTGTCCAAACAAACAAAATCTGAAGTGTAAGAATGATAAGTTGTGATTTTACAGGAAGCCAGAGTCACTTTGTGGTTGTGTTTCAACCTTACAGTGATGACCAGACTCCAGAAAGTCACTGCTCCTGGCCAAAAAATAGACTGACATATAACCCCCACTTAAAATCACAATTTGTTTTTACACTTTGATTTAAATTTTTAATTCATTTACAAAGACATAAAGTGTTAATTAGTGAGCTTTAGAGTTGCTGGTAGGTGGACCTTGCTACCATTGTACAAGATCCAGGCTGGCCATTTCCCACTATTTTCAGTCTCTGAGCTCCTGCCTGGCTCTGGTTTCATATCTTTCACACAGACATGAGAGTGGTATTGATCTTTCTCGTCTTGACACCCGACAAGCAAGTGAATAAATGTAAAAATGTCCGACTCTTACTTTAAGGCGAAGCTAACCTGCATGACCAGATCCTAAAACACTAACAAACCATTCTTCTCGACTTACATCATCAGCCAGAAGCCACCTCCGATCAGCCCCTGTGAGAGATTTCTCAATTTTCCCATCTTGCATCACATAAAGTCATGTAAGATTCATGTGAGACAGAATTGCATGATCTCTAACACCTCTCTGTCCTCAGCCTGGGCTCCCACTCCTTTAAGTCCAAATGAATTACTGTTGTCGCTTTGAATCATAATGGATCCACATGAATAATAATCATGCAGTAATAAAAATGATGCATCTCGCAGACCAAACTAACGGATTCTCCTGGTTATTTTCCATCAATGAGGAAAAATGACAATAGATTTATCTGTGGTGTGCTACAGGGAAGTCTAAATTTGAGAAGCTTCTGCAAATAACGTTCCTACAACATAAATAGTGAGAACTACATCAAAGGAAGAGCGTTTGTCTGCCTACCAATGTCACCTTGTCAATTGCAGGCCATTTTCTCTTTCCTGTTTTCTGTTTTTACCTTCTGTTTGTTCCTGCAGCGCAATTACAGTGCTCCACTCAGCCGGCGTGGCTATCATTCATGTGATTACAACAGTGTTGCCATGGCAACCGCGTTTTCCCCCATGAGATGGTAGTTCGACGCTGGCAACTGTCTAAGATTAGACGCCCCCCCCCCCTCATAAATCTCAACCTTGTCCAGGAAAGGCAGGGAGGGAGAGAGAAGCGGGAGCTCAGATACGAGTGACACAGGAAGGGGATGGAGGAGGAGGACGATGAGACGCGGAGCTACTCACTGGGCGGTGGGTCTCGACACTCCCCTTCCTCCAGCGTGACATCGTCGATGGCAATGTCCCCCTCAATGCCTGGTCCCCGGATACCTTCGAGAACCACCTACAGAGGGAAGAACAAGTTTTCCTCATATATAGACCCCACAAAAACAAGAAAATTAGCACTGCTGCAAGATAAAATCTAAAAGTAAGTATACGGCGTAATTTAGCTAAATTGCCCCCTTATAAAAAATAACAGCAGGTGGCCAGTGTTTGTTTCAGTTTTTAATGTCACAAAATTTAAAACTGAGAATGCTTGTGGTGTTTGGAACAGTTAGAAGTGAGAGTGGGAACAAGAAAAAAAACAAAAAAACAAGAGAAATGACGGAAAGTGCAGCTGAAACTATAATTACTTTCCACAACTGCAGTCGTAAAAATGATGGAGAATATTGCAGCTCTATATTCGCCACTCACAAAGATTAGGCTTCCTGATGGCAAAGCGTGAGCGATATTGCTTTCTCAATAGCAAACAATGTCTATGGATCCCGTCCACTTCTCTGCTTAATATCTTAGCTTGTGAAGTGCTACATCAATATGCAGCCCCCAAGGAAACTAATACCTCACCATCCAAACACAGTCAGAGCAGAAAATAGAGGGCAACAAGGGGAAAGCTGCTGCGTGTTGGATTGATTACGTTTTTTTTTTTTTTTTTGGTCTCACCTGGAAGGATGCTGTTGGATGGATGCTTACTTTGGCCTGCTTCCAGCGTTCACCTTGGTTACCACTTAGCGACCACACGGGACGGGACCTCCGAGGTCGTTTGGCCTTTGGCTTCTGCTTTAGGAAGGCGTTTAGTGTTCCTGCGTCGGGGAGAGAGGCAGAAACACACACACAAAAAACCAGTTAATCTTACGAAAACGTTCAAAACAATATGGGACTCTGTGAAGACTTCAGATTTCATACCCATTAAATATGCGACACGTTAAGTATTTAAAAGTAAAATAAAAACCAAAAGTTTGAGTAATGCAATGATGCATCTGTACTTTTTCTGTAATTCTACTCCTATATTTGAGTCTCTACACAACCGCCCACAATGCTAACTCCATTGTGAATTCCAGTTTAAAAGTGAAATTGGAGGTAAACCTTTAAGCTTAATATTCATCTCCCTCTCCTGCATTTCAAATTTATGTATTCCTCTGCATTCGAAGCAGAGCCAGGCAGAAGCAAAGGTTAAACTCAGGTCATATGAATTGATACATTTATTAAGTTGGGGTTCTGCAAGCCACGATAAATTATTCTCTGGCTCATATTAATCCAAATTAATTATCACTAATGGGCGATGTGTGATGAGAATTTCTGGTGAGTGTAAATACTTTGCCTGCGGAGAACAGTTCCTTCTAATTTATCATGAGTTTCAAACTCACTTCTGCTCAGTGCAGCTTTCTCTTTTTTCATCTCATCTGGATTTCTGAATTGGAGAAACTACCGGATGTTATTGTTGAAACTCTACATTTGAAAATTCAATTTGACAGATCCATTTCAAGCGAATTCATATACAACCCTTACGGCAACAGAAATACTGGCTGTTATTGAGACAGAATAGACTATATACCAGGTCTGAATTGAAGACTCCCCTCAGTGAGACCTCTTGTCTGGCCCTGGGCTTTGATATAAAACTGTCAGATGATGACACTGAGTGCAACCACTTTACCCTCCTCTCCAAACATACCGATTGTGTTAGCTTTTTTTTTTTTTTTCATTCGCCATGCAGGAAGAGAAAGCAGCACCCCCCAGCAGCGGGGCCAGCAGGAGCGGCATCCAAAGACCCAAATCAGGTTAGTACTGGCACCATGGCGGAGCCCAGCTGGACCACTGCTCTCTGAAAGTCATGTAGTGAATTTCACAAGTATAGAAAGCGGCGCCTTTTCGTCGACACGACCGGTGAGCAAAAACAACAGCAATGACAACGACTGCTGCTGCTTACGATGCGTCTTCGCCTCAGCGAGGTGCCTCATTACTGTACAGCGCCCTTCAAAAATAACACGTCTGTGAGGGAGCGAGGGGAAGCCATGCGGCATGTCCCTGTTCATATTCCCTCATCAGCACGGTGTGCACTTTCCCTACCGACAGCACAATCTCCAGTGAGAGATGAGCTCTTGTACAGAACATGACCCGTGGTTTCATCTGCCGTTGAAGTGTTTAGGATGTAGGAGGATTCTTGCTGAGCTGGCTGGCTTACATTTTCTTTGAACTCATCACGATGTAGGTGGTTATGTCAGTGTCATCACATCCCAAGCAAAGGCATATGCTGTATATTCTTTGGAGTACCTTTTTTTTTTTTTTTTTTTTAAAGCAGTACCTGTGGCAGACACTTGTGAAATTTCAAAAGATCTTAGAAGAGAAAGATTCGAGTCTGGTGAAAAGTGAGAAATAGCTCCCGGAAATTTTCAATTATGTAGCGGGGACGAGATAGAGGGAATTTGAGGTGCAGTACCACCCTCTTCGCTAATGAAAGGATGACTCCATTGCTTCTCAGAAGGTCAGGCTTAAAACAGACTTGCTTGGCGTGCTTTGCTGGAGACTTAATCCTATAAACAAATGCGACACGGGCTCCAAAGGCAAACTTTGATGTGCGCTTCAGTAATTAAGTGTGACCTTGTCTCAGGTATCCCCCCGCTAGCTAACTACGGAGGAGTTTCTTTGAGCCTGTGCCACTGTTCTCATCAGTGTGTGGGTGAAACTCCTTATCGACTGATTCTGGCCTTCAGCGCTGACGTGCCACAACTTGACTGTGACTCACCTCAACAGCACAGTCCCAGAGAGCATCAAACTCTCAGCAGTTCAAGACGTCTGACGGCTTTGTGACTCACCGCTTTACATACGAAAAAGCCTCCGACTATTTAAAACAACAAAGCTCTCCTCAAAATGAGAAAAAAGCATACGTTACTTGGACCATTTGTCACACGCGTTTTCCTCGTTTGGCTGGGGAATATCACAAAACAACATTCCTGAGCTCAGAGGCGAATTTCTCTCATGGCCGGAGTGTAGCTATGGAGGATCTGAGCTGGGTTTCAAGTCCTTGACATTTAGCCCATTCATCATAACACGCCGCAGTCTGGGCATGGGCTTCACCACAGACGGGAAGGGCAGGAAAGAGAGGGTCTGGCTGGCGATCAATTTGAGCAAATTGGAAATGTCACGGCCTACTCAACCTCGGCAGGGAGCCGGAGGAGCTCTCATCTCCCCGCTGAGTCGCCCTCCAACACCTCTATCCTTATATTCTCTCCGCCTCCCTCGCCTGCACCTCTCCAGATGTTTGGTCCGGCCCCCCCACCTGGACACCTCCACACGGCCTTTCCACAGATAGATTTGTATAGCACTTCCAGAAATAGTGCTCTGGCTACTCATAATAATGCTTTGAATGCATTCACAGTGACATGTATCCTGCACACTTATTGTATATTATTTAGTGTATATTATTTACTTGTATTTTTGTATTTATATTTTTCTATTTATCTGGCATTGAAGACAGAAGGGCAAAGTAAGAATTTCATTGTACAGTGAAACCTGTTTTTATCTGTGCAAATGACAATAAAAAAGCTTGAATCTTGATGGATAACTGGGAGAAATCACCAGCTTGAGGGGCAGTCGAATTTATTGAAAAAATGTATTTGCTGTTTCATAAAAGTGTTCACTTATTAACTACCAAAATTGTAATACACATATATCAGCAGCAGCTTACCTCTAACTGAGGTCTTACACCCAACAGAATAATCAGTAATCAGCCTATTTATACTTTTCATGCAAATAACAGTCGTTTACGAAACTTAAAAAAAATTGGAATGGCATGAAATGAAAAAGTTAACATAGCTGATAAAAAATGCATAAGCCAGCGCACTCAGAAAGATGGAGGAAGGGGAGGAGAGAAAGCCGAGGGGGTTGGAGGTGGAGCAGCGGGTCCAGCACGAGCTCAGAGCGCAGCAGGTGGAGGGTGGAGACGGCGCCGATACCGCTGATGCCTCAGTGGAATACCGAGGTAAACGCAGCCAAGTGCTTGCTGTAAACACGTTATTAAAAGAGAAAAAAGAGCGCAGTTGCCAGCCTGTACTGATTTCACAGTTTACTGACCGTCAAGTTCAAGTTTAATGAGCACAAAAGCCTGTCCCCTCTTTGAGTTCATGCGCTAACATGACTTTTCTATCTTTGCCTTGATTATCTTTTATTCATTTACTTTTTTTGTTGGCGAACTGTATTTTTAGTGTAGTGGTATTTATACTTGACTGTGTTGTGCCTTGTTTTTGTCAGGTGTCACTGTGATGTGCCTTTTTTTAAAATGACCTGGAAACATATTTCCTAAATCAGCTTCTCATTAAGAGCGATGAGGTCCCACACAAACACAAATAATCTGCCAAATTATGAACAGTTTTGGTTATTAGTGTTGTCACAGGTTTGATGTGAGTGTACCACAGTTGTGAGAAGGTAATGTTGTGTACTTCCATGCTCCAATCAAGACTGATGATAGTCGGTTGGTTATTTATTCACTGTCAATCAAATCTGATCGAAACACACAAACTCAGTCCTGATGGGGCAGGTTAACTGAGTGTTAAAATCTTAATAAATCATACTTTGTTTTTGTTTTTTTTCAAAACTTTAACTTTGGTTGCTGCTTAATCATGAATATTTAATGTTATTGAGAGAAGCTTAAATTTAACTTTTCAATGCTTTAAAGCCTCAATGTCCTCATGTGAAGATTCAGCAATAATATGCCAGTCAGTGTATGTGTTAGCCTCAAATGCCACACAAACTGTGAACGGATCAATGAGAATGGGATTCAAGTGTGATCTAACTGACTGACTATAAAAGTCATGATCATGTATGCCAGACGTTTTTTTGACAAAGCATGTTGAGTCACTTGGCTTTTTTAAGGTGCAAATGTCAGAGGTGATGGTCCATAACGCAAGAGAGACCTCTACATTTGAGAGAGGTTCAAATTGTTGATAAAAAAGGGGACATCTGGTGGTTGTGAGCCTCAGTAAATAATAACTGATCCAAAAATATGATTCAAAGACACACAAAGGTGCAGTGACCTGACACACATTGGTGCTGGACAGCTGATGAAAGGCTCCAAATCCACCCACACAGGAAATGTCACGCATGAGTACAACTGCAGAGGCCAGTGTGGCTTAAATGGGGTCCATTAATATCTGGAAATTGGAAATTCAGAGTTCCTAAACCTTTAGGTTGCCTGAAATACTTAGAAAGTGGTGGGAGATTTTTGAGACATAGACAACTTTTTTTTTTTTTTTTTTTTAACAATGACTGTATCAAATAGGTTGAATTATTATTATGGTCTTGGGTCTTGAAAACAGAATAAGTGATGGGCCAGAGAAACCTTGTTATAGACATTTTAATACAACTTAAAATAACTTTTGCCATAATTGTAAGTTCTTACTACAGTGTTTGGAGCAGCTCTCCATCTAACAAACTGCTCTCATGCTTTAACGGCATCCAGCCCCCATGGTACCAACGTGACCCCGCAACCTCAATGCAGCGGTGCCCCTCATCTGCCTCACAGCCCTGTGCAGTAGTTAATGATACGCGGTGAAGCTGAGACACAGGAATCGCTGCTGATGGCTTTCGACAATGTATAAACCCGCTGTTTTTGTGCAAGAGATCCAGTCTCGCCCGTCGCTCCCAAATGCACAAACACAACAAACAGCGTGCACTCGGAGCGGGAGTGCCTGTGGTCGGCTGATTGGGTCCCCGGTGAAGTAGGCCACAGAGTGCTCCTTCAGTCGCTCTGCCATCTTCAAATGGACCATACAAGGTTGTTATCTACATTCAGAGAGGAATGTAAGAGCTAATGCCCGGGATTTGTGTACACACCTTTGAAGGGGTTTGTTGCAAAAATGAGATATCTTTTGGCTTGAAACATCTGACAGCTGCACTTTGGAAATTTTAGCATGAAAGCACAAAACTCCCCGCTGCATCCGCCTTGGGAACAAACTCTCTGGAAATTCTGTTGCTTACATGGAAAGGTGTTGCTGTTCTGCCCTTATTTATTTATTTATTTATTTATTTTAACTCCTCTCAGTGTGACTAGTGTGTTTCCTGTCTCACACGTAGGCGGCAGACAGCAGTTTCAAAACTGTCGTCTCTCAATTTATTATTTCAAAGCCGGCGTGATGTCCCACAGATGCTTGATGATGGACTTTTCTTGGTAAATAAAATTTGCAGTGGTGTTTCCTCTTTGACTGTTATTTAGTTCTGCCCAGATAAGAATGCATCCCCTTCATTTAGCAATGGATTGTCAAAGCAATTTGAGTTTCATTTGAAGCTGCTTTTGCTGCTTGAGCAACCAAAAGCACAGCGCAGTGACAGATTCTTGAAAGAATGGGTGTAATTTTTCTATTCTTCATCTTTTTTTCCATGAACTATTGAGCAATGAATATAAATGAAGATGATCTTTTCAGCAGCGGCTACACTGAATGGCAGACTAAATCAAAGAGAAACACAGATGTTCCTTAGACAGACGGGGAACCCTGAGGCATATGAAAAACGGATCTTACCTATGTGTTTTCCATACATGTGGTAGAAGAAGCCGAAGCAGTACGCAGGCGGGTTGGTGATACCGTAGGGGTTTTTAGGTGCTACGTTGAAAAATGGACTCACGAGCCGCGCTTGGTCCCCTTCCTTCCGTGGTCGTGATGTCTCGATGTACATGTAGAAACCTTGAAACACACATAAAAGCACACATGTAGACGTGTATGTACACAGGAGGCCACTGCGAGTAAAATTACTAGCAGGTAAAATCCAAAACCTAAAATATAACAGATGTACTTTTCTAGGATGAGCAATATTAAAAGGATAATTCTGGTTCATTACAACTTGGGTCTTATTTAGTAGATTTGTGAATAATTTAACTAAGTCGAGATAAAAGGGCAGTGAGTTGATTATACAGGCTGTAAACAAGCCAGCACATTACCCAAATTATCTAAACCACTTTATTTGGAGGTCAAACTGAAGGTGACCACACCCTGAATCTGTAATTATCCATTATTGCACACAGTGTGCACATAGTTTAGAGGTTTCAACATTTTGGGTAACTGTTTTGTTTCCTACTTTGCCTTTCGTTTCTCTTCCAAAATAAATCATGGTGGTAAGACGTGGTGGTTTGTTTAAAACTTGTCTAACTGCTCGTGTTTCTTGCCCACATTCCCAGATCTTCATGATCAACCTGGTGAGTATAATGTTATTATTACCTATAAGACAAGCAGTCAAAACAATGAAAAGAAGACTCAAGTTGCAATAAACAAGAATTATCTTTAAGCAAATTACCCAGCAGGTTTGTCTACTGTAAATACTCACATATGCAGTGAAGTATACACAGTATAGTAACCAAATGTGCCGTGACATTCGCAGGACACAAGATAAAATCATTGTGCCTCACTGGGAAACTTAACAAACAGCAGAAGCACTCTTTAAAAAAGCTGAGCTGTTGTCAGGCGGTGTTCACAATCTCACAACCACTTTCTGACTTCTCACTGATGCACAAACAATTATTTGTCTCTGCACACGCAGGGGAAAAACAAAGTGTCCTTGGTCAAGCTCAGTTGCTTTTCCAGGCAGTGTGCAATAGGATGATGGAAATGAAAACCTTCAATATCTGAGATAAAGAGCAAGGCTTTCTGTGAAGGGCAGTTCTCTTTTTACCAATAGCAATAACCAGGGGCCAATCGAAGATCACAATGGGGTTACATTTACGCTCTCTTGGTCGTGTGCAGCTGCAGTGATGGCAGTGAGTCAAACAGTCCTCTGATTGTGTCTGAGCCACATAATCTGAAGCCAATCTCTGCCTTGCCACAGGCGCAGGGAAGGTAGCTGGTGAGCGGCTCCACGCCCCTCAAGCCAAAATCAAATGTAATATCTCCCTCAGTTGAATCTCATATCAGATAATTATACGCAAAGAGGAATGGGCCTGGTAATGAAATGCTGGACATTTTGAAACCATTAGGTGATTAAAGCTGATGCATTATTTACCGCTTCAGCTGCTGCTGGTGCCACAGCACCATAATAGGCACTTATATTCCACCACAGATACCTTCCATCAGGGGATTCATATGAAATCCTCTGATGGATTCCTACAAATCCAATTTTGGTCATTCTTTATTTATTGAGTTCTTGAATATGGATTACCTGAACATGTAACTAACCTGCTGAATACTAAATACTCTGCAGAATCCTCCGGTTTAGGTACCCATGGAAACAGCAAAAGAAACTCTGCTACAAGATTATCTTGAAAATAAATGATCAAGGCTGCTCACTGTTACATTGTGCTGCATCAAGCAATTGGTGACACAACGAGTACAGCTGAAATCATCTATTATGCAGCTGGGAACACTTTTCCCACATTTCCAACATTTCAATGAAGTGGAACTTTCAGTGGGCATCTATTGTATTAAAAAGGTGCAACACATCCATGTTCAGTGTTGCTAATTCTATATCTTTGCATGTAATTTAGCGGTAACATCATAATTATACCGTTTCCCTGCGCAGTGTGAGAATTCATGTGTTCATGCATGGATTACATTAGAAATAACAGAGTGGTGTCCATTTAAGTGTGTGCATTCAACTGACATTTTTCCAATCCAATGAGCAGGGCGCAGTGTTTTCAGAGGCTCCTTGACAGCTGGCAAAAATAAACCCAACAGTGTGTTTTTTTTTCCTATTGGTGCATAATTTGGAATATGATTGCTCAGCTACAGTATATAAATACATCCCCAGCTGAGAAATGTAACTGAGTAACCTGCTCACTGGTTTTGAATGTTGGCGTTGTTTGTGATTTGTGTCTAAATTTGGTATTTATGTATATTACATATATCTCTACAACTGATTATCAGTTCTCTTCACATATTCGCATTCGCTGTCATGGGGAGCTGTCTCATCAGCGGAAACACTTCTTCTGTTCCTCTGTCCATATATGCATAGTTTCTTTTTCTCTCTTTCTCTCTCTTCCTGCTGACACGTCCACAATGACAGCTGAAATGTGAAAAAAAAGAAAGGAAAAAAGACTGAGCTAACAAAGGAATCGGCTTACTTTTGAGGTAGAATTAAATGAATGGACCTGGTGAAGGGGGAAAAACTTTCTCTGTGCTCACCTTAAATCTCTGCTGCTTACACAAGTGTGGCACGGAAACCTTCAGCGGTCACGCACTGAAAATGGACTTTTCAATGAAGTAGGAGGAAACAGCAGTTTCTTTTTTAATACAGGAGAATAATGTGGAAAACACAGACTATTTTTTTAATGTTTCAATATTTTTAAAATTTAATAACGAGGTTAGGTTTAATCTTCATGTTTCGTATTTTTAAACAGTATGTTTCGATTTTACATGAGAAAAAGCTTTATGATTGGACGCTTGTGGATGATTCAGTGGACGGCTCAGATTTAGGTCAAGGTTAGACTTTCTGAGCTACTTACCCTGCTTGGACCCACTGCGGTCACCGCTGGGCCCTGTGTTGGGTGTGTACTTTGTGTCGCGGGTAGCAGCGCTGTGCCGCGTCCAATCAAAATCATCATTCTTGTCCTGGGTGAACATGCAGATGGGCTCCTCCTCGAAGCTGCAGTGGAACTCTCCTGGTGATCGACAGAGCAGAACCAGGCTCTCACATCCACATTATTATGAAGGAACGAGAAGTTATATACAGAATTCGCACAGCGTGACACATGCTGTATATTTATGAGATTTCCTTGTGTGTGTGTGTCACAGGGGGATATACAACAGAAAAGTCCTAATTACACCATACAATCCGGTTAACAGAATTTCTAAATTAAGATGTGACCTCTCTGTGACTGCGGTGGAGACGTCAGTGAGTTTGTTTGGTTTTTACCCTGACAATGACATTCAGTTCGGTTCAGTTTCAGAAAGTAAGTCTCAATGGAGAGAGTGCTGCTCAGACTGGTTATCAGGTGGTAGATAGCATTCAATAAACACACACTTACTCAATAATATTAAATTAAAAACAAATCTCATGTGAAAAACTTTGGAATATCATGATTTTAAAACACATTAATGGTTTTCTGGGCTTCTTTTGACATCGTAAAAGTGCAAAAGTGAATCTGTTGAGCTGATTATTTTGACTAACACTTCTTCCATGATTGAAAGCTAAAGTGAGTTGATTGTCCTTGGACGTTTTGTAGTGTCTCGCAAGCAGGAATGTGTAATCAGATTTTAAATTTGACCCTGCCTCCCTCGTTCTCCATCACTCTCCGTCTTCTCTGGAGTGAGTGTGCAGGTACAGATATTGGGTACCCCTCCCCACCTCCCCTCTTGCTCTCCACGCCTCTTTGACTGCAATTTCTGAACTAGTGGCGTGCGCAGGGAGGGAACGAAACACTGGGTTTCGTCACCCTTCAGGGAAAAAATAAGAGTAATTGTAACTTTAGCACAAGGTTACGATGGGCCACCTGTAGGGGGATGTCTAACAGTGAATATTCTAATGAACAGTCGGAAAAATCACGCATGCGGGGAACTAAGCTACTCGGTTTAATGAAGGGGTACAGGCAGGATCAACAGTGTCAAAACCTCCATTTAATCCATGGAACAAACAAAGAAAAACACCCAACCAGAGGACGCGGTGCTGCTGAGCAATGTCCTCAAAGAGATAGTAAAAAGGAACATTTAGATTCAGGATGCAGGCATGTGTTCTGATAAATATTCATTGATTTATTAAAACGTAGCTGGGAGCAGTCTGGAGTGGTGACCTTGAGAGTAGCAGAATCTGCAGCTTTTACTCAGGTAATGGAGGTAACATAGACTGAGGTGGAGTGTGGGTGGATGGATCGAGGGAAGGAAGACGGCAGTGATGCTGCGAGGCAGAGGGAGGGAGAGAAAGAGATAGAAAGTGAAAGCAGGAGAGAAAGAAGTGGTAGAGCGGGAGAGCGGAGGAAGGGGCCGAGTTGCGGGCACTCTTGACTCTTCTCCTCATAGGCATGCAGATTTAAATGGAGGTCTAGCTCCTGGCGCTAGACACTAACGCCCCCATCCACTGTGAGCTAAACTAAATGTTTTCGCCTTCTGCGCCCGAGAGAGATAGGAGGATTTGGAGGAGAGGCAGAGGAAGGAGGGAGGAAGAGGAGGCGTGCAGGTAAGATAGTTTCCTTCAGGGATTTGGATAATGATGTTGGTGATTAGGATGTTTGTTATTATGTTGGCAATGTTTGTGTGAACACCCACCAAAATACATATCTATATAAATAAATAAACCACAATACACAATAGCACTCTGCAGCACAGCAAACAATCATTAAGTGCGGATTCTCAAGGCGTGAATAATGTGAATTTGTAAAGTGATGAAATGAAATGCGTCATAAATGGGACTAAACATTAAAGAATATAAACACATACTGCAAAAGTGCATGCATAAGTAATGCTCGCAAAGCACAGAGTGTGCAAAAGTACACACACACACACAGACACAAAGCCACATTTAAGCAAACTCACTCCATCCAAAGTGCACAATGTCCTGCAGAGACACATCTCTCAACATGTCAAATAGCCTGACGCAGGTTTACTCAGAATCCCTAAAGGAAAAGTCCTATTTATCATAGCTCATTTAGCGCTGCTTAGAATACTTAGAAGGTTCTTCCAGCGCAGTGTGACATGTTGAGAGTCAGATCTCTACGGGACGCAGCTACTTTGAGTCTCCCCACTGTTCTCCCAGACTGTGTTACGACAGAAGGAGCTCGCTCTCTGACATGCTAAGTGAGGTGCACATTACTTACTCAGGTGAGGGTTGATGGGAGCTGTGAAAGAGAAATGCCAGGGACAGTCATTAGTACAGAACATCTGAGCCATCTGTCAATAAGTGAAACACTTATTAAAAGGAAATGTGCAGCTGTACAAGCGCTTACACTGTCACACTTTAAAAAAAGAAGAGAAAAAAAAGCCACACAAGCATGCAGACAGTAGCTGTTGCTGTCAACCTTTTCGTTCTGCTGTCATCTACTGTTTAGGCGCAGAGCTAATAAAAGTCCACATGTATAAAACTTAGGAGCTTGCACACTTTGCTCAGTGTGCTACTGCCATAAAACAAAATGAAAGAGGCCCGTGGGAGGGCTGGAAATATTGTCCTGTGATATTAAAACACTGGAAGCATATTAGAGTGTGTGTGTGTGTGCGCTCCGTCTTCGTCAGGCTCTATTGCTTTCACAGTGCACAAACAAAAAGTAAACACAGAGCTAAACAGGAAGCAATCTGCCGGCACGCACAACGCAGTGATTACTGAGCAGACAGAAAGAGAGAGAGATGTCTGGGATTTAAAGTGGAGAAGGTGACAGCACTCATTCTCAGCCTGTTATCGAATGTAAAAGACAGAGGGATTAGGAGGACCGGCCTAACCACATTAATAAGCTTATGGCGCAACTGCTTATCATTATTGCCATTTACCGACATTGCTGATGTTCTTGTTCAAGGTGACTTCCATTTAGAGCACTAAGCCTGTTTTATACTTCCATTTAGAAGCTAGTAAATCATAAAAACGAGTAATAATCGCAACTGTGGCCGCTAATCACTTTTCCTGTAACATCCTCGGCTCTTTCTGTGTTTCTAGCGCCACCATAATGGAAACGTTTAGATCAAACATCGATGACATGAGTCCACTGAAGCACATACAACGCTCCTTTTGCATTCTGTCCACCTAGCTGTTGTTCAATGCGTCCCTCATTGATAATTTAAGAGGCTACTGCAGCAGCAAACACAGAAAGGTCAAGGGTATCACGCAGAGTTGCAACAAGCCAGTTAGTCGGCACTTCACTTTTTGCAGAGTAAATACCATTTAACCTGTCAAGAAGATTCATGGGCATTTTCATGATCGATTGCTGACCGGCTGAATAGATGCGATACATCGGCTTTACCACAGAACTATGTTGCTGTGTGATTTATGAAACCTAGCTGCTCGTGGTGGGAATTGATTTTAATCCAGCCAATTAAAGTGAGTAATAACAAATCATTCCTACAAAGGAAAACATGTACTGAAGAGTGGGGAGGCACAGTGGAGCCGGTGGAATGGGTCTTTTTAAGAGCAGAAACTCGAGTAGTGATTTCTCTTTATTGCTGTGTGGCTCGTGGAACCGTGTAATAGCGTCCCACGTGTTCACTGGCTGCAGTGTAGGGAAACAAGAAACAAGCGCAGAGGCGCACACACACAGAGAAGGAGAGAGAGAATGAGAGAGAGAGAGAGAACAAACCGATGCATTTCCAATTGAATCATATAAAACATTCAGTGAACTGCAACGCTACAGCTGAAGCCCCGTCATAAGTGGAGCACGAGTGTGGAAAAGAACAGACTGTTCGCCCTCGTCGTATAAAAAGCTTTTATAATCTTTCATGTTACAGATTGTTAAAATAAACCTGCATCCCTGAACTCGAAAATTCCCACTGAATCAACACTGGACAGCACACAGAGCAGGCGCCGCTGCAATGAAAGGCTCTGCAGAGAGGGAGGAAATTGTCTGGGCCGTTGCGAGAAAATGTTTTAAATGACAACTTTCAGCCTCGGGCCTGTGAAACGGATGCTGAGTTTTCTGACAAAACTCTATTCTTTCAGCCCTCCCTCCTGCTCGCCAGCTCTTTCCCTCTCAGCCTCCCATTTCCTGCAACTCTCCTCACCCCCTCCCCAATCCCTCCTGCTACCCCCAACCGCCCTCCAACCCACCTTTTTCCCAATTCTTCCTCTCAAGTGGTTATGAAAATATGTTTCGTTGTCATTTTTTTTTTTTTTTTTTTTTTTTACCTGCAGCCTCCCCAGGCTGACTCACGGTGCCTTAGTCCAGATGAATGTGTCTGCTCAAGCAATGTCTATACCCCCACTGAGGAAATCAAGCCGAGCACAGAGCAGTGCCCAGAGACTGCTTTACTACCGCTGTGCGAGAACACACTCTCTCTAAAACGGACACACTTACAGATAATTCAACTTCCAATTTAGATGACTGTATTGGATGTGGGTAAATAAACAAGGAATAAAGTCAATTGAGACTGAGATTCTATTGTTAGATCAAGCATTTAAAATAAAGCTTTTTTTCAGAAATGTTACAGGCTTGTCTTTTAATACTTTAGAAGCTCCTGAAAAGATGAGTGGACCTCAAAGACTCTCCTCAAAATGTTGTTAAAGCATAGGTGTGAAGAGCCCTCAGGCATGGTGCAAAGGCTTTAACAAATAGCTCGTATTTCTTTCTCAATGCTGCAGCACTCCAGCTAAGAAAAAAAAAAAGAGCCTCAAATAATGATCAAGGATGAAATGTAATTTTGACTGTTTTCAAGATAAACAGTTCCAGTGATTATGAAGTGAAGAGAAAGTGAGTTTTTAATGCAGCTTTTTGAAAACTTTATGACAGGTCATGTCCTTAACCCACACACGAGGTGTATGTCTGATTCCTGGTTTCTACGTTTCCACCTGAGAGGACAAAACAAACTGCTGCTTGATGCATGAGTGCTTCCCATCCTAATTTTGATTGAAACACAAAGTGAGCTCACTGACCGCCAAAGGACAGCAGTCCGTAGAGGCTGTTCCGGATACAAACACTGACTTCATCTTGGCAGGATTCCCTGTCCACCGGCCTGCGGCTGTATTACAAAGCAGCAGACAATTCCACGGTTGCAGCCAAGTGTCCTCATAGACGACAGCAGCCCAGTGTCTTTTCTTTTTTTTTTTTTTTTTTACTGACCTCATATAATGCACACACCAAGATTCCCATCCATCAAGTTTAGGGGGTCTGGGTGGGTGCCATAGCGTCCTGTGAAAGCCCCTTGATGGCTTCACAGCTCCGACCAGCAAAAAACAACAGCGTGGGCAAATGTAATTCAGCAATCTTGCCCGCATGTCTCTGACAAAAGTAACACGGGTGACATCACACGATTGTGTCCTTCAATGAAATTACTGCTTAGAAACAGTTCTTCGCTGGTCCAGCAGTAAGACTCCTGCACACATCCAAACACACGACACTTTATGTATAGTAATTTTCTTTATGTTATCCTGCTCTCAGGCAAGTGATTCTTTAATGCAATTCCACATGGATGATTCGCTGTGGTATAAATAGTAAACAGAGGATTGAGACAAAAAAAAGAAGTATTAGAAAAAGAGAGAACAGTGCCCGAGGTAATATATGCAAAAACTAATGGAGATCAAAATCACTTATCACTAAATCACTTATGATAATATTTGCATAATCTTTCATTAAATAAAAATGTGTCAAATGCTAATCTTAACAATAATGAAACATATTAATGTATTTATGTCTTGCGCCTGCAAACAGTTTTGGCTGAAAGAGAATGTAACATTGCTGCCAAAAAAGGAGAAAAAAACCAACTGTGGTGATATGTAAGACAATGGTTATGTTCAATAGAGAAAACAGAAGAACATTTTTCTTTGACCCTTTTTTCACTATCATGAAGAAGGAATGACCAAAGAGGTCACATTTTGGCAACAAGTGATGTTCCAAACAACTTGTTGAAATGAATGGTTCGGCATTTTGGGAAATGTGCTCATTTGCTTTCTTTAGAAAGAGTAATAAGTTACCTGCCCATGTCCACCCATTAAATATGAAGCTGGGGCTAGTTCAAGCAAGCTTAGCTTAGCACAAAGACTGGACACAAGGGAAAACTGCTAGCCTGACCCCTCTTAAGTTAACAAAATCTGCCTGCCAGCACCTCTTATCTCTCTCTAATCAACATCTTATATCTCATGTGTTTGATTCATGCAAAAAGTGAAGTTTGAAACCAACAATAGCTTAGAGCTGCTTCTTGGATCTGCATGGCCACCAATCAAAGAGAGACTCCAGGAAGTTAATGCTCTCCAGTGAGATGTTTCTGCCTCATGTCCAATGGACAGACATGAGAGCGCTATCAATTATCACATCTAACTCTCCGCCACAAAACGAAACACATCGTCCAAACTGTTGAACTCAGAACTAAAATTACTCCTTTGAATTGCTATTTTGCAGTCCTCCTGAACAACAAAAATACACAGATAAGAGAGCAGCTACACTATCTTTTTCAGATTACTATGCCCTGACAGGTGGTTTGCTGTGGTATGTAGTTTGCTTAAGTATTTTTCAGTATGTCGTCATATTGTCGTGAGTACCCTCATAGCAGAAATACCGTGCAATGACAGAAACTTGATATAATACACCTAGATAGAAATCATCAGAAGCCAAAGATTATATTTAATGTAAGATTTAGTGGGTTTTGACTTTAGGACAGCCATCTTATTGTTTATACCACTACAAGCTGCATAAAAATGGAAAATTATGAAATAGCAGCAGTGTTTTACTGTGCCACTGTGAGTGTTGACATGAGGCTTAAACATTAAAACCTGCATCTTGGAGGAAACCAGAGAGCGAAGTGTTATGAGGAACACCAAGCAGATGCCGAGTTTGTCACTGCAGCAAAATTTAAAAGAGTGCCTTTGCAGCTTTGTGACACAACCATCCTTCATCGTACAGCTGGGGACACTATAACCGCCTTTGTATTTTCTTGCCAGCTCACAGAAAAGCTGCTACCATCGGCTTTATGTGCATCCGAATGATCTCTTGGCCTATTGGGCAATGATGAGCAAACTCGCTCAGGCTTCGATTTTACAGGCCTTATGTTGTAACTTCACAGTGTGACAGCATTGTTCATCCAGACAGCCAACATACATGATAAAAATCATATTTCTGGTCTCTTTGTATTTTTTCTGTGCACACACATTCATTTTCAGGGTCTTGCGGATTGTGTTTTCCGTACACGCACATTCGTTTTCAGGGTCATGTGGAGCGAGAGACTCCAGTGCTCCAGTCAAACGCAGGAAGCACAATGTTGGCCACTGTGCGGTAAACATACAAGCACACATAGATGGACAAACACAGGAAGACAAATGCACTCCAGTTCACACCCGAGGGTTATTTGGAGACTCCTAACCTGGTGTGTCTTTTTGATTGCCAGAGGGAACCAAAGCAAACAAAGGGAAAACTAATGCAAACTCTGAACTGTAAGAACCAGAGCTAAAAGTGAATTCACACTCACAGCCATCTTTGCTGTGAAGCAACAGTGCTTGCCACTAACAAAAACTTTTACAGGTAATGAATGAGTTTAAATGCACAGAATGTTTTTTTTATTATTATAATTACTCTGTTTATATTTTTGATCAAAGATTCAAAGGTTTTACTTGTCACATGTAGAATATGATGTTGCCCTATAAAGGCTGGTGTGCAATACAGATTGATAATTAGAATGTAGCAGTAAAAATCAAAATGTAGAAATACATTAAATATAACCATTACATTGCAAAAGTAGTAGGTGGATTGCGTATTTTTTAGCATACGGAAATGAATACATCTTCGAGTTGTAATGTTAACTATACAATAAAATACTGTATTGAGTGGCACTTTGCAAATGTTCAGAGCAGTGTTATTTCTTGGAAACATTATAAAACATCATATAAAACCTGAGACAAGCTCTAGTCCTTGTAGTGAAGTTTGAAAGAAATGCCAGCTGGGTTACTCTGACAAGATAAGCAGTTTGTCCGAATGCCCAATAATATATACTGCTTCTAAATAGTACGTAGTAAATACTTAAAATAAATCATCTTAGTACATATTTACTTATATTTATACTGTTTTATAATAACAAGAAATTATACATTACATGCACTGATCATACGCATTAATCAGATGTCACAGCCAGTTGAACTTGAATAATAAACTAATGGGGCTAATACTAATTCATCACTTTTCCACCATAAACAATCACATATTCAAAAATATATCAATATTTAGTATGGGGGATTGGTATTTGTAATTCAAGTTAGGCTTGCATTAGTTGACTGCTTCACAATCATCTGAGAAGCAACGTCTAATCATATTTATTCAGGTGCACAGATCAGCCATTATAAGGTGACACTTTTCACTTCTCTGCTCACTGCTTGGCACCCATTCTGACGACGCTTGCTGCCAAGGCTCCCTCCGCCGCCTCGATTGTCTGTGCTATGCTTTGGCGCTGTTGACTTAACGATATAAGAAGATAAAATGTTCATGTATGTGTTCCCTGCAGAATCCCTGTTGCAGCTCAGACTGTTTGAGCAGAGCATTTTCCACCAAATCCACCAGTATGAGCTTTTGCTATAAATGGTCAGTTCAAAAATCAAACTAAGAAAGGCGTCAGTTGTCCACATCCAGGAACAAGAATTACTGCATTTCTCTCTCTTGCAAAAAAACAATATTACACTATACTTTTGGCCATTGAACAACCACATATAACATCGCTTTAAAAGTCATACTAAATCTTGTATACAGATGCCTAACAGGAGAGTGAAAGGATATTGATAATGGACATAATGATGCACCGTATTTCACGTGTCAGTCCGAGCAGAGTGGGTTCTGCTCAGACCGACATTGGGCTGCTACAGTGACGTTATGAACATAGACGTAGAACAGAGCAGCCCTAGAGTGATAATTAGTCCAGTCTCTTGTTGGGCAGCTGATTCGCACATCAGCATTGGCTCATTCCTTTTTTTTTTTCCTTACTCTATTCCTCTGTATCCTCATTTTTCTCCCTCACCCTCTCACTTGGTCTTCCTCCATCTCTCCTTCTGCGCCTCTCTCTGTCTTAATTAGCCTCAATTCTCTTTACTTCACTTTGATTGGATTCAATTTGATCCAATACAGCCCGAATTACATTTAAGGCTTAGCGGAGACCACACCATATCACAAACTACAACAAAAATAAGAGCGGAGAAAGTTGATCTCTCTTTCTCTCTCTCTCTCTGGCTCTCCTTCCGAATTCTCTTTTCACCAGCCATGATGAGCTGCAGTGAAACTGAATAATTCACAACTGCAGCAGCACCACTCAAGAAAACCTCAGCAGTCAGTGATAGACAGAAAACAGTCAGCCAGTTTGTTTCTGAAAATGCACATCTCAAGTACCTGTGCATTCGCTCACTGGCACTGCTGGGCCTACTGTGGGTACTAATGTAGCTTTTGTATTTCAGCCAGTATGTCGTCCCACAGGCTGAAGAATGTGCCTCCATTTGCAAGCTGCTATGTAATTCTATAGAGGAATGCAGTGTGTTTTTGATGTATTCTCACTAGTCTGAGCAGGCTGGCGTGCCACACAGTAAACACCATCTTCATGACATCCTTCTGGCTGCTGCTCTGTTGCTACAGTCCTGAAAAGCTGCATCAACCAAATTAAACAATATGACAGTAGTAAACATTGTTATTGCCCTGTCTGGTTCTGGGGTAAAGCGCAGAGAGGTTTTATTTTGTTAGATGCGTCTTGTAGAGCGTGGCAAGGCCAAGGATCTTTAAAAAAAATTTTTTTCAATATAAAAATGAAAAGGGCTATTTCTTTTATGAGAACCATCCCAGGAGACAAGCCGCATCTTCTGGCAAAAAAGATGAGAAGGAATCACGCAAAAAAACAAACAAAACAAAACATTGTTTTGGGGTAAACTGAGTAAAGCAAAATGTGACTCATGTTTGACCAGCTTTGTTTGCTCTCGTGAGCCAAACTGCATGTTTGAGTCATCAGACGCTTTGATGTCATGATGATCTCTCATGCACAGAAACAACAAGTCAGCCTTTGCCCCAGTCCAGGATAGACCTGACTCAAGCAATAAAGGTCACGAGGAAGAGATGATTAGTCAGTTGACCAGCGCTCACTCAAACTGGCAAGGAAGCAAAGCAAGCTGATTCCAAGCTGTGTTCTGATGAATGAACGCGTTAGATGCAAATCAAAATTATTTTAATGAGTTCATTTTTGCTGGTCCTTCCTTATAAATATCATACATAGTACATCATCATCGCGCTCATCGTAATGATCGGTGATACCAGAGTGAACTTTGATAACCATCAGTGTTGATGAACATGTGTCGCATGAACACGAGTATTTCTGAGTTAGCTGAAGGATAACATCACCAGCTGTAGCTGTAATTCTTGCACCTGTGTAACCACGTGTGTGAGCAGAAGACTAAAGTGAACCTGGCTCTCCTGTGTCCGCCCCTTCTCTTTTTCTCTCTGTTTTCCGAGTGCGGTGCAGAAGGAGCGGATTGATTGCCGTCCTCCAAAAAGACATCTCCAGAATGAGTACAGAGCACTCACCACTGTAAGTGATGATCCGGATGGTGGAGTCACCCTCTCCGAAACGTGTGATGGGTGTGAGGCGCACCTCGTAGGATTCGGGCTTTATGAGCTCGGTCAGGTTGTGGGTCATGAGCTCTCCTTTGTTGATTGCTCCGTCCACGGGGATCTCCTGCTCCCACCAGCGCTGCAACCCCATCTGGATGAGAGGAGGATCAGATTATTAAAAAAACACTCAGATGTTATTTTTCTGCACCTGCGTACAAAAACGCAACGGCAGCTCAGGTGATCACACTTTAAGAATAAAGTCATACTACTGCAAATCATTTTGGTACATAATATTTATGACAACAGCGTGCCTGAAAAGAGTTGAGGGAACACATGCAGACCAGACTAGATCTTGCAGAGGTTTAATACCAACATAAGTATCTGAAACTTTAGGTTCTGTGGTAGCAGGAATTGAAATAAATTAGCTGTGCACACTTAATAAAAACTGCTCCAATTTTAAAGTATTTTTTATAATATAAAAATACATAATAAATGCTGAATCACCTGACTACTTGACAAATCCACTGAGAATTATCACCCAAATCTGCAGGTCCGTTCAGCTCCACAAAGCTTTCTTGCAACTTTCAGCTTTATGGTCCGCAACTTTACTATTTAGAATAACCTCAGTGCTCTACTAGAGTTGTTCTGAGCTCAAAAGCTCCAAACACTGAATGGAGGCCTGCCCAGCACCAAATGGCAGAAATACAAAGCTAACGACTGGCTGGTGAACATAGTTCAGGATTTAGCTGCTAAAGAGCCAGATATTCACTCAAGAGTCGGTGAAGACCATAAACGGAGATACAAGGAGAACACATATTAGACTTAAAATCCAGACCTGGTGATCAGAAACATCAGAAGTGGAGTTTCACATGATCACTCAAACTTCTGCATCTTTGTTATCTCTACATCAAGGACCGCACTGGAAATACGTCTCAGGCTTGATAATCAACTGCAGCACATTAACAGAACAGCATTCATAGAAATACCAAGAATCAAATGAAAACCTGGAGAATTTTGATTGAAGCGCGTGTGCAAACTGGCACCGAATCAATTTACATTCTTTCATTCAAATTTGTTGACATTTCTTACATTTTCATGGGATCCTTGACATTTAAATTTTTGTATCTAGCATCACGACAAAGGGAGAAAGTGTTCCGTACAAAGGATGTTTTTTTGAAGAGTTTGCTCCTGGGAACATATCATGACTACATGACTACAGCAAATACGTATTCGCTTCATCCATCAGTGTCAGATGTTTTGTCTTCATCTGCCAATTAACCTTGTCTATAGGCATTTGTAAGTCTGCCGACGTTAAATGCAACACAACAAAAACATTTTTTTTTTCTCTGTAAGCTGAGCTATCTGCTCATTAGCCACATTTACTTTCAAAGCAGCTCCCAGCCTCTGAATTCAAAAACACTGCCATTAGTGGGAAGCAGAGATATTCTTATACTTGCTGAGAGAAAAATCCCTGATTCATTTTTGTTAAAGATATGCCTCAGACTGCATCACTGTACTCGCAATACAGGTGATTTGAGAGTACAGAAAGGACATCACCTTTGTGCTCCGTACATGATTGCCTCATTCTTTTCAAAGTTTTTCTTCCATCATGTTCTACAATGTTTTCTATCCGTTCATACGGGGACTGACAGGAATTTTATATCTCGTCTTTGCACAATGCCGAGCACATGAGCAAGTAAGGTGAGTAAACTCAGGTATCACACAAAAATTTGCTCATGCGCTTCATGTCTTGTGATACAATAAAGCCCCTCCGCAATTCAAAGAAACAAAACGATGGCTTGTTGCTGCATTTGCTGGGGGCAAAGAGAGGAGAAGTAGGGTACATTTTATCCTTGAGAATCAGTTTAAGGGGAAGAGCGGCACAAAGACAAGTTACAGCTTCTGCATCACAATTAGTGACTTTACATGCCCTTCTCAGTCAAAGGAAAAGAGGAAGTGTGTTACTAGCAGATGGAGACGGAGATGGAGTGAATGAAGGTGTGATAGCACTGAAGCTGGAGTCAGCGTGTGCGTGTGTGTGTGAGAGAGAGAGAGAGAACAATACCAATTAAGTAATTACTTTGAGCCTGGATGATCCTCAATTATGGGGTGCAAGTTTTCATCACCATTAGTTTGCAGGTAAATAGAGTGTTTTGTCTGCCACTGGTAATTGTAGATGGAGCACTTGTCCCTACCTATCCTTTGAAAATTTTAGCTATCCTCTGAAGTACAAAAGGCATGGCAGTTAATTGCCATAAATTACACAGTGCTGGCCTGTAAGTGTGTGTGTGTGTCTGTGTGTTACTCTAAAAAGAGTATGTATCATTTTAAACACATTTGATATTTGAAATAAAATGCAAACAGTGACCAAAAAGTCTGCTGTTTCCAAAAAGGTGGTGAGGCATTTGCAGATGCCAAATAGAGAGGTCTGCAATGACAGGCTGTTTGAAGATTGAGAATTTATTTATACATGGGAAAAAGTACATTATGTATTATACATTGGCAGTGGTGCTAATTTATATGCATGAATTACAATATAGAGGTATCAATCTGTGCACTGAAGCTGTGATATATATATATATATATATATATATATATATATATATATATATATATATATATATATATATCACACACACACATCTATCTATCTACCTATCTATATACATATATACATATTCTCACAGATCTAAACACAGATGTAACTTTAGCCACCGTTTTGAAACACCAGCCAGTTCAGCAGTCTTTGTGACTGAAGCTCCTATTATACGAGCCCTAACAATGAACCCTCATTCATTTAGTCATTTAGATCATAGATCTTTTCCTCATGTCATCTTAATACAAAATCATATCAGAAGCAAATGGGCCTGCTTTATACATGCCACATGTTAACTGCTTAATTGTGCCATGCAGCGCATGTGTGGAGGCATCTGTATCTGTATCTCCACTCATTTATTAAGGTTTCAGATTTTTATTTCTAGAATTTAACAATGGCCACATTTTTCTGTAAATGTGATATTTAGATAATCTTTTTTTCAGGTTTTGGGAAGAAAAATGTAATAGCCCACTTCATTTTATCTTCAGTGGATGAAACCGGCCATTAGCATTCCTTCAATGTTCCTGATCCAGGTTATCTCCTCTGAAAAACAATTTTGCAAAAAATTTGCATTTGTGCGTACTTGCTTGATTTTTCTTGGACTTTTTACCTAGGGCAAAAAATCTCCAAAATAGATCTCCAAAACTCAATCTCACATCTAATTTATTGCTCTTGCATTTCAAATTTGAACCTATTCATCATCATAAACTCGAGTAAAGTCCCATTTGTGGAGCACAGTGTCGACTCAAGCAAAGCACTGAAGTTGCACTTGCGTTAGTTGATTTGCATCAGTGGCAGAATTTGTGTTTCACAATCACAGGCTCGTTCATCAGCTGCTTGGCCCCAAGCTGACTAATAATGTCCAATCATATTCATGGAGGTGTACAGTGTGGCCATTGTAACCTGATCCAGTCAGCCTGCTGATACATAGAAGATTCTTCCTACATGTGCAAACTCCACCTGATTTAACTGGATAATCATTTTCTATAAATGCTCAAGTTTCTGAAGCATCTATGACTGCAGATATTTGACTGGTCTGTATGTTCACAACCTGAAGCTAAAACACAAAGAGTGATATGAAGCATTTACCTGTGGCCCAATCAAGCTATGATGAAACTGATGAAGCACTTTGTGGGTTTATGTTCGCACTTTCTATCAAATTGATATAGCTGTTATTACATTATAAAATGCATAAAATGTAACTATTACTGTAGTGCAATAGAAAGCACTGTACAGGTTTCAGATTATAATGGGAGCACCTTGTCAATTTGTATCTTACCTCATTATTGTTCCAAAATTATCACACCTCATTGCTCTCTCTGCTTATGTTTAGGTGGTTGTGTAATGCCATGTTCATAAATAAAAGTATAAAAAAAAACTGATTTGAAAACATTTAATTGGGAAAGGAATGTCTAATAGGGGTAGTAGTGTATATCCTGTGTGTGTGTGTGTGTGTTTGTGTTTGTGTGTGTGTCCCAAAGCTCCAGGCAGATGGAGGCCTTAAATACTTGTCTTGGCAAATGCAGCCTGAAGCTCCAAACGACAAGTGGAGGCAAATAGTTCAATTTTTTCCATATCAAAAAGGAACTGTGCTTAAACATGCATATCAAACCAAATGTGAGATGTTGATTGAAAAAAAAAAAACGTTTAATTTTTGAGACGTTTTGAATCATACACATACTTATTGGCTTATGGATTTTGCACCTTTGTTTTGATTCCCATTAATGTGCACTGAATCCCTGGGTCTGCGCTCAATTAAGGTTTCTGTTTACATCCCATTACCTTTCATTTTCCACATTTTCCCCACAGAGGCAGAGTGCCATATTGATTTAATTTCATTTGATTGCGGCGGCAGTTCACGGGGTTTTGATGGCAACTTTAAAAAAAACAGCAGGATTGATCAAAGCGATAGCGGGAGCCAAAAGAAACACAGGGATAATCAAAGTGATGGTGTAATGTTAGGCGAGCGGTGATCTACTGTAGATTGCCTGCATATAATTAGTATGGCTCCTATTGATCTGCTTGCACACCCTGATTTGACAGATCAATTGAAAGAGACGAAAGAGTGGGGGGAGGAGGAGGAAGGAAGACACGGAAGAAGACTCAAGACGGCAAGATGTAGGTTAGCAAAGTTATCTTACGGGGCTCAGAGATGGGCAATTGAGCTTCAGGATGGCCCAGCAGGTTCTGAAGTAGCCGCCTATAGTATCAAAACAAGGGCAGGTGTCATATTTTTCCATTGCATCCTTGACAGGTGCAGTGATTTGCGCTTTGTGATTCTCGCCCGTGCATGCGTTTCAGCTTGAGCTTCATTCCCATTTCCCCTCTCAGCCCGGCTGTCTCTCATGAGGGCACTGGACGATAACACAAAGCAATCCATTTGAGATGAGGCACGAGGTGTACGAGCTCTAAGTATGAATTCAAAAGTAGCGAGAGAAAATGATCATTCTCAGGGAATGGCAGCAGATCTATAACTAGATAGAAGCGATGTAGTCCGTGTGCCAAAACTTTCTTTATGGCATCATTATTTCACAGTAAGTCTGGGGTATTTATTCATTTATTTGCAAAGGAAGCCTCTCCTCCTACTCATTTCTCTCTTCTGTCTCATTCTCTCTTGCTCGCTGCCTTGACCTTTGTGCCCCCTTGCTGTTTTGACTCTTCCTCATCGAAAGGCATTTATAAAATATTGTTATCAGTCTAAATCAATACTCAAAGCTCAGAATATATCAGACATAGAGAGTACACTATATAGTAAACAAAATAAGAAAAGTCTTAATTTTCCCTGCAGCAAATAATCTCTTTCATCTAAAACAATGGAAGATTGTTTGTTGTGCCTCGAAGGAACTAAATAATGGTCACAAAATGTATCCTCTTGAGATGTCAAGGAAAGAAGGTGGAAAGAAATTAATTTGCCCAAACACTGATTGTCTGCTAAAATAGACCGAGGTAGCGATGCTCCATTTTAACAAACAAACGCAGAAAAGGTTGAAGTGTTAATGTGGTTTGTGAATCACCGTGGGTCTGTTCGAGCACAGATACAGACGTTATAATCAGTTAAAAAAAAAAAAAACAACGTGTGCGCAGGACCAGCTGAAAATGGGGAAAGCAAATGTATATTCCTGGCAAGTTCTCAGACAAACGCGCAAACATGGGCTCTGCAAGCACAACATCATTTATTACCAAACAGACCAACTGAGATAGTTGACAGAAAAATCATTGCCCTACACAAACATAACTGGTTTAGAATGTGTTTTCAAGCTTCAATTCCTTGAGGGTGTAGTGTGAAACAAACATGAAATTATATTATTCATCGCAAACACAACTGTCAGGGTATGCTCGCTAATTGTGAGCAGAACCGAGATGGATTTAGCGTCGCAGTATGTGTTACAGTCTCTTGATGTATGCTGCTTTAGTTTAGTTCTTTTTTTTTTTTTTTAAACAATTCAAAGGCGACATTAACCTGAATATCTGTGGTGTTAACGGAGCTGGTTGACTATTTGAAGCTTTATGTAAAGTGAAGGTGGTGCCACACCTGCTGCTGTAAATACAAAAGTGCTCCACGCGAGAGAGAGAGAGAGAGAGAGAGAGAGAGAGAGAGAGAGAGAGAGAGAGAGAGGGAAGGCACATTGATTGCCAAAGAGAGAAAATGTAACCACGCCATCATCATCAGCGCTGCCTGCCTGTCATCTGTGGAGTTTACTTGAGGAGCAGGGAAAACAGGGAGCTATGCTTGCTCTCTCTCTCTGCGGGGTTCCCCTCCACTCCTCTGACTGAGCTTCTGATGGAGAGCAAAAACAGAGGCGATTCGTGGAAACCACAGAACTCATTCAAACAGCTGCCCCTGACAGGTTCCTTAGTCATTCCACTGCGGCCCGCAGAGGCTCGTTCACGTCCTCAAAAAACTGCCGAATAACACGGACGATGAATCGAGGCGTAAGATTTGCCGCCGTCAAATGGAACACGGTGAGTGAGAGAGAGAGCTGCGCAAACACCTCCGTCGCATGCTTAAATGGGCAATAAGAAAGGTTTTTACTGCCTCGTGGCACAAAACTACTCTAATTCATCTGGGAAGGGTCGATTAGAGGCTGACCGATACAGATGGCTCAATGATTACTGAACCAGGAGCCAGCGTTTCTGACTTTTAAATACTCGTGTTCTGGCTGTAACAAAAAAGTTCCCTGAGAATAGTTCTGTGGGTTGTGTGGGACTGAATGACAATTAACGAGCACCTGAATGATGCACCCGGAGGAACGGAGACCAAATCAACAGGCAGGAGACCAGCTCTTCGTCTCTCATCTTACCTGTCTGATGCCTAGTCTGTAGGCGACAATGCGGTCCACGGCGTTGGGGTTCATCTGGGTCCACTGGAGCTTGAAGCCGTAGACTCTGGGCCTGTTCTGCCACAGAGGGCTGTAGGTATCGTAGTAGAACTCTGGAGGGTAGGCCTTCCCTGGAGAGGAAGCAGATTGATAATAATAATTAATGCTCATTTAAAACAAAATACATAAAGTGTGCTACTTAATTGGTAACAATCCCTGATTGGTCAGTACTGAAATATTGATAAGCTCCGATACAAACAGTAACGTTAATTCATAATGCAGCTGGCATTTTCTGACTGATTTCTGAACTGTTCCCTAATGATGAAGAAGCTGCCAGCTTTAGGCGATTATGTTTCAGGGCTCTAACTTAAAAGTGTCCCGCCACCCTGGGAACAGAAAAAAAAGAAATTATCAAAGATGATTAAAAGTACATTCTGGTACAGTCACACAAAGGGAGACTAGACCTTGCCTAAAAACACTACAGCTGTGATTAAAGCATTAATCTCTGTCCCACACACTGACAAACGTGCACTCGCTGCAACAAGATGAACTGTGACAGTGACGCCTGAAAGCAGTTCGCCTATTGCAGGTTTTAGGCAGTAACCATGATGTCGCAAATCTACGGGGGGATTTTGGCTGTCTGGTGTGACTGGCAGCCACACTGCCATAATGTGCCCAAGACAGATGATGGTAATACCCCACCCCAAGTCTCTCTCTACTTCTGATATTCTGCGTCTTTCTGTGTCAGAAGTGTGAATTAAAAATTATTATTATAGGGTTACATAACTTACTCACATTTGAGCACGTCAGACAAGTGGCCTTCTCACACAGACACACACACAAAATAAAATAAAAAGTTGAAAAAAGTTGCAATAAACAAAACAAAAAAACACTTTGAAAAGAATGACTATGATACAAATAAATTAAGTATGAACATGTCACAGATGTTAATTTATAATTATATCATTTCGACAGTGTTTTATTTATACCAGACATCACCTTTTATAGTAATAACAATCAATACTGGTATCTATAAAATCCTCAAAATGTCCATCCAAATGCACTCGTGACAGAAATATTAAAAGAATGATCAAAATCGAAGCAGCAGAGGCAGAGATATCCTGACTCAAGACAAGCTCCAGAAAACATTAGATCCTATTAGGTTTGGCAGTATCATGGTATTATGGTATACCTGGGTATTTAGAAATCCTTAAGATGATATGATTTTAAATACTGTGAAAGATACAGATGCTCTTTTTTCTATTCAGCTGATACAGGGATGCTGTATTGAGGTGATGTATCGTAGCGCACAGCATGCCCCATTAGTTTGCCACTGCCATATGCATACCATATCTGACGTATCCACCATAGCAAGTTTCTGAAATGGACTTTTCACTCACCTGACATGCATATATTTTAAATAATAAACATGTTATTTAGTGTAACTATTTAGTGTCAAGACAGTCAATGGAAACTATCTGCATTTGGCTCTCAGTGGATGTTAATTTTGGACATTGATGGCAGTTATCTATTTATTATTCTATCGGTGGTGAGTACTGAAACCCATCAAGACCATTTTAAGCAGTATAATTGCATCTTGGACGCAGAGCAATGTACCATATACTCCAGAGAAATATTAGTAAGGTATGAAACAGTTGATACTGCCCAAGTGTAGATCCTACCCCTGATGACACATCGGGTTTTTTTTAATTTTCCGAAGTTCCTTTCAGACCCATAAAAGCACAGTTGGAGAGAAGCAGACTTAAGCAGCTCACGTTTTCCTTATTATGCATTTCAGGAGTGATTAAATCACCTGTAATGATACACCACTACTGTACAGTAACACTACTTTATGTAAGACTTGATCTTTGTTACTTGTGAACATGAAAATCTTTACTGAACATACGACTCTGGAGTCAGATTATCTTGCACACATTCTGATAAATATTGCAATTCTGTCAGGTTTTTAAAATTGCATCACAGAAAGATGGGAAATTAATCCGTGCTGGATTCTATCCCGTTTTTTTTTTCCTCCAAGAGCATTAAAATTTCTTCTCATGTTATGTGACATACAGTACACCATTGTACTTTCACGGCGTTGAATCAAAGCATGTATCAGATGTAGTACGTCCAATAAATGTAACCACATCCGAGAGCGTCCGTCTTGTGCAATGACGGATCCTCCCTGAATGCAACATGCCCGCACACTTAAACTCCCTGCTTGGGAAAAAAAAAAAAAAAATAAATAATTCATACAGCTGGATCAGCGCCACCACAAAGATCCGCTCAAACCTTTTCTTCCAATAACAGGGTTTGCTTTGTTGGAATCTGCGAGGATTTATTTCTCCACAGCAATCGTGGAATGAACTGAATACATTTTTCAAGTTTTCAGCTTTCCAGTCACAGTCTGATTCTCTGACAGCGGAGGCAGGAGCTGGAAGAACATTATATTTTAATCAAGATCGAGAAACAAGCTTACAGGATGACCTTCCTGGCAAAGAATAGTAATTCACCCTCTGTCCCTCTGCTATTGGGGCTTGTTTATTCAAGGATGACAATACCCAAGGCAGATGATTTTTAATAGCCGTGGAAAAGACAGTGGAGCAGCCATTGTTAGCTCAAACGAAAGCAGCGCTGGGATTTGATGTACCCATGTGGAGACGCGGCAGGTCGTTGGTGTATGTCAGGCTATTGGATAAACCTGTCAAGTTAGTTTATGTCACTGATAAATTATAATGGCATTATTTTCCTAAACACTTTTAGAGGTCTCCCGGGTCTCTCCCTGTGGGCTCCTTGATGTGAACAGATCCTTGAATCACTTTGTTTCCTTTGATCTGAGTCTACGTATGACACTCGGGGGAGAAAATAAACTGTGACTTGGGAGTTTGAGCAGGTCAGAAGTTCAAAGGGTTGTATGTCTGGTTTCATTTCGCTGCCTGCAGCGGTTCTTAATCTCGAGCTAAATCTGACTGTCAAAAAAAGTGATGCCGTCTTGTGGAACTATTTTGGATGATAAGAAACGAGGAGAGGCCATGTCAATCCAGTATTTAAAGCAGAGACATTCTTAAGAGAAATCAATTAATTCAAATGGAATCGCAGCGATTAGTAGATTAGTTTGTGGGGGCGAAGTAAATCCTTGCATAGCTTTGGTGCAGAGATCAACTTTTGGTGAAGAAATTTAAATTTGTGCTTTTGACTAAAACAGCAACAAGCCATCTTGACAGTTCTGATGTTTGAGGGGAACAGAGAGCCGGAGAGTGTGAAATGAAAAAAAGCATATCTTATTGTGGCTTATTAGTTTGTGCTGCAGCATCCACTTTCATTCAACATCATTTATCGGAGTATAAACTTCTGCACAAAAAGGGCACGGTTTGTGAAGAGGTATTGGCTGCAAGTGATGCTGTATGGCAAAAGTATCGTAGCATCGTCTAGAGATTAAATCTTTACCTCAACGAAGAAAACAATATGAAGCAAACACTGAATAGTTAAGAAGACAGGAAGAAATATAAACTATAACACACAGGCATTTCCCATAATTCCTTTGATTGGATTGTAGCCCAATTGTAGCCCCACGTTATAAACACACATACACTCCAGATATAATCATTCAAATTTAAACAAATCAGAAGCAGCAAAGTGCCTTTGTAGTTGGAGAAAAACAGGCTTAGCGGTTTCCTTTTAGCCTCTCACTGGTTTGATCAATTCTAATAACTGTCCATGATAATAAGTCAAAATCAACACTGAGGGCAATTTGTTCTCCATTTTTGTCAATAAATCAGGTTAATGATGCTTTGGGTGGCCTACTGCTGATCACTTGGCCTCTACATGGATAAAGCTATTTAAAATACAGTATTCTAATCTGGGGGAAAGAAATTCATTCATCAGCCAGATAAAATCATTCAGAGAGGGAGAAGAGAAGAGAAATACTGTTAATTAAACAATGCAATTAATTTGAAATGTTCTCTTCTCATGTCAAGGTAAGAAATGGTTACGATGTTGAAGGAAACAGCAGTCTTCTGTAAAGTTGAGCCTTTCTATTTTATAGCTGAAGGTGCCAGAACACAAATTGCCTCTGTGGCTCACTGAGATGCTAATACAAGAAAAAACATATTTTCCAACAAGAATATGCAAGGACAAATAGTGTTTGCACTTCTCTTGGCTGTGTTCCTCTGTATAGAGCCAGCTGTGTTTACAGCACACTGTACAGTAAATGTTGCATAAGCCCTCCCGGCACATACTGCAAGCTGCGTTCATGCAGTTCATACTGTACACAACAGTCGAACTACCAAGGCAGTCACTGTTTTTAAATTTTGCAATGTAATAACTTTGTTGAAATGAAACCCATGTAACTATAGGACCCCGACTTTTCCTAAATGTGTGTATATCTTATCCTAATATTGGTATTTTCTTAAAATGACAAAACACAAAAGAATATTTTTACCTTGAATGAATACTGACCCATACCTTATATTATGACCTTATATGGCATTATAGACAGCGTCGAATTTCAGTGTTTGATACTTTTCCCTCTCTTGTTTCCCTCTCTTTCACTGTGGCCTAGCAAATTTTTTTTGTCCTAGTTTTGAAGACTATAAAGAGTAGAGTAGAGTAGTAGAGTAGACACTGGCTGATACTGGCTCTGACAGCAATTCAGAGATAATTCCCTCTTGTAAAGGAAGCCAACTGGACACTTCCAATTCTGCATCTGCTGTCATTCCATCTTATTAAGTTAATTGTTTATGTTGTTGATTGTTGATTTTTATTACCTATCCTAACATTAAATATAATTTCTTCTTAGATTTTATATTGATATTATATATTATTATATATTATATTATATATTTATATATTATATTATATAATATTGAAATTATATGCAAATAATGTATGAATGGTCAAAATGACTGCTGTGGTAATTCTAGTAGTTATAGAAGGAGTGCTAAGGTTGATAAAGAAATGATGATTCTGTAGGCAGGAGAGGTTAATTAAACTCAGTCATATCACTGCATGCTTTCACAAATTGTCTTAAAAGATTTCCACACAGACTGTGCGCTGGGAAAACATGGCTGAAATGATCACATACATATATATGTTTGCACTGGGCCTTTAGAAATCATAAAAATTACAATATTTATTTGGCTGAAATGTTTTGTACCAAGCGGTTGCATCACTTATGTATCTTATTCTGAAATAAAGTCAGTTTCTATGATCACATTTACATCAAAAGGTCAGATATTGTAACAAACTTGCTCACGAAGAGTTGTCTTTTATTCAATCAAACAATATAATGAAGCAAAATAGCCCTCACTCCTAATGATACGTTATGTGTGGTGAAGCACATTACCTAACCCACTTACACTGCTTGAAACAGATAACCCTGGGTGGGAGACATCAAACATAAAGTACAGAAGGCTTAATTGATTTTTTAAAATCCTGTTTATAACAGCAGAACCAATGCAATGACTCATAACAGCTCAGTGAAAGCCTTCAGGCAAGAAGCTGACCTTGTTTGCATACTTCCTTTTTATTTTTTAAGGGTTTATGAACATGTTTTCTTTTTCAGGACAACACTTTGTTCCGCCATATGCTAAGCGCTGCTATACGGTGCTGGGCTGCTGCGCGATGTAGGCTTCTGTGGCAGAAATGATGCTTACATATGGCTGCACAGCTGGCCAAGACAAACCCAACACCATCGCACGAACAACTGACTGACTATAAGGGAAAAGACATTAGAGACATCAGAAGACTCTGTGGTAATTGCCTGGTTGTGTCCTTCTGGGATAGAGAATGAAATCTCTCTGCGGCTTTTATTTTTCGTTAACGGAAACGGCCTGAACTTGTAATGAGTCACTTCCACCCTTACTGTTCAGCTAATTCTTCCTCATTTTCCTTCTGCCTTGCCTAATCCACTTGAAGAGGAGAAAAAAAAAAAAAAAAACCCAAAGATTTCTAATCGCTGATCATATTAACTGGAATTGAATTTTGTTTGTCTTGGCCCACTGCGACTTCTGATTTTATCCTTCTCGGTCAGTGTAAATGGGAGGCTGCTCTAAAGTGACTCATACTGGGATATTGTGTTGGTATAAAGAAGCGGAACCACACAAAATAGGTCGGGAAAGAAAAGTAAAGGGCAGAAAAATATCAGAATAGATTTTGCCTGTCCTTCAAGCCTAACAAACTTTCAATCTGATCACAGATAACATTATTCCTGTGCTGCCATTTTTACTCTGACCATGTGATGTCAGTCATTACCACTTACAGGATCCATCAATGTCTCTTTGAGCTGCGGAAAGTATTCAGCATCGGCCGCCATTTACTGCAGGGGTGAAGTTCAGCTCGGGTGAACTGGGCAAAGACACGCGAGTTACTGAAAGCATGTCTGGAGACGTGTCAGTGGAGATCAACACTGATAAGGTTTTTAAACCCCACAGATAAGAGTGTGCTGGTTTGAAGGTAAATTCCATTTAGGTTTTTTTTTCTGTTGAAGATATGAAAAATGATAAAGACAAAAATAACACGCACAAAACATCAGATTGTGCTACTATAGCTACAAAAAAGAGACCTTTTTAAAACATGCTTCAAAGAGCCAAACAAACACAAAAAAATAAATACAGATAACAAAACAGATGATGGAAAACAATGATATATTAGAGAAAAGACTGAGTGCAGATAAGGGAAAACGTGTCTCTGCCTGAAACATATGCAGATATCTCATTGCAGCCAACTTTGGGCACCGTGCTTCACAATGTGATTTCTGCATCATTAGGAACAATGGCTACAATGAAAAAAAAAAGAGCAAACCGGGACCAGACAAGCACGTCATTATGTAGAGCTGGACTGATTCATTTATGAGCAAACTCGCAAAAAAAAAAAAAAAAAAGAGCAGACAATGAATATCTGAACATTGTCCCAGAGAATTTACATTGTCCCAGAGAATTTACTTGTCCCTCTCTTCTAATTCATGACAGACTGCCAAAAAAGAGGATTTAACCGTGGGAGAAATGAGGAATACTGTTTGCCCTTTCTTTGTGAATTTCAGAATTCCAGCAAAACTGCAGAATGCATTGTTTGGGGGACTGTTCAATTACTAGAGGGAGGGAGGGAGAAGACTAGCTCTGTAGAAGTTGTTGTATTTTTATGAAATTCTTGTTTTACAGTGATTAGATTTAAAGGTGATTAAAGGGGCACTCTGAATCACTTATTTTACATATTAAGTTCAGTTTACTCATCATGGTTAGTCCTAATCAGCCTGAAAGAAGTTGACAGAGGGCATCTAGTGAAAGACGCTACTAAATTGCATTATGCGACATATAGGAACAACTGTTTTAGAGGTGTAGCTCCTACATCTTGTATTTCAGCCTTGGCTTACTGATGGAACTACACCTTTAAATTTCATGCCTGTGTCGTCTATGACTTGTGTCACCCTTTCACTGCTCCATCAGTGCACATTGGCAGCCTAAGGAGAGGATTGACAGTAAATGCAGCCTTGTGCATAAATCGCTGACTGCACCAGACTGGGATGAAATCATAAGAAGAAAAGCAGCATAAAGACTCAAAGATGATGATAAAGATGGTGATATATATATATGTGTATATATATATATATATATATATATATATATATATATATATATATATATATATATATATATATATATGTATATATCTATATATATATATATATATATATATATATATATATATATATATATATATATATATATATATATATATATATATATATATTTATTTTTTGTCTCTCTAACTCTTCAGAGAAGCACGATTTTCAACATTTGCTAAAAACTCGTGGCGTTTCCCATGACAAAGAGGCTGAGCCAAAGCTCAGTGGTACACATTACATCCCTCTGAGGGGTCTCTCCCCGAGCACAATTTAATGGCCAACTTGGCCATTACAGCCAACTCACTGTTTCCACAGATGTCCCAATGGCTTGGCACATGGGCATCGATGCACATGCACACACACTCTCCCCTGGCACAATACACTTTTTGAGGCAACAGCATTTATATAAGCCAAAGAATGGCACAATGCCCAACTTTGGCGGGTTCGCATGTGTCTGTCGGTATGGTAAGGTGTATGTTTTGCATGGCATGTTGACTGCATCTGTGAGTTTAATCGAGCCGCATGTTTATTATGCATGAACACAGCCCGAGGGGGGAGGTCGGGGAGAAAGTGGTGAGTGGGTATTCAGCGAGATGTCTACCTGTCTTCACTTTCCAAAGCGCGCAAACCAAGACATTACCTAGCTACACGAGCCACAACAAATATTTCATGAGTCCTCATCTCTGAGTGGGCTCACAACTCAGAGAGAGGAGCGGGGAGGGAATAACGTTGATCTCACATTGTGGATACTGAGATTCGGGGTAAAAAAAAAAAAACTTCGAGAATAAGAGCTGGAGTTGGGGGAATGGGGCACACCAGATTTCATAGATGAGGGGAGGAACCAAAGTGGATTTTCTGCACCATGCTCCTGCGCTCAGGGGGTTACTAAAAGAGCCTCCATACCTTTGGCAACCACTGAGTCCAGATGGTGGGAATCTGGAGCACTGGGCGGGAGGAAGAGAACGATGGCGGCAGAGAGAGGGAAGCAGGGATGGGGGATGAAAGGGAAGGAAGTGGGTGGTGGAGGTAGGAAGAGGGGAAGGAGAGGACGAGAGCAATAGCAGGTAAACCCCCCAGCCCTGCTGAGAAAAACAAATGACCGGAGGGGACTATCTGCTTCTGTCTCTCTGCTCTACCTGTTTCACGGAGACTGATTTATGACGCACACACATGGGGGGGTGGGGTGGGTGTGAAGGCGAGGTGGCGAGAGGGAGGACAATCAAGAGACATCTCAAATGAGGATGATGAAGACACGAGGGCTGAGACAACGTAGACAAAGAGAGAAGGAAAGAGCAAGAAAGGAAATGGAAAAATCGAGTGCAGAGATGTACGATTAGGAGACAGCAATAGACGGGGAGAAATGGACGGTATGAAAGAGGGGAGCAACCTAAGTGGCAGAGGATCAAAGTGACAAATACTCCTCCTGTGACCCTGCAGATCCTGTCTCTAATGGGAGGTCTGGGAGATTGAAACCTTGGCCAGTGTTCCTGCGGTCACTCAGCGCAGCCAAACTAATTTGGTCCTGTCATAACAACCAACTACGAGATGGACACTTGCAACTCTTGATGAAAAAAGAAAAAGACAGACAATCTAAAAAAAAAAGAAAAAGAAAAAGAAGAGTTGGTGTAATCTGAAGGAACAGGTTTACCACGTGAGACAGAAAGACTGACGTGCCCCACTCACATTGAGGATCTGTGATTTTTTTGCTTTAAATTAATTGTCTATCACACTAAGAGGCATCCATGCCCCTAAAACACAGCATGACAAGGGCTGCTGTGTGTTTGAGGACCCAATTTCAGCTGTCCAAAAAAAAAAAAAAATCAAATTGAACACTAAATACCAACTGGAGTGCATACTGAGGAAGTTGTAGACATGCAGATGTGTGGCAGCAAAACGGCTGCCGTTGAACGCTGCTTCAAGGTGAATGACACTCCACTGACAGCCCATTTTATACCACTAATGTGTGTATGGAAGTGAAATGTGGCATGTGCTTATATGTAACTTTGAATAACTGAACTGCAGCTATCCAACACAAGCTCATAAAGTGTAACTAGGCTCTGTAAAACATGTGTGTTTTGGTGTCTTTTCTTCTTAAAACTAAAAGCGCAAGTAATGGACTGAGCAGCGTGTTTGTCTGCTTTAACGTGAGCTGCACATGTTAACATACCAGGCTTATTAGCTCACTACTTACAGGAATAATGTAACAACCCAATACCGCGCTGTTATATGAGGTTACGTGAAAAAAAAAGTTCATGATAGCACGTCTGCTGTGTGGAGGCTCCCTGGATGCTTTTATGAGAGTTTAGGGGCTCTCTTCTGCTAGCGTTACTTTCACCAAACCTTAGTTCACAGCTTTTTCTCTGTTACGGACGGTTTGATAAATGACAGCCGGAGTGTCATACACTGTAGTACAACAACAATGTGGACATGCAGCTTTAACCTCAGTCTTTTAGTGGTGTATAATACCTTTGTACTAGGGTTTCCCAGCAATACCCATCCAAAGCACTTCCAATTTTCTGAGAAATATGTAAAAAAAATATTTTAAATATTTAGAAGATATTGGAATATTTATGAAAACTATGCATGTTCCACACAGCCGTTGCATATGTTTTAATGAAGTTGGCAAATGGGAATATTCAATATTTAACCCACTGCACTGGCTAAAGCTGTGTTTCTACCACAGAAACTTTCACCAGGGACTAGAAGCCTTTGGAGGAACTATGTACTTTCCCACCACAGGGACCAGGGTAAAAATTTCGTTCCGGGGACATTATTTTACCCCCAAAAGTCCTTGCTTGGGGAGTAGTACTTTGCAAAAGTACAGGACCTTTGAGGGTAGGCCTTGCAGCGCTGCTTTTTTCAACATCAACATGGAGCTGCATGCAAAGATTATATTATTTGTATTCCAATGTTGATTAACATAAATGGTGTTTTTGCTTTATCTTTAATGATTATTAATTATTAGCTAGCTAGATACACATGACAAAATCTGCAAGCAACAGTTGTTATTTCAGCCAGAAATATAAACTGACTAGAAATGAGAAGCCGCCTTTCTCTACCTCTGTCTGGAATCGAAGACTAATTGATTAAAAAAATCATCAAGGATTTCGAGAGAGAAATCTGCTCCCATTATCACCGTAAACAGCATTTGTGCAAGGACAGAAACATTAACAGATGTAGCTACAGTAACTAAGGGGACCGAGGCTTGGCAAACAGTCAGTTACTAACAGAAAAAGACTAAATCTTTAATCACAAATTTACCTGTAACCTGGAAGGTGCATTTGCCTGCTCCGGCCTCGTTGATGACATTACAGGTGTACTCCCCCCAGCCTTCTCGATTCAGGTTGCGGATGGTGTACTCGGTCTCGTCTCTCTGGGCGTCGAAGGCCCCGGCGTGGAGCAGCCGGTTGGATAGGAGCCACTCGAATCGCAGCACGCGGGAGGGGTGTGCTCGCAGCACCCTGCAGGTCATCACCACGGGCCTCCCCAGGCCTTGACGCATCTCCATGTAAACCGGCTCCACTGTCGGAGGGTCTGCGGAGGGGACACAGAGGGGCCCAGATGAGTTCAAGTGACATTTGACAGGGACAGGAAAGTGTGTCAAGGATATTGGAATTACGTGAGAGAATATGGGGGGAAATAAAGCTTTGGGTAAAGAGGACAAAGAAGTGAGTGGGAGGTAGAGCTTTAACGTCCATACGAGACAGGTGAGGGCCCTTGTCTGTGACCTCCGAAGACATTTACAGTGGAAAATAAATATCTGGAAGGTAGAAAAGCCAGTGAGAATACTGTCTAGATGAGTTAGGTATGTGATGAATCAAACCCAAACAAGGACATGTTATGAAAGCAGCGCACATTTAAATTGCGGACAGACAGACAGGAGGAGAAACATTTTGGAGGACAGTCTATTATTGCGACATGATTGAAAGCGGCGACTGCAGAGAAAAAGGTGGGATTCAAGCATGTTGCGAGTAAACTTTAAACAATCAACGCCGCAAAGTCAATCCACCTCAGCAATAAATGAAAAATGACGAGGGAAAACGATTGTATGGAGAGTGGCAATGGGTGCAGGAAGATCAATTTTGCAGAAAAGCTAGAACAATGTTCTGAGTGAAATCAGTCACGCTTCACGGAAAATTGGTAACAGGATGATGAAGTGCACCTCAAGCTTTCAAAATGGAAAATTAATAACTTATTTGAGTATCTGACGGGCTTCACCTCTTCCCACGCACACGACAACCAAGATGAATGCAACCTCCATGCAACCTCGACCCTTCGTCTATGACATAAGTGTGTTTTATATTTTATCTTATGTTAGATTACGCGCACTGTGATTAAACGTGCCTGTAGCTTTCTGCAAGAGTGTTTGTGCATGCAAGCCCTGACATGGTGAAGAATAATTTCCTCATCTTAAGCATCTCTGCTCTTGACATGCTCACACAGATGCTTGACAAAAGTCACGGCGGGGCTCGAAAAACAACAGTAAATGCTGAGAAGAAGAGACACAATGACACTGAGCCCCTTAATTGCCTGAAATTTGCATAATTCCTGACAAGAGTAAAGGAGAGGCGGGCAGCTATAGCCAGGGATGTTACTTTTTAAAATGTAATATGTTGCAGATCACTGATTACCTGATTGAAACAGTAATCTGCAACATAATCTTCTACATTATTCACACACGGTAATATAATCTAATTACTGAGCCTTCTGAGCTTGATAGGGTAAATGAACAGTTTATTAAAATTTACAGCATATTATTTGATAACACTATTAATGTCATTATCTCCAACCTTAATCAGCCATTTTTTTTTAAAAGATGTGGAAGACGTTAAAATCGCACAAGCTTAATCTTTTTAAGGGATCTAATAAATGCTGGTCTGTTTCCCAGAACATTTTTGCTTTCTTTTTTTTATAGAAGCTAATTTTCATCTTTGGTTTTTCCTGCTGCACACAACTGAGTTAACCTTAGCTCAGCCTGCAGACCAGGGCAGGTCTTCCAGGCCGGCGAGGTGCACGGGGAAAACGTGGGCTGCGAACATCACACTGTATGCAAAATAATACACCATCATAGAACAGTATAGAGCTTTTTCTTTTGCTTTCTTACCCTCGATGCTAATTATCGCATAGCCCGCACAAAAACCTGGAAATCCACACAGCAGCTGTGATTAATGACACACCATTAGATCTGATAATGACTGGCTGGAAAGTGAAAAAATAATAAATCATAACAGAGAGATAGAGAGAGAGAGATGACAGGGAAGGTAAACAAAAATCTTCCAAGAGGTCTGGACTGATAAGAAACAAAGCTGGGTCAAATCTGGTATATGGCTGGACAGTGTATGGTCACAGTGCTGCACTGAGGCCAAGTTGTTACATGCATAGTTATCGGCCATGTCTGTAATGTGAATTCTTGGATATTTAATGTTCATCAGCAATTTCAGCGGTGGTCCCAGTGATGTATATTCTTAAAGTGCACTGATGTTGGACATTGCATGACATGGTTAAGATACGTTTAAGTGAAAAGTTGTGGGGTGTTTATTCTCTCTGTGAAACCCCAACAATCTGCTGACCATTCAGATTCAGATTCAGATTCAGATTTCCTTTATTAGTCCCACAGCGGGGAAATTCAGTTTAACAGCAGTGAGACACACAGTGGAAAAATAAATAGTAGGAAATGCAAGACATAGGGTAAGAATAAAAAATAAGATATTTAGCATAAAAATCTAAAAAAAAGAAATAATTATAACTTTAATTATAATTATACCTGTACACAGTACAGAAACAGGATCTGCCTGAGAATACATATAAGAATATATAATATCTCAAGTAGAAAAAAGTGAAAAACAGTGAAATGAATAGTGAGGTGAAGTGGAGTGTATTGTGCTAGAGTCCAGTTATTAGTAAGTTTAGTAAGTGTTTATTGTCTGCAGACTAGCGGGCATTTTCTTTATTGTACAGTCTGACAGCAGACTGTGTAACCTTTGTAGGACTGACCTTCTATGGTCCAGCCAAAGAAAAAAAAGTTTGCCTCTGTCACCTGATGCTGTTCACAAGGTGGAGACTAAAGTGGCTTTCGTCTCTGCTAAATGAAAGAGCAATCAGTTCCTCCTTCAAATCAGCCTTGCCTGGGCTTTTACCAAAACCCAGTGCCTTATCTCCGACTCCAAAAGAAGGGTCTGAATCTCTACTTATCACATTAAAATTGTAGGTTTGTGAGCGGCAGTGAATCACAGCCCAGCTCCACAGCCTCCCTGAGTGGCACTAGACCAAATTGCACTAAGTGCATTTCCATTGACACAGAAAGACAGGGTTTGAATCTGCAGCAAATGTAAAAAAAAAAAAAAAAAGAGAGAAAGAAATTTCTTATATAACCAAAACATCCTTTAAACAAGGGCATTACATGGCCCCCACCCCGCCCGCTCCATGAAACAGCTGCTCGTCGAACATGTGGAGAAACGAGCGAAAAGGTCCTGCATGATATTCCCTGAGCAGCGTTCGCCATGGTTAGTGCAGCAGCGAGGGCGTGGGGAGCTCGGAGTTGCTGTAAGTCACAGGCTGAGGGAAAACCCAGAGCGCTGGCTGAGATGTAATCCATCATCAGTCACCGGTGGATACCTTGACAGTAATGTGGTGAAAAACAACATTTAGGAGCACAGAGGCCTTTTCCCAGTGGTCCCTATACAGACCACCATCTACACGGAGGAAGACAGAACAAAGACACGGGTATACATGGGGGAAATATGCATGTGTGTTTTTGAGCGTGTGTGTCCCTCTCTCATGGGTGGATTTGTGTGCATGCGTGCACCTGCATTTCTGAAATACCGCTTGACTGGTTAACAATAAACCTCAGCTCCAGTCAAAATGGGTTTCATTTTTCTTCAATGTTGCTTCGGGTGAGTGCATCAAAAGAAGGACATGCAACTCCTGTGGGCAAGCCCGCAAGAGTGGATTGTACTGTATAGTGTGTGTGTGTGAAGTGTAAATGTGTGCACATGTGGCTGCAGTCCTTCTATATGGTTGGATTTTCATTTGGTCCTTCTTGTTTTTCTTTCATCATTTTTCTCCCTCAAGCAACACACTGTTTTCCCTCATGGCTCACTGGACAGCAGTGCTGGAAGTACTTGTGTAAAACTACCCATACAATAATATATAAATACTCCATATAAATAAAATACTACTTAAATACAACTACTGAGCCATTACCAGCAAAATGCACTTAAAGTTATTATGTCGAAGTTTTCATTTTTGTTCTTTTTTGTGGCACCTTTGGCAATAAGCAGTAATTTTGTGTGTGCTTTTGTACCTAACTTCAGTTTCAAGTTTTATTGTCCGCACCCAGCAGTAATAAATCTTTTCTTTGTTTGGCCAGAATAACTGTTTGCTCACAATACTAGCAGAGTCTGGAAAACAACAGCACGTTGTTTCACACACACAGGTGAGTTGAAGGGCGAGTCTGCAACTGTGCGCCGCTTGTTATTTTTCTAGCAAAGTCACCAACGACACCGGGGTCGTAATACCGCAAATGCAAGGACTTTCATCATTCGGTCGTAGGCTCAATCACCATTGTTTTAGCTCAATCACCAGAAGATAGTGATTTAACAGACAGTAGATTAGATTAGAGATTATTTACTGAACTTTAAGTAATCAAAGGTAAAAGTATTCCAGTGAGGCATACTCAAGTCAATTCTGCTTGTTTCATTTTTGCCATACTCGTGATCGACATTAAACTGCCACTGACAACACTTTTGCAAGAAACTGAAAGACTTTAAATGTAAATTCAAATTGTATTTAATTCATAGTAGAAATAACATTGTTGAGGGAAGAGAAGGCAAAGTGTCACCTGACATGACTAATGTTTTACTGTTGGAATTAACATTAAACTGAATTTATCTTGGCAACAGGTGAACATGGAAGTTTTCTATTTGCATTTACAGGAGGACAGAGGAAATTAGAAATAAAGGCCTGATTCTCTCTGCTGCTGAAGTAAATAAATGTACAGTATACTTTATATTATGCAAAAATGTCTCAATATCAGATTACTGTTATAACCGGTTAAGGTGGAGCTAGTTTTAACAACCATATTTGCTGCTGGGTAGTTCAGTCTAATGGTTTGCCTTTGAGGGTCATACGATAAATCTGGAGTGGTCAAGAAAATATGTATTTGATACACAAACTTCTATTCAGTTTGTGAACTTTGGACTAAATGTTTGCTTTTATGTGGTATATCAGACAAATTAACCTCTGTGGGCCTTATACGGTTATTTAAAGGAAATCATCTGAGACATTTAGAGGGTAAATTACTCTGGTGGAACTGCTAACAACTCGTACAGTAGACATAAAAAAATATGGCAAGTTGCCCCAAACAAGAACCGCTCTTTGTAAGGAGTCATATGCCAAAAAGGCTGAGAACCAGTAAATTAATATCTTACAGCATACTGTATCTCATATCATATGTTTCTGGACTAGAAAGTACAATATGTCCCTCTGAGATGTAGCCCTGTATAAAGACGCATCAAATGAGAATACTCAAATACAAAGACCACAAATCTGCACTTAAATGCTTGTGTTGATGCATCCATTTATTTACCGTCCGTTAACACGTGGTGGATTAAAATGTGACATACCACCGCTCTATTCACATTTATGTCACGTTTCTCACGCAACAGCCTTCAGCAGCTGCATGTGGGAGTACAAAAGAAACACAAGGCCTTGTTTTTAGACTGAGGCAAGCGCATTCTTGTGGGAGAATAACCTTTGTAGCATAACATGCTTCAATATCAAGTCTTGATAGAGGAGATAACATCCATTAGGAAGTCAAACAGATACATACAGAATATGAAATGATAACCCTGATTCAACTGATTTATAATGAGTCCCTTTGTTGAATAATGTAGGGAAACTCTGCTCCGCATCAACGCGCCCTCCTTCCCTAACTACAGACGCTGCAATCAAATACTGAACTTAAGCACCATCTGCATTACCATATTGTTATTAAAACTTAGAGATAATTTATGAACTTAAATATACAATTAATGATAATCAATGTAGACTCCTCAGTGCGCGGAGAGAGGGCTGGTAATCCGCTAATAGGTTTAGCTCAGTCATTGACCAAGTTATGAATTATTCTGTCAAAGCCGCATGTGCAGGCTTCTGTTTACAACCTACATATTCGCTGACCTTTTCTGGTGTGGATTTGACGCGGCTGATCAATTCAATATTGTTTCATAAAAAAAAGGTTATTAAAATTTCATCCCCAAATGCGGTGTGTGAGCCCCGCTGTAATGCGAAAGATTAATTTGCTGGCGTTAGGCTGGCGTTAGGCTAATGTGAATCGCTCTATTATGATTCACATTAGAGTGGGCCTCAGGGGCCAGCATCGCAGGCCTTCTTGATGCAGAAAGGAAAATTAATTAAAAACAATAATCGTGTAATTCTGCTCATTACTTTTGCCCAGACAGTAGCTCTTTATCCTGGTGTGTCTTTCTGATGTATGTCAGATAGCGAGTTGCGCGCTCAGGGGGACGATCGCGCCGGTTGTATCAGGCAGGTGTCGTGGACGATGTGAGGAGGAACAGAAGGGAGGCCTGGATGAAAGATTCCTGTGCATCTGGGCTCAAGTAGAGCTTGATAACTTTCGCTCTGACAGACAGTGGTATCTAGGACAGGACAACATTCTATACCTCCTTCTTCCCCCTATTTCTCTCTGTTTCTTCATTCCCTCTCTCAAGCCCCTGGATCATGCCAAGTCAGTTTGACTAAGAACATTAGGGTGTCACAGCTTGGGATTTGGCTCTTGCAATTCTATTAGAGCGACGACTCTAAAGGCAGACGTCTTCCATTCCCTCTACCTCTCCTCCTGGCGTTGCCTCTGCCAGCCAACAGATGCAGGTTTTTACATATCAAAGCTGTTGACTTGCCAGAGTCGTTCCTTCACGCCTCTAATGCTCTTTGCTTCAGAGGACTGTACCTCGGTCCCTTGATCAAGTTACTAAACGCGGCTTTGCACATGGCTCACCACCAAAGGCGGGTGGCTCACGCTGGGACCTGGAAACGCAGGCGAGAAAAGCATCTCAGAGGGATTGGCTTGTGCTTACACACCATGAGACAGGCCAAGAGGAAGAGGGGAGAGGGCATACCGACAGTTGTACTGAGCAAACAACAAAAGCAGGGCCGGATTGTGTTAATGAGGTAAATTCTCAAGCTGGGAGAGATGAGCAAAGGTCTATGCATTTGGCAAACGCAACAGAGTCAACAGCGTGCGTCGATGCGGACCCACGGCGGACACGTTTCTTCAATGAACTCAAATTGTGTTCGAGCAATCTAACAACTCAAGTGATGACTGTTTATGCTTTTTTTTTAAAGGCTTTGATGCCAACTATTAATAAGTTAGAATAGTCTGATGAGGAGCAGAGCAGGCTCTGAAGTGAGAACATGGCAGAATGATTGATTTATCAATACCAAAGGCCTAATAACTCTCTTCATTATGTGTTCTGCTTTGAAGATGGCGAAAGGATGAAAGTGCTGCATGACACCAAGAACCGCAATCCAAGAGAGGTGCTTTATTAAAATAATACTACATAATGATAAGTAATTGCAATCTTTTGTGGGGAATGGAAGATAATTATCGGGAGAGGCTTGATGTCCTTCACTGTATGTCTTGTACTGTGTGTGTGTCATGCCACAGTATGATGTAACTGAATGACCTTTCTTGGCTGGATGTCGATGGAGGGAAATCTTGCCCCAGAGCGCCCATGATACTGACCTCGACTGTGAAACGAGGTCATTCAAAGGTTGTGGGGCCTTCATGGGAATTATGCCCTTGTTTCTTGAAAACACAGTTTGTTTTCCAGCTTTTGCAATGTCTTTTTGGATTTAACTGGGTCACGGAGGTATGCAATGAATATAAAACCCTGAGCTCTGGATTTTTAGTATTCACCGCGCATTTAGTAGATAGCTAAGGCCACCTGAATTTATACTCTGAAGGTCATCTTTAGATCATCTTGTGGAGTAGACAACGGGGCGGTTTCTGACTCTAAATGCTCTGCAGACATTTTTACATTTCTTTTATCCTTCTTGTTACTCTCATTAATAACATTTCATCTGTCTTCTCATATTTGATTCATTCATCAGGTGAGTTGCATTCCAGGTGCACCAAAGCTCTGACACATCTGTTCAAGTGTTGCCTAAGAGTTTAATTTTTCCAATCCTAATTGATATTGTGTGGTTTGCCCAACATATTTGTGTTTAACAAGCACCGAATAAAGTTTTTTGGCTCACTTGTGAGCAATGTGGTTACAGATACTTTGTAGCTGTTGCTGGTTTCAGTTTCTGTAATACAGCACAGTGTCTCATCTTCATTTTGTATCTGTATCTCATGAATAGTGCATATTAGCAGAAGGAAAATCATAGCATTCCCTCTCTTTCATCACAGACTTTGAAAGCAAAAGAAGAAAAACTAGTTTTGCTACTGCAAAACAAGAAAGTGTCCATACTGTAATTTTGTCTTTACATTGTGTAGATTCACATTTGCCGCTTGTGCTAACTTTACAGTCTAAGAAATACAGCATCTGACCAATTTTATAATATGACGTACACGATATGTTATATACACTGTAGATCTTATACAATATATTGCACTGTCAGAGTCAGAAGACGATGAAAGACTTTGTTCTTCAACAGTCTGACAAACTTGCCTTCGATTTACATCACAGCGCTAACTGGATCAGTTCTCTGCCCACACAGTGGCGGGATCAGCTGGTCATGTGAAGGGTCAGAATGCATTATTTTTCTGTGTTTGATTATGCATTTACAACAGTCTGAAATTACAATGGATAAATATATAATACAATACTTTTTCATCTATCAGTCACACTAGAGACTCGTGTGGTTAGTTAGACTAACACACAGTCCAATTTCCCCATGACATGAGCTTTTTATCGTACAACGAGCCAATTATTCCAAATTATTAGTTACTTACAAACTATATATTAAGTAGCTGTTGATAAATTTGATTAAAAATGGGCTCGTTTAGTGATCTTTTTTTGAAGAACGCATGTAATATAATGCAGTTTCAGTTTATCTCCCCTCTACAATAATGTACCACTGGGCTAATTTATTGGAGAATAACTATATGTACCTTTTTGAGGGCTAAATGATAAATATGTGTACCGTTTCTTCAAAATGTTAAAGTACAATTCCAGGTTAGGCCAAATGCCACAAAAAGTTGTGCAGATTATTCATTTTACTTTCAGCTGAGAAGGTTTTACCATTTGTTTAAGGTAGATTTAAACTGTGGTTGATTGGTAGGCTATGGTTGAGTTGCCTTTTGATTAAAGACATATAAAAAGTACAAGGGGGTGAATTTTGAGAACAGATATAATATGACTGATTCACACTTAATTAAACATTGAACCTGTTTATCATTGTAAAAATCTGGATATAAAATTGTATTTTTTCAGAAAAACAAACCAGGTGAAAGTGAGTTTGTTCATGCCTAAAGGTACAAGTAAGTGACCAATGTCAAGGGTACAACACCCATACCTTAGGAGGGAACTGCCCCAATGACAAGCAATTTACCCTTAAAGGTAAAAATTTAGCACATTATGTCTGACAGCGTAATAACTTAATAACCTGCATCAGAGCTCTTAAAAAATGTCACCATACAAACAGCTGGTGCAATACACAGCAAGCTGGTTGTAATCTAGTTAACGCAGAACCTAACTTTTTGCCAAAGATGGTGTTTTTAATCTTATATCTGTGGTGTGTGTAATGTTGTCAGACCATAAGGCCTTCTCAAAGTGTGTATATGCACTCCCGACATGGGAGAAATGTTGTGGCTGTGTGAATCAATCAGAACAGAGACTTCTGACTTTTATTAACTATAGATCATCAGTAAGAGTAACCAGAAGTTAAAAGACAGAGATGCAAGCTGCTCTAGCAAAAATAGATCCAGTGCCTAAAGATAGCAAAGCAGAGAAAAGAAACTAAAGTGAGACACTTGAGCCTGGTGGACACTGGCGGACTGTCCAGACTGACTGGCAGCAGATTATCTCTGGCAGCCCTAATGGTGCTGAGACAGGATGCGGTGGAAATGAATAATCTTCTTTCTGTATTTCTTTCTTTTTTCCAGCATGTCTTAATTGTAAAAACAAAAACACTTGTACACTTGGGGTCCATTCCTAACAGAGAATCACAGAGAATGAACATGTTGCTGTTTTTCAATTTCTCGAATAGTTCAATGTTCAAAGATTTTATTATTTGAAACAGACTTCTATTCGTCATTAATGCTCGAGGAAATTATATGCTCTTAATCCTCCCAACCCAAAACAGCCTTTTATTTTGGGCAGACCCTCTTTAAATGTGTCACTGGTTTCCCGATGAAGCTGTACTGTGGCATGTGATGGGGGGAAAAAACAGATATTTTCTTAATTGCTGCATAATTGTAGATCCTGACCAAAAAGCTTCTGGACAGTTAGTGCTTATTTGCTATTTTCCTCCTCTAATTGTGCTGCCTTGAGAAAAAAAGGGGGTACACAGAATATAATATGTGCCCCCACTGCTTTCCAAATGGTAGGCAAGATCACTGTGACCTATTGCTGCATGTGGCAGTAAACTGCTCTCTGCTGGGGGGGCGCGGAGGTGGGAAGCGGCGACATCTATTCTTCATGTGGTAGATACTTTAATGTAACTGTTGTTTAAAAGACACGAGAGTGCAGTGTATGTACACCACACCCTCTTTGCAGCCGATCCACCAAGTGTAGCTAATTAATGAAGGGCATCTTAGAGTCCAAATCCTTTGTTTACTTTTTAGTGTCAGCGCTGGTGCGTAGCAAAGCCACTAACCTCTGATATGGGCTGTCATCACTGCATAATCATAATCAATTCAGCCAAAAATTTAACACAGTCTTCCACAAAACACATCAAAACTTCATTAATTCTCTTAACACAGCACAGTGGGTAACAGCTAAGCTGAAACGTGAACGCCATAGCAAAGAGTACAATAAAACTCTTGCAAAAAAATGAGGGCAGAATTATGCGCTAATCCTTGTCGGCAAGAACAGAGCGGGGGCCGCTCTTGTTCCTCTTCAATCAAAATATTGGTAGTGGGTGTGTCAAGTTCATCTTGAATCAAAACCCTGGTTGAGCTGTGGCCATAATTCTGCTTTATTGTTCACGCTTTAAAAGTTGTTGGACATTTTTCTGCAGTCTTATGTCGGGCGAGTCCAGAGGGGAGGGCGTCTAACACATGGCAGTCAGCATGTTTATTGTCATTCGGACTGACATGCTGCTGCAAAGGTTCTTTTACATTAGAGTAAGTTGAGATGCAAGAACGTATGGATTAACTAAGTAGGCCATGAGGAAAAACAATGTGACTGTGGCTATGAGACTCACTTTTCCTGCTTCCTATAATCACTTGCCAGAGAATGGCAGCAGCCTACAGTACATGGATCGCATTAATTTCCTTCCTATCCATCTTCCGCTTCTTTTTTTTCTTCGGCGGAGAGAAACATCCCCAGCCCTTGAATGAGTGACAACGCTTTGAATCTCTGACGTTCGTTCGAAATATTCCATTCAAATCTCCATAAATGAATACGAAATTAATACTGGTGGGAATGAATTAGCTGCTCCCTAATTAGCCGTTAAGCCATCTTTGAATGTCCCATCTAATGGAAGGGAAGTGTCAGTGAGTTTCAGTGGCGGGGGTGCGGGGGGGGTCTAAAGACGGTGGATATGGCACACACTCTGATGTGAGTGTGAGAGTGCACACACACATACACACACTCACACACACTCACACACAAACAAACACACAGACAAGTGTGGACATCAGTATCTAGAGCGTTGTGCCTTTGTTAATATTAGTTCTGCTCAGTTCCCACTCAGCAGATAAAGTCCTCCCTTCAGTGTAAAGAGGTGGAGTCAGAGCCGTTTCCTCTCCGACCTGACTGAAGGTACCAGGGGATCGGACTAATTTTAGAGCCTTCAGAAGGAAATTGGATGGGCGTGGAAGGAAAGAAATGGGAGAATGTTTAATTTTGGTAACACTGGACTAGAACACAGAAAGATTAATTACACTGCATACATGGAAAATACATCACAGAGACAAATGAAGCACCACACATACACACAGTTAAATCACTCAACACTGCACCACGCATATAAACAATAACACAGACAAACATACCCACAGTCTGTCTACTCACATTGGACGATCAGCTCCACCACGGCCTCCCGGGGTTTTACGTTGAATCCGTTATACTGGCTGGTCTGGCAGCGGTACGAGCCTGTCATCTCCCTGGACACATTAACAATACGCAGCACACCATCGTAGCTCTCCATCTGCATGCTGCCGTCCGGCATGGGCGCCTCCTTATCGGCCCGCGACCACAGGATGATGGGCTTAGGCTTCCCTGAAACAAGGCACTCCAGCTCCACTGTGTCACCCTCGCGGGCCACCAGGGGGGACTTGCCCCGAGGGACTGTCAGGTTGGGGGGAACTAAGAAAGAGAAAAACAGAGGAGGGACTGATATGGGGCTCTAGAAAGTCAGCAGGCGTGGTAAGAGGAAATGGTCAACTTGGGGGGGAAAGTGGCGTGGAAGGTATGGCGGGGGGAAGCGAACGAGCATCCAAGTTGCAAATGGCAATGAAGCTGTCTCAACCACATACACAGCTTGTATGGAAGGATCATGCGGATATTAGCAGCGGCAATGGCTAACAGCTGGGACTGGACGATCTGAGCATGTATTTTAAGTAAAACCATCATGGAGGGCAGTGGTCAGGAAGTTAAATGCAGTCAAGCAATGGCAAACAATGAACAATGCAATGGAGAGCTGACAAGCAAATGCACTTTGTGACCATTACGGTCAAAGAAAAACTGAAAAGCCAGTCAGTAATGAAAAGCCTTTTTTTGACCAAACATTTCGAGATACTAAAGAGCCACAGGAACTAAACTCAGGATCTAAACTAGGAATTAAACATGAACATTAGACAAATAAGTCAGATAATAGAAAGCGACAGTAAAAGAGTACCAACACAAAGGAACGGTGAGTCACCAGACTTTTTAAAATTGTACTTTGATTTCTGAATACATTTTATGGATTGATCCAAAAGAGTTTTCTTGTTAGCTTTTTTGTTGAGACCCAGAGGGTTTATCTTAATCTGATTTATGTCTACATAACATACAGCTGGAGCCAGCAGGTGCCTAGCAACATGTTATATCTAGTTTGTTTAATCTGTAGTAGTTTTGTTGACCAGTAAGTGATGTTCAGCACTGTAAACTACCATACACAGAGGAGCTGTTGTTGCCAGGAACTAAATTTAGTCCACAATTCCTCTGGTCATAATGGAAGTAAGGCTCCTGAAATGGTTCCTGGGACACTGGAAATGTGCCTGTAGCAGAAACAGGCTATAAATCACTAAATAAGAACAGAAACCCCCGATAATCTGACTTCAAACACATTCTATCTATTCTACATCTTCCTAAACAACTACACTGCATTTCCCTTCTGAGATACCATCATCATTGTCAGCATCGCCGTTACAGTCATCAGCATTACAGTACTATCATCACCATTGTCACACTTTCATCATGTTGTCCATCTTCACATCGCATTCTCATCACAGTCCTATTTTTCAGGATGAGCTTCACCACCGCCATTACACCATTCATAATTCTTATCACCATCGCCATCACTTGCATCATTACCATTGCTCTCCGCAGCGTTTTAGCTCTCTGCCCTCCTCCTCCTCCTCCTCCTCCTCGTGCAGCCACTCAATCTCAGCACAGTGTCATATAATTCACAGCATTTACAACAGAACCCTCCCAAAGGTGATATAGCATTATTGCTGGCCGTGTAACAAAATATGACCCAATAAACATTTTGCCTTTGTTTAACAGACATTTTAGAGCCTAGCTGAAAGTGAACAATGAATAATAAAAGAAGTGCAAAGTGCCAAATGGCTGGACACATTTGCACGCTTTTCTTAAGTGTGCCTGTGTGTGTGTGTGTGTGTGTGTGTGTGTGTGTGCGTGTGTGTGTGCTGTGTGTGTATGTCTTCTATGTTTGGAAAGCAGGAAAACTAGCAGGTTGGATCAGGCAGTCTGGTTCCTCATCAGGCATGCTGGCCAAGTAAATTTGTTTAATTAGTAAACCTGGCAAATTGCACCGGCTCCTAGAGTGCTGTGTTGTGTGTGTGTCTGCGTGTGTGTTTGTGTGTTCACGTATTTTTATGCAAGTCCAAACCATCAGCTCCCAAAAATAGTTTACAGCCAGCGAGTCGAGAAGTGAAAATCTTCTCAGCAATGATGAAACCGTGTCATGCTTTCCAGATGATTTTTGAATCACTGTCATTCTGCCCAAACAATGCTGGAGCTGGAATGAAGTCAAGCTACATTGAAGTCTTATGGTGATGAAATCACCGGCAATCTCCAGAAAAATGGAACGGAGTCCAGTTTTATTTCTTTTGACCACATTTCTGTCTCAGTGAGAGGTAACAGTCCCACTGCCTTCTCAAAACTGCAACTGTTGGTTATCCCTCAACGCCCTTAAAGTCAAAAGGTACAAACCTACTTAAATGCAGGAGCTACAGTACAAAAAATTGGATGTGAATTATAGATAAATCAAACTGGTAGAAACCAGGCTCAGTTTTCTGCACTGATTCTGAGGTTGTGCCAAACCCCAACCTCGTTTAAAACGAAACAAATTCTTGCACACCAACCATAAATGTGGCTCACTGTTGACCGAAGGTTATACACTGAGACCGTGGAGGTCCAGGAGGAAGTAAAAATGCGAGCTGTAAAAAGCAAACAATGTCGCACAGTCCTCTTTTATTGAAGTGTATTCAAGGAAACATTTTGCGAACATTTGGGAGCAGCGGAAACAAACCGTAAACACAACCAACACTGACAAACACCTTTTAAGCTGATATGGCAAACGTGTAAACAAACACATTCAGCTGCAATATTACATGTCCAATAATCAGTCTCTTTTTAGTGGAAGAAAATATCTGGCTCTTTAGCGGCTGGATGCTCCACTATGTTCAACAGCTAGTCGCTAACTCTGCTGCATAGTGCTGGGCAGGAGGTGCAGCTGTAAACAACGCTCGATGAGGGTGAACAGTGAAGCTGTAGACCATGAAAACCAAAACAATGAGGTGTTGTTGACACCCATGTGGTCATGTGATCCGCTATAAACTAAAAAATATTGCTCATTTAAACCCACTCTATTGTATATATAGGAAGTAATACACCAATTAATCCATATATTATAACACATAAATCATAATGTGCCTTTTCTGTAACTTTTTTTGTAAGTAATGCATAAACATGCTGGTGTCATTAGCATGGGATAATGAAGACTGGCCATTCACAGATAAGTCCTGGCAATGCTGCTTGGCACCAAAGGAGCAGCAAAAAATGATCTCTGCAGAGACAATGACAGCGGACACTCATTTCACTCTCGTGCATTTGCTGATTGGTATTCACATTATGTCTCGACTGAAGCAGCCAGGTGTTAAGAGCTGACATATTTCTTTCCGCGGCATTTTTTCTCCACTTTCTTCCGAACGTTTCCTTGGGTCCAAACAGTGAAACGGTGAACTGACAGCGGCAGTATAGGAGGGGAACGGCGAGCATCCATTAGCGAGTGGAGGAGAGGTGTATTCACTGAGTTGCCATCATTACACCTGGCCTCTCCACAGCCCAGATTAGGCAGGCAATTACAGTTGTCTGCCTATTGGGTTTGGCAGCACAAATACCGGCTATCAGCTGCCGTTGTCTCTCTTCACGCCATCATGGAAACGAAAACAGGCATACATGCACGCAGACACTCACTCATCTCTCTCGCTCATCTCTCTCGCTCATCTCTCTCTGTTGCTCACTCTGTACCTCATTCTTCCTCCTGCTCTCTCTTTCCAAGTGAACACCCTGCCTCTGTGTGTGAGACTGACCACTGAGATGCTCAGTGTGGCAGAGAGCCTGCTATTGGTCTTCACTGTGCTCTCATTGTGCCAAAGCCATCCAAATGCCAGTGATGCCTGCAGGGCATGCCCGCTGTGTGCGTATGCTTGTGTGGTGTGCGCTTACGTGGTTTTATGTCTCTGCCTGTGCATGTGTGTGTAGCTGAGTGTTTCTCTTTTCGCCCACGGGTGACACCATGCTGTGATCCTGCCTCAGTTCCTCAATGGGAAGCTTCTAGTTGTTGTTGTTGGCTAAAACAAAAAAATCTCTATGTGTGTGGCGTGCTCGTGTACTTTGCGGGCCCAAATTAGGGACTGGACCTCCTTGTTTGGCCTCAGCTGGAATGATCCTCCAAGTGCACAGGCTGATTGCCGTAGCCTTTCAGTGCAATGTGAGCCAACTGCAAAACGCGAAAATATCTGGCACTTTGCATTTTCTTACAGCGACGGGGGCCAGAGTGGTACACACGGACATTTTTGAGAATAAACAGCATTCCCACTGCCCCCTTTTCGGGTAAGTGCTGTGACATCACTCCCCATCACCATGGCAACGTAGCGCTCTCTACTACTGCAACTCCTGCAGAGTCTGTGCCTGTATGTGTGAGAGTGTGTGCTTAGACAGCTTGAGGCCAATGAGTTGGTCACAATGTGACAGGGCTCTCTGCTCCTCTGAGTCCTGAACCTCTGGGGAGAGAGGAGTCCCGTAGGTCCACTGTGGACATGTTTGTGAATCTGTGTGTGTCAGTGTGTGCGTGTGTGTGGGAAAGCTGCATCTGCATCTTTACCCCGACTTGCTGAAGCGTAATAAATACCCACAGATGTGTTAAAATTGGCTTAGTGCATTGAGACACTGCAGCGACACACTGCTGACCACACTGACATACTACTGTGTGTGTATTTTCGAGCTCCTTGGAGTTTTATAACTTATCTTACGATCAATCACACAAACCCCTCATGAATTCATGTGGCTGAGATTGTAGAGCAGCGGGCTTTCAATACCAGAGCTCTCGTGTGCTGCAGTTCAATCTGTGGCCACACCACTCTCGGTAATGCTGCCCTTCTGCTTTTTAACATTTACCCAACCAGGCAGAGTAAAAGGAATACTCGATGCCCACTTTAGAAATGCACAAATACACACCTCCAGTAGCACCACTTTTCGTTTTCTGCTGCTAAGTAAGTCATGAGCAACTCCCCTGAAAGGACCAGAGTTTATGTACATCGCTCAAGGGACCTCGACAGTAGTTAATGAGGGAGGGAAGAGTGTTTCTTATTCATTTTCCCCTCCCAGACTTTTCCCAGCTGGACAGGGAGGCGATTTCCCAGATGGTCACCTCCATAAAGCATGACTTCAGGTGGTGCAGTTGAGGCAATGTGAAGGTATGCTGGGCATAATGCGCCAAGTTATCTAGTCTTATTAACATATTTTATGGACTACACACAAAGTGAAAACTGGTCACAGTATACATCCACTTGCAGCCACCGCAACACTTCTACTTGCCATTCTCTGATTTCCAAGACCTCCATAAATGTACATATTTCTCTTTACAGACAACAAACTTTTTTATTTTATTTTACACTGACATTTTCAGCATCTACAGTCTCCTCCAGAAACATCACAGGTGTTGTGCTGACATGTGCTGCCAGGTGGTTATATGCTTATCATTCTAGAAGTGGCATGGCCGCGGCATCTACTGCTGTCAAATGGCAGATTTCTCAGGACAGCAACCCAACTTTGGGACAGCTGTTAGGCCCCTTCATCCCAGTTCACAGCTCACTGGGCCTGTTTTTTCCAGACCTCTACTGGCTTGTTAACCCAAAGCTGGGAGCTGGTGTACTCAGATGTCAGTATTTTAGCCCAGTTCACAGTCAGTTTGTTATTACGGGCACATATACCACTTAACTGACTGTTTGCTACCCTGAAAAGTGATTGTCATATCGTAGCTTAGTGACCATAACTAGAACCACTGGATGTATTCATATGTTGAAGCAGTATAGTATCTGTATAAATCTAAATCTTAATTTTGAAATGATCTATACTTGAAGTAATGGTCAACACAGAGAAAAACACACACATTGCAAGAGTAAGATACCCTGTACCCATCTTTTTCAAATTTTCCATTACATATTAAACCAGTTGTTAGACCTGCTGGATGCTCCACTGTTCAAACAAAATACAAAAAAAACCCAGAAAGCCATGACAGAAAATTGACATGTGATCAGCATCGACAAAGAGCCACATTCTCTGAAAACTCCACATGTCCAAACAAGAAAGGGGGGGAAAAAAGCAGCAAAACACAGTAACCAAACAGCAGTTGAACCTTTTGCCCTCTGTAGGTGAGTCAGGATGCAGACCATGTCTCTTTTTATCGGGGTCAGTAAATTTGCTGCTGAAACAAGCGCATCAGCACGGTCAACAGCCAGCGGTCATGCTGTCCCTGTTAGAGTCACATGCGGCATGGTCACTTGGATGATGGCAGCTCATGACGAATCAGAGTCAAGCAGACAATGGGACGGTTGAGAGGATAGACAAGAGACGAGCGGGAGCTTGCCCGCCGCAAGCTTTGGATGACTCAAATTCATCTCCGAAAAAAAAAAGGAGCTTGTACATTGTGCTTATTAAACCAGCTCATTTTTTAATCAACTGAGCACTTAATTGATTTGCTTAATTCATTAACTGCAGCGATTCTTGAGATTGACAGAAACACTGGGTGGTGCCAGAGTTTCAGGTGTGAGCGGGATGCTAATTGCGGGACTCGTGATGGAGGGATTTATCTCCCTCAAAAGAAGAGAGAGGTGACTTTCAATCGATCAAACTAAGCTTCTGGGATGTTTTGATGCTCAGATGCATCAGCGGAGACTTTTTTCACCACGATGTTGAAAACCACAGCAATGTCGTTTTTTTGAGCCAAGGTGGTAAAATGCAGTGTTTATAGTAATTATAATACAGCCAGTGTAAGAGGCGGGTATCAGCTTCGTGAATCAGCATTGACGACTGGCTTTAAATGTCAAGAATCCATCTGTATTGGCTCTACATGTTATTAAAATCTCCACGATGGTCACAGTGGTAGTTCCAATCTGAAGCCAAATAACCTTTCGGAGTCACAGCCAGTGAATGGTCAATAATTACATAATCTCACAATAATCCGACAGGACACACCCACTAAAAACACAGTTAACACGCGGACTAATGAGAGGTTTAATCAGCTCGTTCCTGTTAGAAGTTTATGGGATGTTTTATGTTTTACTAATGCCCGTAACTCTTTTCAGCTGTCCCTGTGTCTTGTGGTTCTTAATCCTGACAGTATCCAAAGGGGAGGTCTGTGTCCTCGTTTCCAGACCAGGCTCATAAATAAGCATTAGCCCCGCAATCTCTGGGAGCCCCGACGAGAGAAGAAGTTGCTTATTTAATGAGTGTGTCACGATGGTAAATATTAGCGCTGTTTTGCAAAAGGGGGGAATCGTGAAAGCTGCTGAAATTTGTGTTCGTCAAAAGTTGAAAGAATGGAGGATAATAAATATTCTCTTTCATAAAGATGTGCTGCGGGCTGGGGCTAAGCCCGGGTTTGGAATCTGGAACTGGAGCCAACGTTGGAACAGCCAGCACGCTCCAAAGTGTTCAGACTAGAGACACTTTAGGCTCAATCGCTTTCCAACCACTTCCCCAGCACGAAGCCCTGGCAGACCTGCAGCGTAATCTCCTCTAAACGCTTTTATTAAGACTTCTAATTGCAGCTCGGGCTTTCTCCCTTCAGGAGAACAGACAGAGGAACAAAAACAGGGCTTATTCACCCCAAAACAGGCTGCAGGCGTATGGCAAGGCAGAGGCACAGGGCGCTTTAGTACACAGCAGCTATAATGTGCCGCTCAGTGGAGACACTCCTCTGATCCATGGCATAAATCTAACTGAAAGGAATGCTACACATAGCAAGGCATTCTTTGGGAAAAATAGCCCAGCCACATCCAGGTAAAAGCAGCGGGAACTGTAAGTGGCAGAGGCAAAATTCAATATATTACAGCTCTGTGACAATGCAACACTTTCATAATATTTCATACCCACACACCTGACTGGAACAATAAAAGCTTAAGAAGCAATCACATCTAAGCCTTGAGGAAACCTTTCATTTCATATGATCACAATAGAGTCAGTCATTTCCTCACTTATTTCCTCAGTCAGAGAGCAGTATATATATATATATATATATATATATATATATATATATATATATATATATATATATATATATTACACATTAAAGGGTCTGTGTTAATGTATTGGCATCGCCCAGGCACTCCAAAAGAAGAGACTGCACTACTTAAAAGATAATGAGGAAACAATCTTGGCAGGTGCGATTGATCCCACTGTTTTATAGCGCAGGGATTATCAAAGGATTATCTAACAATAATTATGCACCCAAGGTCGACACACACACTTTCATGTTCACGCTGTGTGAGTGGCAGCGAGGTGTGCGTGCGATAGAAAAACAAGACGGTGAGAGGAGGTAAGGGTGTGTGTGTGTGTGCGTAAATGTGCATGCATGTGATGTGTGTGTGTGTAAGGGGAAATAAAGCTCGCTATGAACCCAGTCACAAGCCAAAAAAATATCACACAAACCCAAAAGTCATTTTTCAGCAACCAACGTGCAGCAGGAAATTCAAAGCAAAGAAACAGATAACTTGTGCACCAGCAGCAACACAAACCCACGGGAACCCCCCCACCCGCATGAAGGATCTGGAAATCTGGGATGAGCGGCAAGCAGGAGACTCCCAATCTCGGCATCTCTGAGGCGTGGAGTCGATCGGGTCACACCCCTCGGCGCAGTCGATGGGCGATGAAGTAATGCGTGGCAGCGCCAGGACATTACCACACACCTGCTGCTCATCGATTGAACTCACGCTGGAGATTACACATAAAGACCACCATTCCCGTCTCATTACGTGCGTTTCCACTTTGCCTCTCTAACCACCGCATTTAGCCATTATTGCAGAGGCCTGCAGAAAGTGAGTTGCATTGTTAACTGTGCTAAAAGCGCTAAGTAGCAATCTTCTAAAAAGTCAGCCTCTCTTTTGTTGCCTGTGAAGATTTTCCAGGCTTCTCTCTTAGAAGACCTGACAGGAAGAGGGATGATTGATGTTAAACTCTGAAACAATAGATAGAAAAATGGATGTTTGGCAGCAGATTTTTGTCCTTTGATTATTCTTTTAAAGACTGACTACTATTTATCCGTGCACCTATGCCTTGTCTTCTTGTGAAACAACAGATGTACAATAGGGCAGTGTCTAAAAGACACAATGAACAGCTGCTGCAACACTGCTCTGTTTTCTATGAGACTACTCAACATGCCATGATTGAAACTACAATGATGCAGTTCAGTAGACAAGGTGGACTGGTATGTTGTGTTATTAAAATGCTGTACACATGTATACAGACGTTAGTCAGAAAACAGTGGTGGAAGCAGCCAATTAGATGGGAGGACGATGGATATTTAGTCTCGGATTAGTCGGACTGATCGGACAGTGGTGTTGGTGCTGTAATACAAAAAGTTGTCGGCAGTGACTAGAAATTACAGTAGAAAACAGTGGAGCATTTTTCAGCCTGGGTCAGATCACAGGAATATAGTCAGGCAGCGAGCAGACGTCTAGAAGAAGACACACAAGCATTCCAATCCTCTGGAGACGGTCCAGGAAGAGGGCTTAAAAGGTCAGATCACCCAAATCACATACAAATGGGTAGCAGATTGTATAGCTTTTATCTGCTTAAGCACAATGGCAGAGTTTTGTTTTTGCTACTAAAGAACTAAAAAGAAAAACGTTTGAAAAACTAGACAAAAACAAGTCCAGTTAGTCTGGATAATCCACAGACCTCACTGACAATTATTTCACTGGGAACTATTTTGTAACATATGTTTTAGGTCTGTGTGTTTTTTTATGGAGGCCTTAAAATGACAAAAAATTTGAATGTCAACACCACAGACAAAACTCAAGTCGCCACCTTTGTGTTGCGCTGCTGAATTCTCATAGCAGATGTGTGAAAACCTTGGGCAGGTAAAACCTGCACCACTTTATTCCTCTATATTGAGATGAGTGAGAAAATGTATTCTAAGATTGGGGTGAACTGACCATTTAAAGAAAAAAAAATCACAATCTGGTCTTATTTTACAATATTGCTACCATTCCTATTCCTGTAGAAATAGCTTCCAGAGCAATCACGCAATTTAGACAGATTTTTTTAAATTATACTATGTAGACCTATTACTTTGAGACGAATACCAAGCTGAACATTAAAGTTATTTTTATTTAGTTAAACACTGCCACAATTTTTTTTTCGATGCGTTGTCAATAATCATTTTCACTTTCCTTTCATGACCTCCTAAAGCATGCGACTAAAGTAGCTGTATGAAGTTGTGTGTCGAATGTGTTGGGGGAGGTGTGTAGATGCGTCGATGACACAAAGGGGTGTGAGGCTCACCAGTTGTGGAAGAGATGTTGACGTCGATGCTGATCTCGGGGATGCCTCCTCCCTTCAGCGCCGCCACGCAGGTGTACGTGCCAAAGTCGGTGAACTTGAGGTCGATGATGTCCAGGTTGGTGGTCCCGGGGGAGATGTCAGGGTCCGTCTGGGTGATGACCATGCGCTCCGAGCTCCGCAGGGCACGGCCATTCTTCAGCCAGCTAAAAGTCAGCTCCTCTGGGGGTGTCGCCTCCACCTGCGACATTCAGCACGGCATTTGTGTTGAATGGACGAGAAAGTTACGATAACTTGTTATATGCATATAATGTACATGTGTGTTGTGCTGGTGCTTTTAATTAACTATACCTGACAAGATATCTTGACTTCACGTCCGATCTGGATGTTGTCGTCATTGTGGTAGGGGTCTGGGGTGATCCAGAATCGGCCCTTTTTCAAAGCTGTGAAGAGAAAATCCATTTGATTAAACAAGAATTACATCTGCACACTGCACTTTACACCTTCTGCAAGTCTGCAACATCCTGCAAGAACAAACATTTACGGGAGGTTACAGCTCTGCCTGTCATATTGAGCGGTTTCTGAGATGTAATCCCAAAGACAGGATATTATGGATTTTTTTAATACACTTTTTCAGGGTTTTTATTTTGCTCAGTGTCCACACTTGGGCTGTAAATTGCTGTTATGCATCTCCAGTGAATGTACTGTAAATCTGACTGTGTTACTTGTACCTGCTGCATGCTTTACACATTGTTCAAATGCCCAGAAAGACAGGATTTTGCCACAGCTAGCTGAGACGACTGAACCGACTATAGCACCGTGTGCAAAATATATTTCTTGCTCGTCTAGATGTGTCGCTTTAGTTCTGGGGTTGTGATATCATAAAATTGGTATTAAACCAGAAGAGGAAGAGCAGACATGGATATGACAAATGTAACTATTCTTCTAAAGCAACAGCTGAAAGTTTAGCTTTTGATCCAGGCACAGGGTTAAAACAGAGAACTTAACAGAAACAAACATTAATATTGATAACTACGAACTGAGGAATCCTACAGCATTCGAGCAGGTGCGCACACACACCCACTCACGCAAACCTACACGCAAACACACACACTGTGAAATTGGAGAGATACCTAACAAAATATCCACCATTTCTAATCCAATTTGGTTTGCAAACTCCATTTTCAAAGCATAGCTTCTCTGAACGGAAAAAAAAGAAGATGATTTCATTATAATGCATGCTGTATTGGTTCCAAACCCTGCGCCTACCGTTCAATTCATCTCTTCGGTAAAAAAAAAAAAGATGACGGCACCATGGAAATCTTTTCATCTAGCAATTCCCAAGTGACATTATCATATTCAGTTTGGTAAAGGGAAAACGAAAACAAAACCTGCGTGTCAGATTTAAACACAGGAAATTGAATGTGCAAAACACTGTGATGCCTGCCGAGCTGCATACTGAGGGGAGAGACGAGTGACACATGCCTCCTTGACATGATCTTCCTCCTCGCATTTAAAATCAGTGTCGGCAGGCAGAGAATCCTATTTCTGACGCGTGTCAGATACAAATATTACAATCATGTCAACACTCTGCAAATTCTCACAAACACCTCTGTGCATTTGCATTCATTCTCATATCCCACATATACTTATTCTGCAAGGCCTATTTGTCACGTTGTATATAATTCAATAGTACCGGCATGGAATCCGCGGCAATTAGCATAAAATGGTGTGCAGCATATATCTGTGACATTTATGGACGTGAAGATAATACAAGGCATTACCTGTAACCCATGTTCATTTCCCATTTGGGCTCAGCTCTGCATCAGAGTGTACATCTAGCCAAGATTCAATTTCCTTAAAGCCAACATAGATAGTAAAAGGTTAATGAGACGATACAACTGTCCATGTTGGAGGGCAATAAGTGAGCATATCTGTGTGGAAACACAGATTTCCTTCAATCATGTATGTCAGGCAGTGAAAACAGCCGGAGACAGAGTTGTAGTTATATCTTGACAGCTTGAAAAGGCTTTTGTGTCTTAGCGACATCCTCAGCAGAGTTGGTAGCTGCTTCTTAAGAAAGTATTATCTCATACACACACGCGTGCGCGCACAAGCGCTTATTTCCACACATCTGTGTGAGTCATTGTGCTGTCACAGGTGACAGCGGATAAACATTTGGATTAACTGCTTTCCTCTTTCTTACAGTCCTCCCGCTCAAGTATGTTGTTCTCTCAATGTAAGGAACTACAACACAACTAGGCGCGTAACAATCCCTGACCCGGCTGGAAGACCAGCTTTAATCTTGATCCTGATTTTTTTCTGTCAGACGAACAAACACAGGTCATTCTTTTCAGCTGCTTATGGTACTACATTATCATTTCTTTCTGTGGTAAATAGACCAACATCATTGTCAGTGCTCTGGAAGAAGAAAAAAATGTAGCTGAATAAATAGTTTTCTGCAGCACTTACAGTTCTTTGTTGAAAACATATACTGTATATGTCTGTAAATCATCTATGTGATTGCCTCATTACAGAAACCCCTGTTACAGAGTGCTTGCTTACAATGGTTCGAAGCACCTGTTGTATATATCGATGACAGGTTGGCCTGCTTTCAGAAGAGACTGGTAAGCGGGTTTAAACAGTGGTTCAAACAAGTAATTTAGCGATAAAGTCTCAAGTAAGACGAACTGAGAAGAGAGACGTGTGTGTGCATCCCATCCACAGGTGTGAATGTTTGTACTTCTTAAAGTCAGCAGGTCATGTGTGACATTTAAATATTTGTTTTATTGCTATCCGGGATACATTTCATTTGCCTAAATTGAATTTACAATCAGCTCATACATGTGGAATGACATCTCTTTATTCTCGTCAGAATCATTTTTTCCACTTTTGCATATCGTGTTTAACACACTCCTCCTTCTTTTGCTCATTTACTGCCAAACCGGTTATCTGTGGAGCCCCTTCATCAGCCATCCACTCGCCACCGTGGCTGATAAATCTCGACTGACTCCTTAACTACACCATTCATGCTGGAGGTAAATATAGCATACGTCTGCTCATTAGGGAGGTCACCGCTCCAGGTAGGGCATGCATTTTAAATTGGCTTCAGAGGTAAATATCAAGCTGCAATTTATGTTACACACCAGCGTTATCAGCAGGAAACACAAAGTTGGGCTGCTGAACAAGATTGGAGCTTTTTGGCTGAATGTAATTCTGGTGCTGTGTAGATACACTTCACTGACCGCAGGATGTGATGAATCAAACTCTGAAGTGTCCCGTGGCCCCTACAATCGTATTGCAATAGAATGCGGACAGGGTGCACTTGATCGGATGGCTGCAGTGATGAGGAGGTTTTGGGACTTTAATCATGAAGCGCAAATTGTCTCTCAGAGAGCAGCACGTGAGCGCTCCGCCTTGAAGAAACTGGACTCAGGCGTGTGACATCGTTTGCCTTTTTCTTTATCCCTCTCTTGCTGTTTGGTCTCCACTTCATGTCGCTTCAATTTAACTGATTATCGACCGGCAGGGTTGACGCCTCAGTGAAAAGGGTGAGAGCACAGTCACTGCCTTGTGTGCCACATCCACAATACAGTACATTGTGTTTCTAAGATTTTCTCAGGCAGCATCAAGAGTAGCAAGATGTCCCTAAAAGCATCAGCTGGTGCAAATGAACCATAGAGAAGTCAGCAGTGAGCCTTTCATTGCTCACATTTATGCATAACTGTGCATTACTTTACTGTTTAACAACTCAAATTGGAAGACTGAATACATTGGCCTTCACATTGCAGACATTGCCAAATTGGTGTCTGGCTTACAGGGCTGCACGCTCCAAGTGATATAAAGGATGCTGCTGCTGGTATTTGAGATAATGTCTAGCCCTACGTTTGAAATACTGGTGCTGATTTATCTGGATTACAAATCAAAATGCGGCTAAAATATGAAACTGAGCAGGGTAGGGACAAATCATAAAAGAAATGTAGCGTGGAAGAACATGTCCGTGGTCCTGTTCAGTAAACTAGTCAATTATCATATATAGTATTCTCCATCTGCTTGAATATTTATGATTAACAAGTTCTGGACTGATTACTTACATAAGCGGAGAACAGATTATAGTCCATGCTGACCTGGCTGCTCGTGCTCCACTTTTTAATATCTATGATAATACTGGCACCATCAAGGAGACTTGCTATATTATCATACTGATCAGACCGTGTCAGCATCGGAGCTAACATCAATTTTATTTTCATTAAAAAGAAAACCACCACAGAGTCTGAATAGCGGCAAGCACATTTTTCTCACTTTCTGTTTAATGTTTTTCAGCAGTGTGATTTATTTTTTTAATGGTCATTTTGCAGTAAATTAAATAGAAGAAATCTCAGACATGATGGAAGATCTAACGTGAGTCAACTTTGTTCGGAAAATGAGAAAAGGTACATTCTATTTTGAAAATCAATTCCCCCCCCCATCACTTGCACACAGATTTAGATGTAGATTTCTCGACCTCAGATCTTAACTGCTGGTTAAGGCGGCAGTAGAAATGTCTGATTAAATCTTGATGGTCACTTTTCCGTTCCCTACTTTTCCCCCACATTTCTGCTCGTGGTGACTCAGCCTCCCCTCATTTCCGCACAGAGCTGCAGTGCACGTCAAAATAGCCAGTGCTGCATATGTGCACTCATGCATATTTCAGAATTGGTTCCCTTCCTGCCACCTCTACATTCAAACGTCCTTTCCTGCAATTTTATCTGACCATAAATATTGCATAGCAAGTAGGCATTCCTGTAAGTCGACTACATTTGTGTACAAGAGAGATAAGTGGGCATTACTTCGTCTGGTTGTAGTAAATTTTGCTGGACAGCTGCAGTGACTGAAATGGTGCCTTTTCTCCTTATGCATGGGAGGGAATCTGAAACTGGAGGCATTTTAAAAGGGACTGGGTGAGTGTGTGGGGTGGGATGTGCAGAGCTGGGAGACTTTATCGGGTGATGGCGCGTTGTCACTCTTCCTTTCCTGTTTCTGATAACCAATTCATGGCAAAAGTCACATGAAACTTTAACGAGGACTCAGTGAGGAAACAGAACTTTCCCATTTACTCCGCAGGTAAACTGTTTCTCTGACTATTGTTACACAATTTCAACGATATCATTAATATCTTACATTAATATCACGGACACCTCTGTGATGCCATACAATAACACTGTCATGAAAGTTTTTCACAATCTTAACTTAAGGTCGACGTTTTTTTACAAGCTTTTGTGGAGCTTTCATGTGTGGATTGAGTTTGCTCAGTTGTTATGGAGATGGATCTGTTGACATGGGAGCACAGATTCATCTCCATGACAACTGAGTAGGCTTGTGTCTCTCTCCCTCTCAGATGATTCAATATGTATTTAGATGCACAGTCCACCATAAACACTTTGCAATCGTACAAAATTGTTTGCTGCATTTCAAAGCTGATCCTGTACCATTTCATTCATCCACGGTTAATGATGTATATTTTAGGTCACAAAAATGAATTTATTATTTTATATTATTTTATTTTTTCTTATTTTTAGTCAGAAAAATAAGTCTTCTGTCCACCACCAGTGGTAAACATGGGCAGTGATACAGGTCACTTTTGTGCAGGAGTTAGAAGAACAAACCAAAATCAGAAATTTTCATTACATGTCAACTCTCAGGTTTTAGCAAGACTCATGTCTTAATAATCTGCAATGTGAAAATATTAGATTTCCACACAGTCAAAGAAATTAAAAGTGTGGATCCTGCCCATAGCTGTGGGCGCTAAAAGCCAAAGTGGTAATCATGCTAGATGCCAGTGGAGGAAGTAGAGTAGAGAAAAACGAGGAGGAGGTAACAGCAAACTGTTGTCTAGAAAATCAGTATAAAGTGGAATCTAAACAGCTCCATCAGAGTCAACTGAAACATTGAGGGCAAGGTTGGTGGTGTGGAAGCTCCTTCAGTAGGTGCCAACAAAAGCAAGGAATCACCAGCAACAATAAGCAAAATAAAAACACCCACCTGATGCATTATTGTGGAATATCTAGAGTTATTTTTTAAAAACACTGCCAGTATCACAGGCGCTGGGGCACAGAACACAAGTCAACACACGCGCAAACAAATTCTGCATGAATTATTGATGGATTTTGGAACTTGGCTTCCTTTTATCATCATCAGAGCTTCCTGTCATTTAACATTGACTGTGGCAACATGCCAGCGAGTAAAACATGAACTATAGGGACACGGGAGCTGCTCTCTTCATGGTAACATCCAGAGAATAGGTGGAGGTTCTAACTGTTCTTACATTTGCATTACATGCCTCCTGGCCTGGGAGAGATTGCATACAGTTCAGTGGTGATCCAGTGGACATTCAAGGCATTCTTTTGAGTCATTACCGTACAAATTACAATGTTTCTGTGCACTATTACCATATACATATATTTGCACTGACTGTAATTTGCTTTGTCTAGACTGTAATTTGCCTTGTTTATTTATTATGTCTATTTATTCTTCTAGTTAATTGTACTTGTTTTGCTTATTTCTTTGCTTTTTGTATATCTTGCACCTAGGTTTGAGAGAACCGTAATTTCAATTCTCTGTTTGTCCTGTACATGCTGCAGAATTGACAACAAAGCAGACTTTGACTTTTTGTTTCCTCTCTCTTTTTTTTTTTTTTTTTAACGTGAACTGAAGTGCTTTTGCTGGCAGTGAGCCTGTACGATTCTCCATAGCTTTAATAGCCCGTGGGAATAATGGGTGGCCCGTACATGAAAAGCGCAGATAATCACACAAAGAGAAAAAGCCATAGTTGAGGCCTTCTTCGACAGAGAGCTCATGTCACGTGGCACAATTACAATACCACCTCAGGGGAGCTTCTGAGCAGGGCAAAAGTACACACAGCCCTGACACACCGGCTATGATTTGCACGTATATACGTGCATCATGACAAAGACACAGTGTGAGAAATGAGATGCGTGAATGTGTGTGTTATTTATTTTTTTTTACCCCTACTCTCTCCAGTGGATTCTCTTCTCTCTGCCTTTGTCTGGTGGAGAAGAAAGACGTGTCTCACTCCGTTCTCTCTCTGAGTCATTATGCTCCTGTCTACCTCATTTTTCAGTTAGTCCTGTCTGTCCATCTCCCAGTAGGCATCATACTGTGCTCTCCATTCATTCTGGTGGAGAATATCAGCATGTGAGGCTGAACTCATCTCTCAGAGCCAGATGGATGTCTCTCTAACTGCCACTCTCCTCTGCCTCATCTGCTCCGCTCAAGGTTAAACACAAAAAAGGACAACGGGCATTAGCACGGTTCAAAACACTAGGCGTTCACATGCTCGCCATCCAAACACCTCTCATTCTGCTATTATCACTCCATGCATCTTCACATTAGCACCGACACATTCCCCAAGCATCAGCACCTTTGAAATATCACAGCCACTCACACATGTCCATCCTTTGGTGGGAGGGGGAAAAAAATAAAAGCATCCTAAACACTGCTCCCAACCTTCAAGCTGACCTCTGGCTTTAATTTATGTTGAAAGGGACTCATATGCACGCACAGGCGTTGAATGCACAAACGAAACAGGCATGTGAACAGGCACATTCATCCACATAAACATGTACACACAGACAGTCCTTAGGGCCGCAGCCCAAGAGACTGGCCTGCCTGTGCCAGTTCTGGCCATCCAGCCATTAAATCTGGCATTCATGAATGGAAATATATTCAGCTTTCGACCAGAATTTATTCCAAAGCAAATTTGATAAGGGTCATTCACATGTTGATTCACATGCTGACAGCCAGGTTTTTACAAGGCACGTTATGATTGTTTTCTCTCCACCAAACACTCTAAATATAAACAGCAGGGAGCTCACACTGAAAAAAAGATTGCATTTTTTGCTTCTCTATAAATAACAGCAAGCTTCCAATCAGAGTTACAAAGCCTGGATGGTAGCTAGTGTGTTTGACTTTGTGTTTATGCTTGAATGTGTGTACGTACGTGGGTGTGCAGGTTTTGTTGTGTCTACGTTAGCACGTCGGAATGATGGATGCCTTGGGTGCGAGCTCTTCATACCTGAATTTGTCAGGAGCCCTTGGAGGAATTGTCGAGAAAATCCGACGACAACACGGCGACGTTTGATTTTGAATCTTTGATAGCTACAGCAATGCTCATTTCTATAACATCACACGGAGGGAAAACACGTTGCTTAGTGAAAAAGGCGGGAAACACATGCATGGAGTCGACTCGTCTGTATGCAGGGAGAGATGAAAACAAAAAGCCAGGCCAGCTGCCCATTTCAACACTGTCTACAGACAGTTCTGTCTCAATTCACCAACTCTCCATTTGAGAGCTGCCTACTCATATTTGAGCAGCAGAAGAAAGGAAGAAACAGCCAGCACAGAGTATCTTTGCATTGTCGCAGCAGATATATCACAAACTGGTGTGCTTATGAGCGACAGAATGGACTGAAGTGGCCGAGGAAAGCAGGGTATTGACCTGCATTTGAAGACGTGTTGTGGACCCTTAATCCATAAAAAGGATCTTGTCAGCAGGGTGATGTGATGCCAGTAGCCTGCTGGGCTGGCTGTGGAGATGGCCAAACCCTGGAAGGCAGTCTAGGCTGGTGGGACAGTATGGCCAGAGAAACTACCATCTGCTGGGGAGAGATGTGTGTTTTCACACACACAGCCCCTTTTGGCAACAGCAGTTTGAGAGGGCTTCTCAAGGACTGGAGAGGAGGGTGAACAAGCTGAGATCGACAACGCTGAGGCCACAGGGTGACCCTGCAAAACACGCAAAAAGAACAGAGCGCAGCAGAAGCAAATCCATTGGTATTTTATATACTTGTACCGTATATGCACATGAATACCAACCACCTCCATGGCCACACACACATTAGCAATTGGCAGAGGAGTTTTGCATTGATTTTAAAGTATAAAAGACTGTTTTGTAGTCTATTCAGAAAATGAAACCAGCAGGCATTTGAATGTATGTGAGAACAGACACAGTTGCTTCTCTTTCTTGCACACTTTCACGCACAACCACACACACACACACACACACAAACACAAAGAGCAACTGAAGGTCTGCCTGCGCTCTAGCCTCAAGCCTGGCTTATCCTCTTTCAATTTTCCTTTTCTCCTCACTTCAAAGTATGGTGTCAGTAAAAAGTTGCCAGTGGAGCGACTGTACTGTGTGTCGTCAAACACAATTAAAAGAACTACACAGTTTCCATGTGCCAAAATCCAAGCCAAATTACAGAAGAAGCAACATGTGAGATTTACAGGAGAACAAAGCAAAATGGTTTATCTTAATTCCTACATGGTTTGATCACAATTCATCCGTAATGGATTGATGTTAGGAAGAAGATCCAGTACACTCAATTTAATTCTCATGACAGTACTGGATATATTTTGTTATTTACTTAATTTATATATCTATATCTATTCTAGGAGTCTCTGAACTCAACTGGATGAATGAACACCAAAGATATTCCCTCATTTGGTGTTTTGATGATGGTGGTGGAGAGCGTGTTCATCAATGGCTCATCAAACCATTCAGTGACCCCCTCATGTCCTGTGGATGGGAGCGTTGTCACTCTGAGAAAAACTACTCCCATCAGGATAGAAATGTTTCATCATATGGATAAAGGTGATCTCCTAATTGTCGGGGTCGAGCACTCAGATGTTTCCTCATCACACATCTGTCTGTATAATTATTATATAGAGCACAGCCGTGGTAGTTATTCCAAAGTGTGTCCTGGGTTATTTTAATAGAATTTCTAGTGAGGCAGGTTCAAATCATTCTGGACTACAGCCTCACCTGATCCACTCTGCCTCCATCTGTGCTTTCAATTGGAGGGTTAGCCATTTCAAGGGCCAACTCAAACCCGTTAATGGGAAATGGAGGTGAATTATTAAACCCTCTGAATCTGCAGTGATGTTGGCATGCCAAAGTCCACTCAAGACACCATATACATAGATATATACATAGATATGCATATATAAAAATGTCTCTCTGTCAGCTAAAGAGATCTAACTAGTCCATTCTCTGTGTTCTTCTTTGCTCTCTTTAAACTGTCTTTTTAATGGTGGGCTTAAACAAAAATAACAGAACACAGGGAGAAGTTAAAATCCAAGAAATACAATATCACTACCATCACTCACTAGGAATTCAAACATTTAACCGTATCCCACTCCCGCCCCAACCCACCCACCCAGCACCCTTAATATGGAAATACGCTGCAAGCTTGTTGTCATGCAGCGAAACACAAAAGTAACAGTAGTGAGGGGGGATCAGTTTGAGAAAGTGCCAGGGACATGCTGCAAAAGCATGAGACAAGAAATGGCAAAACTGTTCTAAAAAAGAAAAGGATGCAACGTGGACATTGTTTGGTTTTGAAAAGCCAAAGCAGGATACAATTAAGTGTGTTGAAAAATTACACAATCAATGTTTTTTAATCACCCAAGAATGAAGTCTGTGACTGTGTGCGTCTCCAGCATAAAGCAATGTGCATCTCCATTATTTCTCTGCACTTTATGGCTGCTGCACTGGCTTATAAGCAGTAAGATATTAAGAAACAAATAAAACCCACGGTATATAATATGTCTAGAAATGGTGCGGTGTACTAATGTATGGTTATACCGCCCACCCTTATCATCTGGTGCATGTTGGTCCCAAAACTGTATTTGTGTCTGTGACAGCTCATCAGACTGAGGAGAGCGATCCCACGGTGAGATGTAAGATAACATGCTGAATGTTTTTCATACCCCTCCTTGAACCGCCACCTTAACCGTGGTGGTGGAGGGGTTTGTGTGCCCCAATGATCCTAGGAGCTATGTTGTCGGGGGCATTACGCCCCTGGTAGGGTCTCCCATGGCAAACAGGTCCTAGGTGACGGGCCACGGGCCAGACTAAAAGCGGTTCACAAGCCCATGAACATGAAGAAGAACATCAACAAGGACCGTTAAATTGGCGTTACCGGGGCCCCAAACCCTGGACCCTGGCCAGGCCCCACCCTGGGCCAGGCCTTGGGGCTGCTCGCAGGCGAGGCCTGCCATGGTGGCCGGGTCTTTGCCCACGGGACCCGGCCGGGCTCAGCCCGAAATGGCGGGACCCGCCTGGGCCCACTCCAGTAGGCTCTCACCACCCGCAGGAAGGTCCATGAGGGGCCGGTGCAATGTGGTTTGGGTAGGTAGCAGTCGTGGCAAGGGGCCTCGACGACCCAATCCCTGGACCAAAACTCTGGCAATAGGGACATGGAATGTCACCTCGCTCTGGGGATAGGCCTGGCTCGTGGGGAAGGTTGAGCCTGAGCTCAGAGTTGGGCCGGCTGGCATCACCTCCACGCATCATAGCATGATGGAACCCCAGCTTTTGGAGTTGGGGTGAGGGCTTCTTGCTTAGCTCCCCAGCTGTGTTGGAGTTCACTCCGGTGAACGAGAGGGTGTTCCCGAGCTACTCGGTTCCCATCAGTTGGCGATTGGCTTTAGTGCTTGGGGACTCATAATCAATATCTCTCAAGGAACGTCCATCTGTCGAACCCAGCTGTTCTTGTGGCGGTAAATTGACATGTCCATGGCACATCGTGGCACGGTGCCAGTTAACTTTGTACGGTGGTGAGTTGGATCTGGTCATTTAAGTACGGTGGTGAGGTGGATCTGGAAGAGCTCCAAAACTGGCAGAGTCCCAGAGCAAGTGTTCTGTTGGGACTTAGTGAGGCTGGAGGATTCGGTTTGTCAGTTTTTGTGTTGATTAGATGTCATCCCCGATCACCGGAAGTACTCTGTTCTGGCAAACCGTTGGCCTGTGGGATAATACTGGTACCAAGCAAGAGGGTTGGAGGCAAAAACTGGAGGCTGGGAGGGGTTCGGTGACTCAGGGGATCCCTGGAGACATTGTCAACCCTCACAACTGCACTGACGAATGAGGAAGCTCGGAGGCTGGGGTCTCTGAGGTGGACTGTCCATCACCCGAAGCCGGGAAGCCAGTCAGTCTGAGGATGTTCCCAAGCTTTATTGGTGGACTTCTGTTTTATTCATCCTTAATTTGTTTAGTCATATCTGGCATTGATTATCCGCTCTGGAAAACACCAAATCTTGGATGTTGTGGGGCTGTCTTGGCTGACACGCCTCTGCAACATTGCTGCAACATTGCATTGGAGGTTGGGGACAGTGCCCCAGGCTCTAAAAGGGGGACCGGCAGGATTGCACTGGGGTTGGTCCCTCTTTTTAGCCTCCTCGGGGGACACACTTTCAGACAGGAGGAACAATGCCAGGGTAAACTGAACCAGCTTGTTTTAGTTTGCCCAGATAAGCGGTTTTCTTTCGTGGAACACTGGACCCAAGAAATACCCTCCACAGGGTTTGAGGGTTTATGACCGGAGTTTATGGGAGTTTGCCCAACTCCAGTCCACATTGCTTTGTGGATCTGGACTCTGGTAAGATGTGTGATGGACTTGTACTCAGGCGGAGAGGGCTTGTTTTGCTATTCCTGACTGTTCCCAGGTGCAGGATTGGTTCAGCAGACCTTGCCTGCCTTGTCAGATGCATGTTGGAGCATCAGGGTTGCCCTTTGTCAAGGATTTCTTGTCAGGGGCCGGAGAGAGTTTGGGAACCACAGGATTTTATCTCTGCTTTTGGCGGATGATTTGTCCTGAGGTTCATCAGGCCAGGTGACAGCAGCATCTGGAGCGGTTTGCTGTCGGCTGAGTGTCTCTTCTCAGTGGAAAACTCTCCAATTAATTACGAGTGAGGGAAAGTGGGCTCGGACAGCGTGAGGCGGTGACAACTTCGAAAGGTTTCAGAAGAATGTACCTCCAAGGACAAGATCTACAGATCGATGGGGCGCTCCCTTAGAGATAGGGTGGCTTCATCGGGAGGTTCTGCACGCTGAGAGGAGTGGAGGTGGCTGTTTAGGCATTATGAGGAGCTGCTCATGAAGGACAGGACATGAAGAAGATATGAAGATCTGGGCACTAGACTGCAGGCTGGGCACTTCCAAGAATAAAAAAAAACAAAAACAAACAAAAAAAACATTAATGCTTTTGGCTTTTCTAACTTTTACAGAATTTAAAACGCTTGGTCTAAATTCATTCTGGCATCAGTGATGTTTTGTTGGAGTTCAGAGGGTTTCCCATCAGTTGGCGATTGGCTTTACTTTCATAATCAATATCTCTCAACGTCCAAGCCCCAAGCTAAATTGACATGTCAGTTAAGTACACGCTGGTCATTTAAGTACGCTGGTCCAAAACTTGCACTGCAGTGATTAGTGATGGTTTGTCAGTTTTTGTGTTGATTAGATGTCATTCTACTCTGTTCTTTATAATATTTGATCCCACAACTGCACTGACGAGAGTGACTGTTCATCAGTCTGAATGAATGTTCCCAATTTATTTTTTCTGTTTTATTCATCCTTAATTTGTTTAGTCATATATTGATTAAAAACACCACTTAAGCATCTCTCTATTTAGTTTCAGACTGCCTAAACTTTGTTTTAGTAGATAAGTTTCTTTTCACCCCAAATTCACTCTAAGATGTGTGATGACTTGTTTTATTCCAGACAGAATTTCTTGTCATTTGTTAATTTAGGTGGCCCACTCTCCTGTCTGAGTGTCTCTTCTTAAAACAATTAATTACTGAGGCGGTGACAACTTAAAGGTTTCAGAAGAATGTACAAGTCTACAGATCGATGTTCATTTCTGCACAGTGGCTGTTTATTATGAAGCATGAAGGACATTATGAATCCACTATGCAGGCACTTAACCAACAGATATTATTATTATTATTATTATTATTATTATTATTATTATTATTATCAGGATATCCTGCATGACATTTAATGTAGTGGAATAATACTCATTTAATGTAGTGGAATAATACATATTTCTGCTCTTTAACTTTTACCAAGTACAGACAATACTACTATGTGATTTTTTCTATGATCTGTTCAAACATCATCAAATCCTGTATCCAAGGAAGGTGGTGATTTTTTTATGATATTTTATCAAGACCCCATATGGGAACCATCGTCAGCTCCAGACATATATGACACATCAATGAAAGCGTGATATTTATTGCAGCGATAGCTTGCGCTGAGTATGCGCTGACTTATTTGATGCCACGGGACACCTGACACCTTCTCTTTGATGTAAGCCTCTCAGTTCTTAAGTCTTCAACTATATGGGCACTTCCACAATACAGAGAAGGGGTTTATCTGTCAGGGGGGCCATCAGAAATGATTTGTTGATGATTTGATTTTCATCCCGAGGAGAGCATATGGCTGCATAAATAAATGCTTCCAAACAGGCTGAGCTCGGAGGCGACCTGATGATGGAGCTGTGGCATAATCTCTGAGATGAAAAGAGAAAACTCCGTGTGAAACTTTCTGAGCCAATCTGCGCAACTCAAGATTCAAATGCGCCCCATCTGTATGCATATGACGTTCTCTGTAAAGTTAAAACTCGCATTTGGATCATCCAGTGAACGCCGTTTTGTTTGTAAGGCTTCCACTAATTAATGCATCTTTCTATTCACCTGAAAGAGGATCCTGCAGTTTCACATTCAGGGCGTTGGGATGCTCCGTTATGTCACAGATGAAAGCCTAGTCACACACTACCCTTAATCCCAGAGCTTAGCGATAGCAGTCGATTTAAGAGTATGCATCACGTCACATCTGTGCATGTCTTATATCAAAACAGCCTTTCTTTGCAGATGGTTAAATTTCCTGTCTTGAGTCCTTCAAAGTATTTCTGCATTTTACTGTGCATATGACATTTCTGGTTATAAGTCAAAGTGAACTTCACATCGACAGAGAACCGCCAATATGACAAGCATGCAAAAAGCTGTACTTTGATATTTCTGTAATTAGCTACAGCAAGATCAGATGCTCCTTTGGTTCCTCTGCCACTCGGGTGAAGAGCAGCTTGGGAAAAAAAAAATCCCTGATAATGGCCAAACATGCAGCAGTGGCTCTCACCCTGATGCTTTTGTTAAATTGGTGTTAACCACTCTTTGAATCTGTGTATTTTAATTAATGATTTCACAGTCTTGTGCCTCCAGCGCCGCCCTTGACTGTCTTTAAGTAACCTGAGCAGTAATAAGAGAGAGCTGATGCTCTGCGTTTGTAAGGCCAAACTGTGAGAGCTGCAGATCATATATGAAGGAAACTGAGCAATACCGTGAATTCAAAAGAAACCAAATTAACTTTAAACAGATCCGCTGCAATATGGTTGCAAAGTCTAATTAAAAGTAAGGTAAACAAGAAATAAAAACATGTGCATAATCATACAATATGTGAGTGCTTTAACACCATCCAGCAGATTTATAATGATATATTAGTAAAATAAATTGAAAATAAATTGAATTATGAAAACTAGTAGCTATTTGACCTTTTTTATTTCCATAATAACAGGCATTACTTTCCATGCATTTTATATATATATATATATATATATATATATATATATATATATATATATACTTACTCTGATATTTGTTCCTATGATTATTAATTTCATGATGCCTTCTTTATTTGTGTAATGCTGAATTCAATGGGGCTCCTTGTATCAGGTCATGCCTTCTCACCTCGCACCACGATGGTGGTGGACTTCTTGGCCGGGTTTCCCACGTTGTTGCTGGCCACACAGCTGTAGACCCCCGCCTCATCCGAGGTGATGGCCGGAAGTGTCAGTGTGCCCCCCTTCACCACGCTCCTTTGCGGCAGGCTGTCGTTACTGCTGACCCAGGTGAGAATGGGGGGCGGCTCTCCACCCGTAGTGATGCACACCAAGGACACGGTCTGTCCAGGATTCACCACGATGGGATCCTCCACCAGCAGCTTGATGGACGGGGAGGCTGTGGAAGGAAGAGTGTGCGGAGCATTAATAAGATTGGCAGGAGATGGACAACTTTGGCAGTTATGACAGTTATAGCGTATGTCTGCCGAGAGACTGCGCACAACTTCATCTGTCAGTTTCCATGACTGCCCTGCATTTATTAGACACCCCTATAGTATATTATATATATTATATATATATATTACTACTCTAAATAACATGAGAATCACTGCAGAAAAAAAAAACAGCTCATATTGGATTTATTATGATTATAACATATTCATATAGACGAGTAAATAGTCTTAGGGTACCTGTCTTGTTTGTGAGTCTGAAGATAACACTGCGGTCGGGGATCCCACACACATTTCTGACCGAGGCGATGCAGCTGTAGTTGGCGTAGTCCTGAGGACGCAGGTTCTTCAGCTTCAAAATCTTCGTTTCCCCCTGCAGCTCAGACCAAACCAACACTGGTATGCAAATGTGTGCAAAAACATCAACATAATCAAGTAAAAGAAATGCAGCAAACTAGGTGCTGGGAAGGCAATGACAAAGGCCAAACAGCTCCAAAAAGAAAGGTCAGGGAGATGAATATGTATACAGTTTTAATGAAGCCAAAAATATGGAGGAAAGGTAGCATGGTTTGAAATCGCTCCTAAAAAAATGCTGGGATTTTTCAAGGAAATTAAAGTGTCAACTTGCTCAATACCAATGTGTGGATTACTTTCCACTCAATGGCCCTGCAGTATTTTCACCATTCAGCCGCAGAGATATGGATGGGCTCAGTAGGGGATCCCTCCAGAGAAACGGATAAGTCATTGACAATGTGGGTTTGATTCGAGCCGGGCCTGTCAACCGCGAGCCCCGCCCAGAAGGCTGTGATGAGAGTGTGAACCTTTGATCTGGCTGACTCCAATGTGTGGGTGTTGGGTTTGGAGGGATGGGGTGAGGTGTGGGGGGGGGGCAGCAGATTAAAACATGAGTCAGCCACACGCTGCGGCAGTCCACACAACATGACAGTCACTCGCGTCTTTCAAACCCTTTCATATCCAACGAGGCTAATGGATAGCTTAATTGTATTAGATTAGCCGAGGACCCCACGTTCCGCTTCCTTTCTTTCTCCGTCACCTCCTCTGCTTTGGAGCAGATATGAGGAGATGAAGTCTGTGGTATTCAGAGTGCGCGCTTTACTCACAGCAGGAGGTGGGGGGAGTGCAGATTGGAAGAAAAATCTATTTAGAAAATGCAAGGGGCAGAAAAAGGAATGGAAAGGACAAACACATTAAACCAAATTGGACAGGGGGATTGATGGCCATATTGATGGAAAGATTGAACGCTAAAGTACACAAGAGCTTCAGGAATGGGACGCTCGGTAAAGGGCAAAGAAATGACGGAGTGCATCATCGCTGTCCTGTAAAAATAGCATTTTTTTAATAGTTTTTATTTTGATGTTTAAACTTCTCAGAGGGATGACATGCTCGTCTTTGAAAGCACAGAACGAAAAAAACAGCTTGATGAACTTAAAACGCGTGGCAGGAAAGATGAAAATGGGGGAATTTTTCATGGTAGCAGCGGGAGAAGCGTTGTTGCCTACATGGGAGCCAAGAAAATGAGCGAGGGAGCCGAACAAAAGAGCTATAGAAAAATGTTGTAATTGACATGAATGCGATATGTGCCTCGGCCGGGCGATGAGCAACACGCCGCTAACGGGGCTTTAAATGGTTGCCTCCTCGCGATCTGGGCAACGTTCACGAAAGAACGTTGCGCCAGAAGAAAACATCAAACCCCATCGTAAACATCAAAACATATCGACTGCTACGAGGAGGTGAGAATATGGCGAGAAGATGAGAAACGACTCCATTATACCTTTAATAATTGTGCTATTCTCTGACACTCTTTTGGGGAAAATTATGGAGAGAGGGGTGGAGGAGAAAGTAGATTAGATTAGATTAGATTAGGATTAGGGTCTCAACTTTATTGTCATTACACATGTATAAATACAGAGTAAACCGAGTTCTAACGTATATGCAGTTTAGCATCTAATCAGAAGTGCAAGCAGCAAGCAGCAAAGTATGTAGAGGGATGAAGCATTATAAATAGTATGTAGAGTATGAACAGGTAAGTAAGGTATCAAGTATCTAGTATACAGAAACTATATAGATATGATATGAACAATATATATATACATTATAACGGTGTGATATACTATACTAATATACAGAAGGGCTATATTAATATACAGATAGGGATATGAAGCATATTAATAACAGCAGAATGAAAACAGGAAAGGATGGATATGAATATGAGCAAGTATGTACAAGAACAGAGATGGATGTGAACACTATATACAGGTATGTAATTGTATACACAATTATGTGGTGGGACAACAGGGGCGCAATGACAGTGGGAAATGTAGGGGTGTGGAGGAGTTTGGGGTGTGGGAGGGTGTGGGGGATCAGAGGGGGACAGAGTTCAGGTGCCATGTAGGAGTTGGGTCAATAGAGAAACAGCTGTAGGGAAAAAGCTGTTCCTAAACCTGCTGGTTTTATTCTGTCTGGAGGCTCCTGAACTAACGCTTCCTGGAGGGCAGTAGCTGAAAAAGAGTATGTCAGGATGAGAGGAGTCCTTAAGAATGCTACGTGCCTCCATTCGTAGACATCGCTTCTTCTGGACGCTCTTCTGGACTATCCTGGCAGGAAGTGGAGTCAGGAGTCTTTGTGATGCGTTGGGCTAGGTTTTCCTTCACCACCCTCTGCAGTGCCTTGCGGTCCGCAGTGACAGAGCAGTTCCCATACCAGGTGTGACTTCCCATACCAGACAAAAGGATGCAGTTGGTTGCACATCAGGTAAAAGTACTGCTATCGCACAGGTAAAAGTTGCCCAGAATGGCAGGAAGGACAGGTGGACAGATTCTTCTTCAGTGTCCTCAAGAAGAACAGGCGCTGGCTGATGGGCCTGCCTTAATCAGGCTGGAATCAGGTGTTTGAAGGTTTGCAGTCATGAAAGGTTCTCTGAATGTGGATCCCCAGGGAACTTGACAACTGTGACTCGTCAACAGCCATGCAGTTGAACTGAAACTGGATGGGATCATTCAATGTGTCCATGCCCTTGATGTGGATGGGATCATGTGTTCACTTTTCACCTTCCTGAGTCCAGTCCACAATGAGCTCCTTAGTTTTGTTGGTGTTAAGGAGCAGGTTATTGTCAGCACACCATGCAGCTAAGTGCTCAACCTTTGCCCTGTAGTGTGACTCATCATTATCGCTGATGAGTGCTCAATCTGCCCTGTGATGTCATCATTATCACTGATGAGTCAAATCACCTGATTCATCTGCAAACTTAGTGATGGAGTTGGATCCATACATAGGCCTGCAGTCATGGGTGAAGAGGGAGTAGAGGAGCGGGCTAAGAGGGAGTAGAGGAACTGCACACAGGATTATCCCTGTGGTGTGCCAGTGTTGAGTGTGATGGTGGAGGAGCAGTTGTGGCCTGACTTGACATGCTGAGGTCTGTTGGTCAGAAAGTCCATAATCCAGTAGCGGAGGGGGGTACTGATTCCAAGATCCCCAAGTTTAGTGATTAGCTTGGAGGGAATAACTGTGTTGAATGCCGAGCTGAAATCAACAAACAGCATTCTTGCGTGTAAGTGTTCTTGTTCTCCAGGTGTGAGAGTACACAGTGCAGCGCTGTAGATACAGCATCCTCTGTGCTCCTATTGCTTCGGTAGGCAAATTGGTGTGGGTCCAGTGTGGGGGGCAGGCATGTCTTGAGGTGTGCCAGGACCAGCCGCTCAAAGCACTTCATCACAATGGAACAGACAGCAGAAAGGACAGGGTTTGGCTCTTGCCAATGAAAGCACAGCTCCGGGCCTCACTTAATTATGAACCGGTTCTCCGTATAGAGTTTGCAGACATGCCACCTCTGCACCTCTTCAGTGGGAATATAAAAACATTCGGTGGACTCTTGGACTGAAAAAGGTGCCGGGGAATGAATCTTCAGTGGGAATATAAAAACTTCGGTGGACTGAAAAAGGTGCCGGGGAATGAAGAATAATGGAGGGAGCAAGGTATAGAGATGAACTTAATGAACTTAATTCACAAACCTGCCCGGCTAAAATGCGGACCTGGCAGCGGTCTAATATGGACTAAACTGTGAACCCGTAGGCATGATTTCGGCCGGTTATGAATTTGTAACTCGATTGTCGGAGTACGTTTCGGGCAAGTTCAGGCATATTGTTGAAAAATAATGTTATAAGCCATTTATATGAGCAAATTACTAGGAGTTTAGTCGGGATTTATTTGGCGCCGAACTCGCACAAAGCTAATCTCCGGGTTTGGGTTGCGCTCAAATTTTCAGACCCAATTAAAGCTCTAATAGAGGGCAGGATGAAGGAGCGGGCGAAAGGAGAAAAGAGGTATGAAGAACAGGATGGAGAAGGGAAGAGCGTCTGATGAGGCCCAGTTATGCAGCTTCTTCAGCCTCCTTCACCCACTCCATTAGTTCCCAGCCATCTTTCTCCATTTGGCCAAGCATCAATTTCATTTCCTTTCTCCTCTCTCTCTCTCTCTGTTTCTCTCTCTGTTTCTTAAGCCTCTTTCCCTTTCTCGCACGTCTTTTCCTTCTTTCTCGCAGATTGCCGCTTTCTCTCCGCCGCCCACTTAAACATACAAATCGCATTCAGCTCAATCAATTCAAAAACTACAATTCCCTTACTACTGACAGAACAGTCTCAATCAGTTCTTTATTGACTGTGCAAGATCGTTTTTTTTTAGAACAAAAAACGCCTCAATTTTCAAATTGTAAAGAAAATCCATTTGCTCAATTGAGAAAACTGATTGAGTGGAGAACTCAATCTCTCTGTGCCTGCAATTTCTCAGCGTGCACGTAACTCTGTGAAACTGGGTTAAAGAAACTGACATTCGTAGGGTTAACACCCACAACTTTAACATTCCCACAGCACAAGTCGGGGAAGTGTTGGAGTTTGGTGCAGGCGAATGAAAAAGCAACACTATTATCAGCGTATTTCACGTTGCAGTATGTCACCTTTGTAACAAGGTTTTGTGTTGATTCATTAATCAGCTGCTGTGGCTTACTCATCTCTGTTGTGAAAATGCAGAGAGAGAGAGAGAGAGAGAGTGTGTGTGTGTGTGATGAAGGGCATCATTCACACACTTGTAGCATCTGTTTACAGCCCCGCAGTATGTGATGAACATGATACTGTATTACAATGCATTATGTATTTTGATTACTGGTAATAATAATAATAATAATAATAATAATAATGATAATAATCGCTATGAAAAAAATTTTCATGTGCAGGGCTCATAATTTTTGTTTTGTTAAAATGGCAGTTATCACAGTCATCAGCATCGGCGGATAATTCACGACTGTGCAGTAAAAGACAATCTTTTGTCACGGTGAAAAAAAGGCCCTGCTCGCTCTGTCAATTGTGACTGAAGCATTAACCAGCAACAATAGCTTCTATACACATAAATTAGCAATCAGAGTTACAAGCGAACTTTGTTTTACAAACAGCCCCTCGTGGTGAGGCATCGTGTCATGAGATTTGATCATGTTAATAAATTCCAAACCTGCCCCGCAAAACGTGCTCTGCTGTTTCCATTTAGCTGCAACAAAAGTGTGTTTTTCCTCCCTTTTTTTGTTGCAGGTAGAGGGGTGCCGCAATTGTAACTAGTCATGAGAGCATCTGATAATACGAGAGAGAGAGAGAGAGAGCACTGTCTCGCTGTCCTTTAAAAGCTTATTATGGTTGTTTCACATCCTCTATTTTGTATCAGCCTATTTATCCTCTCTTTGTGGCGCGCAGAGGCAGGGCAAGGGGTGCATGTCTTCACAACAGCCAGCGTGAAGCACCATTAAAAAGACTCCCAAAAGTCCTCAAGTTTCATATGCGACTGGTAAAGCGTTTTAAGTCTTCACCCGTGTGGTATTTACAGAATAAAACAAGGCATCTTTTTTTAAAATTTGCATCTGCTCTTCTCTCTGACTCGATGCTTTCATCTGCGTCACGTTGCCTCTGTCTTACCTGAGTGAAAAACGGCTCGTAGATCTCCACCCCCTTGTCCGAGCCCTGCGTCAGGAACCTCCCTCCCGCGGTGCCAGCTGTAGCGGACGGGCGGGTTGGAGTTGGCCACGCAGCGTAAAAACACAGTCCTCTCGTAGTAGAACTGCTCCTTAGCTTCTCCTATACTCTGGTGCACCGTCACCACCGGGTCATCAAGGTCTGCGGAAGGAGCACAAACAGAGAAAAGGTCACAGATCACATCCCACAATCTTTATTTTGTCAGTAAACGTGAATATTTAATTAGTCAAATAATATGTCCCAACTGTAATTAAAAGTTTGACAGAAAAGGGTCAGATTTCTCATTGCGTCTGGAGAGCCCTTTATCAGCATGCACGCGAGGGTCGATGTGTGAAAGGAGGTGAGAAGCCCACTACTTGAGCTACTTAAGTCAATGGGATGCAGCCCAAGGGCACATTGACTTCCCGGTCAATAGGCGAGCTGCTGTGCGTTCCAAGTCTCTCTCCATTGTTCGGCTTCAGACGTTCAGCGGGGATGACAAACGCCGTGCACAAAATGATATTTGATGTCCGTCACTTCAAAGAGTAATGTTTGGCTGGCCTCCGTTCTGATTTTAGGGCGCTCTGTGATTTGACACATCTGTTACCCTACCCGTTTCCCAACAGATCTGAGGGAAGTTTTACCCCAACGCTAGACAGTTGGTTATTTGAGGAAGCGCTTGTGGTTGATTAAACGGATTCAAAGTTAATCATCTTACCCGGCTATCGCATTAAGCCTTGGCAAATGGTGTTCATCATAGCTGTGGTGTCTTTTAGCATGCTAATACTCGCCTTTTAGATTATGTCCATTTGCACGCTCAAAGAACGTGGGGAACTAGCTGTTTCCCTTTCATCTCCGTCCGAGATGCAATCAGTTTTTAACACGAGCAAAAAGGCAATTTAAGGGAGAGGATGAGAGACGCTAATGCAAGTTATCCCTCATGCTAAAATTCTAACTGATAAAGGCTGACCTTTTGCATATAAAGGAGAAAGTGATTGAGTGCGTTAATGAGTGAGTTAGTGTATCAGTGAGTGAGCAACAAGGTGGATGATTGAGTGATTGAGAGAGCCAGGCGTGCGAATGCGCAAGAGAGAGAGAGAGAGAGAGAGAGAGAGAACGCAGGCAGCTTACAGTAAATGAATACCCAAATCTTTAACGATTATAAGCTTCCAGAGAAAAACTACACACGCCTTAGGTATTATTAATGGATGAATTCATCGCTTTTAATTCAGTAGCGGTGGCCCACCCCTGGATTTGCCGAGGATCAGGTCCTAATCAAGGTGCCTGTGGGCCACTAGTGCGCAGCATCCAGCCCCGACGCGCCAGCCAGAGAATGCTGATTCCTCAATTTTATTAAAGACATGTTCTGCCCTACAGACCCTTAATCAAAATCTAGCAGCGGTCAATACTTCATCCAGGATCCATTACAGTGTCTCAGGTAAGAGCAATTACCTTTTCGGGGGTGGAGGGAAAAAAACAGGGGAGGGGGTGAGATCGCTCCGGAGAAGACAGAGCGATCGCGGGGCCATTTTAGAGGAGCAGATTGCTCTAAGTAAATACACTGATTCATTATAGAGAGGGGGAGGAGAGTATGAATCCTACATCTTATCTCTGACTCTGCCCGGCGTCTCCCTCATCTGTTTCCTGCCTCAAACAGTCAATTTACCAACTGTGGCAGAAATGGAGTGATTCATTGACAGCCCTATCTACCTTGGGATACACGTGTCTTTGAACGTCGGACCTGATAGGAGGTTGTCTCTCTCTCTCTCTCGCTCTTTTTTTTTTTCTTCCCTCGTGGTGACAAGAGTGTGAGGGTGTGTTTCTGTATGTTTGTGTATTAGGTAAGGAGCGATTCGAGCTATTAATAGGGCCGAAATGATATGCAGAAAGGAAGGGGATGCTAGGAGCGCAAAGAGATAAATATGGAAATATGGAAATGTACGCACTGGATTAAAATTTGATGAATTTCAAACAAAATTCCAACTCCACCATCAGTCTTACTCCCATAAGGATGTTGTGTGTGTGTGTATGTGTGTGTGTGTGTCACTCTTGTGCAATTAGCTTCTGAAGTCACGCTTGACTGATTGTGAAGCTTAAATCCCCAGGCCCAGAGGAAAACTGCGGTGTACAGGCCGTCTGCGCAAGAGTTGTTAGGGTTTGTAATTGCAGGTTTATGGGTTCACAGGCCGGTAAATCTGCCCGTGTACAGCTAAACGCTCCAGCGAGCTAACCTTAGCATCACTCCTGCTCACTCTCACCAACCATGACAAGGCTCAAAGCTCAGGGTTTCTTTGATATTAAGACACGGGGGTGGGCCGGCATGACACGCGAATGCTTGCAAACGCCAGGCGCGTTGCGTGCATGAGGCAGAGCGGGTCTCACGAGACAAGCTGAAAAAAAAAAAAAGAGAGTACATCATTCGTTTTATCGCCAATCATTTGCAAAGTGAGGAAAACTCGAAGAAAACCCGAAGCAGTCGATATTCCCGTTTAAGTAGCAGGCCGGCAGATTTCTTCTTTATGGGCCTACCAAAACATTTGTTGGACAAATAGGCACAAGTGAGTGGTCTGGATAAAAGAGAAGATGAAGATTAAAGAAGGTGCTTCATTATCACATCAAACCTCAGCTCTTCCCTTTCATGTCCCCCAGCCCCCCTTTCACCCCAAAAAAAAAGCAGACACCTGCACGAAAACTCACACACATTACCTCACTCCACCTACCCACACCCAGCCACCCACCCTTTTGCACACACATACACACACACTAACAGGCACCGACATCCTTGTACACCTTTTTTTGGGCCCGTCTCTCGGGTGTTAATCTAATGTGAGTTTTTTCTATCTTTCCTGGGCTTTGATGTCTTTCACTCTCTGCGCCTGATCTGCCGAAGCCACCTGGGAAGAGAACACCTATCAGGCTCCCAGGCTGTCAGCCACGAGCGACAGGGGCCCCGCGATTAATTTCACCTAATCACTGTCCCAGCTTGATTACCAGCGGGAGCCGTTGACCTGGATGACATTTGTGCGACGTCTTTCATGAGTACAAAAAAAAAAAACGCCCATGCATATATGTCAAAGATAAGCGGTTTGCTTTTATTTTGAGCCAAGGGATGGCGGGAGGCAGCGGGAGAGGTAGGAAGGGTTGTGGTCAGACAGAAACATAGACAAAAGGAGGGAAATGAGGGTCGAGAGGATGTGAAAACTTCTAATTTGCCGCTCTCCAGATGCAGGGTTAATGAGGTGATGATACTGTATAGCAGCTGTCTCCTGCACTCGTTCCAAGTAAGGGTGACTTGCTCGCTTTGTAGAGGATTTTTTTCTTTTTTTGGACATGAGGCATAAGCGTTTAGAGAACTTATTACTTGGCAGCCTGCACTGTGAAGGACCTCTCCTTCAGACCTCTTTTTTTAGCAGCTCAGGTTTAAAAGCAAAACCCTAAAAAAAGACTCGAAATAAATAGGAAGCAATAAGATTTGAATTTAAATTCTCACCTCTTCCTCTGACCAGACTACATGTCAAAGTCATCTGTTCATGCAAAAAGGAGTTTTTTAAAAATATCACTGGGAGCCATTTTTACATGAAAGCCTCAGATAACTAAAAGTTGAGCTAATGGGCAGAGAGGATTCAACATGAGATTCGATGCCTGAGATATTTCCATGCTGATGCGTAATGCGCCGGATTAATGCACTGTGAGAAAACCTGAAATTGCAAGCAACGTGCAACACGAGTGTGCTATGTGTAAACACACTATATCAAATAAGACGGCTGCATGAAGCTAAATAAAACATGATACAGATGTAATTTCAGTTTGCTGAATGGTGCACTCAAATGCATTTCATTTGTGTGGGTCAAAGGGTTAATAAACCATATTGGTGATATACAACATCCACCTCATGTGGAGGACTCTGATGGAGTATGTGAATCCAGCATGTAATTTACTGTCAGAACATTTCCTCTCCCTCCATCTCTCAACCCCTTGGCAACAGTGACCTCTATCTCACGGCTGCGCTCCACAATAACTAGCTCCTGTTTGCTGTATCTATTTGGTGTCAGCTGTTGCTTCATACTAAAGTGTGATTGTGGCAGCGGATGGATGTGTTTGGAGGGTGGGAGAGGGCATGATGCATCTATTTCTGCAATAAGTCCACTCTGACGATGGCGCCTGTGTAACAGAGATATCTCAGTAAGCTGAATATCATTCTCCGAGACACGAGATACGAGTGTGAGCAGCCTCATGTGCTGTCGGGGGGATAAAAGCAGGGAGAGGAGAGAGTCCTGGGAGACGCTCATTCAGCTGGTGAGTGATATCTGAATGTGGCAGCGTAACTGCACGTCTGCGTTGAGAGACACGTAAATAGTGAGTATATCATACAATGAGAAATCTTAGAGCATCTCACCACATTATTAAGCCGGAGCAGTGACCTCCTGGATTCTCCACTGCTTGCTTTGAAAGCTCACTGTGACAACGAGACTCCAAGAAATCATTTCGCCCGGCAAAGAAATAGTGCCCCACAACTTGTGGTTTTCACAATTGAGTTTTTTTTATACAGAGTAAACAAGTGATATATAATATGTTTAGTAGTGAGCTTTACGGGCACTTTTAGACTGATTTTGTAAGGTTTGGACAGAGAGCTTATTTGTTTTCCCATGTTTACAGAACTTGTGCTAGGTTAAGCTAACCGACTGTTGGCTCCATATTTAACACACGGGCATGAGAGAGAAATGGATCAAATCATCTAACTCTCAGATAGAAACTGAATGTCACACTATCCCTTTAATTTGACCAAGACTTATGGTGGATAACTGCATTTCAGTGTCATTAACAAGTAACATATCCTCTGTTATGCTCTACTATTGTTCATAATATGTATAAAATCTCCACATACACACATAATATATTGATAATGTTTTGGGCCTTATTTTATTCATGAGTATATCTAATGATTAAAACAAATCTTTGGAGATTTGGATAAAGGTTTATCTCCATGCATTTTGTGTTGGTGAATATGTATTTTTGTTGTTTTTGTACTTAGAGGTTTTGTCCTTCATTCTGTGATTACTGTTGTGACACCCATTTAAGGCACAAACTGCATGTTGTTTTAATAAGAATGATTGAATATGTGGTGCTCAAAACAAAAGCAATTAAACAGAGATAACAATGTGCAAACAATGTTCACATGCTTTTGAAAATGCACCTAATTACCTCCTTCTATAATGAACTGAATGTCACTGGAATTTACACGTCTAAATAAATAAAATCTAACAAATGAATCTGTGTTTTTGTTCTGGCTAAAACAGAACATAATCATAAAACGTTGCAGGTTTATTAGGTTAGGTGGCTTTACGTGTGTGTGTGTGTGTCTTGGGTATAATTCATTACACAACTCCCCATCCAGGCTTTAATATTTGAAGTTTGGAATTGAAATTTAATCAGCAGGTCAGCTGCCAGGGGTCGAAACAACAGTTTTAATACACTGTAAAGGGGCAGACCTTTGGGATCGGGGATTTTATAAAAGGCTACTCTTCTCCCTTTGCCAGGAACACAGCGAGGGGGAGTTTGGACAAGTTGGGTTAAGGTTTGTAAAGGGCAACACACCACCCCTGCCATTGCTGCTGTTTGGCATGCCTCTGTGATTCTGCGTAACAAGTCCTGAATTATTCATTAAGCATTTCCACATTCCTGTGCTAACTTGAACTTAAATTTCTTCTGGGGAGGGGGAGAGAGAGCTTCTTCCCTCTCTCTTTCTCTATAAAATCGCCTTTACGCGCTTTTCACACCCCTTCACACACACACACACACACACTCTCTTTGCCTTTTCTCCCTCTCTCTCTGTGTTTCTCTGTCTCTTGAGCCATCATAGGATATGCATTGAGCATTAAGGTAATGGTAACTAACTCCCTCACTGAGGCCACAGTCATCAGGCCTGGTTAAGTGTAATTACTGCCAATTAAAGTAGCACTGCAGAACGGAGTCAATGGAGCGGTAGTGAACGATACAGCATGCTACATTGTTGGTAGTACAGAAGCCTAAAAGGATATAGAAGACAATGGTCTTGTTAGTATTGCAAGAAGATACTCTAATGTTTTGCAAAGTGGGCTTGCCCCCTCGAGTTACCGACTGGTAATGTGGAAAGAAATAAAAATAATTTTGATAATATGCGGTATGAAAAAGCATTCCATTTGTGCTATAAACAAACACCCAGAGCTTAAAATATGGACTTTTGATAGCCTTTTTTCTCCTCGAAGTCAAATGCAAATATGATGTTTAAGCTCAAAGAGTGGGTGATGTTCCCCTCCAGGCAGATGAAGTCATCCTGCACTTTAGCTGTGCGGTCTAAACTGTTGCTTTAAGAGCTGGAGCTGTATTCAGGAAGCTGCAGCCGACCCAGGACTGCTGCACCTCCATCTTCCTCACTGACAGTACTTTTCCAATTATGCTGTCTTTGGAGCAACACAGGGTGTCTGTAGATGTGTGTACAAGACTGACGCGCGTGTGTGCGTGTGTGTGTGTACACGTGGACAATGTATGAGATAAATGGAGGGGCAGACGTCAGCAGGCTCGCAGCACAGCCTGCAAGCTCTCACTTTCTCTCAGTGATGGAGATGAGGAAATAATGAGGCCCAATTCTGCTGCGTTTGTGTGTGTGTGTGTACTAGGGGGTGAGGCGTAATGAATCTCCTCTTCATCCTCTCCCTTAGACAGTGGCGTCTGCCTTAGCCCATCTCCCCTCTAATTCATCTCACTAGAAAACAAACAGGCCACAGACCACTGATCTAAACAACAACACACAAAAAGCCACCATTAGAGTTGGAGGCAAAGCACAAGTGACATGATGGAGCTCTTTTCTGGGCCCAGTGTAATGACCTTCTCCTTTGTTAGGTCTGGACAAAGAGCAACCAAGGATGGGTGATCTTCACTGGATGAGGATCTGAAAGACTTTCCTTTAAATATAAAGGACCATTAATAGTTCTGCTAATCTCACAGGTTCATATTTTTTTAGACGTACTATAACAGTATTCTTGTGCATCAATAAAGTAAAGGCCTATGTGCGTGGCATAGGAGGCGTTTATGTGTATGTTTGTCAGGGCGTTACACAGAACATGAAAAGGCGCTGATGTAAAGAAATTCCTCCCGTTGTGTTCTTGTATCAGAGAAAATAACAAGACATTTCATTACTGAGCTGCCTTGCTCTCGGCAGCAGGCCGGCTTCCAGGTGGCCGGTGCTCGTTTGACCGCTGACGTAATGTCTGAAGCACGACAGCACACTGTGTTTCTTTAAAGACATCATAAAAATGGCATTTAAGCATCCTGGCATCTCAAGCACTGACCTCATACTGTAACAGCAGCTGTGAACAGCACACTCAATCACCAAAGACATATATTTACGCAATAGTCTTTCCCTTCTGGCAAGTAAACCTTTCATTTAGTCTTTTGTTCTTCTTATTCCACTGATTTACACTTTGATCTAAAGAAATTGCATCATTTAAAAGCATAATGAATTGTATTGTCTCTAATGCACATCCCTATAGAGTTCTATTTGACATTACATCTCATACAATCGTCATGATTCTTTTGTTAACCATCGCTCTTAAATAAATCAGTAAATAACTATGTCATTTCTTTTCTCCTTGAACTTCTTTGGAAATTACGCACAAACCAAAGCTCTGCAGTATATTTGTTTAAACAATATCTGTTGACCGTTTTTTGCCTTAAAACATTCCAAGACTATTCTCATGAGTCTACTTCAGACAACATCAAATCTTTCACAGAGAGTCGCAAAATACTTTTTGGCCAGAGGAATCTTTGTTTTATAATTGAGCAGAGCTCAAGATCAATATCATGATTATTTTTCATGATTCATATTGGATAGGAAAGTTGTTGTCCATATCTAAAAATACTGGTGGAAAGATAAATAATAACTAGCTGTCAGTGGAGTCAGTCCATAGCCTTTCCTAAAAAAAAAAGAAAAAAAAGAAAAGATAAGCAGATAAGAATGAAAACCAACACAGGATAATCACATTAGCATACACATCACAAACAGTGTAGTATGTTTTAAGCTCCTGATGGGGAGAAAAACAAAGGCAAGAGATGAGGTTGACTCCACTACCCTGATTAAGAGCCCCTCCCCAGAGCAAGTTCTTGAAAGAGTAATGGGCAGTCGTGAACTGGCTTTACCTCCATTAACTAAACCAGCAAACATTTACATAATGTACACATAATGTGCTGATTCATTCTGTCCTGATTCAAACAAGGCTCAGATAACTCACCGTGGCTGTATCACACCATTCATCACACCAGGTCATTTACATCCAAAAGCACTTAAGAGCCGCTGCACATATATCTTTGTCCACATACATTATGGGATCTTTGCAGAAGATTGTATAATACATCACCTCGTATCGTAGGATCACATCACTCTGATATACCAAGATGGCGTTCTTCAGCCTTCCTGGCACGCAACTCTGTTTTTAAGTCCCAAAATTGATGATGAAGATGTCATGTGAGGTTTTGCATTGCTTGAATTCAATTTTAAAGAGCACGGGATAAGCTCCAAATGGATGGTACAAGAATAATGAAATATTTCACACCTGTTTTTTTTCTATCCTGCACTGTGCAGTCCAAAAAACATGCAGGTTAGGTGAATTAACCGTTTGCTAAACCCTTTAAACATTGATGACCCAATCATAGCTCATTACTGTGACTATGTCCTTTGTATTAAGCTGCAAGTATGTCTGTTTCTATATAAGTACGTTGAGAGCAACGAGTCAGATTCCTTGTACGTGTACATAAACTGTACCTGGCCAATAAATCTGATTCTGATTCTCAGCACGGCAGGTCTGGCAAGCTTTGGATTCATCCGCACGTCAAAGCAGCATGAAAAGGGTGGCAGTGGGAGCGTAACTCTACTTTAAGAGTTTCTAAGGTGGTGTATTTTTTTCCAGCCTTTCCAAAAGCAAAAATACATGTGCAAAAAGCATAAGGAATGGATGATGCAGTGTGTGTCTGCTCTGATGTAAGATGAAAAATGTTGCATTAGTGTAGCATTACTTTACTAGGAGCTTATCATTAGCTAATTATATTAGTTTGTCGGGTTAGAGATTAGGTAAAAGCCTTGTTGGCAACTAGCGCACCCACTGTGTCGTATTTCCCAACAGTGTGGATGCTATCACAGTTTAGGCTAACATTAGCAGGGTTTTACACTGCACCATCTCTTCCATAAACAACAATATTGTTTTGTCAGCTGACAGTCTGATTTCACGCTTTTCCTTATAACAAATATAATACAAGGAGTAATTAGCTGTACTCAAAAACAATGCCAGTTTTTTTAGTTACATGTCTTCTACACTGATCATCAACTGCAAACAGTAAAAACCTCAGCCAGAGTTGTTTTCAACCAATTCATGTAGCTCATGAAACTGTCAAAATAAAAGTCTTTCTGTGACTACAAGATGGTCCACCAGTTAACAATTATATCTTCCTTCAATCTGAGTCATAACACAACCTATTGAACCTGCCTCCAGCACCTGCACTCATCCAAGTGAACCCACTAATCAATAGACTCCACTGAGATCTCCATCCCACACACTTCCCTCTGCATATACCCAAATATATTACCTAGTCTCTTTCGAAGAGCCTCTCCAGGGTATATAAATACTAACACAGAGTGCAAATAGCAGTAATGAAGGGATGCTGGAGTTAATAGGCACCGCATAAGCCCCAGTAAAAATGTGACTTTTATTAGCATGTTCCATGTTTCTGTGAGTCAGTGTTTTCTCCCAAACCCTCTGCCTCTTCTCTTGCCCTGCTCACACATTTACTCAGGCACCTTGCAGCAGGGCGGCACGAATTGGACACCTGATGAGATAGGAAGTGCCAGTTATACTGACCGACTGGATAAAACAAAGCCAGCATGGCCGCTAAACAAACACCATCAGCTGCTGTTTGGTCGCTGAGCTCCTTCATTAACTCCATCGATGGAAGGCAAACATAAAGCGGACACACTTCCCCAAGTCGTCCTCACACCGCATGTTGCTGCACAGAGTTGCACAGCTGAGGAGGCGTATGCCAAGATAAGTTAAGCCTTTGACATGTGTGTGTGAGTCAGGACCTCACCGGTGGAGAGTGTGTTCATGCATAAGCATGTGCTTGAACCCAATGGGCAGCCTCTATTTTTGTTTCCTCTCGCACGCATGAGCACACAAAGAAATGGACACGCACACAAACACACACACACACACACACACACATTCACACGTCTCGAATCAAGATGAGCACCGCTGTTGCCAAAAAATTATTCAAGCTCAGACTCTAGCCCATGTAGCCACAAACACACAGTAGCCTCATTAAAATTCTCTGGCTTCTGCAGTGTGGTGTAAGGGCGGTGTAAGTCCTTCCAGAGATAACACAGAGAAAGCAGACTATTGTCTTATTCTAATCCCTCTTTTGAAGGAATATAGTGAGAAATATCAGGGAAGAGGGAGGATGTGTGTGAAAGCTTCAGTAAAATGATATCCACAGTCCAGTGGGCTGTTTCTCACAAAATGCACCACCTGATTCTTACTATTTCACAGCTACTGACAAACTGGCACTGGTAGGCGACATTAATACCATGTGCCCAACATTAGCATATTGACAAAAAGTACAAAGGGCTTTTTCTTTCCTGTAAACTCTAGGAAGCTGTTTTTGTTGGGATTTTTTTTTCCTTCATACTCTCTGGGTTCTCAAATTATTCCATTTTGTCATGTTCGTTCAGACCATTTTAAAGTGAGTTTTAAAGTGGTCCTTTATCACCACTTGTGCAGCAACTGCTGACCTGGACTGAGCAGGTTTAAGGCACAGCAATTTGTTTTCCATTTGTCCATCGGCTGAAATCATTGTGTTTCACTCTCTCTGAGTTAATTTGATAACCTGTACATTTGAGTGCCAATAATTGGTCTTCAAGATTGCATTGTTTCTCAGCAGGAAGTGGGGCTGTGCAGACTTCACTTGGCAGATTAATATTAGGGTTGCAGATAATGACTGCTTTCAGTATTGATTAAGCTGTCAGTTTTTTTTTCAGTTAAATTACTTGAATAAATTGAACATTTAGTCCACAATATGTCCATCACGGGTTCAAATTTCTTGTTTTGTCCAACAAACATATTTTTTTAAATAATATAAAACACAGAAACAAGCTGTGCCAGGACCAGCAAATATGCAAATAAGCAACACCCTTGACTGCTAAATGACTTAATCAATTCAATCCAAATAGTTGATTAATGTTTTTTTGATTTCCCAAAATGATTAATCAAGTGCAATTTCATCCATTTAATATTACTTACATCAGCTGTATGCATTTTTAAAGCAGTGTAAATACATTTGCAACATGTAAAAAGCAATATTTCTTGCCTCTGAGATATTTCTTAACAGTGTGTTTTTTTGTCAGTGGACATTTTCTCTCAGTCATCTCCTTCCCAAATCCCTTTTAGATATATTGTGCTGGCGATGGTCAATGAACTCAGAGCCTGCAATAAGCTGCCCCTGCAGAACTCCTAAGCCTTCCCCGATCAGTCACTCCATGAAACATTAGATGCTGCAGCAAAATTAATGCAGCTGAAATTAAATGAAAACACTGAAAAGACTCCACTGTAGGAAAAAGAAGTGAGCATCTTAAGCTTAAAATCGATCAGTGTAGGAGTTGGGCAAGGTTCTTTATTAACTTTGCAGAGGACCTTCCCCACAGACCTAACTGCCGACAAACACAACTGAAGTGTCAGCAGGTATAAAATGTGCTTAGATGGACTTCTGAGCTTTGTAAATACGTTAGCTTTGAGCTGGCTATATAGCTAATATCAGCTCCCCTGAGCTGCAGAGGTCAGTTATCACCATTAATTATCACTTCCTGTTTTCTTCTGCTACTCACATTCAGCTCTACTGAAAACTTTTACCGTCCGTCTGTCTGTGTACTGACTGTCCTTCATTTAATTTCACTGAAACCGAGTCATGCAGCTTGTGGCTGCCTTTATGAAGAAAGGGGATTTTCCGAGAGCGCACTTTAATCTAATAAAGGTGCACATTTGAGTAAGTGTTTATTTTGAAAATTGAAAACAAGACCCTTGATTCCAGGAAGCAGAGGCAAATAAATGGTCTCAAAAGAAAAGCAAGGAAGAGACTTTAGAAAGATCAGTCAGGTTTTAAGCCTCTTAATGTAAAACATGCTCGGGCACTGCATCTGGTTATGTAGACTTTCTTCCTTTTGCAACAGTGCTGCAGTAATAACAGCCGACATTATTTCTTCTTCTTTCCTTGTTTGAACAGAGTGATATGAACAGAGGCAAACATACAAGATACATCTAAAAGAGACAGCAAACATAATGTAAGGTGTTGTTGTTGGGAGGTCCGTCTCCAAAACAGCAATTTTAATGCTAATTAAAAACTGTGGCTGCAAACCACTAAAAATAGCCGGTACTGCAGAGGCCCATCAATTAAATTCACCCCCAGGGGACAGCTATAACATTGCTCAGGAGGAATGATGTGCTTTTGCTGGATGTGCAGTACAACACAATGCAAGCTAATGAAGAACACACATACGGTGTTACAAGGCCAGATGCAAGGACATCAGCATAACTATTTACTGTGTAAAAAAAATATCGACCTAACATTCATTTTGATTTCATTTCTATGTTTTCACGACTCCTTCTTTGTTGATCCTTGGGGGGGGGACTGCCTTTTGATATATCATATTACTATATTACACTGCATTATATTTCCTGTGTTACTATATAACAATATTACATTGTTACTATTGTATTTTTCTATTACATTACATCTACATCTGCATTTTACTCCATTATAAATTTATAGTGTGTGGATATTGTATATATTGCAGATACATAACACTATACAGTATACGTAATGCTTATATAACTATACATACATTGATCCACACATTATGGCTGCTGGAGCCACCTTACATGTTTTCTGGACTTCTTTCATACAAATATTTACATGATTTGCTAACATATTTAAAGGTGTCGTAATGTAAAAAATTGCATTAAAAAAATTATCTCTATCAGTATCACCTCTTTGCTGCTGTGACTTTGACCACAGGGGATGTGTGTCTTATTTTGTCTTATTTATGATACCTCAAAGACACAAGTTTGCAATTTAAGAGGACTTCACAATTAAGCAAAATGTGTTGTGGCTGATAGCACAACTGGAGCTTCATCATTCACCAAAAGATGCAACTAATAGTTTGCCTTTAACTCTGATGGCAAGGCTCATTGAGGACCCCTTATTATCCTGAGGTCTGTCTCTGACATCATCTGACGTCATTTCGACATCTGCTCCTCCAGCTCTGTGCTGCAGCCTAAGTGAAATCGTTCACGGAGGCAACGAGGCTGAGGCACATCCAGCTCCTGCTCCACTGCTCCACTAAAGGCCTTCCACAAGCTTTCTAAACAAGTTTCAATTCCACATCCTCTGCCCGTGTCAGTCCAAATAAACAGATACAAGACGGTGGCTCACACACCGCGGAGCAAGAATAAGACAGAGACAGCAAAGAAAATGTAGGCAGAGGGGAAGAGAGGCCCATAACTGCCAGAGCATTATTCACACAGCTACAGACAGAGGCCAGTGTTACAGTTAAGAAATGCCTCAAATAGCAGGTTTTACTGGAAAGGTGTCATGGACTGGATCTTATTTAGTGCAAAAACATTCTGCTCTGGTAGCTCTGTCTTTCCTCTGTGACTGCAAGTTGGATGTTTGGCAACAAATTAAGAGCCGAGAGTTCAACAGTTTTCAAAGATGCATAAGTTTTACTTTGCAGCTTGGTATAAAAAAAAAAAAAAAAAAAAAAAAGAAGCTGGTTTTGAGTGCTGCTGAGGGAGCGAAGACTGAAGGAGTAGTGAAAAATTAAGGCGGAGACTTAGAGATCTTTCAAAGGCACAAAACACATTATTCTAAATGTACATCTACTGAAAATTTGAAGCTGAGACAGTGAGATTAAATATCAGCCCTTAATACAGCTGATTACAATACACCTACATATTACTGATTGGATATAATCTCCTAGTTTTCTAAGGGGCTGGGTGTGATGAAAGGGCAGATACTCCCCTGTCTCACCACTCTTTGAGCACTCACGAGGTAAAAGAGGACAGTCGATGCCAAATCAATAAAAACAATAACACTAAATCACTCTTTTCCTTGATGAATGCTAATGAACCCCCTCTGTTTGTCGCGCAGATACTTTAGAAATAGAGAGGTTGCGCTTACAGTCGATGGCTGTGTCAGGACAAGCGTTTTAGCTTAATTAACATTCCCAGGTGAGCGCAGAGGTCTCCTCTGTACGCTTTACCTCAAAATACCTGGCTTTCATTGACAGGAGAAACAGGGAACGCTGCTTTATTGGGCCGGAAGGTTTCATGTTGGTACACAGCGGTAATCGTCTGTGCCGCAGCTTTCTGTGCTCACAGATTTCTCCTGCATCTGAGATATTTAAGCATATCTACGGGTTAAAATCTAAATGCGCTGGCAGCTGTGTTATATGTTTTACCACACTGCTGAGAGACTGACTTTGTTGCATAATCAGAACTGTGAATAGAAACTTTTTCATGGTCGTGTCTTGTCTGAAATTTGTCCGAGCAGAAAATTAGGACGGTAAAACTGGTACAGATTCTGATAGTCACACCTTTGAGCAGTTTGCCATTTTAGGCCACTCTTGAAGGAAAGACATTAGAACTGGGACCAATTTAAGAAACAAAACAGCTATGACCTTATTCCTGTGAAGTGACGGTGGGCAATTCTGTTATATATCTGCTAAATATTAAGTAAAATCTTAACTTCTTTCTCTCTCTTAGCCTTGCAGAGTAAGTGACAGACGAAGAATATCACACTTACAGTAGACATCCACCCTGATGGACTTGATTGCAGGGGATCCAAGGCCATTCTCGGCCTTGCAGTAGTAGCGACCTCCCTGGGTCCTCAGGATCTTTGCAATGTGCAAAGTCTCGTTGAACACGCTGGAGTCCTGGAAGCGGTCCGACACACTGCCAGCCGTCTTGGTCCATCGGATCTAGGAAGAACAAAGGGGAAGCATGAGTAGATTGCAAGGACTGATTTCAAGTGTACATCTTCTTTTCAAAGGATTAGAAATACGGCATAGAGTATAATCATACTGTAAATTGACACATAAAAGCCGGTGTTCAAATAAAAGCCACATTCAAAGAAAGGTCAATTACTAACACAGGCCAGGTAGAAACACTGAAGGGCTGTAATCACCTTAACATAAATAGCTCACAAAGTAAGTTCAGCATTGTATACATTTTCACAGCATAGATTTAATTAGTACAAAAAATATGCGTTTTTATTTATTTTAATTTTAATTTAATTTTCTCCAATCCCGTCAGCATTTCAGTCTCTTTTGGTCGTGGCAAAACTACTGTGACCTTTGAGCCACCAAGAAAGCACCACACTCCACTAAACCGTAAGGAATAACGGTCATGAAAGTGAATCCCTATTTTTCCCAAAACATCACACTGAAATAAAGACCTGTCTAATATGAGCCAGGTTCCAATAATAGGATGTTTTTCTCTGTATTTGATGTAAATAAAGGCAGCTGTTTAAGAATTTGGATTAGATTAAAGCCTGTTATTGCCTGCATGTTTGCATATTGTCGTGTGTTTTTGACAGAATATTACATTTACCCCCTGTTCTCTTGGGAAATGTCACAGTAAAAATGAGGACTTGAGAGCTAAAAATCATCCTCTAACTTTCCCCTTTCCTCGGTTCCACACAAGACTGACCTCAGCGTGGCCTTCTCAGCATGAGTACCTTTCACTAACTGATGAGACCCAGTTAGCCCATGACATTGAGGTGTAATGAAAGGTGAAATAGTGCTACTCTCCAACATGAGGTTGTAATTGACTCTCCATCATCTCCCTCTCCTGTCCTCATTAAAGCATACAGCATGAACAGGTACTGTGACAACTCTGGCCTGAGGGCCACACAGCCAGAACTATGGAGCATAAAGCTTCATTCAATCCGTCATCCTAAGTAAGCCACAGATGGACTGGCTTTGCCTGCAGAGCCTTGCATATCTCTGTCGAGGCAGGGGAGGCTATGAATTAGAATCCAATATCTCCACAGTGTATGGTGTGGCATCATCTTGGGTACTGATAACATCCCATTTTACAGAGATAGCATCAGATGAAACAGGGATATCACTGCATGGAGGAATGGGGATTGGGTGCTATCTTGGGAGATTGCCGCAGTGCTGCTCTAGCTGTGGGGTTTTAACCATGACGACTCCAGCCTGAGGTTACGGGAGCTTCGAGTTTGGTCATTTTCCAAACAGACAGGAGAAAGAAAATGAAAGGGTGGGTGGCCCGAAACCTGATAATGGTGCCCTATTCCAGGGGCTTTTTTTGAGCTCGCGGCAAGAGGATGACAAGGAGAGGAATTCACATGCAGCAAAAGTTTATCAGAGCAGTTTCAGTTTCTCTGTCTTGCTTGGGGTGTTACTGTTCAGAGTGGCAGAAATAAATTAGCTCGCCTGAAACTCCAAGACTGTGTGTGTTGTATTTCTCCCTTCCATCGACCTCTCTCTTTGAAAAAACTAAAAGACAATGTCTGCAGCCAGGCTGTGCTTCTGTCCCATCCCTTTATACAACCTTTAAGTGGATATATTACCATTAAAAATAAATGCCTCTAAATGAATACACTGCACTGAAAAGGCTTCACTTGTTTCAAATG